>JARHVA010004884.1:30000-1312500 GCA_037957365.1 Torreya grandis | reverse complement strand
AAAATTGAAAACCCAAAAATCAGATCTGAAACCTTAAGAAGGATAAAAGAAACACTAAGGGAGATTACATATATTTTTTCATGCTCAAAACATAGATCATTTTCACCATAATGTTTTATATTATTTTGTATTTAGGGTTATTTAAACAAGATAAAACTATTAAAATTCATATTACACAAGATATAAAATTTTATCATACAAATTTGAATGTTATAGAAAGATTGATTACACATATGAAATATAAACATTTGTGGAAACTAGTTTTATCCTCTATATGTCGATAACATTCCTAGGAATTTTACATCTTTTTCTAATAGAAATCATGAAACATTCATTTATATATGATTTATATACGTTTTTTAATCCTCAATTATGTGCATAGATCTTGATTTTGGCTCTCTTTCCTTTTAAGCCCCTAGATTTTATTTTGACATAATTTAGACTTTGAAAAAAGGGTTATAAATATAGGTTAAATAACCCTAACCAATAATTTATGACTTATTGAGTGATTAGCACATTAAAATAATTTTAAGAGGATTAATTTGAACATATTTATCCCACCTAAGTGTGTGTGTCCTCAATAGTGATCCACCAGAATACAATGCAATACTTTGGCTTTTGACACTTGACAACATGCAACTTATACCTTGTGTTAGTGTTTAGAGGATTTTGGGATAATCCTTTAATGTTTTTTTTAAATTTTTAATCCTTTCGTATAATGTCTCAATTATTTTAATTTATATTTCTCAAGATTGATAATATTTTACAAGATGGTTGTTAGATAGTACAAGATAATATGGCCTTAATCTTGATTTGTATTTATAGAAAAAACATGGTTATTTTCACATGCTTATGAAAACTAAAAGGAGAAATTTTAATTTGAAAAATAGTCATTAAGGTTTCTAGGTCAATGTTAGTAAACTCAAAAACATATCATAACCATAATTATTTGACTATTGATAACATTATCCAGAGAGAAAATCAAGGATATGGAATATGGATATAGTATTTTTTGGATTTAGAGCATTATGACACTGTTATTGCCCAAATTTTCACCCTAAGGAGATCTAATCCAACATCTTCAAATTTAGGATAACATTGAAACACCTCATCTACTGTGGCTAATAATTCTTAGAGGTGAGTCTTTAGATTATGGGCTAGCTCACATGCATAACACGTACAACTAACCTCTAAGATACTTTATTTAAATGAAAAGGGATAGAATGAGATTAGACACTAATCTAATGGAGGTGATGCACTAATATAAACTCCCCAATCCTAACTGAACCTACACTATGGAAAATAACTTACAAAACTAATCTTAAAACCCAAGGTTATCCTAACAAAAGTGTTTCTATATGAAGGTAGAATGCAATTTATCCTTCAAGGTAGATGAATAATAGGTCTAATAATGGACACTAATAATCTTCCTTAAATTTAAAAATAGAAAAAATCATCTAGCTACACATCATATGACCTGTTAGAAGATATATTACTCACACAAAGCATGAAAGAGATAGATGAATGTAAGGAAAGAGAACTATCACTTGTCACTCAACAACAAATAATTCAAACACATGAAATTTTTTGAGAAACGAAAACCAATTTGAAATATTTATTCTAAAGGACAAATTTGTATTCAATTCAATAATTCTTTTCCATACCAAAGTGTGTATCCATTACAATGCCAAAAGAGGCATCACATATATATATATATATATATATATATATATATATATATATATATATATATATATATATATATATATATATATATATATATAGAGAGAGAGAGAGAGAGAGAGAGAGATTACCAAGTATCTAAAAGAGTTAAAAATAATAAAGGAGTTATATAATAGTCCAAATATATCTCTAAGTACATGTTTTCCTCCTTTGAAGATGCTTCATCTCCCAAATGGCATAGGGGTTTCAAATTTGGCTTGATACCTTGCACTTGCTCTTCAAAACTACCACCTTAGACATGTAAAGAATGAAAAATGAGTTTATTGATAATTATCTCACAATGATATTCCTTAATACCTTTTATTTGAAACTTATAATGTATTTGGAAACTCCCTTGATAGTTTAGGGGCAATAATCACACAACTCCTTAAGTCTCTTGAAACCCCTTTGTCTACTACGCCTATCCTTGATTGAGAGCTTAAAAACTTGACTTCATATTCAAAAAATATATATTTATCCATTAAATGCATATTAATAACTTATATAACTTGAATCAACTCATTTGGGTCCATCAAACTACCCTCAAGGCTTCATCTTGTACATTAAGCTCTCATTAACCCTCAGATCTTTATAGCCCTGAAAACACACAAAGTTACCTATGTGGAAGGATGTAAAAATGATATTATAAAAATTAATGTATTTTTTAGTACCCATTATCCCCTTATATATCCATGTCAATTTTCATGATCTGAAAGCAAGTGCAAGTATACTTTTTCTACCAATCTTTTCCCCTGATTAGGCCTCAATTAGGCCTCTAGGCCTAAAAAGCTGAGTTTTTGCTCCAAACTTATCCCACACATGTGAAACAAATAAAAAGTATTTGATTTAATTTAATAAGTATATAACCATCTTCTCTACCATATTTTAGCTTATAATACCTTATGTAGTTATGAAAACCATGAAATGGTCCAAGAAACTAGCCTTTCTTAAGCCCTTTTTAGATTGTCTTCAGCAATCAAACCTGTAGGTGTAATTTCATGGTGGATTATAAGTAATTTTATAATTATATATATAATACAACCTAAATCATCTCTTTTAATGGTTTTCAAGTGTACAATTTCTCAAAACTTTGCATTTCACCTTAAAACCCTATAAAACATAACATTAATTTCATTTTGTATAGTTGCAGGTACAAGAAAAGTATATGGTGAGAAATTTAAAGGATATTATAATGTTTTTGAGAGGTTTTATGAAAAAACCAATTCATTTTAGGCACTTTGGAGGTTAGTATTTCACATCCTTATTAAGGTTTTAGGAGGGTTTAGACTAGTTTGAGTTTTTAATGATTGTTTATAAACCACGAGCCCTTAAATCCTAAACCAATGACAAAATTTTAAGGTATAAAACCCTCATAAAATTTTAATAGGAGAATATTATATATTTTAAATACTTTGTATAGTTATAAGCACAAGAATGTGCCTCTTAGGTTGTAACTAGGTTGTTTGGGAGTGGTCTTCCATCTTAGCCTTTGTTCATAAAGGTTGGAGGCCTAAAACAAAAAATAATGTTATAATATTTAATTATGAGTATCCATTTACCATATCTTAAAACCACTAGACCTCATGCACTATGTCAAGGTCACACTAAGCACTAGAAGGTCTAGTTTAAATTTCCTTCCTCCACCTAGAGAGTTGAAGGAAATCTCATAATCCAAATTGGCACTTTAATTATATTTTTCTTCATTTGAATAGCTATATAGGTTCCATTATAACATTTTTAAACTCAAAATTCAATTAAGTTACCATTTCACCTTCATCAAACCACTTTTCACATGAGTGTACATACAAGTCTATGTATGTGTTCTCAGGCTTTATAGGCATAAATAGTCTTATCAATATTGGTATCACTTTTTTTGATTCTTAAGGATATATGAAGTTTATAAAAACATTATAATATAATTATCATGGTTTTATTCTTCCCCTTATACTACATCAAACCATATAGGTACTTCTCACTCTAGGCAGGCCTATAAGTTTCATTGACTGTGTATGCAGGGTTTAAGTGAGTCTATCTAGATCACTTACCTCTTGCTTCTCTTTGAGGTTTTTATGACCTAAAATTATTATTTTAACTTGTAAATTCACTCACCTATATCCCAATCTTAATGTATGAAATGTGTCCCCTCTTCAAGCTTGAAACCAACATGATTCACCTAAGCAAACTTGTAGGTGGTTATTTGAGATTTTGTTTGGATTTGGATTTTAGGGAATCTATCACAAATAAATGATCATTCAATGACATTTTTTTATATTATATAGGACTCAATTTATTCATTTTAACCTTCTCAACACTGTTAATACCTTGCATACTTACAAGCATATACCTTCTTTATTACATATGGCTAGGCTTGACTGTAGGTGGTGATTTGGTTGATTGTCTTTTGAATGTTGAAATTTGAATCATGATCTTATAAAATAGATTTTTTTTTACTTGGATATAAATTTTAAACTCGTTTAAATCTCCTTTACATTTAACCTCTCTACAAACATATTAGCATTTTTTAAACCATGCATGTTTTTCCCCAAATTCTGCCTATACCAAGCATGTTTAGTTTCTTTACTTCCTCAATGAATTGTTAATTATATGAGGTAATTATGAGGGGTTATATTAATATAAATGGATCTATTTTGTTTCATAATAAAATATGTACATATTCAAACCCTTCTTATGTTGATTCAAGGCTTCACAATGTCCAAACTCGTTATTCTACTTGCCTGTGCGTGTTAATTGGTTCATCTTGATAATGGGTCCTAAGATTGCATCTTTTCCCCTAGTCTTGGACTTATCCAAGTGTTGAAACCATATATTTACCTCATTTTTAGACTTTAAAAATAAAATTTTAGATACACATTTCAACCAATTTCTCACATAATGTAGACCTATAGGTATGCATTTTGATGCCTTAGGTCTTCTTGTAATGCAAGTATTGATCTCTATTTTTATATGAGATCATATATTATTCATTACATTCATTATGAGGTATATCCCATGATATGCCCCTGATAATGTAAAAAAAGACCCTTTTAAAACCATCCTACATGAAACCTCAAAAACATAGTCTTCAATAATGAGAACATGGATGCCATTAGAGGGATGGTATGAAAATTCCAGAAAATTAGAGATATTTTAATGGTATTATAAGGGATGGAAAACACTCAAACATCACCTATATGCACTGTAACTTATCAAACTCTCCAAATCTTAAAAGGTGGACCTATGACATGTCTCACATGGAGGATTTTGTTGAAGTTCTTGATATCCACACACGTGAATATGATTAAAATAAGGATTTAATAATTTTTAATACCTTTAAATACCCCTTATAACATCAACCATGCGTTAATGAGCTTTAAACTTCATAAAAGTGGTGAAAAAATAAGCTTGTGGGGTTGAATAATCATTTTTAACTAGCTAATTTATTAGTGATGGTTCATACATCTAGACCTTCAAATAATAAAATATTTACATGGATATTAATCCAATTATGGATATTTCTTATTCATAATATCATTTATCCCAACTCTTTTTTGCATTCATGAAACAAGCATAAGTTTTTGAATTTCCTAGGCTTGCAAAGAGCTTGATTGAACATCTGATTGTTTCTCTACATTTTTTAACCTATGCAAGTTCATTTCCAATGTGGATAAGTTTAAATGACACTATAATACACATTTCACCTAAATATGGATCCTCTTGGTCATACAATGACTTAAACCTTCTCCTTTTTGCATGACTTTCCATCTTTAGGCATTGGTATGCAATTTTATTCTGACCTTGACTATTATTTGACATTTTTATGACATCATTCATGTTATAACATTTTTTTAAATGTTTTTCATTTAGGATTATATGTACCTTTCTCCAAATTTGGCCTAAATGGTGACTTAAAGATCTTCGGGTGTATGACGAGCATATTAAAAGGTTAATGCATGAAAATATGACCTTGAATACATGACACAAATCATATTATGATTCATCACAATGTTAAGACATTAAACACACATTAAAAACATATTGATTCATGAATGACATTTAAAAATATAAAAATTCATGAAAGGACCAAACCTTAAACATTGCTAATCATAGACTTAAATGGCCATTAGAAGACCACTATAAGACCAATGTAATTATATACAAGATTGAAGAACCCTATGAAAATTTTCAACCTATAGGGGTTGAACATTTTTAACTATGGGTCAAAATTGGTCAACAAATTGGCAATTCATAATGGTAGCATGCCTACAATGTTTACTAGACCAGTAGCCTTATCCTTCCATTGGGTAATAGAGTTAGTCTTATGTTGTAATATGAAAATAATATGCCTCTTGAAAACTCAATCTCACACCAAAACATATAACAATAATAACATGCATGACAAAGGCATTTAGGGAAAACACATAACAACACACTCACTCAAAATAATGTGCTAAGCACTTATGGAAAAAAAACACACCTAATCTATTATATATAAAGCCTCAAAACATGTTTGAGGTGATGAAACAAGTCCTTGAAGTCAGCCAAGGTCAAAAATAATGTTTGTAGATTCATTTCTACTCCATGTGAACAAACCATCATATGATGAATTATTATCAATGAAAACTTGTTTATGAAGGTGATCAAATGACTTACCATTCTTGAAGCCTCTACTAGCTGCAAGTACATCACCTATAACTCCTTTTAATGATCCATTTATTTCTCTTTGAGGCTTGCTTGAAATTTCAGCTTGCTTGATATTTTCCATTTTCACTTGGCACTTATCAATATGCTCCTTAGGGATCATAAGACTCTTTCTAACCTCACCTTAATTTGAACTATGATGTAATAGGTGTCTAAAATCATCAATCTTGCCTTATTTCTTACCAAACACATCTACAAGTTGATCAAGATTAGCTTGGTTTCTATGTTTCTCCTCATCCTCACAAACCTCTATCATGACCTGATCATATTCTTCCAAGGTTACCTTATAATTGATAGGGATTTCATACTATTCTTTGTGCTCATTAGGTCCATCATTGACCTCATCATCAAGCCCATGTCTATTTTACGAAAGATCAGACCCAATCACCTCTTAAAACTCTTAAATTATGGCATAATCATATCCTTGCCACATATCATCATATCATTATTGAGTCTCATGTTCATGAATCTCTTATTTTTTGTATTAATAATCATATACTCACTTTTAATACCATGTTAAAATACATCTGGGACATCATCATCATCATCATCCATATGCAAAAAAAAATTGCCCCATGCAGGTTGTTAAAAAAAATCATTAGAATTTACTTTAGGGATCTCATCACATTCTTCATGAAGAATATATGTTCCCATACCTATCTCTTCAATTAGTTTTTATGGATAAAATCCATAATTCTTAGCTCCCTACTCATAAAGGTAGAGATCAACAATGCCATTAAGAGGTGTCAAGGATTCTTGATCATTAGGATTGTCTCCATCCTCATTGATAGTGAATTTCATGTTTGATATGTCTATTACATAAGGTTCTACATGAAATTCATTTAAAGCTTTAGACTTGATTAAAACCTTAGAACCATACTTGGTCTTAATGCCATATAGGACCAATCTAAAGTCAAGTACCCCCTAATCTTAGCATTAAAATCCCTTGACAAGCAAAGGGCAAAGTGAGGTGGCACATCCACAACCATAACATCTTGAGAGATATATAAGGTAGGAAAATCATGAAGAGTGAGATGCAAACCTTTGATGATGCTAACTATTTTGGTAACTGATTCATCTAGTTATAACACCCCCTTGGAGTTTGGCTCATATTTCAAATTCAACTTGTCAGCTACTTATTTGGGCATGCCTAAGGTGCTTTCCCCATTGTCAATCAAAAATTTATGAAATAACGAGTCTGCAATGATGATAGAGAGGTAAAATTAAGGAATTTTATCTACTCTTTTAGTTTTTATTGGTTTCCCATCCTTAGTCTTTAATTCATTTGCTAAAAATACCTCTCTTTTACTAGGTTGCCTAAGTGTTGCATTGTGTTTAGAGATCTCATTTTTGAGTAGGTCTATTTATCTAGTAATATAAAATATGTCCCATATATTTATGCTTACATTAACCTTCTTCATATGCTAAAAAATGTTCATATGGTAGCTACTAACCTTGTCACATCCTCTAATAGCCATAACACTACCAATACCTTATGTTGTTTGATGCATAAGAGAAGGCTTAGCATTATGGAATATCTCATTTCCCTAAGCCATAGGGGTGATACTTAACACATATTATCCTTGATAATCTTGATATTTCATTATTTTACCACTACTTATCCCTTGTACCTCTTCAACCATTCTCTTCTTTAACCTTGTGTTTATGTATACACAATTTTTCAATACTTTTATCAATTACTAACTATCTCTATCTTTTAGGAATGCATCAAGTCTCAATATCTCTGAGTGCACACTCTAAGGGGTGAAATGGGAAAGGGGTGGGAATACCACTAGTGCTTCACATGATTTTTCTCCCTTATTTCCACTTGTTATCAATCTAACCAGCTCCTATAAACATTCCCCTAAGATTTTCCTCCTACTTTGCACAATCCTATAGTATCTTACCACCTTCATTATCCCTTTCCCTAACCTAAACCCCTTTTTGAGAATTTACATGACTATTTTAGCTCCATAGTCCTTATATTATTATTGATAAAACTTATTAGGGACTAAGTTTGTCCTTGGCCGACCTAGTCCATGACCTAGTATATTTTTTGTCAATTATGATACTAGGTCAATCGGGTCAACCTTGTTAGCCAAAACTTTTGAAAGGCTTTAGGTTTAAATCCACTTATAAAAAAGAAATAATTTCACCATTTATAATAAAATATAATAATAAGCAAGATATATTATGCATATGCTTATCCACCATTCTAATTGAGGAGCAAGCTTAGGATTTCATACTTTCTTTGGAGATACGGATCTTGTCTTGTAGAGAAGTATTTTGGATGAATTGATAGTTTGTGTAGCCTAGAGATAATTTAACTTTGTCATCATTATATACCAAAACAACCTCTTACAAAACACCTTGGCCAAGGGATAGATTGAGGCTCAATGGGTTTGTCTTCAAAGGTAAGTATTCCTAACTTTTTTCCTCCTTTGTAAGATTAAATATATATGCATTTATACTTCTCTTCCATGCATTAGGATTTTGTATACATTGATGTGAGTATATGTTTTCTATGCATGTTTAATTTTTATGTTTATTACCTAAACTTTGTGCCAAAAACTTTGGTGAGCACTAGATTATAGGTTTCTTTACTTGTTATTAGTTTAGTGAATATAAAAAAATAGGATTTCACTAGGGATATTGCATAGTTTTGATTTATTGGAGGCTTTGGAACCTTCCCTAGTGATATTATTATGTAATATATCCCTTGGATAGGTATATTGGATCTATATTGGTCATGAACCCAATTATATAATGTATCCCCAATCAGAAGTGTAAGTAGGATCTATCTTCTCTGAGCTAGGATTAATTTGTAGATTTGTTACATTTACCATTACATACATTCTACGAACCCGATGTGAATATAACCCTTATATATATTTTATTTCATGCTTTTCATTTCTATTATTTTATTATTTTTATATATTTGTAATACTAGGTCGACTAGGCCAATATAGTTCTAACTTCTATGTACAAGTTTAACACATAGTCACATCAAAATGACTATGTGCTTTATGTGTAGGTCTTCATCAAATATAGGTTACTAGATCAAGTAAGTCGACACAATAATCTTATTTAGTCCTAGATAACAAACTATGTCAAATAGGTTAAATTAGTCTCCCAATCAACATTTAGAATAGCAAACTAAGTCATACAAATTGACTTGGTCATACAATCAACATCTAAATAACAAACTAAGTTGACTAGGTTGACTTAGTCATCTTAACAAGCTTTAACAAATAGGATTTCATAGAACCCAGTCAACATATTTGGTAGAAATTTCAAGCAACATTCAAGGCACTTCATATAAAAAATTTAATCCTCAGCATCTTCCAACCCAGTAAGTTCATTTCTTTCTCTCTGTTTCAATTCAATACTTCATTATAGTTCTATTTTGTGTAAGTTTGCAGTCTTCAAAACTATAATTCTACAAAAAACTAAGTTGACTTGGTCAAGTTAGTTCTATAACCTATAGTTTATCTAAAATACCAAGTTGACCTAGTCAACTGAGTTCTTAAAGACTCTTACTTATATATAATATTAATGACCTGATTGACTCTATTTTATAATATTTGCATACATTGTCATCTGTACCAACTCTATACTATTCTTAATTTGGGAATTAACAACTATATGTTAATAATTAATTCACACTTTCATTTTCAATTATTTGCATTCTTAGATTATTTCACATATTATAATTAGGTGGTTTTTTGATATACCATTTAGTTTCACTATATTTCTCTTTTTTCACACACTACCAAATCACAAATTTCAAAACACATTTAACATTTGTCTTCCTAAAGACTACCTACTTAGATTTCATCACCAAAGGGGAAGTTGAATAGGTTTTCTAGCCAAGTATAAATATGTGGTTAATGTTATATATTGTAAAATAACCTAACAGCCTTATCACTATGGGATTATGAAGTGAGGGAGTAGGTCCTAATACCAAGCCTTTACCATTACCAACATAGATCCCTTTCGGCCTAAGCATCTTAAAACCATCCATAGATTATGTTATAGTTCCTTATTTTCATCTGACTTCCCTATCACACTTTAAAATAACACTATATAATAATATAACAACACTCAAGATGACCACTTAGTTAGCATTTACTATTTAGTTGACTACTTACTCTCTAATCATTGTATGTTGTATTTCAAAAATTTACATTGGCCAACATTGGTGTAATGTTTTATGTTGTGTGCCAATTGGATAATTCTCATTGATAAATTTTTTTTTGTGTTTTATTCTATTTATTTATTCATATTACATTATAAAATATTTCCCTATTTTCATCACACTCATTTTATTTGACATAGTCTCTTACAAACTATCTGTTTCCCTGATTGAAGTACTGAGTTGACCTAGTTGACCCAATACTCTTTTCTATTAATTATGTTATACTACTAAGTCAACCTATTTTACTTATATCTTTATTATATTGTATTTTTACTTATTTATAGTACTAAGTCAACTTGGTCAACTTTGTGTTCTTTTACCTTTTATCTAGTAGTACTATGTCAACTTGGTCGACTTTGTACTCATATTGCTTCCCTTGTTCTTCTATAAGGTTGACTTATTTCTTTGTATATCTAACTTAATTATTTATCTCTCATTCTTATTACATATCATACTTTTCATTTTATCTGACATCATGAAATCCCCTATCAGAATCTTGTTGGATAACCTAGATCCATTTAGACACTATATGGGGTTCTTTTTGCTTCTTATCTTTTCCTCCTCTTTTCAGCTTTTGGGGCATCTTGTGATGCCCATCCAAAAATTACTCTAGAATTTATGGAATCTTATGATTCCCACCCACATATCATTTCAGACTCTAAGGAATCTTGTGATTCCTACCCCTACATTCACTTACCTTTTGGGGCATCTTACGATGCCCACTCTTATTCTACATGGCATGATACCAAACTAATTTAACTTCTAGAAACCTTCCAAGACACATAGTATTGTCTCTCACATGATCATCCTTGATATATATGTTAGTGTATGATCCTTCCCTTTTATCATTCTTTCTATATATTACCCTTCTAACACTTTTTGTAGGATACTTACATGGGTCTCACCCTTTGCATCAACTCTACTTTCCTTAATCTTCCTTCTTCACCATGAACTTCCTATTTGAATATAAAAGTGAGTTGAATACCAAAAATATAATGAGTCTTAACACCCTAACAGGTTCTCCCATAAGCATCTTGTGGCTCCTACCCTAGACTTAAGTATTGTACATGTATCCACTCATACTACAAACTATGGGACCCCTCCTCATTCCTCTTCACTTTGCAATCCTCTCTTCTCATTTAAAGATCAACTTGAATTAGAGTATACACCATAAATACTCTTCTTCATTAATTAAATTCCTCAACATAAAGGAAAGGATCCTTATATTATTTACCATCTCATGATAAGTGGTCAAGTCGAGGAGCCCCATTCACCTTCTCCCATATCCTCACATAGATTTAGAGACACTGCTTCTTTGATTCTTAGCCTCTTCCCTCTAGTTTGACCCCTTCTCATACCATGACATATTCCTTTTTGATTTCCTCCACCTCCATGCCTAGTATATATACTAACATGGTAGGTTCTACATATGGTGGGTCTCTTTTTAGACCCACTCTTCTCAATTATTCCAGTAATGCATCATTTTCTACCCATGTTAATCATGCCTCTAGTGTTATTGCTTATCATCCCTCTACTAGTACATATTTTGCCACATAATAAAATTATGCCACTAGTGTCTCACTTACCAACAATTATTCTCAAGCTAATACTAATACCCATAGTGGTACCCAAGCCACTACTACCAATTCCAATGCTTCAAGCAATGCCAATAATACAACTCAAACCCATCAACTCCTATTATAAAATCTTAATCAAATGAATGATTTCCAAGCTAAAAATGCAAATCAAATAATAAAAATGAAAAATCATCTTATCCATCTTCAAAACCACCCTTAATAGATGCTATAAGGCATGCATAATAATAATGTTCCCCCACCTCCTCTTCAGGATTCCCAGGGTAATCTTATCCCTCAACCACCTCTTATTAACAAAATAATCATCTTCAAAATGATCCTCTTACATCTCAAATCATTAATATCGATATAAGAGGTATCATTCCTACCATCACTTACAATGGGTCAACTGATCCTATGCTCCACTTAAAAACATTTGGAAATCTATATAAATATTGGTTCAAGTTAAATATTTTTGCTGCTACCAATCTATTATCAAAGATTCTCATGGGTGATTATTTAGATTGGTATAACTAACTCAAATCTCATTCCATCACTAGTTTGGAAGATTTATTCAATTCTCTAGTCTAAGAGTTCAAAACTATTGGAGAGTTTTCAAATATGTCATGGTGATGTCATGGTGAGTAGATGAAGTGCCTTGTTAGCCTAAGTGACAATGACAAAGTGTGCAATGTGCTCATCTTAGTATGCTTTAAGAAATATTGCTAGATCTTTAGTTTTAGCATGGATATAAATGTTTAGGGATGAATATGGAGTATTGATCATGTGAAATGGGTCCTATAAGAGGTTTTTTATGCTTTGAGTGCTTGTTGATCATTATTTTCATCTAGACATTTTGGGTATAGTGGTAGAAAATCTGAGTAGGTAGTTTGATGACTTCACCATTTCCACATGTGGATGAGTCAAGGGGAGTTAGTCATATGGTTTTGATTACATTAATCCATAGTTATTATGCATCAAATATTAGATCATGCACCTAAACATGACAAAAGATATGTAAGTGCAAAGTTGGGCTCCCAAGTAGTTTGACATTGTCTTCACATACTTAAAAAAATTTGCATGAGGTAAGAAAGAACTAAGTAAGAAATTTGGTGATGGAATATCTCACACATATGTGTGTTTTATAATAATATTATCATATTGGTTTGTTAAATTTTTATCCTAGTTGATTTTCACTAAATTTTAGATCATGCATCAAAGCACATCTAAAGATATGCATGTATAAAGTTGGCCTTTCAGTAAATTCTCGACATTGTTGGCTCTATGGTAGAAAAATAAGAGTGAGTAGATTAATGGAATTATATATAACACATTTTAAGGATTCAATATTATTTTGACACATGGTTCAATTCTTTTATGTGAGGAGATTGTATGGTCCAAATTTGAGAACATGCAAGTGAGTGAGGTAAAAGTTATTGAGGTTTAAATTTAGCTTCTCAAACAAATTGCAATGGTTACCATACTTAGTAAATTTTTCACAAGGTAAAGCTTGAACATCATAAATGGATTGCATTGCTCTAATATGTTAGGAATCAATGAGATGGTGTCAAGTGCTCAATGTTTGACATTATGTAGAGATAAAGAGCGTGCTTATTCCAAAGATCAACGATGAGTGAGTGATCATATAGATAGAGATAAATGGTGTACATTAAATTCAAGAGGTCAAAGTGATAGTTGTCTAGAATTTTTAAATATATGAAAATCTTGAAGAGATCAATGGATTATATGAGGTCAAACTTACCAAATTACATGAGATGAGGTCAACTAGTCAAAGTTTAATGTTTGGCATTGGCAAAATATGTGTTAAACGCTGAGATTCATACAATAAGATCAATGGTGTGTGTCTAATATAAGTAGTAAGGACTTGAGATGATAGCATGGTGTTAAATGTTTAACTATGTTTATTTATATTTGAATATTTGAATTTAACAAATAAAAAACCAGTGCTCTATATTTTGGCTATATCTTTCAATCTATGTAGAATTTGCTCATGGTGTGAAAATAAAACTTATAGAGGACTCCAAGGCACATATTTAAATATAAATTTGAAGGTATAATTGTGTGTATATTTAAATATATTGAGGTTCAAAGCTGATTTTGTGTTTGTGAATATTCTACAAGTAACTCAAAAAGGGTATTTGAGCTTGTTCTAATGTTGTTTAAATGTCTCATGATGAATTATCTATTTGGGAGTGTTGTAGACTCCATGAGGATGATCTATGTTGATTATTAAGGATTGAAAAATCATATACAATATGAACAAAGGATTATAAGGTGATTGTGTGTTCATTCATGATGACTATGTGCAGAAACTATTGTTTGAGCAAATTTTGCTTAAGCAGAAGGGTACAGTGATGGTTGTTAGAACTTAAGGACCTATAGATCATGTGGCATGGGTTCATGAGTTGGAAAGTGGTAATATGTTCTAAATTTTCTCAAATAAGTGACAAAGAGATAAATGGGTCATCATAGGACTTAAAAGTGACTTAGGTCTATTTCAAAGTGGATTGTGCTTAAGTGTGACCCATGTAAGATGCCTTAAGGGTGAAGGCATGTGTTATGGTTAAAAGAAAATATTATGATCTTGATAATAATAAATACTCTATAAATAGTGAAACCAAATGTGATGGTTTCTAGGATTGCAAAAGACATTAATGTGAGACTTATGAGTGAGACCAGTGCCAGGTGTATGTGAGAGTTGTGGAATGAGGGAGAGGTAAATTACCCAGTTGATGAGTTAATGAGAAAATTATATTTATGACTATGTGTATGACCTATAGGTCATATTTTTTATGTCCAAATATTTTTCTTGTAGTTTAAGAATATGTGAAGAGATCTGAGTATACATATGAGGATAGTTTGATTGAAGAAGGAAAGAGATTGTGGCATGTCTATATGAGAGGCCTATATGAGATAGAAAGGGAGCTTGTGTAGGGGTTTGATAATTAGAGATCTATCACTAGGTGTTGAAGACATCAGTACTAATGTGGATGTGTTCAAAGAAGGGTCTAAAGGAGTTGATATTCCTTAGGGGTATTTTCTCCTTGTGAAATAGGTGTTTCACTAAAGGCCTTTGATCTAAAATACTTGATCAAGGTTTTTAATCTAAAAGAATTAACCAGTCTCTTATTTGTAATATATTATAATATAAGTAATCCATGTGTTGAAAGTTTGAGATTGGGTTTTATTCCCCATGAGGGTTTCCCATAGGAAATATGTGTTATGTGTTTAATCTTGTGTATACATTAAATGAATGAGTTCTCTTGTTAATATTGCTTGATCAAGTTGATATATGTTGATTGTCTAATAGTTTGAAAGGTTTAGAATTGAAATTGAAATATCTAGACTTACTAATTCACCTCCCCTTTCAATGATGTACCTCTAACAATTGGTATCAGATCATGTCCTTTGTTAAAGTCTTGACAACTTGAAGGTTATCCAAGGTACAATATGGGTAGTCATCAAAGAGGTTTCTCTACTAATTAAGCACCAATGTTCAATGGATCCAATTATGTTTTCTAGAGTGTAAGGATGAGGACATACATTATGTCTATAGGGTTTGATGTATGGAAATTTATTATAGATGGTTATGTTACTCCTACTACTCCTCCATATAGTACTATAGATAGGAAGCTATTTGAGAATAATTATAAGGCAATGAATGACATCACTTGTGGTCTTACAGAGATTGAGTTAACCAAGGTAATCCATTGTAAATATGCTAAAGAGATACAGGGAAAATGCAGATCATTTATAAAGGATATTTAAAGGTCAAGTTTGTTAACTTATAGACTCACAAAAGGCAATTTGAAAGTCTCAAGATGAAGGAAGAAGATTCTATGGCATCTTTTTTGTAGAGAGTTAATGAGATTGTGAACATCATCAAAGGTCTTAGAGAGAACATTAAAGAGGCTAATATTTTTCAAAAGGTGTTAAGGTCTATATCCCCTAAGTTTTATTTTAAAGTATCTTATATAGAATAAAGTCATGATCTTAATTAGCTGAAGATGGATCAATTGCATGACACCCTTACTGCCTATGAGATGAGGAAGAATGATGATATACCACCAAATAAGAAAGAAAATTTCAAGATTGAAATGAAGAAAAAGAATAAGTTCCAAGGTATGAAACTCAAGGAGGATGAAATTTTTGATATAGATGAGGATGAACTAATTGCTTTTATTTCAAGGAAATTGAAAATAGGTTCAAGCAAGTATAAGGGCAAACTACCCCTCAAATGCTTCAATTGTGGAGAGGTAGGACATTTTTATAATAAATGCCCTCATAAGTATAATAAATATGATGATTAAGAGAATGATCAAGGTCATGATGATGGAAAGAGATCATTCAAGTCTGATAAAATAAAAAAGGGAGTCAAAAGGTTTGACAATAAGAATAAGCACTTCAAGGACAAGAAGAGTCTATAAACCAAAGAAGATTGTAGCTCATCATATGAGATTGAAGTCTATAACTCAAAATATGATCATGAAGATTAAGGTCATGTTGAAAATGAATATTTGTTCATGGCTGAGGAAGGTAGTTGCTCACATCAAAAGGAGTCTACTTGGAGTGATTCAGATGATGATGAAGATGAAGTAGACTATGATATTAAATTGATGAATGTTCTTGAAGAACTAAAGATTGAGTAGAAGATCAATAAGAAGATGAAATATAAACTCAAAGAATATGAAGATCAATTTATTATGTTTGAGGAAATATTGGTTGAAGATTCTAGAGAACGTGAAGGTGTTGTCATGTTTCTTAATTATAAGTTGGAATCTATTTTTGAAAGTCTAATAGCCAAAGAAGAAGAATGTTGAAGGTATGCTTCTAAGATTGTGTCTTTGAAATATGAGTTAGAGAAGTCTACAAGCAAGGTGAAATCATTTGTCAAGTTTGATAAAATTTCTAATGATCTGGATGGTTTCCTAAAGAGTCAAAAGTTAGCTAGTGATAGATCTGAATTGGGTTTTAATGAAGATCCCAAAGTTGCTTCTAAAGTTGACATGAATGTAAATGAGGGCAAGATGTATCAAAATTTGAAGACAAAACATCAAATAAGGAATGAATTTCTTGTAAGAATGAAGACAAATCAAATCAGACAACCAAATGCCATGAGTTATGCAAATTCTAATGGTTACTACTATACTTGTAATCAGTTTGGACATAGAGCTAGAGAATGTAGAAGAATTGTTAAGAACGAGTTTGCATGGGACTATGATGGGGGTCATCAATTAAAAGGTGTGCTCAAGGTTAAGTTCTTGAATGGTATTAATGAGGGACACTTTGATCATCATTGTCCAAATAAGAAAAGGCAAAGTAAGTCTTCTTCAAAAAGACTAGTTTGTTTTAGTTGTTATGACATTGGACACATTGATAGTTTTTGTCCAAATAAGGTAAGATAAACTAAGTTTCCATCAAGGAGTATGGTTTAATACAACTATGAATAGAGAGGTCACATTGCTAGATTCTACAAGTAAAGGCTATTAAGTCATAATAGATTCAATTAGGCTCCTAGAGTGCAAGGAAGAGGGAAAGTTAACTCATGGAAACTAAAGATGGTAAGTATGAGTCATGATGGATCTGATAGTCCAAGTAATTTATTTTATATGGTGGAGAATGCTACAAAAGGAAAGAGTTCCAAGGGCTCTCATTTTATACTCATGTTGAGAATGAAGAGACCAAGATCAAGGAGAAACCAAGGTGTTGGTTGAGGCAAGTTCTGAGATGTGTATGGATCCAGGTGAACATTATGTTATTGCTAAGAATGTATTATGTAAAGAACATCAATTGTCTATACTTAGTGATGAAGTTCTAAGTTGAAAGGTCATTTCTTCAAATGGAAAGGTATGTCAAGATTTTATAGTTTCTCCATGTGTTGTCAATTATATCTTAGAAGAGAAGGAGAGTGATATAGAAAAGGAACCAATTTTCATAGTTCATACTAAGAAGAAGAATAATAGAAATAAATATTATAGCTATAATAGGATTCCTATGGTTACTAAGGAGATGTGGTCCACTCTTAGCTTCACTTTGTTTTAGAGAATTATGGTGCAAAGGATGTCTATTTCTATGATTCTTAAGAGACTATTTTTAATGGAAAAGCAAGTGTTATTTTGGTGTTCTTTAGAAGGTCCTAGAAGGCTAGAAATGAGTGTTTTCAATTGGAGTAGGTATGTCTAGGTGGAATATATGATGATGTGATGTCATGATGTTGATAAATATATATAGAATAGTCTATAGGGTCAAAGTAAAGATTCCTTAATGGAAAAGGAGGATTTGTGAGTTGTCAAGATGATCTTTTTGAATAGAAAAGGTCTTTTAACCTTATTCTAGCATGTTGTAGGTAGTTTTATGGTTTGACGGTATGTTGAAGTCAAATTGGATATTTTTTATTTGCTCTCAGGTTTCCTAGTTTATGCTTAAGAGTATATAGGTACTAAAATGGGTTATAGGATGTATGGGTTTATAAATATGTGGAATATCAAATCTTGGTTCATAAGTGTGTAATGGTTGTCTCCAAGTATACAAGAAGTTTTAGAGACGGATGTTGACTAGAAGGATGTTTGTTGACTTTATTTTTATTGAGATTTTAAGGTTTTGGGCTCTAATAGAAAAGTGGGTTTTCTTGTGAGTTAAGGTCTAAGGGTTTTTAATAGGTTGACGGGGCCAAATGGGTTTGAAATTCAAGCTTGATAGAGATCTAAAAGTTTGTGGATTTCAAGTTATTCAATTTCTTGTCAAGATGGAGGCCTAATTGGCAAGTTGGTTTGTAAAGGAAGCATATTTCAAAGGATGAGATAGTTTATAAAAATTAGTTTGCTTGAGGAGGCATATAAGAGTTCTCTAGATATGAAGTTTTAGGTCTTGATGGTGTGTCTTATGAAAGTATTGGGCTCTACGAGTTATAGGTAGGGATACAAGGAGACTAAATAGGCTTAGTGAGAAGAAGAGTGATTTTTTTTCAATTTATCCAAAATAACAAGCCATGAGATTTCAAGGTGAGTTCACAGGTTGTTTTAGAGCATGTTTCCTATTTGGTGTGTGGTATTAAGTTCTATTGGTGGTCCTTGAGGTGGTTTAAGAGAGAAGGCTAGTAAGTCTGTATAGTGGTTCCTCATTATGTATGGATATCTAAAGATGATCAAGTGATGAAATGGATCACAAATCTTAGGGGGATTACCTCTCAAATATTTCTTGGTGATTTCCATCATATTTTAGTGTTTTGTACATTCTTTATTCATTGGTTGCATTGTTTGGTTAAAGAGAGTGTTAACATGAAGCAAGAAGTTATTATCAAGACAAGAAGAGGTAGTCTCAAAGTAAGGGGCATTTTTTTATCATCCTTATAATATGGTCCTCTCCTATTTTTAATATTTTTAGATCCTCAAGATCATTTGGTGCCCAATTTGTCACTGTGTCAAAGGGAGAGAAGATTCCTATTTGTGAGAGTACTTTAAAAGAGAGAAGAAAGGTAAGCTATATATTGATATATGATGATTATTGACATCAATGAAAAAGGGGGAGATTATTGTAGAGTTATTAATGATGTCATGGTGATGTCATAGAGGTGTCTTAGTGAGTAGATGAAATGCCTTGTTAGCCTAAGTGACAATGACAAAGTGTGTAATGTGTTCATCCTAGTATGCCTGAAGAAGGCTTGGTTGATCTTCAATTTTGGCATAGCTATAAATGTTTAAGGATGATTATGGAGTATTGAGAATGTGAAATGGGTCCTATAAGATTTTTTTTATGTTTTAAGTGCCTGTGTGCATAAGTGTATTTCATCTAGTTGATCATTGATTTCATCTAGACATTTTGGGTCTAGTGGTAGAAAATCTAAGTAGGTAGTTTGTTGACATCATCATTTTCATATGTGGATGAGTTAGGGGGCATTGATAATATGGTTGTAATAAAATTAATCCATAAATCTTATGTTTTAAATCTCAAGTCATGCACCTAAGTTTGATAAAAGATATGCAAGTGTAAATTTGGGCTCCCAGGCAATTTGACATTATTTTCCCATAGCCAAATTTGTATGAGGAAAGAAAGATATGAGTAAGTAGTTTGGTGATGACATATATAACATGTGTGGATGTTTTATAAAAATATTATCATATGGTTTTTTTCATTTCTGAGCCTATTTTATTTATGCTAAGTTTTAGAACATATACCAAAGCACGTCAAAAGATATGCATGTGAAAAATTGGCCTTCTAGGCAATTCTTGACATTGTTGGTTCTAGGGTAGAAAAATATGAATGATAATATTGATGGAATTATATCTCACACATACAAATGCTTTAGGATAATTTTTACACATGGTTGGATTGTCCTATGTGAGGAGATCATATGGTCCAAATTTGAGAACATGTAAGTGAGTGAGGTATAAGTTATTGAGGTTCAAAGTTGTCTTCTCAGATAGATTGAAATGGTTCCCATACTTAGTCAATTTTTCACAAGGTAAATTTTTATCATATACATGAAGCACATTGCTCTAAGATGTTAGGAAGAAACAATATGGTGCCAAGTGTTTAATGTTTAATGCTATGCAAAAATAAAGATGGAGCGTCTTCCAAGGATCAACAGTGAGTGGGTGATCGTACAAATAGAGATCAATGGTTCACATTAAATTCAAGATGTCAAAGTGATAGTTGTATAGCATTTTTAAATATAGGACAATATTGAAGAGATTGATGGAGTGCATGAGGTCAAAATTTCTAGATTACATGAGATAAGGTCAACTGGTCAAAGTTTAATGTTTGGCATTGGTGCACTATATGTTAACGGTCAAGATTCATAAGATAAAATTTATTGTGCATGTTTAATCTAATAAATGAGGACTTGAGATGATATCATGGTGTTTGAGGTTTAAATGTGATCATTTGCATTAGAATATTTGAATTTAACAAAAAAAACCTAATGCTCTATATTTTGGTTATATCTTTGGATCCATGCAGAATTTACTCATGATGTAAAAAGGGAACTTATAGAGGACTCCAAGGTGCATCTAAAAATATAAATTTTAAGGTTTAATTTTGTGTATAGTCAAATATATTGAGGTTTAAATTTGACTATGTTCATGCATGATCTACAAGTAACCTGATAAGGGTATTTTATCTCATTCTAATGTTGTTTCAATATTTCATGATGAATTAGCTACTTGGGAGTGTTTTATACTCCACAAGGATGATATTTTTTCATTATTAAGGATTGATAAATCATATGCAGTATGAACAAAGGCTTAGAAGGTGACTATGTGTTCATTCATGATGATTGTGTGTATAGAATGTTGTTTGAGCAAATTGTGTTTAAGCAAAAGGGTACAATGCTACTTGTTAGCACTTAAGGAGGACCTATAGATCATGTGGCATGGGTTCATGAGTTTGAAATTGCTCATGTGTTCTTAATTTTATTGAATAAGTGACAAAGAGCTGAATGGGTCATCATAGGACCTAAAAGTGACTTCGGCCTATTTGAAAGTGGATTGTGCTTAAGTGTGACCCATGTAACATGATTTAAGGGTAAAGGCATGTGTTGTGGCTGACATGAAATATTTTGATCTTGATATTAATAAATACTCATAAATATTGAAACTAAATGTGATTGTTTATAGGCTTATGGAAGACATGTATGTGAGACTTGTGAGTGAGATAAGTGCAAAGTGTATGTGACAGTTGTGGAGTGAAGGAGAGGTAGAGTGCCTAGTTGATGATTTAATGAGTAGATAAGATTGATGAATATTTGTATGACCTATATGTCATATTTTTGATTTCTAAATAGTGCTCTTATATTTTGAGGATATGTGAAGAGGTCTGAGTGTGCATATGAGGATAGTTTAATTAAAGAAGGAGAGAGATTGTGGCATCCCTATGTGAGAGGCATGTATGAGATAGAGAGGGAGTTTGTGCAAGGGTTTGATAATTAGATATCCATCAAGTGTTGAAGACATCAGTACTAAGGTAGAGGTGTTAAAAAGAGGGTTTAAATGATTTGATCTTCCATAGGGGTAGTCTTTCCTTGTGAAATAGGTGTTTCACTAAAGACCTTTGATCTAAAGGACTTGATCAAGGTTTATGGTCCAAAAGACTTGACCAGCATCTTATTTATAATATCTTATAGGACAAGTAGTCTATGTGTTATAGGCTTGAGAGTGGGTTTTATTCCCCATGAGGGTTTCCACAAGAACCATGTTATATGTTCTATCTTATGTATGCATTAAATGAATTATCTCTCTTATTATATTTCTTAATCAAGTTGATATATGTTGATTGTCTAATAACTTAAAAGTTTTGGAATTAAGATTTAAATATCTAGGCTCACTAATTCACCCCCCTCTTAGTGATTATACCTCTAACAAAAACTAGTGATCTCCTTGAGAATACCTTGGCCCATTTTATCAATTGTAAGTAACTTGAGACTGAAACCACACAGGATTTCATCAAATTATAGAATAACTTGTCTAATAAATGTGAACATAACATGGTAGATAACAACATTTCTTATCTATTTACTAATGATATTTTTCCCAAGTTGCAATATTGGGTCTAGACTCTCTCTCTCCATGTACATGGGAAGAGGCCATTGACCAAGCCAATAATCAAGATTTCTTTAAACATCAATTAGAGCCATCCCAACCTTCTATGGGTACTTGCATGTTAATCAAGAATAATAATCTTCATGCTAAAAATGATGGTGTCATCAAAACTTATGATACCATTCATACTATTCAAGCTATTATTCCCAACCAAACTCTGAAACAAGCTTCCCTTCCCAACCACATCACTAATCCTCATTTGGCCATTGACCAAGCCAATCATCGAGATTTATTTAAACATCAATTAGAGCCATCCCAACCTTCTATGGGTACTTGTATGTTAATCAAGAAGAATAATATTCATGCTAAAAATGATGGTGTCATAAAAACTTATGATACCATTCTTACTATTCAAGATGTTATTCCCAACCAAACTCTGAAACAAGCTTCCCTTCCCAACCACATCACTAATCCTCATTTATCTTCAACCAATAACATTAATTTTCATAAATTTATCTTTATAAAAATTATAAAATCATCCACCAAGGCCTCTTCCAAGATAAATTGATCCCACTCATCCCACAAAATCTTGGTACATTCCCAAATAAAATATTTTAGATTCACACTAGTTGGGGTCATTCTCATGAGACTTGTAGGTAGCTTCATACTTTGGCTATGGATTTCCTTCTTGGTCCCAATTTTGACCATGATTATATCATTCATAAATGTCAACAAGTGTATGACATCACCTTCAAATCCCATGAAACATAAAATAAATCTCAATATTAAAACCAAGCTAATGCTCATTTGGCCATCTATAAAGATCATCTTCTAAATCATCAAGATAACCAAGACAAACCTACCCCTTCTACCAATAATGGTGATAGTCGTCTTCTCCCAAATCCTAAAGATAAGGTGGTCAATATGTATAACATTTTAAGGGTGTCTTTAATTTTTCTCATTCTATCCACACCCCTCAATTACCTCACATATTTTGTGTTATCCAAGACTCTTCTCCAAATCACTTAACAAAGTTAGAGCAAGAAGACCTTATATCTTTATATGAACCAATTTCAACACCTCCCTTGGATAACACTTTTCATACCATTTATACCATCCCTCTAACTTCTTTACCCATCACTAATGATACTCAAACTTCTATAAATAATTCTTCTCATCTATCTCAAAACAAAATTGCACCAACTAACCCATATTCTCAATACACTCAACAAACTTGTCCTCAAATTAAACCTTCTACCTCTTATCAACATAAATTCACATTCACTTTAGATCCTCCTTATAATGACCTCCTTCAACACTATTCACCTCTTTCCAATTGTCATCTTATGGGTTATGATGAGGGGTATCCTATTATAGAGATTACTAATCTCCCATCCCAAATCATATTTATGTAACTTATGCAGACCTATCCACATCCCTATAATCATCTTATGAAGATTTTATTTAAAATTAAAATCCCTCATCATCCCCTAGCATAATGCAAATCCACCTTATCCAGATCAGAAGATAGAATTTTACAACAATGCAAAGATATGTCCATACATGTTGATGAAACAATGGACACTTCTCTTTCCCTCAAATTCCCCATTATTTCTATAATCCCTGATGAGATTATAATTCATGCAAATGATCCTCCTATATTTATCAATGTCTAAATTGGTGATATCCAATTCAATCATGCTTTGATTGATGATGGTTTTGATACTTGTGTTTCTTATCTTAATTTTATCAAAATCCTTGGATATTGTGAATGTAATCTTAAGTCCACATGCAACACATGTCCAGGATATCAACAAAGGAAAATACCTCCTTTAGGTTATGTGTACCTCCCCATTATTTTTCCACATATCACAATTCATGTGAAGGTGATGATCTTAAACTTTCCTCTATCTTATAACATTTTGCTTGGTATGCCATGGAATCATTGCATGAGAGTAGTTACCTCTTCTACTTTCCAATGTGTCAAATTTCCTCATAATTGATCCATCTATAGGATTCAAGGTGACATTAATTCTTAAAATTTCTAACAATTCTAAGACCATGGTATATTCAAGATTCTCACCCTTAAACCCTTGCCAAGTATTCCACTTTGTGAATCTTAATGGTTTAACTTTCTTGTAAAATCTACCTAAGGTTATAATGGTCACCCTAAACTCATTAGGAATATACCACTTGACCTCATAGATTCCAATGACAATGAGCTTAAAAAGATCAATCTCAAGAATAAAACCTAGGATATCTCACCTCATCTCATTTATCATCTTTCCCCTTTTTTACAACCTCATTCCTATCAACCACATTGTGATGATATACCCATTGTCTTAACTAAGACTCGACATTACTTTCATCACACCACATTAGATGACCAATTCATCCCTACTATGCCATTGATATTCATACACCTGATTATGACTATGGCTATATCTTATATAATCCATTCTTAGGAGGTCTTGTTCAATCCTGAGATGTTGAAATTATTTGTTATCATTCCTCTTTTCTTAAGTCTTTCATTATATCTTCTAGTATTCCATCCTATCTCATTCCTAATTTTAGCATTTTTCCTCTTGATCATAGGGTAGAGATGGTGCACACACTTCCATTTTTTGAAGATCTTCATAAGAGTATGATTATGGATCATGTTATCACTAGTCCCTATCTCTTTTCTAGATACCATGACCCCTCTAGCCAACTTGTCCTTGAGATGCTTTTTAGCCTTCTATGCATCCTACCCCTCCCTCAGTAGAGCCCAATTTGGATCATATTCCCACTCCCTCTCTAGTTGAGTCTCTTCCTATTTCCAATCCTATTATTCTTTCAATATATCCTTTCCCAATCTCTCCACCAGCCCCACATTCTCTTGGTAATGGTTTGCTCCCTTTATAATAACTTGCTCCTTTAACCACCAAATAGGCTAATCAACCATATTGTGATATTCATAAAGTTATCGATCATTATACTAGAGACTATTTATTATACCAAACTTCATCATCTTCTAGTTTTACTCCTCTTGTGAGTACACATACTAAGTCTACTCACAAGTGTATCTGTTACTTCCATGACACAAATAATCATTCATACACACATTATCATAATTTACAATAATATATCAACACCTTGTGTCCTATCACACATCATCCCATAGAAAAGGCTATACTCCCTTAAAAGTATTACATGAATATCTTCCCAAATATGAAAAAGTATACTATCTTTGACACCAATGTGGTACACATCACATTAATAGTTATTGTATCCTTCAATAGCATCTTAGGGATAACCTCATAACCAATTTTGTGCCTACTTACCTTCCTCCTATAGGTCAATCTATTAAGAAGGATCCCTCTTCTTCCCCCATGGATCCACAACCTTTGGTCCCTTCTCCACCTACCATTTATCCACCCATTATTACCTTACCCATGGACCTTCACTCACCCATAGATCCCTCTCCACTAGCGAATCCTTCGCATGTGGCCCATTCTCCACTATTGAATCCTTCATCCCCCATAGATTCCACTTCCATTCCTTCTATTGATCATCCCCTACATTATATATCTCATCAAAAGAATCCTTTAGGCATTCCTATATTTTATAACAAAGATATTTGACATGAAGTATTTTTATAACTTTCCCTGAAGATCGATGACACGTTAGCTTCAATTTATATTTAGCTTCATAGAGACTTATCAAATGTTATAGATAATGTGTGTGGATAAATATATTAGTACTTATGAATACAATTATGGTGTTATTCATTTATTTATTCATTTAGATTGGACATGTTCTCCAACTTTACATTTATCTATTTTATATCCTTTGACATTATGTCAAATTCTTATCTATCTTATATGGTGATTTTTTGTTTTGCACCATATGTCGCTTATAATGTCATTATTATTATTATGTTCTCTTATGGATTATTTTTCATAATTACATAATACATCTTCATGAGTTCATTTTCTTTGGTTCACTTGTTTTTTTAATGATTGTTTGTTATATTATCTCTATACACATAGATAATTATTATTGTGACTTGGTTATAAACACCTTACTCTCTTTAGTCATTCCTCATTTACCATGTGATAAATTAGAAAAAAAATCATATAATTATAATCTCTTTTTACCATGACACTTTGGATCTCCCCTTCTTCCCCTTTATTCCCTTTTCACAAACTAAGCATACACATGGTTGAGACTTGAGATGACATGTTGGTTCATAGTTAAGCCTAAGTATTCTAGTCAATCATATCTTTGGATACTTAGCTTCCTTTAGACTAAGCCTAAATCTCATTTATGTGTATCATTTTATCTCTCATGATTGGCCATTCCAAGTCCATATGGAGGAGGAATCTTAAAATCCATAAAATATTCAAAAGCCAAATCATTTATCAAAAGGCAATGATCTAAAAAGGAAACATTTAAAATTTTCAAAATTCAAATCACGCTAAAAGATGTGATTATAATCACATATCCTTTCTCTAATTGAAGGTCAAACTTCACATTTGGCCTCACAATAGAGCTAAAGTCTATTGGGGTGTAGTAGGTTAGTAGACTAGAAAAGGATAATAAAAAAATCTCTTAGTGCTACCTACTTTCTCATGCAAGTACCCAATCTTCATAATAGACCAATGGATCTGTAAGGGGTATTGAGGAATGGGGAACATATTGTGGGAAGGTAGGTCCATTTTCCTTTTATTTTCAAAAACTACCAACATGAGTTTATCTTAGTATCACACTTATTTTCTAACATAGCTCTATGCATGTAGTGAACATGTATCCTTTCTATATTTATGGTCACTAGTCACTTAGTGTCTTCTCATATCCTTAGTGTGATTCATGTATTCTAATTTCTTATCATAATATGTATATATTATACTTCTTACATTTACTTTTCACTCCCTACAACCCTAATATTTCCCCTTGAGAAATGTTACTTTATTCATTGATCACTCCCCCTAGGAATTTTATTTATGAGTTGTAGTGTAAGACCATGGATAGGACTTTGCCTTCCTCATAAAGTACCAAAATTTTAACCTTTACCATTAAAAACTCCCATTTTACCATATTTTAACATTATTTCCACCTCATTGGTCTTCCTTTTATGAGTTGCAGTGTATGAACATGGATAGAACCTGACCTTCCTCACAATTTTTTTCAATATTTAAGTCACAATGAAATTACATGTATCAATTATGAGATAAGATGTGATTGGTTATGAGTTACACATCATTGACATGCTTCCAATCTTGATTTAGTATGTTTTATACTTAATTAATCTTTCATCTTCTATCTTTTTATTTTTTAATTGCGTGTAAGAATCCAACCATTTTTTCTTAAAGGTTTTCATACTTCCCAACTTGAATTAGTGTGATTAATTTAAGACCCATTCATAAATTTTTGTTTCTTTTTTATACTTCCCAACGTGATTTATTATGATTTATTGACTTAAATGATTTGTTTTTTCCATTATTATTTCACATGCTTTCCATTTTACTACATTATTTGCATACTTCCCAACATGATTTAGTATGATTTTACTTATTTTAATTTGGTGACAATATTTTTCATGGTTTAAAAACATTTTGTCATCTTGTTTACCATTTTTTGTTATTAAACATTTCCCATCATGATATAGTGTGTAGTGTATTTTTTTTTTATTAATTATATTTTTCCAAGTCCTTTTTGGCTATTTCTTTTTAACCGTGCATGTGTACTATATAATGCTAGAAAAGAAAACACCACCCATATAATTCTTATAACATATATAACAACAAAAATACATGTCTATAAATAAATATATCCATGCATTCAAATCCAAAACCCAATACAACTCATAATATCAACATACACCTATCAAAATAAAATATCTCTATATATCATGTGTTTTACATACAAGAAGTACAAAAATACATCACTCCATCTCTATGGTTGGGCTCCATCATGTATATTTCATGGCCTAACCACACTACCCATAGATGCCTCAAAATTCCCTCTATGAATAGTGAACTATAAAGAGGTTATCTAAGATCTCAAACATATTGCTTATCCCTATAGTTGGCCACATGGGCCTATACCTATCTCAACTAGATAGTGGTAGCCATATGTATACATCGCTCCTAAGCTAAGGCCTAACAAGCTTGTGCCTCTCCCGCACCCACCCCTATTGATGGCTAAAATCCATCTCTACATGCCTATAACTACCTCATGGCCTCCCCCACTAGTCTAAACTAACCTCCCTAAGCTAGGGTAGATGATACCATAGGATCATCCAATGTGGTGGGGTCGTATGGTACTAGTTCCCCATATAGAATATAATGGTGTGCTCCCATAACTAGGGATCTCCATCTAACATCCTCATCCATAGGATCTATAAAATTCAAATTAGATAGATATTAGATCACATATATATCTCAAAATCTATCTATCAACATTCATATATAACTAGTATTTTATCTCAAAAATAAAAAATTATAAACCTTTATTACCTATCTTGGTGTCACCAATCACCATCTCTCTATCTCCTTGACCACTAAACATGGTCTCTCCATCAGCTCATCCCCTAAGCACCTCATCTATGGGATGCCTCCCAATCAAATAAAACCCTTGAATAACCACTTGTGTATATCTCAATCCTTTCCTTAGGGTTTCCTCTATAGACCAACTCTCCTTGGGCTGACTGATGGGTCATCATAGATCACCACCCTCTACACTCAATCTCACCATTAACATCTCCATCAGTGGTGTAACTGAGTTGGTCACTAATCTACCTATTATGGTGCTATTTATAGTACCTAATGGATACCTATATACACATCCATGTCCTCTCCTCCTTTTACTATTGGCTATCATGCTCAACTAGTCCGTGGTTTCACATGTCATGATTTAATCTCTAGTTTCTTGACTAGTGCTCTTCCTCCTCCTCTTCCCCTCTACTCTATTTAATTCCATACCCAAAATGTGGGAGCCACTATAGGATCTAGTGAGTGTGGGAATCTAAATTATTTTGGTAAGCATGCCACTAGATGCAACTCTAAGGTGCCCCATGATCTACACTCATGCCAAACCTGGTGCCATAGTTGCCCAACTCAACCAAACATTTACAATGTCTGCATAGGGATGACACATGATCTCTATAATTTGTATCATTTTAAAATTTCTATAAAAAAAATCAATCTCAAATAGAAATGCTCAAAAAATTAAAATTTTTAGTTACTTATTTGTGTTATATTCACTGCAACCGCTATGCATCCTCCCCATCTCAGTTGTCATATCCCCACCATCCTGGCTCTCTAGGATCTCACTAGGTTTCTCAGAGCTCTATTTTTATTAGAATAGTAAATAATAGAAAATGATTTATTTTTCACCCTATTTTATATTTACTATTGAAAATTATTTACCTTTCAAAAATTTACCATCAGATTCCTTATTTTGATCATAACTTTGTTTCTACTAACTCATTTTATAAATCATAAAATGTTTTGGAATATTGATGTTATATAAAATATTTATAAATATTATATGCCTATATTATAAATTATTTAATTTTTTCCTCTTTTTTTCTAATCTATACAGGTTTGCCTAATGTTCCTCACATTGAAAACCTTCATATTTCTCACATCTCCTTCTTTATCTACAACACTAAGGTAAGTAAAGGTATGTATTTTTAAATTGTATCCTTTTATTTATCTTATTTTCTCCTTATTTAACTTTATTTAGCATCAATTTTATGTGTTACTATGTTCTTTTCATGAAGCACCATCCCCTGTTGAACCTATGTGATACGTGATGAGCTTCGAGTGGGGTATATATATACACATAATATTTTAAAAAAAAATTAATAATTATTGATGCTCTCTATCCTATAATAACCCATAAAGTCTCAATATCTCTGAGTGCATTCCCTAAGGGGTGCACCGAGAAAGGAGTGGAGATACCATTGGTGATTGATAGGATTATTGTCTCTTATTTCCACTTGTTATCAATCCAACCAACTCCTAAAAAACATTCCCCTAAGATTTGCCACCTACTTTGCACACTCCTCTAGTATTTTACCACCTTCATTATCCATTCCCTATCCTAAACCCCTTTTTTGATAGTTTACATGACTATGTTATCTACATTGATCTTGTATTCTTATTGATAAAACTTATTAGGGATTAGGTTGGCCCCTAGCCAACTTAGTGCATGACATAGTATGTTTTATGTCAATTATGATACTAGGTCAACCTTGTCAACTAAAAAATTTAGAAGGTTTTAGGGTTATATCAACCTATTTAAACATAATCATTTATCTATTTATAAGAGAAGAGAAGAAGAAGTAAGATATATTGCGCATATACTTATCCACCATTCTACTTGAGGAGCAAGCTTAGGGTTTCATACTTTTTTTACAGATACATATCTTATCTTGTGGATAAGTCTTTTGGATGAATTTATAGGTTATGTATCTTATAGATAAATTATCCTTGTCATCCTTACATACCAAAAAAATCTCTTGCAAATAACCGTGGCTAAGGGAGGGATTGAGGCTCGGTGAGTTCATCTTCAAAGGTAAGTATTCCTAACTTTGTTCCTCCTTTGTAAGAGTAGATAGATATACATTTGTACTTGTCTTCCATATATTAGGATTATAGATACATTGACATGAGTATATGTTTTCTATGCATGTTTACCTTTTATTTTTATTGCCCCCACTTTTTTTCACAAGCTTTGGTAAGCACTAAATTATATTTTTATTTAATTATTAATAGTTTAGTGAATATGAAAGCATAGGACCTAGTTAGGGTTATTGTGTAGTTTTACTTGACTAGAGGATTTTTAAACCTCCCTAGTGATAGTATTATGGTAAGATATCCCTTGGCTAGGTCTATCAAATTCATATTAGTCATGAACCCAATTATCTAATGTATCCCCAATTAAAATTGTAAGTAAGATATATCTTATCTAAGGTAGGATTGATTTATAGATATCTTACATTTCCCATTGCATATAGTTTGTAACTATATAATTTGATCCTATGTTCAAGTTCCTATTATAGTATTTTTAATGATGACTCCAAGGTGACCAAGTTTGTTTATGAGGTGCCATGTGTGCTTGAATGATAATGACAAAGTGTGCTTCAATGTGCCTCAGAGTTCTTGCATGGTTCTTCAGTGTTTGCCTAAGTGAGGTGATTATGGATGTGTGGTGATTTAAGGATGTGAAAAGGTTCATATAAGAGATTTTATATGATTTTAGTTATTTTATTCATGAGTATATTTCATCTTGTTGATCATTATTTTAATCTAGACATTTTTGATCTAGTGGCATAAAATCTAAGTAGGTAGTTTGTTGGCATCACCATTGTTATGTGTGGATGAGTCAGGGGGAGTTAGTCATATGGTTGTGATAAAATTAGTCCTAAATTTATATGTTATAAGTCTCAAGTCATTATATGAATTTCATCCAAAGATATGTGCATGCAAATTTGGGTTCCTAGGAATTTTAATAGTATTTTCTATGTTCAAACAGAGCCAAGTAAGTAGTTTGATGACATCATATCTTCTACATATGAAATTTTAAAGAGTAGAATGATATATGGATGAATTAAAATATGAGATAAGATATTATTCAATAAATCTCAAGTCATGTGAATAATCATGATAAAAGATATTCAAGTGTAAAGTTGGGATCTAAGCAGTTTGACAATGTTTTCCCATACTTAGCCAAATTTGCATGTGGCAAGAAAATCTAAGTAAGCATTTTGATGTAGTCATATTTTGTATGTGTGGAAGTTTAAAAATAATTTGATAATATGGGTTTATTTATTTTTATGACTATTTGATATGTACTAAATTTAGGTCATGCAATGAATCGTGTCAAAATATATCCATGTGCAAAGTTGGCCTTCCAAGTAGTTCTTGACATAATTGGCTCTGTGGTAGAAAAATGAGTGAGAATATCAATGGAATTATATCTCACACACATGAGGGTTAAAATAAAATATTTATATATGGTTATATTCTCCTATGTGAGGATACCATTTGGTCTAATTTTTAGATCATGCATCTTAGTGCAACAAAATTTATTAAGGTCCAAAGTTGGCCTTCTAGGCAGATTGCAATGGTTCCCATACTTGTAAATTTTGAAAGAGATAAATATCAAGACCAAATTAAGATCTGATAGCAAGTAGTTTTTTTTAATAAAATATATATTAATGGTATGTATTGTGTGAGATGATTTTAAAGTGTTTAAGGTTTAATGCTGAGCAAAGGTAAATGATAAGGATCGAATAATTCATGTTTAATCATATAGATTGATCTAACGACATGAGTGCAGTCAAATTGGTTAAAGTGATAATTTTTTAATGATTTTAAAGTATAATATCCTTATAATCAAATTTTTGATGCATGATTTATCTAAGTACCAAGGACATGAGATGATAGCGTGGTGTTCAAGGTTTAACTGTTACCGTTGGCATTTGAATATTTGAATTTTATAAAGGGAAAAACCAATGCTCTATATTTTGTCCATAAATTTTGATCTAGGAAAAATTCAAAGGTGATATAAAAATAAAATTTTAAGGGGAATCCATGGTGCATATATTAAACCTAGTTATAAAGTTTGAGTATATGTACAATCAAAGATATTGAGATACAAATTTGATTGTGTTTGACTATGTTCTATAAGTGACCCAAGAAGGATAATTGAGTTTGTGTTGATGATATTTGGATGTGTCATGATGAATTATCTATTTTAGAGTGTTGTAGACTCTATAAGTATTATCTATGTGGTAATTTTAGGTCTGACCAATCTATATTCTATATGAATAAGTATGTAAAAGTTGACTATGTTTATTGAATGCACTAGTAGTGTTGGAACACAACTATTTACTGAGAGGGGAGTAAATCATTAGATTGAATAAATTATTCCTTTAATACTTTAAATGTAGATTAAAGCATTTATGTAGAGATCACACATAATAATAGACATAATACCATATGTATACATGGAAAACCCAATATGGGAAAAACCATGGTGAGAATAGTTTTTAAAATCTACTATTCTAATCTATCCTCATAATCAAAACCTCACTAATTACAACATTTAAGGGTACCAACCCTAAGGAGACACCAATACCCTAGTTCAAGATCACCTAATCTAAGGAAACACCAACTCCTTAACCAAACACCAACTCATCTTATCTGATGGAACCCATCAATCAGATCTATATTCAAAATATGGAGTTACAGCTCCAAATTACAATATTGATTCATAAATGAATCCAATTCTAATTCTCTATTACATATAGAGTATCTAAATTCTTATGATCTCCACATCTCTCTCTTCTCTTATCTTCGTTTCTACCCCTCTATCTTTGTGTCTCTATATTTCTCTATTTGACAAACTTCATCAATCTCTTCCTCTTAGCCTCTCTCTCTTAATTCAACTCTATTCAACAACACTAGCCTTTACTGTATCCTAGATGACATATATTTAAGCATTATATCTAAGTATCATATAGTTTATGTGTTCACACTTGGTCTACAACACATCATGCTCCATCTTTGGACTCAATTCAATCAACAAGTTTCTTGCTTCTTGAATTCATGTTCTGTCTCCATGATTCTCTATCTTATTACTATATTTAGCATATATTGGGCTCTAGTTTTGATGCACATGCCATATTACACAATTTATATCAGTCATAGTGATCTATATCATTGTTTTTTATCATATAATGCATCTTTCCTACATGGTCCTCTGCTTGACCATTGTGATGCACAAATATTTAAATACTAACCATTAATCTTAAGTTTTGTGCCATGATTTGATGATCCTCATTCAATTTTATCAACTTTAAAATGTGTCCATTAGATCTATTTCTAATAGGATCACACACTCCATTAGATCCTTGTACGCTTCCAAGCTTTCATGTTTTAACTTTAAAATACATCTATTAGATCTTTTTATCTAAGCTCATGCATGTCATTAGATCTTTAAAGTAGTATAAATTTTATATTTACTTATCATTAAACATCAAGATTTTAATCTCATATCATTTCTTCCTAAGTCTTTATAATATATACGCTCTAGTGATCTCATCAAAGTAACTTGGTATTTAACTCACCTTTATGTCATTAAACATTGAGCATTTGATCTCACTGATTCCACTCACTCTATTAGATCTTCATTACACAATCACCCACTCACCATTGATCTTTGGAAGAAGCTTGATCTTTATCTCTAAAAAGATCATGTGAGTGTGACACTTGGTATCCTCATGTGCCTTCTACACATTTGTTATTAGTTCTTGCTATTGTGACATTTGTTATTAATCCTTGACTATTTAACTTTAAACTACTTCATAGATTTATTGTGCAAGTTCCATGATTGTGACACTTGTCACTAGTGCATTTACTCATAGGTAAATTTGACAAATTGACTTTTCTATGCTTCATTAGATCTTTAAAGTATGATTAAGAGATAATTGTTGATCAAGTTGGAATAAATGTTTAATTCTAACACTTAGTAAATATTAAGATCTTTGATCACTTCTTGAACTGGTAATTACTAGGCCAAAGGGGTTGATTGCATAATGATGAAAAGGAATTAAGATATAAATTAAGTAACCAATTCTTGCCTATATCTAGTCAACCTGAAAATAGAACATGCTCATGAACACCATGGCTTACACCCTTAGGGTTTAACTAATAAACCTTTTAATGTTTGAGAGCTAAAATAAATTATTTATGAACTCATTTATCTTCATCTAAACCTATGGACCATATATCAAGGATGCACTTAAAAACCCCATAATATATCTTTAATCAAATTCTCTTCAATCCTCTAGAAATGGTACTTGTAAAAGCATGAAAAATTTACACTATTCAACTATAAAACATGTTCTTCTCTCCAATCTCATTCCAAAAATTTCCATTTTAACATCAATTACAATCATATTTTGAATAATCTCCCCCTTTGGCATTGATGTAAAAATAAATGATCTAATCTTATAATACTATGTTCCTTCTCTGGCATTTCTTGCATTGGCTTCTAATGAACTTGATCTAAAACTATTCATACCAAACTTACTCCCCCTTAGGCAATAAAACATTTTCCTAAACTCAACATGGACACATGTTGTACTCTTTCAAACTTTTATAGAGAGCATTTTCACTTATTCTCCCCCTTTGACATCAATGGAAAAGGGAATCCAACTTTATCACAATTTATCCAAATTTTTATCACCCTTTATTAGATAAAGGAGTTTGTCCAAGAATTTGCAACCATAAACTCATTAGAAATTTAAAAAAATATGCATACCTAAGTTTCCTTTTCTCTCTTCTTCTAGGGATCAACAAGACTTCTATGATACTCCCCCTGGACTCATGACCTATCACTGTGATCTAGTGAAGTGATGTAGGAGCCACCACTCCCAAATTATATCTTATATACTCAAATTGTTCCTTGGGAAGAGGTTTGGTGAATATGTCTATAATTTGATTATGTGTTGGCACATATTCCATTGTAACCTCTTGATCTGCAACATTTTATCTTAAGAAGTGATACTTTATTGATATGTGTTAAGTTCTAGAATGCATCAATGGATTCTTTGATATATTAATAACACTTTAATTATCACAAAGAATAGAGATAGGTTATTTGTATTCTACCTTAATGTCTTTGAGTGTTTGCTTCATCCATAAGGCTTGACTATAACATGCCACTACTATAACATATTCTAATTCTACTATAGAAAGAGTGACTGACTCTTAATTTTTGCTTAGCCATGAAACAAGTTTGTTTCCAAGGAAAAATTCACCACCACTAGTGTTTCTTCTATCATCCACACTTTTTACCAAATCAACATCTGTATATGATTTGAAAGTGAGATCTTCACCTTTGGGATACCATAGGCCATAGTCAATTGTACTCTTGATATATCTAAATATTTTTTTACTGTATTGACATGTGACTCTTTAGGAGCATCTTGAAATCTTGCAACCATGCACACTATTTGTATGATATCAAGTCTTGATGTAGTTAGGTATAACAAGCTACCTATCATTGATCTATACAAAATCTAATTTACATCAAGGGACTCATCATTTTTGATCAACTTACAACTAGTAATCATGGGAGGACCTATTGGTTTTATATCTTCCATTCCAAACTTCTTAAGCATTGCTTTAACATACTTGGTTTGGGATATAAATATCCCTTCATTAGTTTGTGCTATTTGTAGACCAAGGAAGAAAGAAATTTATCCAAGCATAGACATTTAAAATTTATTTTTAATTTGAGTATCAAATTCTTTGCACATTTTGTTATTGCTACCACCAAAAATGATGTCATCTACATATACAACAATAATTAACATATGCTCACCTTCAGATTTGAAGTATAGATTGATGTCTACACATCCTTTATTGAATCCTTGTTGTTGAAGGTACTATTTTAATCTTGAATACCATGATATTGGTGCATGTCATAGACCATATAGATATCTATTTAGTTTACAAACATAATCTTCTTCTTCTGAAAGCTAAAAATGTTCAGGTTGTTCTATGTAGACTTCCTCTTCTAGGTTCCCATTCAAGAAAGTAGACTTAACATCCATTTGCTAAACTTTGAATTTATTGTAAATAGAGAATGCTAGAAACATTATTATGGATTCCAATCTATCAATTGGAGCAAATGTTTCCTCAAAATCTATGCCTTCAAATTGTACATATCCTTTACACACCAATTTGGTCTTATTCCTTATGGCATTTCTATCCTCAATGAGTTTGTTTCTAAAGACCCACTTTGTACCTATTACATTATCATTTGAAGGTCTTGGAACTAATTCCCAAATTTTGTTATTTTCAATTTGGCTTAGTTATTCTTCCATGGATTTTATCCAATTCTCATCCTTGATAGCTTCAATATAGCTCTTAGGTTCAATTTTAGATATTAGATCAAAACTTACTTGCTCCTTATTCATTAAAACTCTTTTCCTCATCTGATATCTTTCATTTTTATTTCCAATGACCTACTCTATAGGATGATCCTTTTGAACAAATATTATAGGTGCCTTTTCATTTAATTCTTTAGACTCTTCATTATTTAATTCCTTTTCAAACTCTAACTCTTCTTCATATATGTATTTGTCAAATTTAACATGTTTCAAGCCTTCATCAACATTAACATTGATACTCTCTATAATATTTTGTAGCATTTTGTTGTAACATATATAGGCTTTTCTTTGGGTGGAATAACTAATAAATATTCTTTCATCACATCTTGATTCAAATCTTCTCAATTTGTCTTCTTTTCTCCTGATGTAGCATTTGTTTCCAAACACTCTAAAATACTTAATAGAGGTAGGTTTTCCATACCATAGTTCACAAGGGGTTTTTATTATTATTTAACCTTAGTTAAACTCTATCTAAGATATATACTACTATTTGTACTTCTCTCCAATATCCATTAGGTAACTTAGCCTCTTTTAGCATTATTCTAGCCATTTCATTGACTGTTTTATTCTTTCTTTCAATAAATCAATTTTGTTATGGAGTCCTTGTTATAGAGTAATGCCTTTTGATTCTATGATTATCATAGTGATCTATGAAATCATTTGAGGTAAATTTTAAACCTGTATCAAATCTTAAGAATTTTATTTTTCATCCTATCTCATTCTCTACCTTGGCCCTAAAGATCTTGAATCTTTCAAATGCCTAAGACTTGTCCTTCAAAAAGATTACCCATGTCATTATTGAGTAATCATCGACTAGAATCATGAAGTAACTTTCTCCTTTTGATCCTCTTATCTTAGGAGGATGACAAAGATCAGTATGAACTAACTCTAAAGGCTTTGTAGTTGCATACTTGTTTAAAATTGACCCTTATTTTCTTGCCTTACTGGCATTCCTTATAATTAGTGTCTATAGGTTTGGCTATCTTAGGCATATGTATGACACACTTATTTGAGCTCATTTTTACTAAGTTATAAAAGTTGACATGACCCATTCTTCTATGCTATAACCAAATCTCATCAATCTTTCCTATTAGGATACTATTACCATTCACTTCATTAAGATTATAGATATTGCTTTTAATTATTTCCCCTTTTACAACTAGTCTTCCAAATATCCTTATCTTATAGCCTTCTACATTAAGTATGACCTTATATCCATTATCACACATTTAGTTGACACTTAGCATATTGTGTTTCAATATTTCAACATAAATGACATCATGTGTAGTTAATTTTCCATCTATGTTCAAGGTTTTTTTACCTCAAATGTTTAATGTAGTGTTGTCTCCCAACCTAACAGATCTTTCATTACATTTGCTCATTTTGATGAACTTACTTTTATCACCATTCATATGTTTTGAGAAACCACTATATATTACCCATAAATTATGCTCTTTGGCATGGATTGAAATTTGGGTAATCATATATTGATATTTCACTTTCCACACATCCTTGGGTTTCTTAATTGGCTTATTTTTCCTTTTTCAGAGACTTGTCAACCTTTATTCACACTGGGAGGCATGCCTTTTTTTCAATTTATATTTTTGATCTTATAAAGTTTGTTCTACATTTTCTAGCTATGTGACCAAAATTATTGCAATTATAGCATCTTACATTTATATCTAGCAATGGTGCAAATGATTTTTTGCTTACAAAGTTTGTTCTCCTTTTGGGTATAACCATACATTCACTAACCCTATGACCAAACTAATTATAGGTATAAAAATAATCATAGAAAAATGAAGAATACCTAGTCATAGCATTTTTTTGTGTTAGATGAGGAAATATTCTTCATTTTGACTTCTTCAAATATTTAACCCTTATGAAACCATCTGTATCAGCTACCTTTGTATTATTTTATTTAGGCTCCTTTTCTCCTTCATATTTATTGATATCAATAGTTTTTTTGTTTATCTTTGTATCTTTGGAGGCATTCTTTCAAGATTTTTAATTCTTTATTCATGAATCTCTTTCTTATTTAAAGTTTCCATATAAGTTTTCAGATGTACTGGTTATAGGACTTTTCCCTTTTTTAAAACCAAGACTAAACTTCTCTTTTGATGGATTTTGAGATTTGATCAACTCATCAAGAATTATTTCCTCCTTTCAACTTTAGACCTTTGTCTATTTATTCTTTAGCTTTTTCAAGTTCTTTTCTAAAAGCCACTATCTCTGCTTATAACTTCATGCATTCATTAGGTTTAGATTGTAGTTCAAGTTTGACTACATATTATATTATTTTAGCCTCTTCAACTTGTGTATTTAGGCTAACCACCATCTGATCAAATTTTTCAAGACTTTTATACACTTTTTCAATCTTTTTTGGTCCAAGATTCTTCTATTTTGAGTTCTCTTTTCTCAGCTTATAAATTTCATCTAGATCATAGATGAGTTCACACTCTAAATCCACTTCTCCTTCTTCTTCTTCATCTGAGTCTTTAAATTCTTTGTGATCCATTGAAGCTGATCCTAATGTCATGAATAGGACTTCTTTTTCTTCAACCACAAAGACATAGTCATGGTCATCCTCAGAACTATCACAATCATCCAATGAATCACTTTCTTCTTTTTTGTATAGGCCTTTCTTGTTTTTAAAGAAGTTTTTATTCTTGGAATAGTGGGGTTTCATATTTTTACTATCCTCTTCTTGCTCAAAGTTATCCTTTTTTTTATAAGGGCATTTAGTATCAAAATGTCCTACCTTACCATAGTTGAAGCATTTAAAGGGCAACTTTCCTTTATATTTTCCAAACCCTCTTCTTAATTTTCTAATAAAGTTGGCTTCTTCTTCATCAATCTCTTTAGATCTAGATGTAGGTGATTTTGATTTTACTTTTTTGGATACTTTGAATGTAACTTCTCTCTTGAAAGTGTCTGCTTCTCCCACTCTCATCTCATAGGTAGTGAAGGTTCCATGAAACTCATCAACAATGAGTTTATCTAGATATTTTGCTTCCTCTATTGTAAATATTTTAGTGCCATACATAAATGCCAAAGTTATTAGGACCTTTTTGACAATGATTTTTTTTCATCTCTTCTCTAAGGCCTCTGATTATATTGACTATTTTATATACTCTAAGGAGGTAGTCTACAATTTTCTCTTCTTCATTCATTTTAAGACTTTCAAACTTGCCTTTGTATGTTTGTATCTTGGCTTGATTTACCTTATCATCACCTTCATATATGCTCTTCAATTTATTCCAAATATATTATGTTTTTTGACAATGCATCACTTTAAAAAACTCTTAGTTTGACAATCCACAAAGGATAGCATTCTTTGCCTTGGCATTTCTCTCATATGCCTTCTTTGCAGCTTGATCAGTAGGAGTTTTAGCAGGGGTTGTATATCTATTAACAAAAAACATCCATATATCAATCCCTAATGAAGATAAATATTCTTCCATTATAATGCTCCAAAATGCATAGATTTATCCATCAAACAGAGGTGTTTTGTTTGAGGAAGAGCCTTCTTAACTATCCATTTATGTTCACTATCTAAGATATACTTTAGCTGATTAAAATTATTCTAAGGAACTAGGGCTTTGATGTTAATTATTGGAACAAAACTATCTACTAAGGAGGGGGTGAATCAATAGGTTAAATAAATTAGTCCTTTAATAATTTTAATTTAGATTAAAACACATATACAGAGATCACACACATAAAAATAGACACAACACCATATGTATACATGGAAAACTCAATATGAGAAAAACCATGATGAGAATAGATGCTAGAATATACTATTTTAATCTAGCCTCATAATCAAAACCTCATTGGTTACAATATTTAATGACATCAACCCTGAGGAGACACTAATCCCTTGTTTAAGAACACCTACTGTAAGGAAGCACGAAATCCCTAACTGAACACCAACTCAACTTATCTAATGGAACCCACAAATTTGATCTATAATCAAAATATGGAGGTAAAACTCTAAATTAAAATATTGATTCATAAATGAATCCAATTCCAATTCTCTATTATAAGTCTAGACTGTAACTTCTCATGTTATACACATCTCTCTCTTCTCTTTTCTTCCTCTCTACCCCTCTATCTTTGTGTCTCTATATTTATCTATTCGACATAGTTCATCAATATATTCCTCTCTACCTCTCTCTTTCCCTCAATTTGACTCTATTCAGTAGCAACAACAACTTTACTATATCATAGATGACATATATATAAGCATTCTATCTAGGTCTCGTATCTTCTCTATGTTCATACTTGGTCTGTAACACATCATGCTCTATCCTTGGACTCAGTTAAATTGATAGGTTTCCTTATTCTTGAATTCCTAATCCACCACCATTATTCTCTATCTAAATACTATATTTATCATATATTAGACTTTGGTTTTATTGTACATGCCATATTACATAATTTGGATCGATCATAGCAATCTATATTGTTATTTATTGTCATATATTACATCTTTACTACATGGTCCTCTTCTTAAATATTGTGATGAACAAATATTTAAATACTAACCATTGATATTAAGTTTTTCACCATGATCTGATGATCCTCATTCAATTTTCTTAACTTTAAAATGTGTCCATTAGATCAAGTTCTAACAGGCTCATGTGCTCTATTGAATCCTTATATGATTATAGGATTTAATGTTTCAACTTTAAAATGCATCTATTTAATCTTTTAATCTAATCTTTTATGTGTTATTATATATTCAAAGTAACATGAAATTTATCTCTACTTATCATTAAATGTCATTCTCTTAATCTCATCTCCCTGCTTCCTACGTTTTTGGAATATATACACTCTATTGATCTTGTCAAAGTAGCTCAATATTTAACTTACCTCTATGTCATTAAACATTGAGCATTTTATCTCATTTATTCCACTCGCTCCATTATATCTTCATTTCATGATCACCCTCTCACCATTGATCTTTAGAAGAAGCTCAATCTTTATCTCTGACAAGTTCTCATGAGTGTGACACTTGACATCCTCATGTGACTTCTACACATTTATTATAAATTATCACTATTGTGAAACTTAGAATTCCCATGTTAATATTTGACTATTTAACTTTAAACTACTCCATAAATTTATTGTGCAAGTTCTATGATTGTGACACTTATCACTAGCGCATTTACTCACAAGTGCCTTTGACAAATTGAATTTACTATGCTTCATTATATATTTAATGTATGATTAAACACTAACCATTGATTAATATGGGAAAAATATTAATTCTAAGACTTAGGAAATATTAAGTTCTTTGATCACTACTCAAGTTTGTAATTGCTAGGTTGAAGGGGTCAGTTGCACAATGACAATAAGGACTTAAGATATAAATTAAGTAATCGGTTCTTGCATTTATCTAATCAAACTCAAAATATAAAATTATTATAAATGCAATGTATTAAACCCTTAGGGTTTAATTTAGAAACCCTGTAATTTTTTAGAGCTAAAATAAATTTTATTTAGCTCATTTCTATTCATCTAAACCTATGAATCATATATCTAGGATGCATTCAAAAAACCCATAATATATCTTCAATCAATTAATATTCAATAATTAATAAATGGTCTCTATAAAATAATGAAAACTTTTCACTATCAAATATAAAGCATGATCCTCTCTCCAATCTCATGCTAACAATCTCCCTTTTGACATCAATGATAATCATATTGCCAACAGGCAGTTTGAGTGACCTTCTTGTAAAGATAAGTTAAAGGTGTTATGAGTAGAGTTGAAGAATAAAATGAGCATGGAGATGTTATATAAGTATATAAGTATTATGATAAGGTATTATTTATCATTATATTCCTTTGATCAAATATGGAGAGTCAAAATAGCTTGACCATATTTTGACTATTTTGGCCAGTCTGAGTGGTCATTTTATGTATGTTGTTTTGAGTGATTAGAACATGTATTGATATGTCTAAATCACATGGAGGTATATTTGAGGTCATAAAGGGTTAATAAATGTGATATAATCATATGGTTATGTGAAATATTTTATTAGTTGGTTCAAAAGTTTGAAATTATGTTTTCTATGTATGAATACCTGAAGAACTAGGAGAACTAATTGGTAGGTCTAAGTGTCAAGTTAGTGTTTAAAATGACATAGAAAATTTTTGGATTTAGAAAGGGTATATTGGAGATATTTTTTATATTTTTTAATTATTGGTAAAGGATGAAGTTTCTCTAAGTAGTCTCACATGTAATGTGTGAGTATGAAGACCTAATGGTGGTTTTGGGGTAATGAGGCACTAGAAAAGCTATGGAGTATGTGGTTATTACATGTAATATTTATGAGGACATATTTAAAATGTGTAACAAGTGTGGTAAGCATATTATCCAACCAAGATGGGTTATACCAAGAGCATGGTATAAGTATAAGGCCTATTTGGCATATTTGTGCTAGTTGAGTGAATGTGGAGTTTAGTAAAGGAGAGAACCTTTGAAAGAGAGGGTAAATGTTAGTGAGGAATATTATAGATAAAATAGGATCAAACATTATTATCTAATCAAGGTGTTGAAGGTGATCACATAGGTCATTGGACCTAATAATCTTAGAAGAGGTAGAATGAGTGAGTATGCTCAAGAGGCTATTTGAGAGAGTGTGTATGGTGAGATAAGGCAAGGTGAAGGTTTTGTGTGCCTAGTGTATGGGTTTAAGGGTATATTATGTTTATTATTGTGTGTATGACATGTAGGTCATAGTTTTGATATCATAATAGTCCTCTTATAGGTTTGAAGATTGAGTGTGAGCAAAGGTGAAGAGTGATAATTAGAGTTCCATCATTAAGTGTTGAAGACATAAGTTCAACGGTGGAGTTGTCTATATATTTTGTTGTGGAAATTCAATATATAGGGTATTACAGCCTCCTTGCAAGGTGAAACATACTAAAGGTCTAGTTGTTGTGGCAACTCGACTAGATAAGTGTTGTAACTCTTTATGAGATTGTAATCTCACTAAAATAAGGGATGGCAATTATTTGATCAGTTGATTATTGGCTTAAATTAGTTCTTGTTATTATATGACAATATTCTAATTATAGGTTCTAGTGGGTTTTCTCCACCAAGAGGTTTTATCACATATGTCATGTGTTATGTACTTAATCTTACATTATCTCTCTTGTTCATTGTTATGAATGATGTGTATGCTCCATGAATGTATGTATTAAATGATTAAAGGTTTGAAAAAATTGGAATTGAATTAGATTATTTTTCACCACTTATTCACCCCTCCTCTTAGTGGCTTGTACCTCTAACATTTCCCTTGGTAGTTGACTACACATGAGTCTTTTTGAAATTATTTCATCAAGGTAGCCTCTAATTAAACACTATTTCCATTACTTTCTCCTCCACTAGGCATCTCTTCTTGAGTCATAGAAGGCATTTTCCCCTATTGTGCTATATAAGCTTAACTAATTATCTCATTTGCATAGGTAAATGAGTCATGAGGTTGATCCCATGAAGATTGCTCTCCATTATCTTGTACAGAGTTATTTTGGACTAGTAAAAGTGATTTTGAAGTAGAAGGGGCATTCTAATTTTGACCATTATATTCCTTTGAATTAGCTACCCTTGTCCTTGATAGTGGACTTGAAAAGGTAGTTTAGGAGCTTGATAAGATGGATAGGGCTGATAAATACCTTGAAAAGATTTCTATTATTATTTTTATTGTTACTTCTTGAGAGTTTGGTTATATTCTCTAAGATCCTTTATCATATCTTCATCTATTGACTTGCCTTAGTTGAATAATGAAGATTGTGTTGATGATGAAAATTATAATATCAAATAATCAACCCTTTTAGGCTATCATGAAGGCCAAGTTGGAAATGTACTAGTCTAATAATAGGGTTCTAAAGGTTTAATTATGATCGTAAAGATATAAGGTTTTTTTAATATTATGGTAAATAATAAATAATTTATCAAATGTAACATATTCCATTATAATTTTAGAAATCCTCTTTATAAAATAATGAATCAGTTTAGATATGAATCTGTAATCTATCCTATTTGACAAAGAAGGCCTATGAATTACACAATATCTTGATGGAAAGAAATTTGATTCAATAAAATAATATATTTCAAGTAATATCTCATTTAAGTTATGATATCTTCCAAGTAATTCAAGATAATAAACCAAAAAAATAAGTAAGATAAATTTGAGATAAATCAAGATAATAATATCCAATCAAGTCAATATTCAAAAAAAAATTAACTCAAAGAGACAACAAACAACAACCAATAATCTAACTAAATAAAAATAAAATAGAAATAACTAAACTAAGAAAAGATAATAAACCATTAAGTTTAAATAAAGCATACTAAACAAGAAAAAACTAAGGATTAAAGAAACTAATCTAATAATTAAATAATCTAAATCTAATTATGTAAAATATCTAATCTAAACTAAAAAGGAATCTACAAAATAATCTAATGAAAACTAACAAGTAAGCCTTAAAATATTTCTTAACTATAAGAAGACCAAATAAAGAAAACACTAATTAAAGAAAACAATCTATCTAAAAGAAAATAAACAATACAATCTATTTAATAAATCACTTAAGAAAACATAAATCACTAGAAAACTAAAATAGATTAAATGATAAAAGACATTAAACTAAAGAAGTAGAAAGGGAAACTAGATTAATTAAAGATTAATCTAAAATGAAAGAAATTATACTAAAATTAGAATCAATATAAAGTACAATAGAATTTTTGAGTCTCAAGGGAGATTCATCTTAGCAGAAAAGATAGATTTTATTTGAGAAACCAACATCTTTCTTTACAAATACTTGAGAGACAACTTTCACAATCAAAATAGATCAATGAAATGTCGTAAACAATGAATTCTTCATCATTATCCTGGTTGAATACTTGGATTATGTACATAGAACTACAATATCAATCATCAAAAGATATTAAGCTTGAAAAAATTTAAATAATCTATTATAAATGATGATAAAATCTAGATATACTTATGTTGCCTAATAAATTATTCAACTATCAGAAAAAGTATCATTGAGTCTATCTGCAAAAGTAATGATATCTCAAAGAAGTTGCATAGAAAAGAGAGAGATGAATTATTAACTTCAAAAATATATTATAAGTCTTCAATACCTATGTTTTTCATCCCCTTCAAATGAATCCTTAATCTCCTTTTATGCTTCAAACTTAGTTGAATAGTTATTATTTTATCTTAACTAATTAACTTTAAAAGTTAATTAATTATAAATAGTTATCAGTTAGGTAAGATTAAATTAATACTAAAAAGTATTAATAGATCAATTATTTGATTATAGACTAGGTATTATCTTAACAGGACCCTTATCAATTAATAAAAAATAGAATACAAATATCAATTATTAAATAGATAAATCAAAGTTTAAGAAAATTTTATTTATAATTAAACCATAATGCATATTTTCAAAAATTAACTTAGGGATATATATATATATATATATATATATATATATATATATATCAAAATATTAATTTTTTCTATACTTTATGAAACTTCAACTAAAACCCAAATCAAAAGCATTATGTTAGAAATTCATTTCTTAAACATCATATTTACACACTATGAAAGATTTTTGAATGTATCTTTGCAAATAACCTCTCATACAAAGAAAACATCTAACATATTCCTTCCCAAACATTATGTCTAAACCCAAAAAATCTATCTTAGTTCTAAAAATAAATCCAATATTTGAATAATCTTTATCTGTCTTCGAGGAAACCTAAAACTTCAAAGAGAAAAAAAAGAATAGTTTCCAAACAAAAACCATTAAGCCCTTATATAGTAATCCAAAATTTATTCTAAATTCAACTTATATTAAATCTAACAGAGCTCAATAAGGCTACAAATGCTTTGAAATAGAAAAATCTTGAATGAAATTGAAAGAAGCTACATCCAAACATTATATTGCATGCTCAAAATACTTCGAAACCATTTCCTAAAAACCCTTAAAATATTCATATAATCAACATGTATATTTATTTTCAAAAACTCAAAGCTTCAACAAAACCTTTTAACTATCATAGCATACATGGTTCTATTTTATTCACATAATTAGAATTGAGTATATATTTAAAAAAGATTATCGAAGTGTAGCACATTATATTTCCAAATCATAGCACACTTTCCTTTCAAAACTAGTACTGATACTCTTGAAATGAAAAAACTTTAAAACTTTTCAAAGATACATGCAAAATATATTTACAAAATTGAAGTTCTCAATGAAATCCTTTGAAACTTTGGATATCTTAAATAATTCAAACTATTCAAGAAAACCATCTCAATAATGACTTTATGTTATCTCATCTTCTAGTAAAGATAGGTCAAACACTAACCATTTACTCCAATATCTCATGCATGGAAGGGACAACTAAAAACCATAACTTTTCCTTACTTTCCATTGTACAAGCATAGACATATGCAAAATAGAAACCATTCATTTTCATATAGGTAAATTTTACCCAAAATATACTCAAAATATCAATTAAAAAATTCTCAAAATTTATTTATCTTATTCATGGCATACCTGGAAATGCTTCCCTGCTACCTTTTTGCATGAAATCTCTATCTACAATTCATAAATCCAAACTACTAGAATTTCACTTTAATAAGAAAGCTTCATAAAATGACCAAAAAGTAAGAAAAATAACCTATTTATATTTTCCACCCTCTGCCATAATTGACTTAGCTATGTGCTCAATTCCTATTGGCTAATTTTAACTGAGAATATACTTAGTGATTATACTAACTTAATTATTATTATGCTCAAATTTAGCAACGACTAATCTTCCTAATAATGTATTACCAACTTCCAAGAATTGAGGCATGTACACTTCATTATAAAGTCTCAAACTGCTAAAATCTCTATCATAATCTTGAAGTATCAGATATGCTTTGCATGGAATTTACTTTCTAGCTAGTACCATGAAAACATTAAATGATCTTTCAACTGGTTCCAACTCACCATGTTTAAGTCTCAAAACATGAATTCACATTACCCTTAATACTTGCCCTTTGAAAACACCATATACCTTAAGACTTAAACTTAGGTATTCTAAATGAAGTTTTTATTTTCAAAATCCCATTTATAGACTTGGGTTAAAACATTTAAAATCACCATGGCCTAGAAGCTTCATCATTTCAAAACTTAGAAATAATATTATTAGGTTGGGACCTTTGAAAGCATAAAGTAATATCACTTTAGAATCTAAGCTAGGCCATATTTGACTTAGGAACCTTAGTCAAATAAAACTTAGGATATTCATTTTGTCTAGGATCCTTTATATTTTAAAGAAAAATTTACCCATATCTCAAACCAATCTAGATCATATAAGTGCTTTCAAGATGTTCACTATATCCTAACTAAAATCCTGTCTAAATGGAAACTATTTATCAACTAATGAACTTACATGATTTCAAAAGTAAAGTTTATGATAAATAAAATAATGAATTTTATTTGAAAAATTGTAAAATACATGGCCTTCCCAAGCTATAAAAATTATGATTGATTCATCTATATACTCACATTATCTACTTCAAACCAAGTATCATATTATCCACGTATACCAAATAGTCACCATAGATTGTTTAATCTACCAAAATTGAAAGTATAATCCAAAAGTTATTATGATAATCCATATTCATTGAGGTCAAATATATATATATATATATATATATATTAACAAATATATATGTTTTAAATTTGAAGCCACATAAAGTAAAAGCATTCCAAATTAAAATGGTGCCTCATAATTTGATCATGATTGAAAAATAAGATAACTAATCACAAACATTCACAATAATAAATATATATGTGCATTGTATTCATTTATCTACTATGCTTTTTGAAAACACTTAAAATATAAATATGAATTCATTAACCAATCATCATAAATTCATAATTGAAAATATGCATCCAAATATACTACTAATTGACTGGGTCCCCAAAACAGTTTTAAATTTTATGATTGAGTCATATCTATAATAGAAAAGTATTAATTTAAGAAAATTAAGGGAGTGTGAAAAAAAAGCATAATATTATAGACCTTTCTATTCAATAGAGAGTGATGAAATTTAGTAGCAAATGATTGCCTATTGATAAAAATACATTCTTAAGAGTGTGATCTAGAAAAATTATTTCTCAAGTAGCTATACACGAACCCTTTTAATAATGAATTTTAGCAAGGGATAAATTGTTCGATTAGTGTGGCATGAAGAAACAAAATGATATAATAGGGAAATTTGAGTTAGATGCATAATATAATATAAATGTCTAAATTACAAAATCTAAAAATTAAGTAATACATCAACAACTTGATACAGTTCAACATATATTATTCATGTATAACAAAAACTAAATTTACAAAGAGTAATATCTAAAAGTAATTGATACTTATAACAAAATTTGTAATATTCTTGCACCATTCATTCATAATGTATAACTTCTCCATTTGTAACCCTCATTGATCATTTCAAAATTAAAAGTATAGAAAGACAAACAACAAAACAAAACATAAACAACAAATGAAAAAGAACCACAAACCAAAAAGAAAGTAAAAAACAAAATAAATAAATAAATAAAGTAGCTAATCATAGAATAACTTCAAATGATAGTTGTTAACTAAGTAACATAGTCATTTCCCTTCAAAAAAATTTAAATGAAAAGCATTATTTCCAAGTACAGTAGCAATCCTATATGATCGAAGCCATAATGAATCAAACTTGTGATATTTACTAAGATCTTCATGAGCCTTGTCTCAATATAAAACTAGATCACCCACTTTAAACTTCTTGTTAGAAACTTTTTTATTGATTTTTTTTAATTTTTTCTTAGCTCTTTGTGATTTCTACAATGTTATTGTTTTAGATTCATCAAGAGATACTAAATTATGTAATCTTTGTTCAATCAAATTAGTATCTTCAGTGACATAATGTAAAGTAGTTATAGCTAAAAAAATTTGAAGTTTTATTGGTAAGGTGATCTCAAATCCATAAAATAACATAAAAGGTGAATAACTAGTTTCTACATTAACAATAGTTCTATCATCTCATAAATATTTAAAAAATTTAAGATACATATTCCTTTTATTATCACAAACTAATTTTTCATCATTGTAATCAAATTTTTAGTTATTGACTCAGCTTGGCCATTATCTTGAGGGAAATATTTTGATGAATGACTAGATATAATTGATTATTTCCCTAAAAATTCTAAAAAATTATTTGAAACAAACTAAGGTCCATTATCATAAATTATTTCATAAGGAACTCCAAATCTAAAGAAAATTTGATTTTCTAAAAATGAGATTACTTCACCTATTACATAACTCTTAAGTGTTTTAGCCTTGGGCCTCTTAGTAAAACAATCCATGGATATTAATATATATCTATAACCAATAGATGAAGGCAAGTGTATATCTAAAATAAATTTAATACCCCATTTTGTAAATGGTTTTTCAAGAATGACAAGATTTAAAGGCATTGCAGGCAATTTATTTATTCCAACAAAAAATTAACATGGAATAAAAGAATAAACTAACTTATAAGCATCCTAAAATAGAGTAGGCCAATAATATCCTAGTCTTAATATATTATAAGTAGTAGTTTTTATAGGTCTAATATTTTTTTGATTTTGATCATGCATAAGGCATCTCAATAAAACTCCACCTCTATTTCGATAAAATAAAATAAATTCTAACAAACAAAAATTTGAATATTTTAATCTTAGGGAACATCTTTAATTTTTATCAAAATTATTAGGATAGACTTTATTTTGAAAATAATATATTAAATCATGATACTAATCATCTTCAGCTAACATACAATCCTATTCATTCATCTCTAGACCAAACTTAAATTTTTTAGAAAAATCAGCAATCTTCATGGTATTTAAATGTAGTTTTGCATTTAATTTATCATCAACTAAAAAAACTAAAACATTTATATTTGAATAAGTATTTTTAGTTAAATGTTTTACCAATTCACTACTTTTAATTATTTTGGAAGTTTCAAATTCAAGATCAAACTCTTAAATATGTAAAATTGACTTAGCAAGTCTTCCTTGAATAGTTGGTTGTTTTAAAAGATAAAACAAAATAGATATATTAGATCACACACAATTTTGTTTCTCATCAATAAATAATAAAATTTTATAAAAGAGGAAAGTAATGAGAAAATGAATTTCTCAATAAAGGGATACCTAGTTTTAGCATCATTTAAAACTTGATTCATATAATCGATTGGTTTTTTTTCATTATTTTCAAATTCTTAAGTGACTATAGCTCCAATAGCTTTTACTATAGCATTACCATAAATAATGAATGATTTCTTTAAATCAAGTTTAGTAAGAATTGGAGCACTTGTGATGATATCTTTAACATAGTTAAAAGCTAAATTAGCATTTTTATTCCAAGTATATATTTTATCTTTCTTAAGAAATAATTGCAAAAGATTAGACTTATCAAAAAAATTTGATATGAATTTCTTAAAAAAGTTTATTTTACCAAAGAAAGACCTTAAGCTAGATAGATCTTTGGGAGGAGGCAATTATTTAATGGCTTTAATACATTTAGGATCTATAAAAATACTATCTTTTGAAATAATATGTCCTAACAACTTACCCTTGATAATGCCAAAAATTGATTTCTTTGAATTCAAAGAAATACCATACTTTCTACATCTTGTTAAAACTTCACGAAGATTATCTAAATATATTTTTTCTTTTTTTATAATGAACGATGAGATCATCAAGATAAACCTAAATAACAATGTCAATCAAATCATCAAAAGCAATATGTATAGTTATTTAAAATGTAGATCTTGCATTTATTAATCTAAAAGGTATTCTATTATAAGTGAAAGTTTTTATACGAGTTATAAAAGTACTTTTATTTCTATTTTTAGTCTTTATAAAAATTTGATTATAACCAGAAAATCCATCTAATAAAGGCATCATTTATGGTCCTATAACTTGTTGTAAAATATGATATATACTCGGTAGAGGAAAATTATCCTTAATACTAGCTTTATTCAAATCTTTAAGATAAACACATAATCTAATTTCACTATTTTTCTTTCTTATCAACACTAAATTAGCTACTTACTTAGAATATGTTACAGGGACAATGACACCAATATCAATCATCGTATCTTGCTCTTTGTTAATGATGTCTTCTAACAAAAATATAATTATTCATATTTTCTATCTTATAGGTTTGATACCAAGTTTTATAGGCATGTCACGTTTAATAATATTAGTATCATAAACTTTAAGATCTTTATATGTCTAAACAAACACATCAATGAATTAATTTAAATAACTTAATGAATTTAACCTTTTCACTTGCAGTAACCTAAATTCTTAAATAAACATATTTTTGACCTTTTTTAGTACCTAAATTAGTAAGAATAGTCTCACCTATGATTATCCTTGAAGGCTTTTCCATTCTAGATATTTTGGGCTGATCATTTGGTGAAAACATAAATTTTAAAATCACTAAACCAATAAGTAATTTTTTAGTACTTAATTACAAATAGTCTCCACAATTTAGCACATAATTATCATGATAAAAATAATTATCGTTAATTAAATAATATGTGTTCATTGGAACTAAAAACATGCCAACTATCATACAAATTAGGAATTTTAGGATTAAAAATTTTAGCATAAGATAAATATGTGATTAATTCAGTCTCACTTATAGTTGGGTCAAAGGAAAAAATAGCAAGCTTATCAGCTCTAATATTATATTCTCTAATAATATTAGTGATGTTAAAAGCCTCAAAAAATTTAAATAATGACCAAATTTTTTGTGTATAATGATGTAGATGAGTTTGATTAGTTTTATAAATTTTATGAACTTGTCTAACAATTAATTTAGAATCTCCAAAGACTTTTAAATGCCTAATGTTGAGTTCCATGAGTTTTTTCAATCCTAAACATGAAGCTTCAAAAATTTTAGTATTAGTAGTGTTTTCAAAATATAATTTAAATACATAAAAACAAATCTTACCTATAGGATAAATTAAATAAATTCAAACAACACTACTTTGTTGATAATAAGCTCTATCAAAATAGAGTGATCATAAAATATTCTTTTCAAAGAATTTTTCATGCTAATTTTTTTGTTCATCTAAATTCACCAATTCATGAGTCCTAATTTTAGTCTCAGCATATTAAATAGTGGAATAAATAGATGACTCAATAGGTGAACTAGACCACTCTTCTCTTTTTATGAAAATACTTTTTTTATCAATAGGAATTCATGTAATATATTTTCTAACAAAAGCACCAGTTGTTTTTGACCAATCTCTTCCTATTAACATAATGTAATACTAGGAATATCTAACACTTGAATATTAGTCATAAATCTTATTCTTTCATCTTGAGTAATTTTAATGACTATGTCATGAAACTTACCGTAAATTTTAGTTTATCTAGAATCAAAATAAGTAAGTTTTTATTACTAGTTTCATAAGATATACCTAACTAATCTACAATGTATTTAGGCATACTATTATTTGAGACACCTATATCTAAGATGCAATTATGGATTATCTTGTTAGTAATTTTAATTGTAATATAAAAAGGAGGAATATAATCTATAGGAGGATCATAACTTTGAGTATAAATAATTGATTGTTCATTACTACCTTCTTCTTGTAAGCCTACATCAGTTTTAGGATTTTTAATAGATTCATTGATCTTATCAAGTTATTATGAAAGATTATCTGCCTACAATAATGAGAATCAAGCTTTGATTTTAGACAAATCATCAATTATATTATAAATCTTAGCATCATTTTATCTAAATAATTAAGGCTTATACTATTGATATTGACTATTATTATAACCAGTTGATAAAGGTATATTTTGAGTAGCGTTATCAATTAAACTACTTGTATTATTTTAAAATATTTTTCCTTTATAATTAAAGAATTAATTTTTGATGTTTTATTATTTTGAGAAGAACCATAGTCTTTATTTCTATTAATCACAACATAAGCATTCTCATTTTGTGATGGATCATCAAGAGTGTTTATATTGTCTATTAGATATTTAGATATAGGATCTTTCCCTTGAAGAAACTTTTTGAACTTATGAACAAAAGCATATGAATCTATATCATGATCTAATTTATATACATTATAGTAATAAGCAATTTTTATTTTTTATTTTCATTATTATTTCTATTTGATGAGGAAGGTTTATCATTAAGTTATCTTTTTTAGCAATCATCGCATTACCTAGACTTTGAATGGATTTTTAAATTTTAAAAATTATCTGAATTTAAACTTATAGAAGATCTATCCTTAAACCCAAAACATTTAAGCTTATTTTCATATTCAATATAGAATGTTATAGTTTCATCATATATTGTAATATTTATATCTTTTAAAGTCATTTTATATTTTAAAGATAAAATATTACAAAGATAAAATCTAAATAACTTATTATAAGGTCTAAGATCATGTGGGATCTTTTGATGTAACATAGTGAACTTGGTAATAAAATAATAAATAGTCTCACTTAGATCAAGAAAAAAATTCACAAGATCATTGAATAATTGAAATCTTCTTTAAATTTCATAAAGGATAACTCTAGTTAATCCTTAATATCTTTCCATGTATCAATAACCTTGATAGGAAAACCAATAAATGCATGGTAAGTTTTTCCTTCAAGTGTTTGAGTAAAAAATCTTAAGCAATTTTTTTTATTATTTATAAAAAAATAACACAAACTAATCTAAATGCTTCTAAATGATCTTCCCAAGATTCTCCATGAGCACCAAAAAACTTTGGTATATTTAATCCTTTAATAAAAAGCAACTTACCGGGATGGTTCCCAACATTAATTAGATTTTTAAAAATCCATGGAGTTACAACTATCTATTGTTCTACTTGAGCTTTTTTTTCATCTTCACCTTTAGTGAGATCATCTTGATCTCTATTATTTTGTAATCCATGAATCAGATCCTATATTCTCACTTTTTTCTACTTGATCTCCCATTAAAAAATTTAGCATTTTCTACTTGAACAAATTGATTATCTTGAACCTAATTAACTTGATTTAATTACATAATTATAACAGTAGGTTTAGAAGGTAAAATAAAATCATCAAATTAGAAAGAAAATGAGTCGTAGGCCTAGGATTAGTAGCTAAGACTCTAGCTCTATCTTTCAAAAAAAATTATTTATATTCAAAATATCTCATTGAGTCTCATGAGTAAGATTAGAATACCAATCAATCTCAAATTCTATAATTTAATTTTCTTTGTTTATGATCTGAATGACTTGTTGAAGATTTTTAGGATGATTATACCATGCATAATGTGTTAGATTAAAAACAACATCAACCTGATCATCATCAATATCAATTCTAGGTTAGATAATATGAGGTTGTTGTCCTCCAAGTACAATGACCAAGAAGAAAATGCAATTTAAATAAATCAGATTTCTAAATGATTCCTCAATGGAGTCACCAAATTTGTTGACAATGAAAATTTTACCATCAACTAATCAACCCTTTCACCTATTTTGAAGGTCACTTTAGAATCATATTGGTCTAATTGTAGGGTTTTAAAGTTTAATTACAATCTTAAAGATGTGGGTTTATCTAAATGTTTTAGAAAATAATAAATAAGTTATCAAATGTAATATATTCTATTATAATTTTAGAAATCATCTTTATCAAATAATGAATCAGTTTAGATATGAATATTTAATCTATCCTATCTGATAGAGAAGGCCTATGAATTAGACAATATCTTGAAAGAAATAAATCTGATTCAATAAAATAATCTATTTCAAATAATATCTCATTTCTATTATGATATCTTCCAAGTAACTCAAGATAAAAAAATAAAAAAATAACTAAGATAGATTTGAGATATATCAAGACAATAATATCCAATCAAGTCAATATTCAAATAGAAATTAACCCAAAAAGACACAATAAACAACAACTAACAATCTAGCTAAAGAAAAAGCAAATAGAAAGAATTAAACTAAGAAAAGATAACAAACCATTAAACTATTAACTTTAAATAATAAAACATACTAAACAACAAAAGACTAAGGATTAAATAAACTAATCTTATAATTAAATAATCTAAAAATAATTAAGTAAAATATCTAATCTAAACTAAAACTAAAACTACAAAATAATCTAATGAAAATTAACAAGTAAACCTTAAACTATTTCTCAACTATAAGAAGACTAAATAAAGAAAACAATCTATCTAAAATAAAATAAATAATACAATCTATTTAAGCAATCACTTAAGAAAAGAGAAATCACTAGAAAATTAAAATACATTAAACTAAAGAATCAGAAAGGTAGACTAGATTAATTAAAGATTAATCTAAAACAAAAGAAACTATACTAAAATCAAAATTGATATATAGTACAATAGAATTTACGAGTCTTAAAGGAGATTCATCTTAACATAAAAGATAGATTTTATTTGAGAAACCAACATCTTTCTTTACAAATACTTGAGAGATAATTTTTACAATCAAAATAGATTAATGAAATGTCACAAACAATGAATTTTTTATCATTATTTAGGTTGAATACTTGGCTTCTACACATAGGACTACAATAGCAATCATCAAAAGATATTAGGCTTGACAAACATTAAATAATATGTTATAAATGATCATATAAAAACTAGATATGTTTTCATTGCTTAAGCAATTACTCAACCATCATAAAAAGTACCATTGGATCTATCTACAAAAGTTATGTTATCTCAGAGAAGTTGCATAGAAAAGAGAGAGATGAATGATTGACTTCACAAATATATGTCTCTTCAATACATGTGTTGTTCCTCCCCTTCAAATGAATCTTTGATCTCCTTTTATGCTTCAAACTTAGTTATAAAATAATTTATAACTAACCTCATCTAGTTATTAATTTATCTTAACTAATTGACTTTAGAAGTCAATTAATTATAAACAATTATTGGTTAAGGTAAGATTAGATTAAGATTAAAAAGTCTTAATAGATCAAGTATTTGATTATAGACCAAGTATTATCTTAATGGGTAGGGACCCCTATTAATTAATAACAAATATAATACATATATCAATTATTAAATAGATAAATCAAAGTTTAATAAAAGTCTATTTATATTAAACCATAATGCATATTTATAAAAATTAACTTAGGCATATATATATATCAAAAAATTAATGTTTTTTATACTTTTCAAAACTTCAATTGAAACCCAAATCAAATATGTTCTATCAAAAATTCATTTCTTCGACATCATCTTTATACACTATGAAAGATTTTTGAATGCATCTTTGCAAGGAACCTCTCATGCAAAGAAAAAATCTAACATATTCCTTTCCAAATATTATGTACGAACTCAAAAAATCTGTCTCGGTTCTAAAAAGAAATTCAATATTTGAATAACATTTATCTATCTTTGAGGAAATCCAAAACTTCAAAGAGAAAGAAAAGAATAGTTTCCAAATAGAAATCATTAAGCCCTTATATAGTAACCCAAAATTTATTCTAAATTTAACTTATTCAATCTAATAGAGCTTAATAAAGGTATTAATGTTTCATAATAGAAAACCTTTAAATGAAACTGAAAGAAGCTACAACCAAATATTATATTGCATGCTCAAAATATCTTGAAACCACTTCCTAAAAACCCTTCAAATATTCATGTAATCAACATGCAAATTTAATTTCAAAAACTCAAAGCTTTAGCAAAACCTTTTAACTATCATGACATGCATGGTTCTATTTTATTCACAAAATCATAACTAAGTATATATTTAACAAAATTTCCTGAGGCCTAGCATATTATATTTCTAAATCATAGCACACTTTCCTTTCAAAAATGGCATTGATATTCTTGAAATTAAAAATATTTAAAAATTTTCAAAGACATGCAGAATCTATTTACAAAATTGAAAGTCTCAATGAAATCCTTTGAAACTGTGGATATCTCAAATACACCATTGAATACATTTTTAGATAGATTAAGCATAGAAGTTTAACACTATATATTTTGAGAAATAAAACTTCAAACTATTTAAGAAAACCATCTCAATAATAATTTTATGTTATCTCATTTTCTAGTAAGAATAGGTTAGACAGGAATTATTTACTCTAATATCTCATGTATTGAAGCGACAACTAAAAACCACAATTTTTCTTTAATTTCCATTGTACATGCATATACATATACATAATAGAAACCATTCCTTTTCATATAGGTAACCACTACTCAAATATATACTTAAAATATCAACAGAAAACTTCTCAAAACTTATTTATCTTATTCATGGCATACTTATAAATTCTTCCTTGCTATCTTTCCACATGAAACCTCTATTTGCAACTCACAAATCCTAACTACCAGAGCTTCACTTCCATAACCAAGCTTTTTAAAATGACTAAAAACCAAGAAAAATAACCTATTTGTATTTTCCACCCTCTAAGATAACTAACTTGGCTATGTGCTCAATTCATATTAGCTCCTTTCAACCTAAAATATACTTAGCAATTCCACTAACTTAGTTATTAGTATAATCAAATTTATCAATGACTAATCTTCCTACTAACCTATTACCAACTTCCAAGACTCAAGGCATGTACGCTTTGTCATAAAGTCTTAAACTACCAAAATCTCTATCATGATCTTGAAGCATTAGATATACTTACATTAAATTTACTTGTTGACTAGTGCCATGAAAACATTAAATGGGCTAACAACTGGGTGCGTACTCATCATGTTTAAGTCCCAAAACATGAATTCACATTACCCTTAATAATTGCTCTTTGAAAACACCATATACCTTAAGACTTAAACTTAGGTATTCTAAATGAAGTTTATATTTTTGAAATCCCATTTATAGACTTAGGTTAAAACATTTTAAATCACCATGGCCTAAAAGCTTTATTATTTCAAAACTTAGAAATAATATTATTAGGTTAGGACCTTTGAAAGCATAAAGTAATATCACTTTAGAATCTAATCTAGGACATATTTTATATAGGAACAATAGTAAAAAAAAACTTAGGATTAATCATTTTGTCTAAGATCATTTATATTTTAAATAATAATTTACCTAGATCTCAAACCAATCCAAATCATACAATTGCTTTCAAGACATTCATTATGTCTTAACTGAATCCTATCTGAATGGAAATTATTTATCAACTAATGAACTTACATGACTTCAAAAGTAAAGTTTATGATAAATCAAATTATGAATTTAATTTAAAAAACTATAAAATGCATGGCCTTCCCAAACTATAAAAATTATGATTGATGCATTTATATACTCACATTATCTACTTAAAACCAAGTATGACATTATCCACGTATACCAAATAGTCACCACAGACTATTTAATCTACCAAAACTAGAAGTATAATCCAAAATTTATTGTGATAATCCATATCCATTAAGGTCAAATAGATATCTAAAAATATCATATCAAATATCTATGCTTCCAAATTTGAAACCACACAAAGTGAAACCAATCCAAACTAAAATGTTACCTCATAATTTGATCATGACTAAAAATCAAGATAATTGATCACAAACATTCATAATGATAAATTTATATGCACATTTTATTCATTTATCCATTATGCTTTTCAAAACCACTTAAAATATAAACATGAATTCATCAATCAATCATCATCAATTCATAATTGAAAATATGCATCCAAATATACTACTAATTGACCGAGTCCCTAACATAGTTTTAAATTTCATGATTGAGTCATCTCTATGGTAGAAAAGTATTAGTTTAATAAAATTGAGGGGGTGTGAAAAATAAACATAACATATTGCTTATGCTTACGTGTGGGGATGGGAGCAATACTATGCATAGTATTTTACACATCAATAAATAAAGGCATAAAAGGTTTACAAACTATATTGCCATCATGTATAAGGCAATTCTCATCCCTTATATCAATCTCATAGGCATTAGGTAGTGTATCCCCTCCCATATATTGAATCATCATGGATATGTCACTATTGAAAGGCTTGAGATAATAAATCAAATCATGATGTACAATAGGTTTTACCAAGATTAGAATCCTATCCCATGTCTTTTTAAATATGGTATTGAAGTCTTGTATAACCTCTTGAAGTACTCTCTTTATAGTAGTTAGCTACTCAATCAAAGACAAGTGATCAAATTTATCTTCAAATCTCATCCTTAAAAAGTCACCCAATTGGTCCCATGTATTGATAGAATTAGGAGCCAAAGTACCATACCAATCAAAATAATTCCACTTAAAATATACAACCAACAACCTGATGGAAACATTTTATTTTGTGATGTTATGTATGTTGTAAAAGTTATCAATGTTCCTTATGTGTTCAATAGGAGTAATGGAAGTTTATCCTATATATGAAGGCATAATTTTAAGGGATGACATGGTAATATCATCATATTGAGTAAGTGTTATATAAATATGGACATTGAATAGAATAAAGGGCAGGTTCCTTGGTGTTGCTATCTTATAAATTAGACCCAAAAAGAGTCTCCTAATAGATATGTGAGCAGAAAAAGATTTATTTCAATATGGATGGGTATTATCAAGCCTATTTTATCTAAATAAATATTAAGTCAGATCCAAAAATTCAAAAATAATGCCTTTAGTACAATATATTTTTCTTACCTTAGGCATGAAATGGAGGCACTAGTCTGCAACCAAAAGCCAATGATTATTGGAGTCACCAGATATTGCATGAAGGAAGATTTATAACTTCATATTTTTCAAGATTATAATTCATCTTAGATAACTTATTAGACCATGAGGTCCCATTAGGCATGCCAAAACTATTATATCCAAAATTTTCACCCTAAGGAAAGCTACTCCAACCTCCTCAAATTTGAGATAACATTGAAACACCTCATCTATTATGGGTGACAATTCTTAGAGGTGAGTCTCTAGATTATGGGCTAGCTACCATGCCCAACACCTAAAACTAACCACTAACCTACTTGATTTGAAATAAAAGGGATAGAATGATATTAAATACTAATCTAATGGAGGTGATGGACCAATATAAACTCCATAATCCTACTTGAACCTGTACTATGGAAAATAACTTATAAAACTAATCTCAAAACCTAAGGTTCTCCTAACAAAAGTGTTTAAATATGAAATTAGGATGCAATTTATCCTTCAAGGTGGATGAATAATAGGTTTGATAATGGACACTAATAATCTTCCTTACACTTAAAAACAAAATAAAGCATCCATCTTCACATCATATGCCCTTCTAGAAGATATATTTCTCACATAAAACATGACAGAGATAGATGAATGAAAGGAATGAAAACTATCACTTGTCACTCAACAACAATGTACTTCACACATTTATGTAAAACTTTGAGAAAATAAAACTAGTTTGAATTATTTATTCCAAAGGAAAAATTAGTATTCAATTTAGTAGGGCTTTACCATTCCAAAGTGTGGATCCATTATAATGCCAAAAAATGCAACATATATAGAGAAATGAGAGAGAGAGAGAGAGAGAGAGAGAGAGAGAGAGAGAGAGAGAGAGAGAGAGAGAGAGAGAGAGAGAGAGAGAGAGAGAGATTGCTAAGTGTATATAAGACTTAAAAAAATAAAGTTAGAGAAAAGTCCCAACAAATATCTAAGGACATGTGTTCCTCCTATAAAGATGCTTCATCTCCTAAATGACGTAATGGTTTCAAATATGGCTTGATGCCTTGCACTTGCTCTTAAAAATTGCCCCAAACATGTAAAGAGTGAAAAATATGTTTGTTGATCATTATCTCACCTTTAAATGCCTTTAAATTTTTTTTTTGACACCTAGTATGCATTTGGAAACTCTCTTATTCTAAATTTTTTGTGAGAATCATCACACAACTCCTTAGGTGTCTTAAAACCCCTTTGTCTATTATAACTATCCTTGATTGAGAGATTCAAAACTTGACTTCATCTTCACTAAGGAAATATTTCTCCATGAAAGGAATTTTCATACCTTATCATACCTAAATAAACTAATTTATGTCCATCAAAATAAATCCCTAAGACTTCATCTTGCACCTTAAGGTCTCATTAGCCCTCAAATCCTTATAACCTTGAAAACACACAAAGCTCCTTGTGTGTAAATATGTATAGATTATATTGTAAAAATGAGTGTATTTTTGAGTACCCAGTATCCCCTTACATCTCCATGCCAAGTTTCATGATTTGAAATCAAGTACAAGTGTACTTTTTATACTAATGTCTTCCCCTAATTAGGCCTCTAGGCCTAGAAAGTAGAGTTTTTGCTCCAAAATTATCACACACATGTGAAACAAAAAAAAAGTGAGTAATTAAATTTTCATATCCTATAACCATCCTCTATACCAGATTTTATCTTCTAAGACCTTGTGTAGATATGAGAACCATTAAATGATCCAAGAAACTAGCCTTTCTTAAGCCCTTTTTAGATTGTCTTCCATAATAAGACATTTAGGTGTAATTTCATGATGACTTGTATATATTTTTGGACTTTTATAGGTATAATAAAACACAAACCATCTCTTTCAATGGTTTTCAAGTGGTCAACTGCTCAAAACCCTACATTTTACCTTAAAACCTTGTAAAACATAACATTAAACACATTTTATATAATTAAAGGTACAAGCAAAGTATATGGTGAGAACCTTAAGAGTCTATAATTATATTTGAGATGTTTTAGGAACAATCCAATTAATTTTAGTCACTTTTGAGTTCAATCTTTCACATTGGGTCCTTATTAGGGTTTTAGGAGGGTTTAGACTTGTTTGAGTTCTTAACAATTATTCATAAACCCTGAGCCCTTATATACTCAACCAATGCCACCATTTTAAATTATAAAAACCTCCTCAACTTTTCCTAGGATCATAATATCCCATGTAAATACTTTGTATAATTCTAAGCATAAGAAAGTGCCTCTCAGGTTACAACTAGGTAGTTTGGGAGAGGTATGCCATCTTAGCCTTTGTTCATAAAGGTTGGAGGCCTAAAATAAAAAATAATGTTTTAATAATGAATTATGAGGACCCATTAACCATATATAAAAAACACTAGACCGAATTAAATATTTCAAGGTCACACCAAGCACTATAAGGTCTAATTTTAACTGCCTTCTTGCACCTAGAGAGCTCGAAGAAGTCTCATAAGCCAAATTGGCGCTTTGTTTGACTTATTATATCTATGAATAAATATTTAAGGTTTTGGATAAAATTATTCAACTAAAAATTCCATAAGGTTCCTATTTCACCTTTATCAAACCACTTTTCACATGAATGTACATATATGTCTATGTATGTGTTCCTAGGCTCTACAAACCTAAATAGTCTTATCAACATTGGTATCATTTTTTTAATTATAAAGTATATATGGAGGTTACACCAACATATATAATTATCATGATGTAATTATTCCCCTTAGACTAATTTGTCTTCAAACCAAATAGGCACTTCTCATTCTGGATAGGCTTGTAGGTTTCATTGATTGTGTACGTAGGGTTCAAGTGAGTTTATCTAGATCACTTCCCTCTAGATTTTATTTGAGGTTTATATAACATAAAATTATTCTTTGAAATTTTCCATTCAATCACTTGGACTCTAATCTTACTTTATGAATTGCATCATCTCTTCAAGCTTGAAACCAACCTGATTCACCTAAGCAAACATGTAGGTGGTTATTTGAGATTTTGGTTGCATTTGGAGTTTAGGGAATCTATCAAAAATCAATGATCATTACATGATATTATTTTATATTATTAAGGACTCAATGTCTTATTTTTAACCTTATCAACACTTTTAATACCTTGTATACTAATAAATATATACCTTCATTTTTGCATTTGTTTAGGCCTGGTTGTAGGTGATGATATAGTTAAGTATTTTGAATGTTGAACTTTGAATCCTAATATTCTCATCTATATTGAAACTAATTTATGGATCCTTCACATTCAACGTCTCTAAAAACATGTTATCATTTTTTAAACCATGCATGTTTTTTTCTCAAATTTTGCCTATAACAGGCTTGTTTAGTTTTTTTACTTCCTCAATGCATTGGTCATTACATGAGAGCATTATGATCAGTTAGATTTAGCTAAATGGATATATTTTATTAGTAACCAAGTTTTATTTTAGGTTCATAATGCCATCTTGATCAAAATCCTCATCCTTAAAATCATTTTTGTTTGCCTCATCTATATCCTAATTGTTAAAGATTCTTGAATTTCTAAGGAAATATAATATATGGCAGTCATATTCAAGAACATAATTTTTTTTAAACATTTTCTAGGATTGATAGGCATGGGACAATCTCTATTAAAACATTATGTAGACCTAAGTTATCTACAGGTGCTAGATTTATAACATAGGCTACCAATGAATCAATGACCTAGTTTTTTTTGCTAAGAATGGGGATGACTTGAAAAGAACTAAACATTTATATTAAATACAACACTCGATGCTTGTATTTCCTCATATAAGAAAAATTTCATTAAAATTTTATCCTAACAGGGTTGATTACTATCTCAGATACCCCAAACATTTTTATTTATTTAAATTTATGTTTCAAGGTGAATTATAACCCTAGTATCAAGGCTTCATATTCCACAAGGTTATTGGTACATGAGAATTGTATCCTATAAGCAGCTAGGTATCACTTTCCTTATGGATCAATGACTAGAATTCTATATCTATAACCTTATTTAGAACAAGTCCCATTAAAGTACATGGACCATAGGCCTATTAACACAAGGTCATCATTGGTTTTTCTCTTAACACTCTTTATAGATAGAATTTGAATGCCTATGTTAGAGGATACTAGGTTTACCAAGTTTTTATTTACTACATTTTACTTTGTGATTATATGTTTCATCATAATTTCTCTATCAATAATAATTTGATTATCCATGCCTCTCTAAGGAAACCACATATGGGGTAAGTCTATATCCATATACCCATTAAGGGTTTTAGACCAATCCCTACTATGAAGCATCCCATAAGCTACTAGACTCTAGGTTCAGATTCTAATCGCATATGCACATTTAAGACCTCACCCACTACATTAACCTTAGAATTTTAAAGATAAACCACTATCTTATCTAATTTACAAGATGTCAACCCTAATTTTTGATAGCTTGTAGTAGGCATGACATTTTTCAAAGATCTTGAATGATCTAGATATTCATGAAGGTTCTTATTAAACAACTTAATAGTAAGGGGGAAGGGAGGAAATTTAACTTTATTCTTATGTATGGGCACATTAGTGTGAATTAGTTTAGATTTAGGATGAGTTGGTTTTTTGTCAAGGACTTTAGGAAGATATCACTTTGCTCAGTGATTTGGGAAAGTTCAAGTAACATAATGTTTGATTTGATATTCTTTATGTCCTCTACTATGTTATACCCAATCATTCCAAAATTGGGTTGAACCTATTCAATGGGATTGAGGATATTATTTTTTTAGAGGCAGGGGATCATTTCATACTCTAATATCAGGAGTTGATATGTTTTTAAGAGGAGTGGGCATGGTAAGGGGTTGATAATATGTCTAATTATTAAGAGCATAGTTATTATGTTAGAATTTTTGGAAGGCATGCACCTCATTGGTGCCATTTTTTGGTTCATTATCCTCTTGGATAGAAAACTCTAAGGTTTCCAATACTATATCCATGCTTGAGGATCTTGAAGAACTAGGAGCATCAGCCTAATTGGTGGAATTAGGATGGTTTGGGACTACCTCATACTCTTTAATTTCCCTTTGGAATATGTTGAATGCACTATATAACTCAATAGAATATAAATCCCCATGTTGGGTTATGATGTGCACACAACACGAGTTTGGCAAGGACAACTAAAAAATGTTGATCTCAATAAACTTACTAGGTGAGGGTTTCTTTTGGTTATTAGAGTGGTTGTGGGGATATTTTATCTCTATTAGGTTAAATTTATGTTTGAATTTTCACCACCAGTGTTTCTAACTTGTCTTTGGATGCCCAAGAAGTCATTACTATGATTATACACCATGCATTATGTTCTCTTAAATAGTTGTTGAGGCCTTTAAAGACTTCGTACATAATTTTGTTTATGTTTATTTAAATGATTGGATAGTATATGGCCTGGTGAAAGACCACTATTCTAATTTTAGGCTTATGCTTAAGCATTATATAATACTTCAAATGTCACTCAATTTAAAGAAATGTCTTTTTTCTACTCCATTTAGTATTCTCCTTATACATATTATATGCCATGATGGACTGCTGGTGGACCTCTCTAAGGTTTTTATCATCCTTCATCTACTAGTAACAACATCCCAACAAGCATTTCATGCCTTTCTTAGTCATATGAGGTATTATCAAAAATTCATCTGAGGATACACAAGGATTGTTGCACCATTAGAGGATCTCCTAAAATACAGTGAACACTTCATTTGAACCCTTTCATGCTAAGAAGATTTTGAAGCCTTGAAATACAAGCTCATCACTACATTGATCTTCTAGTTCTTTTATTGGACTAAACCATTTCATTTTCATGTCGATGTTTTGGGTACAAATATTAGTGTGATACTTGCACGACCTAGGTAGGGTCACCTTGATCACCTTATCTACTTTGCAAGTATAAATTTTACTCTAGCTAAGAGAAATTATACCATAACAGAGCATGAAGTACTCTCCATGGTTTATGATTTACAAAATTTTTGATGGTATCTATTGGTGACTCCTTTTGTGTTCTATACAAACCATGAATAATTGAAATATATGGTTAATAAACATGAGTTACATGGTCACATCTATCATTATATTATGTTATTCAAAAAATTCCAATTTTCTATCATGGTCAAACTAGGTAAGACCAATTATGGTCCTAACCGTATATCTAGAATTGATTTTGGTGAGCTAGTGCAATCCATTAAGGATGACTTGCCTGATGTATAGCATGGCTCCAGATCATTTGAGTATGTAGGCTAAGAATCAACTAGCCATCTATGTTTCACCATTCTAGATTATTGGAGGGGACCTTTATAAGCTTGGATGAGATGAAATCCTTCAATGTTTTATCATGAAACATGAGCACCTTGATGTACTCCATGAAGTTCACAAAGGAATTATTTGAGAACACTATGATGGTGAGGCTACTATGTGTAAAGTTTTATTAGCTGGTCTATGGTGGCCTACACTTTTCAAATATGCCAAGATACATGTAAAACAATGTGATATTTTTCAGCACGTGAGGAAACCAAATCATCAAGATGTTGCCATTACATCTTATTCTATCATAGGAACCATTTGAGAAATTATCCATTGATTTTTTTGGCCCTATCAACCTAGCCAAATGATGTACATGTTCCCACCATATCATCATAACAATTGATTATCTCACACATTAGGCTAAGGCTGTACCAACATAGGATTATATTGTGACAACTATAGTGCACTTTATATGGGAACATATTATAACAATATTTGGTTGTCCATTGAGTTTCACTAGTGATCATGTTACACACCTCCTCAATGAGACTATCCACATATTAGTCATTGAACTTATGATTGCCCATCACAATACAACACCATATCAACCCTAGGTAAATGGCACTATTGAAGTGTTCAAAAAAATATTGGGCACCATACTTTAAAAAAAAAATTAATATTAGACACACCAACTAGGATGATTTAGTTATTATAGTTATTTGGGCTTATCAGATAACCTACAAGCACCTCAACAAAAGTACACCTTTCAATCTGGTGTTCAACATAGAAGTAATTATTTTGATTGAATTCTTAGTTCCTTCTCTTTACATTACATGCATTGGAAAACTAGATTATGACCATCATTAAAATCATTATTGGATGCCTTGTTATGATTAGATGAAGTATGTTTCCTTTCTCATTTGAATCAAGATGTGGATAAATTCAAACAAAAGGTATGGCATGATCACCACCTCAAACATAAGACATTTACCTTAGGAATGCAAGTTTTACTCTATGACTCCAAGTTTGTGCACCCCTCTAGGAAGCTTTGTGTTCATTGGTTTTGTTCATAGTATTAATCCTATAGGTGCATGTCATTAACAAATATTGGATGGCCAATTTCTTCTTGGTCATTATAATGATAACTGACTACGGTAGTATTTTTTTGCTTGAGTTTATTTTCAATTATACCAATAAGGTGTATGCCATTAGTTTAGGACTTGGGTATGTGCATAGATTTGGGGGATAATTTTTTGGACATTTCCCATAATGCATACATGTTATCACATAATTCATATGCCTTATGGCCATAATGCATATGCATTATGGCCATAATGAGTATACATTATGGCTTGAGATACCCAAGTCATAACATGTACATGTTTTTGGTAAAAGGAACACATATGTGTTCCTTTACCAATATAAACATGTATGAATTATAGGAATGCATACATGTTACTATAATTATAATTAATGTGTATGTGTTCCTAAAAACATAAAAATGAAAAAAACCAAAATCGTTAATTCATTTCTTCCTCTCCCATTTGCATTTTGCTTCCCATTCATGTTTTGCTCCCATCATCATGGAAATTATTGGTTTTTATCCCATTGGTAGTAGAAATTATTGGTTTTTTTCATACATTCATGAAATCAATGATGCCACCATGAATAAGAGGTAAGTGATAGTAAATTAAATCAAATTTTGTCAATTTTTTGTTTTGTGTATAGTTTAATTTGTAATTTTTTTTGTAACAGGTCAGCATGTTAACCCTCCACCTAACCCTTTACTTAACCCTCCTAACCCTCGTATATTTCCACTGGATCCCCTAGGAAATCAAGAGGATATAGCTACACACATAATGGAGAATAAAATTGAAATTGAGTAGATAATTGGAATAATGAGGGATCCCACTTCCACCAACACCCACTACAACTATTGGATAATGCCCTAGAGTTAGTATCAGGCCAAATTGACTTGATAATGAGTCAAATTGATAGATAGATCTCATATAGGGATAGTTATAGGGATTAATATGCTAATAAACTATTAGCATATGAGGTGAAGAAAAAAGAAATAACAAAAGAATAAATTTGCACCTTATTCATTGACCCAACCATCAATGCACCATTTCTAGTAATGACTAAATGTTTCCCAATCCATCGATGCCAACATAATTTGATTAAAGCCAATTTTTGGGAGTGATGATGGATGGTGTTTGGCTATCCACCATGTAATAACCATGAGGTCCTATTTTATTTTTTGAGGAAACTCTACTGTGATTTTTTCCTCAATGAGATTCCAAACTATTTTGGCAATGGTGAGTTTCAGCACCAAGGAAAAGGATTTGTGTGGGATCAACCATGTGCACATCATGCACTTAATCATCCTAAAAGGATATATACCCAAAATCCACTTCATCTGGAGATTCCATCTATGGTGAAGGAGGTTTTGGAGATTGAAACTTTGCATGCACTTAGTGTGCTTAATGATACACCCATTCATCATATGAGTAGGCTTTCAAAGATAGATGTTCAAGATACTCCACCTAGTGGGTGTACCCAACCCCACACTTGTAGATCTTATGGTGCTATATGCACTAGGCCTTTGGATGATGATGGTGGCACGTTAGGGGCATTGGAGGATATGGTCTTCACTAATGAATTATTGACACACATATTTGGTTTGGATACATTGGTATCTACATTCATGTAAGTATATTTTATATAAATTTCATGTTAAAATTTTTAAGTTATATTTGCAATTTAAAAAGGTAAAAATTAATTTACACATTTAAATTGAATTGTGTGTGTGTGTGTGTGTGTGTGTGTGTGTGTGTGTGTGTGTGTGTGTGTGTGTGTGTGTGTGTGTGTGTGTGTGTTTGTGTTCCAAGAGGAGATATTGCCTTCAACATCACAATTTCAATTTACTAAGCTAGGTGGTGGTCCAACTACTAATACATCTATCCATGTCAGTATGAAAACATATACATTTATAGATATAAAATTTTGAGTGAATATTATATAATTTATATGTACATTCATACACCTTAATTTCATCATTGGTAGATTTTGTGTAAGAAAATATAAAATACCTAATATAAATTTGTTAGACTTTTTATTGTTTGATGTATTAACATGGATTGGGATAGTGTTAGAAAATAATCATTCGTATCAAATGTTTTTCTTTTATTTTTAATTTCAAACTATGTTTTCAATAAACAAAATCACACACTTGTAAATAAGACCATCCACTCACTTTTATCTCTACAATATTCAGGTCTATTTTCTATATGTTTTTTTAGATTTTAATGAGACCTATTTTATAAGATTATAAAAAATCTTAAAACGATTGTATATATTTCCCTCATAAAATTAACCTATCACTATAGGTGTCTTAAATATTTAAACTCGATTTACAAACTTCTCAACAAACACCTATACAGGTTATTTGTCTTATCTTAATGACTATTTTAAGAGATTTTTGATCACAACAATACTCAGTTGGAATGAATGTATATAATCAAAGTATTAAAGGTGTTAACATGATCAAATTTTCAAAATAAATCAACTTAGACACCATAACTCATTGGACTATCCTCAACTATACCAAGTCACTACCTTAAGACAATTAGGCCTAATGACCTTAATCAGGTCAAAATCTGAAATATGCCTCAAAAAATTTATACAAGCATAAAAATTAGTGTATATAGGTTCATAAAGGATGTTTCAACACATAACTTGCATTAAATGACTCAATTTCACAAAATTCACTCATGAATACTCCCTTGCTATCTTAAAGATAAAAGGTTATAGGTTTACATGAACCTCAAATTTAAATAAATATGACTGTAAGGCTTTATTAGATCCAAAACCCTTGAAATTATCTTCTAAGATTTTTTTCTAACTACTCCCAAGTTTTTGTGAAATTTCAAGGATTCAAATAGAATTTATAGTCCCTTTTGTGAAGATTACCCTGTAACTTGGGTTTCTTGTAGAATATAGAAGCCAAGAGCTTCTTATATATAGTTTATAACCTATTTAGACTCTCTCAATAAACTAATGTCTATTTGATGTCCTTAACAACTTATAGTTTCTCCCTTATAATTGGTATTTTATACTTTTTCCTTCATCTTGTGTATCCCTAGAATTATAGATTTAAATTGATCATGTTGTTGAAGACTTCTCCAAGTTTAGGATGTGCTAATTTAGGTCCTTATTCTTGTAATAGACCTATCTCAAATTGGAAAAACTATTCTTTGTAGACCTATCAATTCATTTAAGACTTTTAAATGAGTAAGAAAGATATATGTTACCTTAACTAAAATTATGATACTCCTATCCACATATCAGACTTTTTAGAACCTACTAGACACATTAATTATTACAATTTAAGTAAATTTCACTCAAATACATTTGAAAATTCAAATAATAAGTATTGGAGGGAAAACACTCCAAGACCTCTAAATGACCTAAGACATACCTTTTAAGACTAATTATAGGACCATATATATAAGTTTGTAGGATGCTCCTACATCAAGTGGTGTAGGAGATGCATCATTTCCTTGGATGTCTTGTCATTCTCCCTCATGAACTTGACATTTTTTGCCTTCAGTGTGGTGTTACAAGTCACATTGCACATATCCACTTGTCACATTCATGCTTCCCACGACCTCATTAGATATTTTCATATCTTATGCAAAACTAAGTTTGTTATCAACTTATTTAATCAATGAATTGCCCATGTTATTAATTATTAGGTTGTTTGTTTAACTGATGACTAGGGTGGACACTCCTCCATCATTCTAAGTCGATACAGACTCGAACATTTATATTTCAATGTCATCTATATAGGAACTCACATAGGTACATATTCACTTGTAATTTTGAAATGTAATTTAATACTTTTGTTTTAATAATTTTACTACATACTTGGGAAAATATAACTTATATTCATGGATGTATTATGTATGCATGGTTGTCATATGACATTTTATAGTCTAATTAAAATGACTATTGTAATAGTTCCTCCTATTTTTTCATCATTTGACACACCTATTCATGCATCTGAACTTGGCACTAACCTAGTATAACGTCAATAGTAATTTAAGGACCATGAGCTTGTAGTAAGTGCATGTTTAAATGATTTTTTTATTATAGTTTAAAATGAGTTTCTTGACTTGGTTTCATGTATACTTGTTACTTTTAGAATAATTTTTTTATTTGAACAAGTTTGGTTGCAAGTGATCTATGAGTGTAGTAGCTACAATCGATCCTTAGAGTAATCCAAGACATTAGATATATCTCCATCTATAAGTAAGGCATCCTAGGGAGAGTCTTTTTTAAGGAAGGCAAAGAGAGGGAGACTATTTGATGATTAGGATATTGTAAATGATGTACTTTTTTGTATGCCTATATGGTAATGTATGTATTTTTGGCATTATACATGTGTATATGATGTATTCACCTGACATTAGATACTATGTTGTTAGACATGATGTAATTTTTTGTGTGCCTATATGGAAATGCATGTATTATTGGCATTGTATGCCTATATATGGTATTCATAAATGAATTTCTTATTTTGTATATGAGTAAAGAAAACCAATGAAGTATTATTTGAATCACTTATGTTTAGAGTATTATGAATGATTGGTTTTGAAGTATTATTAAGGATTGCAAATGTTATGAGATTGAGAATAAATTGGTAGGATAATGTTACAAATAAGATTGGTATGATAGAGCCTACAGTTAGAAAGATTAACATTTCTTGTTCTTAAAAAGCTTTGTTTCTATAAGAATGCAAATGAAATAAGAAGTAAGGGGTTTTAAACCTATCTTTTCAATGACTGAATCCTATACTAGTGATTTTAACCTAAAAACAATTTCATGAAAGTTGTAAACATTGTACTTTATTTTAGAGTATTATGAATGATTAGTTTTAAAGTATTCTTAAGGATTATAACTATTATGAGATTGAGAATAACTTGTTAAGATAATTTTGCAAATCAGATTGGTATGATAGAGCTTATAGTTAGAAATATTGACATTTATTGTTATTAATAATATTTGTTTATATAAGAATGCAAATGAAATAAGAAGCAAGGGGTGTTGAACCTATATTTTCATTAATTAAATCATATACTTGCAATTCAATCAGTCTTAGATTGGTAGTTGTTAGACACCTAGTTACTAATCTTGTTTATGAGCCTTATGTATGGATTGGGATTAAGGTAAATAGACCCTTATAATATATAAATAAAATTAGTAATTGCATTTGAATTATGTTTGTATTCTCATGGTCATCTATAGTTTCTTGCAGGTCCAAAACTCTAAGTTCTTAATGGGATAAGACTTATAAGGTAGAATCTTGTTTTCAAAATATGAATTTATTATGGAAAGACTATATATAAGATTAATTAGCTCAATAAGGTGTATAAAAACTAAACTACACAATTTTAAACCCTCTCAGCCTATACACATACTGGTAAAATTAGACCTAGGGTTTTGACATAGAAGTGTGCATATCTTGAAACCTAAACATTTAAAGTCATTCGAAAGTTGTAATCTGATGTGTTTTCATAAGGTATAAAATAATAAATAATATTTAGAAAGGTACAGATAGGATGAGTAATAATTTTAAGATTGAGATTTTTCATATGACTAATGGAGGCGTAATGAGATTCTAAGAGTGTGAGAATAGGGGATTAAAGGGAAAGTTGGTCTAAGACTAAGTTAGTGAAGTAGGAAGATGCTAATGGGTTGTAAAATATGATTTTATATTATCTTGAATGTATTTAGATAACCCAATACAAGGAGCTTTATAGTGCAATAGGGTTTTTAGGAGAGTGAACCAAGAAAGAGACTTGTAGAAGAAAGGAAGAGGATTGGTAGATGAAATTTTAAAGAGTGTTTGAAACAAAGTGTAAGAAATTTTTAGAGGGAATTGGTATTATTTTGAAGTATTCTATTGGCATTCCATACTTTAAAAGACCAATTAGGTCATTGTAGCCTATCAAAGCCTTTAACAAGTCAAGGATTGATCTTGTGAGGAATAAGGAAATGGGTTATTAAGTTGTAGGAGAGGGATTTTTATAGATTATTATGAAGGGTTATTAATAACTTAGAGGTCAAAGAATCTATTATAACCATCTTTTACATTATATAACCAAGGAGACAATTTCTAGGCCATGATAAACAAGTACAATAAATTGAAAAGGGTTTAGTTGTTATGATTTCTTTGCATCAATTCAATTGGGTAGGATGGTTCAAGAGCCTTGGTAGGAGACTCAATATATTATTAATATTTAATACATTTTAAATAAGATACCTCTTAACAAATCATGAAGTCTCTCCTTCCAATGGGAAGGGTTTTACACTAATGAAGAAGCTCATATCGGTCAAGGCAAGCTAGCATCATCTATAAGATAGTCAAGAATATCATGTATCTATCTTTTAGGCCTTAAATTTTCTTGTAAATCTCCCATGACTTATTTATGCCATGGATTAGACCCTATCCTATCTCCATTCCCTCTGAAACATCCCCAAACTCCATCTCTAAAACTGAGAGAGTAGGAAAATAGACCTTGGGAGAGAGCACAAAGTCTTTCATTGGTATTAAGGGCTGCTGATAGTTGATACACTTTAATGTATCACTTCACTCTCTTCAAACTTCAAACTCTTAATTTAAGTCCTTTAAGACCTATTCACTCTCTTTTCCCTTTCAAAACCTTCTTGATTGAATGGATATAAAAGACATTTTTAGTGTTGTATTTGGGATAAATACTAATTTTATGAATTGTCAACAAGTATTTCACATGTCTCAGAGGTTTTATACTATAGATAAACCAATTTATTATTGTTTTAGAGTTATTTTTTATCAAACAGTGACTCAACCCTATTTTTGTCAAGAGACCTAATATTTCCACAAGTAGGTCAAAACATAGATGATGGATTATTTTCCTAAACCAACACCTCAATCAGGTTTGAATGATGTTTTAAGATGATAATAAAATTTTAATTAGCATATTTTGGTTCAAAATTGAGCAAGATAGGTTAATTTTCTTATTTATTATCTAGAAGAACTCATAATTCTATGTATTACTATGGATAACTACTCAATACATTATTCACACACCTTATTTTGACTCTAAAACACTTGTAATAGTTTACTAACCTTAATAACTAGGTATTCATAAATTTTAATCAAATTCTATGGGTTCAAAATGGATTTAAGACCATTTTTCAATCAAAACCCTATAATTAGGGTTTTCCTACACTTTAAGGACCTGAGAGCTAATTAACCTTGTTTCATAAAGATTAAAAAAAAAAGTTTATTTGAAATATAACAGTTATATAGGACTCCTCACTCACCTATGTAACTTAACCAATCCTTATTTTCAAACCATACACAAGTTTCATCATACAAACAAGCTTTGCAAATAGTGATTTTTAACCAAAACTGGTTTGTGCTAATAGAAAAGGACTTTTAAAGTCTTGAATTCACTACATTTTGATTATTGGAGTTTAAGTACATTTAAATAAAGGATTTTAAATCACCATACAATAATTTAAATCAAAAAATTATTAATATTTCTTACTAATCTTATTTAATTATAGTCTTTCACACACACAGACTGTCACGCAGTAAAAAAACACACAAATTTACACCCCTTGTAGGTATTATTTGAAGATTCTTGCTTGATGTTTGTTGCTAAAAAATCTCCTTTCATATTGATACTCATGATTATTCTTTTGGTTCATTCCTCTAAGAAAAGAGTGCCCATTTTTTGGCTCTAAAACTCTCTGTCAAGACTTGTATCAGTTTAGCAAATCATACAACAAACACTTCTTTTAAGCATATAAGATAAGTATGACCTTTCTGACATGTAAGAAGACTCTAATGGACTAAAAAAGACTACTAACTCTACTTGACACTTTGAAACTATCACATGGTCACCATACTAGTATATATAAAGGATGTTCCTGCATCAATAGTTTTAAACACTTGGCTCTATTTGGTCCATGATACCCTTTGGACAAGATTTGAAGCCACTTTGACCACTTGTAGGTGGAAATTTGGGCCTAATTAGGCCTAAATGACCATCTAGGTCTATTTGGATATTTTTGAAACCTCTAAAATTTCTCATCTCTCATGAACCACAAACTTCTCCCTTGCTAGTGTCAAGATCCTTCCATTACCTATAGGCATGCAATTTAACCTAATTAGGCCTAGAAGGCCTAATAGGATCCTTGACTGATTAGTATCTTCCTGAAGGATTTTTTACTCTTGGAATACTTTTACAAGATTCAAACAAACCTTTAAAATGTCTTAAAACCCAATTCTAATGCCACTAGCTTCTAGCTAAGTGTATATGATTCACTTGGACTATTGGGCCTATTAGGCCTTTTAGGCTTCTTAATGATCTCTAACTAGAATTTTTACCTATGGTATGTATAGGTAAAAATACATCACTTAGATCGCATATGTTGGGTGAATATTTTGTCACCAATGTACTGATGAGAAAAATAGGTCTAATCGTCCATAGCAAGGGAGATTGGTCATCCTTAGTCACAGGTTTACCACATCCAAAGGGGACAAATCTCTCCTCTCATCAAGGGGAGGTTCCCTATAAAATATGAAGGGGTTATATACTATAAGTATAAGCAAAAAATAACACTTAGGGGTAGGGTAACACCATCCATCTCTCTTTTTTTAGAGATGATGCTCACAAACAAAGAAGAAATCTTGGTGAAGATACTAAAGGAACTTCTCTTCTTTTAGAAGTGATCTCACAAGAAATAGCAAGAGTTCTTTCAGGCAATGACAAGTGACTGGTAACAGGGTGTAGTAATTAGTAGAATAAAGTGTAGCACAAAGTCTCCACTTCAGTTACCCAAAGAGTGAGATACGAAGAATAATGAGGGCACAAAGTCATCCCAAGGTTCTTTACATAGAAAATAGAAAAAGACAAACACACTAAAGACAATTGTAGGTAGCACAAATTCTTCTTACAATTGGCTTTAGGACACCTTCCTGATTATCTCCACAAATTCTACTTATTAGATTATATAAACAAGAACACATTTAGAAGATAGACATAAAACCAATCTCCTAAAATGATACAAGCTATAACATCACAAAGTCTATAGGTAACTTGCTTTCTTATTCAGATAAAATAATATGAACAAGAATCTAAGCTCAAAGTCTCAGTATTCACCTTTCAATTTGGGCAGATTTTTTTGCTTCCTCTATCAAAAAAAGTCTCCCTTTAAAACAAACAAGACATTACAATATATAGTAGCTAAGAAAGGCCTAGTGCCCTATTTCATGGAATGGCCCATGTTATGCATTTAATGCCTTAAATGCATTTTTTAGTTTTTTCAAAGAGGACCATTCTAGAATAGGGTAGTTGCCTTAACTGTGGCATGTTGATTCATCTCAAATGTCTTCTCCTGGGCCTGAGTCATCTAGTCTGTCACTTGATATCTATGCAGTTGTCCACTTCGCCTTTACTTCAAAGGAGACAAACATGCCATGCCTTTAATATTTAAAGGCTCAAATATCTACCTGGTGAACTATTTCACCTACTAGAAATAAATCCTATAGATATTTTTGGTCTTCCCTTTTTCTTGCTACAAGCCCTCGAGTTATATTTTCCTCCTTCTGGTTCTTTTGGTTCTTCCTCTTGTCCTAAAGGTCTTTGAATGCATTCAAGTCTGTGCTTAAGCCTACAAATATCAACAACTATTTCATCACTACAAATTTGATGTGTTCATGTCCATCATCCTCTTCAGTATTTCTTTCATGTCTTTCCCACTTGCTTTGGCCACTTTCTACTAATCTTAACAAGTGACACGTGGCATTTCTTATTGTGAATAGGTGAGGACACTTGGTCGCATCCACTGAGCTTTACAGACCTTCTGAGAATCCTACAAAAGATGACACATGGCAGCTTTTTTTTAGCTTTATAAGCACTATAGAAACATTCAAGACTCATTTGGATTCATGTGAAAGATGACACTTGGTGCGCTCTATTTATTTTACAAGGGACACATGACAAGTTTTACTACTTTGAGAAGCAAATTATAATGTGTCTCAGCAGATGACACCTAGAAAATTTTTCTCAACTTTAGCAACTCCCCTGGGTCCCACCACAATCCTTAATAATGAAGTAAAAGGAAGAAACTGTGGATGCTGACACTTGGCAGCTTCCACCTAGCTTTTCAAGAGACATGCGGTGACTTCTATAGTTTCTTATAAAATCACATAGAAACCTTCCAAATTTTCCACTTGGCACCTTCCATGGGACTCTAAGGGAAGCTTATTGAAATAAGCTTTAAAACTGATTAGGAACTTGAAATGTGGATGTAGACACTTGTCATGCTCTACTGAGCTACAATTGGACACATGGCATGTTCTGCTACTTTGAAACTTTATTAGAAACTAAGTCCTGGCAGATGACACCTGGTAACTTCCATTCAACTTTAACAACTCACATGGGGCCCACCATAGTCCTTACTCAAATAATGAAACAAAAGAAAGGAACTACAGATGCTGACACTTGGTGGCTTCTGCTGAGTTATAACAGGACACGTGGCATGTTTCACTACTTTTTAGAAATAAGTTGTAATGTGTCATGGTAGATGACACTTGGCAGCTTCCACTCGACTTTGAGACTTAGACAAAACTTTAGGCAAAATTAAAAACCCACGCATTGAACCTTGGAACTATTGAACCCATTGAACTAACTAATTCCAAGCCTACAAAGTCAGTACTTTTAAATCTACAGAGTCCATAGAAATATGAAAAAGCTTGGATAATAAAGCATTTGAAGGCTCAGAACAATTTTTTGAGAAGGGGAGAGATGATTTTGGTCCTGTAGGGATAAAATAGTTCATATGTTGTCCCAAAAATGAGAAGTCTATTTTTGGGGACAACAGCTGGCTCCAGTTGGGGAACTTCCTTCAGATGAAAACTTGGAACAGCTGAGGGGAGTAGAAACCAGAATCTTCCAGTGCCTTGAAGTATGCCATTGGGCTATGGAGTCATGCTACCCAAATATAAAAGGCTCCAAAAAAATGAAAACAAACAACACACAACAGAAACAAAGGCTATACAAATATACATATGTATAGATGATCTTATCTGATTCTTCAAGAGTTGAAGTGTTTCAGATGCTATCTATTATGAGGTAGAGAAAAGAGAGTACCATCTTGATACTTCAACAAGAAGCTATTTTCACCATTGAGTTGATGGATAATGAAAGGGCCTCTCCAAATAAAATCAAACTTCCCATGCATTCCCTTTGGTTCTCTCCTCTTGTCCTACAACAGGACTTGATCTCCAATCTAGAAATCTTGGGTTTTTGCTTTTTGGTCAAAGAGCTTCTTCACTAGACTTTGATGGGCAGAAATTTGGTCCACCACCATAGTTGTTTGCTCATCCAGATCATTTAGGCACATGATTCTCTTATCAATGGATCTTTTATATGTCTGATCTTCAATTGCCTTAGCTACTTTCAATGCTATCAATTCTAGGGTGATTGATATCTCAACTTTGAGCCCATAAAGGAGTTAAAAAAGAGACATACCAATTGCCCTTTTTGGTGTAATTATATCTTCCCACAAAGCATCAACCAATGCTTTATGCTATGTCCTTTGTTTGTCTTCCACCAGCTTCTTGATGATATTGACCAGGTTCTTGTTACTTGATTCAACTTGTCCATTCCCTTGTGGAAAGTAATCAGAAGAGTGGGAGAGAGTGATCCCATAGTAAAAATAGAATTGAGTGACCTCCTAGGAAGTGAAAAAAGCTACATTGTCAGTGATAATTTTTATTGGGACCCCAAACCTAGTAATGATATTTTCTTCAAGGAAGTTGCATACTACTTCAAAAGTAGCCTGCTTGGTTGGAATTGCTTCAACCCACTTGGTGAAGTAATATGTGGTTGTAAGGACATAATCATGTCCAGCACTTGAAGATGGGTTTACAACACCAATGAATCAATTCCCCATTACTAGAATGGCTCTTCTATCACTACTGGCTTGAGAGGTAGGGCAGCTAACTTGGGTCTCCCAACAAACTGCTTGCATAATTCACATTTCCTTACCCACTTGTATGCATCTTGAAAGAGAGTAGGCTAGTAATATCTGGCTCAAAAAAATTTATGGGCAGTCACAGGGGCAAAAAAATGTCCTCCATAAGCTAGATTGTGGAAGGACTTCAGAAGTTGGCTTTGTTGCTCTTTGTCCATGCAATGAAGGAACACTCCATCAAGGCTTCTCTTGTACAGGCCATTGTCCCAAAGGACAAAATTTATAGCTTTCAACTTGAAATCCTTTTTTTTATAAGATAAGTGAGTAGGACACTCACCATAAGTAAAGAAATGAGCAATATCTGAGTACTACTTATTTGTGGTGGAGACAAAGAGGACTATTGGTGTGTCTTCTTCTTGTGAATCTTCATGCTCTGTTTGTTCTGGCTTATTATTAGCAATCAATTGCAATAGACCTTTTCCATGCACTAGCTTCATTGGTTTGATGACTAGATCAAAATCTTTGATTTTTTCAATCCAATTGCCTCTTTTGGTCCCAAACTCCTATTGAGTTAATATGGATTTAATCATGGTATCAGGAACTAAGGTAGTAACATGTGAATTCAGGATGTAGAAGCGGAAATACTTCACTAAATTTACCACCACATAGGCATGCTTCTTCATGTTTGAGTACTTTAGCTCATGAGCTTTAAGAGGATAACTCATGAAAGAAATGGGAGATTCCATACCTTATTTATTCTGTTGAACCAAAATTTTTGAAAGCATGTGTTCAAAAGCATACTGTATATGGTGAATTCCTTGTTGTAGTCTGGACAAACTAGAATTGGGGCATGAGCAATAGTAGTCTTGATATCTTGGAATGCCAATTTACCTTATTTATCCTAGCTAAACATGGCCTTGCCCTTTATCATATTTATAATATGGTGAGTCTTCTCAGCAAACTCAGGGATGAACCTTCTTAAAAAATTCACCTTTCCAAAGAAAGAGTGAACTGCAATCTTACTCATGGGTAAAGTAAGCTCTTGGATGGACTTGACTCTGTCTGAGTCAATATTTGTGCCTCCTTTGGACATAATGTGTCCAAGAAGTTTCCCCTCTATCACCCCAAAAATAGACTTCTTGGGGTTTAAGAAAATGCCATTCTGGCGGCAACATTTTAGCACTTGTTGTAAGTGGTGTACATGATCCGGACAATACTTAGAAAAGATAGTCAAGTCATCAAGATAAACTACAATGAACTTACCCATCTCATCCCTGAAAGCAAGGTCTATTGCTCTTTGGAAGGTGGTGCCAACATTTATCAAGCCAAAAGGCATCTTTTTATATGCAAACATGCCCCAAGGTGTGGTGAACACAGTCTTATGTTGGTCTTCTTCACCAACTTTAACTTGATTATATTCTGAGAAGCCATATAGCATTGATAACATTTCCAAACTAGTCACTATGTGAAGCACTTGATCCATGATAGGCAGAGGATAATTATCCTTTAGGGATGATTGATTTAAATTCCTAAAATCCACACAAATGTGAATTTAGCCATTCTTCTTCCTTACAGGAACTATGTTTGCAATCCATATAGAATGATGGATTGGGAAAATGATCCTAGCATTTAACATTTTTTGTATCTCAGATAGAAAGGTACCTAATATTTTCATATTGTACTACCTAGATTTTTGCCTGAAAGGCACTGAATCACTCTTTAGAGGAATCTTATGGAAAATTTCATCAGGCCTGAGTGACTTCAAATCACCATAAGAGTATGCTAAGACATCCATGTACTGGCAGAGTAGAGCAGTGAACTTGAATCTCTCCTTAGGAGTGCAGCATTTCCCAATGTTCACCATCTTGGGATCTTCTTTGGTACTCAGATTTACTTGATCAAAATCTTGGGAGGAGCTTGGAACCATTTATTGTTGTTTGATGAATTTGTCATGTTTGTCAAAAAACTTCTCAAGGGAAACCAAGCCTTTGGGAATTTTATTCCCTTTGAGTTTTAGGAACTCCTCACCTGTGTCTACATATGATCCAGGGGCTGGTTCAAGTTTTTGGGGTTCATTGCCTTCAAATTGAAGCTATTGAAAGCTATCTTTTTGTTCCAAGAAGGCAATAATTTGGCTATCATTGTTGAACACTTAACAATGATTGGCATTATCGGGTACACTTGGTTGAAAGACCAGTTTAATAGTGTACCTATCTCCTTTAAAGTTTGGGTGAGGAACCAAGAGAGTAGCTAAAATGGCCAAAGCATCAGATCTATTATTGAATTCCCTGAGAACTATAGAGATGCTGAAAGCATCAAAGTTTTCAATTTGATCCCAAACTAGATTATGGTAGTGGGGCAATCTTTCATTCTTGGTTTGATATAGGTTTCTTGCCTGACAAACCACTAGTTTAGCATCTCCTTTAGCATGAAGGAGTTTGATGCCTTTGTCTTGAGCTACCTTCAATCTGAGTAAGAGAGATTCATACTCAATTGTGTTATTGGTATTGCTGAACTGTAACTTGTAGGATGAAGGAAAAATATCTCCTTGAGGAGATATCAACACAATCCTAGCTCCTAAACTAGTAGAGGAGTAGCTACCATCAAATTATAGAATACATACCTCCTTAGACACTAATTTTCCTTTGGATTCTTCTTCATTTGGAGGTGGATCTCCTCTCACATTTGCATTGCACTCCATCAATTCTTCTGTTGTTCCAGCTGAATTAATCTTCAAGAGCTTCAACAAGTGCTTCATGAACTTCATCTGTGGATAGAAAGTAGTTACCCATGCTAGAAGACTCAAATTAAATTTGAGGTTTAGGGGTCAAGGTTTGGGTGACCACATATTTTGCTTCCTTTTTAGGAAGCAATCTTTTCATAATGCCTTTAACTGGGATCCTTGCTTTAGATAAATCTATGCTCAGTTTGCCACTAACATCTTTGCAAAATTTTCATCCAAGAAGGATGCCATATGAAGCTGGGGCATCAGCCACCAAGATAGTCATCTTGATTCTTTTGTTTGGAAAGGTTGCAAATGCAAATTAGGAATCTTTGATTTGTCCCAGTAGAGTTACTTTCTTGTTTTCCATGGAGAAGAATCTCTCAAATGTCTTGGTCAGTGTGAGATCAAGGGATTCTACCACTTTGGCAGGCATGACATTATCTAAAGCTCCAGAATTGATGATGTAATTACTTAGCTTGTGATCGTTTATCAGTAGGGAAACATAGAAAGGTTCTATTTTCCCAGGGATAAAAGGAAGAGTAATGACAAGGTTGTTTGGGATAGACATGTTCCTTGGGGGATCATGAGTCACCTTCTTAGCATCTTGTCTCATAGGAGTAGTTTGGTGCTTAACACACTAAACCAACTTGTCCAATTACTCAAGATTAGACTGCAAAAATTCAAATTCAAACATTTGAATTTTGGTTTTATTTATATGGTAAATTATGTCAAATGTCTGGAAAGAGCTAGGCGCAAGGGATGGGAGTTCATCCCTTTGGTTTTTAGAAGGGGAAGAATTTGTCTAAAAATTCAAAATAGAGGTGAAGGTGTAATTGAGGGACTCACCTTTTTAGTAGTCACCAGGTCTTTTAGATAGAAAGGTAGAGTGGTTCCCTACTTGGTGATTAAGATTGTTGGTTGAGGTTGTTGCTCTATCTTCTTTTTATCAGCTTGTTAAGCTGATTGATTCTTGGATCAGGTGAAAATAGCATATGATCCTTCAGCTGCATTACCTTCACCTCTGGGTTCATCCTAATAATTCAAGAAACTAATGTTGGAGTTGCTAGCTAATTATTCTTCTTCCTTAGTGAAGAGATTAGTGTCATCTCCAAGATTTAACTTAGGATAGAATGAGCACTTTGATTCAGCTTTAAGATATCTAATTGCTAAGTTGGTTGGAGGTGCTTCAAGGGTAAAGTTCCTTTATGGAGGAGGATGGTGATTTACTTGTCCTTGGTTTTTAGCAACATTGCCTTGGTATGATTGATTAGGGAATGTCCTTCTTGGTACATCTCTGTATGAAGGAACAAAGGACATCCCTTGTGCCATTTATTTTTTGAGAGCCATCAACTCATTTTCTAGCTTCTGCACCATGGGATCAGTGGTGGTTGTAGGTGAGTATTCAGAAGATGAAGAAGGTTTACCTTTGTTTGGGTCTCTCCTTATCTTTCCTACCAAGATAAGGTCATGTTCTACCTTAGTAGCTAAATCTTGATTAGCCTCAAGGTCTATGTGGCTAGCACATCTCAATAGAAAACTTACTTCAGGCAGCTGTGAGTTGATGAAGAAGCATTTGACGTTTTCAGGTGTTAGCTGAGCAATTATAGGAATTTAGTTCCTGAGTTTGTCAAATTTTTCTATGAAATCCCTCATAGGGTCACGAGGTTCTTTCTTCATCTGTGTGAGCTAGGCCAGCAAGGCATGTGCATCTTCTACAGGCTTGAATCTGGCTTCAAATTTAGCTTTGAGAGTGTCCCAGTCAGTCACTGACCAAGCCTGTAAGTGGTAGAACTAGTCTACAATAGTGCCTTGTAGTGATTCTACAAATATCCTGACTGCTATGTCTTCATACTCCACTCCAATTACACCACAGGCTATGTTGAAGGTAGCAATATGTTCATCAGGGTGAAATTTCCCATCACCAAAAAATTTGGATAAATTCTTCCTTGAACTACGTGGAAGCTCATGTAGAGGTGGGGTCAAATTTAGTGGACCAAAAGAGTTTCCCCAAGGGCCTTGAGCCATAATTTTATTATGTAAAAGTGGGATAACAAATCTGGGTGGAGTATGTATAGGCAAAGCTCTGCTAAGGGTAGAAAAAGAAGCTCTACCTTGTATTGGTAACCTAGTACAGGTAGGAGGAATACTCCTAGATTGTTAAACTTGAATTTGGGGAGAGAATAAGTCAAAATTTCCTTGCTACACCAACTCAAAGATAGGGTCAACAACACCTTGAACTCTCTGGCTTCTAGTATAACATGGAATTTCTAGATTGTGAAAAAGAAATGGAAAAGGACTAGTCTTTCTTCAGCTTGAAGCTTGAGGCTTCAAATTGCTTATCCATCCCTAGTGAAGTTGCCAAAAAACTATTGGGTGAATATTTTTTCACCAGCGTACTGATGAGAAAAATAGGTCTGATCATCCACATCAAGGGAGATTGGTCATCCTTAGTCTTAATTTTACCACATCTAAAGGGGACAAATCTCTCCTCTCATCAAGGGGAGGTTCCCTATAAAATATGAAGGGGATATATACTATAAGTATAAGCAAAAAATAGCACTCAAGGGTAGGGTAACACCATCCATCTCTCTTTTTTCAGAGATGATGCTCACATAAAAAGGAGAAATCTTGGTGAAGATACTAAAGGCACTTCTCTTCTTTCAAAAGTGGTCTTACACGAAATAACAAGAGTTCTTTTAGGCAATGACAAGTGACTGGTAATAGGGTGCAGTAATTAGTAGAATGAAGTGTAGCACAAAGTCTCCACTTTAGCTAACCAAAGAGTGAGATACAAAGAACAATGAGGGCAAAAAGTCATCCCAAGGTTCTTTACACAGAAAATAGAAAAAGACAAACACACTAAAGATAGTTGTAGGTAGCACAAACTCTTCTTACAATTGGCTTCAGGACACCTTCCTAATTATCTCCACAAATTTTGCTTGTTATATTAAATAAACAAGAACACATTCAGAAGATAGACATAAAAACAATCTCCTAAAATGATACAAGCTATGACATCACAAATTCTATAGGTAACTTGCTTTCTTATTTAGATAAAATAATATGAACAACAATCTGAGCTCAAAGTCTCAGTATTCGCCTTTCAATTTGGGTAGAGTTTTTTGCTTCCTTTATCAAAAAAGGTCTCCTTTTAAAACAAAAAAGAGATTACAATATATAGTAGCTAAGAAAGGCCTAGCACCCTGTTTCATGGAACGGCCCATGCTATGCATTTAATGCCTTGAATGTATTTTTTAGTTTTGTTAAAGAGGACCATCCTAGAATAGGGTAGCCACCTTAACTATGGCATGTTGATTCATCTCGAATGTCTTCTCCTAGGCTTGAGTCATCTATTCTATCACCTGATATCTACGCAGCTGTCCACTTCACCTTTACTTCAAAGGAAACAAATAGGTTGCACCTTCAATATTTGTAGGCTCAAATATCTACTTGGTGAACTATTTCACCTACTAGAAATAAATCTTGTAGATATTTTTGGTCTTCCCTTTTTCCTACTACAATTTGAGCCCTCGAGCTATATTTTCCCCTTTCTAGTTCTTTTGGTTCTTCTTGTCATCCTAAAGGTCTTTGAATGCATTCGGGTCTGTGCTTAAGCCTGCAAAGATCAACAGTTGTTTCATCACCACAAATTTGATGTGTTTGGGTCTATCATCCTCTTCATTAATTCCTTCATGTCTTTCTTGCTTTCTTTGGCCACTTTCCACTAATCTTAACAAGCGACACGTGGCATTTCCTAATGTGAAATAGGTGAGGACACTTGGTAGCATCCGTTGAGCTTTACAGAACTTTTGAGAATCCTATGGAAGATGACACGTGGAAGCTTTTGCTAAGCTTTATAAACACTATAGAAACATTTGGGACTCATTTGGATTCATGCAGAAGATGACACTTGGCATGCTCCATTTATTTTCAAGGGACACATGACAAGTTTCACCACTTTGAGAAGCAAATTATAATGTGTCTCTGCAGATGACACCTAGCAGCTTCCACTTGACTTTAACAACTCACCTGGGGCCCACCACAGTCCTTAATAACAAAGTAAAAGGAAGAAAATGTGGATGCTAAAACTTGGCAGCTTCCACCTAGCTTTTCAAGAGACACATGGTGACTTCCATAGTTTCTTAGAAAAGCACATAGAAACCTTCCACATTTGCCACTTGGCACCTTCTGTGGGACTCTGAGGGAAGCTTATTAAAATAAGCTTTAAAAATAATTAGGAACTTGAAATGTGGATGTAGAAACTTATCGTGATCCATTGAGATAGAATGGGACATGTGGCACATTCTACTACTTTGAAACTTTATTAGAAATTGAGTCCCGACAGATGACACCTAGCAGCTTCCGCTCGACTTTATTAACTCACCTGGGTCCCACCACAGTCCTTACTCAAATAATGAAATAAAAGAAAGGAACTATGAATGTTGACACTTGGTGACTTTTGCTGAGTTATAATGGGATATGTGGCACATTCCATTGCTTTTTAGAAACAAGTTGTAATGTGTCCTAACAGATGACACTTGGCAGTTTCCACTCGACTTTGAGACTTAGACAAAACTTTAGGCAAAATGAAAAACCCGTGTGTTGAACCTTAGAACTATTGAACCCATTAAACTAGCTAATTTCTAGCCCACAGAGTCAATAGTTTTGAATCTGTAGAGTCCGTAGAAATCTGAAAAGGCTTGGATAATAAAGCATTTGAAGGCTCATAACAATTTTTTGAGAAGGGGAGAGATAATTTTGGTCCTATAAGGCCAAAATAGTTCATATGTTGTCCCAAAAATGAGAAGTCTATTTTGGGTAAAAAAACATATATATAGGAAAATTACACATGCTCAAACTACCATGACATCCAATTCCATCGACAAGTGCATTTTAACTACTGTTCAAGAGCACGAAAACAATGACAATAAATGTTGTCAAAATTAAAGCTACAATCTAATAAATCTATTTATTTTGATTTATATATAAAAATTGGTGTTATTAACACATTTGAAGGGGTAGATAATGTCTAGGACCAGTTTTTTAGCCTTCCATCTAGCCTAGTTGACAAACCCACCACCCATTTTGGGCTCAAGCATGCCCTTCCCAACACAAGAAAGATGTTGATTTTTAGCCTAACTTTAGGCATGCATAAAACAAAAAATTTAAGTCATATGGATGAACCATAAGATTTTTTTTATGAATTTTAAATCCTTAAAATTATACCTTGGATCTATTCTATATCATCTCTAAGAGCAATCTGTGTCAGAAGTTGTAGTAATGGGTCTTAAAATGCAACTTTTTGGTAGTGAAGAGACAACTTATTAACCTCCAACTATTATTTTTGCCTCTAGGACACACAATTCCAAATATATAACTTTGATAACATATATATAGGAAAAATACACATGTTCTAATGATCATGAATCCAATCATACCTTAAAGTATATTTTCACTATTATTCAGGAGCAAGGAAACACTGATAACAAATGTTGTCAAAGTTGAAGCTACAATTTAAGAACTCCATTTTTATTGCTTTTTGGCTGCAACTAGAACTAATAACACATATAAAGGGGTGGATAATGTCCATAACTAGTTTTTTGGCCTCCCATCTAGCCCGATTCATAAACACACTACCCATTTTGGGCTCAAGAATGCCCTTCCCAATACAAGAAAGATGTTGATTTTTAGCCTAACTTTAGGCATGCATAAAATAAAAATTGTAAGTCATATGTATTAACCATAAGATCCTTCTTGTGCATGTGACATCCCTCTAAGTACACCTTCAATCTAGTCTATATCACCTTTGAGAGAAATCTCTAGTAGAAGTTGTAATAACATGTTATAAAATGTAACTTTTTGGTAGTGAAAAGATAATTTGTTGACCTCCAACTAGGATTTTTGCGTCTGTGACCAGTAGCTATAAATACATCACTTTTAGAACATATATATAGGAAAATTACACATTATCCAATGATATTGACTTCTAATTCCACCTGTAAGTGCAATTTCACTATTATTCAGGAGAATGGAAACATTGACAACAAATGTTGTCAAGTTGAAGCTACAATCCAAGAACTCCATTTATGGTGCTTCTTGGATGAAAAATGGCACTTTAAACTAATCCAAAGGTGTGGATAATGCCCAAGACTAGGTTCTTGGCCTCCCATCTAGCTCGATCGACAAACCCACCATCTATTCTGCGTTCAAGAATGCCCTTCCTAATATAAGAAATATGTTGATTTTTAGCCTAACTTTAAGCATACATAAAATAAAAACTATAAGCTATATGGATAAACTATAATATCCCTCCTATACATGTGAAATACCTCTAATTTCACCCAAGATCTAGTCTATATCACCTCTAATATCAATCCATGGTAGAATTTGTAGTAATAGGTCCTAAAATGCAATTTTTTGGTAGTGAAGAGACAATTGTTGACCTCCAACTAGTGTTTTTGCCTCTAGGACCTAAAAATTCAAATCCATCACTTTGATCACATCTATATAATAAAATTACATGTGATCTAATGACTGTGACATCCAATTCTATCTAGAAGTGTATTTTCACTACTATTCAAAAGCATGGAAATACTGACAATAAATATCATCAAAGTTGAAGCTACATTTTGATAACTCCATTTTTTATGCTTGTTAGATGAAAAATAGTACTATCAACAAGTTTATATGGGAATATAATGTCTAGGACTAGGTTCTTGGCCTCCCATATGGCCTAGACAATAAACCCACCACCCATTCTAGGCTCAAGAATGCCCTTCCCAATATAAGAAAGATGTTGGTTTTACCCTTACTTTAGGCATGCATAAAATAAAAATTGTAAGTCATATGGATGAACCATAAGACCCCTTCTATGCATGTTAAATCCCTCTAATTAAACCTCAAATCTATTATTTATCACCTATTAGAGAAATCCATGGTAGAAGTTATAGTAATAGGTCGTAAAATATAACTTTTTGGCAGTGAAGAGACAACTTGTTGACTTCAAACTAGCATTTTTACCTCTAAGACCTATAGGTGCAAATTTATCACTTTAAGAACATATATATAGGCAAATTACACATTATCCAATTACCATGACTTCCAATTCCACCCTCAAGTGCATTTTCACTACTATTCAGGAATGCCATACCAATGAAAATATGCAAATCAATGAAAAATGTGTTTGTTTTGTGTGTAACATTGATATGTAATGCCATTTGAGGCAATTTTAATGCATTTTGTTTAGCTATAATCCATGTAGATCATTTTAAACAAGGACTTTTATGTGTTTAGAAGGATACAAGGAGGAAATAACTTGTCATGAGCAATTATTTAGGAGTGCAAAAATACCAAGTACTTTTAGTAAGCTTCTCTTAGCTTCAAGAATATGAAATTCTTTACTAACGATGCCAAACATGTGAAGGTGGAAGCTTATTTGGAACCACTAACCTAAAAAAAATGTTAGTAAGTAATTAAAGATGAAATGTATGCACATGCTACATCTCGATTCTTCGCTAAGCTAACTATTTGACTATTTAGAGATGGCTATAGTAGATACACATGATATTGGTTATATTTTTTGATTAATTTTGATATATATGCTATTTTGGATAATATAATGATGCTTAATTAGATGATAATTCATGATTGCTTATATAAGTTGGTTTATGTGTGCATTTTAAGTATATTAATGTATTGATTTAGTTATATATATATATATATATATATATATATATATATATATATATATATATATATATATATATATATATATATATATATATATATATATATTATTGCTTATGATTATCATGTGAAATGATCTAATGACTTGCATGTTGTGAAGTGGATGTAGGATAATTCTTCCCTTGAAAGTACCAGAGGGAGAACATCATCAGAGAGGGTGGTGCAGATGGAGATGTTTAAGGTCTATAGAGAGCTGGTGAAACCCTACACACACACAATAGTTAGTCATTATATAAATACATTAAAAAAAATTGTTTTGGTGTTTGTTTAAATTGTTAATTTCTATGCTTGCCTGCGTAGGTAGATTATAAAATTAAATTTCCTTGTGTGTTTAGCATAATGTGTCATTAATATGCATAGAGAAAAATTTAAGGTAAAATTTAATGTGGGTTATTATTTTACCATTAAAATTAATAAATCATAATTAAATGATAAATTGGTTTAATATGAAATTGGAATTTAATATTAAAATATTAAAAAAGAGAATTATTTTTTGAAAAAGAAGAAAAACATTGAAATAAGAAAAAAGAAAAAAAAAATTAGAAAGAATTAGATGTCTTAAAAATAGTAAAAAAAAATGGAAAATAATTTAGCATCTATTGTTCTATTTAAGAGAGAAAACAAAAGAGAATTTAGGGGGAGCGTGTGCACTGGGAAGGAAAGAAGAAAGCGAATTAGATCAACAATTGAATTTTATCGGTAGGTGGTGTCTTTAAATTCAATATTTTTTTAATCTTAAGTGTGTGAGTGGAATAATAATATTAAATTGTGAGTAATGATATTAAATCTTAGTAACAGTATTCATTATTAAATAGAATTTGTTGATAAATATCATGAAATTAAACCAAGGTTATATCATATAGATATATGCCGTATTGCTGAAAATGTCGATTATTTTACTAAAACACTCTATAACTAGCAATATAAATATATTATAACCTATTGTGATAGTTTTTTGTAGTTCAACGCCATATAGGGAAAGATGGTTGCATCTCTAAACTATATATCTGATTTATTTTTTCATGAATTTTGAAATCTATATTTTTTAGCTAGGTGTAGAGATTTTAACTCAGCTTGGTAGTTTAGAGGTCCTATTATTATGGTGTTCCTTTCCCTAGACTAGGTGTTACCCCATATTTAATACATCTCATTAAGCAATTAAAATACACATTCTTATATGTTTTCATTAACGAGATCTAAATTCATTCAATGATAATGATGTTTGGAGATAAAATAAAATAAAACAAAAAAGTTTTATACCAGTAGTATAATACTTACAGTCTACTATAGATAATGTATGTTATTTTATAATATGCTCCCATATGAGTTATTTTTTTAAAACAAGATATATGTATTAAGAGATAAATAAAGAGGTTACTTGTATTTGAATTACAAGATATACATTATACTAGTATGTTAAATTAGTAGTATCTTAATATAATTATAGATTGATTGCATGATTTATTTTGTATGTATGAGAATACATCTAGAGTCATTTAGCATTTAGTGTTGCTTTCAATAACCTACTATCATTAAAATTGGGATTCTTTGAAAACATTGTACACATTTTAAGATCATTAGGTCATGGAGACCCAAGGGAAGAGTGATGAATTAGGAACGTGAATTCTACACGATAAGATGGTATCCTACTTAGACTCACATTAACTCAAATTATCTTGTTTTCAACAAAAAATCATATGGGAGCATATTATAAAATAATAGATATTATCTACAACAAATCATAAATATTATACTATCGATATAACACTTTTTTGTTTTATTTTATTTTATCTCCAAACATCATTATCATTATACAGCTTTGGATCTCATTACTAAAAACATATAAAAATATGTATTTTAACTGCTTAATGACCTATATTAAATATGGGGTGATGCCTAGTCTAGGGAAAGGAACACCATAATAATAAAACCTCTAAACTGCCAAGCTGAGTTAAAATCTCTATGCCTAGCTAGAAAAATATAGATTTCAAAATGCATGACAAGTATGATAATGAATAGGAATGGTAAATATAAAGTATAAAAAATTCATGGAATAATCATCCATATGGAATATTTGTCCACTATATACATGTGAATGGCCATATGATTTAATTTGATAAGTTCTTCTTATTAAATCTTGGATATGACAAGTATGTCTATCGATCCAACTCAGTACCAATAAACTAAGTTAATGTAATTACTTTCTATATTTGAATTATGACATGTACTCTCATGATGTTAGAGATCAGTTTTATGTGATATATTATTCTTTTTTAAATTATCACCTTGTGTGTTTCTTATGGTCTCTATAGATTCTCATAGTGTAATCTATATTTGGTATTTATGTTAAATAAAAAAAATTCTATGTCTAACCCAATGGGGTTGATAAATTATACAATATGATCGATCAAAACTGATATATAAATGGTACTCCCTTAATATTTTTTTATCTTATTTTGTACTATCAGGTGCATGCATGATTGTTATATGCATGAATATGGAAACTTGTGCTAAGTTATAATACTAGGATTGAACTTCCATTTATGGTTTGAATGTGTAATTTTTAGAAAATTAAACTACTATAATAATATAATCAAGTAAGAATATGTTTTTTCTTAGCTTGACATGTTAATCCAACCATTTATCCCTATATGTGTACCTTGCATACTCATAAATAAGTTTCTCCATGAATTTGACCATAAATTTTGAAACAGGTATCTCTTTCATAACAAGCTCACACCTTTTAGATTCTTTGTCATATTTTAGTTGCTAAGTCACATATTTGTATTTTCTCAAACTAACTAATTCATGTCTAATTGAACTTACACACTCCTCATTGATATATTTTTCTAATTTTGGCAAACCACTACAAATGCTACAATTTTCATTCAAACATGCTTTCTTATAAAAGAATTATCCATCTAGTCTTTCAAAAAAAATATTTGGAATAAATTCTATAGTTAATTCTGGCATAACTTCTATGTCACACTCCTTAAAAATGTTATTAGTATGCAAAGTATAATGAATATGGCAAAAAACATCATAGTGCATTGAAAATTTAACATGTTGCCTACAATAACTAGTGCATGTATGATTTATTTTTACATAAAAAGTTTTGGCCATCTCAAAAAATATTTAACTAATATCAATTTGTGGATGTTTTTATAAAAACTTAGAGTACAATTATGTTTGAGTCATATCCAAGAAATTTTTTGGATGTGGATTATGATTCTGAGAACCAACTCTTCTTTTCACTACATCTCTTGCATTGGGTAAAACTCTTGTACTGTCTTTCCAAAATTGTGTAAGTCTTTCAAAGTATTAGGTATAGCTTTGTCTTTTCATGAAAATATACCAGATAATGCCTATAGCTCTTTAGTATTGATTTCAATAAGTCTTTCACATCTTTCAATTACTTTTATTAATATTTTTTTATTTATATCAAGTGTTCAGCTTGTTTTTGAAATCAATAATGTTTTCTCTATTTAAACACTTATTGCACAAGTTGTCATTATACATCAAGCAACATTACAATCTTTGTTGTATGATCTCAAGCCTACAGCATAATATGCATCATGTAGATTTTCAATAATTTCATCATTTTCATCATCCATGTTAGATGTTCTTAGTCCTAATGTGTACATTTTAAGTCTCATCTTAACCAATTTCATCAAAAAAATAAATAATTGACATATTTGACTATCATAATCTAATCTATGAAAGAAACTATCCCAAAGTTCTTGAGTTAGTCTTCTTGAATGATAGTTAGATATTTTGTTATGAATTATTTTCAAAATAATTTCATCAACATAATTAAATACTTTTCTTTTCTATCCATAACTCTTGAAGGTGTTGTTAATGGTGGAATTCATTGAGAGGGCATTTCAAAATCATTATATGTTTCCATGAAATTTTATTTATTGTTTGTTTCTTCATTATATGTTTCCATAAAATTTTATTCATTGTTAATTTCATTATTATTTTTTTTTATTAAATTTTATTCATTTTTGGTGGGTAAAGTATCATGTATAGGCTCATCATCAACAAAATCAACAACTTTAAACTTTGAATGTGAACTTCTAACATTATCTAATTCATTATTGTAAATTTCATCATAATTAAATTAATTATTTTCAATTTCATCATAATTTAATTCATTATTATTAGTTTCATCATTATTCAATTCATTATTGTCAATTGCTTCATTATCTAAGGCATTTGGCTCATCAGGGTTAGTGTTTGTACCTTGTCTAGAATGAAATGCTTGTATTCGTACTTTGTTTTTTTATTTCAACTCTTCTAGTTGCTTTAGTGTTTTGTTCTTCCACTTATTCCTCTTCCTTGAATGTGAACCAGAGTTTATTCAAAGGTGGGGTCCAAAAAAGTAATTCAAAATGTATGCAGAGTGCACATAGGGAATGATTGTGGAGATAAGATTCTTGATTTAGGATAAAAATACATGTTTAAAAGTAAGTTTTTTCTATACTTAAAGGAATGAATGCACATTATAAAAACATGTATGTGTTATAATAATGTGTATGCATTAATATAACACATACACATTCCTTGAAGTATAGACATATCTTATAGAAACAAGTAATAACACTATGATATTCAATGCATAAATCCATAATATGATGCAATAAGACTCAATAAAACTATAATATGATGCATAAATCCATAATATGATGTAATAAGACTATAATATGATGGAATAAGGCTATCATATGATGTGATAAGGCTTAATATGATGTAATAAGGCTCAATATGATGCAGTAAGACTATCATATGATGCAATAAGACTATCATATAATGTAATAAATCCCTAATATAATGCAATAATACTATCATATAATGCAATAAGGTTCAATATGATTCAATAAGTTTTAATATGATGCAATAAGGTGTAATATGATGCATAAATCCCCAATATGATGCATAAATCTCCAATATGATGTAATAAGAATCTTGATAAGACTATGAAGGAATAAGACTATCATATGATGCAATAAGGATCAATATATAAGGTGAAATGAAGGTCCTTAAAAAACTAGGTTCAATGGGTTCATAAATTGGCACTAATCACATTCATGAATTTATGCATTTGTGATGAAATCAGAGAACTTAGGGGTTGTGTTTGTTATAAAATTAGGATTTAGGGTTAGGGGTCTAGTGTAATAAGTTTGTATATGTGTACATGTCATGAAATTAGGGTCTAGGGAAATTGTACATGTTTAAATGATAAAAATAGGGTTTACGATCAACATGCCATGAAATGTGAGATAATTTATCCCCTTTAATCATATCATAAACTCCAATTTAGGTTCAAATTGGCCACATATGTGTTTGTATTTGCATTTTTTATTAAATTAGGTTAGTTAAACCATACGTGTTTCATAGATTATGCAATCGATTGGGCTATAAATTTGGTTTAGGGGCTCAATTTTTCCCAAATCATGTCCCTAATTTCACCAATTGACTAATTGGTTCAATTCATGATAGAATTTTACTTAATTTTATCCCAAATCATATATCATACGCTTATAGCTACATCAATAAGGGGTTCAAATTGGCCTCCCATGCCTCCTCAATTGAATGAATCAACTCTTTGATTCATTATATGTATACATGATGACATTCTAAGGTTAATTTCAATCTAAATCACATCATGTATATAATTCAAAATAATTTCATACATGGATTATTTTAACCCTAATTGCCCCTATAATTGAACCTTGTTATACCATGTGTGTACCTCATATACTTGAAAGTGTTAAAGCTATTAGAGATACATCAGGTCTTAGAAGTTTTAGAGTTTATAATGCCTCAAGAGGCCAAATCCAATTACATATCACCATATGTACCTTATACACTCAGAAGTGTCAACACTGTTAGAGGTGTTAGGTCCTAGAAGCATTAAAGAGCTATTAGATCGCTATGAGAATCAATCTAATTATATGTCACCATGTGTATCTCATACACACATATAAGTGTTATATATCTAACTATCAAGTCGTTGAAGCATCATATTTGTCAGATCCTTAGGATGCCCAATCCAATCAAAGATTTCCACATGTAGGTCTAGTATACTTGGAGAAGTGTTAGAGTAGTTAGATATACATACATTCTAGATCCCAAAAGGATCATAGATGTTAGTGACTTAGGAGTCTTGATCTAATCAGAGATGGCCACATACACTTCTATACACTAAGTGGCCAATTTGAATAGATAAGACTAATAGGCTGGGTTTGGCCTCATTATGTCAAGTCATCAAAAATAATCAATGATCCCATCAAAAATAAAAAACACTTGGAAAAATATAAACACATCTCAGATGCCATGAGGTTTAAATCTAGGCATGTGCACACTGCACTTTCTACATTTATTAGCTCACATGAGTGGAACTCATGATATTTGATACCTAAATAGGTCCCATCACCTCTAACCAATCCAATTAAAGCCTATTCATAAATACCATACATACATATAATCTAAAAATGTTTAAATATTGACATCAATCCCATCAACTCATGTCTAGTAAATAATTCACATGATTTGAGCCTCCAACTTACCATTACTATACATAAAATGTCATATAGATCCCTTTAAGGTCCCATCTGAATTGAGTGAGTATCGTTATCATTTTTCTATGTATGTATTCAAATCATTTAGATCCCTCTACCTTGAATCACCTATAAATCCCAAAGTACATTCATATTTCATCTTACATGTAGAAGAGAACACAATTTAGAAAAGGACTCCTCAACCTCAAATCCCAAGCTAAAGAAATAATTCTAAGATACTACTTTCTTAGAGTCCACATCATAAGGTTTAAGATCATTACAATGAAATATGAATATGAAAATTTAATATATATTAAAATATATAATCATGAAACCTTTAGTGAGGGGGTACACACTGGTATTCAATTTTGATCAACCATTTATATGGGGTGAGTAACATCATCCACATGAATAATTATTGGGGCCCTCTGCTCAACATCATCCTTGAGCGGAAGCAAGTCTCAAATTTAGGGAGCATTGTCACATTTAATGTATCTTAAATAATCTTAATAGAGTTTAATTTGGGGTAAATTATACATATGTCATACTTGGTCAATGCCAGGTCTACGCCACCCTATATTTCTAAAGCATAGCCATCCCTTAATGGTTTCAAATAAGGTCCCTAGTGCATTTAGATATTTTCTAAGCTATACATTCATCACTATAGGTATAAAATGAAGGATACATGTGACCATTTCAAGTTTATTAAGCTTAAAACCATACCTTATACAAAACAAAATACATACCCAAAGACTAAAATATCAAAATATAAGAAAACACATACCCAAAGACCAAATTTGGCTTTTTGATCTCATTATAAAATAATGTGTACGTGTTATATAATACACATGCACTATATAATGCACTAAATAACATGTACACATTACATAACACATACATGCTATTTGAATTTGAACTAAAAACTAAGCCTTTAAGCTCAGAAATAGATTGGATTTTCAATCCAAAGGCTTGTGACTATGTATCTACAATCGAGACTAAAAGTTTTGATAAAAAATAACAAATTTCTACTTCAATCACCAAATATGCTATGGATTTCAACAAAAAAAATTAAAAAAATCATTACCATCATGATGAGAATGTTGTCCTCTTTCCAAATATATGATTTTTATAATTTTAAGGGTTCAAACTATATTTATTTCTAACTACACCTTTTTTAGTCCACTACATGCCACACATATACATGCCTATTCATGTTTATGTAATTTTTTTTTCATTTATCCAATTTCAAAACAAATTATATGGTAACATAATAGGCCTAATTCTACACACATTCAAAAAAATCATTTTTTGTTTTTTTGAGGTAGTTAGGGGGGTTGCATGGCTGACTATCCATTTTTTTGTTAGTTTTCAGGATCTACTTAATTGAAAAATTTATAAAAAAATATTCATTGAAAAAATATTAAAAAAATCATAACACACTAGAATCTTATCTAAATATTCACCAAATGAATTTAAACAATATTTAATGATGCTCAAAAAATGGTGGGTCGCATGGCCATCTATCTACTATGTTTTCTCAAAAAAAATAGGTCTTCTTCAAATTTTATATGTTTGACCTATTTATACTTAACCCTTTTTCTAAAAAAAATAGTTTTTTGAAAACTAGACTTGAAATGATATAATTCATGTTTTTATACCATATTCAAATTTTGAGTGTAGTCATCTCAAATTATCTATAGAATTTCAAATTTTTGAATTTTTAGAAAACTCATGTCCATGAGTAGGCCCTATTTTGTCCCCCAATTTTGTGCACTTACCCACTTTTTGATTTCAATAAATCATTGCCTTAGACGCATGCCCCTTTTTGTTATTTTAATTTATTTTTGTAACTTAGTACTTTTGTTCTTGTGGAGGACCATGATGCACATTTAGTGTGGGTTAAGGGGTGTTACATGTGTTGGTAAATGGTCCATAGGGATGTGTATGCAAAAAAAGGGGGCCAAAGATAAATAGTCATGCCAATGGTATGAATATAAATATTCAAATGTTTCTAAAGCTCTCATGCACTTTGAGAAAAGTGCAGGACAAGATGTGCCATTATTATAAAGAGGTAGTGGTAATGAAAAGTGTGTCAACATCACATCATGGCAATACCATTAATCTCATTTATGATGAGAAGTGATAGTCAAATACAGGATACCATTATCATATTGATTAAGAAAATTGATGGTCAAAGAGAGGGGAGGTAGTAAATTAAAGTTACCCCCTCAAAAGTATAAAAGGGCATTTATGGGATCATTCTAAACTTTACCTTTGCTTCTAGTGTGATTTTATAGATTTGAAGAGTGAACAACCAAGTTTAGGTGATTTGAGGACAAGTTTAGAGTATTGATTCCCAGTTCATTGATAATTGAGTGGGGTTTTGACTGAATGATCAAGTATAATATAGCTAAACTAAAAGAATTTAAAGGAAATTTTTAGATTATATGTTGCATAGGTTAGTGTCTACCATTAATAGGCATCAAAGTAGGAGAACCGAGACACTTCCATAGTGATTTAACTATTTTGGGAATAATGGAGTTTTATTCCTATTTTACTTAAGGACCTGGATTAATAAATCAGTAAATAATATTATAATAATTATAGTCCTAATTTATATAATTTATGTGTCTTTTTTAACTTTTTAAAAATATAAATAAATTATGAGAAATATAACTTAGCTTAAAATAGGGCTAAAATTGTTTTTGTAGGGTTTAAAACTAGTTGTGCAAGATTGGGACAATGTCACAAATCATAATTTGGCTTTCATTTAGTGAAAGGATAGGACCACCAAAAATAGAACACTTTATGTTTTGGTATTATTTTCCTCTTCTACAATTTTTATCCAAACTAGTTTTAGAGACCTGAGTTTTTTGGGTTCTTTGCATTATTCTTGTGTGAACCTGCTTATGAAATATCAAGTGTTGAATGTCGATGGATCTCCTTATGGAGATGATTTAATCTTAAAACCCTAGACCTTCATTATGCTTGATAAAACTTGAGAAAGAGGGGGGTTAGTGTGTGTAAGATGCACTAAACATGTAATCCATGCCCCTTGTGTGGGTACACTACCTACATACCAATACTCTGAAGATGGATCAAGCCATATGTAGTTCTCCCACATAATGTGTTTTGTGAAATAGTTTAATGTGGATGTAAAATGTGAAATTGAGAGTTTTTGAGGTGGTTATGGATAGGTAAGAGAGTTTAAATATGTTTTCAGTTGTGTTGGGTGACTATATGTAGAGAATAGGGAAATTTTTCTTAGTAGTTTGCTTGTATTCTTATTTGCTTTGTAAGATTTGTCACCTCCTTTTAAAATAAACTTTGAATGGGATTTTATAAGGAATAATTGGTCATGAGTTAAATGTATTTATGCTATGTTGACATAATGAATAATAGGAATGATATGAAAATGACCATTTGGGCTCAAATCACAAAGAAATAGGAGTACCAAAAACTAGACACCCTAGGGTCTAGTGCTATAGTCTAGGTATGGTTCTATTATCCTACAAGCTTGGGACTTGGGGGATAGGATTGGCTTGGGAAATATAGCTTGGGTGAGATAGAATCATCATTTATAAGGTTTGGATTAATTGGGAATGCACAAAAAGTTATCTAGAAGGGTCACTAGAGCATGTAAAGAGGACCTATGGATGGGATGTCATAAACCACACTCAAGTTACCAATTTGGAAATTTTATATGACTACATTCCCCCCCCCCATTTATTTTAATGATGTATCAAATGAAATACTAGGATAAAATAAAAATAAAAAGTGTACCTGAACTTACCTTCAAGGGTGAAGTCCATGAAGATGTGTGATGCTAAGTGATGTTTGAGTGATTTTAGGTATGTGTTAAACCAAGATTAATATCATGAATAGATATGAGTGCTCAATTCCCTAAGAGTGGCTCAAGAATGCAAAGGCTATCCCTTTCGATCCATCATCACCCACTAGGTAAACCATGTGATCATACATGTGTTAATCGATGTTTGGATTGTGTGTCCAATCCCTCTTAGTAGGTGGCTCAATAATACAAAATCTAGCTAGTCCTTTAGCTCCATATTTTCCCACTAAGTGAATTTATGAACTAATACTAGTATAAATGTGTATTATATGAGATGGATCCTAAAGCCCATGAATGCTCTGAAAGCTGATAATGTGGTGTGGATAGATGAATGTGTACTGCTAACTAGGCCAATCTTGGAGATTAGGGTTGTTCCTTTTTGTTTGTTTCTAGAAAATCTAAGTTTTCTACTATTTGGATAGAAGTGATAAAAATAGAACACTTTGTTATCTAGTGTTGTAGTCCAAGTATGGCACTCTTGTCCTTTATTATTTATAATCACTATTTTGTGTTTGTCACTATCTTACTAGTCTGTTCTACTTGGTTTGGGTTTTGTTTATTATTTCGATTGTTTTAAAAACTAATTTTTTGATTGGTAGAAGGATTTGATCTCTATGACAAAACCCCTGATTATTTCCCCCACTTCTGAGGGCAAGAATGAAGACCCTACAATAATTACCCTTAGAATAAAAATCCCTAGAAGTGTGTTATGCTATAAAAGACATGATATAGTAATGATAATTGAAAATATGTCTCAAGATATAACATAATTTATATTGGAGATTGTTATGTCAATAGGGGTATGCCTAGATATATGTAACATTGTAATAGCATGTGCAGTATATTGAATTTAAATTAGAAATGTTAGTTTTTAGTTGTTAAGGAGGGATGGATCCCATGAAATCAAGATAATACATGATGTGGATCATGGTATTAAAAATAATTGAGAAGCAAATAAGCAAACAAGCATGCAAGGCAAGAAGTAAGAAGCATACAAAAGTGGCCAAGGGGCCAAGCAAACAAGGGACATAGGCACATGTCACTCAAAATAGATAGCAAGCATACAAGGCATGTTCAAATGCCCACATACACATATAATTGAAAATAAGCAAGGTTGGCACAAGTGCCACAAACACATAGAAGATTACAAGCAAAGGACATCAGCAAATTTCCTAACACACACACAAGAATAGAAGTAAATGACATTGGAAAATGTCCTAAGGCACATACAAAATATAAAATAGGAACTGATAAATGTAATCATATCTAGCTATGCAAAGCAAAAAAATAAGGCATGTAAATGTTGGAAATATAATCGCATCTAAATAATCAAAGAAATAAAATGAAAGTATGTAAAACATGTAGTACAAGACTAGGTAGATTCTAACAAATACACAAGTGCTATATACTAGTGAGTGTCGATAGAGTAATCTATGTTAGCTAGTAAGTAATGTACATCAACATGATAACTAGAGTGTGTGATGTAGGAATAACATAACTTAGATGGTGTAGTCATGTAGAAGATGCCCCCAATAGGTAGATATGTTGAAGTATGTCTTGAATGTAGAAGTAGGATGCCCCTCAATGGGTAGAGTGAAGCAATCAAGGATCTAGGTGTCATTTCACACACTCAAAGAAGATCAAGTTAATCATGGTAATGTAGATAAATTGATAAATAATAGTATAGAAAAACAAAATGTAAGTCTCACATGGTAGTATAAATGTAAAACATGGATAATGCATATAGTTAAAATGTTTTTGGTGTATAAAATTATTTGAAAGTTTTATATTTTGAGAATAAACTATGTATAGGTAAGCATAAAGAAACTATGTACATGTAATTGACAAGAAGCTATGTACAAGAAAGCATAAGGAAACTATATACATGTAATTTAAAATAAGTTGTGTACATATAATTTGAAGAATTATGTATAAGTAAGCTAAAAGGAAACTATGTATAAGCATATGAATAAATAAATATGTACACAAATGACATAAAAGACTAGGTTAGAGGGGGTAAAGGGTTCAAATATGGAGCCTGATGGGGATGGAGATGGAGGAAGGGATCAAAGCCATCATCAAATACCTCAAGAACATCATCATAAGTATTATCATATGTTTCAGAATCTGTATATATGGTGGCTATCTCCGCATGTGTTAGTAAGATTTATGACTTTTATGTAGGCAGAGATCTGTCACTCATAATGGTATCATCTTGTCAAAGGAAATTGAAGGTTTCTCTAGTGGTGAAGATGTTGATTCTCCTCTATGATTTTTATCTCTAGTAATAGATGGATTTGATGGAAGTGGTGAAGCTAGTGTTGGTGGTGTTTTAATCTAAATAGTAACTTGAACCTGTAGTTTATCTAATCTCTTTTGTAAATTTGTACATGAGTCATTTTCATGTCCTATGATTCTATGAAAGAGACAAAATGGGTGAGCATCCTACCATGATAACATGTTAATAGATCTATGTCATACTATAGGTAGTGTGATTAATCCATGATCAAGTAAATTTTTTAGCATAATCTATGATTGATGGTGTGTTATACCCACCTAAATCTGAATGACTAGCTCTATATCCATAGATATAACCATGTGAACTATATGTTCCAAGTGATCTATCTATGGTCATGAATGTGAAATATATCTTGAGAGTGTAATGTGAGATGTTAAGAGTGATGTAGGATATGTGATGAGAGATTTAGAGTCATCTTGGTACTCTCTTAGGCCAACTGGCATAAAGATCAACCTACACAAATAGTCATCTATGAGTTTAGGTGTTGTATCATCATTTAAAGTAGCCTAGGAATCTGTATCAAAATCATGCACATATGGTAACTCAAAATTTACCACAAGGGGTAACTATGATATGGGAGTCTTATCAATTATAGTAAAAGATGGTGGTGTTATAGGATTATTTATAATTGATGAAGTAACTATGACTGTTAGAGGAGCTATATCTATAGAATCAATTGGTACTACTAGAACTGCTATTGATGATTGTGTAACTGTAATAGGTATAGGAACTATAATTGATGGAGTATCTAGAATGGTTAAAGCTACTATAATTAGCTAATTATTTAGAGATGAAGAAATAATTGTAAGTGGAAGAGTATGAGATGTGCTAGTCTCTCCTACCTCATATATATGTATCTAGTCAAGATAAATGTGATGAGGTGGTGACTGAACTATGATATGAGGTGTCCCATTTGGAGAAATAATCAAAGATGACTTTGTAATTCTATAATATATGAATGGATAGTTATCTGTTGGGCATGTGTATAGGTATCATTTATGGATAAACTTAACACATCGATGAAGAGTGAAAGGAAATACCCCCATAACATGTATTTAAGGTAATCTAAGTAAAAGGTTAGAATGAAGTGGACCTAGTATAACCTAGAACTATGTAAAGAGGGTTTTGGGCCTTACTATGATATCTAAAGTAATGGTACCTAATGTTTGTCATGGTATATTATCAAACCCTCTAATGTTCTTATATGAATTTTTCATGAATGCCATATATATACCCATGGTCTGTAAAAATGTAATATTGCATATATTAAGTCTGAAACCACTATCAACTAGAACTCTCTTAACTACACTAGTTTTGACTTGAGCTTGTATGAATAGTGGTAAGTTTTGATCAATAACTATCTAAGAAATCATGTTCTCATGATCAAAATAAATAACATATTCTATAGTTTTTAATGTGTTGACCACTGATGCAAAATAAGAAGGCTCTAAATTAATGGGCATATAATTCTGAGTGAGTGCCTGATAAAGAATGTCCTTGAACACATTTATTTTTTGAAGCAGCTCTAACATAAAAATATTAGCTGGTTTGTTTCTCAATTGATCAATAATATCATATGCCTTGTGTGGATCTACCTATGTAGGTTGTGTGTTCTTAGGTTAGGAAGGAATAGAAGGGTGTTGGGGTTCTTGACTAGGTGGGGGAGGCATGTTAGCATGCCAAGTAATAGCTCTAATCACATTATGTACTAATTTTTTAGGACTAGTAATGGTTATAAGATGAGAGCATAGATAATTGACAAGTCAAGGTGGTGGAGGGACAAAGGGTGTAGTTACTTGAGGAAGAGTAAAATGGACCATGTAACATGACTCAACATGGGATAGAGGCTCCAAGGGAGGTGAGGCAAGAGGTATCTTGACATGTTTAGCACTGAATTTCTTAATATCATCCAATATTATAAAAAGTAAGAATGAAATGGAAATAATGAAGATTTAAATTAACATATAATATACTTCATCATTCATATGCATGAGAGGACCAAGTATGGACGACTTACTATTTGCAATAAATGTTATAAAATAATTGAATTCTATTTTTGATTTTATATGTGAAATTTGATTTAATTGTAAGGTGATACCTCAACTAGACAAAGGGACCTAGTATATGCAACTAGGGTTTGAAAAAAAATGATTTTAAAAATTATTATGGAATTTTTGAAAAATTAAATGTGAAATTTTGATTTAATTATTTAGGAAAAATTAGAAAAATATTGGAAAAATCAACAAGGAATTTTCCCTAGGGTTTTTGTGTGTAAAGGGACATAGTAAATTCAACAAGGGTTTGGAATAATGATTTTAAAATTACTATGGTAAATTTAAAAATTTAAATGTAAAATTTTGATTTAAATATATAGGAAAAATTAGAAAAATATTGGAAAAATCAACAAGGAATTTTCCCTAGGGTTTCTAAGGTTTTTGTGCAAAAATAAAGTAAGTCAAGTTCACCAAATGATTTAACATTTTTGGAATAATGGATATTTATTCCTATTTTAATTAATGGTATGGATTAATAAATTATCAAATAATATTTCAATAATTAGAGTCTTGATTTGTATAATTTATGTGTCATTTTTACCTCACTTTGTAAATGAACTTTGAATGGGATTTTATAGGGAATAGTTGGTCATAGGTTACATGTATTCATGATAGGCTGACATAATGAAGAATAGGAATCAAATTAAAATGACCATTTGGGCTCAAATTACAAATAGATAAGAGTGATGAAAATGGGACACCCTAGGGTTCGATGCTATATTCCATGTATGGCACTCCTATCCTACAAGCTCAAGACTTGGGGGGATAGGATTGGCCTAAGAAATACAACTTGGGGTGAGATATAATCATCATTTAGAAGGTTTGGATTGATTTAGAATGAGCAAAAATGTGTCTAGAAGGGTCACTATAGCATGCAAAGAGGACATATGGATGGGATGTCACAAGCCACACTCAAGCTACCAATTTGGACATTTTATATGAATACACATGGAAAAATGTTTTCCTTTGAGAATATTGGATGATCATGCCTCAACCTTTAGGATCCATAAAGGGTGATATGGCCTAAGAAAGAAGACGAATGAAGTGACCCACTACTAGCTATTCCATAAGAAGAAGAGTTAAGTATTGGTGGGGGAACAATATTAATTAGGGAGGAAACACCTAAATAATAAATTAAGCATGTGGAAGGTGAAGGAATAAGAATGGCATGCCAAACTAAAAATAAATCCCAAGTACATCCACCTTTATCTTTTCTAATAGAGGAGATGTCATACATAGAAATGGTGTTGTGCATGGAGAATAGGGTATCAATTGTCCCTGCTTGTATTATTTTTTATTATAACCACTACCAACCTAGAAATAAGGTTGAGCCTCAAAATTATTATAGAGTCGAGTGACAAAACACTAGGAGTTAATTGGTATACAATTTAAAAATATTCAACACCTTGGAATCTACAGGGCTCTTCCATATTTTCAACCTCTCTTATTTTGGAAAACCTATAAAGTCAGTGAAATTTTTGCTTTTGGCATGTATGAGGACTATATCTATTTTTTTATAGAACTAAAATAAAATCATGATTGAAAGTGTTAAAAGGTTTTAGGTTTGTAATTATCTAGTGTAGACCTTGAATTTTATTTAGATGACTCAGAGGAAATAGATAATACCTCTACGATGTTGTAATATCATAAATAGGGTCATGTCATGCATATTAAAAACTTATAAGACCTCACCCTCTTAGTAGTAATGTGCATCACCATGACTAAAGTTGGTGGAAGTGATTAATTGAAGGATGTGGACATGGTACACCTCTATGTTACTACCAAGTAACCAAGGGTGTAAATTATAAATTGAAAATGTGTTTTTCCAATAAAATTGTAATAGATGTAGAGAATACCCATTAGATACCTAGCCATAGGTTCTTGTGGGGTGTATTCCTTTTATTAATAGTGTTCAGTGAAATTGGTGTACCTTATTACACCTCTAGAGAGCTGAAGTGGTTATATCTACTTGAGGACAAGCCCCCTCTAGAGTGCTTCAAGGAATTCACATGCTCTAGTTATATTATTCTAAATATTAAGCCCAAGATGAAGTCATGGTATGATAGTATGAGGGAAGCCTTTGGGAATTAATGGAATGTTATAAAGGAATTACCCATCTAGGTTGATGAATAAGCCAAAAAAAAATTCAAGCAACATTTTTCTCTGGTGCATATCAGGATGGGCCCTTCTAGAGAGATTTATACTTGGTTGAAGCTACCATATGCTTTCAAATTTTGGTACTAAGTCAAATTATTCAACAAAATATATGATGCATAACCCCTAACCCTTGAAGCAAAGATAATTGACTCAAATATTCATAGTCTCTTCAAAATGTATAGATATCTTGGCAAGAAACCATATAGAGAAAAGCATGAAATAAATAGAACTGACATCAAGGTTCATCCAACCATGGTTTCAAATTCAATTCATAATATCTTTTATATGTTGATACCTAAGAAGAAATCTTTGGTAAGCATAGATAATGAGAGAGAAAATATTCCCTTAGTGTCACCACTTGACAAGAAGAAGTGTATTAGGCATGATGCTAGCACAAGTTCACATCCAAAACCACCAAAAATGCAAAGGACTACCTAGGCACCACCACCACGGGTCTTATCACCAAGGGTTCCCTCACCAAGGGGATCACTACCAATGGATTCACCTAGAACACATCCACCAACAAGTCAACCAAAAGGCTCATTTTCATTAACACAAACCACTATGATGGAACAATTAGAACCTAAGGATGGTAATATAGAAGATTTGGAGGAATTACCAAGAACCAAGGGGATAGCTGAAGAATAGGAGGAGACAAACTTAGAAAAAACACCTTCTCAAATGTAAGAGGAGGAGACCACGCTTGAAGAGGTGTAGTTAGATGTTGAAGATCCACTCAAGAAAGAGAGGGATGGATTTGAATCAAAAGGATTTAGTGGCATGAACATCGTAACTAATTTTTTGGCACAAGACAGATGTTAAGATTCTTGAGTGGGATCCTATCAAAGGGAAGTAGCCTGATGACTCTATAATATAACCATCTAAGGTTGATGTAACCATCAACTTATGAACCCAATACCAGACATACATTCTTGACAAATTATTATATTTAAATTCCCATTTTCATCTGAAGAATACCACTATAGACACTAGCCATGAGATTTCATTTTTCCTATATATGTATAACGAGGAATGTCATTTTGAAATACCCCTGATAGCCAAGTATTAGATTCAAAAGTAATGGTGTTTCCCACTTCTCTTTGGGTTGATCCCCAATAATTTTTTCATCTAAAAACTAGTGTTGCATTCTTGAAAATGGCCTTTAAAGTAGCATGAAAAAATGTTTTTTTAGATTCTTATGTGTGCCATGTAGAACAAAAATATGTCAAAGTAGTGTAGTTGTTCAATAAATAAGTTGCCACTCAGAAAAACTTGAAGAGGAAGTGGCTGAGCTAAAACACTAGTTGGAAGTTACCATAGTAGTGAAGGTCAAAACCTTGAATTTATGTAAGGCTATTCTAGGTTAGGAACCAATGTTTGAATAGGGGGTATCTTTAGAGGGAGATTCTATTGATAATTTGGGGACTCTTGTGGATATCCTATTAAAGCAGTGTAAAGAGCAACTCATGCCAAGAAATGAAACTATGGGTAGCCAAACAATTTTTCAAAGCATTATAAGTATGCAAGCATGTATTACAATAATTTGGGGAGGCGATCCCCATCCTAGATGGGATTTTTGAGAAGCTAGTGTGGCCCTATAAAATTTTAAAATCTCAATTCCATGTAAAAGAGTTTTAGTGATATCAACTAGCAGATGTCACCCTATTAATAAAAGACCACACTGAGCATGCTAAGGCATTTAATGATGTCAAAAATATAGAATAAATAATAAATTCACATTAGAAACAAATAAATTATAACTTTACAATGCTCTAAGGATAGGTTTTGAATGAGATCACCATGCTCGAATAGGTCCAAAAGGATGCTTCTACATCCTTAGAATAACTGGTCAATAAGGCAAGAAAGTGTTCTAATAAACTTGAGGAGACTAAAAATTTGAAAGCCAAAATCAAGGAAATAATAAAAAATCTACTCACCACTTTGTCACATTGGGAAGATGTCAAAAATTATATTGAATGGGTTGGCCCTAAATTTTTGGTTGAGGTCGGGACTAGTGCTTAGTTTGGGATGGACTAAGAGCATGTGTGGGGTGATGTTGGACCCCTAATTTTGGTTAAGTATTTTGTCTTATAGAAAAAAATGAGAATGGCATGGAATAATCATGGTGCAAGAATACCATATCATATAATATAATGGCACATAAGACCATAACATGAGAAGACCTATTCAGAAGAGAGGCATAATAAATGAAGAACATGAGAATAAAGGATTTGGTATATCGATGAAAGAATTGGGGAGCATAAAATAAGTGGGAAATGGTTGAGGAGAGATTCTCAAGGATAGAATAGACTTCAATCATATATGATTTTCACACCAGCTCACATGAAGGAGGACACTTGGAAATAAGGATCCAGTATCAAATGAGAATAACAGTCCATAGGAAAAATAAGTAAATGACTACCATGACTCTCAGTCCACTGGAGTTCATTTGTTATTCACTAAAAGTATCATAATTAATGTAACTTGGTCAGGGAAAACCAAGTATAAATACCCTTGTGTAGAGATTTTTAATATTTTTGAATAATGGTATTATGTAACAATTGATTATGATAATAGCAAAATCATGGAATTTATTTTAGTTATGATGTTACACTATGGTTGATAGTTAATTTTTATCATTGAGCTACCAACATGTTTATTATGTAACTTGTGGTTCATAATTGACTATAATTAATATAATCTACCTTATGTAAACTTGTGTAACATATACTTTGAATCTCATGGTAATTATCTTCATAATTGTGTTTTTTATATAATTGAAATGAGATCCACATCTATGTATTTATTTTTCTATTTATTCAGTGATTAAGGTATATGAATAATCATCAATATATGACAAGTGTATTACTAAGCAACATAACCCATAGGAACTAGTTTCTTATTATGTGCTTTAGGTGAGCATAGAAGAGCTTAGTCTTGCATGAAAATCCAGCGTGTTAGATTGTTGGGAACTAAACACATCAATGCCCTATGATAAATTTGATAGAAAAAGAAATAACATGTCCCAATAATGGAACAAAAAAATTGACTATTCTAGTTGTATCTAATGCCTTAATCCTTATGTGCATCCCAATGCTTAACCTTTACTAATTTTATGTCAACACATCTTGCAAGTTTTCTTGCATGCTCACCTAAGGCACACAGAGTATAATTGGGCTAGGTTAGGTTTAATTATAAATAGACTCATTCCTAAGGTATTACACATACATCACATGTATAGGGTTACTTAGATCCCTCTCTACCTTATTCTAACAATGTATAGAAGTGTTTATGCACTTATGCAACCAAAACACAAAAATAATATTGAATATAAGTAAATAATTTATTCCTAAAGAGTAGTATCTAAAATCATTATATGTTCATAACAAAGATATCAAAAATAACATCAATCACAACTCTATCCATTAAATTATAGTCCATTAATATAATGATTATAGGGTGCTCACAAGAAATTTTACCACGTAATTTATCTAGATCTATCTCTCTAGGCATTCTAATAACACTTCATTACTTCTCTATCAATACTTTTCTCTTCATATATCTACATTTTATAGATACTCCTCAACCTCATGTGTCACTTGATAGATTACATGACACTAATAAGTAGATAACATCTTTTTCATCCACTTGGTAGTTATTATGGTGCTCTGCTCTAGGTCAATTACCATGTCATCTTCTATCACTTCCCAGTGTCTGCTAGAATTAAGTGGTCAATCATAACTCTATTATTTATCATCCATGATTTCCACTATGGTTCCTAGATACATGTGGCCTTTTCATGTATCAACCCTATTATTTTTTTATGTGTGCATGTGGACTTGGTTTTGTCAACTAGCACCTATCTTATTTGTAGAATCAGTTATGTTCATGTGCATATTGAATTTAGGTATGTGCATTCCATTCTTTGGCTACTATCATCAGTCTTTATTTTCAACTGTCATGCTCGTTCACTTGCACTTACTTATACTTGGCCAATTTATAGTGTCAATAGTTAATGTTGGCATAAATCTATATGAGATACACCCAAGAAATATGGTATTATATAGTGCACCAAATAATCCTTGATCATTCACACCTCTCTAGAGATAAATGGTCCCCATTTCATGTAGTTACAATAAAATATGTGGAAATGTTTCATAAACCTATATGTTAGTAAATTATTTTTGACCTAATTTATTGATCTAGAAGAGATGGATATTTTTTTGACATATATGTTTTATCCTAACATCAATTAATTGATCTAATTCTTAGGATATTGCATCTTATATTGATATTTATTTTTTGAAGGGTCTCTACCATGTATAAATTATCAAATAAATGTGGAAATTAATGGCTAAAGAGTTTTGTGTGTAAGCTACATGAAACCCAAGGTAAGAAGAAATATTAATATTCAATTCATTCTCTCTTTATTTTTTGGTAATGGTTAGGTCGCATACTAAAGTGGAAGAATATTTTCATTAACTCTTATCAATTCTTCCTTCTAAAAGTGTATCCAGACATAATCACTAACCTAAAATGTGTGTGGTGTCCAATGCTTGTCATGATGTTTCTTGTACATAACATTATCCTATTTTATAATGGTTTTCACTTGTTGATGATTTTTTTGAATGTTTTCAATAATTTGAGTATATTTTTCAAATTTATTTTGATCTAAATGAGTTATTTTTGTTAATGGAAACATAGGTCAAGATACATTCATGGGTGTCAAATGTTGGAAACCCAAACACAACTGAAAAGAACTATTTTTAGTAGAGTTATGTAAATCTCTATTGTATCTATTCTAAATGAAATATAGTATTTAATCCCAAGTGTGTTGATTAATTTAAATGCAAATTATAATAAAATACAATATAATCATGTTTAACACTTCTATCTATCCATTAGTCTATGGATGGCATTCAATAGATTTGTTCAACTTTATGTCTCGCATAGACCAAAGTGATTTCTATAAATTTCTAAAAAAAATAGTATCTCTATTATAAAGGATATACTCTTAGATTCCAAAGTGGATCCATACATTATAAAATTACGTTTGAGTTGTTTTAATAGTTGATATTACTTTCTCTCAAGGTATTATAATTTCCATCTTTGAGAATCTATCAACTAATACATAAGCACAAGCATTAGCATTCTTATAGGTATGGTATATTGAGAGTAATTACATGTAAATGGGTTCCCACAATCTCATTTTAATTATTAAAGGTGTGTACAAACCCTTATTATTGTTTATTAGTTTTTAAATTACACATGTAGTACATGAATTGATGTATTTTTCCAAATCTTCCCTAAGGTGTGGCCAAAATATAATACTTGTATAAAATTTCAAGGGTATTTTCAAATCCAAAGTGTCTTGTATTTTTTTTTAAATAATCCTCCCATATTAGTTTATATCTCTCTACTTCATGAAAATGCATAAATCCCAAGTTGATATAGGAGTCCATCTTGCAAGTATAAATTAAGGACTAAACTACTTCAAATATAATTATAATAGATATCTAAAAATTCCATGTCAAATGTATATAATTACAACCATGTGATAACTTTATGTCCACATGCATCAAGTAAAAAAAAAGAGAGCATGAACTGATGGACATCTCAGACAATCTATGATTGGATTAACACTTTCCTTCTTATACTTGATGTTTAATTTAAAACTACTAAAGATAATAAGGAAATTTTTAATGTGTCTCTTGTTTTAAATTTTTCTCAATATATAATAACTTAGGATACTTTTGATATGTGTGTATCATGGTCTCCTTTCCCATGATATAATTATTCCAATGCCTATATTCTTGAATAATAGCATAAATCTTACGATCCTATTTTGGGTAGTTTCTTACTTGTGTAGTGAAGGTTTTTATATGGTAAGCATATAGATGACGATATTTAGTGATGACTTCTCCAAAATAATAGTATAATGCAGTAGTCTCAATCTCAAACGGTTGATGAAGATCTAGTAACAAAATTACTAGTGCAAAATAGAGTCTCATTTTTAGTTTCTTTAATGTTTTATGCTATGTGGTTGACTAGATGAGTTTTGATGTAATGCCACATTTTTAATTTAGTTTAGAGTATCTATCACATGAGAAAAATCAAGTATAAATATCTCGTACAAATTTCATAATCCTAATAAGTTTTAGGTTCTCTTGGTGTGGCCATATTTGGATGACTTAAATCTTGGAAAGGTCTATGTCAACTCCTTATGCATCTACTATTTATGTTATATATCATATATCTTGCATGGAAAATGAGTTTTTTTTCATATTTTCATACAACTCATGCTTCCACAAAGTTTCAAGTATTACTTTTTATGCTTTATATGTTCATCCCATGACTTTTGTAAGGTTATATGTCATCAAAATAAACTACAAAAATTGAATTGGTGAATGGCTTGTTAATTTCATTCATCATCCACATGAATGTCATTGGAGCATTTTTTAAGTCGATGGGCATGACTAGCCATTCAAATAAACCTTATTTTTCATTGAAGGTTATCTTCTATAATTCTATGGGTTCCATAAGAATATGATGATATATAGACTTAAGTTTAATTTTGGTGAATAATTTTGCACAATAATTTGGTCTAACAAACCCTCAATCCTTGGAAGAGGATATAAATTATTCACTATGATCTTGTTGAGATCATGTAATTGATACACAACCTCCATGTGTCATCCTTCTTTGGAATAATAAAAATTAGGTTTCAACAAGGTGATGTGATTTCATTTATCCATGGGTTTATGGATCTATCGCTTGACCTCCTCATTCTATAGAAATGATTTTTGGTATAAAAATGAATTTGGTAGATGTATTTTATGAATCAACTTAATAATGTGCCTTACCATATAGTGAGATTCACCACACTTATTTTGGTAAGTGAAAGATATATTTTTACTCTTCCAACTTCCAGTTCAACCCTAAGTTCTCTATTGTTGTTTTTGGAGGAACTATAGTGTGAATTAGTAATACAAGGAGGTTATCACCATAAAAAACACAAAATTTTTGGTAGAAGTGAAAATATTTTTACACAGTTTGGTACTAATTAGTGATAGCTTAGGATCTAATTATGGTATATAGTATTTCTTATCACCAACATCTATTACAAAAATTTCTAGGATTTGCCTCATAGACTAAATTTCAACAGTAAATATATGGTTTCCTAAGTAAAAGATAATATACATCTAATGTAACAACATTTAAAATTATTGTATCTTAGAAAGGCTTGATGTTGTACACTAGTTGACAATGTTAAGTTATGTGCTTCTTAGACCCCACAATAAACTATCCAATGGATTATGGTTGTGGGTGAAGCATTAGTGTAAATTTCAATCTATGAAATCCTTAAAGATAAATCATGTTATTTTGACTTCCATTGTCAATGAAAAAGTGTATTAGTTGATCATTAGTCCACCTTTGAGAATGGAATAATATTTTTTCTTCCTTTTTTTCTGTAGGGGAAGTAGAGATGTTTGTGATACCCATTATGGAACTAGGTTCAAATTCCATGATCTACTTACCTTTTTCCAATGTTGTAGTTTTTTTACCTATTTCTTTAAGTTTTACAACTAGATTTTCCTCATTGAATGGTTCTTTGAACTTTGAACTGAACACCATGTGCTAGTTTTAGATTACTTTTTTTAGTCAATTATATTTTTTTATTCTTTTGAATATGATAGTGAGAGCCATTTATTTGTTTGGAATTATTATTTTAAGGATTATACTTTTGTTTGGATTATGACTTGGAATCTAAAATTTTAGTCTTGAACTTGTATTTTTCTTCAAACTTGCAATAAAATCTATAGGCTTCTATGATTAAAGATATCTATAAGAAATCCATCTCTAATTAGATGTGAGGTCTCAATCCTGACCTATGATTAAAATCAAGGTTTTCATTTGAATCTTGAACACTTCATGTGTTTAGATACTAAAATATTATTTTATATGATAAACTCATCTTGTACACTTGAAAAATATCACTCATGGATTAGTTCTTCAATTCAAGACCTTCCCACTTCCAAAGGGCTCACATTCACCATCTCATTATACCTAAATGTTTATCCTATAGTCCAACCCTAATATTTTGATTACCTAGATCACTTATATCCCATAGTCTAGTTAAAACCTAATTTATATCTTACTCTAGTAGTTACAGATCTTCAACAATTTTCTATCTTCCTAGAGACTACCATCTAGATTAGGACACTAGCATCAACATCAGTGTCCTAGATATGATGCTAGTGTTTGAACATTAAAAATAATCAAATTTGGAAAAAGAAAATAGCATGTATGGGTTGGTCTATTTGTCTTAAGTAACCCTCCCATGAGATAATTTAAAAATGTGTTGTATAAATATAATTCAAAGACTATTCATTATCATAAAGTATAATTTAGGCACAATCTATCTTATACCAATCAAAATCACCTCTTAATCTTATGAAGCTACCCTATTATTTTCTATTTTCAAATATCATAGGAGAAGTCATATTATAGGTCTAAAGCATTAAAAGAGTATCCCATGAGTAGTATTTGTCAATTTCCAAGATATATCACTAAATTAACTTAAATATATCATATTACATAGTTATTCACACACAAGCCCAAATAGGGGAGAATTGCATCAATTTGAGGCCCTATTTAAATTATATGGTTATGTAGGAAGCACTTTGTTATATAGGTTTCTTTGAGGTCAGCTTAACTTCACTTGAGCCCACTAACCCTTATTTTTCAAGGTTAGATTCCCTAATCAAAGGACTTAGGGTTTTGAGCTACATGTTGATATCTAAAACTTGTGTGCAAGATCTAAATTGATAATATACAAGGTGATAATTAGCCCTAATAGGCATAGTTGGTTGTTCCAAAAAATGACTTTTATTCTATATGGGAAAGAAGCATTGAAACTAGTATATAAGTATTGATGGTAGTGTAAATATCTTGATATTAGTGTCTAGGTTGATAAAGAACTAAATCCCAAAATATGATGAATCACTATGGAGCATCATCCTATCTCCTTATGCACCTACATTTTATAGATCTGTATGTTCATTAGCAAATAAGGTAAGTATTTTTTCTTCTTCATGTTGATGCATTCAAATTATTGTTCAAAATTATACTTTCTATATTTGACATACTTTCATAATTCATCATTGTATCATAATATTATGAATCTAGATTATTTAATTGGATTGATTTTATATAGCTTAGAAATTTGTTTGATTAGGTTATTCTCATTATAACTCTTTCCAAAAATGTTAAAACATTTGGTGAACCCAACATATAATTCTTCCTACACAACCATTTTTTACTCTAGGGTTTTCAACCTTTTAGAGTTTTAAATTTTGGTAACTATTCCTATCTTGATTTTATTAATCTATATGCAACTTAGGCATAATACTAGAGTAGGTGGTTTAACTATTGAGCATCTTGATCTTCCTCTTCTAAAACCTAAAATGTCTCAAGATAATTCCACATCAAATTATATCAATAATTAAAGTGCCAATAATGAAAATGATCAAAATAATAAAAATATTCCCATAAAAGATGTATCTAATCATGAAAACAATGAAGCACAAGAGAATAAATAACATGATCAAGTAGATCAAGTGCAAGTTAAATCTATTTCAATGTTTCAAGAGTGTATTCATGAAAATCCTAAATATCTCTACATGATCCTCAATACTATATTGACAACTAAAAAAATCCAAAATCATTAGTGAACAACCATTCTTATTTAATTATGAAAATATTGAGCTACTAGATATACCTATCAATCATCACTTCCATTATCCATCCCCTCAAGCACACCATTGATTCCTACATATAATATGGGTATGGAATATGTTTTCAAGCCTTCATTCCTTGAAGACCAAAAAAGTATTACTACATCCTCCATGGGAATAATCAATGTTTCAACTCAATTACCACATTCAATCTAATGACTTACCAAATATCAAATCTTAATCCAAATGGTCTAATGTGTAAAATATCCTCCAAATTATTCAAAATTTTGAATTCAATGTTACCAATATTGATTTAAATGCTTTAAATTATAGTCGTGATATTGATTCACAATATGTGTTAAATAATCCTCTCACACCTAAGATATATTTGCATCCTTTTCCAACCAATTACATAGCATCCAAGTTCACACTTTATGATGGAAAGGGTGATCATGAATATCATCGTTGATATTTATATGAAACATTCCTTGATTATTCTTCCAATGAGAAACTTTTGAGAAACATATTTCCAAGAAGTTTCAATGACTATGCTTTAATATGGTTATATGATATGACAATATAATTAGTGAAAGCATTAAAAGATATATAGGATCAGTTCATAACACATTTTTATATAAACATTACTAAAAATATGTCATATGTAAAAATTTTAAATATTAGGCAAGGAACCAATGAGCCCATTAATTAATATGTTTTGAGGTACAAAACAATGTTGGCTAAAATTACAAATCCAATGGTAACTAAAGAGCTTCGAGACATATTTAAGAAAAGTTTGCTTGACCCACTACATGATTGTATTATCTTAAATAATTTTTAATATTTTGATAACTTATGCCATATTGTTTGAGATTGAGAAATAAAATTCATTGAATTAAACAAGCTTATGTAGCCAACACATCAACTACATCAAATACAAGGTTTCATATCAAACAAAGATCTATGGCAAAATATCTAGAGGCTAATAAGGAAGCAATAATAATGGTGAATACGGTGTCACATCAACCTAATAAAATCATATTATCTAATGCCCCTAAATAAAATTTAAAATATTACTTGAGTCTCTAACTTTTCTCCTTAAGAAACTTATGGAGTGTCATCTCATATCTTTCCCCCCTCCCTTAGATATTGATACGAGTCGACCTATACCAAAAGGATATGATGAAAATGCTTATTATGACTATCACTAATGTGTTACACATTCTATAAATATATGTTACAAGCTGAATCATGAGATACAAGACCTTCTTGATAGTGAAAAGATCATATTTGATGATTTACCAAAGGATTCAAGATCACAACATTGTGACCATCAAAACTATAAGATATTAAAATTTCCATTAAAATATCAGTATAAGGAATCACCATAAGTGAAAATGGAATATAATTCACATCCTCATCCACCACATTATGGGCACCCATTATATGGGGTTATTGGCATATTTACATGTGATATGACTCATATGGTTTAGAGGCCTTCTATTACAATTGATGATAATGAAATTGTGGGTGATGACTCAAATCTTCAGTCATTATTTATTAGATCACATATTAATGATCAACCTATATAGAGTGTTATGGTTGATAATGGTTCTAATGATAATGTATGTACCATGACATTACTCACACATGTGGTATATACACATGATGAATTATACCCTTCAACCATGATGGTCAAATCATTGTATGGGAAAGCACAAGAGGTTTTTGGTGAGATTGATTTATCTTTAAAGTTTAATCTAGCACATATTACCATAAAAAATTTATTTATAAAACATATAAGAATATTTTATATGTTAATGATATGACTTTGGATTCATAAGCTTCATATAGTAACCTTTACAATGCATATATTTCTTATGTATATTCATGACAATAGGGTAATCATGGTTTTAAGGATTCAGTACGAGCATCCACTATAACAAGAAATATTTATTCTAAGACTTCTAGTTGTATAACCTATTCAGGTTAATCATGATTGAATTGGTAAGTAAAAGTGAATCCCCTTTCCTAGGTGACTGATACTTGATAGGTCATTACATTAGAGATACATGTTAGACTCTATGGAACCCTCATCTACACTTACACAACCCATCCAATTGCTAAGAGCATATCAACATGTTTTAGAGAGGGTAAAAAGGCCCATAATTACATTTACACCAAATAAGTCATAAAGTACTAAAAAAATGGGTTTCATGAAGCACTACTACTTCACAACCATATAGTCCTAAGAGGCATAGGTAGAGTATTACAAATTCCTTAGCTCTAGATTTGGTACATATACATGATCCTTGGTAGCATGATCAGTTTGTTATACCCATCCTAAATCTATATGACCATATGATAATACCTTATATGGGATCATCATCTAGCCTTATCCTTAATAAATTCAAAAATTTTAAAAAAATCCAATAATTAATAAAATATAAAAACATTCAAATAAATAAAAAATATAGAAATACCTAGCATTTACATGTTTACTAGCTTTTTCATTTTTTTTACTTTATTTTAATATATATCATATCATTTCCTTTATATACACATATGTTTCATGGGTAATTGAGTGTGATATAGGCATACACTAAATCTATGATACATGAGCATATAGATGTTGGACATTTTCTTTACCCACATGACACATAATGTTGTGGTTATTCGCTTTAATTGATCATGATTGATATAGGTTCCATTTATTTATGATTATTTTACATTAGCATGTTGAGCTTATATATTAAAATTTACACATGTATATACTCATGATTACATCTTACATAGTGTGTTACATATGTTATGTTATAATACATCTAACTATTACATGTATGCAAGGAATAGTATGGTATGATTATGTTAGTTTCTTTTATTTCACTTATTTATCTTCTCACATGGCTTACTTGAGTGTACTTATTATTTTATACCTTTTTTCAATTGTGGAACATTTGAACATGTTTCATTTTTTGTTGGCCATAGTACCCTGAGTGTTGTTTTTTTTGTGTGTGGACATTTGAACATGTCCTCTCTTTTGTGTGTGTAGCATTTGAACATGCCCCTTGTTCCTAGTCTCCTTAGATCCTATTTTATGTGACATGATTGATCTCTTGTGTATCTAATTATTTATTTAAATTATGCTTATTACCTCTAGACATTGCCATGATCCATATCATGCATATTATGGATTTTTGTGATTCGATATTGAGAGCTTCACTGATGCATCTACTTAGACATGATACAGCTATATTCTTCTTTACTACATGATTGATACAAATACACCATGGATATATTATCCTTTTAAGATAAGGTGACTATCATGTTACATTATCCTCACCTCAAAATATGGTGGCATATTAGTGAGGGCATGTCATAGATATTTGAGTCCACACACATATAGTTAGAAAATTGGTAGAATTTGATACAATTTACATGATTCAGATATATACTTGGGTTAGAATCTTATGCATTTAGCACTAATTTTCAAGATTTGAGAGAGATTTTTTCATATTTATAATAGATATCATATATAATTTATAGATCACATGTTATATTTTGATATAAACTTCATCTTGAGACATGTTAGAGGTTCACATGCCATAAAAATGCACCAAATCATAGATACATATTTACATTATATATGCATTTATGCACCAATAATACCATGATGCATCAATTGATATTTATCTATTTATAAAAATTGGCTCCCTTTATTAGTGTGGTTAAGACTCAGTGCCTTCAATGTCTTTGGCACTCCTTCCCCTTTTTCATGTTGAGATGGTTACACCATTTGGCCTAAGTGAGAATGGCTAGATTGTCTATATTATGTATACACTTGATTTGTGTGATTAATATTTAATGATATCAATGACCTTGATAAAACTCACCCTTGTAATAGATTGGGGACATGATCACCCTTAAATTATTATCTTTACATACCCAAGGTTTAATTTTTAACCTTTTCCTCCAATTCTTCAACAAATAAGCATCATAAACTACAAAGGGGAAACATAGTTATATCAACACCCATGTGTACTCCTTCCTTAATCTATTTTTTTTCAAGTATTTCAATTATTTAATTTACACTATAACATTCTCTTAGTTTCAAGTAATACATAAACAACAAATTCAAATAAGGCTCAAGTCAAAACAAGGTGTGTTTTACATACCATGGTACACATTTATTTTCTTTAAACTAGTAATTTCATATTTATTTATTAATAGATTAAAAGGGGGAAATGTAGATACTAAAATCTGATTTTATATGATAAACTATTCATGTACACTTGAAAAATATCACTCATGGATCAACCCTTTAGTTTAAGACTTTATTTCTACTAAAAGGCTCATGTTCACCATCTTACTATGCCTAAATTCTTATCCCATAGTCTGACCCTGATATTTTGATTAACCAAATCAGTATTAGCCCATAGTATTCTTATTTATCTCCTAATCTATTAGTTATATATCTTTAACAACTTTATATCAACCTAGACACTATTGTCCAAACTAGGACACCAACATCGATGCTAGTGTCCCAGGTCTGACACTAGTGTTTGAACCTTACAAACAGTCAAATTTTAACATATTTTGACATGTGTTGGTTAACATATTTTTCTCAATTAGCCCTCTTGTTAGATAATTTTAAAATATAGTATATAAATATATATCAAATATAATTCATTATCATAAAGTAAAAATCAAACACACATCTATCTTATACCAATCAAAATCACTTCTCATGCTTACAAAACTACCTATTCCTCCCTATCTCTAATTACTCATAGGATAAATCTTCTTAAAGGTTTGAATCATTCAAAGAGAATCTCATGAACATGATAAAGAATATTTCTTTTGAAAATTAGTGTGCATTAATTAGATATGTAAAAAAATTCCAAAACACCTTTGGGTGGAGCTAACTATTTTCCCACCATCAATTATTATGGATACTACATAAGAAGCCCCACTTGTAGGAGATAAGAAAATACTTCACTATTGGGGGAGAGATTAGAATCTCTTTGCATCTATAGTTGTTGGATCCACTACTCAAAATTCCTTTAGAGGCACTTCACTAGAGGAAGTTCATGAAAATAAGATACAAGTAGGTGATAGAGGATGAATAAATGGAAACATTATATTCCCCTACATAGATAACACATGTAGATGTTCCACTAGACTCCCCATCACCAGGGATAGTGTCACAATGTAAGAAGATAACTTTGAAGTAGCCAATACACTTGAAGACTAGGGTGTCAAATAAAATGATTCAAGTGTCTACACCTACACCTTCTTTGTCATAGTTTTATGATCCAATTATGGAAACTAAATAGGTTGTATTAGATTCACTGACACTAGAGAAGTATCAGGTTGCATGAGAAGAGGTTGCAAGGGCCTTTGATCATAGAGGAAGGAAGGATGAGAAGAGATAGAAGAAATAAGAGGCTCACCAAAAATAGGTTATTAAATAATAAAAATAGTGGGTTGTGGCACAACCATCATCCAAACAAATTGAGGTTCAACCATGAGCTAAGGATATAGAGGCATTAATTAATGAGGTTGAATCATCACAAGTACAAATAATGTATAAGGAATATTTGTGTAATAAATCTTCTAAGGAAGAATATGTCAATTTGTAACAATCCACTGATGAGGTATCCAAGCAATAGGCTATAGAGGATGAAAATCAAAAGAAAGTTGTTGCTGATGTAGCTAAGAAGTAGAAAGAAGATTAAGAAAAGTAGAATAAAGAAGAAGAAGAAAAGTGGAAGAAAGAAGAATAAGAGAATTAGAAGAAATAAAATTAAGAAAAACAAAGAAAAGAAAATGAATCTAATTTTATAAAGAGGAAAAACAAAGGAAACAAAAAGAAGAGGAATAGAAGAGGAAAGTCGATGTGAAAAATTAAAATTAAGAGGAATAAGAGCATAAGTAGTGTGAGGATAAGACTATACATAAATAAGTCATTGATGTAGAATAAAAGAGGTAGGCTGATAAATAAGAGGTTAAGTACAAGGCTACCACTAAATCAACTTAAAATAATGCTAAATAAGCATAGTAAAAGATAGTGTGAAAGCTACATAGGATACGATAGGATAGGAGGTTGCACAATAAGAGTTGGTAGATCAAGCAGTAGCAGGTGACCATAAAATGGCATCAATTATAAGCACCAAAACACTACTTTAAGTTTCTTTTTCATCATCACTTAGGTTAAGCCTTTAGATGTGGTATGTTTCATCATCCTCATCCTATTGCACCACCTTTTCCTTGCCTATTTATCCCTTAAAATAGTCCTTGACCACCATAGTTGTTTCAATTTTGGCACTTGTGCCACCTACTATAGAGGATTCTCTATATGTATCATAACTCCCACTAATAAATCAAATAAAAAGGGAAATAACATTTTAGGATTCCATTACGAAGAAAGCTAAGGATTTGGACCAACAATTGTAATGTCTCAGTCTATAAAATACCATATTATGCCAACATTTATGCAAGGCCAATGAAATAATTGAAGATGCCTACCCTAGGTTGATCAAAGAGGCCATTAGTGATCATCATATCTTAGATCATAAATAGCAACCAATTTTTCTCACATAAATAGTTGTTAACTAGCTATCTCTTGAGAAGGTTGACCAACTCCAGGCATAGGGCCAAGTTGTTAAGGCTGAGATTGAGAGTTTATTTGAGCTCCTTGTAGTTTATCATTGATATATCTCTTATGTTGTCACTTAAGCATGACAAGTTGTCTATCACTTACTAGATTAGAAGTAATGTTTAGATGATACATGGGGCAATGCAAAACCAAAATTCATGTAGTCATCTATATCCCACACTATTATGGGAGATAATGTGACTAATTTGGACCAGATAGATGTCACTTTACAAGCTTCTAATATCACCCATGATACTATTACTCAATAGTTTTAGAATTGGGAAAATCAAATGTTGCACAACACCTTTATTAGAGTATAAGTGTAATGGCAGGCAGACAAATAAAATGATCCACTATATAATATCAACACAAAGTTGTCCATTACTAAGGCCAAGTTGGATAGCACTAAAGATGATGACCTATTCCAAATCCTTTCCACTCAATCTCCCTATGTTTTTTCCTACATGTCATTCATGTGTTTTTGTTGGACTAAAAAACACTCAAGGTTAATCTTGATACATTTGATTCTTTGATAATTCCCTTGATTAAATTTTGTATATTCATTCCCCCTAGTTACCTTCTAGTCATTCTCCAGCAACAAAAGAGTAAACCTTATTCTTCTACTCCACCTTCTCCTTTTATCATTCCTTATACCTCACCCTCATCAGCCAGTTAGGTAGTACCAACTAATAGTTTTGAAATTTTGGCTCCAAGTTTTATACTTTTGTTATCATCTACACTCGTAAGTTTGGTAGGACTAGGATGGTTGAAAACCTATAAAGGGTGGCCCATTGGCACACCATTTAGTTAAAAACCTACATGGGTAGTGAAGTGGTGTGCATGGAGTGAAAACTGATAAATGGATCTTTGTCCAATTCCTATGAATCTTGATTAAGCTATCTTAAGTTTTGGGGATCATTCTCTCTGCATACTAGATTCTTCACATTGGTGATGTTTTCTTGAGGTGAGACAACATTTTAAGTCTAAGAGAGTGTTAGCATGAGATTATGTGAGCATCGTAGCATGTGGAGTATAGGTGACATATTGGATGGGTTATAGTTGGTTGTAGTTTTTTTTTTAGGATATTCATGGCTTCACACCATATATATGTTTTTGCAACAACTTGAATTGTGTGTTGATAGTGGGTAATGATAGAAATCACTTAAATGTTACAAATAGATGTGAAGATACTATAAGTTAACCTCTACTATATTAGAAGATGTGGTTGTTTCTATTATAATTATTTTCAAGCATGTTCTTGATCTTAATATTATTGTTATGCTTGTAGAGAGATTATTTCACTAGTTATGTAAGACATGTTCCTAAATATGTTTATAATCAACGTTTTATTATAATGTGTGAAGCTCATGTAATAAATGGATAAGTTGTATCAAAGCATAGGCTCATATATATATATATATATATATATATATATATATATATATATATATATATATATATATATATATATATATATATATATATATATATATATATATATATATATATATACACATATACACACACACATATATATATACATATATATATACATACATATATATATATATACACACACACACACACACACACACACACACACACACACACACACACACACACACACACACACACACACACACACACACACACACACATATATATATATATGTGACTATTTTCTTTTTATGAAGATTTGTGTTGTCAATATGTTTTTGTTATAGTTTTTTTGAAAGCAAAAATTTGATTCAAGTAGTATTAGTGTAATCTATAGATTATAAATGTTTGAGTCTCCATGTAATCCTTTTTTAGTTGTATACTCATTAATATAATCATTCTTCATTCTCCTTTCTATGATGTTTCAATTTATTCATGTAATTAGCATGTTCAAAGGAATCTCAATAACCTCGACTAACAATGATCAATATTTCTCAAGTTACAAGCTAGATCACTACATGCACTTGCATATAATATATTACATAATTGTTCACACATAAACCCACATAATGGGAGAACTACATCAATTTAAGGCCTTGTTTGGATTATATGTCCATGTAGGTAATTGTCATTGACAAAAGGGTCCTTGAGGTCAACTCAACTTCACTTGAACCCATTATACCTATTTTGTAATGTTAGATGCCCTAATAAAAAAACCTAGGGTTTTAAGCCACATAATGATATCTAGAACCTATGTGCACAATCTAAGTTGACAATCTGCAAGGGGATAATGATCCCTAACATTCATAGTTGTTCATTCTATAAAAGGGATTTTATTTCACATAGTACAAAATCATCGAAACTAGGACAAAAGCATCAACAGTAGTGTTTAGGTTGTTAGAGAGCTAAATCCCAAAATATGATGAATCACTACAGAGCATCATCATGTCTCCTTATACACCTACATTATATATATCTACCTACATGTTAGTAAAAAAGATAAGTATTTTTTCTTCTTTGTGTTTCTATATTTAAAATACTATTCAGCATTGTACTTTCTATATTTAGCATATTTTCATAATTCAACATTGTATCATAATATTTTGAATCTAAATTATTTAATTGGCTTGCTTTTATAATAGCTTAGACATTTTTTTGATTAGGCTATTTTCCCCTAACTCTTTCCAAAAAGGGTTAAACAATTTAGATTCCAAATTCTGAACGATATATGTGTATTCTTAAATAGACTAAACTTTGGATTGATGTAATAGATAACTTAATGTACTATTCATCATACTTTTCAACAATATATTAGGTTTATTTTAGTGCTTTAATTAACACATTATGTGTTTCTACAAATGTGTCTAAATTAACCTCATCTTCATATCTTTCATGCAAATAAAGTAATCTTCTCCTATTTAGATAAATGTTTAACCACATAGTATGAACATATTAAGTTGAGATAGTTATTTGGGGAATATCCACCTATTTTTCCTTCAAACATATGGATGTATATATTGACTTGTACCTTGAATGTCATGTGACCACAAAATAGTCGATGTGAATGAGAGGTGTTGTAAGGAGTCTATTGCTTGATAACTAATGATAAATGATCAACAATACTTATTCATTATCACACGCATGGATTTCTTCCAATTATTCCTCTTGTCTTTGTAATGCATCCTTTATAATTTTCTGGAAAATTTATGAAGTTGCCATGATCAAGAATTTTTCTTCCATATAATGGAAGGTATGATGAAGGCTCATAGGTGTCTATCCCAATATTATTTTATTTAAACCTCATATGATTATCCATACAAATAGAGATAAATTTTAGATACACCATTATACAACACAAGGTATGTATGTTCTAATACTACTAATCTAAGGCCTAGGAGGAGACCCCATGGAAAACCTACTTAAATGGATTTAAGGGTGTCATATGTGGAATATATTAATGAGATGATAAATGTTAAGACATGCATATCATAAATGAACAAGGAAATAAAATAAGACAACCAACAACCATTATATAGTTGTAATAATAATAAATTTCAATTACAGTGGTTTTTAGAATAGCTGTATTTCCATTTATAGATCAATTTTTTTATTATTCTAAGTTGTATATAATATCTGAGAGATTAGTTGTGTGGTGTTTGCTTACTCTATAATTTTATTCTCATTTTTATCGTATAAATACAAATAATATAAATGTACTTTAATTATATATGAGGTATATTAAGCATCAATTGAATCATTAAATGGTTGGCAATAATCACTTCATAAACAATGATTATGATGACATCATCAATCATTGTTATTGACAGATTGTGAGCTATAGTGCCAACACTATAGACATTTTGTAGTAATTTTGGATAAGAGTTATATATTACACATATGCATGTGGGTCATGAACTTGATGTTAATTTTTTTATGCTAGCACAAATGTAGATGAAAGACACCCAATAATTTCGATATGATCTAGTGCCCAAAAATCCTCTTAGATCACTTTTATTTGAGGTTGTACAACTTATTGTTTAGGTAATAATTTGGGTGATAGTTCATGTTGAATTTAAATTTGTGACTCATAAAAAGTGCCTAAAATATTAATCATTTTTTTTAGCATGCATAATTTTGATTCATTGATGTAATATGGTTATGATTTCTCTTGTTTGACTAAGCTAAGGGCATCTAGGTAATATATAATGTGTCATATTATCTAAAAATACTTGAAACCACACTATTAAATTCTTAAGACATATAATTAAAGGTAATGTGATACCCCTAATATGCATCCATATAATACCATCATATCATGTTATGCCCTTAACCTTTGGTGTGTCTTGGGATATATGTGGCCGACTTGTGGCTTATATACTTCTTTTATATTCTTGTCACATTTATATATGTTCTTAGTAAAGTCTGCCCATGGAATAACCATGGCTAAGTAGATTATATATAGTATTTAGTGGTTAGTATTTGATCATTATATTAAGTATTCTGCTCTTATTGCATTATTATGGAGGTTGCCCTCTTGAAGTGGCTCTACTATATTATCCAATGTTTTTCTTTACTGTCAATTATTACTGTGTGATCTCTTATCTTTGTCTATTATGTGTGATATATAATAATTCTATGTGAACATATAAGTAATGTCTTTACATATCATTAATAAAATTTATTATTTACTCTAAATTTTCTTGAGTATATCCTCTACTACCAAGAAATTTCATTTTCATATTTTTAAACTTGAACCACTATTGACTATAATGTCTTTTGTTAACTTTGAATGTTAGTCTAAAATAATCATCTTCTAGAAACTCAAGTTCATATAAATTAATATAAGGAATCTATTTACTTGTATACATGACCACACTGATGAAACCATCTAAGATATGAGAATTATAAACTGATGTATAGTGTTTTGGAGTTACCATGTGAAAATTATATTTATTTTAGTATAATGATGCAAAAGTTGATTGGTAATGACTTTAAAATGTTGATTATGTGGATTAATTGATTATTTTAATGTGCTATTAGTTACTTCCACTTTAATCATATTATTATCAATTAATTCTTGAATCTTATGTCTCAATGAAAAACATCTAGTGGTAGTATGTTATGAAGCTCTATGATAATCACAATAGGCATTCACATCATAGTTCATAGGTAATGGAAAAGATGAGTAAGACTCATATTGAGGAGGTAAAGATATCATATTGCATTCAATCAGTAATTTAAGCACTTTATTAGGATACTCATCTAGTTATGTAAATTTTATTTTTTTATGAGATGGAAGGACAAACTTGTCAAATGGTTGAGATATTATGTTAACTATATTATTGGTCTCATTATTAGCTTAAAATGTAGAAATATCATTAGATTTATCCTTGAATTATGTCTTACTTTATATTTAGCTCCACTAGAGATATGGGTACTAGTCCCATATCTAATCACATTACCATTTATAAGATTGATCTCTTAGTTATTAACCATATGATAAAGTTCATTGAAATATTGATGTGTTAAACATCAATTTTTCCTTAATAAGTTGAAGTAAAATTTGATATAAAATAATTTTTTATTCATTATTATGTAATTGGTGATACATCTTATTAATAATTATTTTTAATTTAAGCACATGTTCATTAATATGATCATCAGGTCCTTTTTAAGTTGTGCAAGCTATGAAAACATGACCTTTTGGCTAATGTTTATTAAAAAATGAACTCATAAACTATTGTCTAAATAATTTAAGTAACACACAAATCCCAAGATAAAACTAGTCCAAGACATAATCCTTGAGACTTATAGGAAATATCTTAGTTAATAATCTATCGTTTTGTGTAAACTCAAGACATGAAATATTGAATGATTTGATATATTTTTAATGATCACCCTTTCCATTTAATAATTCAAACTAAGTGCAACAAAATAGTATGTAGAGGGTATAGAAAGACCTCATAATTCAATGGATTGAGTAATATCTCATGAGAAGTAACTATGTGGATTTAATTTTTATATCTTTATGAAAGTTATTAAATTTATGCTTACATATCCTAAATTTTTTATTAATGTACTTATTGACAAGTAGGAAAAGAAACGTCTAGGAATATACATTCTATTTTTTTATAAATACCACGAATAAAAAAATAGAACTAAAAATAGGTTTGTAATTAGGAGGCAAAAAAGAAACACTAAAAAAAGAAGTAATAGACATGGTACTTGGGTAGAAGTAATAGGTGGAAGCACAAGAGTATAATCAATATAAGTAGTAGCCTCAGTACCTAATGTAAAATGAGTACCAATAGTTGGTGGAATAGAAGCATTTAAAGATTCGTTTACAATATATACTTCATCATATATAGATTACTTGGCTAATTTCATCTTGTTTTATTTTTTATGGAAACATAAATCATTTCAACTATCTCTTTAATAAAAAATAAAAATAAGTTATGTCATGTTTACTCAAATTAGTAGTTTTTTAAAACATAATCATTTTTAGTGTTGTTATCACGAGCATTATCATTCATAGAATTGACATCACAAATAGATATATTTAGGTCATTTGCATATGCATTATTCATGTTTTTACAATTTTAATGAACACCAATGTAAAGAGAAAGAATGTCATCAATCTCCCCATCTAATTTTTTAAACAAGAGCAAGTGCCAAGCAAAGGAACTTTAACCAAATAAATATGCCTACCACTAAATCTATCACTTTTCCTATAATGTGTTTTAGATCTAACTTTATCAATTAGAATAAGAAAAAAACATGGATAACATGCAAGAGGCTAGGGATAGTGATATCAAAATAATAAATCACAACCCTAGAAAAATCAAATCTTAAACAACCACAACAACAAATTTTATAGGGAAAGAGAATGAAACCTTAAGGTTGGAAATTTGATATAAGAATGGTTTTCTAAATTGTTTTTTCTGGAGTATCCATAAGTTTTAAAAACACTACACTGACCTCATAAAAAGGTAATAATAAAATATACCTGATATAAATACAATAAAATAATAAATAAAGACTTAAATTATTTGAGGGAAGTAAAGCACCCTAAGAATTTGATAGTTGAAATAGAAAGTAAATATGTATATTATATTTTTGAGTCACCTAGATTCTGGAAGAGAGTAATAATTTTAGAAAACATGTTTTGGAACATATAATAGGAGCATCCACAAGTAAACAATGATGAAAATCATATGACCCAATAGTGTTTAATACTAGAATCACATAGCCAAATAGTGGAAATCCTTTTGAAAGTATTCAAATTATTCCAAAAAAGGTTGTGTAGATATTTGCAGAGTAAAAATTTCTAAAACCCTTCATTATAAGATGACCATGAACCTCTCTCTGATAATAAAATAGATGCACATATATTTCATAATTTCTTCTCCTTTTTTGTGTTCAATTCCATGATAAGACTTTAAAATTTAGTGTTTTGGTTGTGGGTTTTACATTAGTCATCCCTCATCATGCCATTGTTTTAGGTGCATATTTTCACACAAAAAACTTGTGATTTTCAATATTAAAACTATGTATATGTCTATTTACCACCCTTATTATTGTGAGATGCATCTTTGTAAAATAAAACTATATTCTCTTTCACTAATGTAATCCTTCTTTTGGTACAAATATGTTAGCATAAGCCTTTATAAGATATATATGTGAATAAGGGAAGAGTATTATAGGAATAAATATGATCATGATCGCATATGAGGACTTGATGAAAAATGGATTATGGTACATTTTTATATATAATAATCTTTGAATTCAAATTAGGACACATTTATATGCAACACAACTACATGCTAAGATGGATCAAAGGAACCAAAACCAACATGACCATAATTTTATGATATGAAAATGGTCATAACCAATTTTAAATTGTATGACTCTAATTAATGTGATCGAAGTTCAATAAAAAAAATACCAATGAGTTTGTAAGAGTGTGTTTGAGTATTCCAAGGCAAATAATTGATATTTATAAAGGTGTTTTTGATATAATGGTGCTAATGAGATACCGTGAAGGGTCCAATTTGAAGGTAAAGTGTGTTGATAAGAGCCTAATATTTTAAAATGATCCAAATACCTAAAAACATTATAAAATCACTAAAATTATGTCTTAAATCGAAAAATAAGCATATATAATAATAAATAATGTTAATTTCTGCAACTTTTAAGACCAAGAACACCCCTTAGAGAAATAATTATGTAATAGTAATCAATTAGTTCTCATAGGAGGTATAGGAGAGGAAATTTACACCCCTTATCCATAAAAATAAAAAATTAAACTTTGAACACATAGCTAAAATAGTTTTAAAATGGGTTGATGATGTGGTGTTATGTGGCCAAAAGGTGATGGAAATAAGAAAATTCCACATATAAAAGGGAGGTAAAATGGTCACATGCAAGGTATTAGAGCTTCCATTTGTGCCTTTAAATCTAAAATTTCCATTACATGTGTGGTAACATATTATAATCTAAAAACTACACATAAAAATCCCTATAAATGAGGAACAAAACCTAACCAACAAACTCCTCCCTCTATAAGAGGAGGAAAAAAATATTCTAAAGGTGTTGCACATATATGCTAGTGGAACTAGAGATCATGATCAATCTCCTAATAGGGATAGGAGAGGAGAAAATAAATACCATGAAAAGGATCATGATCATAATAAAGAGTTAGATATTCAAAATAGTGTGAAAGATCCTATTATTATTAATATGCATTCCCAGGGTAATCCCAAAGAGACCCATACTCCGCTAAGTAAAAGTCCTTTAATGAAGCTACCTACATATCCATCAGAACCAATAACCACAAAACCCCACTATATAATTAGTATGGAGTTAGATAATGTACAAGGAAATTATTTTTTATCTTTTTAAGTGGGATCCCTTGGGCTCAAACTCTATTGGGCATGTAAAATCAATAATTTATTGCTTCAATAGATCCTCACGCTCTAATTCCCCCTCCCCGATCTTGGGTGATTCAAGTAGTAGTATGTCTATCCAAATTTGGATTATAATGGTGAATTTTTGAAGACATCACAACATAATAAATATAATAATATAACTATGGTGGATTTTTTTTCCACATCAACATCTACAACTATTAAGATTTGCCTACTTATGATCTTGAAATAAAAACAATGGAGTATGTATTTTCCATGTGCAAATTTATCAAACCTAGAAAACATATGCAACTAAGAAATTATCAAATATAATAAGTTTAATAGAAATTTAAAATATCAAAAGTTACAATAAAATTAGTATATCGAAAATGAATAATTATGTGGTATATACATCATATATAAAGGTAGATAAAGATAAAAATAAATTGTGTAATGAAATTACTATACCACTAAATTATAATCATAGTAGTCAATCATAATATGATTGAAATAAGAGAATAATAATGAAGTGTATGACTAATCTAGTTCAAGGAAACAAACTCCAAAACCTTTCAATAATAATAAAATTTTCAATATGATGATTAAATACTTCCCCTACCTCTTATATATACCATATTTATGCTATGGATACTACTTAAGCCAGTCTTAATACCAATATAAATCTATATAAAATAGCATATGACTTAATTAAATGCAATGATAGATATAAATAATCCACACATATCCCAATATATTTTATAAGCTAAGGGAATAACATAATCCTCCCCTTAAAACTAGCATTATCCTCAACACTTATCATCATTATATGCTTTTGCAAGAATGTTTCATCCTCCCATGTCACATTTTTACTTGTAAAATTCTTCCACTTGTATATCCTATAATTTTTCTCTTCCTCAAATCTTAATTCATGTCTAAACTTTTTCCTCAAATTACAAAATTATTATTTCCTCCCCATGAAGTTCTAGTAACTTTTTTTTGGGTTAAAACTCTTTGTCCAATGACCTTATTCAAACAATACACATGGAATAATATAAATATTTTTATTGATTAAGGTAACTTATGTTGGTTTTGAGTGTGTTCCTCAACTACTCTAACTCATGGTTGTATCTTAAAGGATGAGATGATGGATGGTGGATTGTAATAATAAGTTCATTGAATGGAGACATCTTGGAAGAAGTATCTCTTTTAGGTGTAATTATTTCATCATATCCCAAAATACTATTTATTTTCCATCTATTATTTATTTTCAATTTAATGGTGTAGGTATCTTTGATTGTTCTACCTCTAATGAAAACAATTATTTTGTGACCACATCCAAACCATTTTTAAGCATATTTTTCCTATGATGAGATCTGTAGATGATAAAACTAAATATTTATATCATCTTAGTCTTGTACATTTAAAAAATACCAATCAAGGCTCTACCCTTCAAATTTTGACCTTTTCATTGTTGAAAGGATTGCATTTTCCATCTCATTATGCCCAAATATTTATCTTATACTCTAACCCTTATCATTTTGATGACCTAGACCACCTGTATACTATAAAAAGTTCAAAACTTTATATGCATCCTTCACTTTTAGTTATAGATTCATACATGTTTTCTAACCTTGTGCCATAGAGAGACACTAACATCGATGCTAGTGTTCAAATATTTATCTAGTGTCAAGTCCTCAAAATTCATTCAAATTGCAAATTATTCAAAACATATGGGTTGACCTATTTTATTATTGATCCCTAATATGATATATTTTCAAAAGGTGTGGTATAAATACAATTATAAGACTTCTCATTAACCATATATAAAATATCAATCCATCACCTATTCAATCTCATTCAATCAATTGCACAACTGATTTCTACTAATTTATTTTTATATCAGTCATATAAGAAGTCAGAAAAAAGGTTTAAATCATCCAAATAGCAGCCCATGAGTGGTATTTTTAAAGTTATAATATATATAATTTAATGCATCTACATATATCATATTACACCATTAGTCACACACTCCCACACATAGGGGAGAACTACATAAGTTTGAGGCCCTCCTCGGAGTATTGGCTATGTAGGTAGTGTTTATTTATAGAGGAGTATTTGAGGTCAAATCAACACCGTGATCTCACTAATACATTTTTAGAAAACACATCCCAAGGGTGAAAAAGGGTGAAGAGCTAGGGATTGATCCATAAGTAGACATATACATCTTATTTCAAGATATGAATATATCAACATAAAGGTGACATAAAACCCCATACCGTTAAATTTGGTCACATCTTAATATAGTGCATATTATATACTAAACAATGGTGTCTATATACATCCTAATTTGGTCAAGTAAACATGCATATTATGTATTTTCATAATACTTTCATAGGAGACTCTGATAAGAGAATATGAGTTTTTATTCACATTTAGCCAGGCCCTCTCATTTGACTTGTCTTGGTCTTTCTAGATTCCCTAGACATTTTTATTATTATTTTCAAGCATCTATAGCATTCCAAACTTACTCCTTTCAGGCCCAAGAACCTATTTTAGGTCTAGACCCATCCCCCCAAGTCCCACATCCCTTGGAAAATAGCACCCAAATAAGACTACAACGCTAAAAACCTAGGGTGTCTAGTTTTTAGCACTATTGTCCAAGTCCAATTTTGGCCCCAATAGTTAGCTTATTTCAAAAGATGAGTCTTACCCCTTTTCTTTGCTTCGTGTCTAAGTTTTCCAATGTTATCCAAATTCAATAAATTCTCCCAAATTCAAAATAATGAGTCTCTTATATAAATGACTACACAAGGCATTTTATACCTAGCACTTACTATTTTGGCACATTAGACATAATAAAATCAATCAATAGTATAGCTCAACTTCTCTACATCACACATAGATTTGCATGTTTGATCAAGGAAGGGCCTAAGTGAAATTCATTCTTGCATTAACTATGCATGTTGATTATACATGTTTCCTAAGGGAGAACTACATTGGATCTGAGACCCTTGGCATGAGGATTAATATAGGTAGTAGTTAGAACAATAGGGGTTCTTGATTGTGTGATCATTCTTCCCATAACCCAATTTTTCCCTTCCCTTGTGCTTTAATTTCTTTTATTATTTTCATGTATGTAGGTTAATAAAGGTACTAAAGATAGAAGCTAACACACAATGAGCAATGCATAGTCCTAAGATTTAATATTTCACTGATCGAGTGTCATAGGCCTACTGAATAGAACCTAGAAAAGCTAGACCACTAGGATAATAGTGATGGAAGTGGACAACAACATTGGAAGTGGACAACAGTGTTGAAAAGTGGACTATAGTGCTAAGTAGTAATGTTTCCTAAGTTTGGTGCTCCTGTCCAATCTAAAAATAGAGTTTTGGGTCCTATTTATGATAATTTACCATCCCTACACAACAATTTATAGACTCTACATCATCCATTTCAACCCAAAATAAGCTAAGTTAATATTTCTTTATCTTCTCTTTCATATGTAAATTAAGTTGATCAAATTGGCAAAAACCTATATTTCACTACATAAAAAACTAGAATTCTCTCCCTATTCTAAACCTTTATTACTTAGAAATTAAACATCTAATTTCCTAAAATAATAAAACATTTTGTGAACCTCACTTCGAATTTCAACACAAAAACCCTAAAAATGCTAGGGATAATTATTTCTAAATTTTTGCCATAATTTCTTAATTTTTCTTGAATTTAAAAATCATAAATCTATCAATTAATTGTGAAAATATCACATATTTTATTTAAACCCTAGTTTTCACATATTAGGTCCTTTTTGCATAGAAACACTAGGAAAAATACATTGCTAATTTTATAAATATTTTTTTATTTTTCCTAAATTTTTCAAGCAAAATTATACAATTTTTATCTAAAATTTTCAAGTTATTTCACTAATTTTGAAAACAATTCATTTAAAACCCTAGATTTCAAAACTAGGTCATTAAATAATAAGCCTTGCCTCCTTACCAATTTTAGAAAACTATTTTGGAATTTTTGCAAATCAATTACCTTGTCCAAAATAGTTTCAAAATTTCCAAATTAGTAGTTTCTTATGCAAAAATTTAATTTCCAAAATTCTAATTTTTTGTGTTAATTTTTATACATTTATCATATTCAAAACTATTTTTAGAATTTAAAATTATTGCATAATTTTTAAAAATTCTTAAACCCTATTTCAAAACCCTAGATTTCTAACCTAGGTCCTCAAACCTCAAATTTCCATCCCTTACAATATTTAGAAAAAAGATTTGAATTTATTACAAATTATTTGGGCTATCAAAAGTAATTTTCAAAATTCAATGTTAGTAGTTCTTTGTGCAATTATTTGCTTCCTATTACCTTTCAAAATTCTCTTTGGTGATAAAATGGACACAAAGGAAATTCCTTCTTCTCATCCCTTAGATAAATTTATCAAATTTTCTTACAATTATGACAATGATTGGACAAATTTACAAAATTGCACATTAGCTAAAACTATAGAAAATGATTTCATTTATAGTGAAGATAATGACTATTGTTGTAATGAAGGATATGATGATGTACATAATGATAAGGGTGAATTATAAATAGATGAATCTTTTTCTCTAAAACCCATCTCTTTTATTCTTTCTTCTAATGAAAATAATTTTGATAAATGGGAATGATACTTCTCACCTCATTCTCCTAGGCACAATATACAAAATACACAAATTAATCATGCACTTCCAAGAGAACCTCTTATTGGTGATGATTTTCTTCCATATGAACCTAATCTCTCTTTACCTTTTGCTACTAATATGTTCAAAATATAACAATATAGATGCAATAAAATTAAATTTCCAAAGTATAGTTCAAATGATGCATTATGTGTTCCTAACTCTACTCTCTCAAAATAATGCTCAAATGATAACTCTTCTACTCTTCCTTCTCATGTTGAAAATAAATAAAATACATATACTTCATCCATGAATAACATAGATACACATGATTCCAATGATAACTTATTGTATATTAGAAAGAAAGTAACTCTTTTTACACCTCTCCCTAGCAATGATGGAAGTGATGATGAATATAATAGTGAACATGAAAATGAATATGAGAATAAAAGTAAATATGAAAATGATACTTCATATTCTTATATTTTAAATGCACAAAATGTAGATTGTGATAATTCATGGAATAATGATGACTGTTATGCTTATAGTGAAGAATAAAATGCATATCATGCTTCTAACCCTTCTCTCACTCCTCTCAAACTTAATGCAATTCCAAATGATGTTTATAATTCTATTAATGATTCTATGTCAAAAGATGCACATGTTAATGCTAATAGCACATCTTCTACTAAATTATAATGTGATTCACTAAAACATAAAGATACCAATGAATCTCCCAAACCACCCCTTACTGTAGTAGAACCTAGCTCTCACTCCTCATCTAAAGAGAATGGTAGCCCACATCCCATTAGTAAGGTCTGAGATACCATTACTTCTATGTTTCAAGTGATCACACCCCCTCTTTATGATTCACTTGCTAAATGTAGCATTCCTAAGATTAAAAGTAATAATCAAATTAAAAGATTAAATGAACCACTTCAAGATACTAATGTACCAACCCAGGAGATCATCTCTTTGATGCATGTAGTTGGTGAACTACAACACCAAGTATATCTCCTTACCTTGGAAAACAAAGATTATACATCTTGGATGGATGCCAATGATATACATGATAACCCTGTTCCAAACACATTCATAAAATTTGCATTACCTAAGCATTTCTAGACACCATCATTACCTCACTTTGATGGAACTAGGGATCCATTCGTACATCTTCAGGCCTTTAAAAGGCTTTGCCACCTCATGTAAGCCCTTTGTTTCTACTCAAGTTATTTCAATAGACATTAGTAGGGGAAGCACCAAATTGGTTCTTTCATCTACTCCTTATCGATTCATTTGTACACATATGATGACTTAGAGGAGGCATTTCTCAAAAACTACATTGTCAACATAGGCCCTTGTGTTACATATGAGAAACTTGCCACACTACATCAAAATTATTCAAAGCTAGTTAATGAGTATATCTTAATATTTAAGGCTCATTTGTTAAGATTGATATACAAACCAATAGATCTAGATATTTATCATATCTTTATCAAGGGCCTTCACCAACCTCTCCTCGAACATCTACTATATTAAATAGAGCCTTGTTTCAGACATTTATATTACATAGTTATATATTTGGAAAAGAAATTAGGATTAATTAAGGTAGATTCTATTGATCAGATCACTCTAGACTTCACAAGAGCATTTTTAGATACAAATCCTACCACTCAGCATCCACCATGTCCAAGATAAGATAAGAGACTACAACTAGAAAAGTAACTAATCAAGAACAAAGAGTAAGTTTTCAAAACACAACCTACAATATGCACTACAAAGAATAATAGTAAAGCACCACTAAAATTTGATTCAGAGTGGGATATCCCATCTATCATATTATTAGCACTACTAGATAAGAGGTTACTAACATTACCTTTTATTCCCCAATGAGATCTGCATCTCTTACATAAATAGCCACATCAGCACTTTTATAATTATCATTATATCCATGGAAATAATGATGATAATTACTATGGACTCAAAGAGTTCATTAATAGATGTGTTGATCAAGGCATTATCGCATTCACACAAGGGCCATAAAGATCTCCATTATGGAATGTTAGACCTCATTCCTCCATGACTGAGTCATCCTAAGACATTCCTTTATAGGAATCATTGGTCACTCATCATGAGCACAATATAAATTTTAGGATAGAATCTCATAAGAGATCTCTTATTCCAACTATTCAAAAAATTTGGAAACTAGTACAACAAAAGCAACCCACATATAGCAGTGTAGTTTGTGGTATACATAGTGCAGTTCCATATACATATCCATCAGAGTCATAAGCACCATAGTAGAGTACTATTCTATAGAGATATTCATTATAGTTGAGTTTTTAGGGTCCTATCTCATGTAGAAATCCATTACAATTAAGATTAGTTGAACCCACATTACAAAGTATTGTTTTTGAGAGATATTCATTAAAACTAAGTTTTTAAGGTCATATCTCATGTAACAACCCATTATGATTAAGATTAATTGAGACCTCAACACAAGTTTTAGCTCCATCTCAACATATTTCACATTCATATACATCACATCAGAGGCCATAGGGTATTCAATTACAGATAGATAAGCCTTCTTCACAATAAATAGTATTAGCTACAGAGCACATTCCTACACAACATGAGTAGTATGGGCACTTGCTCATGTGGCTGATAGCATTTAAATATTTATATATCATAGTGTGATACAACATACATTAACTTTATCATTAGTTCATAGTTTCACTTAGCAAGGCAATGATATAGCCAAAGGTCTAGCTAACCTTTATATTCTTGAGCTACTCTCAGGGAAGTAATATGCACATAGTGTTATCTTACATCCCCTACTAACAACTAACATTCCTAATTCCCAACAACCATCCTATCCAAAGACTGGCCTATCAAAATCTCGATCTTACCAACTCAAACTTATCCAGACACTTTCCCACTCAAACCAATCAAACATATCCAAATCTTACTTTACCAATCCCAAAAACTAACTCAAATTTATCCAAATAGATTACCAATTACCACAACAAACAAATTTTTGCCTGCATAAGATTACAATCCAAAATCAATAAGCCTAGCATCATAATTATCAAAACATTACATCTAAACATATCAAAATATCAAATCCCATATCCCATATCCCAAGTACCATTTACCAAGCACATGCAAATTTAGAATCAATACTAGACAACCATTTCTAAAGACAACCACTTATAATCCATATACCAACATAATCTAGGATCCATAGTATGAATACAAATAAGTTTAAAAGTAAACTAGCATCTATATCTATGATGAAGTTTTCAAAACATATACATCATGTCAAGGTATAATCAATCATGAATAGGGGTCATGCCCTCACTCTTGGTCTCACTCTCTCCCCCCATGCTAGTCCCATAATCATGTCTTGCACTCAATGATCTTGCACCTCCTCAATCTCCTGAATGCCTCTTATACCAATTGTCTCACTCCAAAAAATGACCATATGCCTCATTAAAGTCTACATGTCACCATTGAAGATCCTTGTAATCATCCAAAATCTTTGAACTCATCAATCCATAATCAAGAGGAGGCATCCTATGCCTATCTCACTCATCCCTCAGCTCATTTCTCTATCCTGATACTTTAACATATGTAACTATAGATATAGTTACCCAATCAAACAAATGAGTATACACACCACTATAATGGTATTTCTCTCTATCAAACCCTCAATGATAGTGTCCTAAAACATGTTATCCCCACCACTAACCCTAGTAAGTACCTCACCTTGTACACCTCCCACCTCACTTGCACACATGAGAAGGATAAAACTACATTAGATATGTACTTTCAAAATAAAAACTCAAGCACAAACATAGAATCAATTCAAATACAATTACTGACTACCTCCCATCATCTAGATCAATGCAAGATCCTTGTATGTAGGAACATCCACTCTATTCACTAGGAAAAATGGATCCCATTACTCCCTAGCCCACCATGTAGTATATCCCTTGTTACATTCCATGTCATCCACATTAGGAGCATCTATAACAGCATCCTATGCATCCATAAGTAAAGGTGCCAACTTAGCTTCAATAGGTCTCACATGAGCCCCTACTCTCAGTGGTGCCCATGTATTCCTCAACCATGCCCATGCTACAGGAGGAACATCCTATCAAAATCCAAACTACCTCATCACAGGTTCATAATAAAAGTGTTCATAAACTCTAGGCCAATGATCATATAACCAATAGTTGACTCTAATATACCATTGCTGCTTTCCATCCTTAGGCCATCCTAGGAATCCTCTATATGGCCTCCATATGATATCATGGGCCACTAACCTATTTATCACCCTCCTATAGTGATCTATCCCATAGGATTTGATAACTAACTCACTCATCTATCAATCACCAAATGGTTGTGGATATGCCCAACTCACCCTTGGTAACCCAATAGATGACACAATTGTTATGTGCTCATACGCCCAACAATGTAATAATGTAGCCACACCTACACCACCATTAAATCCTCCTAAGTAAATCTATATAAATCCCTATATAAGTGGGCAAGTATAGTCCTACTCCATGAGAACATTATACCATACATCTCAATACTATGAACCACCCTATGCATCTTATAGGCAATAGACACTCCACTACCATCCACTACAATAAATGAGGCCAACAACATAGCTAACCATTTTTACAAGTGTAAAACACTTAAATGCACAATCACTATCAAAATCACATCACTATCACTACCTCAATGATTTACTCCTATAGGCACCCTAGCAAAGTATCTAGATGCTTAATCAATGGCATCTGCACCCATATCATCCTATAATGTCACATGCCACCCACTAATCAACAAATGCAAAATCCGGTATACATCCTCCAAAGTAATAGTAATCTCCCTAGTAGGAAGCAAAAATGTATAAGAATTAGCATTACACCTCTCACATAAAGTGATAATTAGATACCTATCCCACTGTATAGTACCCAGGTCACATACATGACCTAATCTATCCTTATCCATTATAGTACTCTCATCAATCGACAATGGTAGCATCCTCAATGTCTCCATAACTTAGCCTCTATGAAACTCTCTCATTTGTACCTTGCCCTACAAAACACACTAGAAATTAGAAGATACATCAAGTAACCATGTCAAGTACATAGCCAAACTATACAGTAGCAAATAGCAAATTAGAAACTCTAAAAGTCATCAACAATAGACATTAACACTGTAAAAGGACACTAATACTGGACAATAGCACCGAAACTTGGATAATAGCATTGAACCTTAGACAATAGCACTGCCTCTAGGATAGGAGCACTGGAACTAGTCAAGCACCTTTTAAACCACTTAAAATAGCTCAAGAATGACTAAAATAGGATTCTAAATAGGCAAAAATCAAATGACCAGCTTACTCACTAGGTTAATCTCCCTATTGGCCTCAATCTGGGTTGTTAACTGCTCAAAATGTGTCATAGAAGGTATTCATCTCCTCAGCATATTAAACTCTAAAGCTCCAATATTTAAAACTTGTCACTACATAAATGAGCTCAAAGTCAATCCAAATTTCTATATCAACCAACTATTTTATTCCAAAGCAAAACATTATTTTACTCATAACTAGAGCATTGTAGCTCCATTTTACAAACCATTTTGATCCTCATAATTGTAATGATGACAACTTCAACATCATATAATATCTACTCTTTCACTAAGTCATCTACATACTCTAGAATTCACACACCTTTCTAATACCCAAGCATACAAATTGGTTCCCATAAATCAACACTTGTTCAAAAACATCCAAGCAACCTAGCCTATTAAAACAATCAATCAAAGACACCTTTCACTCTCAATAATTCAATTCCACCAATTAAACTCTAGACTCTCAATAAATTCAATATATACCAACCCAAGTTATTATACATTCTACCACTAGTCATTACTTTTGGCTCAACCACCTCCATCACAGATTTCATCCCTCTCATCAAAAGGGGGCATCATTCCTACTATTCCTATTCCTATACCTATCCACTCTCATAGATGGATACACCATGGTTCTCACATTTCTAATAGTCAAATTATTAGATTCAGCTCAGATTAGTAAAACATACAATGATTTAGACTACATAGGTTACTCAACATGGTTTTTAACACATCTAGTATTCAGATTATCAACATTACTCAGCTTAGATTGGTCAAGATTATATAGTGGTTCAGACTATATGGGTCACTTAGCATTACTCAGCTCAAGATTATGCAGTGATTTAGATTTTAGTAGGTCACTCAGGATTACTCAATACATTTAAAAGGATACACTTTCATTTTAAATATATACAAACTATCTAGATACCAAATTTAGGGGCATATACATTACTACATAACTCGCACATACAACATGACATAGTTATAGACTAGTTAATAGATTATAGGCATAGTGTAGAGCACATTATTTTTTGACCTCTAGTTTTGCACATGGGATATGACATGATAGATCATACCACATGTGGTTGTACATATTTCAAAATTTTCTAGACACATCATTCATATATCAGATTTGGGGGCATGATATAGATGTTTATATCCTCCATCTTCTAGGATTATACAAATTAGGATGGTAGGACATACCATCTTCTTCTTACACATTTTACCAACATTTTTAGTTTACACCCAGGCATTACTTAGGTTATCACCAGGTTGGAACATATAATCATCTATAGTGATTGGTTCATTATATTACTTAGATTCAAACCCAAGAATTTGTGTAGGATAGAGGACAGACATTAGTTTTAGACCTTCGAGCAATTCTCAAATCTAGTTCAGATTATTCATATTCAGTATAGGGGGCATCTATTATAGGTATTCCTTCCTTCTCCAGGCACTATTCAGATTTAGTATAGGGGGCATCTATTATGTGGATTCCTTCTTTTTCCAAGCATTATTTCATTTCTTCATCCGCTTCCCTAGCCAGGAAGTTGGACCCTTTTTAGGACACTTATCTTCACATAGGTAAGTTCAAGTACATGCCTTCTTTATTTTTTTAATTCTAGTACTTCATTTCATTACATCACTAAATTAAAAGAGGGAAAATATATAAATCCTAAATTGGTCAAGTAAACATGCATATTATGTGTTTTCACAATCCTTTCATAGGAGACTCTAACTGGAGTATATGAGTTTTTATTCACATTTAGCCAAGTCCTTTCATTTGACTTGTCTTGGTCTTTCGAGATTCCATAGAAATTTTTTTACTTATTCCTAAACATCTGTAACATTTTATACTTACCCCTTTTAGGCTTAGGAACCTCTTTTAGGTCTAGACCCATCTCCCCAGGTCCCATATCCCCTAGACAATAACACCCAAATAGGACGACGACCCTAAAACCTAGGGTGTCAAGTTTTTGGTGCTATTATCCAAGTCTAATTTTGGCCCCAATAGTTAGCTTATTTTTTAGGATGTTCTACCCTTTTTCTTTGCTTCATGTCTAAGTTTCCCAATGTTGAAAAAATAAAATAAAAGCTCCCAAATTCAAAAGAATGAGTCTCTTATATAAAAGACTACACAAGGCAGTTTATATCTAGCACTTACTATTTTGGCACATTAGACATAATAAAATCAATCAATAATATAGCTTAGCTTCTTTGCATCACACATAAATTTTCATGCTTGATCAAGGAAGGGCCCAGGCAAAATTCATTCTTGCATTAATCATGTGCATTAATTATGCATGTTCCCTAAGGGACAACTACATCAGATTTGAGAACCTTTGAACGAGGGTTAATGTAGGTAGTAGTTAGAATAGTAGGGGTTCTTGATTGTGTGATCATTCTTCCCACAACCTAATTTTCCCCTCCTTTGTACTTTGATTTCCTTTATTGTTATGTATGGAGGTTAATATAAGTACTAAAGATATAAGCTAACACATAATGAGCTCCATATAGTCTTGAGATTTAATATTTCACTAACAGAGTGTCATATGCCTATTGAACAAAACCCAAAAAAGCTAGACCACTAGGACAATAGTGCCAAAACTGGACAACAACACCGAAAGTGGATAACGATGCCAAAAAGTGGAGTATATCACTAAGTAGTAGGGTGTCCTTATTTTTTCACTCTTATCCAATCTAGAAACAGAGTTTTGGGTCCTATTTAAGATAGTCTTCCATCCTTACACAGTGATTTCTAGACTCTACATCATCTATTTCAGCCCAAAATAAGCTAAGTTAATCTTTCTTTGTCTTCTCTTTCCTATGTGAACTAAGTTGATCAAATTGGCAAAAACTTGTATTTCACTACATAAAACTAGAATTCTCTCCCTATTCTAGAACTTTATTACTTAGGAATTAAACATCTAATTTCCTAAAATAATAAAATAGTGTTAAAAATGGAAAGTACCATCAGTGGTAGTGTCCCAAGATCAATGGTAATGTCTACAACTCTAGAAACATCATTTTTATAATTTGACGACTATCTCAGAATCTTGATCCTATACACTTCTACTTATGCACAACTCAAATTCACCTATGCATTAAAAATATAACTATCATTTATACTTGGCATTGCAATTAATAGAACATCTTTAAATTTTGGTACTTTATATATTTAACACATTCTAGTGTTTTAATTTAAAATATTTATTCATCTAAATTTCTAATAAATTTATATATTTTAGAATATTTTTATTCATCCTTATGTATATGAAATTCTACCACCTTAAATATTTCCTTACAAAAATGGTTACACATTTGGTGAACCTAGCCATTATGTCTTATCATGCAAACCCTAACTTACCCTGGGGTTTTCAACATTCTAGGGTTTAAGATTGTATACATTATTCAATTCTATTTCTTCCTATCATGTTTGAATATTTTATAGAATTTTTATGTAAATTATTTCATATTCTCATATTAGTCTTTGGAAAATTTAAAATGGATAAAAATGAACTTCTTCCTCCTACCCTAAAGAGGGTGATAGCTCACATCCCTCTAATTAGGTCCATTTTATCACTTATTATATGGGTAAGGTGTCCTATCATATGTTTTCAAATGAAGGTAATCAATATATCCTTCAACAAACCCCTCCACCTCCCAAATATACCTTGGATGGTATGTGTATTCATATTCAATTTGAATTACCTGGGGATTGTGATTTTTAAGTCCTTAAATATCTAATCATCCTTATGATTAACTTAATATAAGAGTTTTAAAATACTTTTAGTTCAAAGATCACATAATTGGAAATTCATATTACATATCTAGATAATCCAAAATGTGTTGGTGTTAATCATGTGTTTACATCCTCATCTAGCAATGTTGTGCCCAAAATGGTTTCATATCAAAATAAGAAGATAAAATTGAATTCATTTACAACCAATTCAAAAATTGAACAAAATACCTTTAAGATTTGAAGTAAAATCATAATATAAATGCTTCAAAATAAAGTGATCATATTACCTCTTGTACATCCTTTTAGAAGACCAAAATATTATTTTACTTGCCATATAATTCATGGGCATCATAAAGATTTATGTTTTGGATTGAAGAACAAAATACAAAGTCTCAAATATAATGGTGATCCTATCATTTATATATTAATCAAGCAACCCACTCATAATGCGAGTGTATCTCCAAATCACAAGTGTAAAAATAATAGGTATGGGTACAAAAGGATAATCTAGAATAAAAATAATTGAAAAATAAAAAATTAGAGAAATAAAAGATTCAAAAAGAAAAATTAGAGAAAGAAATACTTAAAAGGCAAATCTAGAGTAAGCAATGCTACACAAAAATCAAGATTAAAAATTAAAATAAAGAAATAAATGTATTGCAAAGGCAATGTTACAAAAAGAACAAGAACAAAAGTTGCAACTCAAGATAAGTAAACAAGAATTTTAAAAACAGGGTTTATAACAAAGGAGTTTTCAAAGTAAGACATGTCTAACAAATCAAATGATACAAATATGGTTACTAATGATCTAAACATAATATCTATTTCATGCATGGAGGAAAAAAATTAAGGTAAATACTATAATGTCTATGATTTTATCCACCAATAAACAATACAAGGAAAAAAATATCTTTTTCCCAATGTTCAAGCAAAGATACATGATTCTTCTCTAGCCCATAATGAGATGCAACATTTGGACAATGATGAATATACTCAAGAAAAATTAAAGTTTCAAGAAGGAAAATCCAATCTATGGTGAAATTGGTTTTCTATACACGGATGCTAAAAATGACATATCACACATTATAGAATAACCTAACTGGTTACATGTCTCTAATGATAATGATTACATTAATGATTTTGATCCTAATAATATAGAATATTTGTAGAATCTTGACAATATTGATTATGCAATATATGAATATTGATATAGGGCCTTCATAGAGGAATCACCTTGATGGGATCCTTATCTTCTTGTATCACTTTTATATTTTCCATAACATCTTTTCTAATCAGAATTCAAAAAATTTAAAAAAATAAAACATATAAAAAAATAAAATTATCAAATATTAAAAAAATATACAAAAAGATTAAATAATTTAGAAATATAAAAAAAATATTCAGCATTCCCATGTTTACTAGATCCTTAGCACCTATGGCATTTCATTTATATACACATACATGTTTCATGATTCTTTGAGTGTGATATAAGCATACCATAGACACACGATATATACACATACAGATGTTAGACCTCTCCTCTACCCATATCATATAATTTGTTGGGGTCATATTCTTCATTGATCATGATTGATACAGGTTACATATCCTTTATGATCATTTATACATTATCATGTTTGATCTTATTTACTATTGTTTAACACATATTTATATCCATGCTCATATATTTCATAGTATACTTGATATGTTATGTTACATGACATTTTTTGCTAACACATATATGCAAGGACTAGTATGATATTCTTATGTTGGTTTCTTATACTTCATTTATTCACATTTTCACTTCTTTTAGTGTATTTCATTCCTTGATAATGTCTTAATTGAAAATATTTCAATATATGCCTTGTATGTTGGCCCATGTGCCATTGTATGTTGTTTGGACATTTGAATATGTCATTATATGTTGATTAGACATTTGAATATGTCATTTCAATTATATTGTGAATAATTTGAACATGTCCCTTATATTAGGTCCCATTGGACCATTATTTTTCATTACATTGAGTGTTCTTATGTATGTGCTTGTTTATTTGTTGAGCTTGTAATGTTACTTTCTAGACGTTTCCATGATTTACATCATGCATCTTAGGGCTTGATGTGATCACATAAAATGTGATTCATTGATATATCTAAGTATACATGTTACTCTTAAATGCTATATGATTCACAGATAGATTATATGGTTATCTTATCCATTTTGAGTTAAGGTAACTACCAAATTATATTTCCCTCACCTCAAAAGAGGGGCATATTAGTGGGAGCATGTCATAAAGACATGACCTCCACATTTACATAGTTTCTAGATTTTAGTAGGGGTATGTTATAAATACATAACCTCCAAACTAACTCAGTTCTTAATATCTCCATATTTTAATGGGGGTATGTCACAAATACATGACCTCCACACTTGTACAATCTCTAGTACAATTACATGATTTAAATATATAATTAGGTTAGATCCTATACATCGCACAATTTTTTCAAAAGATTTGACATGGGTTTTTTCATATTTGTGACATATAATTTATTTTTAGACATATTATGGGTGCATATTCCATGCAATTACACCAAAATTTATAAATCTATCAATGATATCTCTAGATTACTATCACTAGGAAGCACCATTTTACATGAGGAAGTATTGTTATCAAACATTTTATGTCTAAAATAGTTGGTTTTATTTATATGTTGAATTGATTAAATCATTCAACCTCACCATATTTATAGGTTGTATTGATTAAATAACTCAACCTCACCATATTTATAGGATGATTTGATTAAATCACTCACCCTCACTAGATTATATATTCACACTTGAGTTGTGCAATCGAGATTTAGTGATCTCAATGGTCATGTCACGACTCATCTTACACTTTATTGGGGGAATTAAAACTTTTAATATCCACCTAAAAATATCCAAGGTTTAGTTTTTAACCTCTTTCATCTCTAATGCTTCATAAGGAAGCATATTTACCAAGCAAAGTATAAAAGGATAACATGGCTGCATCGACACACAAATGTACTCCTTCCTTACTTTCTTTCATTTTAAGCATTTAAATTATTTAAAACTTCAGATTATATGCACTAATTTATATTGTAAAATGTTCTCGGTTATAGTTCATACTCTATAAAAACATGTAAAGTGGGCTCAAGAAAAGGCAAGGTGTGTTGTACACACACAAGTGTGCATTTCTCTCTTTTAACCTAGAAATTTCATCCTTATGCATTACTAGATTAAATGTGGGGGGAATGTAGATACTAAAACTAAATATTTATAGCATCTCATTTTGGTACATTTTAAAAATGCCAATCAAGGCTCTACCCTTTAGTTATAGACCTTCCCATTATTGAAAGGCTCATATTCACCATCTCATATGTCTAAATGCTTGTCATATAGTTTGACCCTTATCATTATAATGATGTAAACCACATGTATACTACATAAATATAAAAATTATATATATATATATATATATATATATATATATATATATATATATATATATTTCATTTTTATTTATAGATACATACATATTTTATAGGCTTTTGGATACAACCAGTCATAGAGGGATTATTATCGATGTTAATAGCTAGATCCTTAGCTAGTGTCTAGTCCTCAAACTTCATCCAAATTTCAAATTAATATAAATCTATGGGTTGAAATAGTTGTCTTATTTAACCCTACCATGATATATTTTCAAAATTTATGGTATAAATACATGTATAAGCCTTCTCATTAACCAGATAATAAGTACTAAGCAAGCACATATTTAGTCTCATTCAATTAATTGCACAATTGAGTTATACCACCATATTCCTTCCTATTTTCATATAACTCATAGGATCAGTCATAAAAATCATCTAACACATAAAAATAATATCCCATGAGTGGTATTTATCACTTTAAAATCTATATCATTGCATGCATCTATATATATAATATTACACCATTTTCACATACTCCCACATGTAGGGGATAACTACATAAGTTTGATTCTATCTTTAAAGTATTGGATATGTAGAAATGCTCATTGATAGAGGGTTATTTTAGGTTATCTCAACACTATGATCCTAATAACCCATTTTTTTCAAAAACATACAAAGGGTGAAGAAGGTTGAAGAGATAGAGTTTGATCCATAAACAGACACATACATGTGTTTTGGATCTGAATAAATTATCAAAAGGTGAAAAAAAATGAAAAACATTGAATTTGGTCACATAAAAATCCAATGCATATTTTTCACTAAATAATAGCATAATAAAAAGATAGTACCATCACATAATGGATAGTAACATTGATGGTAGTTTGCCAAGGTCGATGATAGTGTTTGCATCTCCAAAAAATCATTTTTAGAATCTGACGATTGACTTAGAATCCTAATCCTGCACACTTATGTCTATGTACAAATCATATCCAATTGAAAATTATTAATCCATATAATTATAATTTATCATTGGCATTCAAATCAATAAAACACCTTTTAAAAAATTACCTTCTATATTTAACACATCTCAGTATTTTACTTTAGAATATTCATTTATCTAAAATTTCAATCAATTGACCTACTCTAGATATTTGTATTCATCCTTGTGTATATGCTATTCTACCTCATTACCTTTTTCCTTAAAAAGAGGTTAGACAAGATATTTCTATGTATGGATACTTTTCAAGCAACCCTCTTATTTTAAATTTACAACCCTGTAAATAAAACCATATAAATAAATCCTAGAATTTATCCTAATCATTCCCAAGGAAGTGAGCCATTGGATTCCAAAAATAATATTTGATCCACCCATGGTAATGGAATACATAGGTAAATATAACCTATTATTTTCCATGGTGAGTTAATTACTATAGACTTTTCCTATAAAAACTAATTTTACTCCCATCTGCAACCATGACTTAAAATTTTGAAACTGAGTAAAACAATGTTTAAGTGTGTAGATATTATGGTTGATGAATTGTTTAGCATTTCCAAAGTCAATCATTACTATCACCTTATGTTATTTTAGAAGACCCAATAACTTGAGGTTTTTTGGGGTTTTAATACCTAAAATTACATGGCTAAGGATAGTTGGTTGGAAATATCTGACCTCTTCCTTTAACTTATCAATAATCACTAATGCTTATTCTTCACCATATTATTTTGTATAGGTTCCCTTAATGTAAAAAAACTTAATTTTAGAACATTTATGTCCTTTATTATTTTTCCATAATATTGAAAACATAAATTATTATTATTATTATTATTATTATTATTATTATTATTATTATTATTATTATTATTATTATTATTATTATTCAATTTATAGGGGTGTTAATGATATTGGTTGAGGAAATGATGGTGCTAATGTATTATTACCTCTACTGCTAGCAAATGCATGTCTACTAGTAGATAATTATTTTCCTTTACCTTAGTGCCATGATAATAGACTTAGATACATTAAGAGGATTAAATATGTGTAACTCTTATTGAATGTAGTCTTTAAGACTACCAAGAAATAAATCATTCAAGTTCTCATCTATAATCATCTCCACTAACAATGATAGGTTATTGAATTGATTAATATAATCATTGATTGATCATGTTTTTCATGAATTTTCACACTTATGAATTAATTCTCCAACACACTAGTATATTTCATCTACAAATCCCCCATTAAGAAAACTAGGTGACAGTAAGAGCCATCTTCTTCTTTTTGAGAGCATAGCATTGATACTAGATGAATTGTTTAGGTTCTAAATATAAATACGCCATGGTAACCTTTTTCCAACATGGGATATGATGTAGATCAAGATAAATATCCATTTATTTTATCTATTTTAGTTAATTCTTTCCATCAAACTTATGCATGTCGCCTTTGGTAGTAGTTTCATAGGCCCAAAGATAGTGCTTGTAATGGGATGAAGCTATGGAGCAATGGGATAGAACTTGGGTTATCCCTTAGTTACACCTAAATTTAGTTGTGAGACTAAAATATTAAAGGAAGTTGTGAGAGTATCCAATTTTGTATTGATATTAGTTGTATCTACTCACATATTAGCTAAATCTCCTTTCATTTTACATTATATGGTGTGTATATTATCATCTAAATCAGGAACTTCCTTATCCAATGAATAATAAATCATATTCAAAGTACCAATTGATTTAAACTTTGAATCTATATCCTCTTTATTAGGAATTCTCTCCAGTGTGTGTGAATTCTTTCCCAAACCTCTAGTTTTTGGATTGGCATGCAGAATTTGATTTGAGTAAACTTTAATTGAACTTTGATCAAGTAATTTCATACTTAGGTATGTAACAAATCCAAACTTAAGATAAAAAACCCCCTCTATATATTTTTTTGAGTTTTTTTGAAAATGTAAAGAAATTAGAATAAATCCTAAAATTGTGGTCTATAGAGTGAATCTATTGAAAAAAACCCTAAATTTTAATAAATCAACCCAAATAATCATAAAAAGTGAAAAATTAAATTGTAGCTTCCTTGGATAACTCTACAACTTCAATTAAATAGTTTTATAAAATTTTACAATAGTTTGAAAGATATATGTGATTATTCAAAATTAGGTTTTTGACAATATTTTTATTCAAATTGAATCTCTCATGCCACTTGTATTTAAATTATTACACCACTAAAGTATAATCACATCAATAGGTCACAATATAATTGAAATAAGAGTAGAATAATGAATAATATGACTAATCCACTTCAAGAGAGAAACTTCCACAAATTATATTAGAAAAATAATTCACATTTTGATGGTCAAATACTCCCCACTAACTCTTATAGATACCCTAATTATGCTATGTAAAATACCTAGGCCAACCCTACTACCAATATGGAGGCATATAAAATATCATATGACTAAATTAAAGGTTATTATTGTCACTAGTCAGCCAAACATATCCAATACACATTATAAGCTAAGGATGTATCAAATAGAAAAATTAAGTTTGGGCATTAATAGTTTGATGGAAAATAATAAATATAATATAAATAATGCTTATGGTTTGGAGAAAAAATTCAACCCCAGTCCTTTGAGGTAATTGAATAGAGTGAGCTTAAAAAATATAAAAATAAATAAAACTACTATATAAAATACACCTTGGAGAAATATTTGGAAATTAAGTTTGAAATGATATATATTGAATAAAAAGTCATGTTATAATCCTTACATAATGAGTTGGATGAAGATAAAAATAAACCCTCCAAATGTACTACTTAAAAGTTGAAAATAAATATACAATAGACCATGTGGGTGGAGATAATTTATATCGTGAATGGTTTGATGGTCATGCTATAATACATGGATTTTGTTATGGTCTAGTGTGAAGAGGTAAGGTGACATTATAATAAAATAAAACTCAAAAGAACACAAAGTAGGTCATGTGTGTGTGTGTGTGTGTGTGTGTGTGTGTGTGTGTGTGTGTGTGTGTGTGTGTGAGAGAGAAAGAGAGAGTGTGTGTTCGTGTGCATGTGCGTGTGTGTGTGTGTGTGTGTGTGTGAGAGAGAGAGAGAGAGAGTGAATGAGTGATAATTATTTGGCATCCAAAAACTTTATGAATATAAAGGATGCCTAAAAAAGGCATCAATGACCATAAATAAATCTAAAATATTGTGCAAGAGAGAATCTTTATCATTTGATGTAGCTTCATTTAGAGGATATGCAATGGAAGATCCAAAATATCATAAATTTAGACTTTATAACACCTTGGGATGAGAATAAGTACCTAATTATAGAGGATAATATTTCCAAGATGTTGAAGGAGAAGAAGATGATAAGGATGAGTTTGACAATTGGCCTAAATGGATAGATGAGGGGGGAATCCTATATTTTATGGAACTCTTGATAACCTTAAAACTCAAATTAAAAGATAACATAAAGTAAAAATTCTATTTCAATGATGAATTATCCTCAAAAAATAAGTCACTAGGAGTTAGTTATAATTTCTATTCATACAAAATAAATATCGAGACCCTTGCACTAACTAATAACCACTATTAATACTCATCTAGCTTCTATTTTTTATGATCTCATTGGAAGTGGATTATGATATATAATGTAAATTATTTTAATATTTTTCTTTATAAATTCATGAAAATTGGCTTTGAAATGTCCTTATGTGTTCTATGATGTGTTTTTAATACAATCATTTTAAAAATGAAATAATGTGAATGATTTCATGTATTTTTCAACCACCTCACAAGTTTAAATATGAATGTATATCTATATACATTATTCAATGATACTAATTTGATATTTTGCTAATATATGAAGTTGAATTTGTGAGTAAAATGTGATTCTAAGTATTTTTTTTTCAAAATACAATGTTAAAAATGTGCAACGTGAACTCTTAAAATTTAGTATTTAAATGTCACTTTTCTAAGAAATGTTAACTCTAATGTTAGAATTTGGGAGGTTAGAGATGAGACAAGATTGGATGCATTATGTCAAAATTAAAATGATGATGCATTATTCCTTTATGAATGTTCGCATTATATATAATGGAGATAGAACAAGATGGCCCACTGCAATAATAAATTTTTATATGATGCATTATAAAAGAGGTTAGAATAGTGGCTAGTTAGAGGATTAATGTGTGTTCTATTTTTATATATATGTTTGTTCAGTATTTTGGTCTCTCTTTTTAGTTTAGTGTATTTTTTAGGTTATTTAGAGTAATCTCTATTTTTTTTATTTGTTATAATTTTTTGTTGTTATCTTCATGCCTCAAATAGCTTAAAAAGTAGTGTCTTTATTTTTAAGGGAAAATATGTACTTCCATTCTATATTAATTTATATATTTACTTGATACATATTTTTAAACAAACCTTTGAGGTTAAAAGTGTCTAAATTTTAGTATTTGATATAAAAATTCCATATGATATATCCTAAATACGATAACTTTACAATCATTTATACTAGACAAGTCAAAGTAGGGTAAATGATTTCTTTTATTTGGTAGTCCCTTTACAATTTTAAAAATAAATTTAATTTTGTATACATTATGCAATAAGTGAAATGAGAATTGAGATGAAATCAACATTTAAAAGTAAAATTTGAAACCTTCACAAGATTAGATTTTGTGAAGCAAGTTACATATTTGACACTTTTAAGATTTAATAAAATAGATTTTTTAAATAAGAATAAGAACACAAGCCATTGATCACATGTGAAATAAGAACACAAATGACATGTCCTATCACCTATAAACCTATAGTTCATCCTTATATACTTATCCTATGGACTAAATTTTGAATCTTTGAAAATAAAAAACACTCATATGCTTAAGATAACCTAAGGTATATTGATTATAAATTATGAAATAATATATTGGTTATAGACATGATTTCCCAATTAATTATTTGACACATTTTCATTTCCCAAAAGAATAGATGTATTTTTAAAATTAATGTGACATATTCCATTACATGTGTGCTCAACCAAATGAATATAAAATATGATCAAATGTGCCAATTAATTTTCTTGAAACCAATTATCAAATCACAGTAAGTATTCTAATTATAAATGATGTGAATTGATTATTTAAATTTTTATTTACTCCTTATACTAATTTATATTTGTAAGCACAATAAACACAAACCATGCTAAATGAATTTCCAATAAAATTCATCTTGTATTTAAAATGGGAATAATATATTTGTACATAGAACTATCTTATTTGTTTATACATATGGAAGTCTTATTTGTTTCTACATATAGAAATCAAGAGGAAGAAGATAGTACAAAAAATGTATATTAACAAATGAAAAAAATAGGAAATAATGTGATGTCCTCCCTCCTCAATGTTTTTCAAACAAAATGATATCTACTATTATTTTTGAGTAACATGTTCTCTTGAACCTTGAATTAAATACATGGAGACTTTGAGGAAATTTTCCTCTCTACTAATATTTTAAATGGACCTAACAAACTCTAGTTTCTATATTATAATGATATTGAACCAAAAATTGAAGATTCAAAAAAGTCTTGATGTTGTTAAATTTTAGTAGAAGGTAGACAAACTAAGCTATAATTTTATTCTGATGTTGACCAACTAAAATGTAATGGAGGTGACCAAATTATTATTCCTGTAAAGGTCATCATAAAAAGGATGGGAATGTTTTATTTTCTATGGTTATTTCTTAATAGTTGAATATTAAAAATTGTTTAGATTTGATTCTTTTATTCTCATTGTAATTAGTGGTATATATTATTAAATAACTAAGATATAAATTTCATGGATTTCAAAATTCATGTTTCATAGTTTGGTGAAAAAGTATGTTTTCTTTTCAAATTCTAGTTTTCTAATGTGCATTATTTTTTAACTTCAATTATCAAATGATAAAATGTTTAATACTTTTTTTTTCATAAGTTATAATATAAATATAGGGTATTTTAAATTTTTAAGGTTCGTTGTTGATATTGTTCCATAATATAATAATGAATGAATCAATACATTACACAGACAATTTAAGAAATAAATTAGAAATCTAATTTTCAAACACATGTAAATAGTTAAAGTGCTTCAAAAAACACCACTAAAAAAAAATCAATTTCAAGATTGCTATGTAATATTATAGACTACAATATGATTGTATTCAAAGTATAGACTTCATCTCTTCAAACCATGAATATTAAAGTGACCATTTTAAACATCCATATGTTACATGGGCCAAATTATTATTTTTGTTTATGTTTTATATGCCTTAATTCTAGCCTATGTCAGCTTCTATCTAAAAAAATTGCTTTGGTTTAGATGTTCTACTTTAGAACTAGTAAATTGAGTGTGTTGTTAGAGAAATTATTATCCACACCTTTTATTCCAAATGTAAACTTAAAATTTTCTAAATTCTAACATTATATCTTGTTCATTACAACCTCAATCAATTCTCTAAATTTTTCTCAAGTTTGTTTCTTAACTTTAGTTTCAATAATATTAATGCATTGAAAAATCTCTCATCCCCCATTGACCCCAAAATCATTTTTTCCCCCATAAATATATTAGCTTCAAATACTTTGACATTGAATTACAAAATATTTCACTCAATATTAACTTGTTCCAAATCTATTTTAATTCTCCATCCTCTAAAGAATTCTCTAAAATTTTAAATTATTCCATTTTGGTTATGGTAAAATTTGTATATTTCTCCTTAATCTTAGATTGAAATAAAATACCTTGTAAATTTTATGTTTTTAACTCTACAATCTTGTAGAAGTGTTGGAACAAGTTCTTTACCCTATTATGAGACTATTTACATTGATAATTGTTCCAATATTGAGGATCCAAAACAAACATGGTTGCTAGTAGTTCATTTTGAGGGAAACATTCTCTTATCTCTAAGGAAAGAGATATTGAAATATCTTTCAACATGGATTTTACAAAGTTGAAATATCACTAAATGTTTTCTTTGTGATTGGTACTTCTCCAATGGTACGTCCAACTTTGGAAAAATGGTCCAGCAATATCTTATTTCTCATAAATAGTGTAAATAATTATCCACTTTTATTGAATTGTAAATAGTTATCGCTATTCTTTAATTTATTATCAATTTCTAACTAGTAAAATTTGCACTCATTGATGATTTGTTATATATATAATCATGGTTCATGTATATCATTTCTAGTAGTTTTGTATATTATGCAATGTACATAAATTATTTCTTGGATTTTTTAGTGGTACTTTCATTTCTCTATTTCTTTTAACCAAAATTAAGGTCGTGAGTTTTTTCTTTCATATGACAATGTTCATGTACATTACCCCTATTATTAATTGATATTATCCAAACATTATTAATGTGTGTCCATGTAATGAGATATGTTGGGTATTAACATCTTTTAGAAGCTTTTTTCCATTTTTATACCTTCTATAAAAAATTTAAATTCCAAAAATATTTCAAGACTTTGAAAAAATTATGAGTTGTCATGTTAAGTAAATTAAGGATTCTAAGAGTATTTTAAATTATTATTTTTTTGTTATTTTGTGAGATTTAACTTGTGTGTTTTTAAGTCATTTCAAGATGACCTCCATGAATAGTTATTACATTAATAATTTTTTTCCTCATATATGTTGGTGATTATTACAAGGCAATATAATCAAATTAACACACAAGCACGTTAAGCATTTGTTACTAGGGGGAAGGAATGGTAAATGTAATCCCCTACTTTATACTTTTCACTCTTTAGCCTCTTTTCCCATTCAATCTTCAACATTTTATATATTTTTATACCTTTTCATGATTTTAAATTCCAAGTTCATTAAGTAGAGAATAAAATGATTATAAATTATATATGGTACAAGCAAGATGTTTATATCTTTACATAAAGACCATTTTTATGAGCTTGCATTATTAATGCTTCATTTTACCCAACACACACCAACCTTTCACAATTGTGGAGTCATCCATGCCTTCAATATATTTAAAATAATAATAATAATAAACTAAAAATATCTTATGATGTTAATTTTTCCTCATTTTATGAATTACAAGTAGATGAGGCTAGTGGATATGATTGTCTATGGTATAATCATGCATACACACCCAAGAAATATTATCGAATGTTATAACTTGATAAAGAGATTACCACAAGCATTGATTTTTTTTTTCACTTGATCAACACAAATAAACTAGTCCATTCCCAAACATTTCATATAAATAATTATGTTTTCAAAAAGTTTTACACTATAAGAACACACAATAATCTACCATAAGAAAATGTGAAAAGTTGCACATAATTTTATAGTTTTTTTGAAATTTTGTTGACTTCCAATATGTTTATAGATAAATCATAAATGGTAAATTTGAATACTTACGTGAAAACACATTATATATGTTGTTTTATGTTGAAGGTGGCTCTACTAAGACAACCATAGCTGAGATTCATTCACAAATCTTTTAGATGCCATTCTGAGTGGGTGACAACTAAAACACACATATCCACCACCTTTAATGATATCCACTAATAAATAGACCTCAAAAATTAATAAAATAATGAATTTTATGTCCATAATTAAAATCCATATAAAACTATAAGACACACTTATGTAGAAAATACAAGGAATGATTTGTTGTAGTTGTGATGTGCCATCATCAATCCCAAAATTAGAGGATGTGGTCACTAAATATCTCAAGGCCAGTTGAATAACATACTCAATGCATATTTCCCTATTTGTTGACAACCTTTTCCTATGCATATTACTCATTTTGTGACTTCCAAAGCATATAGACATGTTATAGAGCGACCTTTCTCTGAGTGCCCACCCGTTATCAGAACAACATGACCTTGTAGTTTCCCTGTAATTATTATTTATATACTATTCTCATGTTAGTATTAGAATCAAGAAAACAAAGTGAAGTTAGTCTCTATGAAGTTAAGACAATACCTGTTAGTTTATAAGCTAATGAGAAGAATTGAGGACTAGGTTTTATTTAATGTTCTACACCAGGATTTTGCTTTTGAACCTATCAAGGAATATGCTCTACCATATTTTAAACTATGATACTCATTTTAAATGCCTTAAATAATATGTATTACAAACTATAGTAAATGTGTTCTGACATTGTGGTCCATAGAAATTTGTTTGATGAAGTTAAATCACTCATCTTTATTCTCCTTATATAGTCCAAAATACACAATATCTATAAATCCATTTACTTATTATGGATAATTAAATATTTGATTGAGTTGAAGTGTAGTAAAAAAATACAAGGAATTATTTTAATTTAATTTTTTAATATTTTATTTTATTTATTAAATTACCTAAATGCATATGATTGATAATGATATTGCAAAGTTCTGCAAAGATATATTGAATATTAATATAAAAATAAACTACTAATTGAAAACTTTAACAAATTATTTAAATGTTTAATTTAAAAATATAGACAAAAGTCTCTGGCAACCATGAAATTTCCATTTTTCACAGTGGCCATAAAATTCTAAACCTAGATAAAATTTTCATTTGTACGCTATTACAAGTTAAATCAAAAACCTAAATACCCATAAAACCAAATTTATGGTTAAAATAAAACTATGAGAAGGTTAGGATTGTTAGATACAAATCTTACTTGAGAATTCCCTTTAGACAGTACAAGAAATTTAAGCCTTCTTAGTTTATCTTGATATTATACAATCCTCAAAGTATGGAATTTAAGCCTTTTCGATTTATACCAATTTTCAACAACAATGAAAAACATGCATATATCATGCTTGTGGATGCCCTTATGAAGGTCATCATTTGATTCTCTAAGAGCCTCAATTGCAATGAATCTCAACCTCTTTTTATGTCATAATAATAAATAAATAAATAAAACAATGAGTGTCCCTTTAAAAAAGACCACCCATCAAAAAAACTTTGCTTGAATCTAAAAATGCGTAAGAAGCCACTAACTTCTTATAGGAAAAAATCCATCCCTACAAGGTCAAAATTTTCATAACACAACAACAAAATCATTTCACAAGACACAAATAGTAAAACAGTATAGGTTTTATATATTATAGGTGAATGGAAAAAACAAACCTTCTATGCAGTGTCATAATGAATAGCAGATGGAAGGATTGATGGAGGATAATGATTCTAAATCAATAATCATACAGATAAAGTCAAAATCTAGCAGACCATGTGATTTGATGACTATGGTAGATTCCTACAGTCTATGGAAACCTTTAATATTGCTCAGGAGTGGAGAGCTCACTTAAAATAGTTTAAAAAAAATTAAAAATAAAATAATATAAATATATGTAAATATTATTAATAATATAAAATATATATTATATTTTATATAATATAATATATTATTAAATTTAATTAATATAATATATATTAAATATGATATACTATATTATTAATATCAATTATAACATGTGGATATATATATAATAGTAATAATGTGAATACATTAAAAATTGTAATTTTTTGAATGAATCCAATCATAGCTAACAACATCAACCAAGTGGGAAGAGCCTCTTTAAAAACTTCAATGGTAGTGATTTTAGAAGTGAAAGGAAAGGGAAAGGGCAAGGGTAAGGTTATGGTCCACTGTAAAAAGGATTATGCATGCAAATGCATCAAGGACTAGACTACACTTTTCATTAAGAAGGCCAAGGGCAATTTATTTTCTACCTATGGTTATGATTCTATGCCTACCAAAATGGGCATGATGTTTTATTCCAGGCAATGGTAGGTGCTCTCCATGTTACATAGACTTGATGCATTTTTTGTTTTGGAATTTGATAATCATATTGTAGGTAATATTACCATGTTTTAGTCTGTTATGTTGGGCATTTCCAGTGTGAATGACATGAAAAAACCTAGGTGCTCTAAACCTTAGGTTTCTATGATGATGGATAGTGTCAAAATGTGTAAAGAAGGTAGAATATTATAGGGAGAGGGTATATTGACTAGCATGGTTAAAAACTCAATGGGGTAAGCTAAAGGTTTTGGTCAAAAACATGATGTCCACAAAGTGTTTGATAAAATGTGAATTAGGAATTTAGCCTAGTTGAGTAGATTAGTTTCAAATCCAAAATAAATAGGTCACTAGGTAATGGTTAGATACATATATGGGATAACCAAATGCATATAGGCGAAGTTGATAGATTTAGTAATGGATATTAAGTGAAATCTAGAACTTTCCTTAGGTATTTAAGAGGATTTACAACGTATGGTGTTTTAGGGAAAATAAATCTATAACATGTATCTACTGACAAGGTATAATTTAGGCAAAGATGAAATCATTCATATGAATTCAATATTGTGGGGAGGTGTTATAGGGCCACAGCAAGCGTTCGATTCCAAACCAATAAATTTTAAGGAAGCAGTTAAAAAGGTTGTTGCAAATTCTAGTACTAAGAAGACTACCCCTCCTTATAATGCCTACATAGTATAATAAGGAGAGGAGGTGCCATATGTGGAGATCTTAAATGAGAAAGTGTCTAAATATAGAGATACTTTATCATCGGATGTAGTCATTTGTAGTTTTAATGGTTTGTTGGCCTTCAATGATGGCATTATACCAATAGATACATAGGACATGGGCAAAACAATGTGAGATATCCCTTTGCTCCCAAGGATTTTTCATTATTCATTTACTTGATGAGAAATATTACTATAAATTCCATTTGGAAGGTCCATGGTTATGGGGAAGCATGGGTTTATTTATCACTCCATGGTTTCTAGAATTTGACCCAAATTCATTATCAGTCACAAAGATGCCAATATGGGTTTGGATCCCAAACTTGCCTCTATACTTTATGCATATGCATATAGATATTGGGAATGTTTTGGGCTCATTCATAAAAATTGATAATGAGCAAGTTGAAGGAGGTTTATGTACATATGCATGAATATTTGAGAACATTGATCTGAGTAAAGGATTACTGGATAAAATTATTCTTAAACATGATCAATCCCAACATATTCAAGCTTTAGATTATGAAAATATTATCTTTAGATTCCTTAATTGTAAATTACTAGGTCACATTTATGGTCATGCCATGAGGGTCATATTTAGAAACACAAGAAATAGGTGGTGAATCCAAATTCTAGTAGGTGGAGCTTTCTAGATAAAGAGTTAGCAGCAGAAGATATTTTTAAGAATGTAGGTACTTAGAAAAATGCCGAATTAGGGGAGAAAAAAGATAAAGATCAAGACACTCTGACTATAAAATTAGCATCAGCTGAGGAGGATAAAATTAAAGTATAATATGTATCTTTTACAATTCTAGTATGGGTAGTGAAGAGATTTCATGAATCATAGATTTTGATTTTGATAAAGAGGTGTTATCAAATTTGAACTCAAATTTTTTGTCTTCTAATAGGCAACTTGTCATGTTAGACATTGATCAAGGAATATGGTAGTATGTGAAAAATAAAAAAGTAAAAAGGGTAGGATTTTTGTCCATGAGGATCATATCTCCCATTAAAGGTGAGCTTTGGGCTAATTTCTTTGGGTTGATACAGTGGTTGCTCAAATCATTGGTATTAATCTCACTTTATGGTGTGGTTTTGTGTTGATAGTCAGTGAGATGTTTCACTTGTTTACTTTCCTTTTGTTTTATCCCTAAATCCCTTGGTAATATTTGGGGTGTTTTTTATTACTTAATTTGTGTATCTACTTTTCCCTATGCTTGTTTTTCCTTATGGTTGTAGTTTTATGGTCTTGTTCATTTTTTTTAATTTTAATAAATGGGACGATGACCTGTCAAACTTCAAAATTGATCTTAAAAATAATATAAACATATTAATATAATTTATTGATTATTATATATTATATAAATATTTAATATTTAATAAAATATTCATTATTTATTGTATATAATATATAATACATTGAACCACCATATCTCTTGGAGATAATGCAAATATTTGTAAATATTTGAACCCAAGTGGATAATGGACTACCCAAAATTGGCAATGTTTATGGATTTATTTTTAGTTTTGTCTTTCCTCCACTCACCAAAAATATATAAATAAACATTATTGCTACAAATTCAATGACTACTATTAGTATTACTAATAAATAAAATAAAAAAAATATACAAATATATGTATCCATATATATATATATATATATATATATATATATATATATATATATATATATATATATATATATATATATATATATATATATATGGCATCTTACATTAGTGATTAGATTACATAGGGGACAATCATGGATGTGTTGTGTCATGTCTCTTGAAACTACATGGGAGTTGACCTTAGTGGTGTTACTATCAATAAAATTATATTATATATAAATAATCCAATATAAATATATGTATGTATGTATGTACGTACACATGAATACTACACACACACACACACACACACACATCAAGGTTAATAACATATAGAAATTTTATACTTAAACCCCTAAAATAAAATTCAAGGCCATACAAAACATGCAATTAGTGAAAGATTTCAAGGTGCACAAGGCACTATTGGAATGGGAAACGACATGTTATTTAAGGTGATATCATACATCACAGGGGCCATATCATACACCAGACCTAGATTAAATGCAACTATTTTATTCACATGGATAACATGAATTAAAAGGAGTCCATAGCTTACAAGGTGGCATCATCTTTGATTAACCATTTTCTATTATCAAGGTTCGACAAGGATGTAATGAGATATTATTTAATCATGACATGGCTCCACATCTCATATGTAATGTGAGTCAAATATGCAATGTCATTGATCTTGGGGCAATACAATGAGGTTCCAGAGTCTATCTTGTAGCTTCCATTCATTGATGATGCCAATATATTGATTTCTAGATAAATTACATTAGGTTTAAGAAAATACAAAAATGTCATATTGAGACCCCTACAAGAAATGGCAAGGCCATATATAACTTAAAAATATTGCATGATTTCAAAGTGAGATGGGCAGTGATGGTGAGGGGAAATTACAAGTTGTTTTTGATGATATCATACACCAAAGGTCCATATCAAAGACCAAATCTGGATTCACTGTAGATTTTGGGTTTACATGTTCATCCCCTATTGCAAAAGGGTATGCAAATTTAAAATTGGTATCATCTTTGAATGGTTATTTTTTATTGTTAACGGTTTACAAGGATGTCATGAGAGTTAATTTGATTGTGACATGGCTCCATATTTTATGTGTGGCTCCACATCTTATGTGTGGCTCCACATCTTATGTGTAGCTCCATAACTTACACACGCACACACAGTATAAAAAATTATAATTTGGGTAATTAATTAATAATATAAAGTCTTAATTAAAACCCAATTGCCATTGAACAACACCAAACTAACTGTCCTCTTGAGAATCGGATGATGTTTTATGACATGAATCAATCGACACTTGGAAGAAAGGTAGATAAATTGAATGAGGTTTTTATTAGGGGTGGACTAGGTGGAGGAGGTTAATGACATATATCACACAAGTTTTTATTTTGGATGGCTTGTAAAATGATGTCATAAATTAACAATTTCCATGTTCATTGATAAAAATATGTTGCCATGTGTTTTACTATGTTCCCCCACATATCACTTATGAATGATCTCTAATGTCTATGACTATTGAATGATGACTGGTTTGTACATCAATATAATGACCATTATTGATAACCTTTGAAACAAGACCCTCATATTTTATTTCATATGACATGGAAATGAGTTGTGTGGGGAAAAGACATTTTATTTATCGAAGATCTTGACTAATGGAAAAGTGGTGGTGAAGGGATAGGCAATACAAAACATGAAAGTGGTAAAATACTTTATGGTGATGATGAGGGGAAATGTTAGGGTATTTTATTTGATATTAGACACCATATATCCCATATCATATTGTAGACCTAGATTTAGGCCACTTATTAGATTTACATGGTTTTCACACATTACAAAGGGGTGTCTATCTTTCAAGGTGGATAAAACTTTGATTAGTTATTTTATATTGGTAAGAGTGGATGAGGATTCCATGAGGATTGATTTTATTGTGATGGTGCTCCACATATTAATAATGGCTCAAATCCATCTTACAATGTAGCTTATGTATGGACAAGACATTGAGGTACTAATGCCTATATTTTATCTTATGTTCATCCATATTATGAATATATTAACATCTAGAGTGATTAAATCTAGGTTAAAAATCTATGTAAACACCAAAATCAGACCCCAAGATGAAAGGGCAAGGAGATAAAGAACATGAAAGTGGTGAATAATTTTAACATGCATTAGGTGGTGATGGTGAGAGATAATTATAGGGTGTTTCAAGTCATACCACATTTTATGGGTCCCATATTATACACTCAACCCATATTCAAGGTGGTGGTTGGATTTACATGACCTACATCACCCATTTTCAAAAGGTTCCATAGCTTGTATGGGGTGACATCTTTGATTTGTCATTTTATATTTTTTAGGGTGGATGAGGATGTCATGAGAGTTAATTTTATTTTAATAGGATTACATGTTTGATGTGTGACTTGAATCAATGATACAATATTGATAATTTATAAATAATATATTGAGGTCCCAGAGTCCATCTTGTTGCTTCCTTCCATCCATGTTATCAATATATTGACACCTAAAAATAAAAAATTGTATCCCTTACAGTGTTCCTTACACCATAAGGGAAACTAATAGCTTAATAATCTTACCACTTATTTCTCCTATATTATGAACCTAAGTGTTGCATAACTATTCTATATAAACCACTTGAATTATTATCCCAAAAAGCTCTGATCCAAAATTAATATATGCTTTTATAGAATGTATTATCCTTTTTATGCCATTGATCCTCCAAGAGGATGTCAGTTCCCTTTAATCTATTTTTTAGTCTCTTGAGAACTATAAATAACATTGGCATCTTATGGGGTAAATGAAATTAATGGTTGAGTAGTGACTTGAGATGTGATTGGGGGATGTTTGGATTTGGTAGTTGGGTTTTGACCCAAAAGCTCATTTTTAGATGTTTTAGGTTGATTGGTTTATCCACCTTAGAAAACTTCACTACTTAGCCTTACCTAGCTAGGGATATTATTATCCATTAGCATCAAATTCTTGGGTCCACAAATAAAAGACAAGTAAATACCTATTGAAAAATCAAAACCTATGCTTGATATTGGTCAAGAAATGCTTGGGTTATAGAATATAAGAAGAAAACATCCTTTAGTCAATGTCTATCCAAACAACTTCAAAAAATGATTCTACAATGATGTCAAGTAGTTTGGACCCAAATTTTAAGCATCTTTCAAAGTATATTTTACTTTAAAAATATCTAATTAAAATAAATTCTCTAGCTGATTATAAGCATTTTTAAATTTAGACATTTGAAGCACAAAACCAGGAAGAGTTTTCTAATAAAAAGACTTGTTACCTTGTGGAATAATCTCAAGATGAACTTGAAAGCCTCCTTAGGCACCATAGTTATTATCTCCTCTAAAATTATCATCACATCAAATGATACATGCGATTGTGGAGATGTTATTAAAATAAAAAGTTCTACTTTCCAAAGGGAAGAGGAGGTAAAAGTGTACATTACATTGAACTAAAGATTCAATGATAACCATTTGTAGAGATTATGCTATAAAAAATGGGAGGCTAAGTGCACTTAAATCACCATCCTTATCAGAAACACCTTTAACCTATGGATTTTATTAGGATATGTGTGGTTGACCAGTGATGCACATAATCTTTTATTTAATATTTTAATAATCTTTGAGGTGCATATTGGTAGGATTAATTGGCATATTTGGGTTTATATATTTTTTATAGATTAATTAGAGTATATATGCAATTCATTTAGGATATTAGTCATCATATATTATAAATTATATTCTTATTGTAAGTACTTTGGAGGCTATGCCCTCAAAGTGGCTCAAATTTTGTATTCAAGTATTTTGTTATTCAATTTACTTTATTTCATAGATCTACTCTTATTTAAGAGTGAATGTGATATTCTAATTAAGAGAGATATAATATTATAATTTGTTATTGTGATTCTACTATTTGGACAGTAATTTCATTATAAGTGAGATTGAGAAGATGGTATGTATAAAGTGAGTATTATTTGTCATAGTCACAGTACGTATTCTTCTATGTTGTGACTAACTCACCCCATTCTCCTTTTTTGAATTAGGACCCTTTATGACAGTAATTTTTATACTAGTTCACGGTTTATCTTTCAAAGGTTTAACTTGGTATTTTAATTCTATTTATCTTAATTAGATTGGAATTTGATTTTATATTAATGGTTAATGTAGAAATTTTAAGTGAGTGTTTGCAGGGAAGCCACGGGTTTGGCAAGTTCCCAAGCATGATCAATAGTATCTGCCCAATGCACTATGGTTATAAACTACCTTATTCAAATATTTTAGCATATTTGAAGCTTAATTGAACATTGAATGATGTTACCTTAGTATTTTGCATCTCTTTTTTGAGGATCTAACTTTGTCTTGGATCATTTTGAATTACTTGTGTAAGTGATGACCCTTTTATTATTTGATGTGAAAGAAGTGTGCCACTCATTTGGATCTCCCTACATCATCCACAACATTTAATATTCTTTTCATATTTTCTAAAACATTTAGAAATACCCATAACATCCTTGATCCCCTAGACGCACTCTCAACTTCTCACAATGGTTACACTTCTTTGTGACACCTCACAGTCCTTATAACATTTATATTTTCTCATAGCTTCCCCATAACACTCCATTACCACATGTCATGTAACCTTATTTATGACATATGATATTATTAGTGGTTCTTCCATAGCCAGATCTATAATACCCCAAGATACATATTCTAACAAGAGTGCAAAATTATAAAGGGTTCAATAGTTCCTGGTAGTCCCCCATGATGGATCCTAATTGAATCATCATGTTCTTAAGTGGCTCCTATGATGGAGGAATATTTTATTTTTATATCATAGGGACACTCATGATTTATGTTTTATGAGCATTCTTATAGGTGTAACAAACTTTTCCATCATGGTAATGAGTAAGCAGAGCCTCGACACTCTATAAATTTACATTCAAAACATTGTAAATGTGTCATACTTGTTAATATAGGACTTAGAAGATATAAATTTGAAAGAATGTTCATAATATTTTGGTTCTCTTTGTGAATTCCCTCCAGTTATCATTCTAATGTGGTATATGTTGAATGCTTCCATGGACTATAATATGAGTACATACTATTACATATAAGCTTAATTAAAGTGAGCCATTTTATAACTTAGTTAATTTTTGTAGCTTATCTTGTTTATCTAAATAGTCATTTATAAATGTGTTATACTAAAAATCTTCATGGTTGTTGATCTTTGAGATAAATTTTCCATAATCATGCTCTCCAAAAACTTTCCCGATATTCCTTGCCTTATTTAGTCTAGTTCAAGCTAAATTAGAGCTAGATACATGGAGGTTACTTAAATTAAACCCATAGATTATTCCTAAAAAAATTACATCCTCACCAAATCTAAGAAACTACTTCTCTTCCCTACCCTCCCTCTTTTTTTTTTTCTTCAACCCACATTTAGCTTTAGTAAGTTATCATTTCCAACATCCATTCTAGTGTATTAACAGATATATCTAGAATTAACATAATGTTTGGTTAATGGTATGAATATTTTCAAGCATCAACATTATTCTTGGAGATTATTCCCATAGGATACATAAGAGAGCATAAAATATACCTCATACCTTAGCTTTACCTCAACAATCCTAAAATGAGAGGGTGAAATCCCCTAATGTCTTTGGTGTGTTTAAATCACACATTAACATGTTCTTAAATGGCACTAGGAGGGCACCTAAAAATAATTATATCATGTCTATACATTTCCATTATTGAAGTTATTATTTAACTATAAAGAAACTTGGATTCCCCTTCCCACATCACTAGTTCTAAATCTAATTCTAGTTCATTGTTATTCCCAACATTAGGAACATTCATGAGGCCTAGACTCAGTAGATGGAGGCCAACAACCCCTATAATTTAGCCTAATTTGTTCTCACATTGTAATCCTAATCCCATGAGATAAATTCCTTAGTTATCCATATCCACTATGAATATCTCTAGGGATGCCAATGACCTACCTAGGAACTTAGAAAGATACATTCCACACCTCACACCTAGTGGGCAATGAACCACAAGATAACATATTACATCCTATAGGACTACCCTAAGAGTTATAAATGTAAAGCATGAAGATATATCTTGTATACTCTTCCCATTTACCTTATCGATTGTCACTTATTAGTGGTTCTTGAATTTTCCTAAGGATTATACCATTAGGTGGGATCAAAAAACACATTTTAAGGTCAATTTCACCATGTCATTGATCCTAGTGTCATATGTTAATATTTAACTAATATGAAAATAGATAATAACAACCCTATTAGATATTTTAATACTAGATTTAAAAATATTTATAATTTCATAATGATGTTGTACAAGTCTAACACTTAGATGGAACTTGAGATGTACTAAAATTCCTTAAACCCTTAGATGGTTATGTTCCTATGAAGAGAACCCATCTTATTAGATTTACCTTTGTCTTATGTAGAAGATTTAAAAATGGATAATTAGTTAAACCCACAAGTCCAATCATTTGTGATCATCCCAAATATTATCCCAAGCTTTCTTTCCTTGAACGTAATCCCTAGAGACAACTAGAACACTTTGATGCCTACCCATGTACCAATCCTCAATAAATTTCTTCTAAGGCAAGTCATGCATAACCAACACTTGGGTTTCATCAACCTAACTAACATATAACTAGATGCAAAACCAAGTTTTAGTCCCAATTGTAAATAATGTCTAAAATATTGATCAAAATTCCACCAAGAATGAACTAGACACCATATAACGCATGGTCTAAAAGCTCAATAATGACTTCTTAGGCCTCCAAAGATAGATAGAAACTTAGAAGGATAAAATACTAATATAAAATTATCTTAAAAAAGGTTAAATAATCCCTTCAATCATGTTGGTAATCATCCTAATCCCTTGCCTAATAAATTACTTGAAATCAATATATGTGAGTTGGCCTTGCCAAACTGATGTAGAGTGCAAAATATGGCCCAACATGGGGAATTATGCTATGTCAATTTATACAATGCCTTTAACATTTACCAAAAAGAGATGGAGGGGTTTTAATTCATCCCTAACCACTTGGATACATCCAACACATTAAATCCATATAACACATATAGATCCCCAAACATCATCATGTATTTAAAACCTTTGACTTCCCAGACCAATACGAAAATGAACTAGAAGAAGTCACAAATGAGGTTCATGTATTCCAAAAATATAATCATAATAGTTATGAGTTAAGGATTCAAATGCAACAACCTTTCACAACATCCACATCTCTAAACCTAGTAGCTACACCTCCTGACACAAAATCCAATAATGATCCCTCACCCCCAAAGGGTGGTGACCAAAATATTCCCTCAAAATCACCCCAAACCTTAGGCAAAGGAAATTACAACATTGTTGATGATATGAATAATATAAATTTCAAAATTATGTTACATCAAGTTACTCAAATCATATAACAAAGTGACATACTTCTAAACACCATGATTGAGAAACTAGTCAAGGGTAAGCAAAAGATAACCCATACCAATGTAGTTATTAATAAAATAACGTGGAAGTTTGTCCTTTCCTCCTTGTAGTTAATATATTTCAAAAAAATATCCATAATTACTTAGTATAATAAGGTGCTTCTAACAACATTATTCCATCATGTGTGTGTATAAAATTAGGCACAATGTTTATTAAGTCAGATAAGATTATTGTCTAGTTGGACGAAGATAGAGTTCAAGGTAGTCAAGGAATTGTTAGGTGTTCATATATAACTTGCATCAGAACCTAGGATCTAAAAACTTATGGATATCTAGGTAATTGAAATCATAGAGGCTTATGTCATTTTTTTAAGTTGTTATTAGTCCAAGACCCTCAATGATTACATGGCCACTAATTTTTATCACGTGTGGATACCATGGAGAGGATTTACCAACCAAATTAGGGTAGACAGGGAACCTATAATGGTGTACATGATTATTGAGTAGAATGTGGTGAATGAAAATGTAAATGTAGTGATGACCAACATAGGTGTATATACCCACTCCACATAAGATACTAGTAGTATAACCCATAAAAACTTTGATCCACCTAGTTTATGGTCCCTTCATTTTGACAGGACCCATTCTAAGCAAGGTTTGAGGGTTGGGATTGTATTAGTTGACCCATAAGGTAAATAATATGTTTACATGTAAATGTTTCAATTTCCTTTCACTAATAATATCATAGAACATGAAGCACTCATCTTAGGCCAAAATTTTGATTTGAAACAACACATTAAAGAATTGTGTACATTCATTGATTTAGAATTGATAATCAACTAGGTTAAGAGTAAATTTTAATACAAGCTATCTAACTCAAATAATTACAATTGGAGAGCTTGGTATTTATTCTAGGCCTTAAATGATTTCAACATCTTCCCCATCCAATGTGAGGATAATCATGTCAATGGCTCCTTAGTGGTGATGACATGAAATCTAGCCCATTTAGATGACTCTAGACCATGACAATTATATTTCATACTAGTACCTTATCTTTTAGTGCTAGATAATGTCAGGAACTTCCAAGTTTTTTATGATGACAAACACATAATAGAATTCATGAATGGAACTAGTTTTTTTTTCATGTCTGTTATAAATGAAAAAGATAGGGGTGATCATGAAGACGTTGAAGGCGATGATGATGATATTGTGAACCTCAAAAATAACTAAATTCCTAAGGTTTGATTTCATTAGAAATGACCTTTAACATTGATAATTCAATAGATCAACCTAATCTACTAATCATCAAGGAACACATCCATTTTCATCAATTTAGTGATGGCCAATGAACCCAGGAATGTTAATATCTACCTTAATTATATTAAACCCAAAATGAGAGAGCTTAAATGACTACTTCCACTATGTAAAGATATAATTACCTAGACTTATGATGACTTGAAGGTCTTTGACCCAAATGTGATGACGCACACCATCCCATTCAAGCAGGGATAGAATCCTTTTAGAAAAAGACAATGACCCATTAATACCATCCTTGAGACTCTTATACACAAATTAGTCCATAAACTACTCTTTATGGGATTATCTTCCCAATTTGTCATTCTATGTGGGTATCCAACTTGGTTCCCATTTGAAAAAAGAATAAAGAAATATGAAATGTCCATTTCTTAGTTTTCATTAAAATTTCCCTTTCTAAGTTTTTCACTAACTCTAAAATTTCCTGTGATTTCTTTCCAATATTAGACAAAAATCAAATACCAAAACAACACATAAAATACTTAATATGGAAAACCTAATTGAATTCTTTATTACAATAAGCTGAAGGCACATAGAAAACTAGTGAAGATATAAATCAAATAATAATTAAATGTTTTGAAACCTTTAATAGTATTAATTATGTTTAGTAGCATAATAATTTATTAGAGGGTTGTGTTTTATATTTGGAAAAATTATAGTAGTGAGAGTGCCCACAAAGTAGTGTTTGATGTCCCTAAAGTAGTGTTAATGTTTCAAGATGAAACAATTGACTATGGATGTCTTAATCCAATAGTTGGATGTATCATGACAATAATAAAGGATAATTATATGCTATTTGAAGATGTGATACATCATGCAAAGCAATCTACCACAATAAATAATGCATAATTATAACCAAAACCCTCAATATAGAATCAGTGACTAGTATAATAATGGTAAATGGGAATAATAACCAATAATTATGCATAGAAGACTACCCAATTGTACAACTTTGAATTTTGATGTTATGGTAGGTGCAAACATTAAAATATTATTTTGTGTGGTAGGGGCAACCCACACACATAATTATGATTCATTGTACTGTATTAATTGAACTAAGACACTCCAACCCTTAAAAATATTGGAAAATAATAACACCCTCTAGCCAATTGAAATTTGAAATTAAACTTGATATATTAGCATAATTACGATCCCTAAATGAATCACAATGAAGGATATAAGGGTTCTCATCCTCATATCTTGCACACTTGAGGGTTTTCATCCTCATATGGATAAGTTAAACATAGAAGCTCAAACTATAGAATAGGGTTTATTTTTAATAATAATGAATAATAATCCTTTTGATCCCAACTCTTATTTTATAATTTAATTTTTCTAGTTTCCCTAACCCTAAAAGCATTTAAAACAATTTTAGATAAATATTACTTTTTGGCCCATTTAATGAATATTACTTTTTGGTCCCCTTTATAATAATAATACATGAATTTCCTTTTCCATGTTACAAAATAAAGTAATTTTAGGATGACTTACAAATATTTTTATTAAATTATTTCCCTAAATTTATCCCTTAGCCTACATAAAATAAGAAATAGGCTATAGGTCTTTTGATTGGTTTGATTATAAAAATGGGACATGACAGTCCACCCTTCTTAGAATTTCTTACCATCAAGCAATTTTCTCTTCCCAAACGACCATCTCTATAATACCTAGATCCCAATTCATCCTTTGAAACTTGAAATAACAAAATGGTCCTTCTGATATTGCACCCTCATTACCTACATTATATGTTTTTTGTTTCCAATTTATGGTTCCCTTAGAGAATTTAAAATTGGACTATAAATCAAAATTCATGAAGTTAGATTGATTTCCAAATTTATGTTGTAAATAATATAATTTATTTTTAACTCTAAATTTCTATGTATGATTGCATGCATTAGGAATTCTTGATGTTTGTTATGTATAACTCCTTTCATCTAATTACACTTAGAATTTACCTCTAGTGTTTAGTCTTTTTAGTTATGGAGATCTTGGGGTTTTTATTTTTTTGTTTTGAACACAAATGTTTATTGAAAAGCTACTTATAACAATACCAATTATCCATGTTTATAGATTTTAATTCCATTTTCATTGAAAATCATGTGACCTATTTTATTTATCATTAATGACTTATTTCACTAGTTCTTTTATATTGAGAGTGATTCTTAATGAAGCTCCAAATTCATATGCAATTTTTTTGTTACCAAGACCTAATTCCTGGAATAATTATTCATTTATTGTTAACTCCATTAACCTATCAAGTTCATCTATTGAAATGAACTTCTCCATTTGATTATTGATATCAATAACATTAGCTTTTATTTGGAAATAAATTTATTTTTGTTGTTGAAATTTGACTTATGTAATTGTTCCTTTGTGTATCCTAAGGTTACTAACATGTTTGGAATTTGAATTCAAACTTATGTTGTGTTGTGTTATTTCATTTAGATGTGATCTTTGGGGAAAATAAATAAACACCACACTATGTTTATTTAGAAAAAAATTAATATCAAAATGGTGTTTATCTAGTTCACCATATAATGGGAAAGTATGAATGCCTTCCATAACCAAGAATCTTGTTTCCCCTACTAATTCCATTTCTTTAAACTTCACAACTTTCCCTTATAAAATAAAGTTTATCTCCTTGGATTGAGGATTTTTTGAGTATTTTCCATCAATTCTAACCATTTAAATTCCATGTCTAGGTTAGTATTCATAGCATATATCTTATCAGTAATAATGATATTGAACTCATCACAAATTTTACCCTTCATCTATCTCAAAATATCATCCACATCCCATATCCAAATGCATAATCTATCTTGAGAAAAAGGATCTATGTGCCCTTTCAAATTTTCATCCTTATTATAATGCTTCCTATGATGAAAATATTTTTGGCACTTATGTTCATAGGCATGTGAAGTATCATATATTATTTTACACCAAAAAGAATTTAATGAATTACTTTCTTGATTGTTTACCACAAATAGTGGTTCATAGGGATTACTAGTACCTTCTTCTTCCTTAACATGGTTATGTAGAATATTATTTAATGTGTCATTAATTCCACATAAATATAGTCTATTACACATGGTAAATGTTATGTTAATGTTGAGTGGTAAATCAACAATACTAGCAATTGAATTAAAACCATTATGAGAAAATGAAATTATTGTTGCCCCACCAAGCATGCCATTGAATCTGTATGGAGAATAGTCATTTTCCCACTTATAACCAGCCATAATAAAAAATATAATGACACGTGCATTGAAAATACGACCATGGTTTTGGAAATTACACTTTATATCCAAACATAAAATTTGAATCCATCCAATATGGCATGTGTATGAATCTGCTTACCTTGTAATTGAGCTACTCAATTATCACTTGCCTTGAGATCACTATCAGATGTGAGGTGACATGCCTTTAGACCTCGTATTAGACTTATAAGTCTTATGGTCTCTTCATTATAATTATTTTAAGAATATCCTATAATCTATGCATTCAATGATACTTCCTCTTTACAAGTAGATAATGATAATGTGAATGGAGTAAAGGATAAATCAGCCAAACTTTTAAAACAAAAACTAATTATTCTAGCATAATTTATGTGGTTCCCATTCATGAACCATACCTTGTTAATAATGAATGCTTTGTTGTTGCACCTGTTGATTTGTGGCTTGTAGCCAAGATTTTTGACCCCTTTCTAACTTGTTGACTATTATGAGATTTGAGTTTCTACCAAATAATATTTGCATATTTTATTGGGATCATAATGGGGTTTTACTGAGCTTGAGATTTGTTTCATAAACACCCTTATAAATTAATGGAACATATCTTATAATTATGTATTTAACAAGTAATGTTTATTCCTCCTTGACTTCATTAAGACAAAAAATTTGTTGTCATTCAATCTTAGAAATTAATGAAATATATTTTTATGATAAAATATGCTTACCTTTAATTTGCATGGTAGATTCCTCTATATCTTGTTGGACCTCTATTTTTGTTATCTCTTCTTTTTTCTAGGAACATACTCTTTGGATCTCACTCCTTATTTCAGTTCTAACTTTTTCTCTTTATTTCTCAACCTTATTATGTATTCATACAAACCTAATTTATTTTTATACCTCAATTTAAGTAAATCCAATTAATCAATAAATTAAACTAGAGATTTAAAACTATCAGGCATCCCTTGATACTGGTCAAGGATTATGGTGGCCTCAAGTTTGTAATTTTCCTTGTCTTTTTATATTTTAATCAACACCTCTTCAATAAGATATAGATTTTTTCCTTTTTTAATAAATTTAGTTGAATAAACATGGGTTGATTAATCATATGACTCCCTTGGGTAGCCTTATTTTGATTTATATTCTGTAAGGCTTGTATCATGTCTGTCATAATTTATTTCATTATTTTTTGGATGGTCTTTGTCAAATATCTCTAACTTTAATTAATATAGTCATGCAAGGAATTCATTTATTTTGTATCTATTTTATTTTTTCTCCCATGATTTCCCATCTGATTTATAGGCTTTAAATATCATAGCTCTAATACCACTGAAATGTCCCTTTCTAGGTTTTCACTAAAATGTCCCTTTCTAGGTTTTCACTAAAATGTCCCTTTAGAGTTTTTTTCATAACTCTTAATTTTCCTATGATTATTTTCTAGTATTGGACATAAATAAAATACTAAAATAACATATACAATACTAAATATTAAAAACCTGATTTAATTCTTTATTGTAATAAATTAAAGGCACATATAAAACTAGTGAAGATATAAATTGAACAATAATTAAAAGTAGCAAAACCCTTACCAATATTAATGATGTTTGGTAGCATAATAATTTATTAGATAGATGTGTTATATATTTTATATAATTACAGTAGTGAAAGTGCCCACAAATCAATGTTTGATGTCCCAAAAGTAGTGTTGGTGTTCTAAGATGGAATGTTTGACTACTAAAGGCAATAGTTAAATGTGTCACGATAATAATAAAAGAAAACTATCTATTATTTGAAGATGTGTCATAGCATGTAAATAAATATACCACAATAAACAATACATAATTTTAACCAAAACCCTTGATATAGAATCATTGACTGGTATGGTAGTGTCGAATGGGAATAATAATTAATAATGATGCACAACAAACTACCCAATGGTAAAACTTGTAATTATGATGGTATGGATGGCTCAAACCTTATAATCATAGTAGATCTGTATGGTAGGGATATCCCACACACATTATTTTGATTTATTGTATTGTAACAATTAAACTTGGGTACTCCAAATTTTTAAAAACTAGAAACTAAAAACAACCTCTAGCCAACTAAAATCTGAAATTAAACTTGATTTTTCAGCACAATTATGATCCCTAAATGGAATCACCACAAAATATAGGAGGATTTTCATCCTTAGATCCTATACATCAAAAGTTTTTTTATCCTCAAAATGGATAATTTGAACACAAAATCTCAAATTCTAGAAAAGGGTTGTATTTTTATTAATAATGAATAATAATCCTTTTGATCCCAACTCTTCTTTTAAGTTTTTATTTTTCTAGTTACCCTAACCCTTAAATCATTTAAAACACTTTTATATAAATATTAAATTTTATCCCACTTAATGAATATTACTTTTTATCCCCATTTATCATAATAATACATAAATGTCCTTTTTCCATGTTATAAAATAAACTAAATTTAGGATGACTTAAAAATATTATTATTAAATTATTTTCCTAAATTTATCCCTTAGCATATGGAAAATAATAAGTCTTTTGATTGGTTTAATTATGAAAAGGGTACATGACAAAATTAAGATTTGAGTTGATTTCAAAATTTTGAAAAAATCATCAGAGAAGGATATTTATCATTTACCATCCCTATAAAAATTGATCTAAATGGTTAATGGCTCACACATGATTTCCTTCTTGGATGTATTTTTGGGATTTAACCAAATTTTGGTAATCTGCAAAGATAGGAATAATACCATATTCATTACCAAGTGTGGCATCTTCACCTTCAAGAGACTGACATCTGGTCTAATTAATGTTGGAGCCACCTTTCAAAGATCCATATACTTTGCATTCCAAGGTTTGATTTTAAAATGTATAATTATCTACATGGATGACTTAATTATTTTCTCAAAATTTAGGTCAAAGTATATACTTCATTTTTAGAACAAGAGATGTATGTCACCTCCCTCAATCCTAAAAAAAACATATATGAAGTTACTAAAGGTAAAATTATGGCTCATATAATCATGAAAATTTTATTTCTATTTACCTTGATAGAGTTGATGTAATTTCAATAATACCTCTTCCTAATAATAAAAATGTATTACTTGTGCAAGTGCTAACACTTTTATTATTCAATATGCAATACATGTTCTACTCATTTAAATCTCATCACATCATTTGTAGTATTTTTAATTCATCATGTCTCATCTATAAAAATTATAACTACTCACAACTTCTGGGATTCCATGGTGTCACTCTTAGCTCCTCGTGGCAATTAGACTTCTTTGTGGTGCCTCACAATCTTTGCATAATTTAGATTTCCTTTTGACTTCCCTATGACATGAAAATTTCTTCATGACATATGACTTATTAGCATCTCCTTCATATCCATATATATAATTCCAAATGATACACCATGTAACAAGAGTGTAAAATGACAAAAATGCCAACAAATCATGTTGGTTCCCCACAGTGGATCCTAAAAAAATCATGTTCCTGAGTGGCTCTTATGAGGGAGGAATATATGATTTTGATCTTACACGCCTAGTACTACTTATTATTTTATGATCATGTTTATATGTGTAATAACCTATGCCATCATGGTAATGAGTAAGTAGGGTCTTCACACTCTATAAATGCACCTTCAAACCATTGTAAATGGGTCAGATTTTTTAATATAGGACCCAAAAGATATAAATGTGAATAATATTCATAATATTTTGGTTCTCCTTATATATGCCTTTTAATTCTTAGTCTAATGTGGTATATTTTTAATGCTTTCATGTAATATGATATTATTTTTTACTATTACATATGAGCTTATCTTAAAAGTTAATCCATTTGCCAATTTTGTTATTTTCTTTAGCTTATCTTGTTTGTCTAAATAGTCATTTATAAATGTGTTATACTAACAATATTCATGGTTGTTCATCTTTGAGATAAATTTTCATGTATCATGCTCTCCACATACATTCCATATAATTTCCCCAAACTCCCCAACCTAACTAGTCTAGTTTGAGTTGAAGTAGAGCTAACAACACAAGTGTTATTTTAGTTAAACTGATAGAATATTTTTGAAAAATAGTGCCATACTCATCAAAACTAAGAAACTCTTTTTCCATAAATTTCCCATTTTTTTACCCACCTTTAGGTTTAGGCAATTATACAAAAATTAACATGCTAACAAGTGCACTCAAATTATTGAGGTATGGCTAGGACATCTAACATAATGGGTAGATGGATAGGTGAATCTACAGAATGAGCAGATTGATTTGAAGAATATATTTTTGGATGATAGGTGGTAGGGGATGATCATGATGTAACTATAGGATATCTACCATGTCATTATGTTCATTTAGGGCATATAATTGGGAGTAAATGGAATTATAAGGTCCCTCTATGTTAGTGATAACAAGGAGGTGAAGCTCCTGACCAAGATTATGTATAGTGATAAGAATACAATCAAGTTGAATGACTCTGAGGATATGATCAACTTTGTTAGGTTGGATATTCCCTATCAATGTCATATATTAATTTAATGATATATGATGAGGCCAATCCCGAGGAGAAAAAATGGGAAGGTGGATGACTAGGCTTGGATAATGTTGTATTGGTGACCTCAATTTTGGGTCAAAATGAGTATGGGAGGATCAATAATTTGTTCTTACTCCTCAAGAGCATTGATGGAATTGAATATGGGGTTTGTGATGGGTGTAGAATGCAAAACTTCTCTCTTGATTTTAGTGTTAATATTGGATTGAATGTTACTACCAAGAATGAGGGATTTGATTCTAGGAAAAAGACCCACTCTATAAAGGAGTGGATGATCAAGGAGTGTCATCAAAGAGGTAAGGTAAAGTGGTGTTTAAGCATAAGATATTGTCTAAAAGGTGTATTTAAATTTATTACATTTTTTTATAGGTTAGAAGCAAGGTTTAAGTGTTTTTGCTTGTCTAGACAAGGCTTTTTAATTATTTTTTATATTTTTACAATGTTTTGGTGAAAGGAAATTGTAGACCCCCCATTCTAACCATAACTTGATTTTGACTAGACTTCAGACTAATTTATACTAAACATTACAAATCAAGCCTAGGAATCACTAAACATCCCAATTTTGGCCACAACCCATTCATCAATTCTCAAAATCATGATGAGGAATCCCTTTATGGGGTATTCTACCGTACACAATAATAACCTCTCATGAATTCATCTCTAGTCACCTTTCAACCTAACAACTAGTAGTTTGGTCTATGAACCCATTAAGCAGGGCACTTGATCAATTCTTAAAAGAGATAAAATGCTAATCAAAATGAATCAACTAATTAAACTAGATTAAATGCTTAGCTAAATTATCCATTTGAAATATATGGATAATTAAAAAAAGAAATTATAAAATTCAAAATATCAAGCTTTTTCATCATTGCCTTTATGAGTTTTCAATCTCTTTCAAAGTATCTCAAAATATCTAATTTGAGAGCCATGCATGCTAATTGAAAATCATAATTACATGATAACTTTTTAATTTAACTAGAATTAGCCTCAACTCACCTAGGATTAATTTTAACCCATTCCATTTTTAAACTCAAAATTAACTCACCTTAGGTGAGAGTTAATTTTGGAGGCTATAAATACAAGGCCATAACTATTGATCAATTAAATTTGATAGTGTAGTGTTATTATGTAGGATTTCCCTCATATGCTCTTTTAGTAGTGTTACCATGCCAAATTCATAAGCCAACCAACCAAGCCAAGGTGCCAAGGAAAGAAGGAGCAAATGGAGCTTCATTTCTAAAGACTTATTGATGCACAAAATCAATCAAGCCACTTTAACAAGCCATTTTAAGTTCTAAGTAAGGCAAAATAATGATTTATTTATTGTTCTAGTTATGTTTTCACTTGTACACTTGTTACCTATGTTCCCCCTAGTATCTATAGAGGCTAGAGGTGTCGAATGTTTAGTGTATTATTTTGATTTGGTTTTATTAGACTAACATTATACTAACCTCCCCTCTATTGGATTCCTTGTTCAAATGATATCATGCCTAGTGGGACACACACTCCATAAAGTTCTTCCTATCAAAATCAAAAATTGCTAGCCAAAAAAGTGGAAATTGGAGGCTCATGGACATCCTATAGGAAATGGCAATTATGCTTTGTATAGTTGAATTTCTTCTCTCTATAAACATGATAACAGTAATATCATGACTTTACAGTCATGATTATCTTTATAATAGTGATTTTGCCTTAAATGTCACATATTTCCTTAACCATTATGGTTTGGTACTAGCTATTTTGTTTTATAGGGCGAGTTACAATTTTGCATGATAAGTGGCAATTTTGGGTGATAAGTAGCAATATTTCCTTAATTATCATGATATTTCCTAACCATCACTATTTTCCACTAACCATTTTGTGTTATAGGAAGAGTTACAATTTTGCCTTAAAATTGGTGGTATTATCTTAATTTATATGATATTACTTTGAGTTATGATTTCTTGCTAACACTCTATTTTGTAGGTAGTTATGATTTTATTCTAGTTAGTTGTGGTTTTCCAAGAAAAGTTATGGTATTGCTCTATGTTTTTGTAGTTTTGCACTATGTTTAAAAATTTTAAAACCTAAGAGCTAAATTCCAAAAGTCACTTTCCCACTTAAATTTTGATTATAAGCACAAGGACCCACTAATATCTTTTACAGGACCTAAAATCTAAGGAAAGACATTTTTTAGCACTCTAAGTTTCAAAACTCATTTAAATTTGGTGTTTTAAAAATCTTTTACTTGAGTTATTTTTCATTTTTTTAGTTTTCAACACAATACCAAGGGGTTAAACTTCATGACATATTTCATTTGGTGCTATAAAATGAACTCACACTTTAGTTAAATACTCATAAGAGTTTTTATTTTTATATATTTTGTTGAGTATTTTTTTCACAAGGTGAGTGTCATATGTATGCTCTCCCCCCATCCCCTTTAGGGAACGTGGGTGATCAAAAACAATGACTTATTAATTTTTTTTGCTTTGTCCAAAAGCATTGAAGTAAAGTCACTAAGACCCTCCCCAAATTTTGATTGATTTGGGTGACCCCAAAATGACCTTAAAGTCCTTCCACTTTCTTTATTTCATTCATTTTGGCTTATGGGTAGGAGTTCATCGCCTCCCCATGGGTTCTCTAAGGAAGTATTGACATGGGAATTCATCTCCTAGCATCACTTCAACCCCAATTGATGGTAGGGGTATAAAAATTGAGGTTAACTTATTAGGATACTTGTTTGAGCAGTTAAGTAAGCTTTATTAGTAAGAGATTGCCTCAAAATGTATGATTAACTCAGACATCACATTATACTAAGTAATTGACAGATGTATTGGTTATGAAAAGAAAAAGACTTTTTCATAACAAGATAACTAATATGGATCTAAATGATGTGTTTCACCCTAGTGTTAACCACACATATGGGACCATTTATAATGAATGAAAAATGATAGTTTAGATGCCCCCACTTGTCATGGAAAAACTATCAATACAGGGTGAGTATCCCAAATTTCTATGCCACTGTATAAACTTTTGAGAGAAGAGGGAGCCTAAAAACCACACTTTTCATTCACATTTTAATTTTTGGATTAACAACATAATTTCCTCTCAATATCAAGTATATATATGGAATTTGACAGTATGAATCCACCTTGTAAATTTTTTTAGGATGATTACACTCAGGTGTTTTTGTTGTTTTTCCTTTTTACTTACATTGTTTTGAGTTGAAACTATTTATTTGTCATACCACATCTAAAACAATTAATTTTTTCACATCACTCCTTTTTTTGAAGAGGTTTTATTCCATCCATTTAACATCACACTTTTTACTTATTCATTAATCACACTTTTGTGTGTGTCATTTGTTTGAAAGGGGCATCATTACACTGTCCATTTCATTCCAAGTCTTTTGCCTTAGAGAGTTTTTTGAAAACAAACCATTTATCATACCTCTATATATATATATATATATATATATATATATATATAACATCATTACACTACTCACATTATTTCAAAGACTTTTTTTCTTGTGTCTAATTATAATTTCAAAATCATGTATGCCTTTTTGGTTTATACCTAGTATTGTTATGTCATTCGTTTTGGTCTAGTTTATTATCCATTATAAGAACCAAGCCTTTTTAATCAATTTGCAAATTGGTCTTGATAAGTTTAGATTAAAACATTGATTAGTTTATGCATATGCCTCGCATAATTTTGGCTTAGACATTTATCTCTCAAAGTTGGGTTATGTAACGTAGACTAGTTTCTTGCTTAATTCAAAGACTATTTTTGTTCTTAGATTTGAGAAGTGGTATGTCTTCCATGTGCCTAAGGCCCAATTTATTTTTCTAAATGATAAAGTGTATGTTTAAATTTTAATTCCTATTTTGAGTCAAAGTGTTTCAAATCTATTAGATGAATTATATTTCCCTCTTAGACATAGTTTTATGCCAAGTCTAGATTTTGTCCCTTGTTCCCAAAAGACCTAGAAAATTCCAATTTGTCTTAGACCTAGTGTGTTTTAAAGTCTATATCTTGTGTCATGTTTCTAAGATTCATAACACCTTACCTCTTTTGTTTATATTTATTTATTTTGAGCCTAGATTTATGCCGTGTTCCTAAAGACCTAGCAACCTTTTTCATTTTTTAGATCTAGATTAGAATTGTTTGAAACACTTGTTACCAAGTTTGGCATTTGGTTTTACCCATTAACTTATCCATTTGTGTAGTAAATTTTACATTAGACATTGAGTATGTTTTATATCAAGTTTATCATTGACCAATTTGGAGAAACAACGCCATCTCTAGACCAAGTTAGACCAAGTTTGGACCATTTGCCTTTCAAACCTTGATTTTCAAAGTTTTTAGAACTCTAAGCCTTCTTAATAGAATTTTCATTAGTGATTTGGATATGTATATTTATACTCATAGTATATCCATGTAAAATCCAAGTTATGATAATGTGGTCATGAAGGATGACATTATTCAAGACCCCTATGGTGATGATGTAGTTTGTGAGACAGATCCCTATCCTCCTTACACTACTCAATCATGGAAATAAATTCAATATCTATTATCCCATTATTTGGTTAACACACCTCCATATTTAGAGTAAGACCAAGATAAATCCATGTAATACCTTGTTAGTATACCATCAATTATATCACAAGCTCAACAATAATCATATTACCTTATTATGTTATTGACATATGATCCTTATTTATTTAATCATCACTTATTCAAAATAAGGACAAGGTTTTAGTTAGATCTATGGATGTAGGGTCCAATTTTTCAATATACTTCCCCCATGAAAATTTACCTAGTCTAGTTAGAGTGCCTCTCAACATGCCTTATACCTAAACCATTGAATAGGCCTCTAGAAGACATCCTCAAGTTCTCATGTCGATGTAATATCAAGACCCTAATATTATTTTCAAAGTAAAGGGCCTCATGGAGGACCAATTTATATCAATGCAACAAGCATATCAAACTTATTTGAATCTAGCACGTAATTTTAATTCCAGGGCCATGACAAATGCTCCACTCATAGAGTTATCTCCTTCAACAAGGGTATTAATTGATTTGATAGGTTAAGATAATTTAGGTATAGACCCATTTGAAAAAATTACTTTAATTGGTGACATGTATAATTTCCTATATATTGAAGAGGTGACCACATCTTCTACACAAAATAATGTGCTAAACACAGTGGAAACATGCAACTATATTTCAATCTAGACCAAAGTGGTTTAACAACACCAATAAATAGTTTGAAACAACAAGTGCCTTTAATTAATACCATGAGTGGTTCACAATAATAATGGGTAAGAACTCCTACATCCCAACCATAACAAGTTACCTTTAATCCTTAACTAGCTACTTTGTGAAGCATGTAACCACAAAGATTAAGTAATCAAGTGCCAACTAGTATCTTACCTTAATAACAATTGATGAATGTTACTCCACTCTAACAGGTGATGACTAATAGTCCACAATAATAAGCATAGTCCATTTTACCCCAAAAATAGATCTAGAACACTACACCACCTTAATATGGGGTAATAAATGTTTTTCTTCAATAAATAATGACAAACGTACCTAAATAATTGTAGACCAATATACATATACAATCACAAATGATGTCTAATCAATAATTTGTATCTATTTGTCAAAGACAAATGTTGAATATCCAACAAGAAACTACTTCACAATAGGTGTTTTTGTAACCAAGAGGTATCATTGTCCAATAAGTACTAATTAGGAAACAATTACCTTTCATTTAACACATGCCATAAATCCAATGATAGGGCCTTGGTTCACAATAAGCTCCCTTATTTATCCTAGTTTGAATAGTTAGTAACAAGTCTCTACTCAATCTCAGTAGGCACAGTACTTTACCCATATCTGTATCCTTCCATCGTAGCCCTAGTTCCATCAAAACCAAGGTATATATACCAAATCCCAACTAAAATATAGCACAATAATGCATGTAATTTAAAAAACTACATCCCAATATACAGATGCATATTACTATTTGGTTCACTCATCAAATCCGCATTCCATAACAAACTATACCTCCATTTTACCTAGGTCAAGGTAATCCAACTTTGACCACCCAGTCACCACCTCAACCAAATTTTCCATATAGTTTTTTGGCCCAAAAACTTTAGAAAATTAAATATGTAATTGTCACCATTCAAGTAGGGAAGCAAACCAAGAAATTCAAGTTATATGATATGTGTTCATACCCATTCAACATGGAGTATCTAAAAATACCATTTCCTCCAAGATATGAACCACCAAAATTTGATAAATACAAGGGTAAAGGAGACCTTAAGGCCCATTTGATAGAGTTTTTTTTTACTCTCTAGGTAGTGGCCTATAGCAAAATTTAATTAATCCTTTTGTTTCCTTGAAGTCTATCATGATAGGATTTGGATTGGTTCCTCAAATTAGCAAAAAAAATAGTATTTGATTTTGATGACCTCTCAAATAAATTTGTGGATCATTTCTCCTATAATCTCAAACATGATATTTCATTAGTAGATTTGACCCAAGCCAAGAAAAAGGTTGATGAAAGCTTTCAAATCTATCTACAGAGATGAAGAGTTATTGCTAGTCACTTCACTCAAAGTTTACCAAATAAATAATTGACCACTGTGTTTGCTATAAGTTTACACAGTGAGATATCCTATCATCTAGAGCCTTAGTGTCTACATAATTTCAAAGAGATCATCGACAAAGGTTTACTAATTTAAAAGGCCCTTATTAATAAAGGGATTATTAAGCTAACCTCATTGAATAAAAATTAGAACCAAAACTAAGTAATAAGCCAAATTCAAAACCCTAACCAAGTCAAAATACAAGTGTCTACACCAGGACAGGCTAGTAACTATGATAAATCCAAGTAATACAACCATAATAATAATAATAATGTTGTTGTTAATGGAGTAACTGAGTCACATCATGTACAAATAGTATAAACACCATCTACTCAACCTACGTTGTAAATGCATCTTACTCCTCATCAGCAACCTATTCATCAAACACATCTTTTATAGCAACTTATACTAGCTTCACAAACACATCAACCATCACCTTTGCAAACCCCTCCTCCAATAGAAAACCCATACCTTGATTCTTTAGTGACCTTGGTGAACCTATCAAATCCATGTTTCATAAGATAGCCATAGATAATATGATTAATTGGCTAATTTTGAAGCATTATCTTGAGGGTATTCTATATCTGAACTAGTACAAAGAGAATGAGATTTGTGAATACCATCATGTTCATGAACATAATCTACATTTTTATATGTAGATAAAACACCTCATCAAAAATATGTTGGAAATGGGGAGATTACATTAGATAATAGAGCCTCTACTTCTAATCAAAACCTTGGTATCTATTAAAACCCTTTTCCATAGCATAACAACAATAATCAACAACAGTAATAATAAATTCTAGAATAACATCAATAATAGTATCAAAATTAATCATGCTAACAATAATAATACCAACAATGACAATAATAACATGAATGAGAGGAACCAAGACCAAAGTGATCCCGAAAACCAATAGACTTACCATGTAGTTTAACATGACTATAACAGATTTGTAGGTCATATTATAGGATGTCACATTTCAACCATCACCATTAACCCTAGACCAAGTGCTAATAGAACATGACCATTGAAAAATAATTCTAATTAATCCCCCTATGCCAGTAATCCTTCCTTAACCTAGGACCACAACCAAGTGCAATAGCAATTAGGGATTACTATTTTGGGACCTTATACTAATAACTCATCATTACCCTATGACCACAACCAAGTACATCAGCAATTGAGACTTATCCTATCTAGCCCATCTCCATCATCATCAAGTTACAATAGTTTTGTATCCAATCTTCATTATGAAATCATAATTCAGTGGTCTAAGATTATTATTCTAAGCCCACAACCTCCTAATAACAAATTAATCTAACCCACTTTATTAGCAATGAATAAGCTATATACCACTATTAATGAAAAATCATACCACATTATGGAACAACTTCAAAAGACACCCTCACAACTATCCATTTTATATTTTTTGCATATGTCTACTATCCACAAGAACATCCTAACATAACTCCTAGGGTAATCCCAAGTTCCCAATGACATAAACCCAAAAAAATTCCAAGCTTTGGTTAAACATCTAGCCCCAAGCCAATAGTTAACCTTTGACCAAAGTGATATGTCATCCTTTGGCAATGTCCATAATAATTCCTTGTATATTGAAGTTGTCATTGCACAACACAAAGTCAAATGTGTCCTCATAGATAATGGATTGAGCCTAAATATTGTGTTTCTAAAGCTCATCAAGCATCTTAGATATACATTAAATGATCTACTAGAAATAATTACTATCAAAGCCTATGAAAATGAAAAATGAGAATCACAAGGCACCACAAGCTTGTTATTTATCATTGGGACCTTGACCCATGACACACTTTGTAATGCATTAAACCTTGATCTATCTTAAAATTCGTTTTTGGGTAGACATTGGATACATGAAATTCATGTAATCCCTTTGAAATTGCACAGGTGTCTAGATTTCTCACACTTAAGCATGGAGGTCACTATCAATGGATATTTACAGCCCTATGAACATTGCAAACATTTGAAGGTTGAGTATGAAAGTTACAACTACACTTTGGCCTAGATTTGATTTCCAAAAAGCATAAAGACAAAGATACTTGTCAAATTACTAGAGGTTATTATATATACCTAGATAGCATTGACTCATCTCCACATAGGCCTCCTGTTAGAATGTATAATCATTTTACCATCTCAACCAATGGCCCAAGAGAGCATCTAACCCATGACACATTTCACATTGCCAAGATCCCATAAAACCCCAAGTCCTATGGAAGACCTAAAGCTAAACCACTTTACATGGAATGGAAACAAAAGGGAAAATGTAAGCTTCATAGTCCAGATGTTGTCATTTTCACATTGGCCATTGGCCAGGAAGAGGACCCACTTGCCAATAATGAATCTTGGTAGATAATGAAAAATTGGTTGATTACTACAAAAAAGCCAAATATCACATTCCTAATAGGATCATGGAAAACCAATCCTGTGAAGGAGGAGGCCATGGGTTAAATTAATAGGGTACTCTTGATCCAATTTCTATAACTCAGTACAAAAGAACTTATGGTCTTAGATTTAAACCACTCAGGAGTTACCCCACATATCTTATTCATATTCCAATGCTAACATCTAGTAACAAAAATGTTTATAACTAATCAAAGTATTATCACAACATTTATGAAGACCTTGACAATACTAACCTATTTAGCATGCATATAATTTGTACCATTACTTTAGTAAGCTGACACAACCCATTTCCTCTTTATCACCCTCAAATTATAGCCTAGGACCAATAAGAATCCATAGTACCTATAGATGAGTTCAAGAATGATGAGGCCTTTTTAAATTTTCTAAGACTAAGAGATAATGTTTTGTTGGGAGACCATAAACAAGGGTTCTCTATCAAACTAGATCCTCCAGCCTATTTTGGATAATAGGTGAACACCCTTAGCTGAAAATAAAATATTAAAACATTGATGTCCCAAAGTGAAAACCTCTTTAAGGCACTTTTAGACTAGGGAAAAGGTAAAGAGAAAGGATAGTCTTTTGGTGAAAACTAGTTTTGGGTGCCATTAGATAGGGGTGTTCACCTTTCCTCAAATGAAGTTTAAAATACCACTAATGATGAACTTGCTTTTGGTTCTGAGTTCAATTTAGTAGATTAACATGCCTTTGATAGAATTGCATAGGAATTTCCAATAATTTTTATAACATGTCCATTCCTACCATTAGGATATTCAAACTCATCTTGTTTAGGTGATCTTGAAGAACTAGTCCAACTAGAGGACTTTGCAACTGTAGGCTATTTCAAATCATTGCCAATCATTTTGGAAGATGTCTCGAATCTCCTCATAAAAGTTACTATAAAATTAAACATCAAGATTATAGATGACCTAAAATGGATAAAATTAGGTGCATCCCTCATTGAGGAGGATCATGAAGTCTTTATAGCCCTTCTGAGGGAATTTGTTGACATATTTGCTTGGGCCTATTTAAACATACTAGGTTTGGACCCTGTCTTGGTTGTATACCAACTTATTGTACATCTTGATGCCAAACATATGAAGCATAAATTATGCAAGATGCATCCTCATATTATTGTACTAGTAAATAAATATTTGGAAAAACTCTTAGAAGTGAGATGCATCCAATTGATCGAATTCTTAGAGTGCATGTTAAATGTTGTGCCTATTAATAAGAAACTAGAAGGAATCAAAATTTGTACCAATTTTCAAGATATAAGTAAGGCATACCCCAAGGATTAATTTCCTTTCTCAAACATCAACATAATAGTTGACTCAATAGTAGGGTATGAAATGCTTTCACTTATGGATGTATTTTTAGGATAAACCAAATCCAGATTATGTTAGAAGACCAACACAAAATAGTGTTTACCACTCCATGGGGAGTATTTTATTATTAGGTTATGTCATTTGGCCTTAATAATTTTGGGGCCATGTACTAAATATCCATGACCATAATATTTCATGATATGATGTATGACATTATTGAATATTAGGTCAATGACATATTAGGTAAATCAAAGACTTGATTTGATCATCTAGCTACACTATGAAGAATATTTGAGAGGCTTTGTAAATACAAGGTCCAACTCAATCCCAAGAATTGTGTCTTTGGTGTCACTTTAGGCAAATTTTTTATCTTCATCATCTCTTGTAGGGGCATTGAAGTCAATCCTTCCAAAGATCAAGCTATTACTGAGATGATACCACATTCCAATTTAAAGTAGCTCCGTAGTCTATAGGGCAAGATGTAATCTATCAAGAAATTAATCTCACAATTAACCTATAAATTCCATCCATTTACACACCTACTCAAGAATGGTGTCACATTTATTTGGGATGAAGAATTTCAGAGAGCCTTTCAGCATCTAAAATAATATCATACTAATCCACCTATTTTGTTACCACCAATTATAGGAAAGTCATTTCTACTATACCTATCTACCATATACAAAGCATTTGGGTCACTTCTATCTCAATATAATGATAATGGAAAAGAACATGTCATGTGTTACCTAAGTCGTACACTAGTCACGTATGAACACAACTATATGTAAATAGATAATTATTATTTAGTTATGGTCTTTGCAATCTAGAAGCTACAACACTACATGCTTAATAATGAGATCACCGTCATTTCCAAAGTAGATCCACTCAAGTATCTACTATCAAAGATAGTGTTACAAGGTTGCATGGTTAAATGGATCATGATTCTAAGTGATTTTGAGATAAAGTATGTCAACTAGAAGGATATAAAGGGACAATTCCTTATAGATTAGTTTATTGAATCTCCCCTTATAAATACTGAACCCCTCACTTTTCAATTCCTAGATGAGTCCATCACAATCATCATTGAAACACCTCTTAAGCAATAACACTAGAATTTGTAGTTTGATGGATCATTCACATCACATAGATCAAGGGAAATGCTATTGTTTATTAAACCACAAGAGGATCTTATCCCTAAATCATTCCATATCATCTTTCCTTGTACTAATAACATGACTAAATATGAAGCACTTATTATAAGGATTCATCAAGTAGTACAATTGAATATTCAGCATCTCAAGGTTTATGGTGATTTTTAGTTAATCATTAATCAGGTTACAAACCACTTTTATACCAAAGCTGATAAACTAGTGCCATACAAGGACATGATTGACATTCTCAAATAAGTGAATGCCAACATATAGCTTAAACACATACCTAGGGCTAGTAACAGGATAGAAGATGTTATGGACACCGTTGGTTCTTTAATCTACCACATAAACAAGGAAAAATAGTATCAACTCCTCATTAAAAATATTATATCACCTTCTCATGAACCTTCAACCATCGTAATGATCTATGATATTGTTGGTCCCAGCTCTGTGTGGTACTCAAACCTCTTTAACTACCTTCATGACCATATCATGCCACTAGACCTATCATGTAAACAACAAAAGGCCTTTATCCATAAAGCCTCATGTTATACCTTACTTGGGCCAACCCTTTACTACTATAGCTTTCATGAAAAAATTCTTCATTGTTTAAATTTTGCATAAGCAACATTAACATTATGGGAAGTTTATGAGGAAGTATGTGGAGCCCACAACAATGGGGTTTTCCTAGCCAAAAATCTCCTACATACTAGTTACTATTTGCTAACTATGGATGTAGATGCAACTGCTTATGTCACAAGGTGTGATAAATGTTAAATGCATGCCAATATGATTCATGTCCCAACCAAAACATTAAAACTAATGCTTACACCATGGTTATTTGTAACACGAGGACTTGATCTCATTGGGAAGATTAACCCTAACTCATTTGATGGCCATAAATGCATCCTTACCACTACTAAATGTTTCACAAAGTGGGTTAAAGTTATACCCCTCATTTATGTGATTGGAAAATAGATTTCTATGTTTATCTTCAACCATATCATTTGTTGTTATGGTATCCCATCCAAAATTATATTTGATAATGGTAGATCATTTAAGAATAAGAATTTCAAAATGATTTATGTCAAGTACAATATCACTTAACATTTTTCTACCACATATTACCCACAAGGTAATGGCCATGCAGAAACATCCAATAAAACCATTATCAACATCCTTAAAAATATTTTCAATGATGCTAGTTGTGATTGGCACCTCCAAATATTTTTTGCCCTCTGGGCCCACACTAATTATCGTACTCCAATCGAAGTCACTCCATATTCCCTAGTTTATGACACTGAAGCCATTCTTCCCATTGAGGTTGAGTTACCTTCTCTACATATCTTGTTGAAATACATCCTAGATGATGAAGACTACATATTAGCTCACTTGTAAGAGCTAAAGTTACTTGATGAAAAATGCATGGATACTCTCAACAGCCTTCAAGCATACCAAAATAGACTCTATGGCCAATATAATGAGTGGATCAAACATAGAGAGTTCAATCTTGATGATCTTGTTCTCAAGGAAAACCAAAAGAACACCATGTTTAAGAAAATGAAGAAGGTCAAGTTCAAACCTAATTGGATAAACCCATATATCATTGTTGCAATTTATGGCTCCAAAGCATATGAACTTGCTACACCAGATGGAGATGAACTTGATGATAAAATGAACATTATACACCTTAAGCATTATTTTGATTGAGAGACATGAAGCATTGCCTATGAGGCACATTTACATTGTACCATATCATCATCTTCTTTGCACCATAACCTATACTATTTTACCATACCTTCCTATTGAACAAAAAAAATTTATCCTTGCTCCCCACCCCTTTATCCTTGGTTCCATTCTATTCATTCTTCGGGCACCTTCAACGAAGGGAATCAGATCAAGTTTTAGTACGTGATTCAATATTCTAGATTGAGGTAGTATCTTAAATGAGTATGACAATGGTTTGGTAGTTTCATCTTTCATTTTTTATTTCATTTCATTCTGAGAGTTACTGATTATAACCACCTTTGGGAAAATCAATGTCCCACTCCATGATATTAATTATTACCACCTTTGGGAAAATTAATATCATTGACTTATGTCATTGATTCCTAATTATAATCACTTATGGGTGAATTAGGAACAACACATTTATCTTTTATTGTTGAATCACCTTGCCATTCTTATGTTATACTATGTTGTTCACCTAATTCAAAAACTTATTGCTACCTAGTTGGATTATTTCATTGTAAGGTTGAACTACAGTAACTCAAGGTCCTATCCTAAGACTATGTAGGTAGTGCTTAATTTATGTTGAGGTTAGCTCAGTGACCCTTTTTCCATGTTCTTTTTATTTTACAAGTAATTTAAGTTTGAATGCTCTCATTATTTTATGAGTTTGACTATTTCGTATCTCATCATTATCAATTGAGTTGAGATGCATGGATAATTTCAAAAACATTTATAAAATACCTAGAAAATCCTTAAAACATAAAATCATAAAAATTGGCTTAAAATTTCCATGCAAGATATAAACCCATCAAATTTTTTAATATGGGTTATCTTCATTATTATTTTTCTATAGACCACCTTGGTCTTTTTCCTCCCATTTTTGGAAGAACTACATTAGCCTGAGGTTTGCATGGACTATGTAGGTAGTACTTGGATACCTAAGGTATCTCAGGTTAACTCAGTCATGCCTTCTTCTTTTTTACCACATTTTTGCCTTAAGAATTTTGGGACTCCTAGTTATTTCATGAGTAAACACTTATCATTTAGTTTCTTAGTATGTATTTGGCCTTAGTCTTACACTCTCTATAATGAGTGTACATTCTATTTCTTATGCTCTTGTTATTTTACAAGACCATTCCCACATTCCTCTACAACCCAATCATGTTTTTCTCAATCATCATTTTATTCTATCCTATATCTTAGGAGAACTACATTTGACCTAAAGTTCATGTTAGATCTTTCATTCATAGAACTATGTAGATAGTGTCCACTTGCCTAGTGTATCTAGAGAAGCTTGGCTATGCATTCCTTTTTTGTTATCCCCCCTACTTTTTTGTTTGTTTCGTTGTCTCCTATAGCCTAAGGGCAATGTTTGTCATCTTATGTTTCCTTGTTTATTTATAGCCTATGGACAACCTTGTGTCATTTTATTTCTTGGTGTTTTATTATGCTTTTTATTTATTGGTGTTTTGTCTTCATATTTGTTTGCGTGTTTGTTTTCTCTCTTTATTGTGCCTTGACCTAGTATACATGCATTCATTGGGTGATTATTTGTACATTCTACTTAAGTCCATCCATTTTTGTATGTAAACATTATCATCATGGTTTTTATCATCCATGCATTATTTTCACTTATTTATTGGATTACGTGTCATTCCTTATGCATATTTAACCTAAGTTATCATGGTATTTTATATCATGATGCCTACCATCACATGTTATATTAAAAATAAGCTCAATAAATCCTAAAATAAATGATGTCATAGTATTTTTCCTTGGTCACCTAAAAAATTATCAATCTATCTCAATCATTTCTCAAATATAGAGTAATAAAATCATGAATGAATTTTAATCCTTGCTAGTTAGGATGTGCATCTCCATCCTAGTAAGTTTTCCAAATTCATCTTTCTCCTCTGTACCAACTTACCCTTCCTCTATGATTACAAATTTAGTATGTAAGCCCCTTTTTAAATTTTCCATATTATTCCAACCACAGTGTTAATGATTATAACCACCTTTGGGTAAATCATTATGTTTTGATCTACCTAGATGTTAATGATTATAAATACCTTTGGTCAAATCAATATCATTCTTATACCATACAGGGCATGTTTTCATTTTGCTAATGATTATATCTACATTTAGGTAAATCATTATCTTTATCCACCCAACTATGGCATGTTTTCATTTTGCTAATGATTATAACCACCTTTGGTCAATTCATTGTTTTCCTTTTTCTAATTATTATAATTTCCTTTGGTCAAATCAATATCTTTTTTACCTCACTATGTTGATGATGATAATCACCTATGGGTAAGTCATCCTTTTTATTTTTTCCCACTTAAGCCATCTCACTAAGTTATTGATTATAACCACATTTGAGTGACTCAATCTTTTACACCCCACTTTATATTTTAGTCCCATCATTTTCCTTCTTTTGAGGGACCGATTGCAAACCTTCTTTACTTCCCACTCCCTCAAGGGGGAATCCAAGGTGCATCCATCACTTGTTAGGGCATTAGGCATGTAGTACCTTTTCATTCTTTGAAAATATGTTACTGTGCCTATAACTTGCAATGCCTTCTAAAATAAGGGCAAACTGTAGACACTTCATTTTAGTTGTAACTAGTTTTTTACCAAAATTTAGATTGGTTTCTACTGAGCATTATAAATCAAGCCTAAGAATCATTAAATATCCTAATTTAGACTAAAAAACATTCATCAACAAAATCATGTTAAGGCATCCTTATTTGGGTTTTTCTACCATACACAAGAATAACCTCTCATGGATTCATCTCCACTCACCTTGCAACCTAACAACTTATAGTTTGGCTTATAAACCCATTAAGTGGGGCACTTGATCAATTTTTAAAAGAGATAAAATGATAATAAAAATGAATCAACTAATTAAACCAAATTAAATGCTTATCTAAATCATCTATTTGAAATTAATGAATATCTAAAAATGGAAATTATAAAATTCAAAATATCAAGCCTTTTCATCATTGTCTTTAAGAGTTGTCAAGCTCTTCTAAAATATCTAATTTGAGAGCCATGCCTAGTAATTTAAAACCACAATTACATAACTTTTTAACTCAATTGGAGTTAACCTCAACTCACCTAGGGTTAGTTTAAACACATTCCATGTTTAAACTCAATCTTAACTCACCTTGGGTGAGAGTTAACTTTGGAGGTTATAAATATAAGGCCATACCTATTGATCAATAAGCTTTGATAGTGTAGTGTTATTATGAATGATTCCCCCATAAACTATTTTAGTAGTGTTACCATTCCAAATTCATAAACCAACTAGCCAAGCCAAGGTGTCAAGGAGAGAAGGAACAAATGAAGCTTCATTGCTAAATATTCCTTGATACACAAAACTGAGCAAGCCACTTCAACAAGCCATTTGGAGCTCCCAAGAAGGTAAAAGAATTTTTTTTTCTAGTTATGTTTTCACTTATATTCTTGTTACTTATGCTCCCCTCAGTGTCTAGGCTACAAGTGTCAAGTGTTTGGTGTGTTATTTTGATTTGGTTTTATTTTACTAACATTATACTAGCCTCCACTCTATTGGATTCCTTGTTCATGGAAACACTCTAATCTAATTGATCAAATTGAAATGATAAAAGTAATAAACCAATAAAAAAATGAAATTAAAAAAAGGAAATATGCTTATTTTTGTTCCTTTTAATTAATTTTGTGATGCATGCAATGTTGAAAGTAAAAGTTTGGAAGGTGTGGTTGCTGATTTTTCTATGTTTCACCTGGTTTATGAGATGATTCATTCAATGTGATTTAAATGAGTTGAACCAACTATTGTTTATTTGTATGTAAATGGTATGATATGCTACTACAAATAATATTTATTAGCATGTAAATATGAAAATCAAATCATGAAACCCTATCAAGTATACTCATTATAAATCTATAAATTCAATTTTATGTGTAAGCTAAAAATAATTTTTAACACTATTAAATGTTTCTTCATGAATTGAAATGATCTATTAATTAAGGTATGCAAACCTAATGGTATGATTTTTTAAATATCTTATCTTATAACAATATTATTTCAATAACAAAATAGAGAAATTTAGAATTTAATATGCAATATTTTGATAATCTAGCTTGTCTATATTTTTCTGGATGTTTGATTGAAAATTATTTGTGAATGAAAGGTTTTATAAAATTAAAGAAACTATTGAATTATGGATTTACATATTGTTTTGTTTGGCTTATTTATCTTACAAGATGTGCATAAACTATGATCTTTCAAAATAAATTAAAATGCAACTATAAAATGAGAGATCTAGACTGTGTTGGTGCAACATGTGCACACACAAAAGCACGTGCACACACACATGAATGCACACACACACACACACACACACACACATATTTTTTCCTTTTTTATAATTAATAGAGTGAATTTAAACTATTCTAATTTAATAAACAATAAACAAAACTAAAACTGAAAACCCCCAACTTGATTAAGGAAAAATTAGGTGGAAACAAAGAGATTGTTGTTTTAGATCATCCTCATTAAGATCTTTCTTCTCAACATATCCATATAAAATCTCTAATAAAATATGGTAAAAAATAAAGATAATGAGGAAGATATAACCCTAGATAAGAGTGTAGTTATATTATGGCTAGGTTATCTACCTAATAGCAAAGACAATGTTGTTGATCAAATGAATTGTTCCCTCTAAGGTTGCATGGAATGACCAAAAATGGAACAAATATTTTTAAAATTTTAAATAATATTGGCTTTGGCTCTATATATTTTGAAACCATAATCTTCACTGCAAAATACGGATCCAAAATTCATCAAAAATGGATATTCTTGTAGATCAAGGAAAGAGGTTGCAAGGGTCAGTTTAACTAGTGGTTAACTCAAAGATAAAATTGGTCCAAGAGGAGTAGGAGTGAGTTGGGATATAATGAGGAGAAAACAAATAAAATAAATAAATAAACATGAAAATAAGTAAGCAAAACATATCAAAACTCAAGTTTTGAATGTTAAAAATAGAAGACTAAAAAATTGTGATGAAACTATTATAGTATGTCAGTGACAAAGACACAACCCCCACTTATAATAATGAAACCACCTCTCTATATATTGAAACTACTGCATTAGTTTACAAACCCACCATGACATACTAAGGCATGAAGGGTTAGTTTTTAACCTTGGATTAGTGGTTTCATCACCAAAGAGGCAACTCAATCACTAAGGCTAGAAATGACTCAAAAATGAAAATTTCAAGGTTCGTAAAGATAAAAAATATAGTAGGGGGTAAGACTATCAAGGAGAACCAAGCATGAATATATTTTGGATATTATTACATCATCATTAAACTACTACAAAAATGTTGCACCATGTAATTTTTAGGTGTGTACAAATTTCCTCTTTGGGAATATGCCTTGTCATAAATTGATGAGGGTGTGTTCCCAAGTAGGGGTGCATTGATAGTAAAATTAGGGTTAGAAATACTTACCTTGTGTGGTGTAGTGAAGCCAATAGAGACTACATAACCTAGAATAAAAAGATAGGAATCAAGTGAAAATTAAAAAAAATCATAAAACATGATAATTGATTAAAACATTTATGACAATACTTACCATGTACATAAGGATGAGTATACTACATGAGCTTTCTCGTCAGAGGACTGAACCCAATGTCGAGTGTCATGTACCTATAAAAAATGAAATGGCGTACAAACATGCTATGGAAGAAAAATTGTTAAAATATATTAGTTTTTTTCACAAATCAAATTAATTTAGTTGTAATAACATTTAAAATGTGTAAAACATGAGTTTGAAATATAAATTTCTAAAAATGGAAAATGTTTAAATCAAAATGTCAAGTTTAAAAGACTACATATTTAAAAATTGGCCCAAAATATAAATCACTTGTGCTAATTGAGTTTTGATATTTTTGAGCTTTGTATTGATGGTGATGAATTTAATCTAAAAAGTAGAAAATTTGATGAGCACACATACCACTGAGAGGAGGAATGGGTTAGGTTCAAGTTAGTTATGAGCATTGTTGTGTTTTTTTACCACATTTTCAAATTTTGACTAAAAATACACAAACTTTTGTTAAATTTTGAATTTGATTACATGGATGAGTTTGGAAGGGTGTTTAGGATAGAATTTTTTTTAAATTTATTAGTGTTTGGTAAAAAATAGCCTCTGAGGGGTTGGGTAGGCCATAGTTTCTCATCAAAATTATTTCATTGAGATGGAACCACAAGTCTTTATAGACTAGCCATAACACCTTGACACAGTGGTGACATAACAGCCATGGTCCATAGGTAGGATGTTGATGAAACTATTGCTAATGTAGTAGTTGTAAAATTGTCATAGTTAGTTATGCCCTTAATGTAGTGGTATCATAATTACCATAATTTACAAATAGGGTAGTGTCATAACCATCACAAATGAAATAGTTATAAAACCACCACAATTGAAGATGAAACTAATTGTTAGTTTCATAATTACCACCTTAAAATGTGGTTATTTTATTAGAGAGAGAAAAATAGGGGTTATAAATTTGTTTATGGTCCAAAAAAGGGGTTAAGGACTCATTGAGGGTATTTTTTTACTACAAAGAGGATACATTCAATGGATATGAGATAGGGAATAGGAGTTGCTCTCAAAGATTATGGTGTTGATGACATCTAATGAGTTGGCTGGAGAGAGCAATGATCTTGTAAATCACTTAGGTGAGGATCATGGCCTCATCAATTAGGATACTATGTGACCTCTTCACATTAAGATGCAAAATTGAACACCTTATAATTTTTAAAGGCTACTAGAGATTAGAATATCACTCTCATAGACATGTATTGGATCATAGGTTCACCTATGATAGGTCAATTGGTGACTCATTAAGAGGCCACTAAAAGGGCATGATTCTAGATAGGTATAGAATTTTGAAAATGTTGACACACCCAAGTTCAAAGTTAGACTCTTAGGGTTGAGGGATTTGTTAACCCCAACCTCTAAAATGCCATCATTGGGATCCTTTCCTTCCATATAGTGGGATATAAGGGCACACACAAGTTATTTTATAGTTAGTCACCTATCATGCATCAAATCAAGGAGAAGTGGATACATTATTTATGGGATTAGGATGTCCTTTCTCATACTTACAAGGACCCTATAGGATCATGAAACTAGGGAATCTATCCATCAACCACCCTAGAATCATAATGAGTTAGATCCATGAGAGAATGTTCTTGTTGACCAATTTTAACTCCTAAGGTAAAAATTTCACACCTATATCAAAAATATTGCTTGTCATGCATCTTTTCTTTGTTCATAGTCTCTTTCATGCCTTACGAGGTATTATATATATTTTAAATAGCCTTGTTAGCATTGTTTAAGGTAATATCTTTCTTCAATCATTCAATGCCTTTAATGTCAGTCTAGTTGGTCCTAGAAGTATGTCATGAGGTGTCAATATGGTATGTGGTGTATCATTTAGGTTCTTTCACTTGGTCACTTGATTTAAATCTGGTTTAGCTTCTTTGGAGATATTAAGGTATTTTAGCATTTTTTAAGGTTTATGGAGAAACCTATGTTTCTATTGTGGCTAAATTAAGCCTTTTCAAGACACCATTCTTGCATGGAACATTTAATAAAGTGGTAAAGAGGTCATTTCAAACTTGAATAAGTCTTAACAAAATGTACTTCATCTCCATGAGGTCATTTCCACATTTGTTGGTCTTTTTTGCACTTTATAAGGCTCCAAATCTATTTTCAAAATAAAATATGAAGAGAGGTATGTACAAATGGATTTTAAAATATCATAAATGAATTTTTAAATGTGCATGTGTCAGAGATGTCAATCCAAGTCAAAATATGGTCATTATGACAGTTTCAATCCCAAATAAGGGAGTTTAAAGCACTTGTATAGACTTATTGAGTTCATCTACAAATGAAAATAGTTCCAAAACATCCCTTAATCTTTCTCGAGTCATATTCACCCTCAATAATCTTACACAAGTCTTAGCAAGGTATAATACTCTTTCTCTCTCCCATCACTCTCTTCACAACCTCATGAAGGTCATTTTTAAGTGAATGATACAGGTCGTACAAGTGGATTTGGCATATAATATTTTGACCATATATAGGGGTCCTAATGGCCTTAAAATCCATGGCATTGTTTTTCATATTCAAGCCCTCATCTCTATGAATAATCGATAAGAGCTTAAGGGGTTAAAATGTGACTTAAACCCCTACTATCTCAATTTTATGCAACTCTTCTTACATGAATGGAATCATTGGAGCATGAATTGTATTGTAGAGGGTATATATAAAGAATAAAAATCATTCCATGTTTATTTTCACCAAGTTGGCACGTATGATCTTCCATGGTCTTAAGAAAAACCCTCATGTAAGACATATTACAGTCTGCCTTTAAAGTTGTGGAGGGTTTTGATGGTTTTTATTGTATATAGGTGATGGTTGAGTGTTATCTATCTCCTTTCATACCAATACAAGCTATATAACCTGAATAAATATTCCATACCAGTCCTCTATGGCATTTATATTCCATGTTTGATGACTATGTTTTGAAGGTTGCCTATAGGATGGTTTCAAAAGGTCCTCTTCATGTATCATCAGATGTTAGATGAGTGTCTTTGACTCATAAAAAATGTATATAATCAATGAAATATGGTATCATATTTTTAAAATGTCAAAACAAACCTAAAAAAAGGTTTCGTGCATTAAAATTCAAGCCTACAGGTTTGCCTAGACATATAGGTTTCTTTTGTACATAAAATGAAACTCTGCATGGTGTGAATAGCATTTACAATCAGATGTAAGGATGGTGAATAAGGTGATTTAAATGAATAAACATCCTCTATGGTGTCTAATACTATTTTAGGTTGAAAATATAGTTAAAAATACTAATCATGTAATGAGAAAGATATGCTCCAAGTCAAAACAACCATCTACAAGTTTACCTATAGGTTGAGGGGGACTAGACAAATTCAGTGATGAGACATAGACTTGAGGAGATTAATAAACTTGTGTGTGACCTAAAAATATGAGTCAAGAAATTTTAAAAGTTATATGAAATAGATATGATCACTAGAATGGTCAAATAGACTTAAACATCTACTTGTAGGCTAGTGTCAAGAAAGTGGACTGTGGAGGCTATGAATATGCATGGTACCTAAGTTGTGAAAACCCTTTAGGAGCATATATAGGATCATAAGGTAGATGAATATGTGATTCATAGTGACACCATTGGATAGATAATATTTATGAAGCATAACCATCCCCATGACCTAACTCAATCACCTATAGGTCTATGCTCAGTTTGAAGAAAGCATGCATATGTTTGGTATCAAATATTGGGTCTAGATGGTTGGTGAGATATATGATAAATTCAAAAGAACATAAAAATTTTCCTAACAATTGATAAAGACCATCAAGGAAGGACTAATAAATACCAACATTCAAATAGACCCAAAATTAGTACATACAACCATGATATTCATAGGTTGAAGTTAACATTTCAATCATGGTTTGAAACCCTGAGGATGAATGATGAAATGAGTGTTTCCATTTCAATATTAAATGATAATAAAGTTTCACTAAATGTAAATTTTATTGGAAATAGTGATTAATATATGACAATAAAATTAACATCATATAGGCATGTATAGTGCACTTGACCAAAATTGATCACCCTTTTGTGATAAACAAGCAAGGGAAAGGATTTTTATAGTTTTGAACACTCTCATGGAAGGTGGAGAAAGAGTTATAAAATCTTGAAAGAGGTAATTGTTGACCAAATTTGACCCCAAGTCAAAATTTTTTCAACCCATACCATGTTTTAAATTTTAGAGAAAGTTTCATATGTCTTATGGGGTCATCTATTGTCCTACATGTCTCACTCACCTTTTCCATAGTCCTTCCTGAAACCCATCCTCCTTGTACTGGCTCAGTCAAACAAATTAAATGTTGTCAAAACCTATTCAAACTTATTCAAGGTGAAAAAATAAATTTAAATAATCCTAAAATGGTTTTTAAATTGTTTCAAGGTGTCTTCAAGTCACAAATTGACCACTTTCTAGGTTTCAGTTGTTAAAAGGGTCATTTGGCCACTTTTCTAACAATTAATTGACTTGTATGGATGGTGGGAGTTAAAAAATATAAAATAAAGGAGGATATCAATGTTTATAAGGTCAAATAATGTCATCAGTTAGGGGATAGTTATAAGTTTGTTATGATCATGAAATGGTAGTTTTCCTCAAAAATAAGAGTTTTTGGGCACTTGTATAGACTTCTCAAGTCCATCATTAGTTTAAAACGTGGTGGAGTGTCTATTCACCTTCCCATAGGTCATATTAATGTTTTTTTTTCATAAAATTTCATATAATATCCACTTCTAACGTGTTTTCCTCCATTTTCACTTGGCAAGCTAAAGAAGGGGAAGCTCAAGCACTCACTACGGAAGCTACAGGTGGAATTAGAAAGAGTGCTTCTAGGGATCAATTTTTATCTAATTGAAATTCATTTTAATAAAAATAATTTTCAATTTTATGCCTTCTCCCTTATGAAAAATCATTTACACTCTAGGTAGTTTTTTATGAAATTACATCCAAGAGGGGTATGTTTGTGCATTTGTTTCTTATTTTTAGAGTTCCAGGGATCTATGTGATTTTTATGAGGTGTTTTCATATTTTAATAGGGTCATCTCCATAATATTTAAATCACCTGATACTTCTCTTTCAATTCCCTTGAAGGAGGATTCCAAATTGTGCTTGTTTTCTAAGTTGGTAGCCATATATGGGTAACATGAGTTTTACAACATGAAAGAGAGATCCATGGGAGGTTTAAATGATATTGGATTCATATTTTAAAATTTATTTCATTTAATTTCCATTTTGATATATAAATTAGTACTCCTTCAAAGCCATATTCCTCATCTATTCCCTTATTCACTGCGTATGCATTTACAATCATCTTACATAGGGTTTCCAGGAGGTTGTATAGAAGAATGAATCATGGAACATATGATGGAACTCATATTTAAGAAATATAATATCCAATGGTTCATATTTTTCATGTCATGGAGTTTTAGAGGCTATGCAAAGTGGAATTTTCACTTCAAACAATGAGTGGATTGTATTTGGTCCCATAGTCCCCAAATGTTGTAAATAGAGATCCTAAATATTATTTGAGATTACATATGTCATTATAGAATTAACATAAAACATCATTAATTGATTTTTCTTATATCCCTATCTACACACAACAACCCTACCAAATTTTAGGTCAAAGCGACAAGGGGAAGATGGTCATTGAGACCCTTAAAAATGACCAAAAATTATTGAATTGTGATAGTGAACTCTATAGGAGTTGGTGAAAATTTCATTTTTCACTTCACATAGAAATTCATAAACCATGCTATCAAGGGTTAATAATTAAAAATGGTTAAAATGATGTTCCTAATCCAATATATCATATAAAAGGTGAAGTTTGGTGTTTTGAGACACCCTAAGCTCCCCTTTGTTTGTACACAGTCCTCAAGAGTGATACTTACAGTCATGGTTGCAAATAGTGAGGTAAAAGGTTAATTTTTTGGCCTTAGTTGAGATTAAATGGATAATAGGATGATTTATTATCCCAAGACCTTTATTGGAGGTCAAAGCATAACTAAATAAGTCTCAAATTCCTCAATTATATCTATAGTAGACCTGGGAAGATGACATCTATAGGCAGAAATGATTGGATTGAGAACAAGTGTGATCAAGTTACAAGGATAAGATCAAAATATTATGGGGATAAGATATGTTGGATGAGAAAAAAAACATATTTAATGCCCTAAAAATCATCATGAATAGGTCTATTTGAAGCCATGGTAACCTATAGGTAGCTTAAAACTCATGAAACCCAGTCAAAGAGTATATTGGCAGTGAGGAAGGAGTTGGAAATTTGGAATTTGTTTGAAGCTTTAAAGGTGGATATAAATTTAAATGATTGATAATTGACTGTTCTCAGGATTAACCTAAATACAACATCTACAAGACCCAAATCTTTCCAAAAATGCACCTATAGGGGTAGAACAATGACTGTGATAGTCAGGGCAGAGGAATGCTAGTTGAGGACATAAACATGAAGTAATGTTGGTTTTAAGGATTTTTAGGTAATAAAAAGGAATTTTTATGGTCCTATTACTAGATGGGACATGGTAATAAGGTCCTTAAAACATCAACAAGCTCAGGTCACAACTTACAGGCCTACCTTAGTCCAAACAGGTAGTGAGCTAAAGAGTGTCTCCATTGATGCTAATATCACCCAAGGTCAATTAGTGGGTGAAAAATCATATGGGAGGAAGATAAAGTTCTCAAATATGTGTTCAATAATTTTTTTTAGTACCAATACAATCCATATCATTCCACCTACAGGTAGGTTGAAAGTGTCTCAGTCAATACACAATGAGCTAAAGGAAAATGTTAAGTGGTGATTAGTGTGTTCCAAAGAAGGGGTGAAGAACTTGATACATGTATAAAATATACCATATGGAGATTAAATAATTTTTTAACATCACCTTGGATATCCAAATAGTGTAACTAACCTACCAGTAGACCTAAAATCCATGAAACACAATCATGTTGACAATAGAGTGAAACAATGGATGAAACACAATCATGTTGACAATAGAGTGAAACAATGGATTTAGAGAAGGTTCCAAGTACTTTTGGGTTGAGGAAATGGAAATGTCAAGTAATTTTGGTTTTTAAGACATAAATAAGGTTATAAATCATCATAAAATACCTAATTAATACCCATGATCACCTATACACACCTACAGGGGTCAGAACAAGGACAAGGTACTGTCAAAGCATGTGGCCAATCTAACAAAGAATAGGGTACGTGAATGTCCTAGTAAGAATCACATTGGAAAATGATTTAAATGGGTTAATAAAAGGAAAATATGTAAATATTATACTTTATTAAATTATTAAAATAAAAATTAAACCCATTTTCAAGGCATTCACAGTCCATGTATGGAAACCTTATACACAATATGCCAATGCAAACTCAGTTTTGGGTTTTATGTCTTTTGGAGGTCTAAATCATGGATTTAGATGCCAAAAATTGGTAAATATTACCCTTGGAAGTTATATAATCCTATAAAATATTTTTATTGGCTAATAAAATAAGGTAACATGCCTCTATTCTGTCTCAGAGATAGACCACTTTTCCCCTTGCACCAAAACTTGTAACCTTGGAGTATGGACTGAATTGGTGACCAAAAGGAAATAAAATATCAAGTGAAGGTTTTTTAAGTTTTTAAAAACCTAATAAAACCTAATAAACCTTTCTATAAAGTCTGAAGGCAAATAAGGCACCCCATACCACAAAGGTTACAGTCACCATGAAGTTTGTTGTTAGTGGAGAAATGAAGAAAAGGTGAATTGGAAGTTGTTTTCAAGGTAAATAGGTTTTTTTGAGTTTTATTGTTATTTTATAATATGTTATAGACCTTAATATATAATTTTAAAATAAATTTTAATCTCATTACTCACCCATCATCCATTTTCCTTATCTAGCATGCAAAAAGACCTAGACTAGTCTTTTGGCCATTTTAGAGTTTTCATACTTCCACAATGAACCAGAAGATCAAATTTGATATGGAATATGGTATGGGTCATGTGAAAGTTAATAAAACATCTCAAAGATATTTCACATGTGAAGGAGCCATTTTTTAGCATTTTTTGTCTTCTAGGCTAAAGAGGCCTAATTAGGTCTAATTGGGAGGACTAATTGATCAACAAACACACTTGCCCTGGGTGTGTTGAACCATGAAACTTCATATAGAGAAAAATTATTGAAAAGGGTACTCAAAAATTATCTCACTTAGTCTTTTAATTTTATGAATTATCGTTCATAAGTTGATTTGTGCAAAAATAGGGCTATAAGAAGACAAGGCCTAGTGAAGGCTCTATGAGCAAAATGGGGTCTTGGTGAGAGATTAATGGTTCCAAATGGATTATTTATAGTATAATATATTTAAAATATTCATTCCATAAAAAAAAATACACCAATTAATCTAAATCCAAATTTTGGCTATTTTGGCCAAATTAGGCCTAATGAGACAAGGAGGCCTTGTGACACCTAAGAGGGGAATTTATTATTTTAGGTAATGTAACTATTAGAGATGCTTAAATATGGTTTACAAGTTTCCTTGGGATGAAAATTTAACTATCCAATAGATCTCATGACCAAACGCTTGCCTTTTGCCATTTGTCAAGGAGTTTCAATACTCAAAGATGCTTGTAGAAGAGTTTCAACACCACATCAAGGAAGGTGCTCAGTTTGGGATGGACACATGTCCACATAATTTACATGATATATCCTCCACCTCATTTCCATGCAACACTTTTCCCTAACCTTCTTTGAAGTGTTCTTGAAAGCCCATCATGGAGGCAGTTTCATAAGAGAGAATGATTGAGGAGATTGATATGCCACACTTGGAGAAGAGGCTAAATTGGGATATAATGATGTGAAAATAAGTTGAATGACTCATTTCCCACCTCATATACATGAATTTTAACTGATTTCCAATATTTTACACTTTTCCTTTTGCCTTTTCAACTTCTCTTCTCTCTCAGTTCTTCCAAATTCTATAAGTATGAGCCATGTTTGCCATTATAGGGGAGACCATAACTAGTATGGTGAGACACTAATGGTATGAAATTGAATTTTTTATTTCAAAATTGAATACAACTCTGATTCTTAGTTAAGAACATTTTTTTCTAAGTGTGTGAGTGATGTATAGTGGAGTTAAGTGATGGTGTCATCCTTAGTCTTCTTTATCCTTCATGTTTAAGCAAGAGTTCTGATTTTAATAGGTCATGTGAAGTGTATGAATGTACTATGATCCTATTCAAGTATTAAATTGTCTCTATAGTGTGAAATCTTCCCCTAGATTGGTTATCTTATTGATTATCCTATGTATGCCTACTTTCACATTGAAACACTATGTTAGGATCCTTCAATGCCTAGAATTGGTCTTGGAAAGCTTGGTTGCTTAGTAGGAGTGTGATATTATATGGTATATGTCTTGTTGTATCACCTATTTAGTTTAGTTTCCTTTTCATGAAAAATCCTAACCCTTTTCACATGAACAAGCATTAGATTAGGTGATAAGCACTTAAAGATGAAATATAGGGAGTTAGCCCTCATAATATAGAGATTCATCTCTCTTACAAGTTACCACAAACTTGAGAGATGATTCCATATTGCATCAAATTTAAGGATATTCATATAGTTTCCTAGGGTTCACAATTTTATGATAAATAGTAATCAGACACTGAAACTCTTAAAGGACAAAACTAGGTCATTAGGGCTATGCATACCTAATTAATTTTAAACCCTCATAGTATGGACTCAGGTTACAAAGCTCTTATTGTGAGACTAATGTATATTGAACACCATTGGTAATAATTAATGGACCATTTCAGATATTTTTGGTGGTTATTATGGTCACAAAATGCATTTTAGGGTGTTTTGACCAAGAGGCACTCTCTCATTTTGTGCACACAGTCTTCTCTACCTGAGAGATCATCTTGAGAAGCTCAAAACTCCTTGGAAGAGTTACATGGGTTAAGATGGACATTGGAGATATTTAATGGGTCCTCCTACCCCGAAATGGTGGAATTATTTATCTCATTTACCCTCACTAATCTATAAATAATATTGAATATTGAAGGCTACCTCAAAACCCTATTTTGCACTATGAAGAACATAAGAGGACTCAGATTAGTACTTATAAATTGTAGGAGGATTTGCATGGGATATGAATTTTTTGACCATGGAAAGGATCTTATGTAGGCTAAATACTTGTGGCATTATTTTAGGGTTTGAATCCCTTACCTTTATGAACTATCATTAAGATGGTAGGCATGTTTGAACCTACCTAAACCCTATCAATGGCTTGATGAGAGAGAAAAGGAAATAATTGAGTTAAAATGGACTTTTTTAGCTTTTAAATGATCACATTGACATTCACATATCTCATGGGCACTAGGATAAGGTACTAGTTGACATATGTGAGGTACAAGATATACATATTAGGCCTAGAAGTGACTATTATAAGCCTAAAAAGGGCAATTTTGGTAGTTTTCTCTTGGATTTGAATTAAGTAATACCTAGTAGGGTCTGATGGAGATATATATATATATATATATATATATATATATATATATATATATATATATATATATATATATATATATATATATATATATATATATATATATAATTTAGGTAGAAAATAATGTTTTAAAATCATCATAAGGAAGAGTTATAGTGACTACAACATCTCTTAGAGAGTTAAGATACCTAGTGTTAGTCAATTATTTGATTAAGAGCCCTAAGAGACTTAATACAATTGGGTGGTAATTATTGAAGGTGGTTTCCAAGTTTGAATAAATAAGGTAATCTATAATAATTTGTACAATGGACTATAAAACTATGTTAGTAGTCCTTATGTAAAGAATAGACCTATAATGAGAGAATTGACTAGTTTTCATGGCCTATTGAGCCAATTGGGCTCTTATACTCAATTTGAAGTTTTCCATCATCTTAAAGACACTTTAATATTAGATATAAACTCTAAAATAGTCATATAAATTTTTTAATGGTCTATAGTGGCATTGGATAACTTAAATAAACTTCCCACATGTCAAGATAAAAAAGTTATAACTCTAAGAGAGAAAGTAGTGGTAGTTTCAAGTAAGAAGAGTGAGGTGTCTCCTTTCTATGCCAACTTATTATGGGATATCTTCTCAAATATGAAGTGACACATGTTGGGGAAGTTATTGGGATTATTTCTAACCCATATCTTATTTTAATTTGCCTCATTAAGAGAGATATGTGTCCTTGACTCTTCTCCAATGTACCTTTTGCTCTCTCTCTCTTCTCACATTCTCTATATATATGACATATTTTTGATTTGGAAAAGATCCTAACCTAAGTTATGGAAAATATATACTCATATAAATACTTACATTTTTCATTTTAACTTGAATAAGACTAATTTTTTCCTTCTCATGGCTTGTGTCTAGTAAATGTGCTTAGTTGGTTGATGAGTGACTAGTGATAGCAAATGCCTCCATTCATTTGTCCTTTCTTATTTATCTATATGTAAGTAATAGTCATCTTTGTATGTTGTATAGTGTGAATAGAATATTTTGTTTTTAAAAAGTGAATAACTCCTCCTTAGTGTCTTTAGAGACATATTAATCAGCTTCCTATTATATGCACCATGCACTAGCCTTTATGTGAAACACCCATACCTAGAGACTTCTTATTAGAGTAACGAAATTAAATTCATGTTGTAGTTCATGTCCTTAGTGTATGATATATAGGTGTAGGACCACATATTTGGTGTATCACCCCATTAGAGTAGGTTTATCTCCCTTTTCCTAGCAAGTGTTATATTAGTGTTTGAGTGCAACTGATTCATCAAGGGGAGATAGCCCTTTAACCTTAAGATTAACCTATCAAATATATTACCCATAAAATTGAGGTGTTTTCATGTTATTTCATATTTATAAGGCTTTAAATACATTCTAAAGGGAGCAAATTTGGTTGATAATAGTTTTGGCATGCCTGGTGGGACCAAAGTCCAAAGTGGTTGAAGGATTGTTGGTGTTGTCCTTCAACATATCAGCCTTTTGAGGCATTAAAAAAACATCAACGGTGACTCCAAATGAACTACATCTAGAATAAGCAGTCCAAGTGCCCAAAAATTATAAATTGGTATGTATTCTCAAACTCTGTTTGGTGAAAATGCATATTCCACACTTGCAAATTTTTCATATAAAACTAATCATGTTTATGGCTTATTCTCAAGTAGCCCTTCAACTATATAATATCCTTATCATATCATGTATTCCCCTCTTCCTTATATGTATAATTTCACTCAACATTGGTAAGGTCATTGTTTTCCTAATTAGCCTGAGCAAAGTGATAGAAATATGATCCTTGACTTTGAGAAGTAAATGGAAGAGAATCACATGATGAGGGAACCCTATAAGCAACAAGAAGAGATTGAATATTATAAATTTGTCTATCATCAAGAGTTGAAGTTTGAGGAAGATTCTAGAGCTAGGTAAATTCAAGCTAGAAGAGAACAAGATAATCAACTACTTATAAAAATGCAAAAGAATTAAATAGTGATGAGGAAGATGGATAGAAGAGTTGAGCTTGGCCACCTTGTTCTTATCAGCATTCTTCAAATCTAAAATACTCCTTACACTTTTCAAGAGGGGAGTGGGCATTTTTTGAAAAATAAAATAAATGTGTCCTAACAAGTGAAAGGCTGAAAATAAGGGACATAATTTAAATCATGGAGAACAAGATAGTGATTTGGGAAAAGCAAAAGATCAAATCTAAGAAAGCTCAACCATCATCTCATATCCCTAGTCTACCTCCTTTGATTCCAAGTCTTCCTTAATCCACACCCACCCTTCCTCAAAAATCCAAGATCACTCCATCTTGGGAGCCTTATTGAACTATCACCCCCAATTACACCATGCCAATTCTTATGAATGAACCTTCTCATATGCTACCAAATACTAAGAAACAAAGATGTTATAATTCAAGCTAATGAATCCTTTTCCCTATCTCTAAGAACCTTCCAATAATCCTAAATACAAAACCTTGAGTTGGAAGGATGCCTTGTCAATTTTTAAGAATAAAAAAGAGTCCTCTTACCTACCTACCCTCCCATTTTACTAAAAAGAGCCTATGGTTTTTGTTGGTTGAATATTTTTTCAATCAGCGTACTGATAAACAAAATAGGTCTGATCATCCAAAGTAGGAAGATTGGTTGGCCAAATGTGTAGGTTTACCACATCAAAAGGGGACTAATCTCTCCTCTCATCAAGGGGAGGTTCCCTATAGATATGCTATATATATATATATATATATATATATATATATATATATATATATATATATATATATATATATATATATATATAATACTCAAGGGTAGGATAAATCATCCATCTCTCTTTTTTCAAAGATGATGCATGAAAATAAAAGGAGAAATCTTAGGGATAATGACAAAAAGTACTCCTCTTCTTTCAAAAGTACCATTCAACAAACCATAAGAATCTTCGTGCTAGTAATTGCAAAATGTAACCAAGGATGTAGTAACTAGCAGATTGAGATGTAGCACAAAGTCTCCACCTCAATTGTGCAAGAGTGAGATACGAAGGACAATGAGGGCACAAAGTCATCCCAAGGTCCTTTACACAGAAACAAAAAGAAAACACACTAAAGGCAATTGTGGGGGCACAAAGTCTCTCCACAGTTGGCTTTAAGACACCTTCCTGACTAATTTCACTAATTTTGCTTATTGAATTAAAGGAATAAAAAATATATTAAGGGAAAAGACATAAGAATAGTTTCCCCAACAACAAAGATATCATAACACAAAGTCTAAAAAGTCACTTGCTTTCTTATTCCAATAACAAAATATGATCAACAATATGAGCTCAAAGTCTTAGTAATGCCTTTCAATTTTGGGTAGAGTTTTGTTTTTGATCATCACAGAGAGAGAGATCCACAATAACAAGAGAGTCCCTTATATAACCTCTTCAAGAAGGACTTGGGAATAGTAACACATCATGTTGCATTGAATTTTGTTAAGAAGACATGTTGGAATTTAGGGGCATTTACCCATTTACTTTTCTCAATGCAGAGAAATGGGTCACACTATTGAAAGTTTGTATCTTTCAATATCCACTCGGTGGTCTACTTCTAGAAATATATCTGATGCACAAATGTTTCTAGTTGTTCCTGCTCTTTACACTCCTCTCAGCGGTTCTTCCTTTTGGCCTTGGCCTTAAATCCTTTGAATGCATTTAGGTCCATGCTTAAACCTAAAAGGATCAATGGCTATTTCATTGTTATGACTTTGACATCTGCAAGCATGTCACTTTCCTCAGCAATTCCTTCGGCTTTGTCATTTGATCTTTTTTGGAGGGGACCTGCCCTTCAGGGCCTTGAGAATTGGTCCACTTTGGGTTGGGAAGAGCCCCCCACAAGGTTATCTACCCTTTGGGTGGTCTTCAAATGGCCTTCAGGCTTCTTTCTTCCAGTAGGCTTTATCCTTTATTTCCTTCAAACAAAATGTCTGAAGGAATTCTTTCGATCAATTTGTCTGAAGGAAATCTTTCTTGCCTTATCTTTTCATCAGGCTTTGCTTTATTTTTTAGGTGAATTCCTTCAGACAAATTATCCATAATATTTTTATTTGTCCTTTGCCTTATTCATTTTCCTGAAGGAATTCACTTTATCTATTTTGCCAGGGGAACTTTTTTGAAGGAAATCCCTTTACTCTTTTGGCCTTTGAATTGGTCTGTTTGCCCCCTTTCTGCCCTCCACAAGGGTTGTTTGAGCTCCAAATTAGCCTTTCAAGTTTTTGCAACAGTTCATTTGGGCTTCTGAGTGTCCTCCACAAGGGTTGTTTGTCCCTTAGAAATTTGTCTTAGTCAATTTTATGTGAATCTCAAATTATGACACGTGGCAGCATCTGCTACTCTTAGAAACAAAGCAAAATGAGGCTAAAAAGATGACACTTGGCAGCATCCGTTGAGTCCTATTGGGTTTTTTTAATTTCCTTAGTCACTTTTCCCATAGAAATTCCCTTTGCAAGGGCACTTATGTCTTTGATACTTGGGGCACTCCTTTGAACTTGTCGCTTGAACCGACTGATTGAGCCAACTTTGGTTCAACAGTTCAATGGTTCATTTTCTTGCTTCTATTGACCGCTTGAACCAAGACTCTTTGAAACAAGCCTCATTGAACCTGTTGAACCTTGAACCTTGAACCCGTTGAGCCTTTGAACCAAAGTGGTTCAATGGTTCAATCCTTGAAAATGACTAATTGTTGAAAACTTGTTCTTTTGATTGAACCTACCTATAAAAGATTTTGACCCTGCTGAACCATTAATATGTCACTTCCTTTTTCTTTCTAAGCTCTTTGATCTTCATCACACTGGTTGAACCTTTGAACCTATGAACTCGTTGAACCCATTAAACCAAAATGGTTCAAGGTTCAATGGTTCAATGGTTTAATCAGTTCATTCTTTTTATTTGGCTAAGTCCTTTTGATCTTTTTAACCCAAACACGTTGAACCATTTGGTCATTGAACCTTTGAACCAAAGTGGTTCAATGGTTTAATGGTTCAAGCCTTCTTCTCTTTGATAAGTGTTTTGAAGTCATTAAACCTTGAAGCGATTGAACTTTGAAGCGGTTAAACTTTAAACCTTGACAAATGTGCTTAACTCTTGCTACTGATGTTGAACCTTTAAACCCATTGAACCCATTGAACCTAAATGGTTCAAGGTTCAACGGTTCAATGGCTCAATCCTTGCTTAGAAGCTTGTCAATGAACTCTTTTGGTTGAACCTGGTTATTGAACCAACTTTGAAATTGCCTAAGTGTTGAGAGCATGCTTATTTCTTGTAGAGTCCATAGAAATCAACCTATGAAGCCCGTAGAACTTGGCCTACAGAGTCCGTAGATTTTCTTCCTGTAAAGTCCATAGATTCAAGCCTGCAAAGTCTGTAGATTCAAGCCTACAGAGTCCATATCTTTTTGAGAAGCTTGAAAAAATGAGGAATTTGAATGCTCAGAACAAATTTTGTGAAGGGGAGAGATTATTTTGGTCTGAGGAACCAAAATAGTTCACATGTTGTCCCAAAAAATGAGAAGTCTATTTTTGGGGACAATAGTTGGCTCCAGTTGGGGAACTTCTATCAATTGTAAAAAAAAATTGAAGGGAGTAGAATCCAAAATATCCAGTGTCTTCATGTGTACCATTAGGCTATGAAGTTATGTTACCCAAAAATGGAAGGCATCAAAAATGGAAACAAACAAAAAAAATAGAATTAAAATCTATACATATGTATAGATGCAATGATCTGATACTTCAAGAGTTGAAGTGTTTTAGATGCTGTCCATTGTGAGGTATAGAAAAGAGTGTGCCATCTTGATATTTCATTAGAAAGCTATTTTCACCATTGTGTTGATGAATTATAAATGGGACTCTTCAAAGGGAGTCAAACTTTCCATGCATCCCTTTTGGTTCTCTCCTTTTGTCCCATAGCAGAACTTGATCCCCAATCTAGAAATCATGATTTTTGGCCTTTTGGTCAAAGAGTTTCTTTACCAGACTTTGATGAGTAGCAATTCAGTCCACCACCATGGTTTTCTATTCATCTAGCTCAGTTAGGCACATGATTCTCTTATCAAGAGAGCTTTCATATGTCTGATCTTCAATTGCCTTTGCCAATTTTAAGGCTAACAATTCTAAGGTGATTGGTATTTCAATATTGATACTATAAAGAAGTTGAAAAGGAGACATACCAATTACCCTCTTTGATATGATTTTGTCTACCCATATAGCATCAATCAATGCTTTATGCCATGTCATTTGATTGTCATATGCTAGCTTCTTGATGATAGTTACCAGGTTCTTATTGCTTGATTTAGCTTGTCCATTCCCTTATAGAAAATAATCAGAAGAATGGGAGAGTGTAATTCCATAATGGAAACAAAATTGTGTAATCTCCTGGGAAGTGAAACAAGTTGCATTATCAGTAATAATTTTGATTGGAACTCTAAACCTATAAATGATATTCTCCTTGAGTAAATTGCATACAACTTCTAAAGTAGCATGCTTAGTTGGGATTGCTTCTACCCACTTGGTGAAATGGTCAGTTGTTGTAAGGACATAATCATGTCCAACACTTGAATATGGGTTTATAGTCCCAATAAAATTAATCCCCCATTGCTGGAATGGTTCTTCTATGATCATTGGCTTGAGAGGCAAGGCAGCTAACTTGGGTCTTCCAACAAATTACTGGTAGAGTTCACATTTTCTCACCCACTTATATGCATCTTGGAAAAGAGTTGGCCAGTAATACCTGGCTCGTAGAATCTTTTGAGCAGTCATAAGAATAGAAAAATGTCCTCCATAGGCTAGATTGTGAAAAGATTTCAAAAGTTGGCTTTGTTTCTCTTTGTCTACACAGCGAAAGAATACTCCATCTATGCTTCTCTTGTACAAGCCTTTGTCCCAAAAGAAAAAATTGGTAGCTTTTAACTTGATAGTCATCCTTTCTTTATAATAAAAATGAGTAGGACATTCACCATAAGTAAGAAAATGAGCAATACCTGAATACCACTCATTGGTAGTGGAGACAAAAAGGATTGTTGGTGTGTCTTCCACTTCAGTTTCTACATGTTGTGTATCTTCTGGCTTATTGTTAGCAATTAATTGGCATAGGCCTTTTCCCCTAACTAGCTTTGTTGGCTTGATGTCTAGATCAAAATCTTGGATCTTTGAAATCCAATTGCCTCTTGTTGTGCCAAACTCTTGTTGAGTTAATATGGACTTGAATGTAGTGTCAAGAACTAAGGCAGTAGTGTGTGAATTCAGGCTATAAAAGTAGAAATGTTTGACTTCTTTTACCACTGCATAAGCATGCTTCTCTACATTTGAATACTTCATCTCATGGGTTTTGAGAGGGTAACTCATGAAAGAAATGGGAGATTCCATACCTTCCTTATCCTCTTAAACAAGAATTGTTGAAAGTGTGTGTTCAAAAGCATAGTTGTATATGATGAAATCTTTGTTGTAATATGGACAAACCAAGGTAGGGGCATGGGCAATGGCAGTCTTGATATCCTGAAATGTTGACTTGCCTTTTTTAGTCCAGCTAAAGGTGGTCTTCCCTTTCATCATTTTCACAATGTGTCTAGTCTTCTCAGCAAATTTGGGGATGAACCTCCGTAAGAAATTCACCTTTCTGAAGAAAGAGTGAACATCATTTTTACTTGTAGGCAAATTAAGCTCTTAAATAGACTTAACTCTGTTTGAGTCAATCTTTATGCCTTCTTTAGACACAATGTGTCTGAGGAGTTTCCCCTCTGTTACTCCAAAAATATACTTCTTAGGGTTTAAGGAACTACCATTATGGTGGCATCGCTCTAGTACTTGTAAGTGGTGTACATGATTAGAACGACACTTTGAAAAAATAGTTAAGTCATCAAGGTATACCACTATGAATTTACCTATCTCATCCTTGAAAGCTAGGTCCATTACTCTCTAAAAAGTGGCACCAGCATTTATCAAGCCAAATTGCATTCTTCTATATGTAAATGTACTCTAAGGTGTGGTGAATGCAGTCTTGTGTTGGTCTGCTTCACCAACCTCAACTTGATTATATCCTGAGAAGCCATCTAGCATTGATAACATCTCTTAACCTATCACCATTTGAAGCACTTGATCCATAATTGGCAAAGGGTAATTATCTTTCAAAGATGACTGATTCAGATTCTTGAAATCTACACAAATGCAAATTTCACCACTCTTCTTCCTTACAGGCACTATGTTTGCAATCCATGTGGAATGATGGATTGGAAAGATGATTCTAGTATTTAACATTTTTTGTATCTCAGACAGAATAGTACCTGATATTTTTAGATTATACTATCTAGATTTTTGCTTATAGGGCATTGAGTCAACCTTGAGAGGAATGTCATGGTGGATTTCATCAGGTCTAAGAGACTTCAGGTCATCATAAGAATATGCTAAGACATCTACGTATTGATAGAGTAAAGTGGTGAACTTGAATCTTTCTTCAAGGGTGCAGCATTTACCAATGTTAACCATTTTGGGATTTTCTTTAGTAGTTAGATTTACTTGATCAAATCCTTGAGAAAAGTTGAATTTGTTTGTTGTTGTTTGATAAATCTATCATGCTTGTTAAATAGTTTCTCAAGAGAAACCAGGCCTTTGGGAATTTTATTTCCTTTTAGCTGTAATAATTCTTCATTTATATCTAAACTAGATTCAGACGTTGATTCATACTTCTGAGATTCATTACCTTCAAAACATAGTTGTTTGAAATTATCTTTTCATTCTAGGAAAGCAATGATTTGATGATCATCATTGAATACTTGCCAATGATCAGCATTGTTAGGAACACTTGGTCTATAGACTAGCTCAATAATATACCTGTCTTCTTTGAAATCTAAGTGAAGAACTAAGAGAGTTCCTAAAACAGCAAGTGTATCAGCTCTGTCATTAGATTCCCTGGGTATGGCAAAAATGTTGAAAGAATCAAAGCTTTCAATTTGGTCCCAAACCAGGTTGTGATAATGGTGTAATCTTTCATTTTTGGTTTGGTATAAGTTTCTCACCTGACAAACCTCTAATTCAGCATCCCCTTTGGCATGAAGAAACTTGATGCCTTTGTCTTGAGCAGCCTTTAATCCAAGTAATAGAGATTCATATTCAATTGTATTGTTAGTGTTGCTAAATTGTAATTTGTAAGATGAAGGAAACATATCTCCTTAAGGAGATATCAACACAATCTCAGCTCTCAAACCAATAGAGGAGTAGCTGCCATTGAATTCCAGAGTCCATACCTCATCAGATACTAGTTTTTCTTTAGACTTTCTTTCATTAGAAAGGGAGGGTCCTTCTTCATTTGTATTTTAACCTACTAGTTCTTTTGCTATTCTAGTTGAATTGATTTCTAGGTTGACACTTTCAAGAATTTTATCAAATGTTTCATGCGCTTCGTTTGTAGATAGAAAGTAGTTACCCATACTTGAGGATTCAAAAAGAATTTGAGCTTCAGGGGCTGATGTTTGGGTTACCACGTATTTTGCCTCTTTTTCAAGGAGCAATCTCTTCATTACACCTTTGACAGGGATTCTTGCCTCAGACAAGTCCATGTTTAGTTCTCCTCCCACATCCTTGTAAAAATTTCATCCAAGCAAAATGCCATAAGATGTTGGGATGTCATCCACCAAGACAGTCATCTTAATTTTCTTGTCTAGAAAGGATGCAAATGTAAATTGGGCATCTTTGATTTGCCCTAGCAATGGTACTTGCTTATTTTCCATGGAGAAACATCTCCCAAATGTATTAGTCAAGGTGAGGCCAAGAGATTCAGCTACTTTAGTAGGCATGGCGTTGTCAGATGCACCTGAGTCTATAATACAATTACTTAGCTTGTGACCATTTATTAACAGGGAAACATAGAAAGGTTCTATTTTCCCAGGAGTAGTTGGAGGAGTAATGACAAAATTATTTAGAATAGGCATGTTCTTTGGGGAATCAGGAGTTACCTTTTTAGCTTTTTGTCCTACAGGGATGGTTTAGTTCATGACATATTAGACCAACTTATTCAATTGATCAAGATTGGACTACAAATATTTGAATTCAGACATTTATATTTTGGTCTTTTTGACATGATCAATTGTGTCAAATGGCTGAATTGGATTAGGAACAGAGGAAGGTATTTTAACCTTTTAGGTTTTAGGAGGGATAAGAGGAGGGCTAGTTTGTGAAATTGAAGTAGAAGGTGAAGGTTAAATTGATGTACTTACCTTTTGGGTGATCACCAAATCCTTTGACTGGAAAGGCAAAGTGGTTCCATGCTTAACAATTGTAATTGTTGGTTGAGGTTGCTCCTCTATCTTCCCTTTATCAGCTTGCTAAACTAATTGGTTCTTAGACCTGGTAAACACTGCATATGATCCATCAAAAGCTTCTCCTTTGCTTTTGGGTTCATCCTGGTAGTTTAGGAAACCAATGTGGGAGTCATCAGCTGATTCTTCTTGATTTTCTACAAGGAGATCAACAACATTTTCTTGATTCAATTTAGGCTAGAAAGATAACTCTGATTCTACTTCAAGATATCCCATTATTGAATTAGTTGGAGGAGCTTCCACGACAAGTTTCCTTTGTGGGGGAGGAAGATGATTTTGTTGCCCTTGATTCTTGGTAGTATTGCCCTGATATGACTAATTTGGAAATGTCCTTCTTGGCATATCTCTATATAAAGGAGCAGAAGACATTCCTTGCACCATTTACTTTTTGAGAGCAAGCAACTCATTTGCCAATTTCTGCACCATTGGATCTGTGGTGCTTGTAGATGAATATTTATAAGATGATGAGGGTCTATTTTTATTTGGATCTCTTCTTATCTTCCCTGCTAAGATAAGATCATCTTTTATCTCAGTGGCCAAATGTTGAGTTGTAGCAAGATCTATTTGACTAGCACGTCTCAAAAGAAAACTTACTTTAGGTAACTGAGAACTAATGAAGAAGCATTTGAGATTCTCAGCTGTAGGTTGAGAAATTACAAGAATTTTATTTCTCAATTTGTCAAATTTGGCTATGAATTCCCTCATTGGTTCATGAGGTTCTTTCTTCATCTTTGTAAGTTGAGCCAAAAGTGCATGTGCATCTTCTGCAAGTTTTAATCTAGCATCAAACTTAGATTTGAAGGTATTCTAATCAGTTACTGATCGAGCCTGTAGATGATAAAACCAATCTACAGTAGCACCTTGTAATGTTTCTACAAATAGCCTGACTGCTATATCTTCAAATTCTACTCCAATTATACCACAGGCTATGTTGAAGGTTGTAATATGTTCATCAAGATGAACTTTCCCATCACCATAGAATTTGGGAAAATTCTTCTTTAAACTACGTGGAAGCTCATGTAGAGGTGCAGTAAGATTAAGATGACCAAAATAATTACCCTAGGGGCCTTGAACTGCCATTATATGACAATGAAAAGGAGGAATAATAAATATTAGAGGGGTAATTATTGGCAAAGCTTTATCAATAGTAGAAGTGGATACTTCATTTGGAAATGGAGATCTGACTTTAGTAGGAGGAAAGCTCTTAGTTCATTGGAGGTGAGATGGTGAAATTAACAGATCAAAATTACTTTTCTTTACCAACTCAAATACAGGGTCAACAATACCTTTATCCCTTTGGCTTCATGTATACCTTGAATCTGCCAGATTGTGAAACAAAAATGGAAAAGAATGGACCTTGCTTTAGTTTAAAGCTTGAGGCTTTAAACTATGCGTTCTTTCCCAGTTAGTGTGGAGGTGAATGGTAAGTTTATAATAATAATCGGTAAAACACAGAAATGGAATGGAGTCTATAATGGATAATGGTAGAGACTGATTCCATTTGAAACTTGAGGTTTCAGAATGCACATAACTATATCCCCAGTTGAGTCACCAAAAAATGTTGGTTGAATATTTTGTTGATTAACATACTGATAAACAAAATAGGTCTGATCATCCAAAGTAAGAAGATTGGTTAGCCAAATGTGTAGGTTTACCAAATCAAAAGGGGACTAATCTCTCCTCTCATCAAGGGGAGGTTCCCTATATATATATATATATATATATATATAAAGAGAAAATAATATTCAAGGGTAGGATAAATCATCCATCTCTCTTTTTTTAGAGATGATGCATGCAAATCAAAGGAGAAATCTTAGGGATAATGACAAAAATCACTCCTCTTATTTTAGAAGTACCATTCAACAAACCACAAGAATCTTCCTAGTAGTAATTGCAAAATGTAACCAAGGATGTAGTAACCTGTAGATTGAGATGTAGCACAAAGTATCCACCTCAATTGTGCAAGAGTGAGATACGAAGGACAATGAGGGCACAAAGTCATCCCAAGGTCCTTTACATAGAAACAAAAAGAAAACACACTAAAGGTGATTATGGGGGCACAAAGTCTCTCCACAATTGGCTTTAGGACACCTTCCTGACTACTTTCACTAATTTTGCTTATTGAATTAAAGGAATAGAAAATATATTAAGGAAAAAGACATAAGAACAGTTTCCCCAACAACAAAGATGTCACAACACAAAGTCTGAAAAGTCACTTGCTTTCTTATTCTAATAACAAAATATGATCAACAATCTGAGCTCAAAGTCTCAATAATGCCTTTCAATTTTGGGCAAAATTTTGTTTATGGTCATCAGAGAGAGAGATCCACAATAACAAGACAGTCCCTTATATAGCCTCTTCAAGAAGGACTTGGGAATAGTAACACATCATGTTGCATTGAATTTTGTTAAGAAGACATGTTAGAATTTAGGGGTATTTACCCATTTGCTTTTCTCAATGCAGAGAAATGGGTCATGCTATTGAAAGTTTGCATCTTTCAATATCCACCTAGCGGTCTGCTTCTAGAAACATATCTAATGCACAAATGTTTCTAGTCATTCCTACTCTTTATGCTCCTCTCAGTGGTTCTTCCTTTTGGCCTTGGCCTTAAAGCCTTTAAATGCATTCGAGTCTGTGATTAAACCTGCAAGGATCAATGGCTATTTCATTATTGTGACTTTGATGTCCACAAGCACGTCACTTTCCTCAGTAATTCCTTCAAATTTATCATTTGATCTTTCCCAGAGGGGACCTACCCTTCGAGGCCTTGATAATTGGTCCACTTTGGGTCGAGAAGAGCCTGCCACAAGGGTATTTTCCCTTTGGGTGGTCTTTGGATGGCCTTTGGGATTCTTTCTTCTGGCAGGCTTTATCCTTTATTTCCTTCAAGAAAAATTTTTGAAGGAATTTCTTTGGGCAATTTGTCCGAAGGAAATCTTCCTTGCCTTGTCTTTTCGCCAGGCTTTACTTTGTTTTTTGGGTGAATTCCTTCAGACAAATTATCTAGAGGATTTCACTTTGTCCTTTGCCTTGTTCATTTTCTTGAAGGAATTCACTGTCTATTTTATCAAGGGAACTTTTTTAAAGGAAATCCCTTTGCTCTTTTGGCCTTTGAATTGGTCCATTTGCCCCCTTTATGCCCTCTGCAAGGACTATTTGAGCTCCAAATTAGCCTTTCAAGTTTTTGCAATGGTTCATTTGGGCTTCTGAGTGTCCTCCACAAGGGCTGTTTGTCCCTTAGAAATTTGCCTTAGTCGATTTTATGTGAATCTCAAATTGTGACACGTGGTAGCATCTGTTGCTCTTAGAAACAAAGCAAAATGAGGCTTGAAGGATGACACTTGGCAGCATTTGCTGAGTCCTGTCAGGTTTTTTTTTTGTTTCCTTAGTCACTTTTGCCACAAAAATTCCCTCCACAAGGGCACTTATGTCTTTGACACTTGGGGCACTCCTTTGAACTTATCGCTTGAACCGATCGATTTAACCAACTTTGGTTCAATGGTTCATTCTCTTGCTTCTATTGACCGCTTGAACTAAGACTCTTTGAAACAAGCTTCATTGAACCCATTAAATGTTGAACCTTGAACCCATTAAGCCTTTGAACCAAAGTGGTTCAATAGTTCAATGGTTTAATGGTTCATTCCCTGAAAATGACTAAGTGTCAAAAACTTGTTCTTTTGATTGAACCTACCTGTAAAAGCTTTTGAACCTGTTGAACCATTAGCCCGTAACTTCCTTATTCTTTTTAAGCTCTTTGATCTTCATCACACTGGTTAAACCTTTAAACCTGTGAACTCATTGAACCCGTTGCACCAAAATGGTTCAAGGTTCAATGGTTCAATCAGTTCATTCTTTTTATTTGGCTAAGTCCTTTTGATCTTTTTTAACCAAAAATGTTGAACCATTTGGTCGTTAAACCTATTGAACCTTTGAACCAAAGTGGTTTAATGGTTCAACTGTTCAATGGTTCAAGCCTTCTTCTCTTTGATAAGTGTTTTGAAGTCGTTGAACCTTGAAGTGATTGAACTTTGAAGTGGTTGAACTTTGAAACTCGACAAATGCACTTAACTCTTGTTGCTGATGTTGAACCTTTAAACCCATTAAATCCATTAAACCAAAATGGTTCAAGGTTAAATGGTTCAATCCTTGCTTAGAAGCTCACTGATGAACTCTTTTGGTTGAACCTTGTTATTGAACCAACTTTGAAATTGCCTAAGTGTTGAGAGCTTGTTTCTTTCCTATAGAGTCTGTAGAAATCAACCTGTGAAGCCCATAGAACTTGGCCTGCAGAGTCCATAGATTTTCTTCCTATAGAGTCCATAGATTCAAGCCTGCAAAGTCCATAGATTCAAGCCTACAGAGTCTATATATTTCTCAAAAGTTTGAAAAAATGAGGAATTTGAATGCTCAGAACAAATCTTGAGAAGGGAAGAGATTATGTTGGTTTGAGGAACCAAAATAGTTCACATGTTGTCCCAAAAAATGAGAAGTCTATTTTTGGGGACAATAGTTTTGAAGGTAGAAGATGAGGTTGCATTTTCAAAAGAACATCAATAAGGAGGTGAAGAAGAGGTAAATCTTTGCTTTGAATTTCCTTTCTTGATTCAAGATGATGATCTTATTCCTTTTGGAAAAAAGGGGTTTAAGGAGTTGACATCAAAGAGGATCCTTAAAGAATATATTCATGAGGTTATAGCTCTAAGCAATCATGAAGAAGTGGTGGTAGTCTTTGACAATCAGGATGAAGAGAATTCATGTCAGCATTTTCACCATGACTTCATGGGAGAGCTTGATGTGTTCACTAGTAGTGGATCTCTTTTAAAGCAAGACAATAAAACTAATATGATGGAGGATGAAGTACATCTTGAAGAATTTGATGATGACATAGAGTCCTTGAATGAATTTTCATCTCATTATGAGGTAAGATATCATGAAAACACATTTGTTACTAGCCATGTTGAATATCATGATCAGATGATAGAGATTGAAGAGGTTAAAACTCAGCTAGACTATGTTTTAATTGAAGCATTTGATGAGCCTATTGTCCCGAAAGAGAATGACAAGAATGGGATCCAAATTGACATAATTTCAAGAGACCAAGAGGAGGTTACCTTTTGGGAATAACTTGAAAACTTTTTCTTGAGTTTGGATGACCAACTTGTACCTTCAAGTAAACATGTCCAAGATAAACCTAATCAAAGTGCACACATTGAAAAATATGATCCTAAAGAGTCATTAAAAGTTGAAGTTGTAGTTGTGGTCACATTGGAGAGTTATCATATCATATAACATTAGCATAAGGTAAAGGTTGAAGATCAAGATGAATTTGTATTCATAGGGAATAGGTTTGATGTTTATGATTCACTTGAAGGACTGACAAAAGGATTGGTAACCAAGAAACATCTGAGCTTAACCAATCAAAGGTCCAAGAGGCTACTTGTTTCTCACCCTTACTCATCACATGAATAGGATGATCTCAAAATCTTCCCTTTTGATCCAAGAGGATCAATCTTGGCATGTTAGTTTGTACATAATAGTTTGCTTTGTTTTGTTTTATTTCCTAAGTGCTTTGTGGCATAAGTGTGGTGTGTGTCTTGTTGGTTCTTTATTTTGTTGTGTGTGTTGTTATCTTTTGTGTATGTGGAGGTAAATTAGTCATCTTATCTTGTATCCAAGGTCAAGGTATGATCAGGTCTGAGGTAGAGTGCAAGTGACTCCATTACACAATAGAAGCATAAGGCTACTAGTCAATTAGCATATCAAACATGCTACCCTTATGAATCACCAATTTTTTTGACCAATTTTGACCCCCAAGGTCAAAAGGTGAACCCCTATAGAAATAATATTTCTTTTATTGCCGTCTTGATTTGTTCATAGTCTCTTTCATGCCTTGTGAGGTCTTTTATATCTTTTAAATAGCCTTGTTAGCATTATTTAAGGTAATATCTTTATTCAAGCATTTAATGCCTTCAAAGTTAATCTAGTGGGTCCTAGAGGTATGTCATGGTGTGTCAATATCGTATGTGGTGTATCAAGTAGGTTCTTTCACTTGGTCAGTTTATTTAAATCTTTTTTAGATTCTTTGGAGATATTAAGGTATTTTAGCATTTTTTAAGGTTTTTGAAGAAACCTAGGTTTCTATTATGGCTAAATTAAGCCTTTTCAAGACACCATTATTGAATGGAATAATTAATCAAGTGGTAAAGAGGTAATTTAAAACTTGAATAAGTCTTAAAAAAATTTACTTCATCTCCATGAGGTCATTTCCACAGATGTTAGTCTTTTGTGCACTTTATGAGGCTCCAAAGCTATTTTCAAAAGAAAATATTAAGAGAGGTACATAAAAATGGATATTAAAAGCTCATAAATGAAGTTTAAAATGTGAATATAGGTCATAAATGTTAGTGCACGTTAGAATATGATAAGTATGATAGTTTTAATGCCAAAGAAAGGAGTTTAAGGCACTTTTACGGACTTATTGAGTTTATATGTAGGTGAAAATGGTTTTAAAATGTCCCTTCATATTCCATAGTTCATATTCACCCTAAATAACCTTATACAAATCTTAGGAAGGTAGAATACTCTTTCTCTCTCCCACCACTCTCTTCACAAGCTCATGAAGGCCATTTTTAAGTGAATGGTGCAAGCTATACATGTGGAGTTAGAGTCTAATATTTTGATTATATATATGGTTAATAATGGCCTTCAAATCCCTAGAATTTGTTTTTATATTGAATCCCCTAGCTCTATGAATAATCGTTAAGAGCTTAAAGGGTCAAATGGTGACTTAAATACCCACTACCTCATTTTTATGCAACTTTTATTGCATGAATGGACTCATTGGATAATAAATGGGATTTTATAGGGTATATATAAATAAGAGTAGTCATTCCATTATTTTTTCACCAGGTTGGCATGTATGAGCTTTCATGGTCTTAAGAAAAACCCTTATATAAGATATATCACAGACTACCTTCAAATTTTTGGAGGGTTTTAATGCTTTTTAGTGTATATAGGTGATGGTTGAGTGTTATAAATCTCATATAATTTCATTAAAATTTATATAACCTAACTAAATATTCCATACCAATCTTCCATGACAATCATATACTATGTTTGATGACTATGTTTTGAAGGTTGCCTACAAGATGGTTTCAAAAGGTCCTCTTCTTGTATCATCATATGTTGGATAAGTGTATTAACCTCATAAAAAATTTATATAATCAATTAATTATGGTCTCAAATTTTTGAAAGATTAAAACAAACCTTAAGAAAGGCTTCTTATATTGAAATGCAAGCCTACATGTCTGCCTAAACCTGTAGGTTTCTTTTGTACATAAAATAAAACTTTGTATGGTGTGAATAGAATTTCCAATCATATAGAAGGCTGGTTAATAAGTTTAGTTTAATAAATAAACATATTACATGGTGTCTAATACTATTTTAGGGTGTCAATACAGTCAAAAAGACTAATCTTGTAATGAGAAAGATATGCTCCAAGTCAAAACAACCATCTATAGGTCTGTTTTTAGGTTGAGGAGGACTAGAAAAAGTTGGTGATCAGACATGGACTTGAGGAGATTCATAAAATTGTGTGAGACCTCAAAATATGAGTCAGTAAGTTTGAATATCTATATGAAATAGAGATGAGCACTAGAACAGTCAAAGAGACTAAAACGTCTACTAGTAGGCTAGTGTCAAGAAAGTGGATTGTGGAGGGTATGAATGTCCATGGGGGTATAAATTATGATAAAATTTTATGAGAATTTATAGTATCATGAGGTAGATGAATATTTCATTCATAGTGTCACCATTATCTAGATAAGCTCAAAGGAGCATAACCATCCCCAGGACCTAACTCAATCACCTACAGGTCTGTGCTTAGTTTGAATAAAGCATGCATATGTTTGGTATTGAATATTGGGTATAAATGGTTAGTGAGATATGTGATAAATTTATAATAACACAAACATGTTTTTAACACTTGCCAAAGACCATCAAGGAAGGACTCCTAAATGCCAACATTTAAACAAACCCTAAGTTAGCACCTACAACCATGGTTTTAGTAAGTTGAAGTCAACATGTCAATCATGCTTTGAAACCCTAAGGACGAATGATGAGATGATTTTTTCCATTTTAACACTAATTTATAATTATGTTTCATTTAATGGAATTTTTTTGGAAACAATGATGAAGAGGTGATCGTTAGATTGGCATCACATAGGCCTATATAGTGCACTTAAACATAATTGATCACCCATTTGTGATGGAAAAATAAGGGAAAGGATTGATATATTTGTGAAAACTATCATAGAAGGTGGATAAAGAGTTATATAATCTTGTAAGAGTAAATTAGAAACTAAAAATCTTAAAGAAGGATAAAACTAGGCCATTAGGGCTACATAGACCTAATTACTTTCAAACCCTCATAGTATGAAATTAGGTTGCATAACTCTTATTAGGAGATTAATGTATTTAAAACCATTATAAATCATGAATGGACCATTTCATATCTATTTGGAGGTTTTTATGGTCATAAAATACATTTTAGAATGTTTTGATCAAGAGGCACTCTCTCATTTTGTGCACATAGTCTTCTCTACTCGAGAGATCATCCTGAGAAACTTAGAACACCTTGGAGGAGTTGAATTGGGGAAGATATCCATTGGATATATTTAATGGGGTGTCATACACCAAAAAACTACCATTATTTCTCTCATTTACCCTCACAACTTTATAAATAATCTTTAAGACTAAAGGCCACCTCAAAACCCTATTTTGCACTATGAAGAACTCGAGAGGACTCAGTTTAGTGATTAGAAATTAAAAGAGTATTTCCATGGGATATAAAACTATTGACCATGGAAAGTAAATTTTTTGGGATAAATACATGTGACATTTGTTCAGGGTTTTAATCCCTTACCTTTATGCACCATCATTAAGATGGTAGACATGTTTGAACCTACCAACACCTTGTCAATGACTCATTGAGAGAGAAAAGGAGATAAATGACTTCAAATGGACTTGTTTAGCTATAAAATAATTATATTTACCTTAAAATATATCATGGGAACTAGTAAAAGCTACTAGTTGGCGTGTGTTAGGTACATGATATATAAATTAGGCCTAGAAGTGATTGTTATAGGCCTAAAAAGGGCAACTTTGGGAGTTTTATCTTGGATATGAATTGGGTAAGACCTAATAGGGTCTAATGGATCTATATAGATACGATGTAGGTAGAAGATAATGTTTCTAAATCCTCATGAGGAAGAGTTACAGTGATTGCAATAATCTCTTAGAGAGTCAAGATACCTAGTGTTAGTCAATTATTTAGTTAAGAGCCCCAAGAGACCCAATACAGATGAGTGACAGTTCTTAAAAGTGGTTTTTAGGTTTGTATAAATAATGTGAGATATAATCAAGTGTACAATGTAATGTCAAAAAATTTTATTAGTCCTTATGTAAAGAATAGACCTAGAATGAGAGAATTGACTAGTTTTCATGGCGTATTGGGCCAACTTGACTCTTGTACTCAATTTGCATGTTTCCATTAGCTTGGAAACACTTGAATCTTAGATCTCAACTCTAACATAGTTATATAAATGTGTAAATGGTCTAGATTAGTATTGGATAACTTCAACAAACTTTCCACATGTCAAGAAACAAAAGTTGTAACTCCAAGAGAGAAAGTAGTGGCAATTTCAAGTAAGATGAGTGAAGTGTCCCCTTTCTACACCAACTTCTCATGGGATATCAAAAAAAACATGAAGTAAAACATGTTGGGGAATTTATTGGTATTGTTTATAACCCCTATCTTGTTGTAAGTTGCCTCATGAATAGTGACATATTTCTATGACTCCTCTCCAACATACATTTCTCTCTCTCTTCTCACCTTCTCTATATGTATGGTCTATTTTGGCTTTGAAAGGGATCCTAACCTGGGTGATGGTAACTCCATACTTAGAGAAACACTTGTATTTTTCATTTGGACTTGAATAATATTGAATTTTTCCTTTTCATGGCTTGTGTCTAGTAAATGTGCTTAGTTGGTTGATGAGTGACTAGTGATAATAAATGCTTCCTTTCATTTATCCTTTCTTAATTATCTCTATGCAAGTAATGGTCATATAGTGTGAATACCATCTTGTGTTCTTGACAAGTGAATAACTCCTCCTTAGTGTCTTTAGATACCTATTGACCAGATTCTTAGTCTATGCACCATGCACTAGCCTTTATATGAAACACTCATGCCTAGAGACTTCCTATTTAAGTAATGGAATTAAATTGATGTTGTAGATAATGTATTTAGTGTATTATATATAAGTTTTGGACCATATATTTGGTACATTACCCCATTATAATAGGTTTCTTTCACTTTTCCTATTAAGTGGTAGATTAGTGTTTGAGACTAAGTGATTCATCAAGGGGAGCTAGCCCTTTAACCTAGAGATTCACATCTTAAATAGGTCACCCAAAACATTGAGTTGTTTACATGTTATTCCATATTTATAAGGCTTGAACTACCTTATAAAGGGTGAAAATTTGGTGTATAACAGTTCCCCTACTAGATAGGGGTTTTAGTTAGGGGTGTCAAGGCTATCAAAGCCTCACACTAAATAGATATAGCATCCTTCAGAGCATTTCCATGGGTATTTGGTACTTTGATAGTGGTATATTTAGTGGCCATGCCTTACTAAGGGATGGTTGTTCAAATAAAAAATGAGGGATTATACTTTATATTCGATGCAAGAGTGATGTGGTTGAGAGATAGATGACTTCATATTTAGGTGTACCCCATTGATGGGGTACCACAATAGTTTTGGATGTCTTTTGTAGGAAACCTCCCTTTACTTTTAGTGGTGTATAGAGACTTTATAGAGGCCATAGTATGGATACTGTTGATATTATCATTTCATCCAATAACACTAAGAGTTCTTATTTTATTGGTGGTTAGGATGAGATGTCACACTAGTAACCCACTTGAGGAGAGGGAAGATAGATACTTGTGGTTATTCCCATGGAATTGCTAGTGATAGGCTAGTAGTAGCAGATTGTATAGCCACTACCACCACCACCATAATAAGACCCCTTGTAGTAGTAGTGGGAAATGGGTGAGGCTGAACCTGAGTATGTAGAGTTGGATGAGAGGGGTTATAAGGAGAAGGAGGATTATGAGGATGACTTAGACTTTGACTAGCATGAGATGTATCTATGTAAAATAGTCTATTTAATTAATTTCATATTTTTATGTATTTCCTTTTAACATGATTACTTAACTGATGTATTTAGTTTTATTTTATATAATTGGATATGATTTATATCTTTCTTTTTGTGGTTTAAAACACATCCACATGTTAGAAGACTATGATCAGGGACACCTTGATCAACCTATTCTAGGTGGGGACTAAAATGACTCATGACTAGATGTTGGTAGAATGAGGAATAAATGTTGGGATAGACAGGCACATACATTTCATTTCCCTATATTACCATGCACTAGTGACATTAGTTATTCTATGGGTGGAGAACACTAGCTTAGATTTAAGAGATACAACAACAAAGGTTCTAGTGCAAGCACTTATTGATGCTCTAGCTAGGATAGGGGGTTAGGATTCTTCAAACCAAAAAATAGGGGTAGAGATAAATTCTCAAGGAGGGACTAGTAAGAGGTGACCTAGGAGCCTTAACTCATGGCACTCTTCAGCGTTGAGACCCTCTTAGAGGAGGAAGATGAGATCTTAAGACCACTATTTGTATAAGTATATTACAGACATTATATTTTGAATTTTTTGAGATTTTGAGACACACACTCTATAGATGTGGATTCTAACTAAGATATTGATTGTATAAACTCAAAATTATTATGACATATATATGCAAATATTTTGGTTTATTTTAGTGACTTACCATAAAGTGTTGTGTGTAATTTTATGTATGCACTTTAGATGACTAGGCATGTGATGATATATTATGTATTTCTTATGTCTTTTTGGTAATGCTATGTAAAATTATTATATATGTAAGATTATGGGAAAAAAATATTTAAATGATACAATGAATAATGGTGGATATGTTAAAACTATAAATGCACTAACAGTTGTTTTACAGATGATTACCTATCTATTTCATTTACATAACATATTACTTTTAACTTGTAGCAAAGGAATGAAAGGGGAAGTAAGTTATGCATGAGATGGTAAAATTAAAACTATACATCAAAACTTGGCATAGAAAAGGAGGATGACCTAATCCTTACGAGTAAATGGGTAAAATGAAATGCTTACTAAAATTATAAAATACTAACTTTATTGGCTTCATCTAGAGGTTACTAACCCTAATAGAATCAGTAAATGGATAAAGTTAAAATTTTAGGCATAGACACTTGATCATACTTTTGAATAACTCTTATTTTTAGACACTTTTTGATTTGACATTACTTTTTCTTTTATTTTATTTTTTTACTTTTCTATACGACCACCTACACTTAGTCTCATGTGATTATGAAGGTGCATGGGCTCATCACCATAATTATATGTAGGTGGTTAAGATCATCTCTCCCTGATGTTAACCCCACACAACTAGTAAGACACAATGGATCAACTTTTAAGGTTAGTGAAGGGTGAGAGATGTGAGATTTGACTTTTATTTGCATAAGCTCTTAATTTATCTATTTTTATATTTATCACACATTTTTTTTTAAGACCCCCACCCCCAAATATTTTCACCATGTAATAATTAATATGAAAGGGATCATCACTGAGGATCAAGATAGGAAAGCAAGGTTACCTATTTTTAAACTTGTTAATTCTTTCTGCTTAGAGGTCACCACAAGAGGGGACTATGTCATGGACAAACTTCTAGACTAGGTTTTTGGATAATATTTTCTAAGTTTTACAATAAGGTTTAGGGGAAAAGAGGTATAATTTACTCATAATAACTAAGACAATAACCAGTGTGACATTTATTTTGAGAATTTTTTCCATAGGATAATAGGGTGATATGAAAAATGAAATGGAACGGTAAGCTACATTTTGAAAACTTTTGTCATGCAAACTGATAATTAAATAATCACCAAAAAAAACATTTGATATGCAAATACAACATGTATATAATGTAAAATTCAATGCAATGAGGTAAATATGAAATGAAATGACTAGATATAAAATTATTTAAGGTGAAAGAGTTCACAAATTCACCTAATTCATTTCCCTCTAGAGTGTATAACTGATAGGATCCATTATTAAAATATTAAATCACTAAATAAGGACCTAACCAATTAGGTTTAAACTTTAGACCCTCTCCTTTAATTTTATGGATGTGACTATCAAGCCATAATATAATGTCTCCAACTTGTATCGGGTGCTTAAGATCATTTTTATTGTAATGTCATCATATATAATCTACATAGGCAACATGATTTTCTTCATATGTGAGCTTATTTTCATCTAAGGTCTCTAACTAATCTAATATTGCACTGATATATTCTTCATCATTAAGAATACCTTGAAGATAAATACACAAGATAGGGATTTCTACCTCAAGAGGTAGAATGACTTCTAATCCAAACATAAGGGAATACCCTTATGAGTGTGCAGATACTCATCCTCTAAGCCCATGGTGATGGATACAGTTCCAAGTGCCAATCTCTTTCATTTTCTATAAAAAAATTACCATGATTGACTATAGGGTTTTATTGGTGGCCTCATCTTGATTTTTGTCCTATGTCTAGTATAATAAGGCCTTATGGTGAGATATAGTTATTTTATTATATACTTAATGCACCTCAAGGCTCTTAAAAAGAGACCCATTGTTTATGATGATGACATGTGGGACTTTGAACTGAAAAATGATCCAATTTAAGATAAATTTAGTAATGATAGACCCAATAATAGTTTTTAGGGGCATAACTTCCAACCACTTGGTGAAATACTCATTGGTCATGAAGATGAAATTATGACCATCTTAGGAAGTAAGGGAAAGGCTACCAATCATATATAAAACCTAGGAGAAAAAGGTCATTGGAGTAAGAATGGGTTTCAATGTCTTGGTATGGATATGAATTTCATGATATAAGTGTTGAAACTTCTCATATTTTTTACATAATTAATAGCATCGTGTTTGAGAGTGGGCTATAAGTATCCCATCTTATGAATCTTATAGGCAATCATATGTCCACTAAAAACACCAATATAGCAATTAAAGAGGAATTTTTCTAACTCCTTTTGGTTGACACACCTTAGTAATATGCCATAAAAATATTTTTGATAGATAACCTCATCTATCATAATGTTTTTGTATGTTATGATATGAAGGTGATTCCTCTGATGTGAATTAGCACCCTCAAGATAAGTACAATCAATTAAATAATTAATTATATCATCATACTAAGGAGAGGAAAGAATTATGGGTTTCTCTATATAGCAAAATAATTGTTCAGGTAACTTAGTATAGACAAGATCACCGACCTCTAATGGAGAATCTACCAGCCAATTAGGGATGATTTTTTTCTTAATGGACTTATGTTGATATATTTAATTTAAATTATCTCAAAAACATGATGAAATGCCCATCCTTTCCTGCAAGGGATGATTGGGTCAAGAATGTTGATAAGGCTTGAGACCTTAATATAACCCTCAATTATTGGTTAAGCCTATAATGTCTCAACCACTTGGTTGCAAACATGATGGTCAAACACTAATTTTCTTGAGTATAGTGTGTCTTATAGTCAATAAGAGTGTGACTAATGATATATCACACACTCCTTTCCTCATCATCCTATTGGGCTAGCATGTAGGTGAGAGATACCTTGATCACTTTAATGTAAATTATGAGAGGTTAGTCAATATTAGGTGTAAGAGTTTTGGAGGAGATGAATATTTGGTTGTAACCAAAGAAGCCATCCATAATGGATAGCATCTCATAGCATGTCATAGCATCAACCATGACATCAATGGAGAGAAGAGCAAAATCATTTTTCGAACATGCTTTATTAATATCATGAAAATTGATGCATATCTTGATTTTATCATTCTTATTGAAAACAAGGATGATGTTGGACATCTATTTAGAATAGTTAATGAGTTTTATGAACCCTATTTTGATAAGTTTAATAACCTCTTATTTTACCAATAAACATAACTTTTGGCATGATTGGCCTAAGCTTTTGTTTTATGGTTTTACTTCAGGTATCGTAACCAAATTGTGAACAACTACTTAGGGTTTAATACCTACCATATCCATGTAATAAAAATCAAAATGTTGGGAGATCTAGGTAAGCAACCTTTTATGATCTTTCAACTCTTATTGCGAGATTGAAGATCCAAGTTTGAGGATTTTGTGGCTTTATTTAGTCCTTATATTTATTAATGATTCTAGTACATATTTGGATAACAAAAATGTTATTTATCCTTCATAACTAATATAATGCAAACAAAAAATAATAGTATTTCATTCAAATACAATCAAAATACTCAATAATTTGGAATGTCATATTCATCATGAGAATACATTATATAGTTTTATGATCATCTTAATAGAAGGAATCAACATTAATATATATCTCTACAAATATCTCCCATGATAACTCAACATCCCTACACTCCCTCCTATAATCTCTCAAGCAAACATATCCTAATGTTGATTTATTATAACTCAACGTACACAATATATTATTCTAATATTATGAATTGTCAAAACAATTCTTAATTTATTACAAAATCAATTACATAAAATGTGAGCTCTAACTAGATATTCTTGACATTCCCCCCTTTAGTGTGAACCATGTGGAAAATATTATCCTGCACTGAAAATGATAACAAATTCAAATAATGGTTTTTCACTCTGTTAACCACCAACCTAAAAATAACCAAGATGATTTTTCACTTGGCTTACCACTAACCTACAAAAAACAAGATGGTTTTACATATGGTTAACCAACAATCATATACATCATGATGTTACAATACTTTATTATTTATCATCATTATCTTACCTCAAAGGGAAATACAAAGAAATAATTTCACATATTACAATACTTGAACAGATATGATCCATCTATTCTTACTTGGAAAAATTAAAAACATAACTAAAAAATAAACCACAACTCTATTATGCATCCCCATCCCTTGTGGTTGATGAGAGGACGTTGAATGTCCTCCAACCTCCTATGTCCTCCATCCTCCTATTGGATGATGTTCACTTAGTACAAAAAGAATTCATAATTATAATTGCTATCATCATTTATTGGTTCTTCATTTATTGGTTCATTATTTTTTGGTTCTTCATCATTGGATGGTTATTTTTCATTGACCATAATTGCTTCATTTATTTTACGCTTTCCCTTGAGCATATCATTAGCTTGAATCTTAAAAAACCAGGATGTGTGCCCTTTTTTCTTACAATAGAAACATTTAACTTATTTTTTGTTATTATTAATTTTTTTATGATTCTTTGAGTACAGTATAGTTTCTACTTCCACATATTTTTAAATCTTTTTCTCCTACACTAAGAGAGTTGAGATCACGTCTTCTAGGGACTATGATGGCATTTTACCAAGAGTGAATACTATAGACATGTAAATTTGACCACCAATGGTTTTGTATCAAACTATTAGACTAATTCTTACCAATCATCAAAAATTTAACCTTAGAATTTTTATTAACCTTGAATTTAGCTTTATAACCTTGCATTAAATCAATTAAACAAGACAAATACACACATTGAATTAATCAAAAAAATGACTAAATACCTAAAAAAAATTAATTAACTTGCACACCCTAATAAAAATCAATTAGAAATTTATATAAATTTCAAATCCTAATTGAGTTCACCCATGAGCTAATAAATTAATTAAATAAATTACTAAAAAATAAATTTAAGAGCATCTTAGAACATTCTAGAACACACTCATTACCTTTGTGAGTTGTCACTTTTGAAAAATATTCAAAAGAATATTTTAGGAATATGACAAACTCAACCACAGTTAATAAACTCAATCATGGTCATATTTAACCCATTCCAAAGGATTTTAAAGCTTATAATATAAATCCTAGAGCTCTTCATTAAGGGAGCTCAATCAAAGTAGAGTTATAATGCAAGAATAGATTCATGAAGCTAAAAGCCTAGTGTTATAATGTCGAAATTGAGCCAAGCCATATCAATCAAGCTAAGCATTAAAAAATGGTGCATATAAGAGATGATGTTATCTATATGTCATTGATGAAAAAAATTTATGCATAATCTAAGCAAGCCAAATGAAAAAATCATTTGGAGCTCTCAAGGAAGGTAAAGATTGTTGTTTTTTGCATTTTAGTTGGGTTTTCAATTATTATTTGTTCATTAAGCTCCTCTTAAGATCTAGAATTAGAGATGTTAGTATGTTAGTGTATTTATTTCATGGTTTTATAGACTAACATTTGATCTAACCTCCTCTCTTTGTCAAATTTATTGATCACAAACGGCACGTCCGGTGGGACATGCTTGTGCACCCCACATCTTTGAACAAAAATGGTTGATAAAATAGTTCTAATTTTTAATCTATTTATTATTATTTTTGAATTTTTTATATGATTTTCTTACAATTTTTATCTTAATTATATAAAAAATAAATTAAATTATTATTTGTATTTTAAAAGTTATTACTCTTGTAGTGACGGTCACTTTGTATTTATTAAACTTATGGTAAAAATGGTTAGTACTTAGCTAATAAATTTTTTAATTTACTTGTTTAACTTGAATTTTTTTAAGAGGTGAACCCTGTACCTATAAATTACCTCTAAACATTCTATGACAAATGGATGTATATTTTAAAATTTATGGCTAAATTACTGACTATAGTATTTTATGATTTTTGTGTTCGATTTTCTTGTTTTTAACATTCTAACTTGTTTGCATGTTTCATAGATTTTTTTTTAAAGATTTATTGAGATTTTTTATAACCTTTTCCTAACCTAACATGTTTGATTTTGGGGGGTTTTTCCTTCGATTCGATAGATTTTACCCTTTAAAGTTGCTTGTCTCATTTGATAAATAAGCTTCAAGGCTAAACGAAGTTCTGACCTTTTGTTTGCAGGACCTATTTGAAGAAAACTATTTCAATCTAAATTAGTCTTTTCACACTTTATTCGGATGTCTAAAATGAACCAAGAATCCTTCAATTCAGTTTTTAAATAAAATTTTTAGGGTTTTTTCTTGGTTAAATTTTTAAGGTTTCTTTCAAAGTTCACAATTTAAAGCCAAGGGGCTAAAAAAAACACTACCACACATTTCGTTTAGTGCTATAAAAGTGAATGCACTTCAAAGTTTTTTCAAGTTATTTTCATTATTTTTTAAATCTAAACTTTTTTGAGTAAATAGGGAGTTGTGTGTGTATGTTCTCCCATCCATCCCCTTTAGGGAAATTTTGGGATCAAAAGCGCCAACTTCTTTTTGGGTGGTTTGAAATTATTTCCATTTGCACTTCTTAAAGCCAAACAGATAGTAATGAATCTAATCAAACACTTTCAATTTGGTGTAATAAAATTAACCTCACTTCAATTATTTGTAAACTTGCTTATTTATTGTATGTTTTAGATAAAAGAGATGTGCGTGTATGCTCTCCCATCAGCCCCCTTTAAGAAATTTTTGGTATCAAAGCACCATCTCATCTCACTTTGAGCCTAGTCCAAGGCATAGAAAGAATTTTGTTTAAAACCCTCCCCAAAAACTCTCAAATATATTGGGTGATCTTGAGGTGACTATAAAGTATTTCTATTGTGTCATTTATTTCATTACATCTTGGCTTATGAGGGAGACTTCATTACCTCTCACAAGTTCTATAGGTAATGTTTGACCCAAGGTTTCATCTCTTATCATTGACTTCATCACCCCCACTAAGATTAGAGGTTTGAGTGGTTAAACCACCTTTTAGTGTTGGGGTTAAGCATTGAGACATATCTGCACATTGGACATCGCACTACACTGAGTAAGCAATAGATGTAGTGGTTAAAAAAAGGTCAAGACATTTTTGTAATAAGCCAAGTGTCATAGACACCTAATTAAAGTGTGCTTATTTTTCATCATTTGGCATGAAATTGATTTTACAATTGATCCATCTATAATATTTTTAAAATAATTAGTTTAGTCAACCCCACATTACCATACCCTTGCTAGGATTTGGATGATTATACTTAGTCTATTTTGGTCATTTTTTCTTGGTGTGTTAGACTAAAACTTATATTGTTAAAACAATATCATTTGATGAGTCATGAGTCCACATCACTCCATTCTTTGAGGAGATGTTACGCTATTTGTATGACACTTTGATTTAACTTAAAAAATATTCCTTTTTTGTGTCAAAACATTAGGATTAGCACTTGATTGAGGAGGGAACCATTATGCTGCCCAAATCATTTCAAAATCCTATACTTTTGAAGTCTCGAAACGTAAACCATTTGTCACATCATCTTTTAGGAGTGCTAACGTCGTTAAGCTACCCATTTTATTTCAAAAGATTTGTCTTGTTTCATCTTGTGTCTCTATTATCATTATTTTACAAACAATCACTTGAACCTTGCTGAATTTTGGATCAGCGTGGTCACGTTGTTTAAATATTTTTAGCTCTTTATCATCAAATTCATAGTTTATCCTTAGTTGAGTCCTTAATTAACTATTACAAGTTCAAATTCAAATATTGGTTGATTTTGGTTTAAACCTCAATTTATGGGGTTGATACCCAAATATCCCTCTTTTGGATTATGTAACTTGGGTTAACTCATCACTCAAATTCAAAAAATTATATTTTTTTGTGCTTTTATTTTGGTCAGATTAGTTTATCTTCAAACATCTCTTGTTTAGCATATTATACTAATCAAATCATGTTTTATGCCTAGTGTCATGTACCTTGTATATGTTAAACTATTTTAAGTTTATTAGATTAATCAATCATATTTTTAAAGTCAAGATTTTTCCACCATTTAGCCATTAGTCCTCACATATCTTGTTTGAGCCTAGCTTTTGACTCTGCATTTAGATAAAAGACTTAGCAACTTTTCCCTTTAGTAGCTTAGACCTACTTGGAACACATTTCAACATTTGAGTTTGGTAGTTTGATTCTTAGGTCATTTTGTGTGAATTTTGCATTTATCAGACACTTAGCATTTGTCATTTGTTGCTACATGATTTTTATCAAGTCTTTACATAGACTTTTTGGAGATTCAGCTCCACCTTTGACCAAGATAGATCACATTTGAACCCTTTGTCTTTCCAAAAGGCATAGTTTTTATAGATTTTATATAACCCTAATCCCTTCTCTTGTTGTGAAATATTTTTCATTTAATTTAAAAATGGCTCACTATACATATAGTGAAACTACGTACAATTCAGGATATAGAAATCCTTTCACATAAGGGGACTTTGTGGAAAACCCTAATGAAGACAATGTCATTTGGGAAATATATTATTATCCAATGTAAAACATTTAACTAGGGGGACAAATTCAAGATCCTTTATCTAACTATTTGGTTAATATACCTCCATATACAGAGTAAGATCAAGAGATAACAACCTAATACTTATCTAGCATACCATCAGTTATAGAAAGTACTCAACAACAACCTTATCACATAGTAATGCCATCAACATATTATCCTAATATAACCATAGAGGTAGGGTATGAAAACTTACAAAATCTAGAAAGAGGGACTTCCAACATGGTTTACAATCAGATTCATGAATAATTTTCTTCTAACAATCTTAATGTCATTGTACCAATACCTTATCAAAACCCCCATGTGCTTATCCCACAAAGAGGTTCCATGGATGAACACTTTGATCAAATGCATCAATCATACTAGACATATCTCAATTTAGCATGTAACTTCACTAATATGGCCTTGTCAACTGCACCTCTTATTAATCTAGCTCCTTAAATAAAAATTTTAAAAGAGTTAAAAAGTCAAGATAATCAAGATTTAGACCTATTTACGTAAAACACTTCTATAGAAACCATGTTCAATACACTTGTGCTATCAATCAACAATAAAACATGCCAACCTCAAGGAGTAGGAGCTTCTACATCCCAACCTCAATCAACTACTTATAATCCTCAACTAGTCACTTATTCAAGTGCACAACCAACATGATTAAGTAACTAGCTAACAAGCATTACTACACCACAACAAAACATGTTGAATCCTACTCCTCCCCAAAATGTGATGAGTAGTACTCTAAAATAGAATGCGCAATCAAGTATCCCAATGCAATAGAGGTTAAACATATTGCCAACTCAATAGGGGGAAACCAATGTTCCACCTCACCAGGTAGTAGTGAACATACCTCTTCCTTTGTAGGCCAATATACCAATCCAAAATCAAATGATGTCTAATCAACAGCATATTCATTGTGGTCAGTGATAGGTACTAAATATCCAACATGCATCCACTTCTCAATAGCTATTCATACAATATAGAGGTTCCAATGTCCCTCAAGTACCTTATAGATAACAATTGCCTTTTATGTGGAACAAACCATAGGTTCAGAGATAGAGTCTTGGCTCACAAGCTCCCAATTGATAGTAAGGTTTGAATAGTAACCAACAAGTCCATATTCAACCACAACAAACACAGTATGGTTATATCCCTCCATCCTAGCCTCAATATCCATAAAATCAATCATACATATCCAACCCCACCAGAATGTCACACTACCATAGGTACAATTTCAATAATTGTACCCTAATCTACATATGCACATTTCTAGACCATTCCCCAACCAATCCAACCTATCCTTATAAATTTTTCCATTATATCTCATTCAATTAATCCACTTGTGACTGCCCAACCATCCAACCAAGCCATTATTCTAACAAGTTTCTCTGAGCAAGAATTACAACAAATGAAGGATGCAATTATTCCCATCCAAGCTGGGAAACAGGTTTAAAAGTTTAAATTGGATGATGTGTGTTCATATCCTTTTAATATGGAGTACTTATAAATTCTATTTCCTCTAGGATATGAGCCACCCAAGTTTGAAAAATACAAGGGGAAAGGTAACCCTAAAGCACATCTAACAGAGTTCTTTGTTACATGTCAGCTAGTGGCATATAGTGACATTTATCCATTATTCTTATTTCCAAAGAGTTTAGCTAGATAAGCCTTGAAATGGTTTCTAAAACTACTAAAGAGCTTATTTTTTGACTTTGATGATCTATCAAATAAGTTTGTGCAACACTTCTCATATAATCTCAAGCATGAGATTTCACTGGTTGACTTAACACAATCAAAGCAAAAACTAGGTGAAAGATTCACAAGTTATCTACAATGATGAAGAGCCCTTGCAAGTCACTTTACCCATAGTCTACCAAATAAGCAATTAGTAGTTGTGTTTACCAAAAAACTACATAGTGAAACATCCTACTATCTAGAGTTACAGTGTACACACACATTCAATAAGATCATCGACAAAGGTTTAGTGATCAAAAGAGCCCTTATTAATAAAGGGATTATAAAACTAGACTCAACCAATTAGACCAATAATCAGAACCAAAATCCAAACCAAGTGTAATCATCACAACTAGTACAGGCCAATAACAATGATAAGCCAAAACAATTTAACCACAACAAGAATGTTATTAGGAATAGATTAACAAAGTCCCACCATGTCCAAATGATGTAAACACCATCTACTCAGCCAATGCCACCTTTCCACCTTACTCCTACCCAACAACCTCTTCAACAACCATAACATGCACAACAAGCATAACCTAAACTAGTGTAATAAATGCAACAACCACAGTAGCCTTTGACTTTGTAAAACCCACCTCCTCCAAGGAGAAACCCACCTACTTATCATGTTTTTACTAACCTTGGAGAATCCATCGAATTAGTCTTTTTAAAGTTCATAGTAGCTAACCTAATCAGATACCTTATTCCAAAATAAAAATATTATGAGGGTACAGGTATGCCAAACTGGTACAAGCCAGAACAATTTTATAAGTTTCATAGGGTTAAAGTCCATAATTTATTACAATGTGTGTAAATCAAACATGTCATTCAAAATATGTTAGAAAATGGTGAGATCACATTGGATAATGGAGCTTCAACATCCAATCAAAACCTTGGCATCTATTAGAACCCATTTCCTCAACATAATAATCAACCTATGCAACAACAACAACATCAACAACAAAGGTTGAATTATCAAAATCAATAGCATAACCAACAAAGCCAAAATAATGGATAGAACCAATGCCAAAATAGTGGCCACAACCAAAAAACCTACCATGTTGTTGCACATGAATATAACTTAGTTGTAGTTCATATCTTGAGAGGTAGTGTTAAAACCATTTCCATCAATCCTAGACCAAATTTCAACCAAACAAGACCATTGCTAGTCATACCAAAGCAATCCAGTCATTTTGGTAACCCTTCTTTGACTTAAGACCACACATAGGGAAACTAGCAAGTAGGCAGTCCCATGTTAGGACCTTATAATGATAACTCATCATTTGCTTGTGACCACACTCAAGTGCATCGATAATTTAGACATATCTTATCTGGCCCCCCTCCACTATCATCAGTTAGCAACAATAACCCTGTATCTAACCCTGATTGTGTAATCACAACTTAGTGGTCTAAAATTACCATACCAGGCCTAAAACCACCTACCACTTCACCCATCATCCAACCCACTATTTGGCCTCAAAATAAGCCATTTAACATTATTCAAGAAAAGACATTTTGATATAGTGGAACAATTGCAAAAGATGTTAGCACAAATATCCATTTTAGATTTGTTGTGCATGTCAACAATCCATAATAAAATCTTGAATGAATACCTTATACAATCCACTATTTTTAATGACATATCCCCTGACCAATTTCAAGCTTTGATTAGACACCTATCTCTAACCCAACAATTCACATTCAACCAAAGTGATATGTCACCTCTTGGCCCATTGCATAATAATATATTATACATTTAAATATATATAATATAGCACAAAGTGAAACATGTCCTTATATACAAAGGATTAGGTATGAACATAATGTATGTGAAGCTCATCAAGCTTCTTGGGTACACAATGGTAGATCTCCAAGCATAAATGATCACCATCAAAGCATATGACAATCAAAAACGTGAATCATAGAGCATCATTAGTTTGCCAGTTATCATTGGGACCTTGACTCATGATACCCTTTTCCATGTGTTGGATCTTGATTTGTCATACAATATGCTTTTAGGTAGGCCTTGGTTACATGAGATTCATATAGTCCCATCGGTGTTGCACCAATGTATCAATTTCTCTCATTTAGAGATGGAGGTTAACATTATAGGAGATTTGCATCCATATGAGCATTACAAAAATATAGAGGTTGAGTTCCAAAGTTACAACTATCATTTTAACATGAATCCATCTAATAAGTATGATAAGGGAAAGGAAATACTCCTTGACTAGCCAAAGTATAACTATATTGATCATAATACCCTTGATTCTCTTAGTCACATGCTGCCTCTTGAAGTATCCAATAATTTTACTATCTTGGTTATTGACTTAGGAGAGTACTTGACTCATGATACCTTTCACATTTAAAAGCTTACTCAGAACCTTAGAAGACCTAAATATATGACACACATGCACTGACAAAGAAAGGGCAAAGGTCACATTCATAATCTAGGACCAGTCATTTTCATACCAGCTTCTAACCTAGACCAAGACCCTCTCAAAGGAGATGAGTCATGGTTGTATAATGACAATTTGGCTGAGTTTTACAAGAACCCCAAGTATCCCATTCCTAATCACATCATGGAAAATTAATATTATGAAGGAAGAGGCCTCAAGCCAAATCTACAGGGAATGTTGGAAACTATTTCTCTGACCAAGTATGAAAGACCATATGGACTTGGATTTAAACCTCTTGGGGGTAACCCCATATACCTTACTCATGTCTCATTGCCATTGACTAGTGATGAGGATGCTGGAAGTGAAGCAGAGTATGATCATAGCTTATTTGATGACTTAGCATAGACCAACATGTTTGATAATCACACCATTTGCACTCTTCACCCAATCATTCATAATAATCCCCTACCATTATATTATCCCAACTAATAAATTGGGACCAACAAGAGACACACATACCACTTGATGATTTTCAAAATGATGAAGCATTCTATGATTTTCTAGGCCTTAGCGACAATGTTTTATTGGGAGATCATATATCAGGATTCTCAATCAAATTGGATCCTAGAGTCTATTTTGGATAATGGTTGAACACCCTTATCCAAAATCAAATAAATAAAACATTGAGATCTTAAAGTGAAAACCCATTTAAGGTAATTTTTAACTAGGGAAATAGTAAAGATAAAGGTCAGTTTAGTGGTGAAAACTTGTTTCACGCACCACTAGATGGGGGTGTTCAACCTTTTTCACGTATAGACTAGGAGACCACCAATGATGAACTCGTCTATGAGTCTAAATTTAGTATGGAAGAGCATCATTAATTTGATAAAATCATGCAAGAAATTAACAATGATGAAGTTCACTATGGATTTAAGTTCAAGCCTGAAGAGCAATAGGCTTTTGATCAAATCATTTAAGAGGATGATAATAATGAACATGATAATGGGTTCAAATTCAATCTTAAAAGCCAGGAAGCCTTTGATCAAGTCATACAATAATTTACAACTATCTTTGTCACATGGCCTGATCTCCCCTTAGGAGATTCTAATTCATCATGTCTTGGAGAGCTTGTAAAAAAACTAGTCCTAAAAGAGGACTCTAATGTTGCCAATTAGTTCAAATCATTACTAACTATCCCTAACAATGACTCAACTCTTCTATTAGAAGATACATTAGAGGTTAACATCAGGTCCCCAAATGACCCAAAGTGGATCAGGCTGGGTACATCCCTTATTGAGAAGGGGCATGAAGTCTTCACAACCCTACTGAGAGAGTTTGTAGATATATTTGCTTGGGCATATTCTGACATGCCTGGTTTGGACCCCACCTTGGTTCTACACCACCTTATGGTCAATCTTGATGCCAAACTAGTGAAAAAAAAGTTGCACAAGATGTATCCTTGCATTGTTATATTAGTGAAGAAAAAGTTGGAGAAACTCTTAAAAGCAAGATGTATTAGACCAATTGACTACTCTGAATGGATTTATAACATAGTACCTGTTAACAAGAAATTAGAGGGAATCAAAAATTTGTACTAATTTTTATGACATTAATAAAGCACTCCCTAAGGATGACTTTCCACTGCCTAACATTGCCATGATAGTCGACTCTATAGCAGGTTATGAAATGTTTTCACTAATGGATGGCTTTTTAGGTTACAATCAAATCAAAATAACACTAGAATACTAGCACAAAATAATGTTCACTATTCCATGGCGAACATTCTATTATCAGGTCATGCCATTTGGCCTTAAAAATGTAGGGGCCACTTATTAAAGAGCTATGATAGTCATATTTCATGATATGATGCATGACACTATCTAAGACTATGTCGATGACATACTAAGCAAATCCAAAACCAAGGTTGACCATCCAATAGAATTAAGGAGGATATTTGAGTGCCTATGAGAATATAAATTTAGGCTCAACCCCAAGAAGTGTGTGTTTAGAGTTACATCAAGCAAATTATTAAGCTTTATCATGTCTCACAGGGGCATTAAATTTGATCTAGCTAAAGTAAGAGCCATAATAGAGATGTTGCCACCAACCAATCTAAAGTAGATCTATAGTTTTTAGGGTAAGATCCATTCCATTTGATGCTTCATATCTCAATTATCAAATAAGTGCCATCCATTTACACACCTACTAAATAAAGGTGTCATATTTCATTGGGATAACAATTGTCAAAAGGCTTTTCAATGGTTGAAGGACTATCTCATGAATCCCCTAGTTTTATTGCCTCTGAAGCTAGGGAAATCATTATTGTTATATCTTTCTACTAATGATAATGCTCTAGGGGAACTTTTAGCTCAACATAATGACAAGGGAAAAGAGCATGCAGTGTACTATCTAATCCATACACTAGTTACATATGAGCACAACTATATGCCCATCAAAAAATCTTATCTCGTTATGGTTTTCATATCTTATAAATTACACCACCATGTGTTGAATAATAATTCCATGGTTATTTCCAAAGTAGATCAACTTAAGTATCTACTATCAAAAACCACTTTGCAAGGTCATATGGCCAAATGGATCATGCTACTCAATGATTTTGAGATAGAATATGTAAACTAGAAATCAATTAAAGGGAAAGTTCTCACAGATCAGCTTGTTGAAGCACCTCTTAAAGACACAGGGCCCTTAACATTCCAATTTCTTGATGAATCCATCATGACATCATTGAAACACCTATTAAGGAGTAGCCCTAGAAGTTGTATTTTGATGGATCATTCACTACACATGGATCAGGGGAAGGCCTTTTATTCATAACACCTCAAGGGATATAATCCCTAAGTCATTCAAAATCAGCTTTCCTTGTACCAATAACATGGCCTGATATGAAGCACTCATCATAGGGATTTGATAGGTAGTACAATGAAATATATACCATCTAACAGTTTATCATGATTCTTAGTTAATCATCAATTAGGTTACAAGCCACTTCCAAACTAAAGATGACAAGTTGGTTCCATACAAGGCAATGGTTGACACTCTCAAGCAAAAATTGCCAACATTCAATTTGAACATATACTAAGATCAAGCAATAGAATAGCAGTTACCATGGCTACCATTAGATCATTGATTTGTCATGTAGACACAGCTAGTAAGTATCATTTTCTTGTATAAAATCTAACAATACCAGCTCATGAACCTTCAATTGTTACAATAATATGTGATATTTTTGATCCCAGATCTAATTGGTACTCAAACCTATATGTCTATTTACATGAGCAAATCCTCCCACTAGACTTATCTCAAAAACAAACCAAAGCTTTCATCCATAATGCCCAACATTATAACCTACTTGGACAAACCCTATACAATTCTAGTTTTGATGGAACTCTGCTTCATTGTTTACCTTCAATAGAATCTATACTAGCCTTATGGGAAGTTCACAAAGGAGTATGTGGAGCCCACACCATTGGGGTATTCCTATCTAAAAATATCTTGTTTACTAGTTACTATTGGCTGATAATAGATGTAGATGCAACTACATATGTCAAGAAATGTGACAAGTGTTAATGACATGCTAATTTGATTCATGCATCCACCAATACCTTAAAACCAATGTTGACACCATGGCCATTTGCTACATGGGGCCTTGACCTCATTGGGAATATAAACCCCACCTTATCAAATGGGCATAAACACATTCTCATTGCCACCGAGTATTTCACTAAGTAGGTCAAAGATATACCACTCACTTATGTGACTAAAAAACAAATTTCCAAATTCATTTTTAACCATCTCATCTATCACTATGGTATCCCTTATGATATTATATCTGATAATGGAGGATCATTTAATAATAAGGATGTCAAAAAGCTATATGTTGAATACAAGATCACACAACACTTTTCAATGGCATATTACCCTCAAGGTAATGACCAGGTTGAAGCATCAAACAAAACCATTGTCAACATTCTCAAAAAGATTATCAATGATGTTGGTCATGATTGGCACCTTTAGATATTCCATGCCCTTTGGGCATACCATACCAATCATTGCACACCCAAAGGAGCCACTCCATATTCACTTGTTTATGGCACTGAAGCCATACTTCCCATTGAGGCCGAGTTTCCTTCATTATGCATATCTTTCAAGATGTTCTCGATGATAATGACTATTGAGTAACTTGAATACAAGAGCTAGATTTACTTGATGAGAAATGCATGGATGTTGTGAATAATATATAGGCCTATCAAAACCAACTTCAAGGTCAATACAATTAACATGTAAAACATAGAACATTTAAACTTGGTGATCTTATCCTAAAAGAAAACCAAAAGAATACCACGATCAAAAAGAAACATAAAGGAAAGTTCAAACCCAACTGGGTGGGTCCTTTCATTAGCACTACAGACTATGGCACCTGAGCATATAGGCTCACCATAACAAATGACAATGAACTTGATGAGCTGATGAACATTATTCACCTCAAGCGGTACTATGCTTGAATAACTTGATGTATTGTCTATAAGGACCATTTTATGTTGTACCATATTCTCAATATTCTTATTTATACCATTATTAAACTATTTGTTTTCCCATCCTCTCATTTTGACATTCCAACCAGACCATCCAACCATTTCATTCCTACTTGACCAAACATGTTTTGAGTCCTATCAACCTAACCCATTTGACCTTAGTTCATCCATTGGTTTCACATTTTTATCATACAAAATTAGATTAGTTTCAACAGTTATTTAAAGCATTTCAAATAGAGGTAGTATTTTGGAGTAGTATGATATAAGTTTTAGTAATTGCATCCTTCATTTCTTATTCCCTTATTATCAAGTTTATTTATGTGAGCCTGATTATATTGCCTACTAGGGCAAATCTGTGTTCACTGGTCTTGATACTAATTATACAGCCTGCTAGAGAAAATTGGTATCATTGATCTATCAGTTGTATCCTAGTTATAACCACCTATGCGAAAACTAGGGGCAACATTTATTTATTATGCCTTAACATATCACCTAACCATTCATATTCCATATTATGCCATCATACCAACTATGCCTATTTTGTTTGAATTGGCTACTACACTAGTCAGATTCCTCTGTTGTGAGGTAAACTACTATGAACTAAAACCATTTTGGGACTATGTGGGTTGCATTTGATTCACATTGAGTTCAACTTAGTCCCCCTTCAACCACACTCTCACCATTTTGTGAGCATCATTTCAAGTTATAATTCTCTCACCATTTTGAAAGAAACTTCAACCACTCTCTCACCATTTTATGAGCATCATTTCAAGTTCTCACACTCTCACCATTTTGTGAGCATCATCTTGAGTTATAATGCTCTTGTCATTTTATGAGCTGGGACTATTATAGTGTCTCATCATTCTTGATTGAATTGAGATGCTTAAAAAAATCCAAAACCATTTGAAAATCATTTAAAAAAACCAAAAACATTGACCACTTCTTTGCCTTAAGGATTCTGGGAACCCTTACTAAGTCACAAACAAACCACTTATTCCTTCATTTCTCCTTCTTTTTTGGCCTTTTATCCTACACTATCCCCATTTTTCAAGGTCATCCTAATTCATCTCTCACACCCATCATGTCTTCTATCAATCATCATTTCCTTCCCATTTTTTGGGAGAACTACATTTGGCCTAAAGTTTTATTAGATCATCATATTCATGGAACTATGTAGGCAGTGTCCACTTGCCTACCACATATGGATACAACTCATCCACCCCCTTTTTTTTTCTTTTATTCCCTCATCTTGTTTGTTTGTTTAGTTGTCACATAGTTTATAGGGATAATGTTCATCACGTTATTTCTATGAACATAGGGACTAACACGTGTTGGTTTTTTTGTTTATCTTGCTTATTAATTTGTTTGTCTATTTTATTTGTTTGTTTATGTGCTTGTTTTTTTGCTTTCAGCATTGTGGCCTTGATTCAGTCTATGTGTAATTATTGGGTTATTCCTTGCACATAATTTTTAAATCTATCCATATTCAAACATCTACATTATCATCATAGTTTTTATCATTAGTGCAATTATTTTTAATTGAGTATTGTGTTAGGTTGTGGAGCTCAAAGCTTCACCAAGATGCAAACAGGAGGAGTTATGGAGGTTACGGAGGTTGCAGAGAGTTGCATAATGAGTTACAGGGCAACCGACGTTGGTCTAATCAACCGATGTCGGTTAGATAGCAATGAAGAAGCAACTAAAGTCGATTAACAGTCGGCCGACATCGATCAGGGAGAGCTGACATCGGCAGCCTGTGCATGAACATGTAGTTTGCATGTTGATACTAGAGAGTCTATTTTTGGACTGTTAGTTTGCATGTTAAAGGCTAGTCATAGTCTTGAGTTGCGCATCTAATTATTGTAATTAAGATAGTCTAATTATTGTAAGCATGAGATCTATATATAGGCTCATGGGCTGTATTGTAAACTAGAGTGCTAGAGAGTAAGAGAGCAAATAAGCTCCTTCTGAGAGAGGAGAGCAATGGTGTGTTCCTCCTAGTGCCACAGTACCAAGTGTGGGTGCTAGTTTGGAAAATCAGAAGGGTTCTTCGTATTTGTATGATCTTGGTCAGCAGGTGTGCATGGCTTCTTTTAGAGATCTACAATGGTGAGTAAGGTCTAGTGATTTGCAGGTAACATCAGAGAGCAAGAGATCTACTTGGAGTACGGTTGTGTACCTAGTGTACTGGCAGCGTTGTTTCTGACTGGTGGAGGTGAACAACAATTCTGTATTGGAGTTGTGTGTTGGGACCGAGAGAGAGAGAGAAGAAGGTCTTGAGGTGTGGCGAGCCTTTGAGGTGGAAGAAGAAGTGGCATCTTCTTTAATGTATTTTCTTTTGAGTGATTATTAATACAATTGTGTATAGTCTCTCATATTCCTGTGTTGTTTCATATTTCTAGTTACTTATCATTTTGGTTAAATTCCGTGTTTAGTTGCTAATACAAGAAGTAATCATATGTGCTCTAATTGAGGAGCAAGATCTTGACAAGTGGTATCAGAGCCTGGTTGTAGGTTCAAGAGCTGATACCAACAAGTGGTATCAAAGCTTTTGGTTGGGTTGACTAACAAGTGGTTTCAGATCTGGTAGTGTTGTTGATTATAGGTCACTCTCAGGGGTTTTAGATTGAGTGGGAGTATAGCAATGGCAGAAGAAAGTAAGCTACGAATGGAGAAACTGAATAGCATGAATGGTCTGATTGATGGAAAGAAGCAGGTAAAGGGAGATTGTTGGTCAGTAGAAGATCAGCGTGTAGAAGTAGATGTTGCAGGTGTTGTTGCACAGGTTGCTCTGGATAAAGTAGAATCTTGGTTTACAGATTCTTTTGCCTCTTTCCATGCAGCCCAAAATAGAGCATATTTTCATGGGTATGTCTTTGGAGACTTTGGAGAGATTTATTTAGGGGTTGGTGAGCCTTGTCAAATTATTGACGAAGGGGAAGTGAAGCTGAAATTGCAGACGGATAACACGCAGGAGTTGAAGGAGATTATGCAGGTACCAGTCTTGGAGATGAGTCTAATTTCTTCAAGAAAGTTGGGTGATGGGAGATGCACTGTAACTCTCACAGTGGATGCACTTGAATTAGATGGTGGTAAGAAAGTAGGTATCCTTTATCTATTTACTTATATTACTGATTCACCTTCTGTTGCAGAGATGTGGCTTTGTAGGCTTGGTCACATATGTAGGAGGGGAATGCATGTTCTTAAGTGAAAGACAAATGTTTTTGACAAACTTAAGAACTTAAAAGCCTTGGTGTTCATGGAGGAGATGGCAGATAGAGATTAGTGAAGGAGACTAAATTATTCTGATCAAGGCTGTGTTGATTTGAACAAGGTTTTGATCCAAGGAGAGCTCGCGGATAAAAAGTTATCACTCACAGGCGAACACAGGTACTGGCATCGATCAGACAGTAACCAACATCGGCAATAGGAAGACCGACATCGGTTAGGCAGGAATCGACGTTGACAGAATGGATACTAGCATCGGTCAGAGAACCAATGTCGACAGATAGTGTCAGTCACAGGTAACCAACGTCGGTCGGGTACAGATTGGGAGATGGTTGAGATCAGTCACTGGGATGGATGGTGGGCAAACAACAAGCTATCAAAAGGTCTCAAATGCTCATATACATGACTGAAAGGGTAAGTGAACCTCATATTCATTGTTCGCCTTCTTTATATTGCTTATTGATGGTTAAGAACCAGGAAGACATGAAGAGGCAATGCAGGTAGAATCCAGATATAGTGGGAGCTTGGCAAGGATGAGGAGTGTGAGTCCTTAGAGAAGAACCAAATAGGTATTTGTTGATGGAGTTGTTAGCTAGAAGAAAGCACTGGATGAGGGATGGGTTCCCAAGTTGAAGAAGAGAGTGGATGGATACATGAGATGGAAGGCCAAGGTATATGGTCTTGAGAAAGCTGCAGGACAGTGGTACAAGTTTGACAGGTGGATGACAAAGTAGGGTTTCAGTCATTATCAGTGTAACTATTGTGTTTGACTTACCAGGTGGATAATGATTGCAACATTATTTTGTTAATATATGTGGGTGATTTGCTAGCAGGTTTGTACATACAGAGTTTTGCTGAGCTAAAGGTAAGGTTAGTTCAGAGGTATGTCATGAAGAATTTAGAGCAGCAAAATTCTTTGGCATAAGAGACATGGAGATTTTGTCTCCAGTGGGAGCTGGTGTGAAGATGGTGTTGGCAGGGTTCATGATGTAGGATGCAAAATCAAAAAGCACACCAAGGGTTGGACAGTTCAAGCTTAGCTTAGAACAGGGTTCGAAATCACATGAGGTCTAGTGTAGACCTGAGTTTTCCCAAGCAATGGGAGTTGTCAGAAAGTATGGAGATAATTCAAGGAAGGAGTACTGGAGGGCAGTTCAGTGGATTCTCAGGTATTTGAGATGGACTAGTAGTAGGATAACATGTTATGAAGGGTCAAGGTCTTCACTACATGGGTTGTAGGTTCGGATGTGGCAGGTTACTTGGATGACAGGTGTAGCATCACAAGTTTTGTGGTGGTTGGTCTTTAGGGTTAATCTTGAAGAGGGATACAAGCCAAAGAATAATTTAGATGGTGTACAGGTACAGGTATAGGTGCAGCTATTTATCTCCAAGTGGGAGATTATTAGGTTGTGGAGCTAAAAGCTTCACCAGAATGCAAATAAGAGGAGTTACAGAGGTTACAGAGGTTATGAAGAGTTGCAGAATGAGTTGCAAGGCAACCAACATCGATCTGATCAACCGACGTCAGTCAGATAGCAGTGAAGAAGCAACTGACGTCGGTTACCAGTCGGTCGACATCGATCAGGGAGAGCCGATGTCGGTAGCCTGTGCATGAACATGCAGTTTGCATGTTGATTTTCAAGTGTCTATTTTTGGACTGTTAGTTTGCATGTTAAAGGCTAGTCATAGTGTTGAGTTGCACATCTAATTATTGTAATTAAGATAGTCTAATTATTTTAAGCATGAGATCTATATATAGACTCATGGGTTGTATTGTAAACTAGAGTGCAGAGAGTAAGAGAGCAAATAAGCTCCTTCTGAGAGAGGAGAGCAATGGTGTGTTCCTCCTAGTGCCACAGTACCAAGTGTGGGTGCTGGTTTAGAGAATCAGAAGGGTTCTTCGTATTTGTATGATCTTGGTCAGCAGGTGTGCATGGCTTCTTTTGGAGATCTACAATGGTGAGTAAGGTCTAGTGATTTGTAGGTAGCAGCAGAGAGCAGGAGATCTACTTGGAGTACAGTTGTGTACTTGGTGTACTGGCAGTGTTCTTTCTGACTAGTGGAGGTGAACAACAATTCTATATTGGAGTTGTGTGTTGGGACTGAGAGAGAGAGGGAAGAAGGTCTTGAGGTGTGGCGAGCCTTTGAGGTGGAAGAAGAAGTGGCATCTTCTTTATTGTATTTTCTTCTGAGTGATTATTAATATAATTGTGTATTGTCTCTCATATTCCTATGTTGTTTCATATTTCTAGTTACTTATCATTTTGGTTAAATTTCGTGTTTAGTTGCTAATACAAGAAGTAATCATATGTGCTCTAATTGAGGAGCAAGATCCTGACAAGTGGTCGCAGAGCCTGGTTGTAGGTTCAAGAGCTGATACCAACAAGTGGTATCAGAGATTTTGGTTGGGTTGACTAACAGGTGGTTTTAGATTTGGTAGTGTTGTTGATTACAGGTCACTCTCAAGGGTTTCAGATAGAGTGGGAGTATAGAAATGGCAGAAGAAAGTAAGCTACGAATGGAGAAACTAAATAGCATGAATGGTCTGATTGATGGAAAGAAGGAGTAGGTAAAGGGAGATTGTTGGTTGGTAGAAGATCAGCATGTAAAAGCAGATGTTGTAGGTGTTGTTGCACAAGTTGCTCTAGATAAAGTAGAATCTTGGTTTACAAGTTCTTTTGCCTCTTTCCATGCAGCCCAAAATAGAGCATCTTTTCATGGGTACGTCTTTAGAGACTTTAGAGAGATTTATTTAGGGGTTGGTGAGCCTTGTCATATTATTCACGAAGGGGAAGTGAAGCTGACATTGCAGATGGATAACACGCAGGTGTTGAAGGAGGTTATGCAGGTACTAGTCTTGGAGATGAGTCTAATTTCCTCAGGAAAGTTGGGTCATGGGAGATGCATTGTAACTCTCACAGCGGATGCACTTGAATTAGATGGTGGTAAGAAAGTAGGTATCCTTTATCTATCTACTTATATTACTGATTCACCTTCTGTTGCAGAGATGTGGCTTTGTAGGCTTGGTCACATATGTAGGAGGGGAATGCATGTTCTTAAGTGGAAGATAGATGTTTTTGACAAACTTAAGAACTGGAAAGCCTTGGTGTTCATGGAGGAGGTGGTGGACAGAGATTAGCAGAGGAGACTGAATTATTTTGAGTAGGGTTGTGTTGATTTGAATAGGGTTTTGATCCATGGAGAGCTCACAGGTAAAAAGTTATCACTCACAGGCAAACACAGGTACCGACATCGATCAGATAGTAACCAACGTCGGCAACAGGAAGACCGATGTTGGTCAGGCAGGAACCAGTGTCAGCAGAATGGATACCAGCATCGGTCAGAGAAACAATGTCGACAGATAGTGTCAGTCGCAGGTAATCGATGTCGGTCGGGTGCAGATTGGGAGATGGTTGAGATCGGTCACTAGGATGGATGGTGGGAAAATAGCAAGATGTCAAAAGGTCTCAAATGCTCATATGGAGGACTGAAAGGGTAAGTGAACCTCATATTCATTTTTCACCTTCTTTATATTGCTTATTGATGGTCAAGAACCAGGAAGACGTGAAGAGGCAATGCAAGTAGAATCCAGATATAGTGGGAGCTTGGCATGGATGAGGAGTGTGAGTCCTTAGAGAAGAACCAAATAGGTATTTGTTGGTAGAGTTGTCAGCTAGAAGAAAGCACTGGATGAGGGATGGATTCTCAAGTTGAAGAAGAGAGTGGATGGATACGTGAGACAGAAGGCCAAGGTATATGGTCTTGAGAAAGCTGCAGGACAGTGGTACAGGTTTGACAGGTGGATGATAAAGTAGGGCTTCAGTCATTGTCAATGTAACTATTGTGTTTGAGTTACTAGGTGGATAATGATTGCAACATTATTTTGTTACTGTATGTGGGTGATTTGCTATCAAGTTTGTACATACAGGGTTTTGCTGAGCTAAAGGTAAGGTTAGTTCAGAGGTATGTCATGAAGAATTTGGAGCAGCGAAATTCTTTAGCATAAGAGACATGGAGATTTTGTCTCCAGTGGGAGCTGGTGTGAAGATGGTGTTGGAAAGGTTCATGATGTAGGATGTAGAATCAGAAAGCACACTAAGGGTTGGATAGTTCAAGCTTAGCTTAGAACAGGGTTCAAAATCACATGAGGTCTAGTGTAGACCTAAGTTTTCCCAAGCAGTGGGAGTTGTCAGAAAGTATGGAGCCAATTCAGGGAAGGAGTACTGGAGGGCAGTTCAGTGGATTCTCAGGTATTTGAGATGGACTAGTAGTAGGTTAACATGTTATGCAAGGTTAAGGTCTTCACTACATGGGTTGTAGGTTTGGATGTGGCAAGTTACTTGGATGACAGGTGTAGCATCACAGGTTTTGTGGTGGTTGGTCTTCAGGGTTGATCTTGAAGAGGGATACAAGCCAAGGAATAATTTAGATGGTATACAGGTACAGGTACAAGTGTAGTTGTTTATCTCCAAGTGGGAGATTGTTAGGTTGTGGAGCTAAAAGCTTCACCAGGATACAAATAGGAGGAGTTACGGAGGTTACAGAGGTTGCGAAGAGTTGCAAAATGAGTTGCAGGGCAACTGACATCAGTCTGATCAACTGACGTTAGTCAAATAGTAGTGAAGAAGCAACCGACATCGGTTACCATTCAGACGACATCAGTCAGGGAGAGCTGACGTCGACAGCCTGTGCGTGAAAATGCAGTTTGCATGTTGATTTTTGAGAGTATTTTTGGACTGTTAGTTTGCATGTTAAACACTAGTCATAGTCTTGAGTTGCACATATAATTATTGTAATTAAGATAGTCTAATTATTGTAAGCATGAGATCTATTTATAGACTCATGGGCTGTATTGTAAACTAGAGTGCTAGAGAGTAAGAGAGCAAATAAGCTCCTTCTGAGAGAGGAGAGCAATGGTGTGTTCCTCCTAGTGCCACAGTACCAAGTGTGGGTGTTGGTTTGGAGAATCAGAAGGGTTCTTCATATTTGTATGATCTTGGTCAGCAGGTGTGCATGGCTTCTTTTGGAGATCTACAATGGTGAGTAAGGTCTAGTGATTTGCAAGTAGCAACAGAGAGTAGGAGATCTACTTGGAGTATAGTTGTGTACTTGGTGTACTGGCAGTATTGTTTCTGACTGGTGGAGGTGAACAACAATTCTATATTAGAGTTGTGTGTTGGGATCGAGAGAGAGAGGGAAGAAGGTCTTGAGGTGTGGCAAGCCTTTGAGGTGGAAGAAGAAGTGGCATCTTCTTTATTGTATTTTCTTCTGAGTGATTATTAATACAATTGTGTATTGTCTCTCATATTCCTATGTTGTTTCATATTTCTAGTTACTTATCATTCTAGTTAAATTTCGTGTTTAGTTGCTAATATAAGAAGTAATCATATGTGCTCTAATTGAGGAGCAAGATCCTGACATATTCAATATCGAGAGTCAGTCCTTATGCATATTTTGGCCAATCTCCCATGGTATTCTATCATGAGGCCTACCATCAAATGCTACAAAAAAAATAGCTTTGAGAGGTCTATAACATCAATGCAATATCACCATCTCCTCGACACCAATATCAAAAACAATACCAATCATATCCCAAATAGAGTAATTAAGTAACAAAGAAATTTCAACCTTTGTTAGTTTAAACAAGCATCTCCCTATTATCAAGTTAACCTAATTCATCTTTATCCTCTGTATCAAGTTATAAATCATCAACCATTAATCATGTTTTTCATAATCAAGGTATATTACATCAGCACTGTACACCATCCAACATGCATTCTCAATGATTATATCACTTGCTAGGGAAAATCATTGTGTTATCATCAATTTTTCTTTCTTATTTATTTGTCCTAACTAGGGTAGCTACATCTTCTCAATGATTATATCACCTATTAGGGAAAATCATTGTGTTATCATACCATGTTACCTTTGGAAAAACCATTGTACACCACCCCACTTACATTTTTCAATGATTTTTCCCAAATTTGGGTGAATCATTGTGTTGTCACTCCATCATCTTCATTTTTTTGGTCCCCTCATTTTGTTTCTTTCTTTCAAGGGATCATTTATCGACCCACTTTTCAACCACTCCCTCGAGGGGGTAGCTACAGTTCAATCATTACCATTGCAATCATAAGCATAAATAACTATTTTATTCTTTGAAAATATGTTACTATGCTTACAACTTGTAACATCTTCTCAAATAGGGGAAAACTGTAGACATGTAAATTTGGCCACCAATGGCTTTATATCAGACTATTGGACTAATTCTTTCCAATCATCAAATATTTAACCTAATAATTTATATTAGTCTTGAATTTAGATTCATAACCTTTCATTAAATCAATTTGGCATATTAAATCAATTAAACAAGGTAAATACACACATTGAATTAATCAAAATCAAATAATTGACCAAATGGCTAAAAATAATTAATTAACTTACACACCTTAATCAAAATCAATTAAGTTAAATTAATTTCAAATCCTATTTGAGTTCACCCATTAGCTAATAAATCAATTACTAAAAATGAAATTCAAGAACATCTTAGAACATTCTAGAATACACTCATTACCTTTGTGAGTTGTAAACTTTTAGAAAATATCTAAAAAAATATTCTAGCAATATGTCAAACCCAACTGAATGTGAGCGCGATGGATGAAGGTGAACAGGAGGGCACAACAGGGCAAAATGTAGGGCACAACTACAGGGAAGCACTTGGACTGCAGCAGGCGTCCCAGGCATCCCAAGGAGTGCGCAATAGTGGGAAGGCTCCACTCTTACAAGGTTAAGGTTCTTTTGCTGCTCTTGATCAACTAAGTATGTGCATCCCCAAAGTCAACAGCTGTCTGGAAAGATGTAAGGAGAGGCCCAAGCTAGTTATACCAATGGAAATGATTGTTGAATACATTGAATACTATTCTAATCACTCCCTATATTGTAAGTTTTTGGGGCTTAAGATGTCACTATTATTCTTGGAAGCATGGGCTTAGAGGATGTGGGCACCAAAAGGAGATATGGATATTACATTACTAGCCAATAGCTATTTCATGGTCACTTTTACCTGTATAACAGATTGTCAACGAGTTTTTGCTAGAGGTCCTTACTTCCATAATCAAGTGGGACTATTTATCAAGCCCTGGCATGCCAGTTTCATACCTTCAGAGGAACTACCAAACCGTGTCCCGGTGTGGGTGTGTCTACCCCACTTTTCGATGGAATGCTATTGAGAAGACATACTCCAATTACTTGCATCCTTGTTGGGAAGGCCAGTAGGTTTCGCAATGTCACTCCTAGGGAAAAAGGTAATGACTTATGCTTGCATTTGTGTTGAAATTGATTTTAGTAAGCCATTACCAGATGTTGTTGAAATGAGTGTGGTCCCTTTTTCATGGGTACAATAGCTGGATTATGAAACCCTCCCTTTCCACTATTGTTTATGTCATGCTTATGGGCATTTGCAGTGATGGTGTCCCACCTCGAAATCCACTGCACCTCAGCCAGCTCAATCTACTCGCACTCCTTATCGTACTGACAAGGAAAGGGGTCCAATTCCAAGTGAGATGCCTAAAACTGATGGTTTTATGCTGGTTAAAGGTCGATATAGAAATAGAGGCCAAAAATGGTCCTTGAAAGAAAGACAATTAGATGACTCACTCAATAGAGTTGAAATATTGGACGACCTTAATCAGCAGGAGGTGAATCCCAGGTTGATGATTTTGGACCAGGGGATTGAGGGACTAGCCCAAGAGACCAATGCTTCAGGGGCTTTAATTGAAACACAGGATGTTGGAGATTGTCATATGAATATGGACCAATAGCTGATAATTTTAGAAGGAATGACTTCCTCAGTTTCTCCCCTTAAAAAAGATGGAAATATACCCCTTACTAGGAAAATTGGGGACCCAGGGGCAGCAAGAAGCATTAAATCTTCTCCTCATCTCAAACTTCTACAAAAAGACCTTAAGAAAGGAGGGGGAGAGAAATCTGGCAAGCTTGGAAAAAAAGGACTAGGAAAATATCAAGCTAATGGAAGAGACTTTGGTGGAGTTGGGGTCAATAAAGACTCTGGATGCACACTTTTTGAGCCCTCTAAAATGATTATAATATCTTGGAATGTAAGGGGTTTAAACAATAGCCCTAGATAAAATGATGTTCACAACCTGATTAAAATTCATAGGCTGGATGTCCTTTTCTTGTAGGATACTAAGCTTTCAGTTGAAGACATGTCCAAACTTGCACCCAAGTTGTGGTGGCAAGAAGAATGTCAATGCATTGGCACTACCGAATACTCAAGAGGACTAGCTTGTCTATGGAACCCATGAAAGATTGGCCTCATAGGCTGGCTGACTTCTAAGTACTCCATGACTATGATTGCTTCTAGCTTTGAGATGGAGGAAGTCATTCTCTTCTCCAATATCTATGCTCCCAATGATTGGCGGGGTAAAAACTCCTTATGGGGCCACATAAGTTTTATCCGTAGCCTGGCTCCCTTCCACCCTTGGATTATGGCAAGTGATTTTAATGCTATTCTTGATTTGACTAAAAAGAGTGGTGGCACGTCAAGGCTAGACCCATCTACTTTGCTAATGCACAACTACATTAAAATTTTGAATTTAGTTGACGTCAGGCCCAATAATGGAAAGTTTACCTAGAACAACTGCAGGAGTGGAAACATTGCATTGCTGAGAGACTTGACCATTTTCTAGTCTCAACTTTTTGGGTTGGAGGTATGTGGTCTATGAGGTCTAAAATTTTGGACTAGAGAGGATCGGACCATTGTCCCATCAAGCTTAATAGTGTCTCACAGTATCACCCGTGCTCTCCTTCTTTCAGATTTCAACTCATGTGGCTACGGGATCAATCTCTACATTAGTGTGTTGCCAATTGGTGGCATTAGGGTAGGCCTACCTATGGTACGGTGATGTACATTTTTGCCAAAATAATGCAATATGTGAAGTACAAGATTAAGTAGTGGAATCACCAAAGTTTTGGGAACATTTTCCATGTTAAGGCTGCTGTACAAACCAAGCTTGATGGTATCATGAGAATAATAAGGGAAGAAGGACTGACTGAAGACTTACTGCAAGAAGAAACACATGCTATGAAAGACTTAGAGGAATGCAAGCTATGGGAGGAAATTTTTTGGAAGCAAAATTCTCAGGTCGAATGGCTCTAGGAGGGGGACAAAAATACATCCTTTTTCTTCAATTCATCCAAAGCCAGGAGACATGGCAATTCTATTTCAGCCCTGGTCAATGAAAGAGGTGAGTGCCTTAACTCCTTTTTGGCAATTTCAAAGGAGGTAGTGCAGTACTTCTCTACTCTCTTTAGGGAAGATGCTAACGGTGAATCATCGAAAGAAGCTCAGGTTCTTTTCTGCATTTTGTCATTGGTGACGCGTGAAATGAATGAAAATTTAATGAAACCAATCACACTTGGAGAGCTTGAGGAAACCATCGTTCAGATAAAAAAGGGAAAGTGGCTGGACCTGATGGCTTCCTAGGTAAATTCTACCAAGAATTTTGGGATATCATCAAACTTGACCTTTTAGTTGTTGTCTAAGAATATCGATAGAATAAACAAATGCTTAAGGCTACAAATGCGACCTGTCTTGCTCTAATACCCAAATGCAAAGGTGCTGATAGGCTAAGACAATTCCGCCCTATATCCCTTTGCAATGTTGTTTACAAAATTATATCTAAAATCATTGTAAATAGGTTAAAAAGAGGGCTGAGTGATGTGATCTCAAAAGAGTAAAGTGGTTTTGTGGAAGGTTGGCAAATCCTAGATGGTATTGTTATTACTATTGAGTCCATTCACTCCATGGCCAGCTCAAAATATAAGGTGATGTTCATTAAATTGGACATGGCCAAAGCCGTTGATAGGGTCAGATGGTCATTCTTGTAGAAGGTTCTTAGTGATTTTGGCTTTGTAGATGAATGGACTCAATGAGTCATGAGCTGCATTTCCTCAGCTTCCTTCTTAGTGCTTATCAATGGAGAACACACGAAGCATTTTGGTGCTACAAGAAGGTTGTGACAAGGTGATCCTCTGTCTCTGTACCTTTTTCTTCTCCTTGTTGAATTTTTGGGGAGGTTGATCAATAGGAACAAAGAGGAAGGACATATCCAAGGATGGCGATGGGGAGGGGAATTGCTGGTGCAATCACACCTGCAATTTGTTGATGACACTGCCCTTATGGGCATGGCCACAATGACTGAAGCTGCTAATTTACACAGGGTGTTAGATGTTTATCTAATGGCCTTAGGACAAAAGGTTAGTGAAGATAAGTTATCCATCTTCTTCTTCAATACTTTGGGCCCTATTCAGTAGTAGATCACAAGGACTCTACATTTTTAGATTGAGACTCCCCCCTTGATTTACTTGGATATCCCTATCTCGGCTGGCTGTACATCCAAAGAATCTTGGCAGACTATTTTGGAGAAATTTTAGGTGAAAGTGAATCATTGGACACATAGGTGGTTATCCTTTGTGGGTTAGGTTCAACTTATCTAATATGTGGTGCAGGCTTTACCCATTTATAGGTGTATGCTCCAAGTTGCCCGATGGGATTCATTAAGGAGTTTGATTTGGTTACCAGACAATTCTTATGGGCTGGTAGTCTGAACTCCACTAAATGGAGCCTTATTAGATGGGAGATTGTCTGCAACCCCAAATAATATGATGGGCTTGGTCTGAGGCAGATGGACTTAAATGGTATTGCTTTGGCAGCCAAATTTTATTGGTGATGGTGCACCGAACAAGACAAAGCTTGGGCCAAAATTCTCTCATAGAAGTACTACTCTGGAAGCATTCAGAGGGACATTCCTTGCTATCTGCTTATTGGGAAAGGTTCAGCAATATGGGGTACTCTCAAAAAAGGGGTTGCTCTCATCAAGAATGGCTTATTCTGGATTTGTAAACAGGGAACCAAGGCTCTCTTTTGGTCTGACTCTTGGGATGGTTATCCTCCCATCATTTCTCAATTTCCAAATTTGTTGAAGCTTTGTCAGAGATTCCTTGATGCTGGTTGGTCTCGGGTGAGTGACTTCAAAGTTTACATTACACAAGGACAGGTGGAGGTAGCTCACTAGAAAGCTCCCAAAACTTGGTCTGTTAATGGGATTGAGCATCCTTTCCAGGCGCCGCTATAGTCCTCTTCAAGAGGAGGATGAGCCAGCTTGGTCTCCCAATCCCAAGGGAGCTTACACAGTTTCATCCAGATATTAGGCTTTACTTCTTCAGAGATTGGGCAGGGGGAAGTGCATTGGTGGAGATAGGTCTGGAATAATTTCACATGGCCTAAATGCAACTATTTTTCTTGGATGTTGGCTTGGAATAGGTGCTTGACCTAGAACAATCTATGGAAGAGAGGTTTCCAAGGCCCTTCTATATGTGTTATGTGTGGAGTGGCTGAGAAGGATTTAACACACCTTTTTTTGCATTGCCCCTTTGCCTTGTAACTCTGGCATTATTGGTGGGATGTTTGGCAGTGCCCATGTTTTCATTCTCAATCTATGGTCAATTTTTGGAATGGAATGGGGGAACCCCCCTCAAGGATGCCCTTCCTGTAGGACATATGGTTGGGCGGCCCCATTTTTTTGTTCTAGCAAATCTAGCTCGAGAGAAATAGGTGAATTTTTTGGGGGGTGAGGGTTATGGTACAGCAAGTATGGTAGAAAGTAGTGGGGATGAGCTAGGAAACTATCCAAGCAAAGAGCGTGATCTACCTTCCTTTGACCAAACAGGATGCTCAGGTAGTGGCAAGACTTGGATTCTAGTAGTTAACTGGTAAGTTGGCATGTGTCAAGAGGAGCAAGAAGGTCAAGGAGTAGATTCTCAGGACTGGTCAGTGGTAACACCCCCTAGTGGGATTCTCAAGATCAATACGGATGGTTCCTCTAGAGGTAATCTGAGACCCATGAGTACTGGAGGGATAAGAAGGGATTTTGAAGGTACAATGATTTTTCTTTTTGTAGTTCCTGAGAGGCTACAAACCATTAACATGATGGAAGGTCAGGCCATTCTTTATGCCCTTGAGAAGGCACAGGTGTTAGGTTGGCATAGGATTATCTGTGAATTAGACTCTCAAGTCTTGATTAACTTGCTCATTAAGAGGAAAGTGGTGGACATCAATTGGCAACTATCTCTGATTGTGCAACAGATTTTGTAGATTTGCTCACTTATGGATAGTGTTACTTTTGCTCACATTCTATGAGAATGGAACAGGGCAGTGAATCTTTTGGCTAAATGGGCATCTGACCATTTGGATGGTGGAAACATTGAGGATTGGGGGTTGCTCTCCCTGATGTTGCATTTTGATTTGGAAAGAATTCTAGAGGTTGATAGGGAGGTTCATAATATTGTTTAGTTGGGCGTGTGCCTAGTTTTTCAGTTTTTGTTGCTTTTTTGTAGGGGTTTCTGCCCCCCCGTTCTTCTTGTAATGCTTTTATTTACTTATTAATATTATTTTTACCCCTTTTTCAAAAAAAAATATATGTCAAACTCAACCAAAGTTAATAAACTCAACCATGGTTAGATTTAACCCATTTCAAAGGATTTGAAAGCCTATAAAAGCAAGCCTAGATCTCTTCATTTAGGGAGCTCAATCAAAGTAGAGTTATAATGCAAGAATAGATTCATGAAGCTAAAAGCCTAGTGTTATAATGTTGAAATTGAGCCAAGCCATATCAATCAAGCTAAGCATTAAACAATGGTGCATAGAAGAGATGATGTTAGCCATATGTCATTGATAAAGACTTCTTATGCATAATTTGAGTAAGCCAAATGAAGAAATCATTTGGAGCTCTGAGGGAAGGTAAAGATTGTTGTTCTTTGCATTTTAGTTGGGTTTTCAATTTTTATTTATTCATTAAGCTCCCCCTAAGATTTAAGCTTAGATATGTTAGTATGTTAGTGTGTTGATTTCATGGTTTTATATACTAACACTTGATCTAACCTCCTCTCTTTGTCAAATTCCTTGATCACAAATACAACATTGTTATATTTGGTAGACAAGCTATTAAACATAATGGTCTTAGCATTTTCATCATCAACCAGAGCTTTGATTTTTGTTAACTACCTCATGAGAGATCTGAGTTCATTTATATTACTGAACATTGTGCTTCCTTCACTTATCTTTAATTTGAATAAGTGTAATTCTAAGGAAAATTTAACATTAATTGCTTTAACATCAAAAAATTATTTCAAATTTTCCCAAATTTAATTAGATGATTTTTCTAAATCCACATAAGGTAGTTCTAAATCAAAAAGTGTAAAGCAATGATGGATTTAGCCTTATCATCTTTGTTTTTCCATTCTAGTAGTTTATTTTCATTTGTGGGTTGTGTTTCTTTTCTAATGACAATTCCCCACAAATTTGTATTCATTAGCTACATTTGGATTTTCACTTTCTATGTGTGAAAATTAATTCTATTAAACTTTTCTAGTGGAATATCCATCGAAAGGACATCGGTTACCCCAAAAATGCATCCATTTACAAAGAGGCAATTTTTTGACAATGACAAGTCATTAAAAAAACTTTGACGATATACTTTGATCAACATAAAAAACTATTCTAAATTTTTGAATTTTACTTTTGACCCAAAGATAATTTATAACAAAATAAATACTATATTGACTTTCTTGTTTAAACTAGAACCTATTTTAACAATATCAACATGTAATGACAATAAACCAAGACTTAAAATAAATCCTTTCACTAAAAACTTATAAAATTTAGAGTCTAAATTTAAAACAAAAAAACTATCTGAACTTTGACCATGTCAATCGACTATATATAAAAAATTGTTTGTTAGACCATTATAACAAAACTAAATAAAATAAAAATTTTAATAGAAAAGACTCGACATAAACCTAAAACTTGTGAATTATTGAAATTTGACCTAGTTTATTATGTGTAAAGTGAAATTATTTAGACATTTTTCAAGTTAAAAGATAATTGAACACAAAAAATTTGCTTACATGAATAGATCAGGTCGATCTTCAAAATGGCTTCACCAACTATGGATCATCAAACTCCAAATGAGTACATAGTCTTCAAATGTGCATAGGTTGAATGTAGACCCCACACTCCTCTTAGTGGCATTAAGTCCTGTTTTAGAATGTATATTATGAGTTGAAGTGATGAAGGGAGGCTAGAATATTACGTGGAAAGTCTACAGGTGTTCCCCTTGTAAATTAAATAGCTTGGATATGCATGATGAAATCTAATGGTGACTACTATATGTTGCTCATGTTTGTAAATTATAAATAACGTTGATCATAAACACTATAAATATAATGGGTACATAGATCTGATACTAGCTAATGATTCTGGTACATATTTTCACAACACAAATGTTATTTATCCTTCATAACTAGTATAATGCACACAAAAATAATAGTCTTTCATTCAAATAGATTAGGAACACTCAATAATTTGGAATGTCATATTCATCATGAGAGTATACATTATATAGGTGTATGATCTCCTTAATAGAAGGATTCAACACTAATATATATCCCCACAAATCTCTCCTCTCATAACTCAACTTCCCTATAACCCCTCTTATAATATCTCAAACAAACATATCCTAATGTTGAGTTATTACAACTCAACACACATAATATATTATTCTAATATTATGAATTGTCAAAATAATTAATAAATTATTAAAAACCCAATTACATAAAATGTGAGCACTAATTAGATATTATTAACATTTATATCAATGGTATCTTCTATGAGGGAGGCATTCCATTCTTCAAATTATTCAAAAGCAGGAAAAAGATTAACATCTTTGCCCTTTGCATTGAAGACATCAATTTCATCATCAGAACAAATTAATCTTTAACCTTGCAATAGAAATCATGATATTCACCTATGATGGTAGACGTAGGATAAAAGGTAAGAGAAAATCCCTTCTTGTGATGGAAGGATGGGAGGTCATTGTAGGCATGCATGAACTCTAAAATGGCCTCATCATTCTCAAGGTTAAGGAATAAAGTTCTAGTATCCTTCCTAATGTAAGTGAGACTGTGGTGAGTGGACACTTTTTTTCACAGGGGGTTTTGTCCTAATGGATAATATAAAATTTGATTCATGGATCACATGATGAGGATCAAACTGTGAGGAAGATGTAGCCATAGAGTCAGGAAGCTAATTGTCTTCCCTAGGGATGACTTGTATAGAAATGAATTCAAAGTATTTGGAAAATTGGAGCACAATAATTTTATAAAGTTGGAGGTGCTTAGACTTAGTCTAAAACACCTCAAATACTTGATTGGTCACTAATTATGAGTCACCTTGGATATTAAGGTTTTGGGCTTCTAACCATTTGTGATGAGCATTCTAAGAATCAAGGCTTCATATTCAACGTCATTATTTTAATACTATTTGTAATTTAAAACTAAAGGGCATGATTCATTATTCTGGGGAGATAAGGATGACTCATGCCTTTGCACCAAGATGGAATTTGGCTCCATCATAATGAAGGTCCCATTGATCATGTGTTAAAGTAAAATCATCATGGTGGTTGGATGGAATCTCTTGATCTTCTGAAATCTCAATCATGCTGATATCCAATATGCTAGATAACACACCTTACACTTCTTGGCCTTGAGATTCAAAGATATTGTAGGTTCCTACTCTTCATGAGTCAAAAGGAAGTATGAGCAGTGTGTCTTTTTCTAGAATATTTATGATTCTAATCATAGACATGGTCGAGATGGCTAGTATCATTGTAAGATTCTTACCACTTACTTTTTATGTTGTTATCACTTCCTTTTCTTAAGATTGTCTTTTAAAAGAGATTTAGGAAGTTCTACTCTTTTTTTCAAAATAACCACTTTTGGCTTCATGGGATATTTGACTTCAACCAAATGTGGGGGTTTTGCCATACCATTGGTGAGTATAAGATAATCAATGTGCAATCCTGGTTGCTTGAATAACATCAAATGGCTTGAGGTCCCCTTGGGAAATGAACACCTTTCCAAAATGAATGAACTTTATATGTTGGAAAAGGGTAGAAGGGATCACCTTCATCCTATGGATTTAAGATCTACCTAAGATCATGTTGTAATTGGTGTCTTTATCAATGACATAAAATTATGTCAACAATACCTTGGGACCAAGGGAAAATAGAAGCACAATGGTTCCAATTGAAGTGGACTTGAGGCTATCATATATGTGAATGGTGTTCTAGGTGATTGAGTAGTTGGTTTCCTCATAACCAATTTTTTATAAGAATGAAAAGGGGACTAAGTTCATGGTTGCACTATCATTAACCATTGCTCATTTTACTTAGTTTTTTTAAATATAGACTTGTAGAAACAAGGTTGGATCCCCTTCCTATCCATTTTAGAGTTAGGAGGGAGACTCCTAAGTTCAAATAAGCAGTTATCAGCCCTTAAAATTTTGACTTGGAGGAAACATGTTGAGATCAATATGGTTGATCTAGGCTTGAAGTGGGGAGTCACACTAGCTAAGTCCCCCAACCCTAGGGCATCAATCAATGTTGAATGATGGGTAGGGAATTTATTGAGCAAATAAATAAATTAGATGTGGGAGAATGCCTTTGTAAGGTCTGAAACTAAGTCACAATTTATCATAGGTTTTATGATGACATCATCATCTAAGATGTTGAAAAGTGAGGTATTCTGGGTTGATATACATGTGTGTGAGTAAAGATATTTACCTCCTCTTTCATTTCTAATTCCACTACCCCTATCATTTTGGCCTTCCCTTAAACCCCTAATTGGGGATCTACATCAATGTACTAGAAGTATAGGCCTCAGCATCATTAGTGCATGTCAACAAAGTTTGATTATGTTGTGTTGGTTGATTTTATAGGTTACCCTATGGTTGGTTTTAGGTAACTCATGCCTGATGGTTTTGGAAAGGCTTTTGACACATTTTGAGGATTTTTTTCTGAATGGTTGTGATACCAATAAATTAAGCCTAAGGGTTCACATTTATGTTCCCTAAGAACATGTCAATAAATGTTTACCTCAATTTTTTAGGGAGTCTTTGAATAAACTTGTTGTACTCCCAAAAAGCTCAAGTGTCAAGTACGACCACTCAATGGAAGAGGTCAAAGATGTCTGGATCATATTTACTAGGTCTTTGTTTTAATCCATATTGACCAAACCCCTATTGATTATTCTTTTGGTAAAATGAATGATTGATCTTAGAACTATGGAAAGTGGTCAACAATCTAGAATTAGGTGTTACATTTTTGGGGATGATTGGAATCGACCACATGAATTTTAGGTGTCAATGTATTCTATTTTCTCATACCTCAATTGGCTTTTATGGTTTTATTATTTTTCATGGGTTGTGGTTGGTTTTTTTATAGGATTTGGCTTATTTTTTAATCATTTGTGCCATTGGTGGTGGTGTTCCAATTTCTATTGATAACCTAGCATTGGTGATTGTTAGCATTATTTTGGTTCATGTTTTGTAAACCCCCATTATTTTGGTTAGGGATAACTATATTCCCATTGGATCCATAATTTTGGAGACCACTGTTAATGTCTACTTGGTTGATCTGTAAAGTTCTCTCAAGTGCTTCTTCATAGGACTGATAAGGTAACTTTTGGACATCTTCCCTTATTTCCTTTTTAAAAGAGTGAATAAGTAGATCACATAGTTCTCTTTGATCCATATTTGGTGCTCTAGTAAATTAGTAAATAACATGTCACCATCTCATAATGAAATTGGTATCAAATTAATTATGTTCTTGTTTGATGTGGAGGAATTATCGAATGCCAATTTTTAAAAGCTTGTTCATATCAAAGGCTTTTACAAATTTGGCCATGAGTTCTCTGAAAGAATGGATAAAATAATCTAGTACATGATAGTATTAGTCAAGTGCAATCCTTCGTAATAACCCCATACCAAGGCAATATTTCCCTAATAAGAATGGTATATACTTTGACATGCACTTTGGGATCTTATTTCCCTTTAAACTTGGGAAGGTTAAGTAGGGGATGAGGTAGAATAACTCATCATATGGTATGATAAAAGGGATATTTAAATTATTCAGCATAATTCCCCATTATTTTGAAGTTCATGGAAGTCATGGTTTGATAGGTTTGATGGAATGGGTTCGAGTAGGGGTTGTTCACATAACTACTAGAAGGGAAATAAGATGCTTTATAAGAGGCAAAAAATAAGTTATAAAATAATTATCTGAAAGGGTATATTTTGAAAACATGTGATAGTAAGGAGGAAAAGTGTTAGATGAATAAGGTTTAGGTTTTGACATAGGAGGAGTGTACATGGGTGGCATATAAATCAGTAGGGTGTAGGGTGGTGGGATGTTGGTTTATGAAGGGAGAGCATGCATGGGTGGTATGTAGCTCAAAGGAGTATAGGAAGGTGGATTTTTATCCACCATATTTCTAGGAGTTGTGTACATAAATACACTTCCAAAAATGCCTTGGTTTGGAGGTTGATAAGGTGAATGGACATTGGAAGCCCCTGCACTGTGGACTCCTACTTAAGAATGTCTCATGGGTTTTAGTTAGAGACATAGTTGGGAGCGGGTGTGGAGGTTTTTTTGTGTGGTGGTGGATGATTTTTTATCATGGTGAGTATGGGGGAATAATTAACTTGGTTAGGAGGGTTAGCTTTCACTCCTTCATTTAGAGAGAGTTATTTTTTCTCCAAATTATGAAGGCAACCCACCAAGGTAGATACAAGTTAATTTGGAGTAGAAGCAGTATTGGGTCTAGGGACTTCCTCAGTGTGAAGTGAGGTATGAAGATGTTATTAGTTGTGAATGGGTCGATTTGGGGTAGAGGATTTGGGAGGAACCATTTAAATATTACTCTAGTGGGTTGAAGGTTTTTTGCTTATTGTTAGAAAGGTGGGTGGTTGTTTACATTCTATTTAATTCATCTTCTAGATAATAGATTCTTTCGATATATTGATCATACCTAGTAAAGCTTTCCACATCTATATTTTTCAAACTATCTGAGGGCCTAGTATCCATGTGAGGATTGGTTCCACTCAAACTATTAAAAGTCATTTTTTTGGAATCAAGATGATTGTTGGTTATTTTTTATATGTCCCACACTTCATGGTTTGGTATCCCACTCCTAGTTTACAAGTTATAGTTAGGATAGTTGCGAAATTTATATTCTATGTTTTATTTAGAGGTGTGATTGTTCCAAATAATTAAACAATCTTCATTATGAGTTATTTTACTTCTCTAATATCCCTTTAGGCCAAGATATCATCCCAAGTCTTGTCCTGACATATTCGGGGGGTATAAAAATACCTGCAGAATAAATGGAAGGAGGGATGAAAATAGAGAAGAAGAGAAAGAGAAGATAATAAAAGGAAAACACAAAATGATAATCCTTTCATGTTGGGTTCACCCATTTATGTACATGTGGAAAGTAACACACTAACTTGTGCTCTCAACTTCTCAAAGTCTAGTTGAGATAGCCAACATAATGGGTAGATGGATGGGAAAATCTACATAATGGGTGGATTGATTTGAGGAATAGATTTTTAGATGATAGGTGGTAGGGTATTCTTGTCATAGAACTAGAGGATATTTTTTGTTTCATGGTGTTCGGTGATGGTGTCTAATTGGGAATAAATGGAACTCCAAGGTCCCTTTATATCGGTGATAAGGAGGAAGTGAAGCCCTGATCAATATTGGGTATGGAAAAGGGAATTGATCAGTTTGGATGACTTTAGAGATGTGTTAAACTCTATCAGGTTATTTAATACCTATCAATGTCATACATTAAGTTAATGATATATGAAGAGGCTAGTCCTAAGGAGAAAATAAATGGGGAGGTAAATGACTAGGCTAGGATAACATTGTATTATCGACCTTAGTTTGGGGGTAAAATGACTATGAATGCATATCAAATATATTATTTCTCCTTGATATCATTGAGGGAGTTTAAGATGAGGTTTTGGACTGGTTTGGAAATGAAAACTTCTCTCTTGAGTTCAATTTTAATATTATATTGAATGTTACTACCAAGAATAGGGGCTCTAACTCTGGGAAAATGACCCGCTCTATGAAGGAGTGGACACTCGGGGATTATCATCAAAGAGGCAAGGTAAAGTGGTGTATAATCATAATATCCTATTTATAAGGTGTGTTTAAATATATTACTTTCTATTTTTTAGGTTGGAAGTAAGGTTTGGGTGCTTGTGCTCGTCTAAACAAGGCTTTATCATTATTTTTGGTATTTATGCAATGTTTTGGTGAAAGGGAACAAACTAATATACTTTCTAAATTTTAAATGTTGAAAGTAATAAATCAATAAAAAAATGAAATTAAAAAAAAGTAAAGATGTTTGTTTTTTTCTTTTTAATGACTTTTATGATGCATTCAATGTTGAAAACAAAAGTTTGAAAGAAAAGTGTGGTTGTTGCTTTTTCTATGTTTCACCTGGTTTGTGAGATGATTATTTCAATACAATATAAATGAGTTGAACATGATATTATTTCATTGTATGAAAATGGTATGATATGATACTACAAATAATAGTTTATAACATGCACACATGAAAATCAAACCATGAAACCCTAACAAGTATACTCACTAAAAATTCATAAATTTACTTTTCTATCCAAGTTAAAACTGATTTTTAATACTATTGAATGCTTTTTCATGAATTGAAATTATCTATGAATTAAGGTATTCAAACCTAATGGTCTGGTTTTTCAAATACAATGTCTTATAAAAGTGTTATTTCACTAAAAAAATGGAGAAATTCAGAATCTAGTATGCAAGGCTTTGATTATTTAGTTTGTCTGCATTTTTGTGGATCTTTGATTGAAAGTTATTTGTGAATGAAAGATTTTTTAAAACTGAAAACTAACTACTATATGATGTTTTTACCTATTTTTTATTTGATTTATTTATCCTATAGTATGTACAAAAACTGCATTCTTTCAAAACAAACTAAAATTAAGTTGTAAAACAAGATAGATATAGATTATGTTTTTGGTGCAATAGAGAGAGAGAGTTTAATTTTTAGTTTCTTTTAATTTTTAAAAATTAAAATAATATAATTAATAAATTAAATATAAAATATCTAATTTAATAAATAATAAACAAAAAAAATTAAAAACCCCCAACCTAATCAAGGGGAGACTAGATTGTTGTTATAGACTAGCCTCAATAAGCTAGTTCCTTCTGCTTAACATAACCATAGGAAATATTTGACAAAAAATGGTATCAAAATAAGGATAACAAGGAATACATAACCCTAGATAAGATTTTAGTTGTATTTTGGTTGGATGATTTGCCTGATAGCAAAGACTATGCCATTGATCACATGAACTCTCCCCTCCAAGACTGTGTAAAATGCCCATAAAGATGACCAAATATGGAACAAAATTTGTAAAAAAATGAAAGTAGGTGGGATTAAGTTATGTATATATTGACATCACAATATTCAATGCAAATTTTGGATCCAAAATTCATCAAAATGGAGATACTTGTAGAGCAAGCAAGGAGGTTACAATGGTGAGTTTAACTAGTGGTTAACTCAAAGATCAACTTGGGAGGAACAGGGATTTATCCAAGAGGATTAGGAATGATCTGGGTTGTCATGAAAGTTAAATCAAATCAAATAAATGAATAAATGTGAATATAAGCATGTAAAACATGTGGAAACTCAAGTTCTGGATGTTAAAAATGGAAGACAAAAAACCTTTGATGAAATCATCATAGTATGTAGGTGACAAAGACAAAACCACTGATTAAAATGATGAAACTACCTCTCTATAAATATAAAATGTCACAATGTTTTATGAACCCACCACAAATATAACAAAACCAATATGGCAGTTTACAAACCCACTATGGTAGATTGAGGCATGAAGGGGGAGTTTTGTAACCTGGAGCAGTTGTTTCATCATAAAAGAGGAAACTCAATCACTAAAGCTAGAAATAACATAAAAGGGGAAATTTTAAGGTTTATAAAGATCAAAAATGAACTAGTGAGCTAAGATTGTCAGAGGGAACCAAGCTTGAATATATTTTGGAGGTCATTACATCATCATTGGATTATTGTGGAAATGTTGCATCATATAAATTTTTGGTGCATACTTAAGCCACTATTGCCAACATCCATACTACCAGATTAACATAGATATTTAGAATTGAAGAAGTGTTTGGTTAATGATTTGAATATTTATGTGGTCACATTTGCCTTATTATTTGAGATTTTTCCTTTAAGCTATGTAAGAGAGCTGAAAACTACAATTTTTACCCTAGATTGCACTCAGGAATCTCAAAACGAGAAGGTGAAACCCCTTGAGGTCTTTATTGTGTTTAAAAGAATGCATCAACATTCTCTAATAGTGATGGTGCATAATAAGGACAACACATGGCACATATGTCAAAACTATAGACAAATCAATAAGTTCACCATTAAAGATAAGTAGCTTATTATTGTAATTTATGATTTAATCAATTAGTTATATGGTGTTGTTTATGTTAGAAAACTAGATTTTGATCAAGCTATCATCAAATCAAATCAAAGAGAAATATATTACTAAGATAAATTTTCAAATACATGAGAATCATTATGAGTTTTGGTTATGCCTTTTGGTCTCAAAAATAACCCTTCTACATTTCATGTTTTGATGAATTCCATGTTTAAGCCAATTCCAAAGATTTTTTGTCTTGGTGTTTTATAATGATATATGGATCTACAAAAAATCATGAAAGGGCCATCTACACCATATGGTTCAAGTTTTACAAATTCTCAATCAACATTATCATTACGCAAAGCCGTATAAGTTTTATTTTAGGATCAAATAAGTGGAATACTTGGGTCACATTGTAGCTCATGCAGGATTCAAGGTGGATCCTCATAAGATCCAGCTCATGGTGGAGTGGAAAGTACCTAAAACCCTCAAAATCCTAAGGATTATTATGACTTACATGATACTATTGATGGTTTGTCAAAAATTATGGTAGCATGGTAACACCACTTAAAACTCTCTTAAATGAATCCTTCTATATGTACGAAATAACAACTAGGACATTAAGAAGCTTAAAGAGCCCATATCCACCACTCCAATTGTTTGTACTCTTGTGTTTTTCTATAAAAATCATTGTAGAATGTGATGTGTCAAGGCATATGTTATGGGTGTAATCCTAATGCAAGATGGTAGACCAATTACATGTAAAAGGTCACCAACTCAAAGGTAATAATTTTTTGAAGCCCATTTATGAGAAGGAATTATAGGTTATTCTTGATGTTGTCAAGAAATGAAGGCCTTGTTTAATGTAAAGTCACTTTAAGGTGAATATGGATCCTGATAGATTGTGATGGTATAAAATACTTCTTAGAATGGAGTTTATCATCAAAAGAGCAACAAAATTGGGTATGGAAGATGTTGGGTTAATTTTGAAATCAATTACAAGAAAGAGAAGAATAATGTGTGGCCAATGCACTCTAAATAAAGGACGAAAATGTAAAGTCCTAGTTGTGTGCCATGTCCATGTTGCAAGCAGATTGAATGGATGAATCAAGATCTGAATAAAAACAATATGAAGATATTCAAAATCTCATTCAACAATATCCAAGATCTTCACATAAATTTGGATGGAAAGAGGACACCCTAGTACAAGGATAGGCTATACCTACATAATAATTTAAGCCTTAAGAATAAGATTCTTGAAGATCTCAATGTTATTCTAGTGGGTGGACATTTGGGATCCCTAAAGATTTGTCATAAAATTGAGTAGGATTTTTTGGGATGGATTAAAGGGTGATGTACATAAATATTTGATAGATTTTTTGGTGTGTCAAAAAAAATGTGGGATAATTAAGACTTCAGGTGTTTTTTAGCTTTTATCTATTCCTAGCTAGTGATGGGAGAAGGTCTTCATGGAATTTATTATGGTATTGCCAAATTTATAAGGAAAAAATGCCATCACGGTAGTTGTTGATAGACTCACAAAATAAGTCCATTTTTGTGTTTTGTCATAAGGTAGCAACATACATGGAGACAAGTCAAAAGCTACATGGGACCCCAAAAACTTATAGTAAATGACCATGACCCCATATTTACTAGTAAGTTTTGGACTAATTTATTCTCTTGTTAGGGTGCTTAGTTGGTTCATACCTATTAATATCATCCCCAATTTGATGGGAAAACAAAATGATCAACAAGTGTTTAGAAGGGTATCTTTGTTGATTTCTTTTTTTAAGCAAGCCCAATGGGTTCATTGCATGCCAATGACAGAATGGTGGTATAACACTTCCTTTCATGTTTTTTCCAAGATGTCCCCATTTATGGAATTGTATGGATATCCTCTATCATCTATCACCTCATATTTGAAAATGAGACCAAGAGTCTGAGTAGTTGAAGAGCATATTCAAAACCAACATGAGGTACTCTCTAATCTCATGAAGAGATTAGATATGGAAAAAAACCAAATGAAACAAGCATATCAACATGTGAGCAAAAATAATTTAAAAGTAGGAGATTGGATTTTTCTTAGGTTGTAACCACATAGAAAAATATCCTCTAAGCAACAAAATAAGGATAAAAAATGATCACCAAACTATTATTGTCCTTGTAAGATCTTATATAAAATTGTGAGCATGGCCTATAAATTGGAGTTACCTCAATCAACTAAATCACACTTTGTCGTTCATGTGTTTTGTTTGAATAAATTCATTGGTTAGAATATTCCAATCTAGATGTAGTTACCATATCTTGATGAGGAGGGAAGAATCAACTAGAATCGATTCTCTAAAATGCATTAAGAGGTTAGAAATGAGGGTGATCATAAAGTATCTATCAAGTGCGAAAACCTTCCCAGTGAAGATGTGACATGGGAAGATGAAGCTTTCATACATAATCACCCATACTTGGTTAGAATTTAAAACGACATTGGTTTGAATAAGGGAGGCATGATACACCCTTAACCTATGTCTTTTATTGGGATATGTGTGGCCAACATGTGGCACACATAACCTTTGACTTAATCATTGTTAATATCTAGTTTCATTTATAGATTTCCCATAACCTAGTTAGGGATTACATAGGAGTAGTGTTAGGATATAATTCATCATATATTCAAGCATCATTCTCTTCATTTCTCTTTATTCCATGGATATGCTCTTATTTTTGAGTGAATTTGATATCCTACTTATTTGATCTATCATATTGTAATTTATTGTTGTAATTCTAGTTCTAATACATAGTAAGTTCTTTACATCAAGTCTCTTTCTCAATTATTTTTAATGTTTTTATCATTTTGATGGGGATGCATGGGGTTTCAATGCCCTATTGTCTATGCATTCCAGGTCTTAGTTTTCCTTCTTCACTTGAGGTTTAAAATGTTTAATATATTTGTATATAAAATGTATATATTGTTCATATAGAATAAAATATATTTGCAATTGGAAATATTCTTGTGAAATAAAAATTTTTCTCTTGGTGTCTATTTTTTTACCATTTGGATCAAGAGACATATACTCAACACTTTTAGTTTCACAATGCATTATTTTGAAGGGAAGACCAAGAGACAAACTGCTGATAGAATGAAAAGTGTAAATTAGAGATTTTTAGGAGCATTTTTTGTCAAATTTGAACTATTTAAATCTCTCCCAAATCTTGGATAATGACTATGAAATCGATGGCATACATTGGCCATGGGGATTACATTTGCATTTTGTTGTTTTATTTTGCAACTTCTTTGCAATGTCAATCGAGCAATTGGGATCAAATTGTAATATTATTAAAATTCAAGTATATTTCCATCTTTAATTCAAGATTGAGTGGAGTAAAGTCATCCTCCAATTATTTTTGAAGAGCATTCAATGAGAGCTATTTTAATTAGTTTCAAAACTATCATGGGAAAGCATTGGTAAAGTTTGGAACTAAACAAACATTAGTTTTTTCCTTGTTTATAATTCAATTTAGGAGATTAGTATGAATAAGAATTTAAAGGAATATAGAAGTATAAGCTTTGTGGTGTGAGTCATTTATTAGTGTTTATAAAATTTGGATTTCTTAGTATGCATAGCTCATAGGCCTAATATTCACTGAGACTTTTATTTGGTCATTCCTTGAGTAAATAATGATGCTCGTTTTGGGTAAGCCTATTTGGTTTTTCTCTTTTTTGTGGTAATATTATTTTCTCTAAAAAAAATCATATATTGATACTTATTATGAGGCAAATATTCTAATGGTGGTCACTATATTTAGGTTTTCCTCATCTTAGTTGTGTTTGTGATGCATTGGTCATTTCTATATATCTTAGTAGGGCAATATTTCTTATCTTTTATCCTCATTTTCATTTTTATAATTTAGGTTTCAAATGCATTACGCATTTTTATGCTTCTAACATTACTAAGTAAATATAAAATGTTAATTTATCAATTATTTTCACTTTTCTATCCAACCTTGTTTTAAGAAAATTTCCTTTGGTAGGTATGAGGATGGATCATTTTAGGATTAGATGCTATGTTATTGTTATGCTAATTACGTGTGAGTTTTATTTCTTAAAAACAAGAATAATGTTAATATAGGTATATGGTAGTTGTAATAATATTAAATTTTAATTTAATTAATGAATATTGATTATGGATTACTTGTAATTGTTACACATTTTATACAAACATTTTTATTATTTTTATTGCTCATGTTCATTTATTTACAATTTTCATTTATTATACCTTCCAAACATATAGTGAGTTTTTCCAAAATGTCTACTTGACTCAAAACATATTATTACCCTTTTTTAGTGTGGCTATTGCATCAAATATTCAAATGATTAATCTCATCTTAATCCAAAACATTCATCTCTCATGCACGGTTTATATTCATACACTTCCTTTACATAGCATATACTTGAGATATACTTGTGATGGGTATTTGCAAATACATATAGTCACCCCAAGTGTTTGAGAAAAAGTATTTAATTGTTTGTTCTAGTACCCAAAATCTTTTATTGAATATAAATTTATAAGATCATTATAATATATAATATACTTGTCTACTATTTATTTAAAGAACCATAATAATCTAATAATCACCACAAGAAGTTAACAAACTTGTTTAATGATAAATGGAGGTGCTTATAAGCAAGATACCCCAGTTTTAAATTTATTCATCGAAAAGGAGTTTGAAGGGGGCTTGGATCTCTACACTTGGGGAGATGAAAATTCATTTTCCATGAGAGCACCTTAAATCTTCCTTCTGGTGTGCTTTAGTTTTATACGAGTCTTCTCTTTTTTTCATGGTCCTTGTGTTTTCCCTCATTTTTTGTGCAAGTTGTGTGGTGTATTTTTGTGTGGTGTGAGGTGGTCTTTTATTGTTCCAATTGTGTTTTGGCCACAATGACATTTTAGGAGAGGAGCTATGAATTTAATCTAAACTTTAGGTTATAATTATTTGGCCTCTTGCACACAAGATATGTTATTGTAGATGCTAAAGCGGTTGATAGTATACATGGCACTAAAAATGAAAACCCAAATTTTTTGCATGGTGTTGTCGAGGCTAGCCAAAATGCAGAGGTCAAGAATAAGTTGTTTAGAGACACGGTGTGATAGGAATTTATTGTGTATATCTCACTAAGGGCTCATTTTATTGCTTACAGCCATGAAGACAGGTCAAATTTGAGCGGGAGTAGAGAAGAAGATGATGGAGTGAAATGCAAGCCCTTTTTGAAAGCTTCTACTCTTACCCTAGCTCCAAATGATCATATGTTAGAAGTGTTAAATAAAGAGGCAAGGATTTAAAATGTATTGATTTTTATTGTTTATTCAAATAAGAATGATTTACCTTCTTGGAAAGCTTTTGATGACTAGGTTATTTCAATTTGGGGGAAAAAGTTTGGAATGTATGTTAATATTTTTTCGTATTACTTAGCCTAGTATTTTTTTCATGTTATTTAGGAACTCAAATATGTAGAGAAGGGAAATTTATAGACCCTAATAGAATGTGGGTATGTCTATTTGTAAGCCCCTTCCTTGGATACCAGAAATGGAATGGGATAATATTTCCCTACAAACGATGCCTAAATGGGTGGAAGCTTATAATGATCTTATCCAATTTTAGCACCTTCAGCCTCAACTTATTAAACACCTTTGATGACATTATACAATCTAAAGAGTCTATAATCACCCTTTCCTAGACTAATAATACCCTAAACTTGTATCTCTCTCCCTAATAACCTATTTGTTAAAATCCAAAAAGAAAAAGAGTTTGTGTGCTCTATTAGGTGGTGGGGCTCAATTCGTATTTTTTCTATAAAAAAAATGGACATCTTAAAAAACATTGCCTCTAGATTATATATAAACCTCAAGTTATTCCGGTGCTTGAGCATTGTGTAAACACTCAAATTTTTCAATGTGTGAAATTTTACGATGAAATCTGATGATGATGAAATGATCTCCACTAAAATATGATCATACCTAGTTCTCTCTCTTTTGTTTGTCTTTTACTTCTTCCTTGGTCTTTGTGAACCTCAAAATTTTCTTATTATTTTAGTCTTTTCCTTTTAATTTTTTTTTTTTAAAGAAAACTTAGAAAACCTCCACAACGGTTATGCTTTTTCCACTTGCATAAGGTGGAAGTTTCATAACCTATGCAACATTTTCAAAATTTGTTAGTCATGACTTTAATTTCCACACATTTTTCTTTGTTTTGGTCATGTTTCTTATTGTTTATCCTTGAGTTTGCTTCCTTGACTACTCAGTTCACTCACGGTCTTATTTTTGTGAATTTTCTTGATATCCAAGTTAACTTGACCAAACTCTCAATCAGTCTCAAGCTAATTCCAAGTCACAACTCCTTCCTTATTACAAGTATTTCATTTTTTTGAATAAATTTAGATCCAAATTTTGTACGTGTGATTGGAACTTACAAGATTTCAAAGCCATATCCCACCTATTTGTGTTTTTTAAGACAATTTGCTTCAATTTACAATCATCTTGTAATCATTTTGCACGTGTTTTGGAGAAATAAATTCATTGAGCTTGCAACATGTTCTTTGCATGTTCATGGATCGGTCCAACCATAGTCAGTTGCTTTCTTCTTCAAATTTATGTTCATTTGCTTGCATTTATTTTTCATTCCTCTTATCATAAAGTTCACAAGGTCTTCATAGAGCAAAAAGAGCTAGCTTCCTGAGGATCAAGGACTCATCAACAATTATTTCTTCACCTTTAGTAGTCTCAACACTGATCAAGTTGGGGAATTTTCTTTGTTTTTGCTTCATTTATTTTGTTTATTAGATTATTTTTCTTATTCTTAGAGTAGATTAGAATTTTTAAAAGCTTTATAAAATCCAATAAAATAAACAAATCATCTTTGTTCTCATTCTTTTAGGAAAAAAAATAGTATCATTTTCCTTTGTTGCATCCAAATATCAAAATTTCAAAAAAGAACATAGCACTTGCACTCGATCTAGGAAAGAGTAGTTGAACTAAAATAGTAGTTACATCCAATCAAAATCATTTCATTTTCAGTTTTATCAAAGGATTGCATTCACAAACAAATACCCAAACACACACTACAAAATCTATATACCTAAACAAAAGGGAAGCTTGCATTTTAGAGTTAGTTTATCCATTTGCAAAACAAAATAACATTGTTCCAAATTGGAAAATCAAAATTTTAAGTTTGAAATTATTCCATATTAGATCACCTAATTTCAAAAACAACTCAAAAGTCTCAAAACTAGTATTTTATCTTGCATATGTGAATTAATTTCTAAAATCATAGAAATTGTGTTTAACAAACTCAATCTAGGTTTTAGATCTTATTTCTCATTTTCACATTTGAAATATCAACTACATAGTGGTCTTCGTTCATTTGCATTCAAATAATACCCAAAAAAAATGCTTATTTATTGCAAATAGGAAAAACTCTCAACTTTCAAATTAAGAAAGTTTAAAATCAATACTTGCATCTTTTGTTTTAAATATAGTTTAGCATTACATAGTTGGAAACTTCATTTGCATTTAAACATACAAAAAGAGAAAATAAGCATTTCTTCCCTTTCATTTTCAGTTTTTTATTTATTTCATTTCAAGTAATTTCATTTCAGTAAGTAGTATAGTTCCATTTCTATTTTCAAAAACATACACAAAAACAATTCAAACCAGACCTCATCCAAATGAGCACAGGTGTAAAACATTGCTATTAGCTTTTCAAAAATAGCAAGTAAACATTCACCAACACATTCAAGGAAATTTAAACACTTAAAAACATTTTGAATCAAATTTGCCCCACCATTGGATGACACTCCATGAGCGCCACTACCTCCATCGGGTAGGCCTCTTTCTTAGAGTATTAACTCCTATTCCAACAAGTACCTTGCAAAATGACATCAATTCCAGACTTAGACTTGAGGTTTTTATTTCCACCCCACTCTCAAATCCTATCATTAGTTACCATGATGCCTTCGATGAACAAACTCACCTAATATCACACCCAGTCATACTGAGACCCCTTCGCATTCTAACCTGCCAGGTTAACAACCTTCAAGTTTGAGCCTCCCCTCTTCATTCCTTTATCCTCAGGACTAGCCTCATCCTATTTTCATTCACTTTTTGGACGACATTGGATGGTCACGGTCAACCCAATTGCACCAACCAAATCTCTATAGTCTTTCATCCCAAATTTTCCCTATTCTTCGAGCCAAGCATATCTTGTCCTTAACCACACTAAGGGTTCTTGGGATCTCGTTTCCTCTCAATTCACCACTCCCAACAATAAATTTGATGTGGGTGAGATCTTTTGGTATTGCCACAAGCATCTCTTGCCATACATCTTTCAAAACCCCATTTTTACACCTCAACCCAATCAACTCATTATTTCAACCTTGCTTGCTCAAATCCGTCAACCACACCAGCCTATCCAACCCAATCACTATACTATTCATTCCACTATCTAGTCACTGGTTGTGTCAGCGAGACCTCAAGAGTTCGAGAATGCAAAGGTTAGTGTGTCACTTTCTGAGCATACATGTTTCCCTCCCAAGATTCCCCTTTTGCCCATTATCTTGCCACTTACTAGTGGTGTGGATACTCCTAGTGTGCCCTCTAGAGGTAGTTTGCCTAAGGTGGTTCCCAATTGGTTTCCCATGTCCCTCATCATTAGAGGTGAGGATTCAATGGGTTTTTTAGAGGTATCTGTGGTACCTGTCAACCCTTATGGTATTGTTCTTTCCCTTGGTTCTCACCCTTCTCGAATGGATATGGAGATTTCTCCATTGAAAAGTAGTATATTTATGAAGAGTCTGAAGTTGTTTTTGTAAATAATGTGGGAACTGATGACATACCCACTAAAGAATACTTGGAAGCTACAATTAAGGCAATTGAGTTGGTTGAAAATCATATGAAAGAGTGGGAGGAATTGACCACTAGTATCAATCTAAGAGATGGTGGGAATTCCTTTTCTTCTCATGTTCTCTTGCTTTCCCAAAGCGAGGGGAAAGTGGAGGTTCCTATTTTTATTTATAGACTTCTCCGCCCTATTGGTATCAAGACTAAGCAGGGTTCCAAAACACTAAAAAAATGAGTGGCTTTTGATGTTGATGACCCAAACACAGTACTTGGTGAAGATTCGAGAAAGAGGAAAGTTGTTGAAAATGTGGTGGGTGATAATGGCCAAAAGAAAGGTCGAGATGAGAAAGTTTAGTCTTGATTTGAGAGATCATATAAGAAAGCAAAAAGGAATAAGACTCTCGGTGCTTCCTCCCCTTAATTTATGAAGGTGGTAAGTTGGAATGTTATGGGTTTGGAAGCCTAAGATAGAATAACTATTGTCAAGGATTTTTGTAGAGCTAGGGAGGGACTGGATTTCTTGTTCCTACAAGATGTCAAGTATGTTGGTTATGGTCTAAATGCTGCCATTTTGTTTATCTAGCTTGGTGCCTCTTTTTTTTGCACTAAACATGATAAGGGTAGGAGACGAGCTACCATTTTGATTAGTAAAAATTGGGCTCAATTGGTTGTGGACTCTAGGTGTTCCCCTTTGAACAAGGTTTTTTGGGTTTCCCTTGAAGTTGGTGAACTTGAAATTCGAATTTGTTCCCTATATGCCCCTAATGATTATAGAGAGTTGAATTGTGGAACCCAATAAATTCAAGGATATTCCATGGATCATTGGAGAAATTTAAATATGGTTTATGACAAGGAAGACAAGTTGGGAGGTTATCCCTTTGAATGGAACGATAATAAGCAATTATGGTGGTAGAAGATGAAGAGGGTTTTAAGGTTGGTTAACCCACTATTTAAAGGTAAGAAGGACAATACGGGTTTTTGATACACTTGGTGCAACAACCAATCTGGGAAGAATAGAGTACTCAAGGTTGGATAGATTCTTGGTTGATAGAGACCACTTCATTCTTCTTCATGTTGGTAGGGGTAACTTGGTCATTGTTCTCCCTTATAGTCTCTCAGATCATCACCCAATTGAGTTGATAATTGAGGTTGCTTTTGTCCATATTTTAGTTGCTAAGTAATGGAAATGACTCTATAGGCTTAATGTTTCTTATCTAAAGGATTCTAACTAATATGAGGGGTTGAAGACCACATGGCTCATTACCGAAAAATTATCTACCCTCCCTTCAGTGACTAACTCTTGGAATTAGTGAATCGCCTCTTTCCAAAACTTTATGAGGAGGCATGGTAAAGTGAAGGCCCAATTAAGATGGAATAGAGAAAGTAAAGTTCATGAAGTCTTGATTAGCATTGATACCAAACTTCAGTTTTCTCAAAATGATGACGATCTTTTATAAGACATGATTGATGTCAAGCACCAACACAGGGCCTACCAAGCTTATCTTGTTGAAGGGGCTATGGTGAGGTCCAAGTTGATGTGACTTAAGCAGGGTGACAAGGGGACTAAATATTTCTCAAGACAAAACATGTTAAGGAAAAAAATTGCAATGGATATTGGTTGTCTTTTTTGATAACCCATGTGAGATCAGACAACCCTTCTCCTTTTATCTACCACTTTTTGTATATGATGGATCTTTTGATTCTATATATAAGAACAGGGCTATTTGTGCCTCTTGTGTCCCCCAAAAAGTCTCGAGTAAAACTACCCTTGAGTTGGATAAGAGCATTTTTTATGATGAGATCATATGCATCATTGAAAACCTAAAAAATGATAAGTCTTATGGGGTGGATGGTTTCCTCATTGAATTCTACAAGGCCTCTGAGGATTGGATTGTGGATGATATTAACTTTTTCTTTCAAGAAGCCATTAGAGTAGGGACTTTGGGGCACCATATAAATAGAGGCATTGTCAAACTTATTCCTAATGATGGTGATAAAATCAAGGTAGAAATTGGAGACCTATAACCCTCCTCAATGCTTCATATAAAATATTGGCTTAAGTTTTGGCCAATAGGCTAGCTAAGGTTCTACTTGATATTATTTCAATCGCCCATAGTGGTTTTATTGAAGGAGGATTAATCTTAAATAATCTTATTCCTAGTTGGGAAGGCATGAATTGGGTGAAGGGCTCAGGGAAGAATATTTTTATGGCTCTATTGGATTTTGAGAAAACCTGTGTGATAGAATTAAATGGCCATTTATTAACCTCATGATGAGAACCCTGGATTGGAGATAAATTTGATAGAATGGTATTAGTTCTTTTTCGAGGCACTACTGCTCAAGTTGAAATTAATGGCGAACTCACAAATTTTTTTGTGCTCTAGAGGTTTTATTATAAAAGGGTGTCCTTTGGCTCTTGATCTATTTGTGATGGCTATTGAAACATTACATTACATTCTTAAGGATGCATCATTGGGACCACTATTTAGGGGGATAGTGTTTCCTAATGAAGATGAGTTAATTGATATTCAATTTGCGGATGACACTTCTCCATTTCTTGCGATGGATCAAGATAATTTTACTCAAGTTTTTGTGAGATTATGTATTTATTACTCTACTTCAAGGTCTAAGATCTCTACTTCTAAATCCTTGTTACTCGGGTGGGTGGAAGACCCCACTGACTGGGTATCCTCTCTTGGATGGGCTTGTGGAAGACACCACAAGAGGGTGAGATACATAGGCATTCATTTTCTCTTTCTCCTTCCTTCAATGATGTGACAGTGAGTTTTTGAAAAAGTATCTAAAAAGTCACTAAGTAGAAAGGGCAACTTCATTCTTTGCCTAGTAGAATTTAGGTCTACCAGAAAGTCCTCTCTTCATTCTTTTTATATTACTCGTCTTGTTGGTTGTTCCCTTATACTTACATGGACAAATACACAAGATTATTAAGGATTTTTTATGGTCTAATGGTATAGGTCTAAAAAGGACATGCAGTTTAGTACGATATTTGTTGTAATCCCAAGGTGTTGGGAGAATTGGGGCTTAAGGATCTTAAGATTCAAGGTGTTTCTCTTGGTTTGAAGTGGAACTTGAGATCTCTAACTAGTAACAAGCTTTGGAAAATTTTGGTGAGGTTTAACATGTCAATGTCTCCATATGATAGACTTCATGTTTGGCTCTTTTTCAGTGAGACTTATTGGTTCCTCCATTTTTTTAGTCTCTTTCAAAAGCCCAAAAACGGGTGAAATTTTTGGTTGTCAAGCAACCCATTTTCTCTTGGTTTGACACTAGGAGTTTGGGGTTCATATCATCGTGGTGGAACCTTGAGTATAAGGATAGGTCATTAGTCTTAACTAGGGGGTGCCCTGTATTTACTTGGTTCAACAAGGGCATTAAGTATTTTTAATACTCATATAGGTTCGGGAAGTGGACATGCTAGGAAGATGTAAAGGCGGTGTTTAAACTCCCCCAATATCAAGCCAGGTCTTATACAATTATGTTAAAAACTTAGAAATCTGTTTATGCAACTCTTTTAATGGTTGAGGATGAAAAAATATGGGATATTTTGAATTGGTTGAAAGACCCTCCTCTCCTTCAAGTGACATCTAGACAAATTTATGAAAGAATAGCCTTTTCCTCGAATGTTTATCTTGGTCTTAACAAGTGGAATTACAGATTTTATGCTTTCACAGTCCCTACAAACAAATGAAGCTTGCTTTTGGTAATAACTGTGTGATAGATTTTTAACCTCAACGTTTCGGATCACTTCCTGTGATCCTTCATTAGGAGAAAGACCAACAAGCTTCATTAAGAAGTGGAATGTTTGTGAGCACCTAAGGGGATTGTTTGATAAGTTTAAAGTCCTATGGTCTTCTTGTGTTGAGCCCAAAATATATTATTTTATATGGTTCTTATTGTATAATAAACTTCTTGTGTGTTCTCTTATGTTCAAAATGAGTGTTGGTAGTAAAATTTTTTGTTTGTAGTGGTAAGCAGTCTCTTAGGCATGTCATGTTTGATCGTCCCTTTGTTTGTTAAGTTTGTGTAGTCAAGAGTGTTGTTTGCTTCAACATTGTTATGTAAAAAGAAGTGTTGGAATGATATTTTATTCTTACAAAAGCTATGGTTTTTTGGTCTATTGAGGTGTTATGCTTTTCATGGAAAGTTAGGAATAATTGTGTTTCAAGGAATTGGCAAGATAATCACTAAGTTCAATGGAGAAGTAATAGCCCATTTGTTTGTTGTGCACTTCAATATTCAAATGAAGGTGCCTAGAGAGGAATTGAGAAAGTTTATGCAATCTAGTATAATCACCATTAATCCTAATTCTATAAAATACATTGGTACACATACTAGTACTTTTCTTAGGGTGGCCAGAGCTCTTTCTTGGGTGGACAAGTCCAATGTTAGCTCTACTAATGAAGATTTTATTCTTAGATGGGACCCTATCACTAATACTTATTTCCTACGAATTGTCCCATATTCGATTGATGAGGATATCAAATTGATTAGTGTTGATGATATTGGTGGTTCTCCCCAAGCTTTGAAGGACCCCCAATCTTTGGCTCAGGGTAATATTTTGAGGACTATTCACCAATCTCTTACTAGAATAGAGAGTAGGAAAGCGAATAAGAATGTTATACATATTCCATAGAGTGATGTGCAAGTTGCAAATGAAATGGAAAGTAATGCAATCTTTGTGGAAACTCATGGGAAAGGTGTTGTGGATAGTAATGAGTCTGATATTGATGATAACTCTCAAGAATGGATTGAGGAGATTTTGTAAAGTTCAAGAGGTTTGGCAACAAGGTATTGTTGGTGACAATGTGATAGCTCTATGCATTGGGGATAAGGACCTTGGACATGGTAGTGGGGGACCTGTTAAGTCCCTTGGGACTTTTTCAAAGGGTCCTAATGGTGAGATGAAAGGGATTGATCAAGAAATCCTCAATATTAAGAATTGTTCTTCGCTCTAACTCCGACTAAGCTTGTTGGTTCTTGTCGATACTTATTTTGTTGTTTGTAAGATGTAAATGATGGTTTTAATGTATCTTGTGCTTCCTTGTTCGAGTTGTACTCTCCTCGACTGCCTTTGGGGCTTTGGTTTTGTATTGAGATCCTTTGACAAGTTATTTTTCCTTACAAATATGGGTTGTGACTCGAATCCATTTTGTTGAACCTCAAGTCATGTTTTTGTAAACTCTTGCCATGGTTGTGTGTGCATGTGCACATACACATATGTGTGTGTGCTTGTGCATTTGTGCAAGAGTGTGTGAGCGTGTGCCTATACGCACGAGCACGAGTGCATGTGGGTGCGAGCGCGAGCGCATGTGCATGTGTGGATGTGAAGGTGCGTGCATGTGCGAGCATGTGTGCGCCACAACATTATTCAATTGAATTAGAATATGTACATTGAATATGATACAATTTGGGCTTATGTGTTAAATTTTTGAATTAAATTTGGGAATCAATTCAGTAAATTTTGTTCATTTTGAAAACAAAATCATTGGAGGATTAAATGGATAAGACATCTCTTGATTTCGAAGCAATTGTTATAAATTGCCTCCATGAAAATAATAAATCGTTATATACTTCACATGCTATCCACCCTACTCAAGAACTATGAGTATGATAGTTAACTCATGTTGGCTCCAAATAGAAGGAAGCGATATAGCATCATTAAAGCATCAATGCAGGTACAACTCGTATAATTGAGGTAGCTCACACCACACAATTCATCATGTCATTCTTGTAAGAGACTAGGACTTTAACATGACTGTATAACACCATATACACCATCATCTATATAATCCAATATCATAATTTTTACATATAATTCTCATAAACATAGTCAAGTGAACAACCATAGTGTAAACTTCAACTTTTGCTAATGTAACTCTCTTCAAAATTCATTTCCCATTGGATGGAAGACTAACCATTATAGCTTCATGTAGCAAATATGACATTAAGAATAGCTTGGTATGTTGTTGTAAACATCACTTCAAGAAAATTGTATAAGAATACCATATCATAGACATGTCGCAGAGATAATGTAAAACACATTCACTGGATATCTCAATGAAGAAAAACATTTTAATGTATTTGACATTACCTTAATATATATTTCTGAGATTCAATTTGAAAAACTGTTTTCAACCTCTTCATTCACCCACATCTATATCCAAAATTTGAAACAGCTCAGAAAAATTAAGTTCATTCACCTACTTATTTGACAAAATTTTTTTTATTCAGCTTACAAAAGTTTCCCGCCCAAAAATTGAACATCTTTTTAATATATATACAGCTTATAAATCAAAATTAATTCAGAAGTACTCTGATTTCAAAAATGACAGACTACTCTTCACTCTCTGAGCAGATTAGGAGTTTGTGTTTCCTTTTCCTTCCGTTCCTAACAGGACTCTCAAAGTCAGAATCATCAGAGTAGCTCCTAGATTTGTCTGACTTGGACATTATTGATTTATTATTTTCAGGTTTATGACATGATTGCAGTGAAGGACAAACTAAAGGAGACCTTAAAGAAGCCATATATGAACTCGACTCAGATGCATTGAACTTCAATGTGGTTTTCCTTTTCATCTTTGGCGTGGATGATTTAGAGATTTTATTTGACTGCTGCATATCATTGTTATTATAAGCCTTTGCAATATGAGATTCAGCTATTCTTGCTGAAGCTTTAGTTTTTTCCTTCACACTTTCTTGATTAGGAATCTGCAACAATTTCGTAGAAGTAGGTGAAGGTGTCACCGAACCTCGCAATAGAGTTTTACTTTCATGGTATATTGTTCTGCGCACCAAACCTGCATATAAGCCGATTGTTCAAGAAAGACCCCTATCAAAGGATTGTCATTTTTAACTTGACAATTTATCATCAAACACAATTTTACTGATTCAACAAAGCAATATTTTTTTCAAAAGAGAAGAAAACAACCAGAGCATAGACACCAAATTGGGTCAGAATTTGTAAAAATCTTCTTATAGAAAATTGTGTAAATATCGCTTGACTCATTCGTTTGGACAGCATAAAATAGAAGACCAGAGAAACATAGCATTAAAAGGATGACTCTTATGATTACATGTTATAAAATCTTTCAGGGTAAGATTGTACTGAAATCAAGCTTGTTACTACAAGTACTCATTGTAGATGCTTCAGAGAGAAATAACGCTACTACAACTGGAGATAATGCATGGTATAAGAAGATATAACAGGCAGAAGACATGGACTGAATGAGCTTAAAACACATTGTGGATGGTGCATGCAGCCAATGAAACTGAAATCATTTGCATGATCTTCACAGGGAAGAGCCGAGATAGCAATGTTCTATTGAACAAGACCTTGAAGGCCCTCTTTTCATTGGTTGAGTCCTTCCCCATCCTCGACCTGAAGGTCGGGTGCCTAAAGGCCCCCTCCCTCGGCATCCTCGATCTATCAATCGAGAGAATAAATGCCCTAACGTTAGCATGAGTCCCTCGACCTGAAGGTCAAGTGCATAAATGCTCTAAAGCCCCTCCCCCTCAACTTCCTGACATTGGCATGAATGCCTTAATGCCCTTCTTCATCGGGGGAGTCCGTCATCCTCCTCAATTGATCGATTGAGAATCTTCCTCTCCCCCAATGAAGTCTCTTCTCCCCCTTGACCTAAAGGTAGAGTGCTCTCCCATTGGTCGAGCCCTGCTCCCCCTTGGCCTCCAAACTTCAAAACGAGTGCCTAAATGCCCTCCTTTGCCATGGGAATCCCTCCACCTCCTCGATCTATCAAGTTGGGAGAGAAGAGGATTGAAAATCCTCATGCCATCTAACAAAACTGTTATTAAACAATAACAAAGGCCATCATGAGTATTACAAAGAAGAAAATTATGCTAACCTCAATGTGAGACCAGAAGTAGTTGAAACTTGATAGAACTTGGATGGTGAGCACAGACACAAGAAAAACAGCAACAGAGCAGCTGTTACAGGGACATCTACGATGGAAATTTTGTCCTTACCTATTTGGATTGGGTTTTCACTTTCGAAGATTCGATTTGGTGCACTTTGTCTATCAATCAGTTTGATAGAAAATTTGACGGCACATTACTGTCAAAGAACCAATCCATAGATGCACCACTAGGTTTCTGCTAACAATGTCTATAATTTAATATGCTCTGTGCATAAAGAACATGGGTCTTGTACAGGAATTTTCTCTAAAAACAGGAAAGAAAGAAAACCCAACCTCAATACAATGACTGAAAGGTACTAACAAATTAATAACAAACAATGAGGAAAAAATAACATACAAAAATTTCAAACATTCATCATGACGACTTGTAGCAATACTCTTTCATAAATGAATCCACTAAATTATTTGTAAGGCATAGCAAGAGAGAATATGACAGACAGAACATGGTTTGTTAAGATTATATGCAATATGTCTGCAAAACATATAACTTTAACTTGCCTGGTGGAATATCTGCTAAGAATCGTGAAGGTGTCATCTGCTGCCCACCTTCTGTCATAATATGTGTAACCTGATCACAAGTTCCAAACCAAAGTCTTAAATAGCCAAATCAATAAGGACTTTTAGACTAATTGTTTGGCAATTCTTCTATATAACTATGCTCACTAAAGAAACATAGTTGAAAAATAAAAGAAATGACCCAAATTACAGTCTTTTGCAGGGGTATATCCCAGGTGTGAACGCTTAAAGTTTAACTGTGATTGAAACTAACAAAACTTACAAGAACAAAACGTTTAGCTCGAGTCAAAGCTACATACATAAGCCGCCTCTGCCCATAAATAATGTTAGAAAGGGATTGAAACAAAAAGTATAAATGATTGAAGTCATTCCATTCAATAGACATTAACTGGAAAAGTTGTAAAATTTATTCCAATAGAAAATCGAAGTGTTTTTTACATAGAAGTTCTAACCAAACAGTCAAGCTTCTTTCTAAAACCCGCATTTCTGGATTTTTTTAATATGTTACATACCTCTTCTTCAATTCCTTCTCTGCGTGGTCCATTTGAAAATTTGTCTTGAGCTTCTGAGATAGGCGGTCCTAATAATGAGCAGCTGTCCCTATTTGGATTAGTTTCATTTCCTGCTTCAACTCCAATAACATCATCTTTACATATGTTGCCATGGTCAATGATTTTTGGAGGGCTTGGTTCCACCATAAAATCATCATCCATAAGTGGTATGACTCCATCATTTGCATGTACTAAAATGATAGCTGTCCATTCTAGACCCTTTGCCTACATATAAAGGCAAGCAGATTACATAATCAATGAACATTTTTTATTTCCCAAAGCTTTCCATCCTAAATCTCATGTTAGAAAATACAAGAATACAGATTTGATACGTAACTGTGCAAAGCACAGATTCCTACACAATAATAATCGGTAAAAGTATTTACTTCAAATTCTAAAACTTAGTTTCAAGCTTAAGTGCAAACTGCTACATGCTATAATATCCGGAAAAGCATTTACTTCAAATTATAGAAGCTTAGTTTCAAGCTTAGAAGTCGGGAAAATTAGAAGGTTGAATATGAACATAGAAAGTTTGATCATCTTAAGAATGTGTCAGAATATTTAAGAAAATCCATTAACAGCTATTTTACAGACGATTGTAAATGTTAAATTTCTTATTCTCACTGTTGCTTGGGGATCACATCCACTTTTCTCTATATTCAACGCCTTTTTAGGTGTTTTATACACTGCTTTTAAGTTGATCATTAATGTTATCAATACATAAAGATAGCTTAGATGAGGATTACGTTTCCAACATCAAAAAAATCATAGATGGACAAGAACAGTAACCTGTTCCGGGAACTCATTTTAAGTTTTAAAGAAAACCCTACTTACTATTAATTCTAAAGGAAAATTATCTTAAATGAGAGTTGTTTACTTTAAGAAAAAAAGAAAAGAAAATCTTGCAACAGTAAGTCTATGATTCGTGTATTATGTAAAAGAAGTTCTTTGTATGTATCTGGTCTACAACTTAGAGTGAAGTCGATTAGGACTTTGAGTTGTACATGATTCTTTGTCAGTAATCTAGCAGCTCCAGTCACCTCTATGTAATAGTGAACACTTTGGGCTTCAGCATGGAATTAATATAATCTTTTTTACATCTCTAAAAATAAAAAATTGATTAAGCAGATAGAAAAAATTACATTTAGAGAAGAAAGGACGTGATCAATCCGCTCACTGTTAGATGGCATTGGGCCAGAAGGGGAGGAAAGGTCAAGGAAGGGCACAACCGCAGGCCCAAAATGTCATCACCATGGGAACAAAACATTCAAAGCATCGGCCAGCAGGCAAAGATATTAGACCAGGTTTTATATGGGTCCGTGCTAGCCTTCATACAACTCTTCCCAAAAATGCCTCACTGTTCTTAATCCTGCTACATGCAGTGCCATCCTCTTGAGATGGCACTCCAAACTATATCACTTGACATTTTAGAATAGATCCAAATTTGAAAGATGATCTTTTCCATTATATAGAGCCTAGGCAAAAATTATTATAAAGACAAATTCACTGTTCAATCATAGTCAAACTTCAACCTGCACCTTAACCTCTAGATCACTTTACAAGGATGCATATAATACAGCAGATTGGCCTTGATGAAATTATTGTATTCATATCAATTATTTTATTCATGTATTAAGGGAATATTCATACATTGCATAGTTTGTTGACGTACAACAAACTTTTGTTATGATCCTATTATCTAGGATATATCCCCTCCCTAACCATGTGGGTGTTACAATAACCACTCTAAAACTACCTAGCCAATTTACTTTAAATAAATAATGATTACTTAAAAACCCTCGCACAAACTTTATTTAACTGGCCATATTATAAATAATATACGATGTTGTAATATTAATCCTGACAGTCCCCCCTTATTACATCATAATCAAATAAAACTAGGAAATACAGAGAGTCCAACATACATACAATCAATCAATGAGCAAGGGCACACTCATCAGTTCACCAAGAAATAACAAAACACATGGACTAGGACACACTATATAGTCCATACACACTTCTCTGAACAGGAACACACTCAACTCTCCATAACAAAACAAAACACATACTTATGTGAACAAGGACACACTCAACTGTCCACAACAAAACAATGTGTGAATACGTACACCCTCTACAATTCATCAAACACAATAGTGGGAACTGACCTCACTCACGGTGGGAACTAACCTCGCTAAAAAACACCGCCTCTAATTTTATCTTCTGTGGGAGCGGAGCCTCACTAAACAACACCACCTTGTGAATTATATTCACAAGGACAAGTTTACTGTTTGAATCAGTAAACATATTCCTCCCCACTATCCTTGTGAGAAGGATCTTCATTGTGTGCTGTGCAACCACAGTCATCACAATAGCTTTCAGTAGTGAGTGATGCCTTGTCTTTCATCAAATTTCCGTCTATCAAGTCTTTCACACTTTGTATACAATTCATCATTGCATGACTCTGTTTCTTGCAGTAAAAACACACAAACTTGTTCATTGGTGTGTCTTGTACTTGTGGACAAAGACTTTTGAATTGATCTAGAAGAAATATTAAGCTTGTTCTTTGCAATCTATGCAGTTTCTTCTTTAATTGAGTCAATTTTCTTGCCTTGATTCTCTTCATCAATTAAAGAAGCGATTATGCCTTTGAAACTTGGGTTGATTTTATTTAATGTAAACACAATGTTGGCATGGCTAGCATGCATGTTATTCAATAAAATAGCTTTAGCATCATCTACATCTACTATAGCTTTTATTCCAGCTAACTGATTTCATAGAGAATAGAAAAATTTATGAACCACAAGCTGCTTTCCTCCATCTTCAATCCAAATAATTTCTGCTTTACATTCATCTTCGCACCAGTAGCTTGTGATCCCAATAGGTTATTAAGTCCATCCCAAACTACCTTGGAAGATTTGGAGAGATCTATGTGATGTAGCTATCCATCAGACAATCCCAACCTATTTATGGCCATTGCTTTCCAATCTCTTATGGTCACCTTTGTTGCTTCATCAGCAGCCTGTGGTTTCAGTGTGTTTCAATTAGCAACATCATGTGGATCTTTTTCCATTAGGAAAATTTGTACCTTAACTTCCCAGCTATGGAAATCTTGACCTTCAAATTTTTCAATAATGATTGTCTTTTCAATCAAAAAAAATGTCTGTAAGGATGTCGGGTGCAAATGAAAGTACATCCCCTTGCAAAACTCAACGTTTGGGCTCAGAAAGACAACATTTAATGAAAACTTTTGCGGGAAAAAAAAAATGAATCTTACTTGTCATAAGAGCTGAAGCAAAATCCAAATACCAAATGTTTTACATTGCCATTTTTCTCATGGTGGAAAACTTTCATCAAAAAATTCGATCCCAATAATGAGATATCGAATTAATTCAATCCCACAATCTAGGGGTGAAATATTTGCTCAATTTTCTATATGATATTTTCTTTTTCTTTCACATTTGCAGCTCTCGGGATTATTTTCTATGTGCCTTATGCACTTCTTCACTCCCTTGCATTGGTTTTATATGTTCTCCACAAGATCTCCAAAAACATTGAAAACTGAATAAAAGTTATTTTTAATATTGTTGCCAATTCCGGGCGGAATAAAAACTTTGGATCTACAATTTTAATGCAAAAATAGTTATCCCAGCTTACCATAGAGGATGTTGGGGCACCAAAAATTCATTGGTACCTCAGATTAATGAAAAATGACTCCATTTGAATGCTGTCAAAAAATCCACTCACCATTCATTTTTGAATCCTTTTCTCAATATATTCGTAATTAATTTGCAGCATACAAAAACAATAGAATAAACTCTCCTAATGAAATCTTTATTGCACAGGCCAGGTCTTAGATTTGCTCTAATACCAAATGATTGAAGTATTGTATCAGTATTAATTATTTTATTATGGTATTCATATATCAACATAATATTTATGCATTGCATAGTTTGTTGACGTACAACAAACCTTTGTTACGATCCTATTATCTAGGATATATTCCCTCAACAAACCTTATCACTTTAAGCAACCCTATCTACGAGGATGTTACAACAACCACTCTAAAACAACCTAATCAATTAATTTTAAATAAATAATTATTCAATCTTTTCTATGATTGACTTAACAAACCCTAAACAAACTTTATTTAACCAAGTATATTATAAATAATATACTATGGTGTAATACTGATCCTAATAGGGCCATCGAATTCAGATGTTAAATCTAATGTCTGCCTAGGTTTTCTCACTAAAAAATTTAGAGCACTTCTACCATGAGAGGACACAAGTAAATTTGCTTGTGGATGATAACTTGTGAAGCACCCATGGTGATAGATTTTGAGTATGGGTACCCTTGCATCAATGAGAACATCAAGGTCATCTCTCTTCTCCTACTTACTAGTTTGTCACTTTTTGCAAAAGAACCAGAGTTGGGTGCGTACTAGATCCTAGTCTTGGTCCAGTGCGCGTCCGAATTCGCCCAAGGTTCATTCAGGGCACCCAGGTGCCCGAGGATGAACCCAAGCAGATTCTGCAGAGAAACAATCAAAAAACGCGATTTTTTAAATTTTTTATCATGTTTTCCCAAAAAGCAATCATTGACTTTAGGGTCATCCATTGAGTGACCATTTGTGTGGCTTGCTATTATAGTGGCATAACAATTGAGTGGCATCCTTGTGGCTTGTTGTGGAGTCTGAACAAATTTAGTCGCATGGTCATTCATCATCTACTGTGCCTTGTTCGTGTTGTTGTGCCTTGTTCGTGTTGTTGTGCCTTGTTGTGTCGTAGTTGTTCATTGTGTTTGTTTGCCTTCTCCATTCCAAACGACTCAAGGACTGAAGTTTGCCGGCTGAGGAGCCATGGTGAGATCGGCATGTGAGCAAGAGCTGTCTGTGGGGAAGCACATGTCACGGAGTTTTCGAACTCGAGGGAGCAACAACAACGGGAGGTCCCTTGCGTGACGCGTCTTCAAAGTATATCCGTCACTCCCTACACCAACAGGGTTTGTGTATATCCATCCTTCATGGGACCCGAGGGTCCCTCTCCCCCGAATAATATTATTATTACCGAAAATCAGAGGAAACTGCAAAATCTGGGCTCTCTCTTGGCAAGTCCTGCTCGCTGACGACTGAGGAATAGGTTAGTCCCACAACACTTGGTTTTCCCAAAGCCTCTACAATATTTGTCTTTTATTTTTTTAATCCTCTCTCATCGGGTATCTCAAAACAAAGCAAACCATGGTAAACAAAAGGAAACAGTTAAAAGACAACCTCCAGTTGGTCACATTGGGTTATATGGTAGAAAAAACACGGTTTTCACCAGGGGTCAAAAATTTGCAAACTCTTGGACCATTGAAGCTTTCCACATTTCTTACAGGGGATCCAAGTGGCCCCCAAGTGCAGTTAACGGGGTCTGTGGTTAGGGTGCTTTACCAAGAAGGGTTAAGCACTCCTTGGAACCAAACTCTGCAGTTAACAAACGGACCTATTGATCCAAGCACTCATGGTCAGAGTATAAAGGAGACAGGAGACCCTTTCTCATTATTACACCCTCATGATAACGCTATCAAAATGAAGGGAAAGTTAATATTTGTGAACGCAAACCGATACAAGGGGATAATAAGACGCAGACAAATCCGTAAATAGTGGCAAAAACATAGTAAAAAGCTTATTAAGATTTTACCCAAGATAGATGGAAATGCTGCAAACACCGCTATATCACCCGGAAGGAGAACCTATAGGACTAGATGAAGACAGTAGGAAAGAGAGTGAGAATCGTCTGCATCACAAAGAACTTGAGGTAGATCGGGGTAAAACAACAACTGTTCTAATAAGCAAAGACGGAGGGGAAGATGGATCACAAGACCATGCAGGATTGTACAGCCCTACGACTACACCGTTGATGTGGTCATCAAAACTGTACGTTAATGAGCTTATGAGCTTGAAACAATGGCTGGAGAAGATAGAAGAGAAAGGGCGACATGAAAACACTAAAATTGAAGAAATTTTGGAAACCAGCGCAAACTTTGAAAGAGAAAACAAGTTGCTCAAAGAGCAAGTTTTAACCCTGCAAAGCAACATGATAAGGGGTCAACAGGAGCTAGTCAATCTAAAAATGGAGTTAGAGAAAACAAAATTAACAAAAGATATACCAGAAACAGTGATAAAAAGTGACATTTCACAGCCAGAAAAGATCCAAATAGCTCTGGCAAGCATGGAACTAAGGGAAAATAAGCTAAGAGATCAATTAGAAGAAGCAAAATCTTGGGCCCAAGTTGTTAGAGAACCAATTCATGAGCAAAAAGAAACCATCGAGAAACAAATCAAGAGACACATAAAAGAAATAAAAGACAAACAAGACAAGGAGGTTAATATTATCATCAAAGGTTTGAGGGATTTTGGCGAGAAAGAAAGAACTGACACCTTAGCAAAAGACTTTCTTAAAGAAGAATTGAAATGGATGGGTGTTATCAAGCAGGCAAACAGGATTGGAAAGAAAACAGAAGGAATAGGCACGTAAGAGTCATCTTGAGAAACATAGAGGATAAGAGCACAATCCTAAAGAATAGGGGGCTACTCAAAGGCACTCACATTTTCCTTGATGAGGACTTAACATTTGCACAACAAGAAGAACGAAGAAAGGAGTGGGAAAAAGTGAAAAAAGCAAGGGAGGATGGAAAATGGGCATGGCTGATAAATGGAAAAGCTCAAATCAGCGAGCGTTCTTTCCACAAAAAATAAGAATTCGGGGCCCCACGAGAATCTCTGCATATGATAAGTTGGAATTGCAAAGGATACCCTTGGAGAAGAGGACCGGGGTTGGGGCCCATAGTAGAAGGGAAAGACATTATTATTTTAACCGAAACACATGAGCATGATGGATGCAAAGTCCTAGACTTTGTAGGGTACAAGAAAATCTCAATATGGAACGAAGGGACGGAGACAGGTAAGGGTCATGGGGGGGTCACCGTGCTAATAAAAGAAGTGTGGGCTGAAACAGTGAAAATAGAGAAAGAAGATCCCAATAAACAATACATTTGGCTGAAAATAACAGACAATAAGGACATAATCAAGTTGGCTGCTTGCTACTTTGCTCCGAAAGGGTCAACGTTCTACAAAAAGAAAAACTTGGACAGGGAAGACCCATATGCGGTGCTAAAGAAAGATATCTTTGTTTTTAGCACATCAGGGGAAATTGTTTTAATAGGAGACTTCAATGCTAGAACCGCCAACAATCAATCTCTTCAAATGGGAGGAGAAGATAGAGGGGATAGCAATCCCTTATGGTTAGAAAAGGGTGGGGACCAACTTTGGGAAAGAATGTCACAAGATGGGAAAGGCAGTGTGACACACTTCGGTGCCGAACTTTTGGGACTTTGTAGTTTGTATGAAATGGTTATATGTAACGGTACAAGAGCCTGGCCAAGATCTGGGGATATTACATGCAAAACCTACAATGGTCAAAGTGTGGTTGATTATGTCATCTGCTCTAAAAATTTGACTGCTAGGTTGCTAGAGTTTGTTATAAGGGAATGCCCTATAGAGATGAAGTCTGACCATATGCCCCTCTTGGTTAAGTTTGGCTTTCTCACAAACAAGCAAAGTGAAAGGCAAGCTCAACACAAGGTTAGGACAGCTAATCCTCATGGTAAAATCATTTTGAATTAAAAAACAGGAACTCTTTACTGCTGCCCTTGGGCAACACATTGAGATGACCAAAAACAATGTTGGGCTTAAGAAAAACAATATTACGAGAAAACACATTGACAACAATTTGCTGGTCCCTTTGATTCACAAGGCTCTAAATGTTTGCAAGAAATTCAGGCCTCGGAAAGGAGTCTCTAACACTTTCCTGGCTAACCCTTGGTATGATGAAGCGTGCAAAACAGCAAAAAGATCCTACAAAGAGTGTGAGCCAAACAAAGAAAAATTTGTTATACTAAGAAGGAAGGAGCTAATAGTGTTAGGTAAGCACAATCCCAAAGGTTTTTGGAGGGAGCTATAGCAAGAGAAGAAACATATAGAAAATAATATCACAGAATCTCAATGGTTAGAGTATGCAAAACTCCTTTATGAGCATGATCATGAGGAAGCCCTCCCTCCCAATGTTAGCACGTCAACTGAGCTCTTCTCGGATGAGGAGATCAAACAGGGTATAAATAAATTAGCAAATAGTAAAGCACAGGACATTGACGGGCTGCAAGCTGAATTCTTAAAGTGGGGAGCTAAACACCTTGCTCCGCACATCAAAAGAATTTTTAATGAGGTCACGCAATGGGGATTTCCAGTGGAGTGGATGACTAGTGTCGTTATCCCTCTCTTCAAGAGTGGGGATATCAATAATCCCTCTATCATACTATCATGGTCAACCCTCTTCTTGGAAAGTTATTTGGGAGCTTGATCGAACATAGAATCAGCAGTTGGGCAGAAAAAGAAGGGAAAAGAGCAAAGGGACAAGCTCGTTTTAGACCAAAGCACTCTATCATTGATCACTGCATTACTCTTAGGCATTTGATTGAAAAAGCTTGGAACACCCAAGGTGGGGAAGCTTACTGTTGTTTTATGGATTTTAAAAAATCTTTTGACACAGTTCCCAGAGACAAACTCTGGAAAAGGATGGAAGAATTGGGGGTCCATAATGAGTTTAGAGCAGCTGTTCACAAACTTTATGAGCGTGTTAGAGCAAAAATCAGAACTAGGGAAGGCATGTCTGAATGCTTCGGCAACAACATCGGGGTCAAGCAGGGGTGCCCACTCTCCCCCACTTTGTTTGGTCTTTACATTGACAAACTTGAGGAATGGATTAATAAAACGGAAGGGGGTGGCATCTAGTTGGCCAGTTTTGTAGTAAAGCTACTTTTATATGCAAATGATCTTATTCTTATAGCAACAACTGCCCATGGTTTGAGAGGTCATTTGAAGGCTTTAGAGTTATTTTGCCAAGATATCGAGATGCAAGTGAACATTAGCAAGACTAAAGTCATGATCTTCTCTCTAAAAAGGAAACAACAACAAACTAATTTTATGTTCGAAGGTAGCCCGTTGGAAATCGTCGAAGAATACAAGTATCTTGGCATTGTTTTTCATAACAGGCTCAGTTAGGAAACTTGCAGGGTGAAAAGGATTCAAGGAAAGCGAAACTTTCGGACTGGAAAACCAAGAAAACCCTTTTTGGTTTGTTGGTCACACCAGTTGTCCTCTACAGTTGTGAGGTTTGGGGAAGCAGCATGTCAAATCACAGATGGAGACAGTTGGAAAGAATTCAAAAACATCTTATCACCACTAGTCTTAAATTTAAAGCAACTGTCCCATATGAGATCCTCTTGGCGGAGGCCGGTACTTTCCCAATGGAAGCTGCGGCGATTTCACGGTTACTAAGCTACCTAAAAAAGGTTGAAAACATGGGGAATCACTGGTGGCCCGAAATGGTGGTGAACGAGGTGTTAGATTGGAGGAAGAAGACGTGGATGAAGCAAAACATCAAGTGGTTGGGCAAATGGGACATTAAGTTACATGAGTGCCCTAACACCAAAGAGGAAATAAAAAAGTTTGTGTTAGAAAAATTCAAGACCGCCATGTGGACAAATCAGATTGGGCGTAAAAAAATGCATTATATTAAAGAGTTCAATCCCACTTGGGAACACGGGGATAAAGCATACCTAAGTTCCGATCTTAAAGGTAAAGCTAGGCTCCTAGTGGCACAATTGAGGACCGGTTCACACCATCTTAGGTGTGAAACTAGTAGATGGACGGTTCCCAAGGAAAGACGGGAAGATAGGACTTGCATTTTCTGCAGTGATAGAGCGGTTGAAACTGAATGACACTTCATTAGGGAGTGCGAGGCGTACAAGGATATCCGTATGCAGCAGGATAACAACGTGAATGTGGGCAGTTTTAGTGAGTTATTTGAGGAAGAGAGGCTACACAACACGGTCCGGCTGTTGGTAAAGATTCATAAGAGGCGGGATGACATCGAAAGGAATCTGAAGAACCCCTAATGGTCTTGACACTTGGTCCCATAGACTGTTTGGTCTCGTGGACGTTATTAAAACTCATTCATTCATTCATTCAAACAAGGAGGAGCTTCGTGACCATGCGGAAGAGGACGAGATAGAGTCTGTTGTTTATAAATAGCTTTTGCTTTGTTTTAAATTTCAATGTTTACATTTTTTTCGTCTTTAATTTTATTTTGTTTTAATATGATTTGTATTTTATTTTTTATTTTTTTATAATCTTATAAATTTTTTTCAATTTGATTTGTTTTTACCTTTTTTAATTTGTTTTCTATTTTTATTTTTTATTTTTGATCATTTTCATATTTTATTTTTAATGTCAATATGCATGCTATGTGGCTAATGACAGTGTCACTAATTTCTTATTTATTAAGTTAGAATTTATATATTTTTTGTAACCCAAGACGTACCCAATGCAAAAAAATTGTCGTACCCGCAACCTGGTTATTTGAACCCGAACCTGGGCCCAAAATGAACCAATAACTTAGACTCAAAGCATGCTACCTATCGTTATGATTGCATATGTGCTTATGATGTGTGGCATCGACTCATGGGCCTTCCCCCATGTCTATGGTCGGATGCCCCTGTTACATATTTATACATAAAAATACAAGAGCAATTACAACTATTGTCGGTTACAAAGAAGACCGTTACAAGTCATTTCATCTTCATTGTTGGTCAACGGTTGAACTTCCAGGTATATGGTGGCTAACTACCCAACTAGATGTCTGACAGGGTCCAAGCTGAGAAGTGCCACTTAGCAAACCACATGGTCGGTCCAAGCTGATACGTGGGTGCACTGGAGTAACGTGCATGGTACCACAAGCAAGCATGAGTTAAGCACACGAGACTATGAGTAAATGCGAATTGGGCACGCGGGATTGCGAGTTGGGTGCACGGAACTGCGAGCAAGGGCGAGTTAGACGAGCAAGCATGAGTGAAGCACGCAGGACTGAAAGTTGGGTGCGCAAGACTTCGAGCAAGTGTGAGTTGGACATGTAGGACTACGAGCGAGTGCGAGTTAAGCACACAAGACTGTGAGAAATTGCATGTTGGGCACATGGGATTGCGAGCAACTGCGAGTAGGCACACAAGTTTGCGAGCAAGCACGAGAGTGGTGCATAGGACGACAAGAAAGCTTGGAGCAATGGAGTGCACACGACTGCGAGCAAGCACGAGTGTGGTGAGTAGAACTGCAAGCAATCTTGGTGTAGAGGAGTACGTAGGATTACGATCAAGCGGGAGTGTAGTGCGCAGCATTGCAAGTAAGCTTAGTTAGGTCGTAAGCATGGGGTGTGCACAAGAAACAATAGACTTAACAGACTACGAGCGAGTGGAAGTAGGCCCATGGCTTGTAGAACTCCAAAGTGAGAATTGTACAAGGTGCACAAGTGCATAAAGGAGGTGTGTACATGGTGTGGAAGCTACGCAGGGATCATGGATGTTGTGGGAGGTTCAACAATCAGAATTTGTTCACATTTTTACCTTCATTGTTTGTTTGAAGTGTTTGAATCTAGTTATCATATTGTTTCTCCAGAAGAATTATGAAGGCAACAAACCTGTTGAACACTTGATTCCTTCTACAGAAAGTAAACCCGGGTATGATGGATAAAGTCATCAATGAAGGTGAGGTCCTTTTGGCAAAGGAAATATCACGTTCCATCTTCTCTTGGGGAAATATTAAGAGGGTCTTCTTCAAGAACTGATTAGCAAGCATTCTCCATTTGGACCCAAACAAAGGCAACAAGTTGCATGAGATTGATGGGCCTGAGGTCACATTTTTTACCTTAAACAACGATCTAACACCATAAGTGTCTGGAGGAGGGTAGAGGAACCCCCTTCCACTTACTAGTATTGAAACAAACAGTAAAATTTCAGGGACCTAGAATAATGGAGAAGCAAAAGTTGTTAAAAATGCCTCAACCGCTAACTATAAAGTTTTCATACAAATAAAAACCAATTGCATTAATGGTTACTTTTGATAGAACAATGGTGTAACACTTAACATCACACTTTAGCTAACATTGGCATCCTTCACAGCCTTGCATGGCTATGGACTACATTGATGAATCCCAAACGATATTGGAAAGCTTTGAGATAACACTTAAATAATACTAGAAATTAAAGAAATAGGAAGCCAAATCACATTGACTAGAAAGAGAACTCCAAGAAAAGGATTGGGCTTTTGATCATTTTCAACCACAAACAATTATTGCTAAAGGATATAACCAGCCTAAGTATGTCACTAAGTACTATAGACTACCAAATAAGAAAGAAGATAAGTCCAAATGCATATGCTTTTGTTCTATCACACAAAGGAAGGATTTGTGATGTCTTCCACTTATCATTTTTAAAGGAACGTGGTGTCCAATTCAAACAAAGCTACTAGTGCTTAATCAAGGAAAATTAATTTTAGAGCCTCGAGGAATCCTAGATACCATAACTAAATCGTTGAGAACAAAGAAGATCATGGATTTGATTAAATGGAAAAACATACCACCAGAAGAAATTTCATCCGAAAATCATCTCAAGTAATGATAACTAATTATGTATCTCTATAGTTAGTATTTGCAAGTATTTATTAAAGGTGTCTCTTAGTATGCATTACCAAATTATCCTGTAAAAATTATTACATTTCTGTACATTTAGAATTATCACACGATGTCAGAATTTGTCAATATTTTGTTTGAAGACATTTCATCCTTCTTTAGGTTTATAGTACCTTTGCAAGGAGATGAACTTTTGAATCCCTGTTACACTACAGCAAAGAGTCTTGGCATGCCAAGACGTAGATGTAAGACAGCTCTTGATCACAAAATCCTTGAAGTTTCCCATTGTAGAAATGCTTAATGGAGATGTCATAAAATCAAAATAATCATATGTAGCATGCACTCTTCAATAGCTGAGATGAAGCATAACCTGATGGATGGTTGAAAGTGTCACTCCAGCAGTGTCTGCTGAACTGCAGGGATCAGCCTCATTTAAAGGAATGGACTTGAAATCATTGTTTTCGCCTAGCTCATTATCATGCATTTTCAGATTAACCAGATCAAGAAATATCTTTAGCTTCTCCAAAGAGTTTCCATCAATCCTTGACCCAACAGTCTCAAGAATGCCTGGCTTATCAAGCCATTTTTTAGATCTTCCCTTTATGTTTCTCTGTTGCTTCATGTCCATATAGCTTATTTGATGTGCAGCTGCCAAAAAATCAAGAGAAATAAAGTGGATTCATTATCAATACCTCACATAAATTAATATAGTCAATAAATTATATGCCCAAAATCTTTAAGAAGACTACCAACATACAAAGCCATGGGTGTTCTCTACAACATATTTTCATGAAAGCTCAGATCCTAGAATAAATAGCAAAGAGATTCTGGGCTACACGTACATATTTTTCTCTCTTTGTTGGCGACACAATTCTTGTTTTTGGAATCAGACAGAATTTCACCATCGAACAAAGCAGCTTCTTTTAAAAGGGCTTTAATCCCAGCATATTCTAAGTTATTATGTAACCTGTTGTCAATTTTCTGGGAAGGAACCACCGACTGTCGATTCTTTACTTTATTTCCATCAAAATCGGAACTCAAAATGTGTGGAACATTTTCAGTGCTTCTTAGACAGGAAATCTGTTGCAAGACATTCAATACTATATCTCTCAACCCCATATGCCTTGAATCATTCTTTGTGGCTGCTATAAGTTTCAATATGGAATGCATACCTTCAAGGGTCATGTGATCACTCTCTGAGATCACAGATATAGATTTAGCCAAGGCGAATGCAGATAGACCATCACATGTTAGCAACCCAAGTAGATGAGACCATGTAGATTTAATGGCTTGTAACAATGAGAACCCCTTCTTCAGTTGAAGGTAAGATAAACAATCTGTTATTGCTAAACTCATAGATGGACAAAAAAGGTTCAATAAGTGCTTAGTTCCAAGGTCATCTGATTCACAGATGGCAACCCGCAGAACTGCTAGAATGTCATGGAATACATCACCAAATGCTAAACCAACTTCTCCGCCATTACCAAGGAAAACCTGACTTCCAGAAGACCCAGATTCACTACCTCTAACGAGACATTCAATGCCACAAGCTTGCAAGTTGTGCCTAACCTCCAAACCAATGCGTTGCAGACGATACAAAATAGCAATTTCTTGCAAAGGCACGCCTTGTTCCCTCAATGACAATATAAAATCCACAACAGCTGTGACTTCACATTGATCATTTCTGCACTCACATATTGTCATCAACATACCTGTGGGTGCTGTGGTTTGCATAGTCTTTGGTATTCTCCTCTTATTCTTAGTAATCAAGCTTCGAGCAGATGCCACTATTGCACCTGTGCTGCGAAAGTTTTGTTCCAACTTAGTGACGGTTAACCCCCCAAAGACATTTTCAAACCTTTTGATGTTATAAAAACCAGCTGCTCCTCTCCATGAATATATTTGTTGATCGTCATCAGCAACAATTGTAATGTGCCCATGTTCTTTGCAAAGAATTCTCAGTAACTCAAACTGACCAACATCGGTGTCCTGAAATTCATCCACTAGTGACAACCACCCTCAATTAGTAATGAATTACTACATATAAGAGATAATAAAACTATCAGATAAGTGCAGGATACTAAATTGAATTTAATAAGGTAAAGGAACATTAGTGTGCATGCCTGCATGGATGACCAAAATGTTCAATGTCCTAGTAAAATGTATGCACAATTGATGCAGCAACAGATATGTCAAAGGCATTTTTGTCCTATCTCTAAAAGGAATGCCAAAATAATGATAGGCCAAATCCATGATGAAAAATAGGGAATACTCACCAAAAATATACTGTGGCTTTAACCCTGCACTCTCCAATGCACTTGGACACTTTTGCAATATATTTATAGTGTACCTTTAACAAGCAATAATAATTGAGTTAGGAAAATAATCCCTATGACCTTTTCAGACTTACCAAATACATCTAACTAGACTTTTGAAAAGTGGGTGAATAAGGCTTTAAGCACTAGTTCAGCTTGGCAAAGATGGTGTCATTAAACAATCTAATCAATAAGCAAAACTTATAGAAGCATGCCACCAACCATATGAAGCTATTAAAGTCTATCCCATTTGCCTGATGAAGACGCTCATGATATTGCTGCAAGATCCATTTCGAAACACTATCCCCTTGATTTGAAATAAAGCTGGCATCTGTATTAGCCTCTTGTGGCCTTCTGAATTGAGCCTTACGAAGATGTTGAAGCAATCGATAAGCTTCAAGATTGAAAATAGCCTTCTTCTCTGCCATGGATTGATGCCTCCCCTTCTTCACAAGGAACCTTTCAATCAGATAGCTACTTAAATTCGGTTGCCTATAAATTTGGCACCTAGATCTCAAAATTCCAAATGCAACACCTATTTACCGATGGTTTGTATGGAAACTGACTAATTTGAAACGAGCAAGCAAATTAATCTATGTTGTTTTGCAGTTTTGAGTTTGGTAAAAAACTATAAAGGGAATTTAATATTTGGAAACAGCACAAAACAAAAATGACAAATGAGTTACTCACCTGTAGGTTTTTACTCGTGTTAGCCAGCTTGTCATGAATATTCGTGGATTTCCCATCACTTTGAAGCCTTCCCTCTATATGCCACTCTTCAATTAGACTTTCCAACAAATCAAGCTGAACATTACAACCAATACAAATGGCCATTTATTAAGAATGAAAATCTTATAGTTAGAACCCTGCAGACTTTAAAACGTTAACAAAATAACAAGAGGAAAATTATAAATTTACAATAACAAATATGAGCAGTTCACAACCTGCATTTTTGGTGTAAAAACCACAAAGTTAGTCACAAGTCCAGCATGATTTGGAAGAGCCCGTAAAATAGATAAGCAGAAAGAATGAAAGGTTCCAACACGTATGCCAACAGCATGTGATGAAACTGCGCTGGAATGCTTTTGAGCAGCAGCAAGATGATTGAACCTACGAAGAAGATCTTGTCCTGCTCTTCTAGTGAACTGAAATACATAAAATGAAAAGAATAATCAATGGTAACACAGCCTAAACTTATAGACTTTAGAAAGCAACAATTGAACACCTCTAGAAGAAAAATAGAGTGCAACCTGTAATGAACCAAGGTCACAAATATTACATACCGTTACTGCAAGGATTTCCTTTGGAGAAACACCCTGGAAAATCACGAAAACAATTTTAATCATTGCGTGGATTTATTGAAACTTACCTATCTTATTATTATCACAAGGCCATGTCATATATCTAAATTCACCCCACCTTATCAATGTTATAGCATGTGATCCTATAGACATCATAAATATGTTATATTTTAGAAACCAGAAACCCATTGCAAAACTGAATAGAAGAGTGTGGATTGCACACAAGAGTTTCAATGACCGCTTATTTGGTAATGTAGATGAGCACACATATCAAAATTAAATGTTAACATGGTTGAGTAAATATTTTGAAAAAATGGGGGAGCTTCAGATAGGAGGGAAACAGAATGATGTTCAAGCTGTCAGTGCTTCAGCTGTAATTCTGTCCCAAAGAATCCTGTTAACATTTCTGATCCTGCAAGAACACCTTTAAAGGAGTTCCAAGAGACCATTCAACCTTCCAATCTTGTCAAGGGACACAGAGTGAACTCTCATTCCATTCTTTCCAGCCCATTAAAAATGGTAGCCATTAATGGCGCTCTTGGCTTTCTATAAGAAAACCCTGGTCTTTATGTTCCTGCATGTTCGTCTTCAAAAAGAACGAAAGCAATTATAGGAATATCCACAAGTGATCAAAGTGCTAGGGTGAAAAGAGCCCTAAACTCTAAGAAGTAACTAAATACTAAAAATGTGACTAGAGAGGGTAACCCCAAAACGGTTAGATGCCAAACCACATTCTCATAATACAAGTACAAATAGTCATGTGAGGGAGAATCCTTCAAAAAAATTAAAAAAAGAACTCAAAAAGAACAAAGCTTGTGACTTGAGTTGCAAATCGAGCGCCATTGCTTCATTCATGGTGACTAAACCTTTTTCACTTCTAGGGGTGTAGTGATAGTGTTGAGCAGAATGGCGACATAGACACCATTGACAATCAACATGGGGACACATGGACTTCTCAACTCTCATCTGACAAGGAGGAAGATGATGCACTCAGTTTTTGAGTTGTATGCAGGTTTTTCAAGCTGTATGCAATTTTTTTTCTGTTTGGTTTGAAGTTTTAAAGTTGTAAGCAAGCTTTTCAGCTACAAGTTTTGGCTAGGTTTTTTTCAATTCTCCAGATTTTACCTAGACACTTCCCAATGAGCATTATCAAATCCTATATTGGCCCTTTGCTGTGATAGGCAATGATGTTGTTGGTTCTTCAAGACTACGCCTTGATACACCCATAGACCTGACATCAATAGCCTCCTATCATGATTTCTTGCTTTCGTCTTCAACAACTACATGCTTCCTTGAGGGGTCCGACCCTCACATCATTTTTTGTAAATAGCTTCTATGATTCAAGAATTAACCGTTTTAGGTTTACCCATTGATTTGTTTATGCTTCTTTAATGCATCGTACTTTGTTACTTTTCATAATCTAGGGTAACACTATTATGTATCTATTTTAAATGGATGTACTCTGAGTCTCATTGACCTACTTTGGTCCTTTTTGGATATTAATATAATTTTTTTTCATTATTTCTTTCTCAACATGTTTGGATACAAAGTGATTGATGATCTATTAACTACTTGAATCAATCAGACGCTGCAGGATGCAGGGCTGATGATCCTTTATAAACTTTAGATCACTCAGGTCAAGGAACTGTAATGTCCCCGTTTTCTGAGTAATGGCATTATAAGGGAATTAAATTAAATTAACTATTTATAAAGTTGTCCAAATAAATTAAATCATAAGAATAACTTTATTTGAATTAATTTAATTAAATTGACTAAAATAAAAATAATAAATATTATAAGTCACTTTATTAAATATTATAAAGTCACTTTATTGAATAAAGTGTTCTTCTAGAAGCTTGGGGAGGTTACATTGGATTCTTCTAGAAGACTCAACTGAGCCTTTAAAAAGAGATGAGAGCAAGTCATTTGGACATCTTGATTCTGACATCTTTTATCAGATTTTTTGGGAGAACTTGTGTTTGCAGGTTCAACATGCCCTAGGATGAAAACCCTTGGGTAGAACGGTTGTGGACCAAAACCCATTCAGCGTTTTTGAGTGGATTCTTTCCAGAATTCACAATTGAGCTTTATTGATCAGTTTGGAGATTTGGAGCTTCATGGAATAAGTTGCTGCAAAATTCAGAGGAGCAGATTTCTATATCAGATATTCAGATCAGATTTGAAGAAGGATTTGTTGGGGAATTTTGGAGGCATATTGACAAGGTTTGACCCTAGGGTTTGAGCCCCACCTTCTAGGATTGGAGCCACCTCATCCTTGAGGCGATTTGTGGAGATTATTGGCTGCTAGGGTTTGGAAATTATATTCAGTTTGGAACAACAACAGATCAGTCCTCTTCCGGCATTGTTGAAGATTGTAAATTGGTTCATGTAGCTAGGGTTTCATCTTTTAGTTGGAGCGCCAACCATTGGAGAAGATTTGAGGTCGATTTCATCACATTATATACTGCTGATTGTTATCAGACTTTTGTGCATTGTTGCAGCAGTATTTATATTGTATTTGATGCTCATTTAATGCCAATAGTGTGAAGAGGCAATTCGGGTATGTGTATCTGATATTCATGTCTTCAAATCTTCAATTTGAACAACAAAATCTATCGCTGTTACAAGTTATATCAGACTGTTAAAACTTTATATCAGACCTGATATACATTTTAACCAGTCATGGTATGATGCATTTTCTATGATGGTTTATGTCAATATTTGAATTACAAGTTAATGGTTTGCTTCTCTATCAATTGGTATATGTATTTGCTCCTAATATCTATCCAAACAAGCACAAAAAGGCAGCATATCAGTCACAGGTCAGCATACATGCCATTTGTTTCACAAAATGCCAAGTTGGAAAAACTAAAAAATTTGGGCAAAACTACTAGGGGTTCTTACAGCGGTATTAGAGTTGTGCATCCTGTCAGCCTGAGGGGTTAACAGGGAAAAGCTATTTCAGATTGTTTGTTAAGTGACCAGCATTCATCTATCTCAGTTTCAGCAGATTGTTGGTTTGGGAAAGATGAAGTCTATGCAGGAACTCATGACAGAATTTATGTAGGCCTGGCAAGAATATCAAAAGAATCTAAAACCATTGTTAGAACATCCTGAAATATTAGAACCTCTTTTTGCAAAGGAACGGAAAGTAGACACTAAGATAAATAATTTTACCACTACAAAAGAAAAAGAAAATGAGAGAGGAAAGAAAGAAGAATATAAAGCCACAAGTTCACTTCAGCCCTATGAGGACAAGGACGAAGGAGAGTCACCTATTGAAGCTACAAATGAAGAGCACATGAAGATTGAAGAAGATGCCGCCATGGAGATTATCAAACCAGCCATGTTAGATCAGCTACAAGAAGGTATGAGTTCGTTTGATATTCCTCTAATTGAGCCTAGCATTGCTTCATCACCCATACCTCATCTTGGCAAGGAATCAAATTGTGGTTTGGGTGTCTTTGAGATGTATGTTGTTCATACATATTATGGCACTTCAGAAATTTCAGTATGTGGTGAACAAAGAGGTTTGGATAAGACTAACTTGACATTGCAAGATATGGAGGATCACCTGGGGGTTAAAGAGGTCATAGTTGTACATACACTTTCTTGATCAGCCATTGAGGAAGATCATGATTACTTTGATGGTGACCCTTTTATAGAGCATGATGATACCCTAGTTTTTACACATGGATGTAATGGAGAAGAGGCCAAGAAGGAAGCTGATTTGGAGTTGCATAATTTTGAAGACCAATCAAAAATTTTGCATGAAGGTGTTAGGTCTCATAAGTCATATCCTTTGGAAGGTCAACTAAGGGTAAATGAAGGTATGGTTGTGGCAGCTCTAACCCATTTTGATCATGCTAATAAGATGATGGCAGGTTTGTGTTGGCTCTAAGGAATCATGAAGGTTTTGAGGGAGGTCAATCTCTTGCTGACTTGCACGAACTCAAGGAGGCTTTGGTGGTAGCAAAATCAAACTACCTACACTTGCGGATAGAGATCATCTCCTCACACTTGGTGAGATATACTTTGACGCCTTGAGAAGAATGAGAAGAAAAGAAGATGAGGTGGATAAGCTCTGTGAGGAGTTGAGCATGGCACACTCTTCATCATACACAGCAGAATTTCAGATTTCTATGTCAGCCACATCCGATAAAAAACAATGCAACATGATGATGGCAAAAAATGGAGACATGGAGGAAGGACTTGAAGGGTCCTATGATGAAGTTATAAAGGTAGAAGAGACACATACACATGAAGATTCAGCTTGCAGCCATGGGAAAGAGTTTGTGAAACAAAGTACACTTGATTTTCACTTGGAGACATCTCGTGGACCAGCACTTGTTGATATCCATCCACTCATGGGAAGAGAGAAGATTGAGATTGAGAAAGACATCACACTTGGGCATGAGGTAAGGGCTGATTTCCTGATGTATGACAGCAGTCCCTTCTCTTTATATCATCATGATATAACAGCCAAGAGGATCAGCCTTGAGGCTTGTGAATTCCCTTGGGAGACCCATGATAGATCGGCACTTGATGCAACAAGGAAGAAGATGTGTGAGGTGAATGAAGACACTGTGGAAAGGTATGACAGCTATTCTGATTTTCTGATTTGGAACAGCACTCTTTGGTTTTTGCATAATCTTGAGTTGGCAGCTACTACTCATGAGGATGATAGTAAGAAGTCTTCTTCTATTGTTGGCATTCATTTGGGAGACAAACATGAGGTCTTATTTGTGTGTCCAAGACAAAAGAAGACCAAGTCAGTACAGCATGACATGGCAGAGACAAAGAAGATTCAAAGCATGTGGCATATGAGGAATGAGCCTTGTCTGGTGGTTAAGCAAGTGGAGCAATCAGGTTTGAGAGATATAAGTGATGCAGATGTGGTTTGGTCTTTGGTCATTCATAGGGAGTTTGCTTGTGATGAGTCTCATCATGTTGATGACTCTTTGGTAGAGTTTGCAGCTTCCCTACTTCAAGGTTTTTTGATGGAGACACTTGACCTTGTGTGGCATACACTAGGAGGAGTTGTTATACATTTTCTTGCACCTATGATGGGTATTCTTCACATCCATGGGAGATCTACAAGAGTTGGAGAGTGGTTTTGTATTGCTATCACTTTGAAATGCTTCAATCTCCTCATGTTGGATGGATGTAAGGATGTGGTGATTTGGGATCCAAGTGGTAACTGTTGACAATTCTTCCACAGGACAGATTGTCTCTTGCCATTCGGAAAATTCACATCTTGATCCAAGGAAAGAAAGAATTCATTAGGAAGAAAATATTCTTTTTTCTTTGGTAAGGACTTTTGCTACAACAAGAAAATTCCGAAGGAATGGTTCATCAAAAAGGCTTTTGCTAAGGATAGGTCTTCGGAGAAGTGTTGAGGACATAAGTCCGAAGGAAATAACAAAGGGGAGCCTATAAGACAAAGGAAGTAATTCCTTCGAACCTTTTGTCCGAAGGAATACTTTGGAGAATCCAGAAGTCCACCCAAAGAAGCAAGGAAAAGCCAAGGCCCTTCGGAAGGGTCATTTTCAAGAAACCCGAAGGGCAGGGTACCCTTTGGAAGGGTCATTTTCAATAATCCCGAAGGGCACCTACCCTTCGAGAAGGTACGGGAACAAATTCGAGAACCTTGCAAAAATCTAGGTGCCCTACAATTTTTCCGACAAAGGCGCAGACGAGGGACAGAAGCCCTTGCGAAGGGCACTTGGTCGGTGACAAGACCACTGTGACTTTCTCGAAGGGCATTTCGCAGGCAAAGAGCAAAGAAAAAAGGGTTAATTTCTTCGCACTTTTTGTCCGAACAAATTAGGAAGACTACAAAGAAAGAAAGTCCGAAGAAAAACAGGTGAAGAAGGCAAAAGTGAAGGGTTAATTCCTTTGGACTTTTGTCCGAAGGAAATCCTTCGAACAAATAGTTCGAAAAAATTCGGGGCGGTCCAAACAAAAAGCCGACAGATACAAACAACGAAGGCAAAGAACAACAAAGGAAACCTTCGGGCTTTTTGTCCAAAGGAATTCCTTCGAACAAATAGTCCGAAGAAATTCGGAGAAATGGCCGTGCAAAAAGCCCGAGAAAATAAACCCGACAAAATGAAGTCCGAAGCCAACATAAGAAGAGAAGAAATAAAGGCCGAAGGAAAGGTGGGAGCCATAAGTCCGATGGATTATTCGAAAAAATTTCCACAGGAAAGTCCCAAGATAGGCCCGAGGAAATAAACCCGAGGCAAAATGAAACCAAAAGCATAAATTCCGAAATAAATCCACAGACAAAAAAGTCCATAGCCAGAAATATAGAAGAATTAAGCCAAGGAGACAACAAGAAATCCGAAAGAAATGGAGGTTGACTGTGCAGAAAAGGATAGAAAATAGATAATCTGACGGGGAGTTGAAAACAGAATATCCAAGGAAATATAGATAAAGATAATCCAAAAAATAGAATCCCGCTAGAAATAGACATGAACAGGCAGACTAGAACAGGGTAAAATACATGCAAGCAAAGGCTATTTTCGAACACCGGTCAAAGCTTCAGTTGATTGGTTGTTGAAGTCCTGCTCATCTCCGAATCAACTCATGCATCCAAAGGTCCAACTCAGCTTCAACCGAAGTTCCAAATTCGAATGTCGAGTTGACTGTTCTAGATTTAGAGTTGACTAATTGTTAAACGCCACATCCACTAGGAGCTTTCTATGGAAAAGAAAATGATCTCTTCGTCCAACTCAACTTACCAAACAGTCAACTCAACCAATCTCTTCGTCTAACTCAGCTTTCAAACGTTCCAACTCGGCATCAAGCAGCTCACGTAGAGTTCTAAAATTGACATTGGCATGGATTTCCATGCAAAGAAAGGTGGGCGGTTCAGAACAAAGACAAGTTCACTTCCTCAAGCGCAAGAAGCTTCATGCAAAGACAAAGAGAAAACATACTTTATTGAAAGGCCAAGTTAGCCTTGAGTTAATCTAAGTAAATCCTTCTCTTCAATTTTTTAACGCCAATCTTTGGCTTTTGTAATTCTCTATAAAATGGCTTTTAGCCTTGATTAAATAAAGAATCCCTCTCTTGGTTAGACCAAACTCTGCCATTGGTGAGTTGTGTAACCTCTTCAATCAATAGAAGGACTGTACTTTTAGATTTCAAGTGCTGGCATAGTGTATATTTCTTTAGCAATTTGCATAAGTGGTAGATTTCTCTCCCCTCCCAAATTCTGATTCATACCTAGTTGCTAGACTATCCTTATGCAAGTCATGTTCAGTGTTCTTTACGTCTTTTGCTGAAGCTGTAAGAGGATGTTAGGTGGCTGCAAAGTGTCTTGTATCAGACCTCTTCCATCGTTTTCCCTCATGTTTTGGTCATTGGATCGAACCTCTTCATGAAATATTTATGCATAAGTGATTGATTGAAATCGAAGGTCTTCCTTTTCCCTTGTTTGTTCAGTGTTCAAGGTTCCAAGTTGAGTGGATCAATCTTCTGGTGTATCACCCTTTTTAGGTAGGATTTCCCCTTAAAGTTTCCTTCTTCCTTTACCATGGTAGTCCGTAGCATAGAGTAGAGATCCTCATTGATACATCATACAGGAACTAGCCTTCTCTGGAGGTTCTTCTCACCATTGAGGCCCACCCTCGTGAGAAGATCCCATTGTTTCAGCTGGATAGAGGACTGGCCATTTCACGCACGTCTTCGATTCAGGGCGCAACTCTAGGTTGACAACAGTTTTTGGCACGCCCAGTGGGACCACGAAAGAGTTCTTTACATAAAGTCTTCACAGCAGCGGAAGATATTCATTTACAACGAGTTGAAGAGTTCATAGCATCATTTAGACAATCCATTCATGCCAAAGGTTACCACAAGATCAACAAGCAAAAGTATTCCTTTTGAATTTGTAACCTATAAAAGAGCAAGGTCTAGGAGGGCAAATCCATATCCTCAAAGGGAATATTTACCTCCCCCTCATCCTATTGTTCTAGACACTACAATCCCCACCATGCAGATGGCCAATAGAAATAAAGTATTTACTCCATTCAATAAGGGTAATCCACTAAATCTAGCACATTTAAATGATATACCTGTATCTACCCTCAAAAGTATTCCATTCTTCGCAGGAGAAAATGAAACAACCCCTATTGAGCATATCCAAGATGTGGCTAATTTTGTTCAGCTCATAATGTAATTGAGGATAATGTTGCTATCAGATTACTAGCTACTTCTTTCAAAGGAAAAGCATTACAGTGGTATAGAACCCTCCCACTTAGATCCGTTTCCACCTGGGATGAATTGGGTGCTGCCTTGGTCAAACAGTTTGAGAACAAATCTGACCACTTATCTTTGGTTGAGCAATTAACTGCCATACAGAGAGCTCTTCATGAGTTCATGTCTGATTTTAATCTCAGATTCCAAAAGACATGGCATAGTATACCGGTTCTGATTAGGCCATCACCTGAATATGCATTTCTATATTTTTTGAAAGCTCTCAATTTTGACATTAGTGTATGATACAGTCAATGGGTGGCACTACTTTGCCATATGCTTATGAAGTTGCAATAAGGGCATAAAATAGTCTGATTCAAGCAGGTAAGCTTTCTCCAAGACCTCCAATGCCCATATTTCCAGAGATAAGTTCTGTACACCAACCCTTCAAGTTCCTCAAATTTCATCCTTGGCTCCAATTCCAGCACCTCAATGTCCTATTGTAGCCTCTACTAGTCAATCTAGTGAGATAGGAGAGTTGAAAAGTTTGTTACAATTTTTTGGAAATGAAATAGTACAACTCAAAAGACAGCAATTTCAGTCAAATAGGCCCTATCAACAACAAAATCAGAACTATCAACCCTTCAAAGATCAAAGGTCTCCTTATCAGGGTTTCAGAGAAAATAGACCACCTTATCAAGCACAAGGGGCCATAACTCCAGCTAAACCATATGCCGCTCTTGATCCAAATGTTCCTTCCACTTCAAAAGCCATTGTTCCAACACCACCTCAGAACAATTTGGTGCAGGATTCAAGTTGGCAGCCCTCAAATCTTAACGATGTTCAAAACCAGAACTTGGTATCACCAAACAACACCATGCCACAGATGACACAAGAGTTCTCTTTTCAAGAGGGTCAATATCAAGGTACAGGTTTGGCATCACAAGGAGCGATCCAAGGGCAGCCAGATGCTATTAATGTAAATTGGTAGGTAGATGATCATGTTGCTTTTACTCAAGATATTAAAACTAATGTTTCTAATGATCAAGTTGCAGCTATAATCTATCAGAGAAATAAAAGAAGAGCTGTTGAGGAAGCACAGGCGATGGCAAATACGTCAAATGCTCCTAGTATTATTGCTCAAGGCATGAAAGAACAGCTTGCAGCCCCCACAGTCCAAAAAAATCAGAATGTAGAGGTTGGTAGAGTACAACAAATACCTCTAATTCGTGAGCAACAAGTACCACAAAAGGTGCAATCAAGGTTAGTCCATCTCAGTTCAGTATTGTAGATCAGATGAAAAAGTCTAACATCAGCATTAGCATGTGGGATACTCTTTCAATTCCAAGCCAAAAAGATAAACTCATTCAAGAACTTTCAGCTCTTGAATTGTCTCCAAAATTAGTTGACAAAGAAGGTGTTGTCTTGACAAATTCAGATCAACCAACTAAGCAACAGGTACAACAAGGAGATAAGATAACTAAGGTGGACAAAACTAAAGTAAAAATAAAGAAAACTCCCCCTTTTAATCTTTCTTTGAGAGTGGGCGATACTTTAGTCCATAATTGTATGGTGGATAGTGGAGCCAGCAGTACGGTGATGCCCAAATAGATTGCAGGCAAGCTCGGCCTTGTTTATGAGCCAAATACTAAAGGGGTACTGCAGTTGGATGGTTCACCCACAAAAACGGTAGGGATTATCAAAGATTTGAAATTAATATTACATGCCTATCATAACGTGACTATTCAGCAGGATGTGGTGGTGGACCTGCCTCTTTATTTTGCTATGTAACTTTCAAGAGATTTCACCTCAAAGATTGGGGGATATTTATCAGCTGATTGGACTTACTTGTTGTTTAGGACCAGATATGGCAAAAAGGTAACGATTCATTCAGAACCTATTGCACGTTTTCACATGGAGCCTTATACACCAAGTGTGGTCAATACAAATTGTATCATCTCAGATGAAATAGTATAAACTAGTGATGTAGAAAAGGACTCACCATTGGATGGAGTTTCAGATTTGTTTCTTGATGAGTGGGCTTCCACTTTGCATGAGGATGATCCCTACAGGCTGATTGAAGAAGAAGGTCTTGGTGTGTATTGTCTTCATGAGAACGATGCACCAATTCCAGCCATGGTCAAAGAGGATGAAACTAATGAAGGCTTGTGGCAATTAACTTTGATAGATCAAGAAATAAGCATGGGACCGGAGCTGGAATGATGTTAATTTCTCCTACAAACAAAGGTATTTCTCCTCTATTAAATTTCAGTTTGGCTATTCTAACAACGTTGTTGAATATGAAGCACTAGTTCACGGTTTGCAATGGGCTAGAAAGATGAAAGTAAATTGTTTACAAGTGTTTGGAGATAGTGAACTTGTAGTTCACCAAGTAAGAGGCTTGAATATATGCAAGATTATGTTGCTTAAATCTTATAGACACAGAGTATGGGATTTACTTGAAGATTTTTAGGCTTTTAATATTCAAGCAATACCAAGAGATAGGAATAAACATGCTGATAGGTTGGCTGTTGTTGGGGCACAATTTGATATCCCAGCTGATATAAAAAGTGACATTTCTCAGTCACATATAAAGATAGTTGTAATGCCTTCTGTCCCAGATAACCAAGAAAATTGGGAGGTGTTTGAAAGTGACAATCAAATTGTGAGATTTTTGCAGGAAGAGGCTGATTTTTCTTCAAAAAATTAGTCAAAACGCTTACAGCAATATGGTGATCAGCTTGTACAACTGAAAACTAATAAGCTACCCAAGGGATTGGTCACTCTTGAAAATATTTTCAGTGAAGATGATGAACTAAGGAAAGAGAAACCAGCCTTGTCAACAAAGGAAGAGCATTATGCCAATGTAGAGATTGCAGCTGGTAAGATTTTGAAATTGGGCAAGGTATGCACTTCTCCACAAAAGAAAACTTTCATTGAATTATGCACAAATTTCGTTGATATATTCACATGGCAGTATAGTGATCTCAAAGGTTTTGATCCAAGTTTGGCTCAGCACACTATTGAGTTAGAAGACGAAACTAAGCCAGTATGACAAAGAAAAAGGCCAATCAATCCAAAGCTTGAGCCTTTGATGAAAGCTGAGCTTCACAAGCTCATAGAGTCGGCTTTCATATTTCCAATCAAGCACTCAACTTGGGTGGCGAACCTCATTCCAGTATGGAAAAAGAATAGTGAGATTTGTTTGTGTGTTGATTTTCGTAACTTAAATAGGGCCTCGCTTAAAGACCACTATCCATTGCCATCAATGGAACAAATTTTACAGCTTGTTTTAGGTTCAGAGAGGTTTTCTTTGTTGGATGGGTATAGTGGCTACAATCAGATTTTGGTCAAAGAAGAGGACCAATTCAAGACAGCGTTCACAACTAAGTGGGGAACATTTGCATATAGAAAGATGCCATTCGGTTTGTCCAATGCTGGAGCAACTTTTCAGAGAGCCATGGATATGGCCTTCCAAGGCCTTCTTAGCAAATTTGTGCTTGTCTATTTGGATGATATAACAGTATTTTCAAAAGATGCAGAAGATCACATGGTTCACCTCCAGCATGTTTTTGAAAGGTGTAGGCAATTCGAGATATCTCTAAATCCCAAAAAATGTGTATTTTCAGTTCATGAAGGTAAGCTTCTTGGACATATCATTTCAAAGCACGGTTTAAACATAGATTCTGAAAGGATTCAATCCATTCTTGCACTCTTCTTGCCCAAGAGCAAAAAGGCTTTGCAAAGTTTCTTTGGAAAGATCAATTTTATAAGGAGATACATTTCAGATTTTGCTACTATAGCTAAACCACTTACAGCCATGTTAAAGAAAAAACAGAACTTCAGTTGGTCCAAAGAGGGTATAACAGGGTTTGAAGATGTTAAGAAAGCCATAGCAAGTGCTCCTACACTTTTAAATCCAGATTTTACGAAAGACTTCATTCTGTATACGTATGCTAATGTGGACACCATTTCAGGCATTCTTATGTAGCAGAATCATGAAGATTTGGAGCAGCCAATAGCCTTCTACAACCAAGGCTTGCAGAAGTATGAGACAAGGTACTTTTTTGTTGAAAAACACGTCCTTTCAGTTATAAGATCTCTGAAGAAATTTAGGCACTTGTCTAATAATAAAATACATCTAATGGTTGCTCATCCAACCATCAAAGAATTTCTTATGAACAAGGACATAAATGAGAAAAGGGCTGGTTGGATAACCAAAGTGATGGAATATGACATAGAAATTAAGATCACAAAGCTGGTTAGAGGCAAAGGACTTTGTGAGCATCTAACTCAGGACTTACGAGAAACTGACGAAGCTGTTTTAGTGTCAAATGATGAAGAAATTGCTGCTGTTCACACCTCACCTTTCAGCTGGTTTCGTGATCTAGTAAGCTATCTGCAAGAAGGTTGTTATCCTTCTCACCTATGTGCTTCAAAAAGAAGGTATTTCAGATTGCAATCAATTCCATTCTTGCTCGTTGACGGTGTTTTGTTCAAAAAGGATATCAATGGAATGTTACTAAGGTGTGTGGAGCCAAGCCAAACTCAAAGATTACTTGAAGAATTCCATGATGGACTTGGTGGAGGGCACTTTTCTGCAAGAACTACAGCACTTAAAATCATGAGAGGTGGGTACTATTGGCCTACTATATTTGGTGATTGCTATACATGGGTTAGGAAGTGCAAACAATGTGCTATGTTTGTAGGAAAAGTTAAACTTGCAGCCCTGCCCCTTCAGCCGATGACAGTGGATCAGCCATTTGTCCAATGTGGATTGGACTTTATTGGTCTCATTAACCCTCCTAGTTCAAGGCATAAGTGGATTCTAATAGCTACAGACTACTTCACACGTTGGACGGAAGCAATTGCATTGAAGGAAGCAAAAGAAACTAGCGTCGTTGATTTCTATGAAGGTTTGATCACTAGGTTTGGAGTTCCTTCGACCATTATTTCTAACAATGAAATGGCTTTTGTGGGATCTAGGATCAGCCAATGGGCTGTCCAACATGGAGTTTATCTCAACACTTCATCGAATTATTATCCACAAGGAAACGGCCTTGCTGAGTCTACAAACAAGAACCTCTTAAGGATCATACGAAGGACTATTGAAGACAATCAGAGATCATGGCATCTCAAGTTGAAGTCAGCACTATGGGCTGACAGGATCACCTACAAGAAGTCAATAGCCAACTCTCCCTACAAGCTAGTCTATGGTAAGGAAGCAAGGTTACCTATTTCTCTCGAGTTTCCAGCTTTAGAACTAATGCATCAACTTGAGTTGTTAGAAAATGAGCCAATGGAGATCAGGTATGCAGAGCTTATGGAGTTGGAGGAGACAAGAAATCAAGCCATGCTAGCCATGGAAAGTCATCAGGCATAGGGGAAAAGAACATTTGACAAAGGAGCTTCCTCATGAAGCTTCAATGAAGGAGATTTGGTCCTCAAGTGGGATGAGGATCGGGCCAAACCAAGAAGGCACAAAAAGTTTGATTCCCTTTGGAGTGCCCTGTATACGATCTCCAACTGCAAATCCCACAACGCCTTCCAGCTTGCTAAGATGGACAGCCAGGAGCTTCCAATCCTAGTCAATGGGATACATCTGAAACATTGCTATTAAAGAGCAAAACTCTATGTACATATTTAGCTTCTTTTGTTTTCCTCCAAGTGTTGTTCAAGCACACTAGTTTGCTTCAGTTTTGTCCAATAAGTGCTTGTTTGCACATTTGCTTTTTAGTTAGTTTTTGACTTTCGTGTGTTTTCCTTCTTATTTTGAAGGAGGTTGCTACAGCCATGATTAGAGGAGATTTCATTCAGAAATCAGGTTCACCATTTGGGAATTCAAACAAGGTCTATATATGGTCTGATTTCTCAAGCATAGCAGGCATGCTAAGCCAGCTGAGTCGCCAGAAATGTTGACAATTCTGCCACAGGACAGATTGTCTCTTGCCATTCGGAAAATTCACATCTCCATCCAAGGAAAGAAAGAATTCATTAGGAAGAATATATTGTTTTTTCTTTGGTAAGGACCTTTGCTACAATAGGAAAATTCTGAAGGAATGGTTCATCAAAAAGGCTTTTGCTAGGGACAGGTCTTCGGAGAAGTGCTGAGGACATAAGTCTGAAGGAAATAACAACGGGGAGCCTATAAGACAAAGGAAGTAATTCCTTCAGACTTTTGTCCGAAGGAATACTTTGGAGAATCCAAAAGTCCACCCAAAGAAGTAAGGAAAAGCCAAGGCCCTTCGGAAGGGTCATTTTCAAGAAACCCGAAGGGCAAGGTACCCTTTGGAAGGATCATTTTCAATAATCCCGAAGGGAAGCTACCCTTTAGGAAGGTACGGGATCAAATTCGGGACCTTTGCAAAAACCCGGGTGCCCTACAATTTTTTCGACAAAGGCGTAGACGAGGGACAGAAGCCCTTGCAGAGGGCACTTGGTTGGTGACAACACCACTGTGACTTTCTCGAAGGGCATTTCGCAGGCAAAGAGCAAAGGACAAAGGGTTAATTTCTTTGGACTTTTTGTTCGAAGAAATTCGGAAGACTACAAAGAAAGAAAGTCCGAAGAAAAACAGGTGAAGGCAAAAGCGAAGGGTTAATTCCTCTGGGCTTTTTGTCCTAAGGAATTCCTTCAGACAAATAGTTTGAAAAAATTCGGGGCGGTCCAAACAAAAAGCCGACAGATGCAAACAACAAAGGCAAAGAACAACAAAGGAAACCTTCGGACTTTTTGTCCGAAGGAATTCCTTCGGACAAATAGTCCGAAGAAATTCGGAGAAATGGCCACGCAAAAAGCCCGACAAAATAAACCCGACAAAATGAAGTCCGAAGCCAACATAAGAAGAGAAGAAATAAAGGTTGAAGGAAAGGTGGGAGCCATGAGTACGAAGGATTATTCGAAAAAGTTGCCACAGGAAAGTCCTAAGACAGGCCCGAGGAAATAAACTCGAGGCAAAATGAAACCAAAAGCATAAATTCCGAAATAAATCCACAAACAGAAAAGTCCACAGCCAGAAATCCAAAAGAATTAAGCCAAGGAGACAACAAGAAATCCGAAAGAAATGGAGGTTGACTGTGCAGAAAAGGATAGAAAATAGATAGTCCGACGGGGAGTTGAAAACAAAATATCCGAGGAAATATAGATAAAGATAATCCAAAAAATAGAATCCCACCAGAAATAGACATGAATAAGCAGACCAAAATAGGGTAAAATACATGCAAGCAAGGGCTATTTTTGAACACTGGTCAAAGCTTCAGTTGACTGGTTGTTGAAGTCCTGCTCATCTCCGGATCAACTCATGCATCTGAAGGTCCAACTTAGCTTCAACCGAAGTTCCAAATTCGAATGTCAAATTGACTGTTCTAAATTTAGAGTTGACTAATTGTTAAACGCCGCATCCACTAGGAGCTTTCCATGCAAAGGAGGATGATCTCTTCGTCCAACTCAGATTACCAAACAATCAACTCAGCCAATCTCTTCGTCTAACTCAACTTTCAAACGTTCCAACTCGGCATCAAGCAGCTCACATAGAGTTCTAAAATTGACATTGGCGTGGATTTCCATGCAAAGAAAGGTGGGCAGTTCAGAACAAAGACAAGTTCACTTCCTCAAGCGCAAGAAGCTTCATGCAAAGACAAAGAGAAAACATATTTTATTGAAAGGCCAAGTCAGCGTTGAGTTAATCTAAGTAAATCCTTCTCTTCAATTTTTCAACGCCAATCTTTGGCTTTTGGAATTCTCTATAAAATGGCTTTCAGCGTTGATTAAATAAGGAATCCCTCTCTTGGTTAGACCAGACTCTGCCATTGGTGAGTTGTGTAACCTCTTCAATCAATAGGACTGTACTTTCAAATTTCAAGTGTTGGCATAGTGTATATTTCTTTAGCAATTTGCTTGTGGTAGATTTCTCTCCCCTCCCAAATTCTGATTCATACCTAGTTGCTATATTATCCTTATGCAGGTCATGTTCAGTGTTCTTTACGTCTTTTGCTGACGCTGTAAGTGGATGTTAGGTGGCTGCAAAGTGTCTTGTATCAGATCTCTCTCTATCGTTTTCCCTCATGTTTTGGTCATTGGATCGAACCTCTTCATGAAATATTTATGCATAAGTGATTGATTGAAATCGAAGGTCTTCATTTTCCCTTGTTTGTTCAGTGTTCAAGGTTCCAAGTTGAGTGGATCAATCTTCTAGTGTATCACCCTTTTTAGGTAGGATTTCCCCTTAAAGTTTCCTTCTCCCTTTTCCATGGTAGTACACAGCATAGAGTAGAGATCCTCATTGATACAACATACAGGAACCAGCCTTCTCTGGAGGTTCTTCTCACCATTGAGGCACCCACCCTCGTGAGAAGATCCCATTGTTTCAGCCGGATAGAGGACTGGCCATTTCACGCACGTCTTCGATTCAGGGTACAGCTCTAGGTTGACAATAGTAACTTGCTTGGCACATCATTTCGTTTGGATCTAGATGAGTTGCTTCACAGGGTAATGCAAAGAGATAGACTTGTTGATTATAGTTGTATCAGAGTGGAGCAGTAGATTAGTGATAGAGCATTCTTGAGATTGATATGGGATCTTGGTGATTGGCTTTGGCATTCAGGGATCGATTGCTTGGGACAAGCAATACCCAGGGAGGACTGTAATGTCCCCGTTTTCTAAGTAATGGCATCATAAGGGAATTAAATTAAATTAATTATTTATAGAGTTGTCTAAATAAATTAAATCACAAGGATAACTTTATTTTAATTAATTTAATTAAAGTGACTAAAATAAAAATAATAAATATTATTAAGTCACTTTATTAAATAAAGTGTTCTTCTAGAAGCTTGAGGAGGTTACATTGGATTCTTCTAGGAGACTCAACTGAACCTTTAAAAAGAGATGAGAGCAAGTCATTTGGACATCTTGATTTTGACATCTTTTATCAGAGTTTCTGGGAGAACTTGTGTTTGCAGGTTGAGCATGCCCTAGGACGAAAATCCTTGGGTAGAACGGATGTGTGGACCAAAACCCATTCAGTCTTTTTGGGTGGATTCATTCCAAGATTCACAATTGAGCTTTATTGATCAGTTTGGAGATTTGAAGCTTCATGGAATAAGTTTTTGTAGAATTCAGAGGAGCAGATTTCTATATGAAATATTTAGATCAGATTTTAAGAAGGATTTGTTGGCAAGTTTTAGAGGCATATTGACTAGGGTTTGGCCCTAGAGTTTGAGCACCACCTTCTAGGTTGGAGCAACCTCATTCTTGAGGCGATTTGTGGAGATTAGTGGCTACTAGGGTTTGGAAGTATATTCAGTTTGGAACAGCAGCAGATCAGTCCTCTTCCAGCATTGTTGAAGATTGTAAATTGGTACATGTAGCTAGGGTTTCATCTTTCATTTGGAGTGCATACCATTGGAGGAGATTTGAGGTCGATTTCATCATTGTATATACTATTGATTGTTATCAAACTTTTGTGCATTGTTGCAGCAGTATTTATATTGTATTTAATGCTCATTTCATGCCAAGGGGCAATTCGGGTATGTGTATCTGATATTCATGTCTTCAAATCTTTAATTTGAACAACAAAATCTATCGTTATTACAAGTTATATCAGACTGTTAAACTTTATATCGGACTTGATATACATTGTAACCAATCATGGTATGATGTATTTTCTATGATGGTTTATGTCAATATTTGAAATACAAATTATTGGTTTGCATCTCTATCAATTCGTATATGTATTTGCTCCTAATATCTATCCAAACAAGCACAAAACAGCAGCATATCAGTCACAGGTCAGCATACATGCCATTTGTTTGACAAAATGCCAAGTTGGGAGAACTAAAAATTTTGGACAGAACTACTAGGGGTTCTTACAAGAACCTCTACAAGTTTGATAGAATGTTACAAGAAGTAAACTAGCTACAGAAAATGGTAAACTCGATTGGGTCTTGTAATAAATATTAAGTGCTACATGTGTTCACGGGATGATGGTGAGTGTGGCTGACACTCAGACATCAGACGTGTGTGTTAGTGTCAATTTGCAATGGAGGGCAGTAGGCACAAGGCACAGGGTATCATGTTGCAGCAGACAGAACTAGGCACAGAGTGTTGACACAGGAGACCTGGGTTTCAGACTGCAACAAATGTTAGTAGACACGAGAGATCAAGATACGGATTTAGAGCATTCTTTGCTCACAGGTTTTGGCCAAATGGTATATTTTACCTCAAACAACTGAAACTTAGAAAATTCATAACTTCTGAAATACTTGAAATTTTAATATGAAGAGGATTCAAAATGATCGCAAAAATAGCAGCTATCAAATAAAATTAGTTTCAGAATTTTCCATCCACGAGAGGACCCCCAAATGATAACTTGAAGTTCTAAAAAACCCTAGTTTTTCATCCAAAATTATGCAAATAATTTTTTGAATATCAAACCCTTGAAATAAACCCTAAACAATGCCTCCCAAGCCTTCAAACTAATTCATCCTTCTTGGGAAAAATATAGAAATAATTTTAAATGCTTCTAAAGCATAAATCCGCCCAAAAACATATAATCTTACCTAAATAAGCAATTCGCCCCTCTAGGAAAAATACATAAAAATTCACCAAACCATAGGAGAGGGTTTTATCCACCTTAGACCTTTTGAAAAAGATTCTCAAAGCCCCCAAGCAAGTCGCCCAAGGGAGAAACCAGCAGCTCTCACTCCACAAGCAAATCGCCAAGCAACTAAATCACTTTGCCAATCCACAAGACAAGTCGCCAATCTCTCCAAGTGGTTCGTCCACCTTCTAGACCCGCAAATATGCATAAAGAAGCTTTCCAAGGTGTTCACACAATTTCCGAAATGTGGTGTTGCAAAACACCGTTATAGAGCAACTAGCAGAACTTGAAGGGTAACATTCTTCAGGCATCTACCTTCAACGACCAAGCTTGACATACTTGATTATCAAATCCAAATATCCAAATTCACATAATCTTCAAATGAATCCTCATTTTCCTTAAATAACCTCTTCCAAGTGTAGCGCTCCAAAATAGAAAGAGAGTTAATTTAAAAATCAATTTAAGTCTTATAAGCCAAAACCCAAAACTCTCCCACTTAAGTGAAATATACATAAAGTACTTTTCTCAAAACATAACTCAAAATTAAAAATATCAAGTACATTTTTTATTAGCAACTCTTGACAAGTGGTCCACCATGTCCCATAACCTTCTTCTACCCTTAGCCATCGAAAACAAGAATGGGCTAAGGGTCCCACCAAGATCTCAATAAAAAATGGGGACATTACAGGGGATGTTAGCATATTGATCCAGAAGCTATTTTATAGGTGTTATTATTTTTATAGCCTAATTAACCTTCATTATTAAAAGCTGATTAAGTAATGTTAGTTGTTAGGTGGTCTTTAGAAAGTTCTTTCCCCCATCATAAGCTACCATTTGAATGGAGAGGTTGACGAGGCCTATGGTCCTCTACAATGTACTTGTATTTTACATCAATAAAATAATAAGGCCTTCATTCCTTTTTGCTCCAAACACTTTCTACAAGTGGTTACACCTCTGTCCAAAATGCAACCTTTATGCAAGATTTGAGCCTAGATGTAATGTCCCCCTTTTCAAGCTAATTGTTGGGATAAGAATCTTAGTTTGTGCATTCCCAAGAGCTAAGGTATTCTAAAGCAAAAAGGGGACATTGGTGAGCTTCAAGATTATATTTTGTTAAAGCACTTTATTATCTAATTTTGGGACTTTTTTTAAAAGGTCACTTTATAGTGCTATTATAAAGAAGCTTGTAATATATATATATAAGAAAAAATAATTCTCCCTTCCTAATTTTGGGCACCACAATTGGAGGAAACATATAAAAGGTAAAGGAGGACTCTTTTGAGAAGGTTATGCAACTTTGATATGGGAAATCTTCTACAAGTATGTCAAATTCGAACAAGTGACTTGAGGATGATAACCTTCAAGTGCACCAAGGAGTTTGGCGATGAAAACCTCCATTTTTTCTATCAAGACAGCTCTATTCAAGGGCTGTAATTGCGCTATAATTGTGCATAAATGTATGCAAGAGGTTCTACAAAGGTGTCTTTGGATACCACCTTCATCAACGAATAATCCTTCAGAAAGCTGGAAATATTCAAATTGCAGGTCAAGGAGGTTGATGAACTCGGTGGAGGAACCCTAGGACAATTTTGAAGCTATTTAAAGGGTGGCGACTTCCTTTGGGAGGGTGGTGACACCTCACAAGTGGTCAATTTGGTCTTTGGAACCCTTTTATAGGGTTGAGGTAATTTTTATAATTTATTTTAGTCATTCGGTGATTTATGTGGATCATTTTGCATGAGTGAAATGACATTTTAGGCCCTGAAATATTCCATAATTTATTATAATATTTTTGGCACTTTGGCGACTTGCTTAGAGAGTTCAGGAAAGTGAATTGGTGGGCAAATTCCAAGGAATAATATTCAAAATTATTTCTTCTATTTTCCTCAGGTGTGGCGACCCACTTGTGAAGATTTTTTAGGTGTTTGAGGGTTGAAAAACACAGCTGTACATTCAAGTAAAAATCAGATTATTTATAGAGGATATTTTCAACTGCTGCACCAATTTATTTGATCCAAAAAGGTATTTTATTCTTGTCATGTCCCCTTCCAGTTGACATCTCTCAGAGCTTATGATTAGCCTATTATGCGACCCTAGTAGGCTAATAGGATGGATAGAGGGTCTTGATTGGAGCTTGGCTTGGTTTCAATCGTCAGACATTACCAGTTGGCTTTCGTTCGGGGTCTTTTAGACACCATTTGCCTGACCTGCTATTTTTAGCAGTATTAGTCACTCAGCGGAGCACCTCTGCTATTTTTAGCAGTATGGTTTGGTCATGCACGAAATCAATCACTTATTCACCAGCTTCAGACGGTTCATGCATCGGACAATTTTTGAGGGAGATATTAATATTTTAATTGTCAAATTAAATATTAATTATCAAGAGCTTATAATATAAAGTTATAATATTATTAATATTATAACTTAAGTGATATTGAAGGGGTCGACCAGCATTGAGAGGGGCCACTTTTTAATTATAATTTATAATTAAAAAGTGTGTTGAAGACTATTGAATTTAAAAGGGGAAAAGTTAGAATTATTTTAAATGAAGCCAAATTAAGGAAAATCGAACTTGGGGATGGATATAAAGGTTTTCATCGGGATGGGAGCTCATTATGTTTTGAAATCAAAATTTTGCTAAGTCTTTCTTCTGAGAACAGAGCCAAGGGTTCCAATTTTTGTTTGGCATTGGAGAACGAGCCATCTTCAGTGTTGCAGTTCAGAGGCTATGAAATACCAGCTGATTTATTGCTTTCAGAGAGGTAGCTTCATTCAGAGATTATCACAGAACTTCATCAGAGATTGCATCATTGAGGATTTTTAGTTTGGAATTCATCCGGAAGAGTTTCTCCTTTTGGGGCGCCTATTCCCTGAGTTTCTGGCACATCAAACAGGGGCGTAATTTTTATTGGCTGGCTGCTGTCATAGAGTTGTACTTCTGTACAGCAGGGCTGTACCTTCACAAAAAGGGCGTATTTTTCTTATCCAAAGCAAATCGCCTGCTTCTTTGGTCATCTGTCACCATTCCTTGAGGCGCCTTCACCTTGGGATCATTTTTTCAAGCATCAGACGGAGGGAGAAGTAGCTTGATGACAAAGCTGTACCGTTTTCATGAATTCTTTGAATGGGCTGCAATAACCAAGTTTTCATAAAAAAATTGTTGTTTTTGATTTGCATGTTACCAGATATTGGTTGTAATTGTCATAGAAGATCAATAAACCGATTGGCAATAATTAATTTCTTAGATTCTATCATTTCCGGATTTGCATTATTTAATTTGAATTTATTCAACAATTCTTCCAAGAATCCCCTCTTTCATATGTTTATGCAAAAACACAAAAAAACCAAAAAACATCGAAAAAAACAAGAAAAACAAGCAGTTTTAGAGAAACTGAGAACAGGGGTTTCTACAATTCTCTAATCATTTTTAGCAATTTGTGAAGATATTTTGGATGTGTTTTCGCTTGGATATCCTATAATTTTTCCAGTTAGGGTTGGCTAGTTTTAAGTTTTCAGAATTCAATTTGGTTTGGGTTTGTTAAGGGTTTGTTGGAAAATCCTTTTTTTCCATCATTGTCCCAATTTGAGGACATTACAGTGGTATATGTTGTCAACCTGGAGCTGCGCCCTAATTCGAAGACTTGCGCGAAACAGCCAGTCCTCTATCCGGCTAAAACAATGGGATCTTCTCACGAGGGTGGGTGCCTTAATAGTGAGAAGAACCTCCAGAGAAGGCTGGTCCCTGTATGATGTATCAATGAAGATTCCTACTCTACGCTGCTGACTACCATGGAAAAGGGAGAAAGAAAGCTTAAAGGGGAAATCCTACCTAAAAGGGGGTGATACACCAGAATTATGATCCTACTCAGCTCTGAACCTTGAACACTGAACGAACAAGAGAGAGAAGGAAGACCTTAGACTTCAATTAATCATTTTTGCATAAGTATTTCATGCAGAGGTCCGGTCCGATGACTAAAACCTGAGGGAAAATGGTGGAGTGAGGTCTGATAAAAGACACTTTGCAGCCGCCTAACATCCACTTACAGTCTCAGCAAAAGACAATAAAGAACACTTTAACATGACCTGCACAAGGACAATATAACAACTAGGTACGAAACAAAATTTGGGAAGGGAGAAAACTCTACCACTTATGCAAATTGCTGAAGAAATATACACTATGTCACGCTTGAAATCTGAAAGTACAGTGCTTATTGATTGAAGAAGTTACACAACTCTTAATGGCAGAGTCTGGTCTAACCAAGAGAGATTGGATGATTTTTAATCAAGGCTTAAAGCCATTATATAGCAAATTACAAGAGGCCAAAGATAGGCGTATAAACTTGAAGAGAAAGATTTACTTTTGTTAACTCCAAGCTTTACTTGGACTTAAAATAAAATATATTTTTCCTTTGTCCTTGCATGAAGCTTATTCGTTTGATGAAGCGCACTCATCCTTGTCATGAACCGTCCACCTCCTTTTTTGCATGTAAATCTTCTAATGGATGCGGCGTTTGATCAATTAGTTAACTCTAAATATGGACTAGTCAACTCCTCGTTAGAACTTGGAACTCCTGTTGAAGCCGGATTTAGTCCTTCGGATGCATGCGTTGAATGAAGACAAACATGTCTTTAATGATCAGTCAACTGAAACTTTGACCGTTTATTCAAAAATAGCTCCGATGTTCGAAAATAGCTCCAACCGAAAATAGCTCCAACGTTTGCATGTATTTCGTTCTAATTTTGATCGTGTCTATTTCCGGCAGGATTCCGTATTCAATTCTTCGTCGGATTATCTATTTTCTATCCTTTTTTGCACAGTCAGCTTCCATTTATTTCGGATTTTCTGTTATCTTTTTAATCTCAACGGTTGCTTCCTATAGGAAAAAATTAACGGCCTGCAGGACGTCACCAGAGATTGTCATATTTCCTTCGGAAAAATTTCTCGCGCTTATTTCTGTCATTTTTCTCTGTCGGCTCTTTTGTGTTGGTCGCTGAGTCATATTCTTGCGAATTTTTTTGGATTGTCTAAGCTTCCGAATTCCTTCGGAATTTTGTCTTGTGCCAGCCTTTTATGAAGTTCTTCGGACTTTTTGTCCGAAGGAATTCCTTCGGACAAAAAGTCCGAAGGTTGTCATTCCTTCCCTCGTTTTGGCCTTTTGCAATTTTTTGCTTTTCTCAGGATTTTTACTCTATGTAAAGTCATTCCAAATTCCTTCGGACTTTTTGTTCGAAGGAATTCCTTGGGACAAAAAGTCCGAAAGATTCATTTTCTTTGATTTAGCTTTTATCTTGCCTTTTTCACTTGGCTTTGTCTTCGGACTTGTCATCCTGCCTTTTCCGAATTCCTTCAAACTTTTTGTCTGAAGGAATTCCTTCGGACAAAAAGTCCGAAGGATATATCACTCTTTGCCTTAGCTCTATGAAATGCCTTTCGGGATTTCAAAGTGTCCTTCGGCAGCCAGTCCAAGTGTCCTCCGCCAATCCAAGTGTCCTCCAGCAGTGCCCTTCGGAAAAATTGGAGGGCACCCGGACTTTTTGCAAAACCCTGTGATTTTGGTCTTCCACCTGCCCAAAGGGTAGGTGCCCTTCGGGATTATTGGAAGTGTCCCTTCCGAAGGGTACCCTGCCCTTCGGAACTCTTGAAACTATCTTTTCCTTGTCTTTTGCAACTTTTCAAATTTCTTCTAAGTGCTTTACAAATTTGACTGAGTCCGTAGAAACTTCTGAGTGAGTCCGTAGAAAATTTGACTGAGTGAGTCCGTAGATTTAGCAAAGGAAAACAATGAATTCTTCCTTCCTTGACTAGAGACGAGAACTTTCCAAGTGGCAAGAAAAAACTGACTCGTGGAAGATTTGTCAACAGTATCATAGCCATATCTTAGCTATTTTGTGGGATTCAAGGTCTTTATCAAACAGGGACAGGGAAGGATGAAAGGTATTACACAAACTCAAGATCATACGGACCAGCCCTTGGTTTGTTGGGACTGATGGAGGATTATGATGAGTATTTGACTCTTGCACCTAAATGTCGTAGGGGAAGGAGATTCGAAGATTGGCTAGGTTTAAGGTATGGTAAGAGGCACCATGGGTACATTGATACGTCGGATGATTTGGGGAAGATAATTCTTCCAACTTTTGATGGTGATATAAGTATTCCGGTAAGAGCTTGGGTTGATATGATGATTGAGTATCTTGACTTGAGGCCTAGATGTCAAAAAGAGGCACTAATTTTTGTTATCCAATATTTGGATGGGGCTTCCCATGAATGGTGGCATCGTGGAAAGGTGAGACAAGGGCATAGCATGATTGGGACACATGAAGAATTGTTGGAAGAGATAATTGATAAGTTTGAAAGGAAGAGGAAACCACCCACACCTAAATCAATAAGGGCATATGACAAAGAACTCCAATCAGGAGAAAGGTAGCCATTAATGCAAATAACCAAACCTAATTTTCAGTTGTACAAAGGGCAGCCACTTCACAAGCTTGCCAATAACCAAAAATCAGTCAAACAAAGCTCCTTCGTGAGGTGTGAACAACTTGGAACCAACTCAGAAAATTTAAATATCAATGGTAAGTGAGGCTGATTTTGAAGGGCAGCCACCAAATGAAGAGTGCTTGGTGATTGAGCATCAAAAATTGGTCAATAATGGACCCAAAGAAATAAGCAATCAGCTGAGATTAAAGGCACAAAATTCAGAAGAGTCAAAGGTATGCAAAAAGAGCATAGAAGGCCAGCCACCTAAGGAAGAACAATCTGAAAATTGGAAGCAAGGAAATAAGTATGTGAAGGTAAACCAAATTGAAAACGAAGGGCAAATGCGTCAAAAATAAGTGGACAGCCAACATGTGACAAGAGAAGAGGTTATTGCTACCCTATCAAGCGCCAATAGATGCCATATTATATGTGTAAAGGGAACCATTAGTGGCAAAAGGTGTAATGGGCACCCCAGTTGCACCCAAAACTAACCCAGTAGGGACTCTTTATGACTCCGGTAGTTTTGCTGGAATTTCTCTTTTTTTTTTTTTTTAACAAAGACCAATACATGTAACATAAATATAGAATTGCAAGCATAGATACACACGGCTGAATTAGCCCATACACTTTATTTGTATTGATTTGCAAATGAGTAAACTAGTACAATCCCAGTCACGTGGTGACTTACTGAATCCTGTCACGGAATCGTATGAACATTATTTCAAGTGGATTTCCCCGCATGTGCCGAAGGTGCTTCATTTGTTCTCTCTATTGGCTCCGCCTGCTGGATCTACAGACTCTGCAAGCCACTTCTACTGACTCTGCAGTCAAATCTACGGACTTTGCAGAAGCTTCTAAGGACTCTGCAGCCAAAACTACGGACTCTGCAGGCTGAAATCTACGGACTCTACAGGCTGAAAACTACGGACTCTGCAGGCAAGAACTACAGACTCAGCAGGAAGAAAACTACGGACTCTTTAGGCAAGGAACTACAGACTCTGCAGGCAAGAACTACAGACTATGCAAAAAGCTACGGACTATGCAGAAAACTACGGACTCTGCAGGCAGGAAACTACGGACTCTGCAGGCAAAACTACGGACTCACTTGGTTGCATACAGATGCTACAGTGATGGAGCTGCTACAGTAGTACGGCTGCTACAGTGGCTGAGAGCACAAAACTCCAAAGACCAATCCCAAGGATTGATGTCTAAAGTGCTACAAATGAGAAAGACGTTCTCAAATGCCCAAATAAGCTGTAATTGCAACAATTATTTTCTTCTTATCCAACATACCCAAAGAAGCTACAAGCACTCCCCTTTATCCTTTTCTCCAAGGGGCAAATCAACTCACTTGAGCAATGTGGGATAAAGGATATGCAACAGTCCCTCATAAAGTAAATGTTTAAAGTGACACTCAATGTCTTTCAGTTGGGTTAAAAGTTACCCTTTTTGGAGCACTTCAGGCCCCCAAAAATACTAGCAACCGGACTCCGAATGGTGCGAGTGATAGCTTGCCGGAAAGCTCTCAACAAGGAGCATCAAATCCAGTCATCAAAACTAGCCTCCATTGCATCCAAAAAACTTATTACAAATAGTAAGTGTGTTGGAAACTGAGTAAGCCCAGCGGCTAAAATGGGGACATTACAAAAGGGTAATTGTGTCAATGGACAATGAAGCCACTCACAATATTATAAATGCCAAAAATTGTTGCAAGACATAAGCTACTGACTAAAGCAAATGAGGGATTTAAGGTAACTGTGAGGGATGGCTCCTCCATCTCATGCATTTCCAGCACATTGGGGTTAAAACTAACTTTGGGTGGATACACCTTTGAAGGAGAATTCAATGTGATTGATCATGGTGAGTTAGGTGTTGTGTTTGGAACCCAATGGTTCCAATCCCTTGGCAAATACACTCATAACTTGCAAAAATCAGAACTGAAATTAATGGCAGCCAACAAGGAAATTGTTCTCCATGGTCTAAGCAATGGAACACCTATGTTAGTGACTTCAAAAAGGATGGAACAAGCTTTTAATAAAGAGCAGATTACTTGAGCAGCAGAGTTATTCATGCATGATATAAGGTCTGATTTGAAACAACAGTTGCACCACAAGGATGTTCAAGCCATCCTAGATAAACATGAGAGAGTGTTTGGCGACATACCGAATGGGCTGCCCTCGGATATGAGATTTGAACATATAATTGAACTTGAGGAAGGCACAAGAGCAGTGATCACTACTCCCTACCGCCACCCACGGATCTACAATGAGGAGATTGAGAAGGCTATCCAAGAGTTACTTGAGATGGGGCACATAAGACCAAGCTCTATCCCCTCTGCTTCTTTAGTAGAGTTTGTGAAGAAGGATGGCACCATGAGGATGTGTATTGATTATAGATTGTTGAATAAGAAGACCATCAAAAATACATATCCTATGCTTAGGATTGATGAACTCATTGATGAGCTTTGATGGAGTTTACTTCTCCAAAATAGACTTGAAGACTGGTTATCACCAAATTCGTGGGAGGGAGGAAGATGTGCAAAATATAGCTTTTCATTGTCACTATGGGCATTATGAGTTTTTGGTCATGCCCTTGGACTCACTAATGCTCCTACTACATTTCAATCTTGCACGAACCACATCTTCAAGCAACATCTAAGGAAATTTGTGCTAATGTTCTTTGATGACATATTGGTGTATAGCAAGACTTGGGAGGAACACTTGCACCATTTGAATATTGTTTTGGGAATGTTACAACAGCAAACCCTCTTTGCAAAGAAATCCAAATGTGAGTTTGCCACTTCCAAAACTTTGTATTTGGGACATGTGATCAATGCACAAGGGGTCCAAGTGGACCAACAAAAGATTCAAGCCATACTTTATTGGCCACCTCCCACTAATATGACCCATTTGAGAGGGTTCCTTGGATTATGTAGCTATTATCGAAGGTTTGTGAAGGGCTTCTCCCAACTTTCTGCCCCCTTCACAAATTTGACAAGGAAAGGTGTCTTTGTGTGGTCTCAAACCGCTTTGGAGACCTTTGAGAGACTCAAGGTAGTGAAGAGTTCTTGCCCTGTGTTGGCTATTCCATGTTTTTCACACTCTTTCACATTGGAATGAGATGCTTTGAGAGAAGGAATAGGGGTTGTCCTCATCCAAAAACGACATCCCATTGCTTTTGAGAGTAGAAAACTCAAGGAAGGGGGAAATAAGTTTTCAATTTATGATAAGGAGATGTTGGCTATCATGCAAGTTTTGGCCAAATTTTGTCAATATTTAATTTGTGGAAGATTTATAGTTAAGAAGAATCACAATAGCCTCAAATACGTCCTCACACAATTCGATTTGAATGATAGGCAGCAGAAGTGGGTGAGCAAAAGTCAATCCTATGATTTCAACATTGAGTATACGAAAGGTAAAAATAATGTGGTTGATGCCTTGTCAAGGAGGCCCTATTTGTGTTATGCTGATGCTTAAAACTTTCACTCTAGTTGAACAACTCTCTGTGGAAAACTTTATAGATGTGGGACTCAAATGCGGTCTGTAAAGCAACCTCCGGGGTTTTAGAAGACGGCTCTTCGAATCAATTTGGGGGTGAAAAGGGATAAGAAAGAAATGCAAAATAAAACTAAAATAAACTAACTAGGGCGATGCACTGAGATCTTTAAAGTATTGACCTACAATTGCATAAAATAGCTTGAATCTTTGAACATCACAGACTATTAAATGAGCATATGCATGAATTAAAGTCTATAACGCAAACAAGAACCAATACTATAGGAGCAGAGAAAGGAAACAATAAACATAAATAATTTTCCACTCAGTTTGACACAAAACACCACATCCTCTTCATTGTTTTAGATTAAGGTAAAAGCAGGTTTTGAAGGAGCCCCAAAACCCTTTAACATAATCATGAAAGATAAAACATTAACATCCACCAGGAAAGGCATTCCTAAAACATACTGAAGAACAGTATCTAAATCAGGTTTTACAGGGACCTGAAACCACCAATATAAACCAATAAAAGCACCCAGGTTTTACAAGGACCTAAAACCTAAACAAAACCAGGATATACGATCTGAAATCCAGGTTTTACAAGGACCTGAAACCTCAAACCCCAGAACCAGCGTCACCAGCGCCCAACCCGTCCACCCGATCGTCTGCCCATTCTTCCCCTCTGCTAAGCTCAGAGGATTCGCCGCCATGGCAATCAAAACATCGTCGAAGAAATCCCCAACGTCTGGAAGCACATCAACATGAGCCACAACCCCAGTCAACAGAAGGCAATGGCTAATAACCAGATCTGGTCGCCAAAGGCCGAGCACGCTTTATAAAACATGGTTCTGAAGCTAACCATATTCTGCACGAGGCGCACCAACACAGAGGAAACAAAGTTTCCCCCATCCTTTCACTATTTCCATCGCAAAACAGATCGGAATGGCAGTCCAACTCAGGCCGAAAAACCAACTCGGGTTCCATCCGCAATACGGAAATACGAGGTAAAAATAGAGTTCCACGCAATAATAGATCTCCCATTACAATGCCGCGCAAACACGAGCCTCCTCTATAGAAAGCACTCCTCTCGTCCAAAAAATAAACGAGATCCCTCCACGGCCATGCAAATGATTTACTACTTCAGCGCCGCCGTTCAGTCCCCAAACAGTCTCTCTGTGCGTCAATGGCAGCGAGGCTAGGGTTTGTTCGTTAAGCACTGCAGCTAAACCTCGTTGCCCACATTGGTAACATTTCGGCCAGATCCTGACCCTTCTCCCCACGACGACCTCCTTGAGACACTGTGCGGCTCCCCCGCGGGATTCAGATGACCTTCTCCCTGCGGCGGCCTTCATCCCTATGGGGATGTTACAATAAGAGTGTTCCCATTAGTTTACATCCTCTTCATTGTTAGGTGGAGAACAAAATACAATAGGCCTCGAGGGCACAGCATACAATATTCAATCCTACCTGTGAGGGGCACCTGCTAAGGTCTTAGAATGAAAAATGCTAACTACTGCTACTTCTATTCTAAAACTAGACTATTACAAATGGTTGCTCTTTGATACTAGCAAAAACAATTATTCATCTACTATCTCTTTACAAAAGAAAAGAGCTCTGTTTATATAGGCGCAGCCATAGTCACCACATTCGAATTTGTGAAGGATAAAATTTGTAAAAAAATCGTCACTAAAAAAATCAACGATAAAATTCGTGATTAAATTCGACTGAAAAAAATATAATATATTTTAAATTTATATAATAAAAAATATATATTTAAAAAAAATGTGTATACAATAAATCTAAAATTATTATATATAAAAATTATTATATATATATATTATATATATATATATATAATAATTTTAGATTTATTGTATACACATTTTTTTTAAATATATATTTTTTATTATATAAATTTAAAATATATTATATTTTTTTCAGTCGAATTTAATCACGAATTTTATCGTTGATTTTTTTAGTGACGATTTTTTTACAAATTTTATCCTTCACAAATTCGAATGTGGTGACTATGGCTGCGCCTATATAAACAGAGCTCTTTTCTTTTGTAAAGAGATAGTAGATGAATAATTGTTTTTGCTAGTATCAAAGAGCAACCATTTGTAATAGTCTAGTTTTAGAATAGAAGTAGCAGTAGTTAGCATTTTTCATTCTAAGACCTTAGCAGGTGCCCCTCACAGGTAGGATTGAATTTAATCACGAATTTTATCGTTGATTTTTTTAGTGACGATTTTTTTACAAATTTTATCCTTCACAAATTCAAATGTGGTGACTATGGCTGCGCCTATATAAACAGAGCTCTTTTCTTTTGTAAAGAGATAGTAGATGAATAATTGTTTTTGCTAGTATCAAAGAGCAACCATTTGTAATAGTCTAGTTTTAGAATAGAAGTAGCAGTAGTTAGCATTTTTCATTCTAAGACCTTAGCAGGTGCCCCTCACAGGTAGGATTGAATTTAATCACGAATTTTATCGTTGATTTTTTTAGTGACGATTTTTTTACAAATTTTATCCTTCACAAATTCGAATGTGGTGACTATGGCTGCGCCTATATAAACAGAGCTCTTTTCTTTTGTATATTAGAATAGAAGTAGCAGTAGTTAGCATTTTTCATTCTAAGACCATTTGTAATATACTAAAATATATTTATAACCAAAATTATATAGCATTTTATATTAGAATAGAAGTAGCAGTAGTTAGCATTTTTCATTCTAAGACCATTTGTAATAAACTAAAATATATTTATAACTATAATTATATTATGAACTTGTAAACTATATTGTGTTATTATATTAATATTTCCCCAGCTCACTTCTATCATGGAACAATTGCAAGATAAGGGTTGGATCAAGATAGCTCACTATGGTAGACCAACAAATCAGCTATGGGATGTAGGAAAGGTTTGGATTCCGATGGATGAATGGCCCATTGTTGTAGATCAGCAAACAAAGGTGTTGATTTCTGATATTATGGGAACATGTTTTCTCTCCGCTCACCTGATCCGGACAAGTTGGGATGGTGTATGAATGGAACTGGCACTTATTCAGTGGCTGATGGCTGCGCCTCTTTGGTGGTGGAAACTACTCATCCTTTGCAGTTTCTCTTCAAGAACATTTGGCATACAGGTATGTGGCCTAAATTAAGCTTTTTCGTTTGGCTTCTTATTCATAGTCGAGTTTTAATTGGAGACCGCTTAATGAAGAGAGGTTGGAATGGCCCTTTTCCATGTGTCTTATGCCTACATGCTGAAGAGACTTCTTCTCATCTTTTCTTCTTGTGCTCTTTGATCATCCCATTATGGCAACATCTTGCTGAGGTATTCAACGTGCATTGGATAAGCTTGGAAACTCTTGACCAAATTTTTAGACATTGGAAAGGATCCCTTCCTAAAAGCCAAAGTTTTACTTTTGTTCTATGGAATGCTATCTCTCTTCTTTTGTGGAATATATGGAAGGGAAGGAATAGTAGAATTTTCCAGCAAAGAAAGATGGATAACTCTTTTGTTTGGGTCAAGACTAAAATCAATATAATAGAAAGTCTAAAACATAAGATTCCCTTGCCTACAGATCTCTCTCCGGAATGGAAACATATATGTGAATAGTTGAACATTGATCTTAAAGATCTCACTTGTCCAAAATTGCAGACTAAAAAGAGGCTTTTATGTGAGGGACATTGGAACAAACCTCCTCCTAGATATGGGAAAATAAATACAAATGGGGCTTCACGAGGCAATCCAAGAAGAGCTGCTATCGGGGGCATTAGGAGGGATGAGAATGGTGATATGCAATTTCTTTTTGCCCCGACTCTTGGTCATACTACCAACAATCTTGCCGAGGTGAAAGCCATATATAGAGGCATGCAAGAAGCCTTCAAGATGGGATGGCATAAAATCTATATTGAATCTGATTCTCAAATTATCAATATTTTGCTTTCTAATCACAGACTGGTTTATCCTCCTAATTGGTGCATTGCTAAAGAGATTTGGAAGATTAAACAACTAAGGGGCAAATTTCAAGAAGTCCGATTCTTTCATATTCCTCGCGAACAAAACAAGGTTGCTGATGCTTTGGCTAATTGAGCTCTAGATAACAAGGATCTATTATGTTACAACATACTCCCTCCTTGGTGGCCTAAAAAGATTCAGGATGATCTCAGCTATATTTTAAGCTTTGATTCTATCTCATGACTATTTCGTTGGTGGCCTAAAAAGATTCAGGATGATCTCAGCGATATTTTAAGCCTTGTTTCTATCTCATGACTATTTATGTTGTTATTCTGATCTATAATGCTCAAGCTTGGACTAATAGTTTCCAAGCATGGCATAATCGTGTATGTACCTTTGTTTTTTATCTAATATAATGATTGTTGGGTTTTAAAAAAATAAAAATAAAAATAAAAAATATATCATATAAAATATATATGTAAATTTGTTATGTCAGTTCGCAATAGATGTGGAATTGTGGTAATATTTTACCAAATATAAAAACCTGCCATAGATAAAATACTAAAATTTGACAGTGGATGCGAACTGGACAACATCGGATGCGAACTGGGTAGCAGTGGATATTGAATGGGTATAACAAATAATTTTCGCATCACCAGAAAACATGGCAGCAGTAGTGAATTTAAAACAAAACGACCCAAAAAAAATTAAAACATGACTACACTGGGCAGGGCATCGACTTACGACGAGCAGTTAAACCCTAAAACCAAATTTCAAATGGATTTACAAGGATTTTAGAACGACTTTATATAATATTTGTTCATTGGATTTGTTATTCTATCCATACGAATTTCAATGATTTTTTTGGCCTGATTTGAAATTCGGCAAATTTCGAATTTAATGCTTCTAGTTTGGCGAATGCAGTGACACTAGGCGTAGTGACCTCTTCGGGAAACGACACCTGGAAATCCCGGCACTCGCACTCATGATGATGTTGTTGCAACTAAATAACGAACTCCAGCTCATGGGTGTAGTTGGTCTTCAAAATCCCGTATATGGCGCAACCTCCTCGCCTCATGATCCCCCACGATGCTTAGGAGCACCATGGCAACACGTGTCTGCCTTTGAAACTTCCTCTGGCAGTCCTATTAGGAATGGGGCCCTTTAATTTGATCGGTTGTGGGGGTGCCACTTGTCACTTTCGCAAGCAATCGAGACCTTGCTTGGACGTCTCTCTCGTGGGCCATCGCAATCTTGCTTGGACACACATCACCTTTTGATTGCCCTCGGGAACCTTATTGACAACTGTTAGGAACTTTGCATTAAATGTGCAGCTCAGAGGGGAGCCATGGTCGCTCTCGAAGGCAATCTGTCGATCTTGGATGTAGCCTTGCAAGGATGACATATGTCATCATCTCACGAGCTCAATGGGGACACACGTCATCTTGATGAGCTCTTGGAGGATCCCTTTGGATTGTCAAACAGAAGCAGTGTAGGCATGACACGTGTCCTTTAGAGGGATACTTGTGGCTCTCAGAAGGGGCCTCAAACAGCTATACAACATCGATTTTTGAATCAGACGGTCCGGTTGCTTTCACGTGTCGGTCTCGGAAGGCTCTCGGGAGTCTTGGATCTGATGGCTCGAGGGCTTCCACATTGATCTAAGGCGCATTCGAAGGAAGCACGTGGCATCTCGAAAGACACTCGGGTTGTGCTTGGGACACGTGGCATCATCTCATAGACTTCTAGATTGTACTGGGACACGTGGCGCCTCGAATTTGAATGGAGTTGCTTGTGGGATTAGGAATTTTTACACGTAGCCCATGGACTTGAATTCCAATAGCTAGTTCATCTACAACCTCTCAAATGATGCCATGTGGTATCTTTTGGGTCTGGTAGATTTGCTCCAAGTGTCATGCACGGAGTGCCTTTCTTTCAGCCAATGGCACAGCTTGAAGTTCTGATAGGAAAAGTTTTACTTTAGACAAGCGTTGTGGCGCCACGTGGAAGTTTTGCTTCCTTCTTGTTGCAACTGCTTGTTGGGCCCCAGCGATTACTATATTGGCCAATTGCGCAACCCGAAGCCTTGATGAAAGAACTTTGGCTCCTAGAGAGCGTCATGATGCCACGTGGCGAGCGAACACTACTCCTAGAGAAGCAGAGATTTCCTTTGCAAAAATAAGCGCAAGGGCACCACGTGGAAGGTCCGCATTTCTCTTTGTAACTGCACAGTGGGCTCTGCCCACTACTCCGTCGGCCAATGGCACTGCTTGAAGTTCTGACAAAAATAGACCTACCTTGGATGAACGCCCAATCACCACATGGAGAGCTGGTGCTACTTTTGGGCAAACCAAGAACCTCTTTGTGATAAACGAGCGTCGGGACACCACATGGAAGGCAGACGCTTCTCTTGGGGAAGTAGAGAACTTCGTGATGAATGAGCGTCGAGAGTGGAAGGGGGATGAGACTTAGCCAAAAATACAAAAGGAGCCCTAGGAAAATAGAAGGTCGAAGCACAACTGCGGAACTTTGTCAAACATGTCCGTGACCAAATGTTAAATGCTCCAAAATATCAAAATGTGGATATGATCCACATGTTCACTAAGCGAATTAACAACTGATTGGAGCGTTGTAATTGTCGCTGAATGTGCTAAGGATGAGTGGGCTACTGCGGTTTTGGAAGGCAAGGGGATTGACAAAAATTACAAGGTGTGTGAGGAGCTGATTTTGCATAAAGGCAGAATTTTGTTGGCCCCTTTATCCAAGTTAAATCACCAAATTATGAGGGCTGCTCATGATGATTCTATGGTGGGTCATCAAGGTTATTTCAAAACATACAAGAAGGTAAGAGAAAGGTTCACTTGAAAGGGCTTAAAAAGAGATGTTTTATTCCATGTTAGGGAGTGTATGGTTTGTCAAAGGAATAAAGGAATGACCACATTTCCAGCTGGTCTCTTGCAAACTCTTCCAATTCCTCACCAAAAACGGGAGAGCATATCCATGGACTTCATCACGGGATTACCTATGTCACAAGGTTAATGTGGAATTTTTGTTGAAGTGGATAGATTGACAAAATATGCTCAGTTTTTTGCAATTCCAGCCAAGTATAGCGCTCCTTATATGGCAGAAATTTTATTCAAAGAAGTTTTCAAGTTGCATGGTTTGTCCAAGAGCATCATAAGTGATAGGGACAGCCGGTTTATGATCCACTTTTGGCAAGAGCTCTTTGAGCTAACAAGTATTGAAATGCTTCCAAGCACTAGTTATCATCCCCAAACGGATGGATAAACCAAAATCGTCAATAAATGGGTGGAAGGATACTTGAGGAATTACATTTCAAGGCAGCAAATAGGGTGGAATAGATGGTTGTACATGGCAGAATTTTGTTATAATACTACCTACCACATGTCTAGTGGTATGTCACCATTCAAGGCTTTGTAAGGTTATGAGGCTCTTTCATTTTTTGACTTTGTTTTTGGGGATTGTAGGGTGCCCGGGTTTGCCAACTGGGTGCAACAAAGTTCTGAAATTTTGGATCGGTTCAAGAAAAACTTGCAACAAGCTCAAAATCAACAAAATAATTATGCGGATCAGCATAGGTTGAAGAGGCAATTTGAGGTTGGGGACATGGTCTATTTAAAATTGCAACTTTATAAACAATCATCTCTCAAGCAAAATGGAGCGGAAAAGCTTAAGCCACGTTTCTATAGGCCTTATAAAATTCAAAGAAGAGTGGGAAAGGTGGCTTATGAGCTAGAATTACTAGAAGGGAGTAAGATTCATAATGTGTTCCACATTTCTTGCCTTAGGAAAGCTCTTGGAAAGCATATCATACCCTCCATTGAATTTCCACCACTCGATGAAGAAGGTAAATTGATTTTGGTTCCCGAAACTATACTTGAGCTTCATGAGAGGAGGCTCTGCAATCGCACTATCATGGAATACTTGGTACATGTTGTCAACCTGGAGTTGCACCCTGAATTGAAGACATGTTGAAATGGCCAATCCTCTCTCCGGTTGAAACAATGGGATCCTCTCATGAGGGTGGGTGCGTCAATGGTGAGAAGAACCTCCAGAGAAGGCTGGTTCCCGTAAGATGTATCAATGGATCTCTACTCTGTGCTGCGAATCTACCATGGAAAAGGGAGAAAGAAACTTGAAAGGGAAATCCTACCTAATGATGGTGATACACCAAAATGTTGATCCACTCTACTTGGAACCTTGAACACTAAATCAAACAAGGGAAAAAGAAGACCTTTGATTTCAATTGATCAGTAGGCATAAGTATTTCATGAGAAGGTTCGATCCAATGACCAAAACATGAGGGAAAACGATGGAGAGAGGTCTGATACAAGACACTTTGCGGCCACCTAACATCCACTTACAACTTCAACAAAAGACATATAGAACACTAAACATGACCTACATAACATGATGAGCTAGCAACTAGGTACGAATCAGAATTTGGGAAGAGAAATCTACCACGTATGCAAATTGCTAAATGAATGTACACTATGCCAACACTTGAAATCTGAAAGTGCAATCCTTCTATTGATTGAAGAGGTTACACAACTGTTGACCATTTTTGGCCCAAAAGACCAAAAAATCGGTCCCCTTCTCTCCCTGCTATTCTGAGCCAGTTCATTTTTTGATTTTGCACAAGTCTAGAATTTCTATGGACTCTGCAGGCCCATTTCTACGAACTCTGCAGGAAAGTCCTTTGGCAGATGAAGAACCAGTTCAAAGGAATGAAGGGAGCTTTTACAAAGTTTCTTCGGACCATTGAACCATTCAGTCCAATTGGCTCAGTTTCAATTGGTTTAGTGGCTTACTTCGACGGCTTGTTTCAATAGCTCGGTTCAACGGTTTGTTTCATTCAATTGGTTCAACGGCTCGGTTCAAATGAGACAAGTTCCCACTTAGGCGCAAAATGTACCATTCCAAATGCCCTTGCGGAGGGCAGGGAACTTTGCAAAGAGGCCACAGAGAAAAGCCGAAAAGGGAAGTTTCTTTTGGAAATTTGCTTAAGGCAAAGGAAGTACCCGTCGGAAGGGTCGTTTCCAATTTTCCTGAAGGGCACTTTTAGAAAGCAGGCGAGAGAAAAGAACAAAGACATAATTTCTTCAGACAAAAAGTCCGAAGAAATTCGGAAAGGCTACGAGCAAAAATCCAAGGGAAGACAAGTAAAAAGACTAAGGCTAAGGCGAGAATAATTTCTTCAGACTTTTTGTCCGAAGAAATTCGGAAGAAAAGCCCGAGAGAAATTCCAAAAAGACTAAGGCAAAGTGCTCGAAACAATTCTTGCGGACTTTTTGTCCGCGGGAAAAAGTCTGCGGAAAAAAAAGTCCGCAGGGAAAAGTCTGCGGGAAAGCTCCGAAGGATTTCAAGACCAAAGGCCGCCGAAGGATTCCGAAGAGCAAGTGCCCTTGCGGGGGACTCTTGGCGGCCGAAAGAAAGGCACTTCTCCAAAGCCGAAGGGACACCTTCCCTTCGGGAGGGTTCAAAACAAGAAGCCCAAAGAAAAGGGAAATGCCGAGTAAATTGTCAAAGGACGGTGACGTCTCCGAAGACGTCAATTTCAAGGAAACGGACTAGCCGTTGGTTTTCAAATAGTGACGGGCCCGCGAACGTCAATTTTCAGCAGGGAAATAGCCGTTTATTTTTTTAAATGCTTGAGTGCCAACCATAAAAGAGCCCAAGGAGCCAACAAGGCCGAGAAGATAGCCCCCGAGGGCCAAAAGAGCCATGTTGGGTGAATATTTTGTCGACCAGCTAACTAGCATTCAAAATAGTTCCTATCACCACAACATAGGGAGATTGGTCGGCCAAATGTGCAGGTTTACTGCATCAGCAGGAGACAAATCTCTCCTCTCATCAAGGGTAGGTTCCCTATAGATATGCAGGAGATGTAGGAGGCTATATACAATATAAATAAGCAGAAAGTAAGACATAGGGGTGGGACAAACCATCCATCTCTCTTCTTTTAGAGATGATGCACACAGACAAAGGAGGAAATCCTGGCTATAAACGCTGAAGGCACTTCTCTTCTTTCAGAAGTGTTGCTACAGGAAACAGTAAGAGTTTCTTTCAGGTAGTGAAATAACTAGAAATCAAAAGAACGCAGGGACAACAGACTGAAACAGAGCTCAAAGTCTCCACCTCAACTGCCCAAAGAGTATATCGCAAAGGATAATGGGGGCACAAAGTCGCCCCAGAATCCTCAACACAAAAAGAAAGGAAAACACAGACTGAAATCAATGGTGAAAGCACAAAGTCTTCTCACAGTTGGTTTCAGGACACTTCTTTGTTACCTTCACTAATTCTACGCACCAAATTAAATAAATAAGGACACCTTCTGAATGAAACAAATCAGAACAACACAAAGTCTGGAAAAACCTGCTTTCTCATTCAAATAACAAGGAAAATGAAATTACAACCTAAGCTCAAAGTCTCAGTCTTCTTTCAAAATGGGCAGAGTTTCGTTCTTGTAAAAAATGAGAAGTCTCCCGTGTAACAAATGAGAGATTATAATATATAGCACTCCAAGAAAGACTTGGGCGCTTGTTTTTCATAGGACGGCCCATGCTGTGCATTCAATGCCTTGAAGGTATTTTCAAATTTGTCAAAGGACTGTGTTGAAAATAGGGCAGCTGTCTTAACTATTTCATCCTATATGTCTTCTCCCGAGTCTGGATCATCTGGTCTGTCCCCTCCGACGTTTGCGCAGCTATCCATTCGTCTTTACTTCATGGAAGAAAACAGGTCGCGTCCTTGGTTTGGTGCGCTCAGAAGTCTACTCGATCCACTATTCCACCTACTGGAAATAACTCTTTCGCAGACATTTCTAGTCCTTTGCATCGATCTTCTCTCTTTGAGTCTTCGGGCTCTCTTTTTAGCCAGTCGCTTGGTTCTTCCTCTAAGTTCCGCGACCTGTTTGAATTTCAACGGATATTCTATTAAATTAAATTTGACGTCTGAGGGGCCGTCAATGGTTGCCAGCTGCTTGAACCATGTTGAACCTTGAACCCGTTGAACCATTGAAAGTTCAACGGTTCATTGGTTCGTTCTGTCTTTTTGTTTTATCGCTCCTTGGTTCAATCGCTTTATCGCTCCTTGGTTGAACCATCCGTTGAACCACTTGCGTGCCGCTTTTCCTTTGACTAAGGCTGCCTTTGAACCTTTGAACCATGTTGAACCATTGAACTTTGAACTCGTTGAACCACTGAAAGTTCAACGGTTCAATGGTTTATCCGTTGAAGCCCCTTTTTGTCTAAGTCCGTGGAAGTTCCTTTCTGCATCTTTGTTTGGGCTTTTTTCGTCGGGCAAAAAGCCCGAAAGAATTCCTTCGGACAGAAAGTCCAAAGGAAAGCTTCTGTGACTTAGCTGTTTGTTCTTCTTTGTTTCATCGGACTTTTCTCCGAGTGAATTCCTTCGGACAAAAAGTCCGAAGGAACTTTGCCTTAACATTTTTTCGAGAAAATCTTCCAGAGAGAATTCTTTCAGCCCCTTGGACTTAGCCGTTTCCATCGGACCAAAAGTCCGAAAGAATTGTTCCTTTTGGGCCTTTGAACAAATCCGAAGGAATTCTGTCTTTTCTTTGACCTTCGAACCAATGCTACCTGCCCTCCGCAAGGGCACTTGCCTTTTTCGCTTTGGGGCAGCCCCTTGAACCTTTCGATTGAACCAACCGATTGAACCGACTTTGGTTCAATAGTTCAACGGTTCATTCTTCGTTATTTGGCTAAGTCCTTTGTTCTTTTGCACCAAGCGCGTTGAACCAACTTGGTTGTTGAACCCATTGAACCTTTGAACCAAAGTGGTTCAAAGTTCAATGGTTCAAGCCTAAGTCCTTTATCATTTGCCGATTGAAATCCTTTGATTGAACCGAGGCGCTGAACCAATCCTGGAAACGTTCAATGGTTCAAGCCTAAGTCCTTTATCATTTGCCGATTGAAATCCTTTGATTGAACCGAGACACTGAACCAATCCTGGAAACGACTAAGTGTTAGAAGCTTGTTCTTTTCACTGATCTTGCCTGCAGAAGCTTTTTTAACCTGTTGAACCTGTGAATCCCCTTTTACCGAAAAAGCTTAAAAATGAGGAATTTGAAAGCTCAAAACAATTTTAAGGGGAGAGAGAAATTTTGGTCTGTAGGTTGTCCCAAGAATGAGTAGCATTTTTCAGGGACAACAAGCCAGAAGAGACAAAAGAACCAAGTGCAGAGATAGACAAAACAATCCAAGTGGTGAAGGAAGGCATCAACCCAAGGAGTTAATTCTAGCGATTGGAACAATGCTTGCCAAGTGGCCATCAAACGGTGCAAACAATGAACGACGTGACCCATTTTTCTCCATTTTGCATTTATGAGGAGACAAACCACGTGGCTACCTTCAAGGAGCAGTCTTGTTTGTGGGAAAACGGCACAGCCTATGTTTTTAAATGCCTGAAGTCAGAATCGAAGCCGACACAGCATTTATGTTTCAGCGGTTTCCTCTTCCCAATGCTCTCGGGACACAGATGGGCCACTTGTCAAAGGGCGCCAAAAGTCTTTCTCAAGGGAGGCGCTTTGGTTTTCTCCCTTCTCTATATATATATTGTAACTTCTCATTTTAAAAGATCTATCTTTTCACATTGTAAGGCGAAGCCCTGGCAATTTTCACCTAGAATCAATAAAAAATGCTTTTTACCTCTATTATGATTAGATATTCTCTGAGCATGTCTGAGTGTTAGTCTTGCGTTCAGTCATTGCTTCTTAATGCTTTCATAGGGTTAACACCAACGCACCTGGTATCTACAAGGCGCCATTCCTACAAGTGACAAGAAGAGCTATACCTAGAGCGCAGAGGCAGAAGGAGGTTACCAGACAGTGTGCTTTTCCTACAGCGCTTATAGTAAGTCCCTTTTTCTGTGTGTTTCATTAAAGCCTCCCTGTCAAGCTTCCTGCAGTCTGGTCCTTTTACTAGTTAAAGTGTATGTATGTGATTTTATGGTTTAGAGTGTGAATGTGAGGAGGTTGAAATTATTTGGTACATCACCCTCTTAGATTAGATTTTGTTTTCTTGTAATCCTTCTCCCTTTTCATCCCCCCCATTATATATATATATATATATATATTAGCACTTATTGGAATAACTCAGATGCATCAAAGGGAGCTAGCCCTTATCTAGAGACTCTCCCCCCAGTTTTGCCTTGCCCATAGGCAAGAGGGGAGTTTCCATTTTAACGTGTGGAAGACAGAAGTTCAGCCTCCTGTCAAAGGTGCAATCCACTACGTCAACAGCAACTCACCAATGACAGGGTCTGGTCTTACCAAGAGAGGGATACAATTCAAGCAGGAAAGCCAACTTATATAAAAAATTACAATAGCGAAGTGTTGATGTTTGAAAAATAAGAGAGACTAAATCCGTCCAACTCAGCGTTTACAAAAAGTCTATTTGTCTTGCATGAAGCTCCTTGGAGTTAGAGAATGGACAGTGGGTTTGTTGAAACTCAAACTCTTATCATGCAAAAATGCTACGCCCACCTCCAAATATGGACTTCCTCTTGAGCCGTTTGATCGTTTGAAAGCACACCTTTGCATGAAATCAACGCAAATGCCAAATTAAGAATTACGTTTGAACCGTCAGAAGGTTTCAAGCTTTCGAGATAAGCAAGAGTGTGTGCATGGAATTTCTTGTTGTTTGAAGTGTTCAACGTTTTGCTTGTTCATGCAAGACGACTCTATTTTCAAAACTGAAGCGTCCTTGCTTTTTTTTTAAACGCTTTTACTTTGTTGGAATCACTTCACATTTGTCTGTGCATGATCTTTGTTTATCCTGCCTTATCTTTATTCTGCGTTTGTTTTAATCGTTGTTCATGCTTATGTCCATGTTTAGTTCTACTTTAATCTTTGCTCATGCATCTATTTCTGTGTTTGTCTTTCTTCTTGTTCAGTTCTGGCTCAGTCCTGTTTGTGCTTACGTCTCTGTTCATGTTATTTATCATGCTCAGTTCACTTCGTGTTTTCTCTGCCTTTTCTCGTGTTCTGCTTTAGTTCGAGATTCGGGCTTTATTTTGGTTTTCGTCCTTCAGACAAAATGTTCGAAGGACTCTCTGTCTTTTCTCTTTCTTTGTCTTTTCTCGGTCCTTTTGCGGACAGAGTCTTTTGCAGACAAATTGTCTGCGGGAATTGTCTCTCTTTCATTTCCTTTGGATTTTCTGCGGACTTTTTGGAGGCTGCGGAGTTTTGTCTTGCAAATTCTCCGAAGTATTCGGACTTTTTGTCTGAAGGATATCTTCAATTTAATTTCCTTTGCTTTATGTCTTATCAGACAAATCTTCCAAAAGAATTCTTTTGGACAAATTCTCCGAAAGAATTCTTTCGGACTTGTCTTTTCCGCAGGTATTATCTCTCTTTCCGCTTCCTCTGTGCCCTTCGAAATTTTTGAAGGGTCCTGCCACCGACCAAGTACCCTCCTCAAGGGCTTTTGTCTCTCCTCTGTGCCCTTCGGAAAAATTGGAAAGGTCCACTTCATCGACCAAGTGCCCTCCGCAAGGGCTTTTGTCTCTCCTCTGTGCCCTTCGGGAAAATTGGAAAGGTCCACTTCACCGACCAAGTGCCCTCCGCAAGGGCAGGTGTCCTTCAGAACTGGCTTCTCGAAAGAATTAAAGGGCACCTGAGCCTTTTGTAGGGCACCTAGGCTTTTTGTAGACGTCCTTATTCCTTCGGACTTTTGTCTTGCATCCCCTTTTGTTCCTATTTCTTTGTTGGCTATGGGTTTTTGTTTGAAATTCTCCAAAGTATTCCTTTGGACAAAAAGTCCGAAGGAATTCCTTCGAACTTTTTGTCCGAAGGATATCTTCCTTCAATTTAATTTCCTTTGCTTTGTGCATATTTCTAACCTTGCCTAAGGCATTAATCAATGTATTGTATGCAGTAACCCTATAAGAATAACCATGTTTGTGCATCGCATGCAAAACAACCTCTGCCTTTTCAAACAGTCCAAATATGCAGTATGTCTCAACAAGTAGAACATATGTATCTTTAGTCACAACCCAGGGCACTTGCAACATCCTCAAGTAGATCATCCCATGTTTTATGTGAAGGTTGTAGAGAATCAAGAGCACGGTAAATAGTATTTTTATCAAAAACATTCCACATTTATCAGGCCAATTTATGAGCCTTGGGGCTAAGTACTGGAACCACTCCACCAACAAAGCTTGTACCATAAATCCACCCACGTCCTTTTGTTGAACCACCTGGGAAAAAATCCGAGAAACTTAACCTGTATGATGCTGCCTTTGATCCCGTGCTTTCATTGAAAGTGAACCTACAGGCCTTTAGGTTAACTTCAAGGATGGTTGTAGCTTTTAATTCTTAATTGGCTCCTATACATCTCACAAAGTCGTTCCTTCTATAGGGCTGGAGATTTAAGACTGTATGTGACATTTTGAATAAGGGATACGGCATTTGAACGTGTTGTAGGTGTCTTTACCAATTTACATGGCTGTAGGTGTCTATTTAAGGACCCCAAAAAACTGATTTACAAGACAAACTGGTACCATAAGACCATCTTCCGAATAGTAAGGTTGACAATTTTGGCCTGTGGGGGGCAAAAATGTCAACAGTACAATGGAAGAATATGTCTATGGAAGATGCAACTTGCGAAGGGGCAGCCATCCTTCAACATCCCAATTAACAATTGCTTATGGGCAAGCAATTTTGGGAAGGGAGGACTGTAATGTCCCCCTTTTCAAGCTAATCATTGGGATAAGACCGTTAGCTTGGGCATTCCCAAGAGCTAAGGTATTCTAAAGCAAGAAGGGGACATTGGTGAGCTTCAAGGTTAGATTTTGTAAAAGCACTTTATTATCTAATTTTGAGAATTTTTTTACAATGTCACTTTATAGTGCTATTATAAGAAAGCTTGTAATATATCTTTTTTTTTTAAGGAAAAAATAACTCTCCCTTCCTAATTTTGGGCTCCACAATTGGAGGAAGCATGTAAAAGGCAAGAGAGAACTCTTTTGAGAAGGTTATGCAACTTTGATATAGGAAATCATCTGCAAGTATGTCAAGCTTGAACAAGTGACTTGAAGATGAAAACCTTCAAGTGCATCGAGGAGTTTGGGGATGAAAACCTCCATTCTTCTACTAGGGCAACTCTATTCAAGGGTTGTAATTGCGTCATAATTTTACATAAGTGTATGCAAAACGTTCTACAAAAGTGTCTTTGGACACCACCTTCATCAACAAATTGGTATAATCCTTCAGAAAGAGGAAATATTCAAATTGCAGGTCAAGGAGGTGGGTGAACTCGATGGAGAAGCCCTAGGACAAGTTTGAAGCTATTTCAAGGGTGGTGACCTTCTTTGAGAGGGTGGCAACCCCTCACAAGAGGTCAATTTGGTCTTTGGAACCCTTTTATAGAGTTGAGGTAATTTTTATAATTTATTTCAGTCATTTGGTGATTTGTGCGGATCATTTTGCATGCTTGAAAAGAAATTCTAGGCCCAAAAGTATTGCATAATTTAGTATAATATTTTTGGCACTTGGGCAACTTGTTTGGAGAGTTCCGGGAGGTGAATTGGTAGGCAAATTCGAAGGAATAACATTCAAAATTATTTCTCCTATTTTTCTCGGGTGTGGTGACCCACTTGTCAAGATTTTTGAGGTGTTTGAGAGTTAAAAACGCAGCTGTACATTTAAGTAAAAATCAGATTATTTACAAGTGATATTTTCAGCTGTTTCGTCAATTTATTTGATCCAAAAAGGTACTTTATTCTCTACTAATTTTCAGCTATTTGTGGAGTTATTTTGGATGTGTTTTCGCTTGGATATCCTATAATTTTTCCAGCTAGGGTTGGCTAGTTTAAAGTTTTTAGAATTCAGTTTGGTTTGGGTTTGTTAAGGGTTTGTTGCAAAACCCTCTTTTTTCATCATTGTCCCAATTTGGGGACATTACATTAAATGGACAGCCAAACATTACCAAAGGAGATCTGGATGCATATTAGAAAATCATTCAAGCTGGTGTTATTGGGGCTGAGATGCGAAGAAAAGAGGACAAATTTGCAAGGAAGATAGAGGAGAAACTGAAAGGATCTTGGGACAACCAGGGAATGCAAGAGCATCTTTACTATGACAACAATAATGGGATTTCAATCTGAAGGTATAGTTGGGGTCACTTTGAAGTTGTTGAAGGAAAACTATGAATCTAATGAGTATTTGTTGGAGGAGAATCAACACTTCCAAAGAACGGACGGAAGAGAAGCACCAATTCAACATTGTGATATGAATCCAATTTGTAGTATCTCTTTTATATTCATGATTCTGATATGTGTCATAGGAAACTGGAATAATGAAGATGATTATGAAGTAGGACACTGCTCAACCCCAATACAATTCTACTGGTAGCTAATTTGGTTGGTTTTGGTTCTTTTTATGGCTTGAATTTCTTTTTCTTTTGCCTCTGTGGTCGTGCCCACAGGCTTGTCTAATATTCTACGAGATGGTAAGCAGGATTAATGGTGTTTTGTATAGATTCCCTTTAAGGCAAAGGAAAATGTATAAATGTAATAGTGCCTTTTTTCCTATGGGATAAGTCTTCTAGGGCATGATAAGTATGTAGCATCATTCCAAAGGTGCTAAAGTTCTTATTCTAAAGTTTTAACAAATTTTGAGCCTAGATTTTGTGTTTGTAAATGTTGTAGAGATTCTTGGGGGTTGCTCATTTCTTCTGCTCCCTTCTTTGGACCTGAGCATGGTTGGTCGTGGCCCTTTTCGATCCTTTGGTTCTTTGACTCTGAGCATGGTTGTTCTTTGCCACGTTTTATGCTATTTCTTTCAGCATTGTTTTTCTTGTTTTTGGAGACCTTTTTGGTTTCCTTCTTTTCCTTGACACATTTTTGTAATCTGCAGTCCCTTTGACCTACTTTTGAGGTCATTAGTTGGACATTAATATATTTATCTTATCTTATCTTATCTTATCTTATCTTATCTTCTTCTTCTTCCTTTTTTGTTTTTGGAGAAAAAAAAGTTTCATTTTGAATACATAGATCAGGAGAAATGGCTATTTTTTCAAAACCAGTAAATTTTTCTCTCAAATCAAAATAGAAAATATCTGGGAAATTGCAAGAAAGTTTTTATCATAAGAATTAAATATTGAGATCCACATTATATTGTTATGAATATTGATCCAACATATAGTTGGTTTGTTTCATACAATGTTTACTTTTGTAAATAAATAAAAAAATATTTGTTTTTGTGTGCACATGAGGATGGAAGTTGAAAGGTCATCCACCTTATTTTTGTCCTTAGCGTATCTTCGGAGAATAAGGAAGCGGAAGAGTCAAGCTCTTCCACTTCCTGTAGCTTTTCATCTTTGTTGAGAAAATTGTTTAAATATGGGATAAAAGCCTATGAACACCCATCTCAAGCTTTGTATTGTTTTTGTTGAGATTAATAAAATTGTCTCAGCCAAGATAGTTCTTGGAGAGACGGCCTCTATTTTGTACAGATATCAGCATGCATAACTCCAAACTACACAATAAAAATTCAGACCTTTAAAAGCTCTATCAGACTGGTTAAGAGGAAAAAATCAAAAATTCAGCCTCACAATAAAATACCTTACTGGCTAACCTCACTGGTTACATTCAAGGAAACCGTTCCTTAGGAGACACCAATCTCCGTACTGAGCACCAACCCAGTTTGTATGTAGGCACCAACCTACTTGAACTATGGAGCTATGACTCCAATGTACAAGATGGATTCACAAGTAAATCCAATTCAATGTTCCTTGTTTCAAGTCTAATCTATAACTGCTCACCTTTTTCTCATTGTCTGTGTGCTCTATCTTCTTGCTTGCTTAATCTCGGTTTGCATGTCTCTCACTCTGTATTTGCATACATCTGGTTATGCTTTATTCAAATACACTTCATTCCCCTTCTTCTATGTGTTTTATTCTGTCTACATATTTCTTTTGTCGACAGCCCTTTTTCTCACACTTGAAAACGTAGTAGCAGCAACGACAACTATATGATATGTTAAGAGTCGTGTTTATACGAGGGTTCATTAGGGTTTCTCGACTCACTTATTGCATTCACATTCTATAGGCGCTAAACCAATTTCCGTTATGGATTCTCCTTTAATGCGTATTTGACTTTTGCATTTTCTCACGTCTTGGTTCTTGCATCATACAGTAATTGTCTATTCTCGTTTCTATCTTTGACAACTGCGGGCTTCTAGTCATAATTGCGTTGTTTCCTTTTCGTGTCTTGGTTCATGCATCACGCTATAATGTTCTGGTCTCTTCACTATGTTTGGCAACTACTGGATTTATGTCTTAAATGCACAACCTTCTTAATCGATGATTGACTAGTTGGATCGATCAATCTCAAGCTCTGTGCAATCATTTACAGGTTTTGTCTGTTCCTTCAATAATTTGTTGAGAGCTATTATGTGTGCCTTTGATTTCTTTCTTTGCGCCATCTCTAACTATCGAGCCCCTTTTTTATGTTTTCTACTATGTCTTCTATAGTTGGATCACTTTCACTCCTTTCAATTTACTCGAATATGCTCGATCTTTAACTTTGTCATTGTGCATAAACCTTCGAGCACCTTTAAGGCTTTGGATTCACTTGCTCCGTTGGATCTTTTTAATCCTGACTTGTGTCTGTCGTTGGATCATCAAAGATGCTCGCTCTTTATGTTGACTAGATAATTAACCTTCGACATGTTGACTTCATCTCACTTCTTTCGACGTCTTTGAGATGCTTCCCCTTCATCGATCTCTTCAGACTTGCTCGAGTTTTAACATATCCCCTTCGGGACAATTTCCATGGACTTTTTGTCCGAGTCTCCTTTTGGCACTTTTGTTTAGGACACATACCCTTTGGCTTTTCTACAAGGGTCCTCTTGCCCTTCGGAACTTTTGTAACAATCCACTTGGCCTTCAGACATCTTGAGAAGTGCCCTTCGGCTTTCTTGAACGGTCCACATACCCTTCGAAACAATTTCTGCAGGCTTTTTGTCTAAAAGATTTGTCCTTGCCAATATTCTCGAAAAAATTGTCTTTACCAATTTTTTCGAAAGAATTCTTAAAGACCATTTCGAGTTCTTCATTCAGCATGACTTATAGACTTGAAAGAAGTAAAGTCATCTTAGAAACCTGATCAACTCACTTAGACCGATTCAGGTTTTTCATATTGCTTAACTCATAAACATGAGAGAAGCAAAGTTACTCTGAAATCCCGATTACCTCTTCCTTGACCCATTCAAGTTTGCCACATTGCTTATCTTATAAACATGAAAGAAGCAAAGTGCTTCCAAAACCCTGATCAACTCTTCCAGACCCTTTCTGGTTCTTGAGACAAATTGACTTATGAACATGAGACAAGTAAGGTCGTTGCATAAACCCAATTAACACTGCTAGGCCCATTCAGGTTCTCGAGACAACTTAACTTATAAAGTTGAGAGAAGTAAAGTTGTTCTGGAATTTCGATTTGCTCTACAAGACCCATTCGGGTTCTCAAGACTGCTTTACTTATTTTATAAGTAGAGTAGAAGCTCTTTATAAGTCCGATTTGCACTGTAAGTTTGTGCAATTCAAATTTTGACATTAATACAGAATAACACCTGCTTCCTTTGACATCAATGACAATATCACAAACATCAATGACTATTTTCAACAAACAGGTCAATGAGTCTTGAGAGTTCAAACAATTACAATAAAAAAAGTACCGGGATAAGGACCCTAGGATCAGAACTAACTTAAAAACAAGAACCCTGGAAGAGAATTCTTGTAAAATAATTGAGAAAATTCCTTGAGAAAAGAGAAAAATAATCCTAGAAAAATTAATGTGGCGTAATAGAGGAAATTACAATCACAATATAGCAGAAAAATAGACATTAAACCACAAAAGCGTGGATAAATAACATTTGGCAGATAGCAATTTATGTTCATGACTTGACTATATCAGATCATTGGCCAGTTAAGTTGTAGTCACAGCAATTCCAAAAAGTAAAGTCCCATTCAAATTAAAAATCGTTTGGTTACACCACCTATACATATACCACTTAGTCCAGATATAGTGGAATGAGAATAACTACATCAAAGACTATCAAATCAAAAAATTCACTTGCCAACTCAATCTTATTACTGAAGGAATGGAATCGAGTTAACTTTGAAAACATATTCATAAATATCAAAATTTACAAAAAAACATTGACCACCATTTAAGCACAAATAAGGGAATGTCATAACAAAAAACAATTCCAACATGATGAAAATAATCTAACTCAAAAATTGGACCTACAGAAAAATGAGGAAATCTTAAAGAGGCAAAAACGCAAAACAACATGGATAGCAAAAGGGGACAGCGACACAAAAACCTTTCATTAAATAGTCCCCAAGATAATGTACATAAATATGAATGTTTGTCTCAAATCCTCAAAAGATAGGATAATATACAACTTTGTGGACATACATTCAAACATAGTTTACCCAAACAGGATATACCATTATTATCTACTAATTAAACAAAAAGAAGTCATCCTACTAACAAATACGTTGAACATAAACCAAGAAGTATCAGGACAACAAATAAAGGTTAACAAATCCCGTATGCTCTTCCAAAAATCTAATGTAAGAACAAAACAGGGGCTTTCACGTATAATGCAATTTTAAACAGCTATACCACCAACCAAATATCAGGGATTGTCACTATTCCATAAACTCCACAAGATAGCAAACTGGGGGGAGCCAAGAAACAAGATACAAGCCAAATTTAATAGTTGGACTACGTGCTAGTTAGCGCTTGATAGACATACGCAACTAATTAACTGTGATTTGCAAGTGATTAAAAACATCTTCTTAAGCTACTTCCTTTTCCCACAACATTTCCGATGGATTTTATTGATAGTCAATAGAAATTCTTATGGAAAGGTTATATCAACTCAATATTTTTAGATACTGTGCAGAAAAATAACAATGACTCTTTCATCAAGACAAATAAATATCAAGTGTTGAACACACCTATCTACTAAGAAGAGGGGTGAATCAGTGGATGAGCTAAAACTAGTTGATTAAAACTTTTAGAGGAGATATCAATTCATATGCATATTAAAGAACAGTTGCAAAAATCACACACACACGCACATAAAAGCACATTACATCAGATTTATACGTGAAAAACCCAAAGCGAAAAACCACAATGAGAATAGATGCTAGAATCTACTGTTCTAATCCATCCTCACAGTTAAATCACCTCACTGGTAAAACCACACTGGTTACATTCAAGGACACCTATCCTTAGGAGACACCAATCCCCTAACTGAGCACCAACTCCATTTTTCTGAAGGCACCAACCAATCAAAACTATGGATCTACAACTCCAGTATACAATACAGATTCACAAATGAATCCAGTTCAGTTTCTTTGTTACAAGTCTAGTCTGTAACTGCTCACTCACTGCTCAGTCTCTGTGCTCTTTCTTTCTGTCTACTCAATCTCTTTGTGTCTGGATATATTTCAGTTGGACACACTTCATTTCCTTTCCTTTATGCCTTTTACTTTGTCTGCATATGTTTGGTCATATTCTACTCAAACACGCTTCAATCCCCTTTCTCTCTTCTGCCTTACTGGTTCTATGTCATTATATCCTCTGTTTGACACAGTCCGGTTACACCTGCTGCTTCGGCCTCTCTTCCTTTGTGTCTTTTATATACTCTTTGTTTGACACATCCACGTCCTCTACTTGGTCTCGATGCCTCTCTTTGTGCTATCATGGTCTGTGTCTGTATATTCTATTAGTCACACTTCGTATTGCTCACTTGTTTTGGTTTAACAATAGTCTGAGAAATCACACAGAATAACAACCTTTTGCTCTATCTGCCTATATCTCTCATCGACAACGTTTGACTCTCTTCTAATTGCAATGGCAGCAGCAACAAAACAATGCTTTTTAAGTCGTGTATATAAAATGAACTTTTTAGGGTTCCAAGTCTCCAATTGCGTTCATACTTTAGCTGCGCTTAACCGGTTTTCATTCAATACAACTTTGACTAGCACGCTTCTCGTGTCTCGGTTCATGCATCACATTGCAATAATCAAGTCCCTTTAATATGTTTGGCAAATGCCGAATTTAGGTTATTACTGTGCCATTTCCTTAATCGATGATTGATCATTTGGATTGATCAATCTCGGGCTCCGTGTAAACTTTTCAAGCTCACCATTTGTCTGGTCATGTCTTTAATCGAGGATTATTCATCTTGTCTTTGGCACCAATCACTATCTATCTTGAACCATTAGATGTATGCCCTATTTCTTCAGGATCGTCGATCTCTCTTGTGTTAATCGTCGAGCTTTTTCTTTCATCTTGATATCTTCTATATGATAGGTTTGTTTTCGCTCCTTTTGATTATATTTGATATGCTCAATCTTTATCTTTGCCAATATGCCTTTTGGAAACCTTTGCAAGTGTCCTCTATTCATTCAAACTTTATCCTTCGAACAAATTTGTTGCGGCCTTTTGCCAAAGTCCCCTTCAAAATCAATTTTCACTCGTTTTTTGTCCGAGTCCCCTTTAGGACAATTTCTGCAAACTTTTTGTCTGAGTCCCCTTCGGAACAATTTTTGCAGATTTTTCATCCGAGTCCCCTTCGAGACAATTTCCACTGGCTTTTTGTCCAATTGCCCTTCAGAATTCTTGGAAACGTCCACATACCCTTTGGCTTTTCTGTAAAGGTCCTCATACCCTTCAACCTTTCTGCAAACTACCCTTCAGCACATTTGAACAGTCCACATGCCCTTCAGACTTTCTACAAACTACCCTTCGGCACATTTGAACAGTCCACTTGCCCTTCGGACTTTTTGCAAACTACCCTTCGGCATTTATGATCAGTCCACTTGCCCTTCGAACTTTCTGCAAACTATCCTTCGGCATTTATGCAAGTGTCCACATACCCTTTGAGCTATTTTCTTTGGACTTATTTTCTTCGGACTTTATGTCCGAGAGAATTCTACGAGGCACTTTCTCCAAAAGAAAAACACTTCCTTTGGATCTTTTTGTTCGAAACGATTGTTCCAAAAGAATTCCCAAGTTGATGAGACCAAGCCTTTTCATGAAAGTCCTTCGGACTTTTTTGTCTAACAAGAACTTAACCTATTTTCCCAAAAAAATTGCCTTCACCAATATTGCCAAAAGAAATGACTCATCACATTTTTCCGAAAGAAATGACTCAACACATTTTTCCAAAAGAACTGACTCAACACATTTTTACGAAAGAAATGACTAAGACACTTTTTCTAAAAGAATAAATCAAGCTCATAAAATTGACTAAGTGTTGAAACATTTGCACACACAACCTTATGCATTAGAACTTAGACCAATATTTCCGAAAGAATTGACCAAACTTGTGAAATCGAATAAGTGTTTAGATACCGTTCAACTGCTTGGTGTGATTGATTCCTCCGAATGCTGCTATATATGCAAGTGTAGTCACCAACAACCTATGTACCTAGCCATATTCAACAAGCGAGCAAAGACATTCATATGACTGCTCTTGGAAGTCAAGATGCACATTCAACCTCCATGAGGACTCTACAACTGATCTGTTTAGCTCAACACAACTCAACACCTTTGTCATTAATGCTTGATGGAACATTCATCATTTGACATCAATGACAATATCACAAACAACAATCTCCTTGTAAACCATAACACTCAAATTGCCAACATCAAGGACTTCCAACTATTCAACAAAGCATTTGCAATTAGGCCAGACAAGAATATACAATTACACATAATATTGGAGAGTGTTAATTCATAAAAATTACACTGTAGAAGTAGAACCAAACAAGTATTCATTTTGGATACAATAGCCAAAGGATTTTCCGGCTAGAAAAAATAAGAGATGGCATTCAATAACTAAAGACAAATTTCTTCTAGGATATACAAGATGACAAGAAAGCACACTTTGTTGTCATGTCCCCTTTTGATCATGACACTATTAAAGACCCTTAGCCTTGTTGGTTTCCCGAGGGTTAAGGAAAAAGAGGAAAAAGAAGGGAAACATTTGGGTTCTTAAGAACACTTGTGAAAAAAGCACTTTATTGTTATAAAGTTCACTTAAGTTGGGACCCTTTGAGGGTTATCGGCACCTAATCCACTTAAGTGGATTATAAGAGATGTTCTTTTTATATTTTGAAAAAGGTGCTTTTTGATTTTCACTTAAGAAGGAGACATTTGAGGGTCATAGGAATTTAAGTGATTAAGTAAAAGCTTAATAAGAAAAGGTCATTTTTATATTTGGATAAATTCCCCTCCCTTTTGGATGCACCCCTTTAGGGAAAGGCTGTAAAGGTAAAGGGAGGATCTTGTGGAGAGGTTCATGCTATTTTTGATAATTGATTTCATCAAGTCTTAATCACAAAAAGCTGGACTTTGCCTTGAGGACAGAATCCCTTCAAGGTTGTTTGGAACAAAGATGAAAACCCTTGATTTCAGACCTAGGGCAACTTCGTAAAGTGGTTGTATTGGACTACAATGGCAGCAAAGGGGTGTTATCAACACCATTTCTCTATTTGCAGGTGGAGCGACCAGGTTGGTGGACTGCAAGAGCTGATTAGGAGCTGGTTTTAGGGCAAATAGCTGGTAAAAATTGCAATGATCTACTTTTGGGGGGCAGCAAACCCATCTTGGGGTGGAGCGAACGTCTTGGAGTGCCTATTGAGGCCTTTTGGTGGGTGTGGAACAGCCACACAATATTCTTCTATTTTTTTAATCACTTTGCAGCAAATAATACTTTGGAAATTTCAATTTGTGGGTCCTATTGTTGCTGGAAATTATTGTGTATTTTTCCCATAATTTTCAGAATTATTAAATAATATTTTGTGGTGATTTTGTTCTCTTTACAGCTTTCTGAATTTTATTACAGCAGCTAGGGTTTCCATAAAAATCAGACAATAAATTAATTGCTAGGTTTTGTGGAGAAATCCTTATTTTTAGTTGGCAGCCCCGAAAGGGACATTCCATTTGTATATAATATATATAGATATAGAACTGATACAATAAAATTGAGCAACAACATAAAGTATCAGTTTCCTTAAATTTAGAGCTGGAATTGAAAGGACTTCTGACAAAATGAGATTACATAGTGTGTTATCAAATATCATCTAATGTTAGAAAATGGAATTCCTTAACTTTTAGGGGCCTAGCCATTCAGCATAATCTCTCAATCCAACATTTCATGGAGGATCTCAAAAGCGGGCACATTTTCATAAATAAGGCAAAGGACATTATAAGTTGGAGTACCTTGTAAAGTTAGCATCCACATTGCTAGGAAACGGAAATGGAAATGGGTCCGAAACACGGAAACACGAATTTTCCAAAAAATCTTGGTTTGGAAACGTCATGGAACGTCCATACAATATACTACAATATATATATATATATATATATATATATATATATATATATATATATATATATATATATATATATATATATATATATATATAGCATAATACTCATTTTTAGTCCATAAAAAATAAAATACTTAAAAAATATAATATTCATGAAAGTTCAAAAGATTCAACATGCACAAATTTTCACATGTTCACGAATCATTTGTCATATCATGTGTTATAGCCCAAGTTCAAACTTCAAACACATAATGTACATTCAAATGATTATAAACTAGAAAAAATCATGTATTTTTCTACTTCAATTTGCTCCTTGCTTCTAAATTCCTCTTCAAACCCAAAATGCTATGTTGTTTCTTTACAGACTTTTACCCGTTAGAATACTTTTTATTTTCATAATTGTTTTTTGAATAATGATCTCTAGTTTGGTGTATCTCAAGGTGGTGTACCTCATGTTTCACCCATGCAAACATAACAAGTTTTTAATTCACACCCTTATTCTCTATCAATGATCCACAAGTTTAGTGAAGCACTTTTGGCTAGGGATTTCAGGGATCCATGTAATAGCGAATCCCAACAACATGGAAGGAAAAATCAGTGCAACTACCAATAGAGTCCAAATACAAACAATCAATCAAGCAGAATTAACAGTGACTGGCCACAGTTCAGATCAAATACATGTATGCAAAAGAAATTGAAAGCATTGTTTGCGTGCAACTAGCTGCCACTCATACTCATAGCAATAAGCAGAATTAACAGTGACTGGCCACAGTTCAGATCAAATACATGTATGCAAAAGAAATTGAAAGCATTGTTTGCGTGCAACTAGCTGCCACTCATACTCATACCAATGATCCATATGTAGATGATTATTATCATCACTTGTGCAAGCCAATAAAGCCTCTAGTTTAACAATGTATTCTAGAAGACGAGGAATTTTTTTTAAAGTTTTAGTTGTTTTTTTAAAACATAATCAATGATTTTTCCACCAAATCGCCTAGGAAACTGCCCAAAAACGTCTGAAAACATGATGAAAACTTTATGGACATTTTGGTCATGTTTCCAAGTGTTTCCAAGATATTTTCGGAGTGTTTATGCAACGGAAGCGTTTCTAAGCATAAATGAGGGGGGCTTGGGGCATTTCCCCACATCGTAGGTTAGCATATCAAACTATAGTAGGCTAGAACATTACATACATACTAGGACGGATATGGCCAAAAAATAAAGCTTTCATGTGTCTTACACTCCGTGATAAAATATTGGCAATTGTAAGATCTTCCATTTGCTTGTATTTGTAATCACTTGAGCCATTCTTCTATGCGCTTGGATTTCATTGAATTTTTGGCCTCTTGGACCTTTATTTTCACTTCCAGGTCTAGATAGTCTCAAAACAATGTTCAATCTCACTAACAATGACATTAATCTATCTTCCTACAAAAAAATTTCTAGAATTTTATCATTTTTTGTACAGGATAGAATCGACCAGAATAGGAAAGAAACGTTGACTGCTACTATCCTAGTTTCTCGATCTTGTTCTTTGCCTCTTTCTGCTTAGAACTGGTATTTATAGAACACAAAGCCATAATTTTGTCAATTGCCACATTATTCATGCAGTATCACTATGAAATTTCTAGTTTTGCATGTAAAATCTTTTTGTTTTCAAACTCTATTGTTCATACATGCAACATTTTTCTATTGTTGCATGTCTAGTTTGGCACCTTGTCAAAACAGCTCCCACGCCAACATATCACGCAAGGGGAGATCCTTGCGTGGTCACTCGAGGCGTGGGAGACAGAGGATTTGGGGCAGGTTAGGGGTAGTTGCGTACAATGGCGACATCTACACTATTTCATGCATTGTTAGGCACGCATGTCGGGACTTTAGAGCGAGTGTTATATTTCCTTGGCAAAACATGGCAAAAGTAATGCACTTATATGAAAATAGCATAGACACATCATATGGTATAAGTACACTATCCTACCAACGAGGTGACATCTAATAATATTATATAGTTATAACAAGTTTACAACATCATTCCATTACTCATCAGCTCAAGATTACATGAATTGAAACATGCTCAAAGGCACTAGAATCAATCGTAACCTATCTACCCTCTAGGAACTCTGTAGCACCTCGTTATCACTTGCCAACCCCCCTCCCTCAGCCTTATGCCTTCAGCCCCAATCATTTTAGGTTGCATGCCATCTTCCTCTTCTTAGCTCTCGACCTTTTATAGGTGTTCAAACAACATTGTGTGTCAATGGGTAGCTTAGCTACCACCAACCAGCAATTAATGTCTTTCTTGCCCATTCCCATATTTGAAATGCAGTGCTTTGCTCGAGGTCAGCTACCTCATTATCCTTCACTATTCCCAGTTGTCTATCAGAGGCAGCCAGTCTCAACATCCACCGCTTGCTTTTCTTAGATCCCACAAACTTTGACAGGTCTGATAGGCCTGTCGCTGTCAAGTTGTCACTTTTGTTGGATTTTTGGCTATCATGTTAGGCTCGCACATGCCTTGCTGGTAGATGTTGTTGGGGTGCATGCACATATAGAGGGGTTCGGATTGTGCCTATTACAATTGTCTTGCGTGTGTTGTGTTGCCTCTGTCTCGCACGGGCAAAGTGCACTCATCTACAATTTTACATTTGACAAAATTAGGATGTATAATCAGTTACTTCCATACATATTTTAGTCTCCTATAGATTTGTATCAGTTTCAATTCACATTCCATAAGGGGCAAGTTTCTTATATTTGGCCAGTTCAAAATATTTGCTAGTACATCTCTTTCATTGCCACTTGTCGCAAACTATCCAAATTTCAATCCTTTCTTCTATTTTCGACACCTTGGTTTCCTCTCAATATATTTTGTTGTTGATTTTCCATATTGCAAAAATACAAAAAAACCATGTAGTCTCAAAAAAATGCAAAAACATTCAAATATTGTCAAAAATTCAAAATCAGGACCTGAACATGGTTAGCAATCTAGTTTACATATTTACAATATGTTTTTTATCTCATGATTAGTAGATAACATATTCTTTCCATATCACACATGCATTTCATGGGTATTGTTGACCATTTTGGTCCTGCAGGCCAAAATCCGTCCCCCCTTTTCCCCTGCTCTTTTGAGCCAGTTCATTTTTTTATTTTGCACAAGTCTTGGAGTTTCTACGGACTCTGCAGGCATTTCTACGAACTCTGCAGGCATTTCTACGAACTCCACAGGTATTTTTATGGACTCTGCAGGCCTTTCTTCTACGAACTCTGCAGGGAAGTTTTCTACGGACTCTGCAGGCAGAAACGACTTCCCAACACTTAGGCGCAAAATGGACCATTTCAAGTGCCCTCGCGGAGTGCAGTTCGGGACTCAAGTGCCCTTGCGGAGGGTAGGGAACACTTTCAAAGAGGCCAAAGAGAAAGCCGAAAAGGTAAGTTTCCTTCGGAAATCTGTTTAAGGCAAAGAAGAGAATTTCTTCCAAAGAAATTCTTCTGAAGAAAATCTTGCTGCGGAAAAGACTAAGGAAAAAAGCATAGAATAATTTCTTCGGACTTTTGTCTGAAGGAATTCCTTCGGACAAAAAGTCCGAAGAAATTCGGAGAAAGGCCACGGGAGGAAAACCCGAAGAAACTCTCCGAAGGAAAGGAACGAGCGAAATAATTCTTGCGGACTTTTTATCTGCAGAAAAAGTGGCCGGGAGAAAATCCGCGGAAAAAGTGGCCGCGGGAAAAAAACCCGAGGAAAAGCTCCGTAGAAAAGAAGCGAGCGAGACAATTCTTGCGGACATTTTGTCCGTGGGAAAATAGCCAAGGGGAAAAGGCTGCCAAAGGATCCCGAAAGGCAGGTGCCCTTGCGGGGGACTCTCGGCTACCGAAAGAAAGGCACTTCTCCAAAGTCGAAGGGGCATCTTCCCTTCGGGAGGGTCCAAAGCAAAAGCTCGAAGGTAAGGGAGCAACAAAAGGGCCCAAGCAAAGGAAAAGGCCAAAAGAATTCCAAGGGGTGACGGGCCCGAAGACGTCAAAATCAAGCACGACGAACTAGCCCTTGGAAGTTCAAATACGGTGACGGGTGCACAGACGTCAAATTTAAGGCTCATGAAATAGCCGTTGATTTTGAAAATCTTAAAGAAGAGCCCAAGGAACTCAACGACCCACCAAGAAGATAGTCCCGAGGGCCAAAGGAGCCAAAAAGAGACAAAACCAAGAAGAGACAAAGTGCAGAAACGGACAAACAGTCCAGGGGGCAAAGAGAGGTGTCGACTCAAGGATTTATTCCTGCAGTTGGAACAATGCTTGCCAGGTGGTCACCAAATGGCGCAAACAGTAAGCGGCGTGGCCTATCTCCTCCAGCATTTATGAGCAGACAAACCGCGTGAATATCTGAAGGAAGCAGTCTGTTTGCAGAAAAGGGGCACGGCCCATGCTTTCACATTAATGTTTGAACGCCAAAGTCAAGATCGGCGATTACACAGCATGGTTTTAGCAGGCCTCTTCTAGAAGAATGACATCAACAACAGTGACTTCCTCTTTTCGATGCTCTCGACGCACATGGGCCAGCTTGTCAAAGGGCGCCAAAAGTCTTTTCAAAAGGGGCACCTTTACTTCTCCTTTTTCTATATATTGTAAACTTCTCATTTTCAAAAGGATCTTCTTAGCCTGTAAGGCAAAGCTCTGCCCAAAAAATATTTGGGTTTGTAAGGCAGAACTCTGCCGAATTTTACCTTGAATCGAGACTTAGCAATTTTCACCTCCATTTGAACTTGCACTCACGCATATGTCTATGTTTTCTTTTTGTGTTAAGTCATTTTCTTTTATGCTTTCACAGAACGATTCCAGCATGTCTAGTGCATTGTGAAGTTTCTTCTTCTGCAGGTCTGCCAGAAGTGTCTATAGCAGGAATATAGGCGCATGTGAACAGGCTGCCATAATGTGTCTTAGAACACCTCTGATAGTTCTTCCTCCTTGTATCTCCAGAGGACCCCTAGCTCACTGATGCAAAAGGATTTCTCGTGTCAAATGAAGTGTATGGGAGCTGGTTCTTGATGAAAAGTGTATGTTCGGGCTGAGTGGATCAACTTTTTTGGTGTATCACCTTTTTTTAGTTTAGGTTTAGGTTCTGTTTTCAGCATCTTTCTCCCTTTTCAACCCCCCCCCTTTTTCATTTATTTGTTAGCAGTAGGGAATCCAGGACCTAAAAGATACATCGAAGGGAGCTAGCCCTTACCTAGAGACTCTCCCCCTAGTTTTGCCAGGCCCACAGGCAAGAAGGGAGTTTCCATTGTTGCGTGTGGAAGGCAGTAGCTCGGCCTCCTGTCCAGGGTGCAATCCACTGCGTCAACAGGTATCTATGGAGTGTTGTGCATAACATACAAACATTTTTCACAGATTAAGTTGTTGGACTCTCCTCTACCCATTGGCCTTGCTAAGTTGGAGGCATCTTACTCACAAGTAATATGCATGTGTTATCATTATATAACCCCTATATTGTTGAGCTTTCATTTACTTCCAATTGTCTTATTAACACTTCTATATTACATAGTGTACATAAACATGTTATTTGCTAAAATATGATCACATGCACTATGCATAGCTTAAACTAACTTTGCTAATTGTGTTCTACTAATGTTGTTTATTTGTACATAGTAGGTTACAACTTTGATTTTCTATTACGTTGGCCCTTGGCCCTTTTATGAGGTGCTTTGCTTAATGCATCTTTATGAGCTCTTGTGAGTTGTTTACGACATTTGAACATGTCCTTGCTTTGGCCCTTGGCCCTATGTGTTGTTTGCAACATTTGAAAATGTCCTTGCTTTAACCCTTGGCCCTATGTGTGGTTTGTGACATTTGAGCATGTCCTTGCTTTGGTCTTGGCTCTATGTATGGTTTTTGACATTTGAGCATGTCCTTGCTTTAGCCCTTGGTTTTAATGTGTGGTTTTTGATATTTGAACATGTCCTTGCTTTGGCCATTGGCCCTATGTGTGTGCAAATTTTAAACATGTCCCTTGTTTGAGACATTCCTCATGTTTGTATATTCTTTAGGACATTTGAACATGTCCTTGCTTTTGGCCCTTGGCACATCTATGTCAATTATCTATCATTTGTGCTTGTGTGTGTGATTGTTGAGCTTAATGAGTTTGATAAGTGCCATGATCGATATCATGGACTCCCGACATACTAACATGCTAATTCCATGAGCTTCAATGATATATTCTATGGCCCATGCCTCTTAAGTTCTATACAAAATTTCAAATATTACTATGCTAACACTTTTACATATGCTACAATTTTCAATGATTACATCTTTACTTCGCATGTTTCAAGTTAACTTTACTTTTGATATAAATGACTTGTCAAGAAAACATTCTCTCACCTCAAAATGGGAGCATTTCAGTGGGCTTCCCATGCATGATATAAGCCATTTTCAAGAGCAATCATAGTTTTAAAGTTTCAAAAATCACTATTTCAAAATTTCAAGTTGCAAATTCAGTTATTGGCACATATTATGAGAGCATATGCACTCATATTTCAAGTGTCAAGGAACATTCACATACAATTTCAAGTTCTATAATTACAATGGGGGCATGATACAGTTTTACACCACATTTTTTAGCTGCAGACATGGTAGGAGCATGGGTGTACTCCATTCTCTTGTGGGCATACTTTCAAATACCAGGATATACCAAGATTTTGCAATTTAATCTACAAGCTATTTGCAGTGGTTGATTCGGTTTAGTTGCATAGTGCATGACTTAGAGTCACTAAGCGTTGCAAAATTATGTCTGAATCCATTAGGATTCCAATCCATTTACAGCTTGGGGTTACAAATATAGACATAAATAATCAAATGGGTGATATTTTCTCTTCAAAAGAGCAAATGCAAGTTGGGGTTTGATCACCCCCAATTTTCTCCAATGGTTTGGCTAAGGAACCATCTTCTCCAAGTGCTTCATGGGAGGTGTCAATTCTCCAATGCTTCAAGAAAACATCATCACCAAGCAAAGTCACAAAAACAGCATGGATGTCACACATACAGGTGTATTCATTCCATACTCTCATTTCAATGTTCAAGTTACTCAAATACAAGCATTGAAATATAGTACAATTTTCAATTTACTCAAATACAAGCTTTTAGATTTCAATTTTCAAAGGAACAAAACAACTACTTCATGTGCTTTGCAAGGTTTGTCAAGCAATATAGTTCCTTGCACAATTGAAGTATGTAGCTCAAAGATGGTGTGTCTTCCACATTAAGGTATTATCATTTCCCCCTTTTTGATCTAACAAATGCATGAAGACCTGTAGCCTTAAGTTGTTCCCAAGGGCTACGGAAAAAAAAAAGAAAAGGGGACATTGGGGGTCTTTTAAGGGCAATGAAGCAAAAAGTACTTTATGTTCTAATTTTCACTTAAGTTGTGTTCCTTTGAGGGTCAAGGGCACCCAAGGACTTAAGTGGGAGTTATAAGGTTTGCTCTTTTAATATTTGAAAAGGTTTCCCTCCAAGTTGGACGCCCCTTTTGGAGGAATGATTATAAAATCAAGTGAGGGGATCATTTGAAGGGGGCGATTTTGGATAATGAATTTGGGCTTAAGCATGTAACACTTGGCTAATCTATTGTAAGGATAGAAACCCATCAATAGATTTTGGAACAAGGACGGAAACCCTTGGTCTAACTAGGGCATACTCCATCTAGGGTTTGCATTGTTCTTCATTGATTTGTGGTGTAATTGAGCGTCGTCTTCAAGGCAATAATTATATCTAGGGCAATGCCTAGGGTTTTGAGAAGAAATTGCAGTGAACTAGGGCTTTGAGAATTCGAGAAAACTTTTAGTGGACTTCCTGTGGTAGGAAAATTCTGATTCTTGTTCTATTTGTTAGCTGCCATTTTTATGGTCATTTTGAGCTATCATTGGCATTGTAACTCCAAGTATTTTAGGACATATGAATTTCTGAAGTTTCATTTGTTTTTGGATAATAATAAATCTTATATATCTCTGAATAATATTTGCATAATTTTATGATATTTAAAATGGTATTTGGCAGCCTCTTGAGGGCATTAAGGACTTAAAAGTAACATATAGATGTAATTTTATGCAAGTGGCAACATGGTTTGACTAAGGTTTTGGATTATTGGGAGCCCTAATCATTGATAATTGAATGTTGCTATGTTGCTGCATTTTTTATATGGTTTTTGCCTACACTTTCCAAGGGTTTGAACAGGGTTTGGTGTTTGTAAAAGGGCATTGAAATTTAGGTTGGGAGGCGCTAGGGTTTGGAGGTTGAAACCCTCATTTGCAACTTTCTTCTTCTTTATTATGAGAGCCATTGGTTACTGAAATTCATAAGGTATTTATTTGATATTTTTCAAAGTGGATTAGAGCTTTATTTTCAATGTTGAAATGCATTTACAGCATCTAGGGTTTGCTGCAATTTTCAATTGTATATTTCAGATTTCGTAGGGTTTATAGGAAAACCCATTTTTTGCATGATTGTCCCAATTTGGGGGCATTACAGGTATGGCTTTCCTTTAATATATTATTTTCATTTCTAGACTAAAGATAGGTAAAATGTAGTAACCTAAATTTGGTCATGAATACTTGATCATGTTTATTTTATCCTCTTTTACCATTGATTGATATGTGCACTTAATTGACACCTAATCTTTCAATTCGACATATTCTATGCATAAAGGAGACCTACTTTCACTACAAGGCCATCCATTGTCACCTACACAAATTATATCACTGTTGATAACATATTTATGCTTTTGTATGCTCTGAATCAAACAAAATCTCAGCAACTTTCCTAAACCTGTGTACCGATCTTTTCCTTCTGTCAAAACAATCTGAATTTCAGAAAGGAAAGTATCCTTACGGTCAATGTTTAGATCCTAAAACTCTCTAATGGGTATTTTTCCTTCTTGAACAATTATAAAAGCATATGCAATTCATTCATTTCAGACATCTTGGCAAGCTTATCAATTCTACAACAAAAGCTTATCTACAAGTGCACATTGAACGAAAGTTCCCTATTCATCCAAAATCAGTTTCCAAGCACTTCAAGAAGTCATAAGCCAAGTCTGAATTCAGTTTTATCCAGATCAAGTCTGAAATCAACACAAGAAGACCTAATTGTCAATGTCTCACCCGACTGTTGCAGAAGTTCTAGTTTTCTGCAAAAAGATAAGATCAACCAACAGAGACAACAATGACCATCACTCTTATCCTCTACTAGAAGTTCCTATCCTTGAGGGTACTCGGGCTCAACTTCTGGAAGGTTTTTAGGTTTTATGCATTTTCTCTATTCCTGCATTCTATTTTCCTATGTAGTCACCTGGTGACTCAAAAAGCTAAGCTCATCTCTCTTTTTCATAGTTTAGCCTTGTTGGTTTCTATTTTGCTTCGTCTATTTAGTTAGTTATCTTCAATTTGTTGTTCAAAACTGTATTTACAACACCCCGCTTTATTTTATTTAATTTATCTAATTAGGATTGATATTACAACATTAATTCAAAATTAGATGAAACACCAACCCACCTCTCAAAAAATATCATAGGAAACCTCATTATCTCTTAGAGTAGAGTGAAAGTCTAGTTCAAAATGCTCAACACCCCCCCCCCCCATTGCAGCTTCTTAGAATAAAAATGTGCACAAGTACCCATTTTCAAACCCTCGATAAAATATTCATAGCCAAAAGAGAGAGGCATTAAATCCTTTGTAAATTGGAAAAACATAGTATTTCAAAATTTCCTATCCTATAAATGTCACATCAAAATAAATCTCAAGTGTGCCTAGGAATTAAATACATAGCTAACTTTGAAAAATAATCATGAGAAGTCCTTCGAAATCATTGTAAAATCCGTAGTTTTTATCCACCTAATCTTACATGATTAGAAATATAAAATCCTAAAAATGACCCTTCATACTCCATGACGTCACTCTTGACATAGTCATAAAACTCGAAGTATCATTCTTTTTGTAGGTGGATTCCTAAAGAAAGTCCCAATACTGAAGTAAACCCTCGTAACATGAAAATTACAGAAAATAGGAAAAAGTTCAATAATATCTAGGAAAAGTGACAATTCTACATCTCCTCTTTAAACCCTTATATACTCTAACCTCTAGAATCCAAAATCAAAAACCCAAATGACTATCCACAAAGATACTCAGAAAGGGGGAACTTCCCCCAATTTTAAAGAGATTAGAAGAGGAGTTTCCTCCTAGTAGTGGAAAACATTTCCACTATAGTCATTTGGGATCCAAACTTTATTGCTTCCAACAAATCCTCCAGAAGCTTTTCCACCAATGAATTTATACCCCTTTTCCTTTTCTTTGGGTTTATGAAAGATAAATCTAGAGAAAACATATTTGACTGAGAAATTGTGAATGTAGAACATAGGGATCCCTACATATATGAGAAGAACCTATGGATACCTTCATGGATATAGCACAAGATATAGTTGTATGACCAAGTACACCAAGGATCCTTTCTAAAATTTTGACTATTTTGACAGAAGGACAAGATCAGTAGACAGGACAAGAACGCCCAATGCTCCTATCCCTTTCTACCGATCTTGCCCTTCCATCAAAACAGTCAAAATTTCAGAAAGGGAAGTATCCTTAAAGTCAATGTTTAGATCCTAAAACTCTCTAATGGATATTTTTCCCTCTTGAACCACTATAAAAGCACATGCAATTTATTCATTTCAAACATCTTGGAGACTTATCAATTCTACAACAAAAGCTTATCTTCACAAGTGCACATTGAACAAAAATTCCCTATTCTTCAAAAATCAGTTTCCAAGCACTTCAAGAAGTCATGAGCCAAGTTTGAAATTAGTTTTATCCAAATCAAGCCAAGCATGATCAAGTATTCAAGCCAATTCTAGATGCATTCATATAGTCAAAGGAGCACAATTGCAAGAAGCCCTTAATTGGGATAACTACATGGAGGTTTGATCCCACTTTGGAGTATTGGTATGCAAGCAATGCTCAACATAGTGGGGTGTTGAGGTCTATAGCAACTCCAACCGCTAACTTATTTTTACTCCTTCACATCCATCTATTTCCTTGTGGCACAAAGCTAGGGTTTGTAACTTCAAGAAGGCATATACAAGTCTCCACAGTGCTTCCAAAGATCAAATCATCACAAGAAGATCTAATTGTCATTGTCTTGCCCGACTATTTCAAAAGTTCTAGTTTTCTACAAAAAGATAAGATCAACCAACAAGGGCAACAATGACCGACGCTCTAGTCCTCTACTACAAGTTCTTATCCTTAAAGGTACTCAGGGTCAACTTCTAGAAGGTTTTCATATTTTATGCATTTTGTCTGATCCTGCATTCTATTTTCCTATGTAGTCACCTGGTGACTCAAAAAGCTAAGCTCATCTCTCTTTTTCATAGTTTAGCCTTGTTGGTTCTATTTTGCTTAGTCTATTTAGTCATTTATCTTCAATTTGTTGTTCAAAATTGTATTTACAACACCATGCTTTATTTTATTCAATTTATCTAATTAGGATTGATATTACAACATTAATTCAAAATCAGATAAAACACCAACCCACCTCTCAAAAAATATCATAGGAAACCTCATTATCTCTCAAAGTAGAGTGAAAGTCTGGTTCAATATGCTCAACACCCCCCCATTGCAGCTTCTTAGAATAAAAATGTGCACAAGTACCCATTTTTAAACCCTCGGTAAAATATCTCCATAGCCAAAAGAGAGGTGTTACATCCTTTGTAAATTGGCAAAACATAGTATTTCAAAATTCCCTATCCTATAATGTCACATCAAAATAAATCTCAAGTGTGTCTAGGAATTAAATCCATAGCTAACTTTGAAAACTAATCATGAGAAGTCCTTCAAAGTCATTGTACAATCCATAGTTTTTATCCACCTAATTGTTGACAATTTTTCCCCAAAGAAAAGAATGGATTTATTCAAACAGTTGAAGGGGCAAATTCTAGAGAGAACAGATGTTTTGTGGTTTTACGAGGGGGGCAAAGATCATTCCGAAACAATGGTTTATCAAAAGGGTTGTACTTCGGAAAAGGGCCTTCGGAAAAGCACTAAGAAGGACAGCCCGCAAGGCAAAAAACAAAGGAATACTTCGGAGAGTTTATAAGGGGACACCCGCAGCCAAACAGGGAGAATCCAAAAGTCCACCCAAGTCAACAAAGGAAAAGCCAGTACCCTGCAGAAGGGTCATTTTCAACATTCCTGAAGGGCATCTACCCTTCGGGAACGTACAGGAACGAATTCAAAGCCTTAGCAAAAAGCCCGGGTGCCCTACAATTTTTTCGAATGACACAAAGGGAGAGCTAAATGCCCTAGTGGAGGGCACTTGGTCGGCAACAGTACCTCTGTGTATTTCTCGAAGGGCACATTTGAAAAGCCGAAGGGCACATTTCGAAGGAAAAGACAAAAAGAAAACCTTTGGACTTTTTGTCCGAAGGAATTCGGAAGATTGCAAAGAAAGAAAGCCGACGGTAAAAAATCCAAGGGGCTTCGGAGAAGTTGAATTCGGCAAAAAGCAAAGAACAAAGTATTCCTTCGGGCTTTTTGTCCAAAGGAATTCCTTCAGACAAAAAGTCCGAAGAAATTCTAAGGAATGGCCGTGGAGAAGTCCATTTCATTAAAATCCCGAAGGGCAGGAAGGACCACTATGACTAAACCCGAAGGGCAATTTTCCGCAGGCAATGAGAAAATGGAAAGGCAAAGGACATAATTTCTTCGGACTTTTGTCCGAAGGAATTCCTTTGGACAAAAAGTCCGAAGAAATATGGAAAGGCTACGAGCAAGAAAGTCTGAAGAAAAATAAGAAATTCCTTCGGACTTTTGTCCGAAGGAATACGTCGGAGGATAAAGCCGAAGGAAAGAAAGCCGCAGGAAATACATGCAGAGAAGACAGGCCCGAAGAATTAAGTCGGGACAACCAGAAATCCGAAAGTAATGGAGGTTCACTATGCAAAAGAGGATAGAAAATAGATAATCCGACGAAGAGTTGAAAATAGAATATCTGAGGAAATATAGATTAATACATCCGAATATAGAATCTCGCCAGAAATAGACAGGGACAGGCAGACCATAGCAGGGTAAAATACATGCAAGCGGGGGCTATTTTCAAACAACGGTCAAAGCTTCAGTTGACTGGTTATTGAAGTCTTGCTCTTCTCAATATCATCTCACGCATCCGAGGGTCCAACTCAGCTCCAACCGGAGTTCTGAATTCGAATGACGAGTTGATTGTTCCAGATTTAGAGTTGACTAATTGTTAAAACGCCACATCCACTAGGAGCTTTCCATGCAAAGGAGAATGATCTCTTCAACCAACTCAGCTGCCAAACAGTCAAACTCGGCATCAAGCAGCTCACGTAGAGTTCTAAAATTAACATTGGCATGGATTTCCATGCAAAGAGAGGTGGGCAGTTCATAACAAAGACAAGTTCACTTCCTCAAGCGCAAGAAGCTTCATGCACAGACAAAAGAAAACATATTTTATTGAAAGGCCAAGTAGGCCTTGAGTTAACTGAAGTGAATCCTTCTCTTCAAATTTTCAACGCCAATCTTTGGCCTCTTGTAATTTTTCTATAAAATGGCTTTCAGCCTATATTAAAAATAATCCAATCTCTCTTGGTTAGACCAGACTCTGCCATTGGTGAGTTGTGTAACCTCTTCGATCAATAGAAGGACTGTACTTTCAGATCTCAAGCGTTGGCATAGTGTATTTTTCATTCAGCAATTTTCATAAGTGGTGAATTTCTCTCCGTTCCCAAATTTTGGTTCATACCTAGTTGCTAGATTATCCTTGTGCAGGTCATGTTAAAGTGTTCTTTATGTCTTTTGCTAAAGCTGTAAGTGGATGTTAGGTGGCTGCAAAGTGTCTTTTATCAGACCTCTCTCCATCATTATCCCTCATATTTTGGTCATTAGATCGAACCTCTCCATGAAATATTTATGCAAAAGTGATTGATTGAAATCATAGGTCTTCCTTTTCCCTTGTTCGTTCAGTGTTCAAGGTTCCAAGTTGAGTGGATCAAAATTCTAGTGTATCACCCCCTTTAGGTAGGATTTCCCCTTTATGTTTTCTTTCTCCCTTTTCCACGGTAGTCCGCAACATAGAGTAGAGATCCTAATTGATACATCATACAGGAACCAGCCTTCTCTGGAGGTTCTTCTCACCATTGAGGCACCCACCCTTGTGAGAAGATCCCATTGTTTCAGCCGGATAGAGGACTGGCCATTTCGTGCACGTCTTCAAATCAGGGCACAGCTCCAGGTTGACAACACTAATCACACATGATTAGAAATATAAAGTCCTAGAAATGACCCATCATACTCCATGACATCGCTCTTGACATAGTCATACAACTCAAAGCATCATTCCTTTTGTAGGTGGATACCTATGGAAAGTCCCACTACTGAAGTAAACCTTTGTACCATGAAAATTACAAAATATAGGAAAATGCCCCATAATAACTAGGGAAAGTGACACTTATGCAGCTCCTCTTTAAACCCGTATATACCCTAACCACTAGAATCCAAAATCAGAAACGCAAATGACTATACACAAAGATACAAAGGGTGAACATCCCCCAATTTTAAAGAAATTAGAGGAGTTTCCTCCTAGTAGTGGAAAACATTTCCACTATAGTCCTTTGGGATCCAAACATTATTGCTTCCAATGAATCCTCCAAAAGCTTTTCCACCAATGAATTTATACCCCTTTTCCTTTTCTTTAGGCTTATGAAAGATAATTCTAGAGAAAACATATTTGGGAGAAATTGTGAATGTAGAAGAACCTAGGGATCCCTACATATATGAGAAGAACCTACGGATCCTTTCATGGATATAACACAAGATATAGTTGTATGACCAAGTACACCACACTTAAAGCTAATATTTCCTTGATCCTCAAATTCTACCATCTAAACTATTTCTTTGACATCAAACTTTAGGATGATAGCCATGGTCCCTTTATAGTAAGGATCTATTTGGATCTTAATTCTATAAAGAGCAACATCCTTCCATAAAGACATAGGGCCTATCTCACAAAATTTCCCTAAAGCATTCACAATTAACTGAAAAACCTCCAACTTCCAATATTCTAAATGCAAAGAATAAAACCTAACTCAGATCTCATTAAAAACATGCATATCATAGTCCCTCAGGAAGTTTTCTTTCCAAGGATAAAGATCAATTTTATTTACTATAAAGAATTATCCGTGATGTTGAAGAATTTCATCCCTTTTCTCCTTTGAATGGAATTTAACTAGAAACCACCCTTTTAATAAATAAAGACGATTGCTTACATGAAAACCCTTCCAATTTTTTTCCAACCAATTCTCCAACTACCTGTCTTTCTAATGTCTACCTAGAAATTTCCCAAAAAGTCCTTTAGAAGAAAGATTCATACATTCCTTAGAGATTAAATATCTAGGAATGTCAATCCTTTCAAAGGAATGCTTCTCAACAAGGAATAGATCCAAAGGTGAATCAAGGTTTGATTTTGATTCTGAGGGTAGTGAATCTTCTAAGCATTCCTTGTCTTCAATGGCAAGGACCAATAATTTGTGTTGCATAAGAAGCTAAAGAAACAACACACCGGATCATCATATCATGTTCTTATTCCTATCAAATACACCAAGAATGTCAAAATGAGCATAGCATAAATGTTCCTAATTTTAATCATCCTACAAACTAACCAAGCCCTATCCAAAAAAAAATCCCTATGTGCAATTGGCTTCGAAGATCATACCATATTTGTGTTGGAATACATCTCAAGAAAAACTATCATATCTTTAACAATATAACCAAATCTCTTGAGTTTATTACCCCTAATCTACAGGTTCATCTTTGGAAAACAATGTTGCGTATGTGTCCAATACCCTCTCTCAAATCCTTTTGATTGTCCCTTGCACATGTTGTGGCATAAATCCTTTTAATTATACATTCCACACGACACGTTTTCTAGTATGCTTTCCCATACCAACTTCCATCATTCCCTGTCGACCTAAATGGAAGCATCTCTAAGACAGAGACACAGAGAGCAAGAAACACAAGAGAGTCATCTCTAACACATACAATGGCCAAGCTAAAATCTCTCATCGTAACAACAGGCCAAAAGAAATAATTGAAGGTCCTAAGCAAAATGGAGAATACAAAAGTACCATTGTAATAAAAAATGGTGAAGATATTTCCTAAAATAACTCCATTGCAGTTACTCTAGGAACAAATGTCAAATCCAATGACAACTTCCTAAAAAAACCATCGCAATACATAGCAGTAGCCCAAATAGGATCCCTTTGCTTCTTAGTATGGGCATGCAAGGAAGTCTGCAAAAATCAAATATGTATACTTCTGACGGCCCTATTGTCTCCCAAGTCACTATCCACTTGTTTAGTTCCAACACTACTTGATCACAATGTCAAAGAATGACATGTCAGCAACTTAATATGTACAAATCCTTAAATGAAAATTATCAGCATCATCTTTGATTTATGATAGATCGTAGAGGAAGGGTGGAAACACAAATTTGGGAACTCATGCTCAAGGTCCCAAGATTGCAGGATACAAACCATAATGCAAGAAATCTAGAAGAGAATGGAACAAGATATGCCTATACAGCAAACTCATACGCACAAGGAGTTGCAAACATCATTCATTCAATTTTGTGTTCCACCCATTAACAACAAGCCTATATCAGAATTTTTGGCAGCCTCGGGTCCTATTAGCCATGCAATAGGTTCTTGGTACCTTTAGAGTAGCAAAAATGAATTGTCAATAGATCTCAATCAGCACATTCAAAACCAAGTGGAAGCATATTTAAAGACTCTATAGAACAAGTAGAGTACCATGCCGAATAACCATTCCTTAACTAAAAACATGAACATTTCTAGATATTTTGTACTATGTAATTATGATAACAATGTGGTGGTCAATCACCTTTTTTGCAAAGCAGGTACTATTTTTGTTGATATATGTCCAAAAAAGACCAGGTGTATGACAAGCATATGATAAGTCACCCAGATTGATTCAGAACACAATCTTGTTTTAGGTGGCTAATAAAATTCTGAATGAGCACACACTTATATCTGGGATCCATGGATTCTAATACTAAGATTTTTCAAAAAATTTCTAGACAAAGAAAACTTTCATGGTCCATAATTTTGTACTATATTTTCTATATTTTGCTCATCAAAAAAACGATCTCATTGTTTTAAATGACTTCAGGCAACAAACATTCAAAACTACATTTATCTTGATTTTGAACTTGGATGGCTTCCTTCATGACATATCAATATGAAAGACAATTTTATCATTTACCATTCAGTCTTCATGTTCTCTTTATTCTTGGAAAAGTTTAACAATAGCTCTCCATCATTTCTAAAGCAAATTATCCTCATGGTGTATGGCTGTTTACTTTATGCTATGATGATAATTTGCTTAAGTAAATATTCTAAGCCCAAAGTCATAAAACCAACATTATTTTCACAGTCAAAAGGATGTAAAATAAATGGAGTATGTAAAATTCAATCAGCACATTGCAACAAACAACAAAGCAACAAACAAGTACCATATGTTCAAGACATCTCTCTAAGATTTCTCATATCATGCCAAAGTAATTACCTGAGAAATCAAATGCAAAATCCGTCGACATAGAACCAACGTTTTTCCCGATCCCTAAGAAACAAAATAAGTACTTATTTAGCAATTTACATCCTAAAGCAATATGAAAAATTGAATATATCAACAATTAGCCCTTAATCAAATCAAAGCATCAATCATCATATTACAAATATAAGAACAGATTATATACAAATTGCAATTAGAGAACAAAATCAAAACCTTTTTGTATTGCCTGCATTAAAATCAGTTAGTCAATTGCTTATTCGAATTAGAATGAATAGTGCAATCATGTAAAGTTAAAAACCAAGGAAACCAAATTGAACCAGAATATGATGTGGTAAGAGAAGTAGAAAACACAAAATTCACACCATTTAAAAGTGCCTAAATCAATCAACAGTATAGTTTTCTACTTCCACCCTAATCCTAGCTAAAATAGATATTGAATGACATAAGAAACAATCACCTTTAATAAGTGAAACTAAAAATCTATGCAAAAACAGTTTTAGACATCATTATTGAGCCATTGCTGCTTCTTTTTTTTTCCCTCCACAATAGATGTAAAAATATGTAGGGAGTTTTATGATATTCTGTGAAAATCATTTTGATACAACGTAAGTGGGCTTCTATGAGCTTTACATGGAAATTATCTTAACTTATAGTGTGATTAAGTCATTGAGGCTTAATTTAATTTATGAACATTTGAATGATATACCAATAAAGAGCACAACAACAAAGTGCTTATACAAGTATGAACATATCAGAGATAGAACATAAAATTAGATAACTACAACCTTATTCATATAAGCAGTGTACATTAACAAGCTATGGTACATGGAAAATATGACAAATATGAGAGCTTCCTTCCTAGACCTTCATCATTCTACATATAGGTTGGTCAATCAAGAGGTGTGTCAGTTAGACCACAGCCATTAGATACCAACCATACTGTCCAAAAATTTAATCAAGTACAATACTGCCGACACCTGTACATTGTAATTATACAAAGTCACATTTGACTACATTTATATTACACAACATAGCAACTGATTACAAATAACCTGAAAACATCCTAGCATCCTAGCTGACACAGAATCTTACAATAGCTTAAGAATTATGAGGGGGACATTGGGATGAGGAAGATGTCTCTGAGTGTGGGAGGGAAGAAGTAGATGGTACAAGTGATGTTGGATGAGATGGTTCTATTGTCAACCTAGAGTTGCACCCTGAATCAAAGACGTGCTGAAATGGCTAATCCTCTCTCCAGTTGAAACAATGGAATCTTTTCACGACGGTGGATGCCTCAATGGTGAGAAGAACTTCCAGAGAAGGCTGGTTCCTGTAAGATGTATCAATGAGGATCTCTACTCTGCATTGCAGACTACCATGGAAAAGAGAGAAAGAAACTTGAAGGGGAAATCCTACCTAATGACAGTGATACACCAGAATGTTGATCCACCTTACTTGGAACCTTGAACACTGAACGAACAAGGGACAAGGAAGACCTTTGATTTCAATTGATCACTATACAATAGTATTTCATGAGAAGGTTCAATCTAATGACAAAAACGTGAGGGAAAACTATGGAGATAGGTCCGATACAAGACATTTTGCAGCCACCTAACATCCACTTACAACTTTAGCAAAAGACATATAAAACATTGAACATGACTTGCATAACATGATAAGCTAACAACTAGGTACGAATCAGAATTTGGGAAGGGAGAGAAATCTATCATGTATGCAAATTGCTGAATGAATATACACTATGCCAACACTTGAAATTTGAAAGTACAGTGCTATTGATTAAAGAGGTTACACAACTCACCAATGGCAAAGTCTAGTTTTACCAAAAGAGGGATGAATTTTTACAAGGTTGAAAAGCCATTAATATAGAAAATTACAAAAAGACGAGATTGGCGTTGGAAAATAGAAGATTAAACTCAAACCAACTCACCCTTTACAAAAGTCTATTTTGTCTTGCATGAAAATTCCTTGCGTTGATGTCTTGACTTGAAAACCAATCAACTCCAAAACAAAAGTAGTCAAATCCACTCGAACTGCTGGAACGTTTGAAAGTCTCCCCTTTGCATGAAATCAACGCAAATGCCAAATTAAGAATTACGTTTGAACCATCAAAACGTTTCAAGCTTTGAGACAAACAAGAGTGCATGCATGAAATTTCTTTTGTTAAGCATTCCACCATTCCACTACTCGAGTCCTCCTGCAAAGCGAGCCTCTATTTAAGAACTGAAGGTGACATGTTAGAACAGTTAAATCTAGACGTGTCTATTCCTGTTCATGGCTGTTGCATGCTCTTGTATTCTCGAACTATTTAGGCATGTTCACCGTCTGTATTTGTCTTTTCCACGAATCTTCCCTTATGCCATTGTTCATGTGCATGTTCATCTTGTATTTCCGTCAGGTTTCTGCATCTAACATCTGTGTTTTGATTCTCCGAGTCATCTTCTCCCGCAGATTTTGTTCTCTGCATTTGTCTTTGCTTTCGGGCGGCTTTTCTATTCATGGACTCATCTCTGTCTTGGCTTCGTTCACGCTTTAGCTTTCAAGCTTTTGTTCCTTACTTGTGGCCTTGTCTTTTCTATCAGGCTTTTGTTCCTTACTCGTGGCCTTGCCTTTTCTATCGGGCTTTTTGTCCCTCTCGAATTTTTTTGGACAAAAAGTTTCCTTGTGCCTTCGTTTTATTTCTATCGGGTTTTCCCTGGGTATATCCTCTGTCAGGTCTTTTTCTGAATTCCTTTGGACAAAAGTCCGACGGAATTCGTCTCCTTTGGCTATCTTTCCCCGAAGGGCATGTGCCCCTCAGGAATTTTCAAAATGTCTCAGACACTATGAAGGTGCCCTCTGCAAGGTCTTCTGCTTCCCAAAAATGCCCTTCGGGCTTCTTGATTTGGTCCTTTTAGTCGCTTGGGTGCCTTCCGCAAGGGTAAGGTTCTTCCAGAAGTGCCCTTCGAAAGAATGGAAAAGGTCCACTTCGCTGCATAGTGCCCTCCGCAAGGGCTATTCATCCTCAAAAGTGCCTTTCGAAACTTTTGAAAGGGTCCTACCACCGACTAAGTGACCTTCGCAAGGGCAGGTGTCCTTCGAAAAAATTGATTTTGTCCTTGGGAACTTTTGCCAAGGTCTTCTTCGTGCTTGAAGTGTCTCCCGCAAGGGCACATACCCTTTGGGGTTTTTGAAAATGACCCTTCAGGAAAAATGAAAGGTCCTCTCAACCCCTGAGTGCCCTCCGCAAGGGCAGTTGCCCTTCGGGCTTTTTGAAAGGCACCCAGGCTTTTTGAAGGGCACCCGGGCTTTTTGAAATTGTCCTTCAAATGAATTGTCTGTGTCTTTAGAAACATAAAGTGAACCAACCCGAAGGGTACATACCCTTCGGTACTTTTGAATTGGACCTTCCCAAAGGGCAGGTGCCCTTCGGGTCTTTTCAACTGTGCTTTTCCTTTTCCTTCAGACAAAAGTCCGAAGAAAATACACTTTGAACAACTGCCACTTAGTCATTTTTTTGGACTTTTACATAGTCCTTTGAGATCTCTTTCGAACAAAATGTCCGAAGAAATAGTCCACCTCTTCTAGCCTGAAAAAAGCCTTAGGAAGACAAAATAAATGAACTTACAGTTTGTATGGCTTGGCTTTTGGCGGTACATGATGCTTAGAAGAGGAGAAAAAACCTTTCGAACTGCTGTAGATGACGCTTTTAGAAGGAGAAAAACCCTCTTAAAACTGTTGCATGTGTCCTCCTTTTGAACGAATTGTATGCTCTATATGATGGCTGTAGGAGTCCATCAGAATTTACATGGTCGTAGGAGACCTTTTCATCATCATTTGCATGGTTGTATTTGCACATTTGGCTGTAATCAAGAAAGCTCCTTGGAAACCTTTGAATGACTAAACTTCACCATACTATAGATGACCACTTTGGCTTATACCTAGCTGTAGATGGCCACTTGGGTGGCTGTAAATGCACATTTAAGAACCCCAAAACTGATTCACAAGACAAACTTGGCACCATAGCAAAGTTTCGAATAGTAGGGGTGACAATTTGCCCTGTGGGGGCAAAATTGTCAACAGGTTCCAATGATCCTAGTGACGTTCCAACTAACCCGGACCCTAAAGAATCCATTTTACCAATCTTCAAGCTTGTACCTCATTCATTTGCTTCTTTAGATGGCAATTAGTTTTCATTTCTTGTTGGCGATTGTACTCCACCATTTGTACAACTTCTTGGATTTTCCCCATCAACTCTCTCATAGAAGCTACAAGTTGATGCAATCAAGGATAGGGGGTCTAATGAAGGACAACCTTGTCCTTACAACCTTCCACTACACACACAAAATATGAGACTAGCACTAAAACACACTTTTATTAATCCTTCTTGAGGAAGTATAGAGATTACACACACTCACTCTCCCTATGACTACCAAACAAGAGAAGAAACCTACACTTTCCCTCCTTGCATTGAACACTGATCTCTCATATTCTAAGCCTTCCTCCTCAAACACCTCCACTACCTTGGAAGATCTCCTCTAACTTCAATCTACCTTCTCCAGACCCTACCGGTCCCTTTTGTGCTATGTGAGTTGACTCTTTGGATCCCTGTGAATCTTGAAAACTCTCCAAATGGGCACTTAAATGTCTTTGGGCTATAATTGTGCATGTGCAACTGCCACATCAAAACTAACACTTCCTAACAAAGTGGTGGTTTCGTAACCACCACTTTACACAAACCTACATTAATCAATGCTTTCATCATGAGACAAAGAACACCTTGTCTCATTACCTAAAACCACTCCTCCCTTCTAGGAGAAAGTGAAAGTGTGATGAAGTCCAAGTATGTTGTCTTCAACTGTGGAAAGCCCACAAACACAGAAGATATATTTTTGTGTGATGCAACATTGCTTGACTACTCGGATGCTCCTACATCAAAAGTTGATCTCATTCAGCCTCTACCTTTGATAATCGAGCTCGCATAGCTGAAAGCTCCTCCTATAATTCAATCAATAGAGCCTCATCATATGTGAGTTGTGTTTGTTACTAAAGTTGATCCTCAAACCACTAACACTACTATTTGAATTTTGTATGTCAATCATTTTTCTCCCTCATGGATGTTAGATAAATTCAAATATAGTTAGGCAAACTAATGGTTGTTTATGTTTGCTAAAATAGGTAGATTAGTTTGTCTGTTCAAATCATGTAATAAACTATTTGCTAGATGAGTGTGGTGTTCATTATGGGCAACCAAGTTATATATAATGGGCATTATGCAATGTAATTCACAACTTGTGTAATGAAGTCAATATGTTATCAAAGTCATTACATTAAGACAAACATTTCATTTTTGTGTTGGATATTGTAGAGAAGAATTGATGGCTGGATATTGCAGAAAATAATAGGTGACTGCATACATAAACATCGTTGAGGCCCTACAGAGTCTCATTGCAAACAAGTAACGTCCAATCTATCATGCCTTCTTTTCATAGGGACATCATTGAAGACCCTCAGACTTAACAATTTCCCGGGGGCTAAGGGACAAGTAAGAATGGAAAGAGAATTAAGTGATTCTGATTGAATATATGTAAAAGGTTCTTTATGTTTCAAGAAATCACTTAAGTTGGGGCCCTTTAAGGGTCATGAGCATTTTTTTTTAAAAACAATCTTCCTTATGATTTGAATTTGTATTTCCCTCCCAATTGGGCGTGCCCCTTGGGGAAAGTGGTTTGAAAAGAAAGGAGGATTTCAATTGAACGTATGCTATGTTTTGAATATTAAATCAAGTATGTCAAGCTTGGTCAAAGCATTTTGAGGACAGAAACCTTCAAAGTATGAATAAGGTGTGAGGACGAAATCCTTCATATCTTCTATGTGAGTGGCTCTATATCAAGGGCTACAAAATGGTGCTTTAACCGGGAATTTCAGATTGTGGATGCTAAGCGACTTGTTTTTAGGGGTTGTTTGATATGTCTGGAGGTCATTCTTTGGGTGGTGAATTGCATGGAGGTTTGAAGTCCCCTCTTTGAGGGTTGCTCTACAAGGAAACCCTCTCCCAGGGTTTGGATATTAATTCTGATTTATTGTTGATTTATTCCAAGTTGGGCGCTTGGGTTTGGAAGCATTGTAAGGTCTTTTGAGTGGCCACAGTATGCCCTAATTTGATAACAATAATTCTAAAATTATTGTTATATTTTTCTAATGTTTATCGCGTTGATTTGAGGTCATTTTGACACTAACTGTGGTCCATTAAATTTTGGATAATATTATTGCAATTTTCCTAAGGGGGGCGATTCACTTAGGAGACCATTGGAGATCTTTGGGGGTACTTTTTAGGCCCTAAATCTGGATATATATTTATATGATTTATTGATGCAATTTTTGGGCTTTGGCAACTTCATTGGGAAGTCTATCGATCACTTTAGTACCATAGTTCGAGGTCATGTGATGTTATAATAATTTATATAATTTTTGCATAATTATTTATGATGTTGCAAGGGTTTGAAGATAGATTTTGACAAGGAAAATCGCAGCTGTACTTTCAAGGGAACATCAGAAATAATACAAGGGTAATATTCAGCAGTATCCCTCATTTCACTTCGCTAAAAGAGTTATTTGTTACAGCACCTCTATTCTGGATTTTTTGGTTAAAATTCCATATATTTTAAATTCAGACTGAGCAGAATAATAGCAGTGATTTACTATTTATCTTCTTCTACATTGACGTTGTAATGTCCCCATTTCTGGTTCACAAGTAAACATGTATTGAAGACCTTTAGTCTACTTTTCCCCATAGACTAAGGGTTAACTTTTGAAGATTTTATTTTATTAATTGATTAAAATTGCCCGAATAGTGATTTTTATCATTTGACCATAGAAGGCAATTTTAGTTAGTTAATAGAATATTATTAAAAAGTGGTTTTTACCATTAAAGCATTTTATAAAAGCAGTTTTAACCACTATTGCACTTGAGAGTTTGAATAATAATTGGAAAAGGTATTTTAATTAATTGTTTTTCCAAAAGTGATTTAATCACTTTTGTAAATTAGGTAAATTAATTAATTATTTATTAATTTATTGCATTAGAGTAGTTTTAATTACTAATTCTATTTTGGCAATTAATTTAATATTATAAGTGGGGAAAAGAGTAAATGTCGGCTTGGCGGGAAAATAAAAGAAGAAAAGATATTTTGAAAAGTGGTTAAGTGATTTTAAAAAGATATTTTACCTCCAAAAGTGGTTCCCACCACTTTGAAAAACCATATATGGACATGAGGGCTTCTATTTTCGATACGCTAATTTGATATATTGAATCTTCACTTTTTAAGAAGGATTGGGATGTGAATGCCCAAGGTTGCGGGATGTGAATGACCAAGGTGGTTGTTGTTGATTGAAGAGTGATTTCACACAGAAATCACATTGAAAGCATTCTGCTTTTTTTGTAGGTTGCTGATTTGAAGAAGTATTTCCATTTTTTTGCATTTTAAGTCTATTTTTGAAGACATATGAGCAAAGACATCAGATCTGAAGCGACTGATCAGACTCAAAACATTTGTGAAGGCTCTAGGGTGGAGCAAACCCCTCTAGGAGTGTGACATCACACTCCCTAAGGGTGACTTCACCTTTGGGACTATAATTTTCACTTTTTGTGGACGTTTTATGCTCGAAAAATTCTACAATAAAGATCATTGGATTCCTCTTACTTTTGTGGTCGTTTTGATATATCATTTGTGTTGTTTGGCTAAGTGTTTTTGGAGCAATTAATTTTATAAGTTTATGTTGTATTTTGCCTATAAAAATTCTAGAATTCATGATGTGGCAAAACTAATTGGAGAATCTGATTTGAATATTCATTTAGCACTTGCAAACCAAATTTTATAATTTTTAGAGTTGTTTAGGAGTAGAAAAAAATTTATTTCCAAATCGTTGACCTAGGGCAGCAATCTAGTCTTTCTGGCAATTTATTCAGATTTTGGCATTTTAATATTGACTTTTATATTTGAAAATAAATGAGATTAGTGGATTTTATGTACTTTCTTCTTTGGCCCTATAACGGGACATTACAAGCACCTAAGGTTTTGCACCATCAAGGGTGTTTTTGGAGCAAATTATACATCTAGGGTTGCTAGAACTAAATTAGAGTTTATAGTATTTATTTTAGATTTGATAGGGTTTGTAGAAAAACCCTAGTTTTGTTTTCTGTCCCAAATAGGTGGCATTACATTGGTATTAGAGCCATATCTTGGCTAGCCATGGGTTTTCAAGGTGATATATGCAAGAGGGTGACAAAGAGGTAAGGTATTATTTGAGAAGCAAGAAGAAAGTGGAATAAAATCCACAAACAAAAACAATGTCTCACTTAGATCAGTCAAGGGATGAGGTATAAAAGAGAGAACTAAGATTTGATAGGTACACAGAGGCCCAAGAACAAATGACTTCTATGATGGTGGAATTTGTCCACACTATGAAGGAAATGAGGGGTGACAAACAATCCAATGGGGATGGTAGTGCTTCTAGAAGTCACAACCTCACGGATTAGTCTTCTAAAGGGATTGGAGGAGCTACACGTAGGCTTGACTAGCCTAGTTTTTTGCAAGAAGTTGTCGTTCTAGATGGGGAATAGCAATTGTAATGTCCCCTTTTGAGCGAGCATCATAAGTTTGGTGCTTTAGCCTATCATCGGGTCCCCGTAGGCTAATCAGGGTGATTAGAGGGCCCAGTGTTGGAGTTAGTTGGTTCTCTAGTGGGCAATTGGCAGTGTTTTCATCTCCAGATCCTTAGCTTGTTTAGAGGCAATGTTATTCAGGGGTTTCTGGCTTCATTTGTGTATACTTACTATTCATAGTAAGTCAATTGGATGATAGAGGCCAACCTTAATTTTATAGTAAAGCACCCTGGTTAGCAGTGAATGCAGTGGGCTACCTCTTGGTGAAGTCAGAATTGATTTATGATGATTAATGATGGAGTTATAATATTAAAATTATTATTAAAGTTATACTTTAATAATAATAAATTATTAAGTGCATATCATTAATGAATTAAGTGAATTTTATTTAAAAAGAGGTTTTAAATGCTTTTAAAAGTATACTTTATGATAAGTGTTAAAGTGTTATTTTAAAGGGGAGATTTAAGTGAATAAAAAAATATACTTTATATTTTAAAGTTGTTCACCAAAATAGAGGAAAAAGTAAATTAAATGTGATGAAGTCAAATGCAAATTGAATATTATAAAGAGCATCTAAAACTCAGTTTCATTGGTTCATTGTTGAAGAAGAAGAATTTGGCTAAGGGCTTTGCTGAAGACTGGAGAGTCTGAAAATCTCAAGCTTTTTGAAGACGTAGCCCCTCAAGAAGAACAACTTGCAAACAATTCCATTACAAGGATTGTGTTTGGGCTTCATCAAATTCAGGAAGATTTTTTTATTCAGGGTTTCGAAGGATTTATCAAAATATTGTGCACATATTGTTCATCATTGCCAAGCAAGGGTTTGATGATTTAATCACTATTGTGTAGAGACCATATTAGAGGAGTTTTTAATTCAGATTTTTAAAGTTTATTTGTGCAAATCAGAGGGTTCATACTAGCCCTAGCGTCATTGGAAAGATTACTTGCAGCCATCATCAAAGGATCGATTGCATTTCAAAGGAGATCCAACTCCATACAAACCAGCCGCAACATATAATAAGTGGAGATGCCATTTGTAGTGGGATCGCAGCTTATCAAAGCTATTTTGAAGAGTGTATATGGTGAAAAGGTTGAGCTACACAAGTCTTCTGGTATCTCAGACATTGATCTACAGTTGGAACAACATATACATACAAAGGCGATTGGATCTGATACCTTGTTTGCAGTTTGGCATTGTAACTTCATCATGGCACAAAGGAAAAATTTGGTATGTTGGCATTTCATTGTATAATTTGAAACTGAATGTAATCAACAAATAACTCTATTTAAATCTCTAATTTGAATACATATATCCTGTTTACTTATGTTGTTATAAGTGTTAATATCAGTCATTGGATCTTGTTTGGTTATTTCCATATGCACATGAAATGTATGCTCTATTGTTCATTGAAATGTCTATATGAAACAAACTGGGAAAACTTATCACAAACAAGCATTCAAATTTAGAAAATTTAGTAATAACAACGAGCATGCTAAGTGTTTGACAAAATCTCAATACACTAAATTCTGGTAATTCGGGGCAGATTTGGGGTGGGACGCTGCAGCAACCCACATTGATAGACAATTTATTGAAAGATTATGATGAATACATGACATATCCAGCTCCTTTTAGGGATCAAATGGATTTTTCAACTTTCACTTCATGAAAGCATGGCCAAATAGGTGGCAATAGGGCTGGCCAAAAGCATAAGGCCAGCCATGGAGGACTCCACCATGCATTGGGAAAGCTCTCACTTTCAAATGATGATGGTTCCCTCAAGAGTTCAGCTAGGACTTGGATTGAAAAGGCGAGTACATACTTTTCCCTTAGGTCTATGATAGAAAAAGAGGCCATTCAATTTGCTACTTTGCACATGGAAGGGGCCGCCCATGAATGGTGGTATCATGGATTTGTCACTCAAGGGCACCAACTCATTTCATCATATGAAGAATTCAGTAAGAGGATTATTGAAAGGTTTGATAGGGCTAATCTAGAGCTACATTTTAGAGAGTTGGCAAAATTAAAAAAACAGAATGTTGTAGAGGAGTATGTGACCAAATTTCAGAGGCTTTCAATCATGGTCATAGATATTTCAAAAAGAAGATTGGTGGTTCTTTTAATGGAGGGCTTGGATGATTCTATTAGGGGTTTGGTCAAGGCTTTTGACCCTTTTTCTCTTCAAGGAACCATTCAAAAGGCCCTTGATCTTGAGTCCTCGACACACAAGGTAAAATTCTGCCATTTAGTTCCCAAAAAACTAACTCTTTCAAGCCTTTTGGACAGCCAAAAGACAATAAGTGGGGACAGCCAAGGGGCAGCACTTTTGGACCACCAAGATCAGCTCCTTTGGGGCAATTTGATAGGCCAAACCAGCATGGTTTGGGGTAGTTTGGTGGGCCAAACAAGTAGGGTTTGGGGCAGCAAAGAGAATTGCCAAGAGAGAATTATGAGACAAGAAACGAATTAAGAAGGAAGAAGTTGTGCTTTGATTGTAAAGACCCTTGGACATTAGGTCACCATTGTCGTGGGAAGGATCAAGTGCACTACATGGAGGTGCATTCAGATGAAGAAGATGAGGGTGAAGAAGAAGGGGCAGCCACCCATGAAGAAGAGCACTAGGAGATCCTTGGAGGAGAGGACTTAGATGGCACCTTTGCTTCCTTATCGGGGATTCCTAGATATTATCTCTTTCGTGTGGAAGGTAATTTGAAAGGAAAGGATGTCACTATTCTCATTGATAGTGGAGCTACTCATAATTTCATTGATAAGAAGTTGTCTGCTTTGTGTGGATTGTATCTTCAAATCTGAAAAATAGAGAAATTTGGTATATCAAGGAATTAATTAAAAGCAATGTAATGGAAACTGTTGTACATAATGTGAAAATTCCTTCTCTTTTACCTGGTAAATGGAAAAATCTGCTACAAAATCTCAATTAGGAAAAAACCAAATTAAATTTTAGATCTTGCACTAGACTATTGATGCCCTTTGTTTTGAGAAAGTGGAGTCCTCTGTTTGATTTTGTGAAAATAAATACTGATGGAGCAGCAAGAGGTAATTTGAGACCAGCAAGCATTGGAGGGATAGCTCATGATTGTTTGGGAACTCCTCTTTTCTTCTTTGCTCTTCAATTGGGGAATTTTAATAATAATGTGGCCGAAATTTTGGCAATTCAGCCAGCTCTTCTAGAAGCAACTAAATTGGGATGTCTTCGAATTATTGCTGAATCTGATTCTAAGGTTATTATCAACTTGCTGTCAGCTCAAGAGCATCATAGTTCCACTAATTGGTTAATTGCTAGGATCCAAGATAATATTAAGTTTATTGCTAGAAATTTTCAGATCATCAATATCAACATGTTCCTAGAGAACAAAACAAGGTGGCAGATGCTTTGGCTAATTGGGCTTTGGATCACAATAATCCGATCGATTTTGGTTCGTTGTCTTTGACATGGTCTACAGAGAAGCAGAAACAGATAGAAAAGATCCTTCATCTCCATTTAGCGGATGGATAAGATGTAGATATACTTTTTTTCTTTAGTAGTATGTGATTGGGACTCCAAGGATATATCCCAGAGTATGAGTACCATAGCTTGGCATTGTATTTTGAATAGTTTACTTTTCGTAATATAATTATGTTTGATTTTTGTTTTTGTTTATATATATATATATATATATATATATATATATATATATATATATATATATATATATATTGAGTTTAATGGTTTTCAGGTGACTGTGGCGGATGGCTTCACCATCCCTTGTACCACTAAAGACCCTAAGTTGAGCATCATGATGGGAACACACCTCATTGAGGATGATTTCTATGTGGATTGGGGAGACCAACCTAGTGCTTGGTATACAATGGTTGCACGCTCTTGGGGAGAACAGCCAAAATTACCAAACCATGGAACTCAGGTTATATGTGAATGGGAAAGAAGTGATTCTACAAGGTTTGCATGATAAGGCACCCAAGGGGGCAACATCCAAGAGGATGGAGAACATTATTCATTAAGGAATTCCGATAAGGGTAGTAAGGCAAGTTGTTTTTTCTGAGTTGGAACAGCCAACTCTCATCAATGAAATTGATCACATACATGGCTTGTTGAATGGAGCAAAGATGGAAAAGAGTTACCCTTACAAAGAAATCAATAAATAGGTCATAGGGCAGCCTTCAAGGTATGTAAAAAACTATCAAATTTGTTTTTACATGAGCTTGTTTCTAGGGTATAATGGCAGATCCAAAATTTGGATTAAAGACCAATTTAAAGGGTGTAAACAAAAATAAAATTTGGTTGTGAAGTTTCAGAATCTTTTGAGCTATAAGAATAGCGAGTTTGGAGGGTCAAATCAGCTGACTATTGAGGTCAAAATTTCACATTTTATGAGTACACTACAGCCCCTAACCCATTCTGAAAATGTCATTACAAAGTTTGAATTTTGGTACTCAAAAAATTTTGAGATGTTAGAGCAGGTCCAGCCACTATATGAGGACAAAAATGTTGATTTGTTTGTGCATGCTACAGCCCATGGTGAGTTCCAAAAAGTTATATGCAAGGTCTGAATTTTATTACTAAGAAATTTCTAAGTTGATGAAGCCAGTTCGGCCACTTGTTGAGTGTAAAAAGGTTGAAAAGTCGGGTAAATTACAGCCCCTAACAAGGAGAAACCTACCGTGACATGTGAGAGTGATCGTGGGTTTGTTGAAAGGAGGCCACGCTAGTTTGCACACCAAGAATGAAGGACAAAGGGACTTTTTCATGTGGGGAAGCAAGAGGGCAACCTCCTTGATAAAGGGAAGTTGGACTTGGGTGGCAATTTGAGAGCTTCCAGCCCTTAGGGAACATGTTTGGGGAAGCTTGAAGCATGTTCGGAAGAGTTGAAGGCATGGTCATGAAGATTGTACGGTTTGGCATGAGAAAACAAAGAGGAAACGCAGCTATAACATCTCTTTCTGTCATATTTACTATGACAAATTCATCTATTCTATGGTAAGACATGACTCCAATGTTGTTACTCTTAGAGTTGCATACATATTTGACACACCAAGGGGCAAGAGGAAAATGAGAAAGGGAATTTCCAAGAACAATTGCAAGACTAAAAGTTGCAATTGCAGCCCTCTAATCATCATGCATAGATTTCTTTGCAAAGCACCCCATTCCAAAATCGGAGGATCTAGGGGCATGAGGACCAAGGAGTGGAGAATCATCTTATGGGGAGGATTTCCAGCCCATAGAAGACACCACGAAACACAGTGGGGAGCGTTCTTTTTGACTAAAGTGTTTGCTTCTTGTGTACATGATGATATATGGGCAATCAAGGCCCAAATATTTGAAGATCACATGGCTGTAATGCATTTTTCCAGCCACTTTGGTAATGCCGATTCTGAAAATTTCATTGCTTTCATCATTTTATTGGCAATTTTGAAGCACATGGGCTCTATGACGAGAGGAAAGAGGATATGGTACTGCTTTTTTTGCAAATTCAATTTGCATGAACAATAAATAATCCTCATGAACAGCAGTAAAAGGCTTCACCAAGAGGGTTCTTTCACATGGGATGGATCAAGGTTTGAATTGTGCAAAAAATTTATGGTGGGAACAATCCTATTGGTGCTTCAATTGTTTGAGGACAAGCAATTTTGGGCAAGGAGGATTGTTATGTCCCTCTTTTGATAGAGACATCATTGAAGACGCTCATTCTTAACCATTTCCCGAAGGCTAAAGGACAAGTAAGAAGGGAAAGAGAATTAAGTGATTTTGATTGAATATATGTCAAAGGTTCTTTATGTTTTAAGAAATCACTTAAGTTGGGGCCCTTTAAGGGTCATGAGCATTTTTGAAAAAAAAACAATCTTCCTTATTATTTCAATTTATATTTCCCTCCCAATTGGGCGTGCCCTTTGGGGAAAGTGATATAAAAAGCAAGGAGGATTTCAATTGAATATATGCTATGTTTTGAATATTGAATCTATGTCAATTATGTCAAGCTTGGTCAAAGCATTTTGAGGACGGAAACCTTCAAAGTGTGAATAAGGTGTGAGGACGAAAACCTTCATATTTTCTATGTGAGTGGCTCTACATCAAGCACTGCAAAATTGTGCTTCAACCGGAAATTTCAGATTGTCGATGCTAAGCAACTTGTTTCTAAGGGTTGCTTGATGTGTTTGGAGGTCATCCTTTGGGTGGCGAATTGCATGGAGGTTTGAAGACCCCTCTTTGAAGGCTGATCTACAAGGAAACCCTCTCCTAGGGTTTTGATATTAATTATGTTTTATTATTGATTTATTCCAAGTTGGGTGATTGGGTTTGGAAGGATTGTAGAGCCTTTTAAATGGCCAAAGTATGCCCTAATTTGATAATAATAATTCTAAAATTATTGTTATATTTTTCTAATGTTTATCACGTCGATTTGAGGTCATTTTGACGCCAATTGTGGTACATTAAATTCTGAATAATATTATTGCAATTTTCCTAAGGGGAAGCAATTCACTTGGGAGACCAATGGAGATCTTTGGGGGTGCTTCTTAAGCCCTAAATCTGGATATATATTTATATGATTAATTGCTGCAATTTCTTGGCTTTGGCAACTTCATTGGGAAGTCTATTGATCACTCTGGTACCCTAGTTTGGGGTCATGTGATGCTATAATAATTTATATAATTTTTGCATAATTATTTCTGAATGTTGCAAGGGTTTGAAGATACATTTTGACAAGGAAAATCGCAGTTGTACCTTCAGGAAGAAATCAGAAATAATACAAGGATAATATTCAGCAATATCCCTCATTTCACTTCACCAAAAGAGGTATTTGTTACAGCACCTCTATTCTGGAGTTTTTGGTTGAAATTCCATATTTTTTAAGTTCAGACTGGGGAGAATAACAGCAGTGATTTACTATTTATCTTCTTCTACATTAGCACCTAGTGTTTTGCACCATTGAGGGTGTTTTTGGAGAAATTTATACATCTAGGGTTGTTGGAATTAAATCATACTTTATAGTATTTATTTTAAATTTGATAGGGTTTGTATAAAAACCCTAGTTTTGCTTTATTGTCCCAAGTAGGGACCATTACACAATCTTTGTCATGTTTGTGAGTGAATCTCATCAACATCAGCATGAGGGTGTCAAGCTTGGCATAAGAGGCAGCCATGAATATTGTTGATGCATATTAGGACTACAAAAAGAATCATTATACTATGGTATCTACTGATAAATATTCACAGAGACGCGAAAGCCATATATTGTTGTATGCTGATCTAAATGCCCTCATGGCAAACTTAGGGCTAGTGAAGTCTTCAAGAGGAGTGAAAGGTGTGTTGTGTAATGTCCCCACTTTAGCAGTTGACTTACTCAATTTCAGGCATACCTACTATTTGTAGTAAGTTAGCTGGACACAGCGAAAGCCGTTTTTGATGATGGGATTTGATACTCCTTGACGAGAGCTTTCCGACGAGCTATCACTTGCGCTATTCGGAGTCCGATTGCTAGTATATTTTAATGCCTGAAGTGCTGTAAAAGTAACATTTAACTTAATTGCAAGATATTAAGTGTTACTTTAATATTTACTTTATGGGGATGATACCCAAGGGAGACATAAGCAATATTCTAATATATAAATTGTTGCACATCTTTTATCCTACATTGCTCAAGTGAATTGAGTCACCCCTTGGAGAAAGAATAAAAGGAAGTATTTGTGGCTTCTTTAGATGTGTTGGATAAGAAGAAAAGAATTGTTGTACTTGAAGTTTGCAGGTTATTTTGGGCATTTGAGACCGTCCTTCTCATTTGTAGCACTCTAAACATCAATCCTTGGGATTGGTCTTTGGAGTCTATGCTTTCAGCCTCATATAGCTGCGCCACTATAGCAGTCGCACCACTATAGCAACCGTGCCTCTGTATCAGCTGTGCCACTGTAGCAGCCACGTCATTGTAGCATCTCGTAGCAGCCCGGAGAGTCTGTAGATACCAGCCTACAGAGTTCGTAGAAATTAGTCTGCAAGCCTGCAGAGTCCGTAGAAGCACTGGACCAGCCTACAGAGTCCGTAGAAATCAGCCTGGAAGCCTGCAGAGTCCATAGAAGCAGCCTGCAGAGTCCATAGAAATCAACCTGCAAGCCTGCAGAGTCCATAGAGGTAGCCTTCAGAGTCCGTAGAAGCACTGGACCAGCCTGTAGAGTCCATAGAAATCAGCCTGCAGCCTGCAAAGTCCGTAGAAGCAACCTGCAGAGTCCGTAGAACTAGCTGCAGAGTCCGTAGAACTAGCTACAGAGTCTGTAGAACCAACTGTAGAGTCCATAGAACCAGCTGCAGAGTCCGTAGAACCAGCCTGCAGAGTCCATAAAACCAGCCTGTAGAGTCCGTAGAATCCAGCCTGCAGAGTCCATAGAAACCAGCTTGCAGAGTCCATAGTTCTGCTGGATGGAGAACAAAATGATCGCACCTTCGGTACTCGCTGGGATATTCGCTTAAAATAATGTTCATACGATCATTGGAGTATTTAGTGAGTTATCGTGTGGCTGGGATTGTACTTGTTTACTCATTTTGCAATTAATTTAAATACTGTGTGTTGGTTATTTCAGCTATGTGTATCTATGCTTTCAATTCCACATTTATGTTACATGCATTAGACTTTGTAAAACAAAAAAAAAACAATACAAGCAAACCGTTTCGGAGTCATAAGGAGTTCCAGCTGGGTTAGTTTTGGGCGCAACAGGGGTGCCCATTACAGTGGTATCAGAGCCTGTTTTCCTGTCATCCTGTGGGGTTTCATGCATCCAACACATCAGTACTACTTGAGGAGAAACCAGACAAACCTAGACTTACAAAAAATTTCAGAGATTGAAGAGGAGGGTGACCCTTTTTCAGCACCAGCCATGGGTGACAGAGATGAGGAAAGGGGGAAACCTAGCACTAGGATGATGCTCAGTGATCTTGTTAGGGTCAAAGGGAGCTACAGGCTACATTGCAACAGATGGCTCTAGCAATCACACAACACTTGACTAGAGCAGATCAGGGCAATAATGCCAACCAAGGTAATAATGCTAACCAGGTAGGTGGACAGGGTAACGAGGTAATGGAGATGCATCGATTAATAGAGGAACCCGAACATATGCTAGAGCAGGGTCTTCTACTACAAGACCACTCATGCCATGGTTTCCTCCAAGACAGAATGACCAGAATAATGTTGGTCCTACACAGCAGGAGATACAGGACCAAATACTTGAGGATTGGAGAAATTCTAGACCAGATTTTCAGGGTGAAATGTCCTTCAGGGAGTATATGGATGTCAGACTCAAGCATATGCCCATGAGAGGAAATAGGCAACAAAATTATGAGATGAGGAAGAAGTTGGGGAAGTTGTCTATTCCATACTATAATGGTACAGGGAAGACTTCAGTGCGAACATGGGTTCAGAAATTAGACACTTATTTCCAGCTTAATCCCATCCCTGAGGAGGATGCGATTAACTATGCTGCATTGCACTTGGATAGGAGTGCCCACGAGTGGTGGCACCACAGTATGGTCACACTTGGCCATAACCACATAGATACCTATGCAGAGTTTACTGAGAGACTCATTGACAGATTCAACACTAAAGACCCGGAATTGCATTTCAAGGAGCTAGCCCAACTTAAACAGTGGGGTTGTGTGGAGGCCTATATCACCGAGTTCCAAAAGCTGGCAGTATTGGTGACGGATATATCTGAGAGGAGGCTCGATGTTCTTTTCATGGATGGGCTTTTCGATCCCTTGCGAGAATGGGTAAAGGGACACAACCCTTCTTCACTACAAGAGGCTATTAAGAAAGCGAGAGACCTAGCATCTCCTTCCTACAGGAGTAAACTTCACTCTAAGGACTCTCATTTTAAGAAGGATAAGGAAAGAAAGACATTTCACAAGGACCCTCAGCAGCCTAAGGGGGAAACTAAAGGGTTGGACAATGACACCCTCAACGAGCTCAGGAAGAAAAAACTATGTTTTCATTGTAGGGAGCCATGGAGTCTTTCCCATAAATGTCCGCTTAAGGTGAAGGCTAAACCAATGGAGTATTTTTCAGCAGATGAATCACCTTCCGAGGACAAGAAGCAACATTCATATTCGGAGTCTAGTCAGGGTGATAGCACTATTGAGGAGAGTTCGGATGATGAGAAGTCTCTTGCTCGGTTGACAGGGGTCCAGAAGGCCATCACCTTTAAGGTAAGAGGGATGATTCAGGGGCAGCGTGTGGTTTTTGTTGACCATTTTTGGCCCAACAGGCCAAAAATCGGTCCCCCCCTTTTTTCATGTTGTTCTGAGCCAGTACTTTTGATTTTGCATGAGTCTTGCAAATTTCTACAGACTCTGCAAGTTTTCTACGAACTCTGCAGGTCCATTTTCACGGACTCTACAGAACTTGGATTTCTACGGACTCAGCAGTGAAGTTTTCTACGGACTCTACAAGTTTTCTACGGACTTCATAGGGACTTCTACGAACTCTACAAGTGTAGTCTTTCGGCAAATGAAGAACCAGTTCAGAGAGTGCAAGGTTTTACAAAGCTTCTTCGGACTCTTATCTGAATAAATTCGTAAGGAAAGAGAGCTAAAATGGTTCAAAGACACTTTTTCTTAAGGTTGGAAGAGTGGTTCAACAACATAATCTTTCCAAGAGTTAGCATCTTTGAACCGTTGAACCATTGAACCGGTTCAACGTTTTGGTTCAATGCTTTGGTTCAACAACAAAATTCAATCGGCTGAGTTCATCGCATTGGTTCAATCAAATGGTTCAACGGCTGAGGTTCAACGACTTGGTTCAGTCAGCTTGGTTCAAAACTTGGTTCAACTGCAAAGTTCAATCGGGAAAGTTCAACAGTGAGGTTCAATCAAATGGTTCATCGACTTGGCTCAACTGTTTTGGTTCAAACATTCGGTTCGATGCCTTGGTTCAAAAAACCGTTTGAACCATTGAACTGGTTCAATGAAATGGTTCAACGGTCGGTTCAAAGGAGCAATTCAAGCAAGAGTTAAAGAGAATCTCCCAAAGGACAAGTGCCTTTGCGGAGGGCAGAGAGCACTTCAAAGAGGCCACAAAGAAAGCCGCAAAGGTAAGTTCTTTCGGAATTTTGTTTAAGGCAGTCGAAAGGCAAAGGCATAATTCCTTCAGAACGTTTGTCTAAAGGAATTCGGAAAGGCTGCAAACAAAAATCCCGCAAAAGACTAAGGCATTGAATTCTTTCGGACTTTTTGTTCGAAGGAATTCCTTCAGACAAAAAGTCCAAAGGAATTCAGAAGGGCACTTTGAAGGCAGCCGAAGGAATTCAAAACGCACAGAAAGGACTAAGGAAAGAAACAAATTCTTTCGGACTTTTTGTCCGAAGGAATTCCTTCGGACAAAAACTCCGAAGAAATTCGGGAAGCCGCGAGTTCCAAAAAGCCCAGGGAAGAACTTCGAAAAAGTGACAAGGCAATTCTTGTGGACTTTTTGTCTGCGGGAAAAAGTCCGCGAAAAAGCCCGCAGGGAAAAAGTTCGAAGGAAAGTAAGCGCAGCAAGAAAGCCGAAGAAAGTCCAAGGGGTGATAGGCCCGAGGACGTCAAAGTCAAGCATGGCAAACTAGCTGTTGGTTTTCAAGCAATGACGGGTGCGCGGACGTCAATTTTAAGACGGTGGAATAGCCGTTTGATTTTAAAATGCTTGAGCGCCAACCAGAAAAGAGCCCAAGGAACACAGAGACACGCCAAAAAATAGCCCCGAGGGCCAAAGGAGCCAGAAAGAGACAAAACGAGGAAGAAACAAAGGGCAGGAAAAGACAAGACAGTCCATGTGGCGAGAGGAGGTGTCATCTTAGGGATTTATTCCTGCAATGGAATAGCGCTTGCCAGGTGGTCACCAAATGGCACAAACAGTAAACGGCGCAGCCTGTCTTCTTCATTTTGTATTTATAAGGGGACAAACAGTGTGAATATCTAGAAAGAACAGTTTGTTTGCAGAAAAGAGGTGCAGCCATGTTTTCACATTAATGTGGAACGCCAAAGTCAAAGTAGGAGCCGACAATCAGACAGCTTCCTTTTCCCAAGGCTCAGAGCGCACATGGGCCAGCTTGCAAAAGAGCGCCAAAAGTCTTTTCCAGAAAGCGCCAAGTTCCCTTCTCTTTTCTATATATTGTAAAATTTCTCATTTGAAGATCGGATCTCTCAGCCTTAAGGCAAAACTCTGCCCAAAATCTCTCGGGTTGTAAGGCAGAACTCTGCCAGATTTTACCTTGAATCAAGACTTAGCATTTTTACCTCTATTTGAGCTTGCACTTTTGGATGTGTCTATGCCTTTGTTCTGTGTTAAGTCATTTTCCTTATGCTTTCGCAAGGTGATTTCAGCATGTCTAGTGCATTGTGAGTTTCTCTTTTGCAGGTTTGCCAGAAGTGTCCCTAGAGGAGTGTAGGTGCCTGTGAATAAGCCGCCATAAGTGTGTTTGAGGACGCCTCTGGTAGTTTCTTCCTCCCTGTATTTCCACGGACCCCTAGCTTACTGATGCAGAAGGATTTCTCGTATCAAATGAAGTGTATGGGCGTTCTTCTTGGTAAAAAGTGTATATTTGGGTTGGGTGGGTCATCTTTTTTGGTGTATCACCTTTATTTTATTTTTAGGCTTAGGTTATGTTTTCAGCATCCTTCTCCCTTATTATCCCCCCCCTTTTTTTTCATTTGTTTGCTAGCAATAGGAATCCAAGGCCTAAAAAATACATCAAAGGGAGCTAGCCCTTATCTAGAGACTCTCCCCTCCAGCTTCGTTGATCCCACAGGCGAGAGGGGAGTTTCCATTTTGACGTGTGGAAGGCAGGAGCTAGGCGTCCTGCCCCGGGTGCAATCCACTGCGTCAACAGTTTCATTGATAGACACAAGGGCAATGCATAACTTTATCGATGTAAAAATGGTGGCCAAGAGAGGCCTTCAGACTGAAGAGCACGCGGGGTTCAGAGTCATGGTGGCCAATGGCCACAAGTTATTATGCACTCGGAAGATTTCAAATCTTGGCATCAGATTGGGAGGAGGTTATGAGTTGGAGAACGATTTCTATGTAGTTGACATGGGTGATTATGATGTCATCTTGGGAATGACATGGATGGCTTCTCTGGTAGAGTTTACCTTCAACTTGGCTAAGTTGGAGATGAGGTTTCATCATCAAGGCAAGAAGGTGGTGCTTCGAGGTTTACTTGATGGGGGGCTCAGGGTGGTATCATTGAAGAGGATGGAACGGTTATTTAGACATGATGATGTAGAGTGGGCAGTTGAATGTTTGATCATGCCTACACCTCCAGAGCAACAGGTTAAAAGATATCATCCAGATGTACAGGAGATCATTTCTAGGCATGATAAGGTGTTTGGTAGCATTCCAATAGGGTTCCTCCCAAGAGGGGTATAGAGCATGTTGTCGAGCTAGAGGAGGGGGCTAAACCAGTCATCATCACCCCCTACCGCCATCCTAAAAAGCATAAGGATGAGATAGAGAAGTCGATAAAGGAGCTATTGGAGATGGGGCATATTAGGCCAGGTAAAAGCCCCTTTGCTTCAACGGTTGTTTTGGTAAAGAAGAAGGAAGGGACAATGCGTATGTGCATTGATTATAGAGCTCTCAATAAGAAGACAATTAAGAACAGGCACCCCATCCCTAGGATTGACGAGCTGATTGATGAGCTGCATGGAGCACGGTATTTCTCTAAGATAGACTTACGTTCAAGATACCATCAGATCAAAATGCGAACGGAGGACATAGAAAAAACTGCCTTCAGGTGTCACTACAGGAACTTTGAGTTTTTGGTTATGCCATTTGGGCTAACCAACGCTCCAGCTACCTTTCAGAGTTGTATGAATCAGGTGTTCAGAGGGAAGCTTCGAAGATTTGTATTGATATTCTTTGATGATATCCTAGTATTCAGTAGGACTTGGGAGGAGCACCTACAACAATTAGAGGAGGTGCTGGTCATTTTGGAGAAGGAATCACTGTATGCCAAGGAATCGAAGTGTGAGTTTGGCATGACAAAGTTGCTCTACCTTGGCCATATTATCAATGCTGAGGGAGTTAGGGTGGATCCAGAAAAGATTAAGGCGGTTGTTGATTGGCCTACTCCAACAAGCCTTACACAACTCAAAGGGTTTTTTGGATTATGTGGATTTTATAGGAGATTTGTGAAGGGTTTTTCACAGACTGCAGCACCATTAACAGACCTCACCAAGAAGGGTGCTTTTGTATGGACAAAGGCAGCACAACAGTGTTTTGAACATTTCAAGCAGGTGATGTCTTCATGTCCGGTTCTAGCTCTACCCAACTTCATGAAGCCTTTTGAGCTTCATTGTGATGCATCGAGTGATGGGATTGGAGCAGTATTGATGCAAGAGAAGCACCCCATTGCTTTTGAGAGTAGGAAGCTCCGAGGGGTGGAGAGGAGCTATTCTATTTATGATCGGGAGATGTTGGCCATCATGCATGCCTTGGCCAAATTCCGATCCTACTTGGTTGGAGGGAAGTTTGTGATCAAGACGGATCACAACAACATAAAGTATTTCATGGGCCAACGAGACTTGAATGACAGGCAACAGAAGTGGGTAACTAAATTGCAGGCTTATGACTTTGACATTGAGTTTGTCAAAGGGAAGAAGAATGTAGTAGCTGATGCCTTATCCAGAAGACCTCACATTTGTGCTCTTGCAAAGATTTTAGGAGATTGGCGGGTTAAGATTATAGCAGAATATGCCGGAGATGCTTGGGCTTCTGGATTGATTTCAGGTACCATACAGGATGATCACTATGAGGTGATAGATGGGTTGATCAAATTTCAAGACAGGATTTATATGATTCTGTCATCACATTTAAGAGAGACGATATTGAGGGCATTTCATGATGCACCTACGGCTGGGCATCCGGGGATCTTCAAGACCTATAGGCAGATCTGAGAGCGGTTCTCATGGAGAGGGCTCAAGGACGATGTTCAGAGGCATGTCAGGGAGTGTGCATTTTGTCAGCAGAATAAGGAAGAGCACACGTTTCCTGCTGGTTTACTACAGCCCTTACCCATTCCGGACCGGAAATGGGAAAGCATTTCTATGGACTTCATCACTGGCCTACCACGAGTGCAGGGAAGAGATTGCATTTATGTGGTGGTAGACAAATTGACGAAGTTTGCTCACTTCTTTGCTATCCCTTCTACTTACACAGTAGCTCAGGTGGCAAATTTGTTCTTCAGGGAGGTTTTCAGGTTGCATGGGTTACCGAGATTTATTGTCAGTGATAGGGATAGCAAGTTCATGAGCGCCTTTTGGCGGGAGTTGTTCAAGCTGTGCGGTACAGATCTTACACCTAGTACGAGCTACCATCCTCAGACAGATGGGCAGATGGAGATAGTAAATAAATGGGTGGAAGGTTATTTGCGGAACTATGTGACTGCGCAACAGAGAGCCTAGGTTAAGTGGTTACACATGGGGGAGTATTGATACAATACCACGCATCACATGACCATCAGGATGACTCCATTTATGGCATTGTATGGGTATGAAGCCCCAAGCTTCATGGATATGGTCTTGGGGGACAGCAGAGTGCCCAAAGCTAAAGACCTATTGAAGGATAGTCAAGATATTTTGAGAGCGCTCAAGGAGAATATACAACAGGCTCAAAATCAGCAAAACTTGTACGCTGATCAGCATAGGGTAGAGCGCAGTTTCGAGGTAGGGGACATGGTGTATTTGAGGCTACAGCCATATAGGCAGTCATCACTCAAGAAGAGCAGAGCAGAGAAGCTAAAGCCTAGATTTTACGGCCCCTATAGGGTGATTCGCAGAGTGGGCGAAGTCGCCTATGAGCTTGAGCTCCCAGAGGGCAGTCGAGTGCACAATGTATTTCATGTGTCTAGGCTTAAGAAAGCCATTAGTTAGAGTGTAGTGCCTTCTGCAGATTTACCCCCTTTGGATGAGGAGGGGAGGCTTGTGTTAGTACCCAAGGCTATTCTGGACACCAGAGAGAGGAAACTCAAAAACAGGATAGTGAAGGAGCATTTGATCAGATGGAAAGACCTGCCGGAGGAGGATGCTACATGGGAGAGTGAGCAGGTTGGGCTGAGATTGCTTGAGGACAAGCAATTTCAAGGGGGGCGGACTGTAATGTCCCCACTTTAGCAGTTGACTTACTCAGTTTCAGGCATACTTACTATTTGTAGTAAGTTAGCAGGACACAGCGGAGGCCAGTTTTGATGATGGGATTTGATACTCCTCGACGAGAGATTTCCGGCGAGCTATCACTTGCGCTATTCGGAGTCCGATTGCTAGTATATTTTAATGCCTGAAGTGCTGTAAAAGTAACATTTAACTTAATTGCAAGATATTAAGTGTTACTTTAAATATTTACTTTATGGGGATGATACCCAAGGGAGACATAAGCAATATTCTAATATATAAACTGTTGCACATCTTTTATCCCACATTGCTCAAGTGAGTTGAGTCACCCCTTGGAGAAAGGATAAAAGGAAGTGTTTGTGGTTGCTTTAGATATGTTGGATAAGAAGAAAAGAATTGTTGTACTTGCAGTTTGCAGGTTATTTTGGGCATTTGAGAACGTCCTTCTCATATGTAGCACTCTAGACATCAATCCTTGGGATAGGTCTTTGGAGTCTATGCTTTCAGCCTCATACAGCCGCGCCACTGTAGCAACCGTGCCACTGTAGTAGCCGTGCCACTGTAGCAGCCATGCCATTGTAGCAGTCGCGTCACTGTAGCAGCTCATCACTGCAGCATCTCGTAGCAGCCCAGAAAGTCTGTAGATACCAGCGTGCAGAGTCCGTAGAAATCAGCCTGCAAGCCTGCAGAGTCTATAGAAGCACTGGACCAGCCTGCATAGTCTGTAGAAATCAGCCTGCAAAATCCGTAGAAGTAGCCTACAGAGTCTATAGAAATCAGCCTGCAAGCCTGCAGAGTCTGTAGAGGCAGCCTGCAGAGTCCGTAGAAGCACTGGACCAGCCTGCAGAGTCCGTAGAAATCAGCCTATAGCTTGCAGAGTCCGTAGAAGCAGCCTGCAGAGTCCGTAGAACCAGCCTGCAGAGTCCGTAGAATCCAGCCTGCAGAGTCCGTAAAAACCAGCCTGCAAAGTTCGTAGTTCCGCTGGATGGAGAACAAAATGATAGCACCTTCGGTACTCGCTGGGATATTTGCTTGAAATAATGTTCATACGATCACTGGAGTATTTAGTGAGTTATCGCGTGGCCAGCATTGTACTTGTTTACTCATTTTGCAATTAATATAAATACCGTGTGTTGGTTATTCCAGCTGTGTGTATCTATGCTTTCAATTCTACATTTATGTTACATGAATTAGACTTTGTAAAACAAAAAAAAAAACAATACAAGCAAACTGTTTTGGAGTCATAAGGAGTTCCAGCTGGGTTAGTTTTGGGCACAACAGGGGTGCCCATTACATGTTGATGGTGTGAGGTACATGTGGGCACACGTGTATAGTGTATGGATGTGCATGTATGATGTATGGATGCACATGTATGGTGCATGGTGTATGGAAGTGCATGTATGGTGCATCGGTGCATAGGGTATGGGTGTACGTGTATGGTGTATTGGTGTGTGCAGCATGTAAGGTGTATGGGTGTGTGCAGCATGTAAGGTGTATGGGTGTGCATGTAGCGTGTATGGTGTATGGGTGTGCATTTAGCGGTTTATGGGCACGAGTATGTAGATCAAATCACAAGCATTGGCATTCAAATTAGTAGTGTGGGGTGTGGGAAGTGACTTCGGTTAAGTAGGCACCACCAAAGGAGCCTTGTGTGCACAGATTTTTTCAAGGAGGCTCGCCTGCAATTGTCCTCGTCGTTGGCTGCAATTTCCAAGTTGGTTGAAGATCCAAATTATGCAAAATAGGGTACGAAGAAATATATTATAAATATCATTGAATATTTACAGTTGTTTTCCATATAAAACTGTAAAGTTTTTATTTATTTTGGTAAAGTATAAAACCTTAGACTGTACCAAAATAATTCAACGTATTGGGCTGCAAATCGAGTTGATTGAATAACTTTTGATCGGCTGAGGTATTTTCAATTTATTTTTGCCACACTGCCTACAATATTGTACCATACAGATTTACAATTGTATTTTAGTCATCCCACTTCCGGATTACAGGGTTTTTTTATGTTTTGCAGGCTAGGCGGCCTATTTTTATTGTCAACAATGACTAATTTACAAGCTTTATTTTTGCCCGGGGCTCAAATTCAACTAGGAAAAACTATAGCATGTGGAATCATAAAATATTCACTATTTATGAATATAGATACCTACACCAAAGTGTGTTAAACATAGAACAAAGACCAAAAATGATCTCGCAAATTATGACAAAAGAAATAAATAAGCTTTAATGCTTCTAAAGTTGTCAATTGAAGACATGTTAGCACAAAAAGTAAAGAATTCCACTTCAATGTCAACACGGTGGTTAAATCTAAAGACCGCGTCCCAAACATTAGAAGTTGGATGAGCATTATATCTTAAGAATTTCTTATTTTCTACCAAGTTGCATGAAGGAGGATCAATCTTTGAATACCTATTACAACTGAAGGATCTTAGTGATGAGTCGTCTACTATCAAGAAACCATTGGATGATGAAGATATGGAAGCTTTTGTTTTATGAAGCTTTCCATCATCCTATGATTTATTTGTTGAGTCCTTGCATCTAATTGTGGAGACTAAAACACTTGACTTTGAAAACTTATATAAACTTCTTTTGCAATTGGGGCAGACGCAGGATAAGGCAGAATCATCAACCTCAAACACTATAGAGGGTAAATTTACTGCACAAATCAAAGGCAAAGGTAGGCACAACACTTGCAATGCAATTGTTGCATTTCAGGACCAATCAATTGAGTCCACAACCTAGCATTTCGACTCAAGGGCATCTCAACACTATACATGTCGCATAGACTGGCGTGTAACTTTTACTAAAGATAAGAGTAGAAGTGAATATGTTCCTTTTGGTGATCGTTGGAGTCACTATGTTGAAGTATGTTGAGATGTTCATATCATATTGAACAATATTGTCAGTTATACTTTCAAGAATGTTTGATATGTTCATGACATGAAAAAAAATATTCTATCTATTAGTGAAATGACATAAAATCCTACTCTTTCAATAAAATTTCAAGGTAACAAATATATGGTCACAACTCTTCATAATAAGGAGATTGAAGTAAGTATTGGTGAGGGGATTTTATAAACTTGTCAATCACAAAACAAAAAAATGTTCATGCACTAGTAGTAGTGGAGAATAATAGTGTATTTTGGCGCAAGATATATGGACACCCAAAGTATCAATAATCGTCGATACTTAGTAAGACTAATATGGTAGATAGGCTTCCATCGATTTACAAAAGCCGACACATATGTACAAGATTTCAAACAAAAAAAGAGTTTATACCTATTTGCTACTGATAAAGCATGGGGTGCCAAAGGAGTCCTAGATCTAGTACGCACTGATCTACATGGTCCAATGAAGACACTCACTACTTTTGGAGTAAAGTATATCTTGTTGGTTAATAATTTTTGCAAGATAATGTCATTTTATTTCTTAAAAAAGAAGTCAAAATGCTTTTTTCAAGTTGAAGTGTTTTGTTAAAGTTATAATTAGCTATTAGTTAATGTTTAACTAATGGGCGGTTATCAAATCTTCCTAGCTGATGTAACCACTTTCTACTAATAAAAAGACGGAAAAACAAGTGTTTAAGTGTGTTGTATGCCTTCTATTTATCTTCATTCTTTCAGCCTTCATTTGCGAACCTTGGTATTAGAGCCAATGTTCAAGGAAACCCTAGGAGAAGTGTAGGAATAACAAGCTGCAATCATTTGAGGAATACGAACAGAAAAGAGAAAGGGACAAATCAGTGCATTAGGACACAAAACATCTCGTAGGAAAGAAGAATGATGTGCTTGTGTTTGAAATGACGTCATTGAAAGATAGAAAAAGAAAACACATGTTTCAAACAAGACAAAATTCGCAGAACGCATATAAAGCCCTTGTAGGTACTTGCCACAACAAAAGAATGCCAACAAAGAACAGAAGATAGAAAACAACAGTCAAAATGCAATTTGCAGGTCAATATCAACGTGGTGTGGGTAAAACACAAAAGACAATCGCAAATATGTAGCCAGAATGCAAGAAGAAAGAAGAAAGACATATAGTTGTGATTTGAGATCATGACAAGACCAACAGACCAACACGAACCTAACACATTGCAACAAAATAATGCAATGCAACAAAGACAGAATATGACCACAGAACAAACCACGGGTTAGGGTTTAGGACAAAATAGAATGTGACCACAAAGCAAAATATGGGTAAGAGTTCCTCCTAAAAGGCAATGAATGGGAGAAGAAAACTGACAGTCACTTGTAATCTAGGGCACAAGAAGTCATTGTGTGCAGTGAGGTATTTTTCAGACTAGAAACTGTCTGTAAATAATTTATACATTTAGATTTCGTAATATAAAGAAAATTGACAGTCACTTGTAATCTAGGGCACAAGAAGTCATTGTGTGCAGTGAAGTATTTTTCAAACTAGAAACTGTCTGTAAATAATTTATAAATTTAGATTTTGTAATATAAACTATATTTTAAGAACTGTTTATTTCCCTGATTACTGTATCAAAAGTCAGTCAACTGTAGTTTTTATGTTGAAATGATTTTCAGAACAGAAAACAGTATTTTTTCCATTGAATTGATTTCTAGCTCAGAAAAAAATATTTTTCCTGTTGCATTAAATTTTGGGTCAAAATTGTGCCTTCCATGTTATATTGTTTTCTGGGTGTGAAATGGCCAACATACAAAATTTGGTTCTACTGAAAGCACAAATGTTAATTGACCGTAACTATAAGGTTTGGAGTCATAAGATTTTGACAATCGTATTGTGATTGTGAAAAAATCATTCTCGGCACTTAAGCAAGACTTGTTAAAAAATCTATGTATCATAACAAACATCATAAGGAGGCTTTGTTGTTATTGAAGCTATCTATGTCAAATGACTGTTGATGCAGTGGATTGCACCCTTGACAAGAGGCTGAGCTCCTGCCTTCCACACGCAACAATGGAAACTCCCTCTTGTATGTGGCCCTGGCAAAACTGGGGGGAGTGTCTCTAGATAAGGGCTAGCTCCCTTCGATGTATCTTTTAGGTCCTGAATTCCCTACTGCTAACAAATAAATGAAAAAGGGGGGTGCGAAAGGCGGGCCGGGGGGTTTAAAAGGGAGAAGAATGCTGAAAATAGAACCTAAACCTAAACTAAAAGGTGATACACCAAAAAAGTTGATCCACTCAACCCGAACATACACTTTTCACCAAGAACAAGCTCCCATACACTTCATTTGACACAAGAAATTCTTCTGCATCAGTGAGCTAGGGGTTTGTGGATATACAGGGAAGAATAACTATCAAAGGTGTTCTGAGACACACTTTGGCAGCCTATTCACATGCGCCTATATTCTTGTTGTAGACACTTCTGGCGGACCTGCAGAAGGAAAACTCACAATGCACTAGACATGCTGAAATCATCTTGCGAAAGTATAAAGGAAAATGACTTAACACAGAACAAAGGCATAGACACATACGAAAGTGCAAACTCAGAATGAAGGTAAAAATGTTGTCTTGATTCAAGGTAAAATCTGGCAGAGTTCTGCCTTACAAACCCAGATATTTTTGGGCAGAGCTTTGCCTTGCTACCTCCGAAGATCTCTATATAAACGAGAAGTTTACAATATATAGAGAGAAGAAAACTTGGCGTTTTCTGGAAAAGACTTTAGCGCCCCTTTTTACAAGTGGCCCATGTGCGTTCCGAGCCTTGGGAAGAGGAAAACTGCTTGATAGATAATGTTGTGTCAGCTCCTGCTTTGACTTTAGGCGTTTAAAAACACAGGCCGCGCCGTTTGTCCACAAACAAGACTGCTCCTTGAAGGCACCCACGCAGTTTGTCTGCTCATAAATGCAAAATGGAGAAAAATGGGTCACGTCGTTCACTGTTTGTGTCCCTTGATGACCACTTGGCAAGCACTGTTCTAACCGCTGGAGTAACTCCTTGAGTCGACATTTTCCTTCGCCACTTGGACTGTTTTGTTCGTTCCTACACTTGGCTCTTTTGCCCCTTCGGGGGCTATCTTTTGCTAATTCTTCGTGTCTTTCCCGCTTGCTTTGGCCGCTTTCCGCTGATCTCAACAAGTGACACGTGGCGTGTTCCGTTGTGAAATAGGCGAAGACATGTGGCAGCATCCGCTTAACTTATAAAAGCTTTAGACACCTTTTGAGAGTCCTGTGGAAGATGACACATGGTGGCTTCTGCTGAGTTTTAGAAACAATACATAAACACTCGAGACTCATTCAGATTCACACGGATGATGACACTTGGCAGCTTCTGCTCTCTTTAGCAATTCGTCCGGGGCCCACCCCAATCTTTACTTAATAATGTAACAAAAGGAAGAAAACTATGGATTTTGACACTTGTCGGCTTCTGCCGAGCTTTACAAGGGATACGTGGCACGTTCCACTGCTCTTAGAAAAACATGTCAAAACCTTCCGCAGTTGCCACTTGGCGCCCTCCGTGGAACTTTGAGGGAAGCTTATTGAAGAAGCTTTGAAACTCAGATGCAGACACTTGTCGCGCTCTGCCGAATTTTACAACAGACACGTGGCACGTTCTGCTGCTTGGGCTTTTTCTTGGTTGGCGCTCAAGAATTTAAAGATCAAACAGCTATTTCCTTGCTGTAAAATTGACGTTCGCGGGCCCGTCACCGTTTGAAAACCAACGGCTAGTCTATTTCCCTGACATTGACGGCTTCGGAGACGTCACCGTCCTTGGCAAATCCTTCGGTTCTTTTCCTTTCTTTCGGCCTTTTCTGCTCCGGTCAGGCTTTTGCTTTGGACCCTCCCAAAGGGAAGGTGACCCTTCGGCTTTGGAGAAGTGTTCTTCATTTTGGCCGAGTCCCTCGCAAGGGCACTTGCCCTTTGGGGTCCTTCGGCTCCTTGGTCTTGAAATCCTTCGGACAAAATGCCCGAAGGAATTCCTTCGGACATTTTGTCCGAAGGATTTCTTCCTTTGCTTTTCGCTTATTTCCCCGGGTCTTTTCACTCGGCTACTTTTCCCGCGGATTTTCTCTCAGCTACTTTTCCATCAGACAAAAAGTCCGCAAGAATTGTTTCGATCACTTCATTTGACTTTTGGCATTTCTTCGGGTTTTCCTCCTGCGGCCTTTTCTCCGAATTTCTTCAAATTTTTTGTCCGAAGGAATTCCTTCAGACAAAAGTCCGAAAGAAATCAATTTATGCCTTTGCCTTGTCCTTTTTCATTTTGCAGGATTTTCTTCCAAAGAATTTCTTCAAACAAAATGTCCAAAGGAATTCCTTCAGACATTTTATCCAAAGAAATTCTCTTGTTCACTTCCCCGAAGGAAAATCCAACTTGCCTTGTTTACTTTGCAAGTGTTCCCTGCCCTCCGCAAGGGCACTTGGGTCCGGAAACTGCCCTCCGCAAGGGCATTGGAATGGTCCCTTTGAACCAAACGTTGAACCAACTCATTTGAACCAAGCCATTGAACCAATTGAGCGAACCAAGCCGTTGAACCGAGCCATTGAAACAAGCCGTTGAAGCAAGCCGTTGAACCAATTGAATCTGAGCCAATTGAACTGAATGGTTCAATGGTCCGAAGAAACTTTTTAGAAGCCCCTTTCATTCTTTGAACTAGTTCTTCATCAACCAAAAGACTTTCCTGTAGAGTCCGCAGTTCTTTTCTGTAGAGTCCGTAGAAACGAGACTTGTGCAAAATCAAAAATGTACTGGCCCAAAACAGCAGGAGAAAAGGGGGACCGATTTTGGCTTGTTGGACCAAAAATGGTCAATAATGACATGATTCCTAAGGTCTGGAATGCCACTGTGGACCAATTTGCAAAATAAATACCAAACCTCGGAGAAGAGCCGAGTTTTGTAGCTGAAACATATACTCTTTTCCACAAAGGTGTTGGAAGATGAGTCTTTGTCAGAACATCTACTTCGGATTAAAGATCTCCAAGACCAACTATCAACCATCAATAGAAAGGTGGATGATAATCATATGGTGTTGTTGGCTCTGAACAATTTTCCATCCTCTTATGAATCTTTCGTGGAGGCACTAAACCTGATGGTGAAAAGTATCACCCTGACATTTGATCAAGTTAGTTCTTGTTTGCTACAAAAAGAACACAAACACACACAAAATGAGTCTAGTGTTGGACAAGCAAAGAGTGCATTAGTTGCTCAGTCGAAAGGGAAATGGAAACATACCCTATTGATTCATCTTCTAAATATCAGGTAAGGTGTTTTTAGTGTCATAAGGTTGGGCATCTCAAAAAGAATTACAAGAAGCGACAATATGCACTTTTCCAACAAAACAGTCAAGCGGTAAATGTGGCAGTAGTTGACGAAGGACAGGATTCTAAGGAAGATTATGCCCTTTTGGCATTACACTCGAACAACAGTACTACTAGTTGTTGGTTCATTGGGCATTTCACATGTTGTAAGGACTTGTATGTCAAATTTACTTCAAGTACAAACTTTTTTGATTCAGTTTATTAGCTAATGGTCAGACATGCAATAGAGGGGACAAAAGACATTGATATAGTATTGAATAATGCTAAAAAAATCAAACTAAGGAATGTTAGGTATGTTCCCAGCATGAAAAAAACTCTTATTTATTAGTCAATTAACGTAAATTTCCAACATTGTTGTACATTTCTCTGGGAAACAATGTATTGTGTCTAATATCAAACAAAACAAAATGGTTGCCCAAGGCAATGGGCGAGGTGGCTTGTATAGGCTCATTGACCTAGCCACAATCAACATACATGCACATGTGGAGGAAGACTCCAAACCGGATGTGTAGAAGGATGAAATTTCTTATTGGATTGTTGACCCTAATTCAATCAACTTACATGTACTAGTGGTGGAGGGAATTGTTGACAATTTTGCCCTCACAGGGCAAAAATTCACCACTACCATTCGGAACTTTGCTATGGTGCCAAGTTTGTCTTGTGAATCAGTTTTGGGGTTCTTAAATGTGCATGTGCAACCACCCAAGTGGCCATCTACAACAGTTTGAAAGGGTTTTCCTCCTCTTCTAAGCATCATGTACAGCCAAAAGCCAAGACATACAAGCGTAAGTTTATTTATTTTGTCTTCCCAAGGATTTTTTTCGAGCTATAAGAGGTGGACTATTTCTTCGGACATTTTGTCCTAGAGAAAGAGCTCTCAAAGGACTATGTAAAGGTCCGAAAAAATGACTAAGTGGCAGTCATTCAAAGTTTATTTTCTTCAGACTTTTTGTCCGAAGGAAAAGGGAAAAGCACAGTTGAAAAGACCCGAAGGGCATTTGCCCTTTGGGAAGGTCCAATTCAAAAGTCCCGAAGGGTGTACCCTTCGGGTTGGTTTACTTCATAGTTTTCAAGTCAAGGCAAAAGTTTTGAAGGACAATTTCAAAAAGCCCGATGCCCTTCAAAAAGCCCGAGGGGTATGTGCCCTTCAGGGAAACACTTCAAGCACGAAGAAGACCTTGGTAAAAGTTCCGAAGGACAAAATCAATTTTTCCAAAGAAGTGCCCTTGTGAAGGGCACTTGGTCGGTGGCAGGACCCTTTCAAAACTTCTAAAAGGTACTTTTGAGGATGAATAGCCCTTGCGGAGGGCACTTGGCGATGAGAGGACCAAATCAAGAAGCCCAAAGGGCATTTTTGGAAAGCAGAAGCCCTTGCAAAGGGCACCTTCATGAAGCAAAGGACAAAAACAAAGTTCCCGAAGGGCACATGCCCTTTGGGGAAAGATAGCAAAGGAGACGAATTCCTTCGAAATTTTTGTCCGAAGGAATTCAAAAAAAAACTCGACGGAAGATACACCCGAGGAAAAGCCCGATAAAGATAAAACAAAGGCACAAGGAATTCGAGAGGGACAAAAGGCCCAATAGAAAAGACAAGGGCGTAAGCAAAGGCCAAAAAAGAGAAAAGGAAATGCCAAGCCTGGGAAAGAGAAGAGACAAAGAGTCCTTCAGGGAATTTGTCCAAAGGACAAAAACTAAAATAAAGCCCAAATCTCGAATTAAAGCAGAACACGAGAAAAGCCAAAGAAAACACGAAGTGAACTGAGCATGATCAATAGCATGAACAAAGACAAGCAAAAACAAGATTGAGCCAGAACTGAACAAGAAGACAAACGCAGAAATAGAGGCATGAGCAAAGATTAAAGCAGGACTGAACATGGACATAAGCATGAACAGTGAATAAAACAAACGTACAATAAAGACAAAGGCAGGATAAACAAAGATCATGCACAGACTAACATGAGTGACTCCAACAAAGTGAACGCGTTTAAGAAAGCAAGTATGCTTCAATTCTGAAAATAGAGTTGTCTTGCATGATGAACGGGCAAAGCATTGAACGTTTCAAACAGCGAGAAATTCCATGCACGCACTTGTCTCAAAGCTTGAAACGTTCCAGCGATTCAAACATAATTCTTAATTTGGCATTTGTATTGATTTCATGCTAAGGGGAGACTTTCAAATGTTCCAACAATTCGAGTGCATTTGACTACTCTTGATTTGGAGTTGACTAGTTTTCAAGTCAAGACATCTATTCGTAGATTTCATGCATCCAAAGCTTGTCTTCTTCTTCTTTTTCAATGCCAAGAATTCTTCATGCAAGACAGCCAGGTATAAGCCAAGGAAAGACAAATTTGAAAGACTCATGCAACACAATTTTTACATGAGCTAATGAAGAGTTGACTTCCTCTCCTATTTCAAATGCCAATCTCTTGGCTTTTTATAATTTTCTATATTAATGGCTTTTCTGCCTTGTAAAATCCATCCCTCTTGGTAAGACCACTCTGCCATTGATGAGTTGTGTAACCTCTTTAATCAATAGAAGGGTTGTACTTTCAAATTTCAAGTGCTAGCATAGTGTACATTCATTTAGCAATTTGCGTACGTGGTAGATTTCTCTCCCTTCTCAAATTTTGATTCGTACCTAGTTGCTAGCTTATCATATTATGCAGGTCATGTTTAGTGTTTTATATGTCTTTTGTTGAAGCTGTAAGTGGATGTTAGGTGGCTACAAAGCGTCTTGTATCAGACCTCTCTCCATCGTTTTCCCTCACGTTTTTGTCATTGGATCGAACCCTCTCATGAAATACATATGCATAGTGATCAATTGAAATCAAAGGTCTTCATTTTCCCTTGTTTGATCCAGTGTTTAAGGTTCCAAGTAGAGAGTGGATCAACATTCTGGTGTATCACCGTCATTAGGTAGAATTTCCCCTTCAAGTTTCTTTCTCCCTTTTCCATGGTATAAAACAAACGCAGAGTAGAGATCCTCATAGATACATCTTACAAGAACCAGCCTTCTCTAGAGGTTCTTCTCACCATTGAGGCACCCACCCTTGTGAGAAGATCCCATTGTTTCAACTGGAGAAAGGATTAGTCATTTCAGCACGTCTTCGATTCAAGGTGCAACTCCAGATTGACAACAGGAATTACCACTATAAAGTATGTGCAGGAGGATGCAATTCCTCAATCTTAGTCACATGCATAGGCAGTTGTGCATGAGGATGATATGCTTAAGTCACTGTAGACACTAAAATTTAATCAATAAATGCTTGACAATGCTTGTCTTTGACATCTTTACCTTGCTTAGCCATCTTTATGAAAGCTTTCAAAGGCTTGCAATTATTCAGAACATCTTCCAAACTTCCCTACTTTATTCATATTCATCCCTAATCAACATAGACTTCACTATCATTCCAATTTCATAAGCCTTCGTCCATTTTGGACAAGTGTGCACTAGACAGGCAGGGACGCATTGCGCACCTGTCCACTAGTGTGAACTTGTCCCACAAGCTCTAATGGTTAATTTTTCGAAATGACACACTTCCTAACGGCTTTTTTGCATGCAACAATAAGTCAGTTATCAGAAACAATTTAAAGATTCTCCTATAAGAGCACAAGTGCCTCTCTTGAAAGCCCCAACGATTCTATCTAGCACTCTCTTGCAAAAGCAATTTCAAAAGCATTTATCTCTTTAACAAAGAACCCTGCTACAATTTTGCTGCAATAATATAGTCATCGGCCAAGTTAGCATTGTTTTCTTGCAAGTTGAGGACATCTTTTGTCAGGGATTCTAATCAAATTTTCTAGATATATCTATATGATCTTCCCTAAAAGAACTACACCAGGTTGAGGTCCACTTGGTCTATGTAGACAACTCTCAATCAATAAGAGGTTTTCTGAGGATAGCTCAATCCTATCCCATTTCCCCACTTTTTCCCCTTAGGCATTTGATCTTGTTTGTCCTTGTGCAAGCTAGGGTTTTGCTTTTGCAGGTGATCCAACAATCCAAACAAGGTCCACACAAAATCAAATAATATTCAAACAAAAGCAAACCCATCTAGAATTTTAGATTCAGCACTCAGTCAACACAGACGAAGTCACACTAGTGGACAACGATGCACTGCGACCTTGTTTGGCTACAACGCACTTGTCCCAGAGTATAATGAGGCACTATTTTAAGATAACACTGTGTTTGCATATTTTTATAAGTTTCAGTCACAATCAGCAAATGAATAACACAATTTGAAAAATTCAGTTGGCCATGACATTGTTATCAACCTGGAGTGCACCCTGCTTGAAGACATGCAAAGCACAACTTCTCTCCAGTTGATACAATGGGAACTTCACAAAGGGTGGGTGCCTCTGTGTTGAGTAGAACCTCCAGAGAGAGTTGGTTCCCTTATGATTTTTTACAATTAAGTTTGAAACTGTGATTTTTGGGATGAAAAGAGTAAGGGTAAACTTTGACAAAAAATCTAAGTGGGGTGATACACCTGAATTGATTATATCCTCTGAAGTTACTAAAATCAATGCACATATAACCAAAATGCAATTTATATTCTGTCCCTAAGCAAAAGTGTTTCAGAGGAAGGGTTGAAAACCTCTTCAAACGACTTGCAAAAGGGTGAGATAGAGAGAGATAGGTGAGGAAGGGACCTGCAAAAAGAGAAAAATTCTCTCTTTTATGCTAATGCACAATCAAATACACACTATGCTGCTGTCAAAAATCAGATTCAGGAAAATAAACTCCTTATTGAAAACTGGTCCAACTTACAATTTCTTTTTCAAACTTCAGGGCCCTTTTGTATGGCTTGATTCTGTCAATAAATAAGCTTTGAAAAATAGTCTAAATCAATCTAAGTGTAGTCCAAAAAGGGAAAAGGTCAATCTTTGTTGGTTAACTCAAGACCTCACCTCTTTTACAATGCTTTGAATATTCAATAAAATTATTCTTCTTTACCAAAATCTGCATGCTTCTCCAAACTTTGGATTAGAATATAGATGATGGAGCCAAGTTCGGAAAATGATTCTTAAAATAAACAAAACTCTCCAAAAAAACTCCAAACATGCATGACCAAGATGGCGTGGAAGTGGGCGAAGGAACTCAGGTTTAACCAATCAACTTCTGATTTGCATGAAATGTTATGCAAAAAGCCAGTAGATGAACTCCACACAAACTGTTGGAACGTTTGAAACGTTTAGACGCATGAGAGAAGCATGTGGCATGGCGAAACAGTCAACAGCAGTTTCGATCAATCCAATAACACGTTTGCATAGATAAAAATCTATTTTTGACCTTTTCTATTTACAGCTTCTAATTCCTGTGCATGTATATTCTTTGTCTTGCTTGTTTGCCGAGCTTTATAATCTCGGACTTCTCTATTTATGACTTTTTCAATTGTGTTTGTTCCTTGCTTATCCAGACAAAAGTTTGTGCCTTTCCTTGTTCATTATCTTGGATTTTCCTGTGTATTTCTTTGGCAATTTTCCCCTTGGTTTTTCTACACAGTCAAATCCCTTAGAAATTCTTCGGGATTATTTCCTTCGGGCTTATTTGCACAGTCAAATTTTTCAAATCTTTTCCCTATCTTATGCTTTATATCGGGCTTATTTGTCTCAGGGTCTACTTAGCAATTTTCCCGCAGATTCATCTTCCGAAAGAATTCTTTCGGACTTTTGTTTATCTCCTTTTCTCCTTCGGCTTTCTTGTGGACTTTCATCTTGTCTAAGACTTCCCTGCCTACCTTCGAAAATTCATCATGTCTCATTTCTTTCAAAATTTTGTCTCTCGAACAAAATGTCCGAAACTTCTCTATGCATACTCGTCCTTCCTTTTTTCCAAAGGGAATTCCTTCGAACAAATTGTCTGAAGGAATTCCTTCGGATTTTTGTCCAAGTCCTTATATCATTTGCCAATTTGTTCTTTGTTCATTGGACTTTATTGTAAAGTAATTTCCCCGAACGGTGCATACCCTTCAAGCTTTTTGTAAAAGCCCCTTAAAAATCATGAGATGAACATTCTCAAACGGTAGATGCCCTTCGGGTTTGTTGCAAACGTACCTTCCTTTCTCAAAGTAAGCCTTCCCGAAGGGCAAGTGCCCTTCGGGATTTCTATCAATGATCCTTCTGAACTTGAAGTGTACCTTCCCGAAGGGTAGGTGCCCTTCAGGATTTTTTAAATTGTCCTCCAAAAGATTAAAAATGACCCTTTGGCCTTTAAAATAAGCCTTTCCAACGGGTAGGTTCCCTTCAAAATTCTTGCCAATGACCCTTCGAAGGGCACATACCCTTCAGTAAAAGTGAAATGAACAATTCTTTTGAGAGAGAAGCTTGTAGGATATTTTGAAATCGCCTTTGAACTTTTCCTGAAGGGTACCTACCCTTCAAGATTTTTGAAATGATCCCTCTTGAAGGGCACATGCCCTTCTGGCTTTTTGAAAGAGTCCCCTGTCATTTTCCCTCCAAAGAATTGCACCTTTGAATTCTTTCGGATTTATTGTCCGACACTTTGGATTTTATGTCTCCTGATTTCCTTCGGACAAAAAGTCCGAAGGAAATCGACCCCTTCCCGAAGGGCACATGGCACTCGGATTTCTTCAAATGGTCATTTTTGAAGGGCTGGTGCCCTTCGGATTTTTGCAAAGTGTCTTATTTCTTTCAAAAATGCCTTTGAGCTATTTGAAAAGTCCTTTGAAAACTAGGTGACCGTTTTCTTTCCCTTCGGACAAAATTGTCCATTTCTTAACCCGAAACAATTCTTGCTTTTGCAAGCGAACCTACAAGTCTGTAGCTTTATAACTATATATGATATTTCGAAAAGGAGATATGGCCTTTGAAGTTTTGTAACTATCCTGCCCTTGAACAAATTGTATGCTCTAAATGGTGGCTGTAGGTCTTCACCCAACAGTTTTGAATACCTTTGTTGTAAGTACATTCATGCTATTAGACCACAGGTTGACCAGTTGAAAAGGGGATTAGACCGTTGTAGGAAAGTTTAAAATAACAGGGGTAATAACTTGGCTATGACAAGCCAAATTACTAACAAACATCTCTCTAACCATAACTCTAGTTTCTATCTTTAGAAATTTAAAACTTCTGTAAATTTTGTGCATCACGGCATTTTTACAGTAGGTTGTTTTATTTATCTTCCTAAATCGGATTTCAAGTATACATTACTTTAGAGTTAATTTCCTTTCCAAACTAGAGTAGTTCCCTCTAGTTCACAAGTGTCTAAAGTATATTCATGTAATCAAGTGTTTAAAATTTTAATCATTCAATATGAATATCCCATGGATCATGATTTAGATGGTTACTTTACAGCATATGATCATTCTTCAGATTCAGAAACTTATACATTTGGCAATACTTCTAAGACACAAAATGTTGCTCCTTATCAAGAGGTTGGATACACATATCAACATCCCACTGATGAGATCATTGATTGGACATATTCTAGCATTCCCTCCCACTCTCCTAATTGGGTCGAGGACCTAGATTTGACTCCTTGCCTAGTACCTGTTGCCAATCAGACCCTGCACCCTTGTGAAGGTAGTTTTAAACTTCACGGTCTGCTGGAACATGGAAACAATCCGAGGTTGTGGGTGACCTGCTAAGTGGATTGAGTCTCTAGATTATGAGGGCTAGCTCCCTTAGGTGTATCAATGAGGATCTCTACTCTGTGTTGCGGACTACCATGGAAAAGGGAGAAAGAAATTTGAAAGAGAAATCCTACCTAATGACGGTGATACACCAGAATGTCGATCCACCCTACTAGGAACCTTAAACACTGAACAAACAAGGGAAAAGTAAGACCTTTGATTTCAATTGATCACTATGCATAAGTATTTCATGAGAAGGTTCAATCCAATGACAAAAACATGAGGGAAAATGATGGAGAGAGGTCTGATACAAGACACTATGCAACCACCTAACATCCATTTACAGCGTCAGCAAAAGACATAAAACACTGAACATGACCTACATAACATGATAAGCTAGAAACTACATACGAATTAGAATTTGGAAAGTCAGAGAAATCTACCACATGCAAATTGTTGAATGAATGTACACTATACCAGCACTTGAAATTTGAAAGTACAGTCCTATTGATTAAAGAAGTTACACAACTCACCAATGGCAGAGTCTGGGCTTACCAAGAGAGGGATGGATAATAGGGATAGGCCAAAAACCCTGTTTAAATAGCATAATTTACAAGAAAAGAGTAGAAAATATAAGAGAACTAAAACTAGAAATAACTACAGTTGTAGCCAGTCAAAAATGGATTTGTCTTTGTATGTGTAGCGTTGGAAATGTACCATGTCCTGAAGCACTTTCATGTGCATGAAACTTTTGGTTCTTTGAAAAATTCACCACTTTGCCCGTTCATCATGCAAGACAACACTATATTCAGAACTGAAGCATGCTTGTTTTCTTAAACGTGTTCACTTCGTTGGAGTCACATTAGTCTGTGCATGATCTTTGTTCATCCTGCCTTTGTCTTTATTATGCATTTGTTTTATTCACTGTTCATGCTTATGTCCATGTTCAGTTCTGCTTCAGTCTTTGCTCATGCCTCTATTTCTGCGTTTGTCTTACTTCTTGTTCAATTCTGGTTTTTCCCGTGTTTTGCTCTAATTTGGGATTCGGGCTTTATTTTGGTTGGGCCTCGATATTTATATTTCCCTGTGTTTCTATTTATTTCCACCGAGTCTTGTCTTGTCTGGTTATTGTCAAGTTTTCAGCTCTCGAGCTTTTGGTTTTCGTCCTTCGAACAAATTGTCCGAAAGACTCTCTATCTCTTCTCTTTCCCGGGCTTGGCATTTTCTTCTCTTTTTTGGCCTTTGTTTACGCTCTTACCCGGGCTTCGGGTTTTTGTATATGTCCTTCGGACAAATTGTCCGAAGGACTCTGTTCTTTCTTCCGCGGCTTGTTCTTTGTCTTGGCCTTGTTCTCTGTCTTGGCTTTGTTCACGCTTTAACCTTCAGGCTTTTGTTCCTTGTTCATGGCCTTGTCTTTTCTATCAGGGTTTTTGCTGAGTATATCTTCTGTCGGGTCTTTTTCTGAATTCCTTCGGACTTTTTGTCCAAACGAATTCTTTCAGACAAAAGGTCCGAAGGAATTCGTTTCCTTGTGCCTTTGTTTTATTTCTAACAGGCTTTTCCCTGGGTATATCCTTCATCAGGTCTTTTTCTGAATTCCTTCGGACTTTTTGTCCGAAGGAATTCGTCTCCTTTGGCTATCTTTTCCTGAAGGGCATGTGCCCTTCAAGAATTTTCGAAATGTCCCTGACACTATGAAGGTGCCCTCCGCAAGGGCTTCTGCTTCCCAAAAATGTCCTTCGGGCTTCTTGATTTGGTCCCTTTAGTCCCCTGGGTGCCTTCCGCAAGGGTAAGGTTCTTCCAGAAGTGCCCTTCAGAAGAATGGAAAAGGTCCACTTCGCTGCATAGTGCCCTCTGCAAGGACTATTCATCCTCAAAAGTGCCTTTCGGAACTTTTGAAAGGAGCCTGCCACCGACCAAGTGCCCTCCGCAGGGGCAGGTTTCCTTTAGAAAAATTGACTTTGTCTTTCAGAACTTTTGCCAAGGTCTTCTTCGTGCTTGAAGTGTCCCCCGCAAGGGCACATACCCTTCAGGGTTTCAGAAAATGACCCTTCAGGTAAAATGAAAGGTCCTCTTGCCGCTTGAGTGCCCTTCGGGCTTTTTGAAGGGCACCCGGGCTTTATGAAGGGCACCCTCGGTGGAGTTGTCTACGTCTTTAGAAATATAAAGTGAACCAACCCGAAGGGTACATACCCTTCAGGACTTTTGAATTGGACCTTCCCAAAGGGCAGGTGCCCTTTGAGTCTTTTCAACTGTGTTTTTCCTTTTCCTTCGGACAAAAGTCCGAAGAAAATAAACTTTAAACGACTGCCACTTAGTCATTTTTTCGGACTTTTACATAGTTCTTTGAGAGCTCTTTCTCTCGGACAAAATGTCTGAAGAAATAGTCCACCTCTTATAGCCCGAAAATATCCTTGGGAATGCAAAATAAATGAACTTGCAGCATGTGTCTTGGCTTTTTGTTGTACATGATGCTTCAAAGAGGAAAACCCTTTCAAACTGTTGTAGATGACGTTTTTCGAAGGAGAAAAACCCTTTTAAAACTGCTGCATGTGTCCTTTTGAATGAACTATATGCTCTATATGATGGTTGTAGGGGTCCATCAGAATTTACATGGCCGTAGGAGACCTTTTCGTCATCATTTGCATGGTTGTTGTTGACGTAGTGGATTGCACCCTGGACAGGAGGCCGAGCTCCTGCCTTCCACACGCAACAAGGGAAACTCCCCTCTTGCCTGTGGGCAAGGCAAAACTGGGGGGAGAGTCTCTAGATAAGGGCTAACTCCCTTCGATGTATCTTTTAGGTCCTGGATTCCCTATTGCTAACAAATAAATGAAAAAAAGGGGGGGCGATGAAAAGGGAGAAGGATGCTGAAAAGCAGAACCTGAACCTAAAATGAAAGGTGATACACCAAAAAAGTTGATCCACTCAGCCCGAACATACACTTTTCACCAAGAACAAGCTCCCATACACTTCATTTGACACGAGAAATGCTTCTGCATCAGTGAGCTAGGGGTCCGTGGATTTACAGGGAGGAAGAACTACCAGAGGCGTCCTCAAACACTCTATGGCAGCCTTTTCACATGCGCCTGTATTCCTGCTGGAGACACTTCTGGCAGACCTGCAGAAGAAGAAACCTCACAATGCACTAGACATGCTGAAATCATTTTGCAAAAGCATAAAGGAAAATAACTTAACACAGAACAAAGGCATAGACACATACGAAAGTGCAAACTCAGAATGGAGGTGAAAACGCTGTCTTGATTCAAGGTAAAATCCGGCAGAGTTTTGCCTTACAAACCCAGAGATTTTTGGGCAGAGCTTTGCCTTACGGGCTAAGAGATCTCTTTCAAAATGAGAAGTTACAATATATATAGAGAAGAGAGAACAAAAGGCGCCCCTTTTGGAAAAGACTTTTGGCGCCCTTTTACAAGTGGCCAATGTGCGTTCCGAACCTTGGGAAGAGGAAGTCGTTGTTTGCTGATATCATCCTTCTAGAAGAGGCCTGCTAGAACCATGTTGTGTAATCGTCGGTCTTGACTTTGGCGTTTAAACATTAATGTGAAAGCATGGGTCGCGCCTCTTTTTCTGCAAACAAGATTGCTCCTTTAAGATATTCACGCGATTTGTCTGGGCATAAATGCAAAGTGGAGAAAATAGGACGCACCGTTCACTATTCGCGCCGCTTGATGACCGCTTGGCAAGCACTGTTCCAACTGCAGGAGTAAATCCTTGAGTTGACACCTCCCTTCGCCACATGGACTGTTTTGTCCATTTCTGCACTTTGTCTCTTCCTGGTTTTGTCTTCTCTATCTCCTTCAGCCCTCGAGGCTATCTTCTTGGCAGGTCGCTGAGTTCACCCACGGCCTGTCCTTAAGCTTTTTCAAAATCAACGGCTATTTCACCGCCTTAAACTTGATGTCTGCACACCCGTGCTTGATTTTGACGTCTTCGGGCCCGTCACCCCTTGGAGTTTCTTCGGCCTTTTCCTTTCCTTCGGCTTTCTTCTCTTCGGTCGAGCTTTCTGCCATTTTTCCCGCAGACAAAATGTCCGCGAGAATTGTCTCGCGGCTTTCCTGAATTTCTTCGGACTTTTCGTCTGAAGGAATTCTCTTCTTTGCCTTAAACAATTGTCCAAAGGAAACTTACCTTTTCGACTTTCTCTTTAGCCTCCTTGCAAATGTTCCCTGCCCTCTGCAAGGGCACTTGAGTCCGGAACTGCCCTCCACAAGGGCACTTGGAATGGTCCATTTGGCGCCTAAGTGGGAACTTGCCTTTGCCTACAGAGTTCGTAGAAATGCCTGCAGAGTCCGTAAAAAACTTCCTTGCAGAGTCCGTAGAAACTTCTTGCAAAGTCCGTAGAAAAGTCTGCAGAGTCCGTAGAAAAGCCTGCAGATTCCGTAGAAATAGGCCTGCAGAGTCCGTAGAAATAGGCCTGCAGAGTCCGTAGAAATTTCTAGACTTGTGCAAAAATCAAAAAATGAACTGGCTCAGAACAGCAAGGAAGATGACCGATTTTGGCCTGCAAGACCAAAATGGTCAACAGTTGTATTTGCACATTTTGCTGTAATCAAGAAAGCTCCATGGAAACCTTTGAATGACTAAACTTCCCCTCGCTGTAGATGACCACTTTGGCTTATACCTAGCTCTAGATGGCCACTTGGGTGATTGTAAATGCACATTTAAGAACCCCAAAACTGATTCACAAGACAAACTTGGCACCATAGCAAAGTTCCGAATAGAACAGGTGACAATTTGCCCTGTGGGGGCAAAATTGTCAACATTTTTGGCGACTCAATTGGGAAGCATCACTGGCATGCTAGAGAACTCAGACCATAAAGATGTTATTCGAACTACCAAATGGTAAACCTGATTTTTGAATGAAAATCACCTCCTGACCTTGGCTGAAGTAACCTTTCTCCTTCAAAATAAGGGAAACACATGAAAACAGGAAAACTAAGAAGCAAATGTGCAAACAAGCACTTATTGGAACAAAACTAAAGGAAACTAATGTGCTAGAACAGCACTTGGAGGAAAACAAACTAACAAAGAACCTAGCTAACTGTTGACCATTTTGGTCCTGCAGGCCAAAATCGGTCCCCCCTTTTTCCCCTGCTATTTTGAGCCAGTACAATTTCGATTTTGCACAAGTCTCGAAATTTCTACGGACTCTGCAGGTCCATTTCTGCGGACTCTGCAAAGAATAAATGGATTCCCAAAACTTAGGTGCGAAATGGACAAGTGCTTGTTTTAGGAGTTTGGTTTAGTTGGTTTGATTCCAAGTGCCTGGTTCATCGTTTTGCTTCAATGGCTTGATTCAACAATCGGTTCAATGCCTTCGTTCAAGGTTCGGTTCAACGGGTTGTTTCAAAGAGACAAGTCCTAGACACTTAGGCGCAAAAGGGACCATTTCAAGTGCCCTTGTGGAGGGTAGTTCCAGACTCAAGAGCCCTTGCAAAGGGCAGCGGACACTTTCAAGGAGGCCATAGAGAAAAGCCAAAAAGGCAAGTTTCCTTCGGACTTTTGTTTAAGGCAAGGAGGCACCTTTCGGAAGGGTCGTTTTCAACTTTACCGAGGGGCACTTTTGAAGGCAGTCGAAAGACAAGGACGAAGAATAATTTCTTCGGACTTTTGTCCAAAGGAATTCCTTCGGACAAAAAGTCTGAAGAAATTTAGAAGGGCAAGATCCCGCCGAATGAACAAGAAAAAAAGATTAAGGCAAAGGCGACATAATTCCTTCGAACAAAAAGTCCGAAGGAATTCGAAGGAAAAGCCCGAGAAAATTCCAAAAAGAATAAGGCAAAGTGCTCAAAGCAATTCTTGCAGACTTTTTGTCCGCAGGAAAAAGTCTGTGGGAAAATGTCCGCGGGGATATTGCCGAAGAGAAAAGGCCGCCGAAGGACCCCGAAGGGCAAGTGCCCTTGCGGGGGACTCTCGGCTGCCGAACGAAGGGCACTTGTCCAAAGCCGAAGGGATACTTCCCCTTTGGGAGGGTTTAAAACAAAAGGCCGAATCAAAGGGAAAGGCCCGAAGGAATTTTCCAAGGACGATGACATCTCCAAAGCCGTCAACTTCAAGAAAATAGAGTAGCCGTTGTTTTTCAAACAGCAACGAGCCCGCGAATGTCATTTTTACAGCAGAGAAATAGCCGTTTGATCCTTGAATTCTTGAGCGCCAACCAAAAAAGAGCCCAGAGAACAAAGAGACAAAGAGACAGAAGCCAACAAAAAAGACAAAACCAGGAAGACGACGCTGGAAAAAGACAAAGGTTGAGAATGAACTCAGCGACCTGCTAATAAAACAGCCCAAGGAGCCAAAAGAGACAAGGCAAGGAAAAGACAAAAGAGCCAAGTGTAGAGACAGACAAAATAGTCCAAGTGGCGAAAGAAGGCGTCGACTCGAGGAGTTATTCTAGCGGTTGGAACAGTACTTGCCAAGTGGTCATAAATGGGACGCAAACAGTGAACAGCGCAACCCATTTTTTCTCCATTTTGCATTTATGAGCAGCAAACCGCATGCGTGCCTTCAAAGAGCAGTCTTGGTTATGGAGAAACGGCACGGCCTATGTTTTTAAACGCCTAAAGTCAAAATTGAAACCGACACAGCATTTATATTTTAGTGGCTTCCTCTTCCCAATGGCCTTGGGACGCGCATGGGCCACTTGTCAAAGGGCGCCAAAAGTCTTTTTCAAAGAAGGTGTTGTTGTTCCTTCTTCTCTATATATATTGTAACTTCTCATTTTAAAAGATCCATCTTTCACATTGTAGGGCGAAGCCCTGGCAATTTTCACCTGGAATCAATAAAACACATTTCTACCTCTATTCTGGTTAGATATCTCTGAGTGTGTCTGAGTGTTAGTCTTGTGTTTAGTCATTGCTTTCTAATGCCTTCACAGGGTTGACACCAACGCATCTGGTATCTATAAGGTGCCATTCCTGCAGGTGACAAGAAGAGCTGTACCTGGAGCACAGAGACAGAAGGAGGTTACTAGACAGTGTGCTTTTTCTACAGCACCAATGGTGAGTCCCTTTTTTTGTGTGTTCCATTAAAGCCTCCCTGTTAAGCTTCCTGTAGCCTGGTCCTTTTACCAATTAAAGTGTACGTATGTGTTTGTATGGTTCAGAGTGTGAGTGTGAGTAGGTCGAATCATTTGGTGCATCACCCTTTTAGAGTAGGTTTTGTTTTCCTGTAATCCTTCTCCTTTTTCATCCCCCCACCATTATATATGTGTGTGTGTGTATTAGCACTTATTGGAATAACTCAGATGCATCAAAGGGAGCTAGCCCTTATCTAGAGACTCTGCCCCTAATTTTGTTGTCCCCACAGGCAAGAGGGGAGTTTCCATTTTGACGTGTGGAAGGCAGGAGCCCAGCCTCCTGCCCAGGGTGCAATCCACTGCGTCAACACTAACCATGATAAAGCATGATCCGCCTGCATCAAATGGAAAATTCTTGAACTCACTCCTTCCAAGAGATGGTACAAGTTGCAAAGCAAGATGTTTATTAATCATAACCTTTGATGAGGCATTTTCCTTGTCCACCAACTGTATTAGCATCCTCTCAAATGAGTCATCAACAGCAAACCAGTCACCAACAAAGACAAACTCATCAAATACCTCCTAATCTTTTTCATATTGCTTGTCATCTACCACCTTGTCAAGTGATACCTCATCTCTGCATGGTTCTTAAGTGACCACATCCTTCTTATCAACTATTGCAAGTTCATCCAGCTCTTCAAGGAGCTTTGAGTAGGCAACCCAATCTGTATTGTGACCTTGAATAGGTGACTCTTGATCAAATTTTTCGTAAACATGTCCTTCAATAGACAACATATCCATACAAAGCTCTTCAATCTCCTAAAGAGATTCAAGGTACAGTTGCCAATCATCTTTTTGTTCCTCATTTTGATCTATAGAATCAGCTTGAAAGCTATCCAGGTCCTCAATAGAAGATACTTGTAACTCACGTATGACTTCAATTTGTACCAGCCTCTCTTGAAATTCCTCTATATCAAAATCAGTCTTCTCACTCTCAACTATAATTGGATGCTCAACTACAACCTCAAGTGAAGTATCAATAGGAAACTCTTCTTCAAACACACTTGAAGCATCCTCTACACACTCTGCAAGAACTTGACCTGTAGCTGCAACCTCTTTCTCAATCCTCCAAAGAACAGGTTCCTCCTGAGGAAGGGAGATGGTGAGAGGGTGACGAAATTCATTTGTTTGAGAGGAAAAATGAAGCATGGGAGGTTGATCATGATCAGATTTTAGAATCTTGAGGGCAATGGAATTATCTAGGGAGTTTTGGAGAGGAGGGAAAGAGAAACTCTTAAAGACCTCTGTATTTTGTTCCTTCCACTTGGCCATTACTCATCAAAGTCTGAAACCTGCTTGTCTCCCTGGACAACTTGAGCTTGAGGGATGATTGAAAGGGGACTATAGGAAGGTTTAGTCTCATGAATAGGCTCTTGAATACAATTAGGAAGCTCCCTTGTCACACACTGGGCATGATTAAGAACATCATGAAAATAACAAGCACAAAAACCCTTTGTAGACAATTGGTTTAACTCGATTTTCTGCCTCTCCCAAACCTCTATCTTTTCCAATACAAGAATACACAGCTCATTTATCTCTTTTGGATCATTGGACACATTTTGAAATAGACCATTCACTTCCTCATACTGAGAGTTAGAACAAAACTTTCTTGCATATGCTACTATTCTGAGCTCTATTTAGTTCATTCTTTCTTGATAGCAAGGCTGCTCATATGCAACATCGTAGCCATATGGGGAAGATGAAATCTTGTCCTAAGACTGATATGGCTCACAAGGAAGGTAAGACTCATGCTCTTGATAATAAGGATCATGAGAAACTTGATAAGGCTCAACATAGCTTTGATAATACTCTTAATAAAGCTGATTAGGCTCATAAAAAGGTTCATAGGTATCATGACAAGGGTGGTATGATCTATCATTGGGCTGATAAGGAAACATAGCATAGGAATTCTCTTCATACAGAGCCATCAAAATTCATTCATGATAATGCAATAAAAATACACTTACATGGAAACTGTGCCTGAACTATTAGAAGCAATTGCTTGAGCTTGGAATCACCAAATACTTTTTGAAGAACATTGCTGCAACTGCAATTTCATTAGGACCAGCTCCAATAGATCCCATCAGGCATGCCAAAAACTGTTGTCAATCAAACCCTGCACCCTTGTGAAGGTAGTTTTAAGCCTTCACAGTCTGCTGTAACATGGAAACAATCCAAAGTTGTAGGTGACCTGCTAAGTGGATTGAGTCTCTAGACTATGAGGGCTAGCTCCCTTAGGTTTATCAATGAGGATCTCTACTCTGTGTTGCGGACTGCCATGGAAAAGGGAGAAAGAAACTTGAAAGGGAAATCCTACCTAATGACGGTGATACACCAGAATGTTGATCCACCCTACTTGGAACCTTGAACAGTGAACAAACAAGGGAAAAGGAAGACCTTTGATTTCAATTGATCACTATGCATAAGTATTTCATGAGAAGGTTCAATCCAATGACAAAAACATGAGGGAAAATGGAGAGATGTCTAATACAAGACACTATGCAGCCACCTAACATCCACGTACAGCTTCAGCAAAAGACATAAAACACTGAACATGGCCTGCATAACATGATAAGCTAGCAACTAGGTATGAATCAGAATTTGCGAAGGAAGAGAAATCTACCACGTATGCAAATTGTTGAATGAATGTACACTATGCCAGCACTTGAAATCTGAAAGTACAATTATTTTATTGATTAAAGAGGTTACACAACTCACCAATGGCAAAGTCTAGTCTTACCAAGAGAGGGATAGGATAAAAACCCTGCTTAAATAGCATAATTTACAAGAAAAGAGTAGAAAATAGAAGAGAACTAAAACTGCAAATAACTACAGTTGTAGCAAGTCAAAAATGGATGTCTCTGCATGTGAAGCGTTGAAAATGGACCATGTCCTCTTTTGGAAGCTCCTTCACATGCATGAAACTTGTAGCTGTTTGAAACGTTCACCACTTTGCCCATTCATCATGCAAGACAACTCTATTTTTAGAACTGAAGCATGCTTGTTTTCTTAAACGTGTTCACTTCGTTGGAGTCACTCACATTAGTCTGTGCATGATCTTTGTTCATCCTGCCTTTGTCTTTATTCTGCGTTTGTTTTATTCACTATTCATGCTTGTGTCCATGTTCAATTCTACTTCAGTCATTGCTCATGCCTCTATTTTTGCATTTGTCTTACTTCTTGTTCAATTCTGGTTTTTCCCATGTTCTACTTCAATTCGAGATTCGGGCTTTATTTTGGTCGGGCCTCTATGTTTATATTTTCCTGTGTTTCTATTTATTTTTGTCGGGTCTTGTCTTGTCTGGTTACTGTCAAGTTTTCGGCTCTCAGGATTTTGGTTTTCATCCTTCGAACAAATTGTCCAAAGGACTCTCTGTCTCTTCTCTTTCCCGGGCTTGGCATTTTCTTTTCTCTTTTTTCGCCTTTGCTTACACTCTTACCCGAGCTTCGGGCTTTTTGTATATGTCCTTCGGACAAATTGTCTGAAGGACTATGTTCTTTCTTCTACGGCTTGTTCTTTGTCTTGGCCTTGTTCTCTGTCTTGGCTTTGTTCATGCTTTAGCCTTCGGGCTATTGTTTCTTGCTTGTGGCCTTATCTTTTCTATCAGGCTTTTTGCCGAGTATATCCTCCGTCGGGTCTTTTTTTGAATTCCATCGGACTTTTTGTCTGAAGGAATTCCTTTAGACAAAAAGTCCTAAGGAATTTGTTTCCTTGTGCCTTTGTCTTATTTCTATCGGGCTTTTTCTAAATTCCTTTGGCCTTTTTGTCCGAAGGAATTCGTCTCCTTTGTCTATCTTTCCCCAAAGGGCATGTGCCCTTCGGGAATTTTTGAAATGTCCCTAACACTATGAAGGTGCCCTCCGCAAGGGCTTCTGCTTCCCAAAAATGCCCTTTGGGCTTCTTGATTTGGTCCTTTTAGTCGCTCGGGTGCCTTCCGCAAGGGTAAGGTTCTTCCAGAAGTGCCCTTCAGAAGAATGGAAAAGGTCCACTTCGTTGCATAGTGCCCTTCGCAAGGGCTATTCGTCCTCAAAAGTGCCTTTCGGAAATTTTGAAAGGGTCCTGCCACCAACCAAGTGCCCTCCGCAGGGTCAGGTTTGCTTCAAAAAAATTGATTTTGTCCTTTAAAACTTTTGCCAAGGTCTTTGTGCTTGAAGTGTCCCACGCAAGGGCACATACCCTTCAAGGTTTCTGAAAATGACCCTTCGGGAAAAATGAAAGGTCCTCTTGCCGCCTTTGTGCCCTCCGCAAGGGCAGTTGCCCTTCGGGCTTTTTGCAAGGCACTCTCGGATGAATGGTCTGTCTTTAGAAACATAAAGTGAACCAACCCGAAGGGTGTATACCCTTCAGCACTTTTTGAATTGGACCTTCCCTTTTCCTTCGGACAAAAGTCGAGAAAATAAACTTTGAACGACTGCCACTTAGTCATTTTTTCGGACTTTTACACAGTCCTTTGAGAGCTCTTTCTCTTGGACAAAATGTCCGAAGAAATAGTTCACCTCTTATAGCCCAAAAAAATCCTTGGGAAGACAATAAATGAACTTACAGCTTGTAAGTCTTGGCTTTTGGCTGTACGTGATGCTTAGAAGAGGAGGAAAACCCTTTCCAACTGTTGCAGATGACGATTTTAGAAGGAGAAAAACCCTCTTAAAACTGCTGCATGTGTCCTTTTGAATGAACTATATGCTCTATATGATCACTGTAGGAGTCCATCAGAATTTACATGGCCATAGAAGACCTTTTCGTCATCATTTGCATGGTTGTATTTGCACATTTGGCTGTAATCAAGAAAGCTCCTTGGAAACCTCTAAATGACTAAACTTCACCTGGTTGTAGATGACCACTTTGGCTTATACCTAGCTGTAGATGGCCACTTGGGTCGCTGTAAATGCACATTAAAGAACCCCAAAACTGATTCACAAGACAAACTTGGCACCATAGCAAAGTTCCGAATAGTAAGGGTGACAATTGGCCCTGTGGGGGCAAAATTGTCAATAGTACCTACTTGTATATAGCTTTTTTGTTTTTTGTTTTTTTATTGCTTATTCTTGTTGGAATAATTGGCATTGATGTCAAAGGAATTGTAACAGATATGAACGGAGATGTCAAACAAAATTGTTGCCAGAAGTGAATGGAATTATTGTTGGAATTGAACAGAAATGTCGACGGAAGTGAACGGAATTGTCGACAGAAATGTCGACGGTCACATCTCTTGGTGAAGAGGTACCTCTTGGATGGGACACATCCTTTAAAGGCTATATAAAAGAGAAGAGATGTTGAAGTATAACAAGCATTCGATTTGAATGAAGATCATGTAAGTGTGAGAGAGAAGGAAGAGAGGAAGAGCAGAAAATGAAATAGAATATCTCTTAAGAAAAGAAGTGTGAAGGGTAGATTTATTCTAATGAAGAATATTATTTGAGACTTGTGAAAGAGAGGAGAGCAAAAAGTATATAAGAAAATTACTGAGAAAGAAAGTGTAAGAGAAGCAAAGCCATCATTCGATTGAAGAAGCAATCACAGACGGTGGAATTGATTTGGCTTGGGGTCAGTGCCTCATAGTCTAGGGGTTGGTGCTCCTGTGGGTCAGTGCTCACAAATTGACTGGGTTGGTGCTTGGTGAACGGGATCAGTGTCTCCAGTGGGTGGGTGCTCACAAATTGATAGAGTTGGTGCTTGGTTTGGGGATTGGTGTCTCCAGTAGGTTAGTGCCTACAAACATTGTAAAAGAGTTATATATATATATATATATATATATATAAGCAATATTTTGTCGTGGTTTTCTCCCGAAAGGGTTTTCACATAAATCTTGTGTTATTAATTGCTAGATCTTGAATGTTTATGGTTGTTGTGGTTGATTAAATTTGAAAAGATTAAAAGATTATGTTATAAGCCTGTGGTTAACAATTCTTCTACATCGAATCCAAACTTCTTCTAGCCCTTGGTTTTATCTTTTCATTTTGGGGCACTTGCTCCCTTGTTTGCTTCAACCCCATTTGAACAACCCAAAACAACCATCTTACTAAGCTTTCAATATACATCTTTCGTGGCAACTCATTTGCTTATTATTGCATATCTATACATGCACTAAGCTCTCATATGTACTTTCGGGCTCACATCTACTTTTTTTTATATGAGTTTACATGGCCAGGCTTGCCATCTTTGCAACACTCCATTTAACTTGGGGGCATCTCACATGCCTCCCTTCTTGCCATGCTTTGCTTCAGCACCTTGTTGAGGGTCTTTCAAATCTTTCTCCCCCCTCTCCTACTCTTTTCAAATCCATGCTTCTTATATTTCTTTTCATAGCTTTATCAACTTTCAATTATCCATGCTTCTTTCTTTTCAAATATGCAAAAATACAAAAACATCCATATATTCTAAACACACCAAAAAATTCAGAATATTTGCAAACAATCAAAAAATCAGGACTTATAGGCATCTGCTTATGTTGATGGATATGTCTTTGTTTATGTCATCTATTTTTCTTTTCCAATACATAGCATAATTTCAATACATAATGCTTTTAATAGGGTATTTGAGTGTGCAACGGGACAAATTTCACAATGAAAAACAATCTTCATACACATCAAAAGCTTTCCTGATCGGAAATTTTTATATACAGTCAATCTGGACAAAGTCACAGAAAGAAGACAACGGCACACTGCGCACTTGTCCCCTACTACGCACCTGTCCCTATGCATTTTCACTCTTTGTTTTCACTACAACACAAGCACCAGGACTTTGTACATAGTTTTTGCACACAAAATAAAATTCCCATTCAGATATCAATCAAGTTTCATGCTACAACAAACTTTCATAGAGTTTCAATGTTGGTCAAGCCTTTCACCCAAAAACCTTGCTTAGTTTGGGGCATCATTTTTTTTGTACAAACACCTTACAGGTTGTATCTATCCACAACCTCTTTTCTCTATAGAGCTATAAACGAAAATACATGTTTTAATCTTTCGCTCTATCTTCACATATGTCTTGGTGAATATGTTATTTGCTAAATTGAAACATATATACATATGCTTAACTTATTCTAGCTTCATTTGTTATGTGCTGCTATCATATGCTTATTTCAGTTTCTTAACATGATCCAAACTTGTTTGCTCATTGTATGTGGTCCTTGGCCTTGTTTATGCTCAACATACACCTTGTTTGTGTGGCACAATCATGCCTTGTGTGTGTGTGGCTTTTGAGTCTTCCATGCTTTTGCAACATTTTCATGTCCCTTGTATTCAATCTTGAGTTCAATGTGTAACATCTATGCGAACTTTTTACACTCTTTGCGACATCTTACATGTCCCTTGTATGCAACCTCTAGACCTTCTTGCATGACAATTGTGTGACTTTGCTTACATGTTTTGTTATTTTGCTACTATGGTACCATGACTCATATCATGCACCACTATGTATCTACTTATTTATCTATGGTGCCATGATGCATATCATGCACATACTATCTATTTGCTTCAACGCTTCAAATTTTTCAATATACTATGTTTACAATAAATACGCAACAATCGCAAGTTCTTACATGCTTCATTCATCATCACAATGCTCTATCAAACTTACATGATGCAAAACAAATATACAAACTTTTCGAGTACTTCAATGTTCCATCTATAAGATTTCAATACAAATTCAATATATGCAAACGCTATTACATGCTTACCTATCTTTTACAAATGCTTTCACTTTTTCTTTTGAGACAAGGGATTTGCAGGCAATCTCCCTAATCTCAAAAGAGGGGCATCACAATGGACTTTTTCAAGCAATACATTTTCAAATATGACAGTTTACAATGTGCAAAAATCAAAATTTGCAGATTATGGGGGCATTCGATTTGCTTATGCACTCCACTCATCCAACTAATTGGGCACTACACACTTGTGCGAAGATAGTTACAAGACTTCAAGCAATTTTCAAAAGATCACATTTGACACTTTATACAATATAGAGGGCATGGTATGCATTCATGTCAAAGCTACAACTTGACAAAAATTAGATTTTCTGTTTTTTCAAAACAATCAAGTATAAAGTTTCAAGAATTTATAGTTTGAATCTAGATTCATCTGCAGCAGTGTGATTCATGTTTTGCAAGTGAACCACGTTTGAGCTTAGTGATGCTCCACATCTTGGTTGCACTTTAGCGAGCCATGTACAGGGTCTCACCTCCTCTTTCAATTCAGCAAGTGGGCCACATGAGAGCTAAATAACACTCAGTGTTTTGGTTACACTTTAACAAACCACGTTTGTTGGTTCCTGTTGGCCATTTTTTGGCCTACATACCAAAATTTTGCCTAAGTGTGAGAGGGTGTGCATTCAAGCAAGACTTCGGGTTTTACACAGCAGAAGACTTCGGGTTTTTGGAAGCAGAAGTCTTCGGGTTTTACAAGAGACACAACTTATTTCACTTTATGAGTAATCAGCAGTCTAAACCCCTCAGCCAAAGTAATCCGGGTTGGAAACCCTGAATTACTCTTGACAGTGCAAATCAGGTTTTGAGAAGTGCTTTGCTTATAAAAGTTTTATCAGTAGAAGTAATCCAGGTTGGAAAACCCGAATTACTCTTGACAGTGCAAATCAGGTATTTGAGAAGTGCTTTGCTTATGAAAGCTTTATCAACAGAAGTAATCCGGGTTGGAAAACCCGAATTACTCAGGGTAGTGCTTTTCGGGTTTCTCAGGGTGAATGACTTATCTCTTTTATAAGTAACAAGCAATGAAGAATCCGAAGTAGGTGCCAATGAAGAGTCCAAAGTTGCAAACATTGAAAAACAAGCAAATAGACTTTGGACAAAAAAACTGAAGGAATTCCTTTGGACAATTTGTCTGAAAGGATTCCTTCAAAAAAGTTCAAAATACAAGTCAAAATATCCGAAGGACACTTCCAAAAAACTCGAAGGGCAATGTACCCTTCAGAAGGGACGTTTCCAAAAACCTCGGGTGCCCTTCAAAAAGCTCCGGTGGCCCCCAAAAGGTCCAGGTGTCCTCCAAAAAGTCCGAGGGGCTGTTTTAAAAACCCGAAGGGCAAGGTACCCTTCAAAAGGGTCAATTACAAAAAACCTGAAGGGTAGTGTACCCTACGAGAAGGTTCATTTCCAGATTGGAAGGGACGTTGGAAGAAACTTGAAGGGCACCTGCCCTTCGAAAAGGTCTATCTGGCAAGTTTAAGGGCTTTACAAAAGCCCGAAGGGCACCTACCCTTCGGGAAAGGACCATGACAGAAAGCCCGAAAGGTTGTTCTCTTGGGAAAGTCTAAAGACAATTCCCACGGACTTTTTGTCCATGGGAAGTGGAAAGCAAAAGAACCGAAGAAAATCCAAGACCCAGGAGAATTATCCGAAGAAGATAGATCAAGGGTTCAAAAATGAAAGCCCACAAGAAATAAAGTCCGCGGGAGATAAAACCAAGGGGAAGCCAAAAAGTCCGAAAGAAATGGATATCCTTCGAACAAATTTGTCCGAAGGATTCCTTTGGAAAGCTTGGTCAAAGAAAGGAAAGTCCGAGGGCAGAGAGAGACAAAAGCAAAGTCCAAAAAGAATGAGCATAATCCACAGGAAAATGAATTAGCAAATAGCCCAATGGATTATCCGAAGAAATAAAACAAAAGGGAGAGGTTCAAGATAATAAAGACCCAAAGAGAATGAACATTACGCTGAAGGAATAAGTAAGAAGGGAAAGTCAGTGGAAAGACAAGTACAGACAGAGGTCAAGAAGCAAAATTCCAAATTTAGCCAAGAGAAATCACAAATAGTTGGGCTGAGAGAAACCCATGCACAAACAAAAGACAGAATCAACGTGGAATTCCATGCAAGCAAGGGCTAATTACGATTGACTGGTCAAGGCTTCAATTGACTGGTTGTCGAAGTCAAGTTTATTTCTAGGTCAAATTCGTGCTTTCAAACGTTCCAACTCAGCTTCCAATGTTTCAATTGGGGTTCTAATTTTAGCATGGCGTGGATTTCACGCATGCTCTTACTTATCTCATGCTTTCAAACATTCCAACAGTTCATGAAGAATGCCAAATTTGGAAGTGGACGTAGCATTATTGCATGATAGAGTTTAACATCCCAAAATTAGACACCGTCCACTTCAACGCCAAGGATTCTTCATGCAAGACAAAAGACAAGAACAGACAAATTTGGAAGATCATGCAACACAATTTGGACTTGGGCTAATGAAGAGTTAACTTCCTCTCCTATTTTCAACACCATCTCTTGGCTATCGTATTTTTACTATAAGATGGCTTTCAGCCTTAGATTAAATCATTCCTTTTCTGGCAAGACAATCTTCTGCCAAAGTTTGTGTTGTAAACTTTTTCAAAATCAACAAGAGGGCTGTGTTTTTTCAATTTCCACCAGCTGGTATAGTGTACTTTTGTTATTGATTTGCCTAAGTTATAGATTTTCCTTCTTCCTTGTCAAATCTGGATTCATACCTAGTTACTAGCTGGTCATTTATGCAAGTCACGTTCTATTTTTAAACATTTTTTGCTGAGTTTATAGTGGATATTAGTGGTTGTTTAGTGCCTTTCATCAGGGCTATTTTTTCCATTTCCCTTAAGCTTAGATCATTAGATTAAACCTTTTCCTGAAATACTTATGTGTATTGATCAATTGGAGTTGAAGTTCTGCCTCTTCCTTGTTTGAATCAGTGTTCTCAGAAGCTCGATTTGAGTGGATCAAGCAAATTACGTGTATCACCATTTTAGCTAGGATTTCCTTTCAAGTTCTTTCGTCCCTTTTCTCCAAGCAGTTTGTAGCGTAGAAGTTGAGATCCCCATAGATACATCTTACAGAAACCAACCTTTTCTGGAGGTTTATCTCATCATTGAGGCACCCACCCTCGTGAGAAGATCTCATTGTTTCAATTGGAGCGAGGATTAGCCATTTCAACACGTCTTTGATTAGGGTGCAACTCCAGGTTGAAAACAGTTCCCATCTCTTTTCACATTACAAAGTACTCTAGGAGGGTTGGAGCATATATCTTTCCAACTCATTCATCTACATTGATTCTTCAAATTGAGACTTGATCACTCTCATTTCAGCATTTCTCCACATGCCTCAACAAAGGGGAATGCACATCTCTATGACAAAGTGTATTTACACACTCAGGTATTGCATTTCCTTTACTATAATAATTTATGCATCACTAGAGTATAGGGGGGGCAAATGTAGACACTGAAATTTAATCAATAAATGATTGTCTATGCTTGTCCTTGACATCTTTACCTTGCTTGGCCAACTCGCCATTCAAACAATCATTTATCTATATGAAAGCTTTCAAAGTCTTGCAATTATTGAGAACATCTTCTAGTCTTTCCTAATTTATTCCTATTCATCCTAATCAATAGAAATTTTACTGTCATTCTAGTTTCAGAAGCCTATGTCCATTCTAGACAAGTGCACACTAGGCAGACAAGGACACACTACGCACCTATCCACTATTGCGGACTTGTCCCCCATACTCTAACAACTAGTTTTTCAAAATGACATGTTTCCTAACAATTTTCCGTGCACAACAATAGGTCGATTATCAGAAACAATTCAAATATTATCCTATAAGAGCACATCAAGTGTCTCACTTGAAACCCTCGATGACTCTACCTAGCACTCTCTTGCAAAAGAAATTTCAAAAGTATTTATCGATTTAGCAAAGAGCCTTACTACAATAATACAATCATTGGCCAAGTTAACATTGTTTTCTTGTAGGTTGAGTACATCTTTTGTCAACCATTCTGATCAAATTTGCTAGTTATATCTATATGATATTCCCTGAAGGGAGAACTAAATCGTCCTGAGGTCCACTTGGACTATGTAGGTAGCACTTAGTCAACAAGGAGTTCTATGAGGATAGCTCGGCCATATCCCACTTTCCTACCTTTTTTCCCCATATATTTAATCTTGTTTGTGTCCTTGTATAGGCTAGGGTTTTGCTTTTGTAGGTGATCCAACTATCCAAACAAGCTCCGCACAGAACCAAAGAATATTCAAACAGAGGCAAGCCAGTCTCGAATTTTAGATTCAGCACACAGTCAACATAGACAGAGTCGCACTAGTGGAAAATGACACACTGCGACCCTTTTTGGGTACTATGCACTTGTCGTAGAATACGAGGCATTGTTTTAAGATAACATTATGTTCGTCGGTTTTTAAAAGCAATTTCAAATAGTCACAATCAGCAAATGAATAACACAAATTGAATAAATCAGTTTTCAAGGATATCTCCTTAACCCTACCTCTAGTTTCCATTTTTAGCAATTTACGACTTTTGTACAATCTGTATATCACTGTATTTTTACAATAGACTGCCTTATTTATCTTACTAGATCAGATTTTAATTTACATTACTTTAAAGTTAATTTCTTTTCCAATTAATTATAAGGGGTAAACAGTCACACACATTGGCTCAAAGGACCGGAGACAAAGTTGTTCATTCAACAGAACATGGCCATTTTGCTCTTGTTTTTAATCTTTGTATGGTACCTGAACCGCCGGATATATACTCCATTGGCTGCAAATGGGTGGGCAACAATTGTACCTTGGACAAGTACATGGCTCATCTTGTTGTGAAAGACTTCCACAATAAGAGGAACTAGATGAGGAGATGGTTTCTTCTCCTAATGTGGAGTTGGACTTTACTACCACTGCTACTAAGAAGTTAGCTTTTACTCCTACTGTGAAGATGATCACATTTCAATTGCTTCTCTCCACCGCAGCTCAATTTGGTTTCTTCCACAAACATTTGGACGAGACTGTTATAGATATGCTTGCTAAGGAGTTGCAATTAGAGTAGGGCTCTTCGAGAGTGATTTGTTTGATTGATTCTCAAGCCTTGCTTCATAATCCGTTGCCCCAGATTTTTCAGCTTATCCCTTACCTACATCTTTCATTGCTTTTGAGCTTGCATTATATGACAGTAAAGGTGATCCACAACAACACCTAAGAGCATTTCACACAACATGTTTGGACTATGCCTCCAATGACAAGTTTTTGACTAAATTATTTTCATGAAGTCTTAAGGACTATGTTTTACAATGGTTCAATGATCTCCCATTCCAATTGGTTCATGCATTTAGTCCTCTAGCCAATCAATTTTTATTTTTTTAGCACACTTTTCAATCAATATCAATAACAAATTGTCCTATGCTCAAATTGCAAAGCTTAAGCAAAGACCCAATGAAGTAATCAATGACTACGTGCTTCGGTAAAAGATCGTGCTTTCTAAGATGACAAATCCTATCGCTGACAATGAGTTACAAGATATATTCAAGAAAAGTTTGTTTGCCCCTCACCATGATTCCATCGTATTCAATAGATTCCAATCATTTGATAACTTATGGCACACGGTTAAAGATTAAGAAGCTAAGCACGTATCTACAAATAAACTAAAGTATGTGGTTAATCTTCCAACTACTTTTGAGTGTAAAGTTTCAAAGAAAACCAAATTAAAAGGCCAAAATGAATGATATTAAGAATGAGGCAAAGATAACAATTAACAGTGTCGCATCCTTCTAATCAACTTGTTTTTTCAACTCTACAAAGGAGGTAATTTTCACGATTATCAGAACCTTCTCATAAGCTACCACAGAAATTACTTGGGTGCATCTTTATATCTCTCCCTCCCCATAAAGTCGTTGATATGAGTAGACCTCTACTTAAGGGATACGACAATAATGCATATTGTGATTATCATCAATGTGTTGGACATTCTACAAATGGATGCTTTTTGATAGAACATTAAGTTCAAGATCTCATTGATGATAACACTATTGAGCTTAATGATATCAATACACCTACAAATGATTTGGTGGCCCAACCCAATGGGAAAGCAAAATTGTAAAAAAAGTATGATCCCTTTCCAAATCATGTGGCAACAGAGACTAAGACTAATTCTGAGGTGCATATGACTTACAATGCACATCCTTCTCTAACATATGAGCATCCATTGGACGGTATTAGTGGTACACTTACAAGCACGTTGATACAACGAACTATATTTAAATTTGATGATAGTGAGATTGTTGAGAATGATTCTAGAATTCTAGTTATACATCATTGTTTATACGCATCTAAATTCATTTGCAACCTATACATATAGTGTCATGGTAGATAATGGTTCAATTGAAACGTTTGCACTATGACACTCCTTACTAGTCTTGGATATACACACAAAGATTTGATAACTACAAAGATAGTCAAAGAATTCGATGGAAAGAGATAAAACCCTTTTGGGAGTATTTTTCTACCACTTAAAGGTGGAAACTACTGTAGTTACTACTTTATTCTTAGTTTTAACGAGTACATGGGAATTTGACGTCATGTTAGGATGTCCTTGGATACATAAGCTCCATGTAATACAATCTTCAGTACAAATATGCATGAAGTATATACATGGTAGCATGTACATGGTTATAGTTGCAGGTGTTCCACATGAATATCTTATTTAGTCGGAGACATTTACTCCACCCATACCTCCACCAAAGTCAATTATACAACCCATTCAAGTTCATTTTACCCAGGCAGTTCAAAGGAAGATAATTCATTTTCCTAGACAACCAATGCTTCAACGCCCATTGCATCAGAGATCTATTCAAGCTGCATAGCAGTCATCGTCCATTCCATCATGTCCCAAGCTAGTGTTATAAATAGTTTCACATGTTCCACAATGAACTCAAGCACATTCTTCTACTATACAACAGATTCCGCATAATACTATGGGCACTACAAATATGCATTATACGCAAGATCATATGAGTCATGATGATAATGACAGATATCCTATAGCACAAGATGACCTCTCGGATTCAGATACAAATACATATGGGAAAACTCATTCATTGTGCCCAACCTTTGTCACACTTGATGCAAGACCTACATGCGAGCATCCCATTGATGAGATAGTTGATAACTAGGGACATAATCAAATTATTTCAAAAATACAAAAAAAAAATCAGGAAAATCAAAAAAGACCTATGCATGGCATTTATTGCTAGTGTGCACATTGCATTTATGTTGTTATCACATTATGGTATCCATTACTTATTCTTTTTCATATGCACATGCATTTCACAGTATACATGAATTATTGCAAGATATATCGGTTTTATATGATAGGGACATCTAGATGCAGGGCATTCCTATACCCAGAGAACTACCCATGCCTACACTAGAAGCATCTCTTTGGTACATCTATTTATGTTAAATCTTCTACAACCAATCAATTGACCATATTGAGCTAAGATTGATCATACATGTCTTGCCCTTACTTACACTGCTTAGAGTGCTATATGGATATTGTCCATTACCATGTGTGATGATTACATACATTGTTAGTGTAGACTAACTTTGTTTGTTCTATGCATGTTGTTTGCCACACTAGGTGACCACTGTGTGTTACATTCCATGCCTTCATGCATATTTCTGTTGGCAAATTTGAGTCATGGTGTACAAGGAGATTGTTGTTTGTAATATTGTCATTGATGTCAAATGATGAATGTTCTATCAAGCATTAATGACAAAGGTGTTGAGTTGTGTTGAGCTGAACATATCAGTTGTAAAGTCCTCACAAAGATTGTATGTGCACCTTGAATTCCCAAAATAGTCATATGAATGCCTCTATCAGTTTATTGAGTATGGCTTAGTACATAGTTTGTTGATGACTACATTTGCATATATGGCAACATCTGGAGGAAACAATCACACTAGGCTACTCAAGTTTGTGCCTATTCCTTGTGGTCCAAGTTCTGAGTCATGCGGATGGAAGGAGCAAAAGTTGTTATGCAAGTGCAAAGTAGGGCTCCCAAGGAATTGAACGGTGTTTGAACACTTAGTCGATTTTACAAGCTTGGGAATTCTGTCGAATAAGTCTTGGAGAATTCTTTCGGAAATATTGGTTGAGTCAATTCTTTCAAAAATATTGGCTGAGTCAATTCTTTCGGAAATATTGGTTAAGTCAATTCTTTCAGAAAAATTGTTAAGTTCTTGTCGGACAAAATGTCTAAAGGAAATAGGTCCCGAACAAAACTTTCGAAGGGGTCCTTGCAAAACGTCCGAAGGGTAAGTGGACCATTCAAAGCTCCGAAAGGATCTTTACAAAAATGCCGAAGGGTATTTTGCAAAAGGTCGAAGGGTGTGTGGACCTTTACAAAAAAACTGAAGGGTATGTGAACGTTTCCAAAAATGCCGAAGGGTATTTTGCAAAAGGCCGAAGGGTATGTGGACCTTTACAAAAAAGTCGAAGGGTAAGTGGACCATTACAAAAAAGCCAAAGGGTAAGTGGACCTTTACAAAAAAGCCGAAGGGTATGTGTCCTAAACAAACGAGCAAAGAATTGTAGGGCAATTCAATTGTCCCAAAGGGCACTCAGACAAAAAGCCCATAAAAATTGTCCCGAAGGGCACTCGGACAAAAAGCCCGCGGAAATTGTCTCGAATGGGACTCAAACAAAAAAAAAGCGGAAATTTTTCCGAAGGGGACTTTGCAAAAACCCGTGGAAATTGTCCCAAAGAAGCACCTTTACAAAAAGCCCACAACAATTTGTCTGAAGGGTAGTCTGAATGAAGAAGGGATACTTGCAAAGTTCTAAAGGACAGTTTACAAAAACCCGAAGAGTAGTTCGAATGAAGGGAAAGGACACTTGAGCATTTACCAAAAGACATAGGGCACTTCCACAAGTGCCGAAGGACAATTGCGAAGGACATAGGTGAATTCTTTCAGAGAATTTGTCTAGGGCAAGTGGACGCTTACAAAGTTCCCGAAGGATACGTTTGGATGGAATGGTCTCTTACAAAAGTTTTCGAAGGATATTTCGGATGAAGTATAAGACACTCGCAATATTGCCAAAGGATCAAGGCGAGATTAAAGATCGAGCAATTTTGAAGAGATCGATGAAGGGGAAGCATCTCAAGACGTCGAAAGAAATGAGATAAAGTCAACATGCCGGAGTTTAATGACACAACAGAAAAATTAAAGGTCAAGCATATCAAATATAATCGAAAGGAGCGAAAGCAATCTGATTATATAGAAAATAGCGAAATGCAAAAAGGAGCTCGATGGTTGGACTTGGCAAAAAGAAAGAAAAGGCCCGCATTTAATATGTTCTCAACGAACAAATGAAGGAACAGACAAAACTTGCGAATGATTACACAAAGCTCGAGATTGATCAATCCAACCAATCAATTCTCAATTAAAGAAACGTCGCAGTTATAACCTGATTCCAACAGTTGTCAAAAATAGAAAAGAGAGTTGAACATTGCAGTGTGATGCATGATCCGAGACACGAGAAAGCATATAAGTCAAAGTCGCATTAAATGAGAATCCAAAACTGGAACTGGTTAAGTGCAATTGAAGTGTGAACGCAATTGGAGACATGAAACCCTAAGATTCATTGTATATACACGACTTATAAAACATTAAAATTCTATTGTTGCTGTCGATTTTTGAGTATGAGTCAAACGTTGTCGATAAGAGACATATGCAGACAAAGTAAAAGGCAAAATAAAAAGGGGGAATGAAGCGTGTTTGAATAGAATAAGACCAAACGTATGCAGACAAAATAAAAGGCAGAGAGAAAAGGGAATGAAGGGTGTCCAACCAGAACATATCCAGACAAAAAGAGAGTAAGGCAGAGAGAGTAAAAACACACAGAATGTGTAGAGTTTGAATAGTTACAGACCAAATTTGTAACAGAGTAATAGAGTTGTATTCATTTATGATCTGTTTTGTATTTTGAAGTTGTAGCTTCATAAATCTGATAGGTTGGTGCCATCAGACAGAGTGAGTTGGTGCTTAGTTAGGAAGTGGGTGCTTCCTTAGAGTGGGTGCTCTTAAATGTAACCAGTGAAGTTTGCCAGTGAGGCATTTAACTGTGAGGTTGGATTAGAACAGTAGATTCAAGCAGCTATTCTCACCGTGGTTTTTTCCTTTGGGTTTTCCACGAATAAATCTGGTGTAATGTGTTTTTGGATGTGTGTGTAATCTTTGCATCTGTTCTTTGATTTGCATATGAATTTGTATCTCCTTTAAAAATTTAAATCAACTAATTTTAGCTCATCTACTAATTCACCCCCCCCTCTCAGTAGATAATTGTGTTCAACAATTTCATTCTCTTTTGAATAATATTATCGATGAGTGTGTATTACATTGTATGTGGTTCTTGCCTTGTGTGACAGTGATTTCCCATTGTAATACATTATTTGCTTGTTGTGTGACATTGCTTGTTCATTTTATGACACTACATGTTCATTGAGTGTACCATGTGTGAATCTTATTTTGTGTGACATTGCATGTTATCGTGTGTATCATAGCCATGACATTGTGTGTATATGTATGGATACATCTAGAATTGTCTGTTGAGCTTGTGGTATCATGATACATATCACACGTTTTTATTCTTGTATATGACGCCATGATGTATATCATGCATCTTCCTAAATAGCTTATTATTCAATGCTTATATATGTAATGACTACTACTATGTGCCTAAATGATATATATATATATATATATATATATATTAGGCACAAAATATAATGACTACTATAATATGCCTAATTGTTATATATATATATATATATATATATATATATATATATATAAACATGACTCTTGTATGCCTTAGGAATACATGTTTCATATATGCTTATATGATCTAATCATAATATGATAACATAATTTCCTCGTGTTTGCACATGTTTTTCATGCTTGCATTTTTTTATATAGCATGATGTGTATTACTCTTTTCTTTTGAGATGAGTAATTCACAAGCTACATCCCTCACCTCAAAAGGAGGAATCCTAGTGGACTTTTCATAGAGATTCAAGCCTACATAATATTTTCAAATTTTGGGATAGATTATATGATTCAGATGCTTCAAATTGTGTTAGACAATCAGATTGGTTCAAGTTGTGAAATAGATTAAAATAGATTTGGGGGCATATGCAATGAATATGCAAACATTTTACAAGGATGAGTAACAGGTTATCAGATTTATCAAATCGGGGGCAGAGTGACATATATTCATGGCATTCTATATCAGATTGGAACAATTGGATCGGATTATGGGAAATGGTTGTTTATGCAAGCACTTTTATAGTTTCAAGTTAATAATGAAGGTATTGAAGGTAGCATTATGAATCTAAAATCCATCTGCAACGGTTGATTCAGTTTATTCCTATTTACATACGAACCTAGTATTGGATTCCACCTTTACATGTGAGCCTAGTATTGGGTTAGCATTGCGCAACTGCTAAGCACTTTCCATCTTGAACCTATTATAAATCCAAGATCAATTAAATTAGTGCAGTTGAGGTTATACAATGCTCAACTACTAAGCACTTCTCCATCTTCATGAGGATTGGCGTATTTATCTTCCTAGCCTATGTTTTACATAATGGCACTCGCCTTGGGGTATAATCATCCTAGTCTCCACTACTTCAGAGGGAAATGCAGTTCGCTTACTTACAGTAGTATTTCTTCCTTGCTCTTCAAATTTCAAATGTTTCATTGATCAAATTTACTTCAAATTTCGTATCATACATGCACATTGATTGTTGCATGTGTCATTGCAAGTTTGCATGGAGCAAGTTGGACTCTTCAAGCTTTCTCCCAAAGACAGTCCGATTACACACTAAGGTGTGCATTTTCAACACTATGATAAAGGGGGGCATTTATAGACACAAATCTGGTATAAGACACCTGACAATGTCAATCTTGGCCTATATTTACTATACATGACTTGTACATACATTTATGACACTTGTCCATGCTCTTCCTTTGTCTTTTACCTTTCTATGGACTCGCACTATCCGATTCACTATTAGTCACCAATATGAATTCCCTAGTTTGAGTGTAATCTGATTATTATCCTAATCAAACTATCTCTTGATTATTAGATCATTGTTTCTTGTTCCTCAAACATCTCCGGTTAAATTTAGATGATTTAAACTGCTAGATTGGTCCACTTGTACCAGAACCATCTGCGCGCCTTTTAACAGTTGTTTTCCTATATTCAAATATTTCTTATGGGATGCCCAATACGTTTTGCATGTTGGTGGCAAAAAAGTTACCTAAAGAGTTAACTATTTATACACACTAGGTCGAAGCCTATTCCTATCTAACAAGCATCTAACACCTACTAAGAGGACATATATACATTTGCACATTGAGAGGAACAAATCTAAAGCTTCCAAATGAAAAAACCCTCAAAAAAGCAAGCTCTAGCCAAGTCTGAAGCACTCAAGTCAAGTCAAGTCAAGTTTGCATGTTCTCAAGTGTTGAAATCCAAGCTACAAGTTGTGTCCATACTAGAAAATCATTATTGCACACATACACCTAACTAGGAGAACTATGTGTCGTTTCATCCCTCTTTAGAGTACTAGAAATGTAGGTAACGCTCAACCACTCAGAGGGGGGTGTTTAGGGGCAGCTCGACCATATTTTTTCATTCCATTTTTTAGGTAGACCTATTGTCTAAAGTTGAGCTAGGGTTCCAAGGAGAAGGAGATAGAACTCTATATTTGCACACAACACTGAATCTCTGATATAGCACAAAATAATGGTTTAGAAGTAGGCACAATGATCTGTGTTGAAACAATCCAGCACATCTCAAAGGTGTTAAGCACAAGCTTATACTGAAAGGGGGGGTGAATTAGTATAAGATATTTTTTTTGCTTTCGACTATTAATCTTAAATCCAAAACCTCAAATTACTCCACAATTAATATGTTCAAAGCAATCAAAGAATACAATGCAAATAGACACAGATTTGCGTGGAAACCCTTTCGGGAGAAAACCACGAAGAAATATTCCTTTTATATATATAACCCTTTTACAATGTTTGCAGGCACCAACCTACTGGAGACACCAATCCCCAAACCAAGCACCAACTCGGTCAATTTGTGAGCACCCACCCACTGGAGACACCGATCCCCTTCGCCAAGCACCAACTTGGCCAATTCATGAGCACCAACCCACAAGGGCACCAACCCCTAGACTATGAGGCACCGACCCCAAGCCAAATTGATTCCATCATTTGTGATTGCTTCTTCAATCGAATGATGACTTTGCTTCTCTTACACTTTCTCTCTCATTAATTTTCTTATATAGTTTTTGCTCTCCTCTCTTTCACAATTCTCAAAGAATATTCTTAATTAAAATAAAGCTACCCTTCATACTTCTTTTCTTAAGATATCTTCTATTTCATTTTCTGCTCTTCCTTCTCTCTCACACTTATGATTTTCATTCAAATCGAATGCTTGTTATACTTCCACATCTCTTCTCCCTTATATAGCCTTTAATGGATGTGTCCCATCCAAGAGATATCTCTTCACCAAAAGATTGAACCGTTGACATTTCCATCGACAATTCCGTTAACATTTCCGTTCACTTCCGGCAACAATTTCGTTCAATTCCAGCAACACTTTCGTTCACTTCCGGCAACAATTCCGTTCACTTCCAAACACTTCCATTTACTTATGGCAACAATTCTGTTTGACATTTCCATTCATATCCGTTACAATTCATTTGACATCAATGACAATTATTCCTACAAAAGGGACTTTTTCAACAGAGATTAGATGTCTTTAATTTTTCACAAGCATCCAACTTCTACTAGATCTGTCCAAGCAAGTCTTGAGAATCAGTTTACAAATCTAAGCAACTCCGGATCCAGTTTCAGTCCTCCCTACCACTTGCACACAGTTTCAAACTCGAACAAAATAATAAAAAGATAATTACCCTAGTCTTCTTGGTCATTTTTTTAAATACCAAGTGCAATTGATTATCTGCTTTTACATTTAGAATTGCTTAATTTAGACATATCTTAGACAATTCAAATATTCTTAGTTGTATACTTGTTTAGATAATTAATCCAAAATAAGATAAAAATATATGATCATTGCACTCAATGTAGCACTAAATGATGCAATCGCAGATAGGGTATCAATTAAGAGAAGTCTTAGACCATACAACCCTCAGAAGACAAAGTAGAATATGTAATAAAGTACAACACAAATTCAAATCTTTATTAGATTTCGACAACTAGAAATTACAAGCACAATGTGTAATATCCCCAAGGAGATCGTTGAATTCGAAGAGAGGCGCTACCACTTCACATGAAGAAATCGCTACCAAGGAGCAGCGCTGCCATTTAATACAACAATTATTAAATGAATATGAACGGAAATGTCAAACGAAATTGTTGTCAAAAGTGAACGGAAGTGTCGAACGAAATTGTTGCCGAAAGTGAACGGAAATGTCGACGGAAATGTTAACGTAAATGTCGACGAAAATGTTAACGAAATTATCGACGAAAATGTCAATGGTCACATCTTTTGGTGAAGAGGTGCCTCTTGGATGGGATGCCTCCTTCGGGAGAAGTTTTTAAAGACTATATAAAGGAGAAGAGATGTGGAAGTATGAATCATCGAATAATGAATTCAAATATATAACTTGTATAAGCAGCCACTTTACAATGGCATTTAAGGACGAAACCCCTCAAACTGCGTAATCTAGATACAAGGATGAAAACCCTTGTTATCAAACCCAAAGACGAAACCCCTTGTAGAATTATATTTTATTGTTTGAAATCCCAAAACTCTATATTAAATTCAACATAATTATTTAAATTATTATTTCAATTATAAAATCTATATTCTATTTAAACGGAATTGCGGGAACTCCAAATTCTTGTAAAATATTCCGATTTGGAATACTACAGTGGTATCAGAGCTTTTCATCCTGCTAGCCTGAGGGTTTCAATAAGCTTTATGCATTCAAATCATAAGGTTAACATAAACAACATAAATTATGCACAATTTGACCAATGGGCCCAAGGGCAAATTACGTTGATGTCACAATTAGTTCAACAAATGCAGCAGTTGAATAACTCGCTAACTTAGAATTCTAATGGTGAGGGAAGATCATCACAAGCACAACAAGGTTATACATTTAATAATAGTCGTGAAGGACTCCCCTCAAAGACTTATGTACGCCCAACCATGCCCATATTCCTTCAATGAGAGGAACCAATACAGGAAGAAGATAAGGCCGAGTTGATTTTCAATGATACTAATGCATGTCACAATAAATATTTGAATCTTGATCCTATGATAAGGGATGAATTGACGTTCAAAGATTTTTGTCATTTATATGGGAAATGTGTACCAGACGAAGATGAATGGCAGCCAAATTTGGTCAAACAAGTCATCATGGAGCAGCTACTGAAGGAGCATAAAATTTGGATGGTTGATAATGATTTAGGCAACCTTGAGTTGCAGGAGCAACCAATAGAAGTAAAATATTAAGTGTTGAAAAACATCACAACAATATCACTCAAAAAATTCTCTGAGCCCGAGTTGGAGGCGATGGTTCTTGAACTTGAACAGCGAAACAAACGTTGGAATCATTTTATGACAACCATAAATTCATCCTATTATCGCAATGAAAATAGGTATGAATTTTATCAAACATGAACCATTGCTTGGTCTCCATAATAGCACAAAGAAAAGATTTGTCTTCATGGACAGTGAAGATGAGTCATTAATGGAGATTGTAAGAGCAGATTTGGTGACAAATGAGCTTGAACAAGTCATTAGCAGCCCAAGAAATGATCAATTTGGAGTACGTAAAGGTCCCAGGATCCTTATGCTCAGCCAAGAGATCATTAATAATTACAGCAATGGTTATAATGGCAGAAGCTTTGGGAACCGGGAAAGAACAGTTGTAAAAATCCCTTGCAAGAGAGAACGAATAATAATGCAATCAGTTCTGCAAGGATGGGGAAACAAACATCTAAGCTTGGAAAAGATTATAGTTTGTTGTGGAGTGTACTATCGGGTTTAAAATTGCTTGAGAACAAGCAATCCGAAGAAGAGAGGTCTGTAATATCCCTAAGAAGGATATCGTTGAATTCAAGGAGAGGCGTTTGTTGTCAACTTGGAGTTGCACCCTGAATCAAAGACGTGCTGAAATGGCCAATCCTCTCTCCGATTGAAACAATAGAATCTTCTCACGAGGGTGGGTGCCTCAATGGTGAGAAGAACCTCCAGAAAAAGCTGGTTCTTGTAAGATGTATCAATGGATCTCTACTCTGTGCTACAAATCTACCATGGAAAAGGGAGAAAGAAACTTGAAAGGGAAATCCTATCTAATGACGGTGATACACCAAAATGTTGATCCACTCTACTTGGAACCTTGAACACTGAATCAAACAAGGGAAAAAGAAGACCTTTGATTTCAATTGATCACTATGCATAAATATTTCATGAGAAGGTTCGATTCAATGACCAAAACGTGAGGGAAAAAGATGGAGAGAGGTCTGATACAAGACACTTTGCAACCACCAAACATCCACTTACAGCTTCAGCAAAAGACATATAGAACACTGAACATGACCTGCATAACATGATGAACTATCAACTAGGTACGAATCAAAATTTGGGAAGAGAGAAATCTATCGTGTATGCAAATTGTTGAATGAATGTACACTATGCCAACACTTGAAATCTGAAAGTATAGTCTTTCTATTGATTGAAGAGGTTACACAACTCACCAATGGCAAAGTCTGGTCTTACCAAGAGAGGGATGGATTTTTACAAGGCTGAAAAGCCATTAATATAGAAATTTACAACAAGCCAAAAGATTGGCGATGAAAATAGAGAGGAAATAAACTCAAACCAACTTAGCCTTTACAAAAGTCTATTTTGTCTTGCATGAAAATTCCTTGCGTTGAAAACAGAAGAAGACAAGCTTTGGATGCATGACACCTACAAATAAATGTCTTGACTTGAAAACTAATCAACTTCAAAACAAGAGTAGTCGAATTCACTTAAATTGCTGGAACGTTTGAAAGTCTCTCATTTGCATGAAATCAATGCAAATACCAAATTAAGAATTACGTTTGAACCGCCAGAACGTTTCGAGCTCTCGAGACAAACGAGAGTGCGTGCATGGAATTTCTTGTTGTTTGAAACGTTCAATGCTTTGCATGTTCATCATGCAAGACAACTCTATTTTCAGAACTGAAGCGTGCTTGCTTTCTTAAATGCATTCACTTCGTTGGAGTCACTTCACGTTAGTTTGTGCATGATCTTTGTTTATCCTGCCTTTGTCTTTATTCTGCATTTGTTTTATTCATTGTTCATGCTTATGTCTATGTTCAGTTCTACTTTAATCTTTGCTCATGCATCTATTTTTGCATTTGTCTTTCTTCTTGTTCAATTCTGGCTCAGTCCTATTTGTGCTTACGTCTCTGTTCATGCTAATGATCATGCTCAATTCACTTTGTGTTTTCCCTGGCTTTTCCTAGGTTCTGCTTTAATTCGGGAATCGGGCTTTATTTTTAGCTTTCATCCTTTGGACAAATTGTCCGAAGGACTCTCTGTCTTTTCTCATTCTCTCTCTTCTCTTTATTTGGCCTTTGATTACACCCTTTTCATTATTATCGGGCTTTTTGAGACTATCCTTATTCCTTCGGACTTTTTATCCAAAGGAATTCGTTTCCTTGCCAATTTCCCCGAATTTATTCCTTTTAGGCTCTCATGTCTTACCTTTGATTTTCTTCGAACTTTTCCTGACTTCAAATTCCCGTGGCTTTCTTGTTTACAATTATTCCGAAGGATCTCCTTCTTTGCCTTTGTTTTCTTATTTTCCTTGGGTTTTTTTATTCTCTCGAATTTCTTCGGACTTTTTGTCCAAGGAATTTGTCTCCTTTGGCTATCTTTTCCCCAAAGGGCAAGTGCCCTTCGGGAACTTTGCTTTTGTCCTTTGCTTGTCTCTGCCCTATGCAAGGGCTTCTATCTTCCAGGAGTGCCCTTCGGAAGAATTGAAAAAGTCCTGCCGCCGACCAAGTGCCCTCTGCAAGGACAGGTGTCCTTTGAAACTTGTGAAAGGGTCCTTCGGAATGTTGCCAAGGTCTTATTCATGCTTGAAGTGTTCCCCACAAGGGCACATACCCTTCGAGGAAATTGTAAATGTCCCTACGCGACGTCCAGATGTCCTCCGCAAGGGCTTCTATCTAACAGGAGTGCCCTTCGGAAGAATTGAAAAGGTCCACTTCACCGACCAAGTGCCCTCCGCAAGGGCATTGTTGCCTTCAAAAGTGGCTTTTCAGAAAAATTGAAGGCCACCCGGGCTTTTTTTAAGGTACTCGAGCTTTTTGTAACTGTCCTTATTCCTTCAGACTTTTATCCAAATGAATTCCTTCGAACAAAAAGTTCGAAGGAATTCGTTCCCTAACTTGAAAACCGATCTTCCCAACTGTGCTTTTCTCCTTTCTTTCGGACCAAAAGCCCGAAGAAAAAAGCCTTGAACGACTGCCACTTAGTCAAATTTTTCAGACTTTTACACAGTCCTTTGAGAGCTCTTTCTCTCAGACAAAATGTCCGAAGAAATAGGCCACCTCTTATACCCAAAAAATTCCTTACGAAGACAAAAAAAATTAACTTACAACTTGTATATCTTGGCTTTATTTGCACATTTGGTTGTAATCAAGCAAGCTCCTTGGAAACCTCTGCATGACTAAACTTCACCTGGCTGTAGATAGCCACTTGGGTGGCTGTAAATGCTCATTTAAGGACCCCAAAACTGATTCAAAAGGCAAACTTGGCACCATAGCAAAGTTCCGAAGTGTAGGGGTGACAATTTGCCTTATGGGGCAAAATTGTCAACAGCGCTACCACTTCACATGAAGAAATCGCTACCAAGGAGCAGCGCTGCCATTTAATACAACAATTATTAAACGAATATGAACGGAAATATCAAACGGAATTGTTGTCAGAAGTGAACGGAAGGGTCGAACAGAATTGTTGCCGAAAGTGAACAGAAATGTCGACGAAAATATGAACGGAATTGTCGATAGAAAAGTCAATGGTCACATCCTTTGGTGAAGAGGTGCCTCTTGGATGGGACGCCTCCTTTGGAAAAAGTTTTTAAAGACTATATAAAGGAGAAGAGATATGGAAATATGAAGCATCGAATAATGAATTCAAATATATAATTTGTATAAGCAGCCGCTTTACAATGGCATTTAAGTACGAAACCCCTTAAACTGCATAATCTAGATACAAAGACGAAAACCCTTGTTATCAAACCCAAGGACGAAACCCCTTGTGGAATTATATTTGTCCGAAGAAATTTTCTTTTCCTTTGGCCACCGGCAGAAAGTCCTTCGAAAAAATTGCAAAGGTATTGCCACCGACCAGGTGCCCTCCGCAAGGGCTTGTGTCTTTCCTCTGTGCATTCAAGAAAGTTGGAATGGTCCTGTCACCGACCAAGTGCCCTCCGCAAGGGCTTTTGTCCTTCTTATGTGGCTTTTCAGAAAAATTGTAGGGCACCCAACCTTTTTGTAGGGCACCTGGCCTTTTTGTAGGGCACCCGAGTTTTTTGCAAGGATCCTTATTCCTTTGAACTTTTGGATTTTTTGACTTCTCCTCTCTCGAATTTCTTCGGACTTTTGTCTGAAAGAATTCCTTCGGACAAAAGTTCGAAGGAAGTACTCCTTGGGCTTTAAATCTTTGGCGGACTTTTCTTTGGAGGATGCGGTCTTTCCTTTGTTTATTCTCCGAAGTATTCCTTCGGACTTTTTTCCGAAGGATATCTTCCTTCCTTTCTTTTTTCCTTTGTTCTAGGCTCTTTCCTTGGCTTATACCTGGTTGTAGATGGCTCCTTGGGTCGCTGTAGATATGCATTTAGGCTTGACTGAACTTTGCAAAACCTTTTCCTTTTCATTATTCAGTACCCAAAACAAATTCACACAACAAACTGGCACATAAGACCATCTTTCAAATAGTAAGGTTGACAATTTTGCCCTATGTGACAAAAATGTCAACATTTTTGGCGATTTTGTTGGGAAGCATGCCTGCTATGCTTGAGAACTCAAACTACATAGATGCTATTCGAACTCCCAAAACAATTATAAACCTGATTTCTGACTGAAAATCTCCTTTGATCAAAGCTGAAGTAACCACCTTCGAAAATAAAAAGGGAAACACACGAAAGCGGGAAAACTAACTAAGAAGCGAATGTGAAAACAAGCACTTATTGGACAAAACTGAAGCAAACTACTGTGCTCGAACAACACTTGGAGGAAAGCAAAGACAACTAACTATGTACATAGAGTTTTGCTCTTCAATAGCAATGTTTCAGATGTATCCCATTGACTGGGATTGGAAGCTCTTGGCAAGTTGGAAGGCATTGTGGGATTTGCAGCTGGAGATCGTGTATGGGCCACTCCAAAGGGAATCAAACTTTGTGTCTTCCTGGTTTGGCTCGATCCTCATCCCACTTGAGGACCAAATATCTTTCATTGAAGCTTCATGAGGAAGCTCTTCTGTCAAATGTTCTTTTCACCTGTGCCTGATGACTTTCCATGGCTAGCATGGCTTGATTTCTTGTCTCCTCCAGCTCCATAAGCTCTGCATACCTGATCTCCATAGGCTCATTCTCCAATAACTCAAGTTGATGCATTAGTTTTAAAGCTGGAACCTCGAGAGAAATAGGTAACCTTGCTTCCTTACCATAGACTAGCTTGTAGGGAGAGTTGGCTATTGATCTCTTGTAGGTGATCCTATCAACCCATAGAGCTGACTTCAACTTGAGATGCCATGACCTCTGATTGTCTTCAATAGTCCTTCGTATGATCCTTAAGAGGTTCTTGTTTGTAGATTTAGCAAGGCCATTTCCTTGTGAATAATAGTTCGATGAAGTGCTGAAATAAACTCCATGTTGGACTACCCATTAGTTGATCCTAAATCCTGCAAAAGCCATTGCATTGTCAGAAATAATGATCAAAGGAACTCCAAACCTAGTGATCAAACCTTTATAGAAATCAAGAACGCTAGTTTCGTTTGCTTCTTTCAATGCAATTGCTTCTGTTCAATGTGTGAAGTAATTCGTAGTTGTTAGAATCCACTTATGCCCTGAACTCGAAGGAGGGTTAATGAGACTGTTCATGCTGTGGATTGCACCCTTGACAGAACGCTGAGCTCCTGTCTTCCACGTGGCACAATGGAAACTCCTCTCTTGCCTGTGGGTCTGGCAAAACTGAGGGGAGAGTCTCTAGATAAAGGCTAGCTCCCTTTGATGCATCTCTGATTTATTCCAGTACATTTGCTAATATATATATAATGGGGGCGGGGGTTGAAAAAAGAGAAAGATACTGAAACAGAACCTAAACTAAAAGGGTGATGCACAAAACAAGTTTGATCTACTCATACTCACACTTTGAAACATAAGAACACATACATACACTTTATCTGGTAAAAGGACCAGACTGCAGAGAACTTAACAGAAAGGCTTAATGAAGACACACAGAAGATGAACTTACCACAGGGGCTGTAGGAAGGCACACTGTCTGATAACCCTCTCATATCTCTGCGCTCCAGGTACACCTCTTTTTGCTATCTGCAAGAATGGTGCTTTGTCTATACCAGGTGTGCTGGTATCAAACCTGTGAAAGCATCATGGAACAATGACTGAACACAAGGTTAACACTCAGACACACTCAGAGATATATCCAACCAAAATAAAGGTAGAAATGCGTATTCTATTGATTCCAGGTGAAAATTGGCAAGGCTTCGCCTGACAACATGAGAGATGCCTTTTCAAAATGAGGGATTACAATATATATAGAGAAAGAAAGCAAAAGGCGCCCCTTTTTTTAAAAGACTTTGGCGCCCTTTTACAAGTGGCCCATGTGCGTTGAGAGCATCAAGAAGAGGAAGCCGCTTGATAGATAATGCTATGTCGGCTCCAGTTTTGACTTTAGGCTTTAAACGCCATATGTGAAATCATGGGCCGCACCGTTTGTCTGTAAACAAGACTGCTCCTTCAAGACATTCATGCAGTTTGTCTGCTTATCAATGCAAAGTGGAGAAAAACAGGTCACGCCGTTCACTGTTTGCGCCCCTTGATGACCACTTGGCGGAGACTGTTTCAACTGCAGGAATAACTCGCCTCCCCTTTCCCACCTGGGTTGTTTTGTCCATATTCATAATTTTGTCTCTTCCTAGCTTTGTCTTTTCCTGGAATTTGAGCTCTCGAGCTATCTTAACGTCCTTTGTTGGCTCCTTGGGCTCTTTCATCAGCAAGTTGCTGGGTTCATTTTTAACTTTTGACTTTTCCCAGTTTTGTCTTTTCCTGGTTTTGTCTTTTCCTCTCTTGACTCTTTCCGGCAATCTGAGCCCTTAGGGCTATCTTCTATCAATCTTTGGCTCTTTGCGCTCCCTTCTCGGCGGTCTCTTCCTTTTGGCCTTAAGGCCTTTAAATTCCTTCGAGTTGGCGCTCAAGCATTTAAAGATCAACAGCTATTTCATTGACCTGAATTTGACATCTTCGGGGACATTACTTGACGTCCGGATTCCAACGGCTAGTTCATGATGTCCAATTTGACGTCTGCGGGCCCGTCACCCCTTTGAATTCCTTCGGCTTTCTTTTCTTCGGCCTTTCTCCAGAAGTGTTCTCTCGGAGTTTCTCTCGAAGGATATCTCTCTCTTCTTTTCTTCTGTCCAGGAATTTGTCGTTGAAACCTCATGAAGGGAAGGTGTCCCTTCGGGGCTTGGGGAAGGTCCTCCTTTCGGCAGCCGAGAGTCCCCCACAAGGGCACCTGCCCTTCGAGATCCTTCGGGCTGCCTTGGTCTTCAAATCCTTCAGACAAAATGTCCGAAGGAATGTTCTCTTCAATGTTTTAACGCTTGCTTTCTTCGGTTGGCTTCTTTCTTTCAGAAAAATTCCACGACAAATGCCTTTGGACAAAATGTCCGAAGGAATTCCTTCACGTGACAAATGTCCGAAGGAATTGATCCTTTGATTTTCCTTGTCTTTTCCTTCGGACAAAATGTCTAAAGGACTTTTGAACTTTACTTTGGATTCTTAAGGATTTATTCCTTCGGGCATTTTGTCCGAAGGAATTGATCCTTTGATTTTCTATGTCTTTTCCTTCGGACAAAATGTCTGAAGGACTTTTGAACTTTACCTTGGATTCTTTCGGATTTATTCCTCGGACAAAAGTCCAAAGGAAATCCTCCCTTTTGCCTTAGTCTTTTTCGAAGGAAAACTCTGCCTTGTTTCGGCCTTTCGACCAGCTGCCCTCCGCAAGGGCACCTTTGGGTCCGGAACTGCCCTCCGCAACCTGCTGGAATGGTCCTTTTTGTGCCTGACTGCCCTCCGCAAGGGTACTTGCCCTTCGGAGCTTTGTAAGAGACTCGTATTTGTCTAAGGCATTTGTTCAAAGCGAAAAGCTCCATGCTGAACCGAAACCTGCAGGTACTTAGATCTTTCAATGTTCTATAAGAACAGGGCTTATTGCAAAGAAAAGGGGATTTCGCAGAAGGTGGGTACATGACTTAGACAGAGGGTTAAGAGTGGTAGGGAAGGAAGGAGACTGAGTTTGGCCTACAGGGCCAAAATGGTCAACAGAGACCAATAACGTCCAATCCCCACTGGACAAAAAGCTAATCCACTGTAATTGGCTTAGGGGACAAGGCTGCAAGTTTAACTTTTCTTACAAACATAGCACATTGTTTGCACTTCCTAACCCATGTATGGCAATCGCCAAATATAGTAGGCCAATAGTACCCACCTCTCATGATTTTAAGTGTTGTAGTTCTTGCGAAAAAGTGCCCTCCACCTAGTCCATCATGGAATTCTTCAAGTAACCTTTGAGTTTGGCTTGGCTCCACACACCTTAGTAACATTCCATTGATATCCTTTTTGAACAAAACGCTGTCAATGAGCAAAAATGGAAATGATTGCAATCTGAAATACCTTATTTTTGAAGCACTTAAGTGAGAAGGGTAACAACCATCTTGCAGATAGCTTAACAAATCACCAAACAAGCTGGAAGGTGAGGTGTGAACAACAGCAATCTCTTCATCATTTGACACTAAAACAGCTTCATTAGTTTCTTGCAAGTCCTGAGCTAGATGCTCACAAAGTCCTTTGCCTCTAACCAGCTTTGTAACTGTAATTTCTATGTCATATTCCATTACTTTGGTTATCCAACCAGCCCTCTTCTCATTTATGTCTTTGTTCAAAAGAAATTCTTTGATGCTTGGATGAGCAACCATTAGACGTATTTTAGACAACAAGTGCCTAAATTTTTTTAGAGATCTTATAACTAAAAGGACATGTTTTTCAACAAAAGAGTACCTTGTCTCATACTCCTGCAAGCCTTGGCTGTGGAAAGCTATTGGCTGCTCCAAATCTTCATGATTTTGCTGCATAAGAATGCATAAAATGGTGTCCACATTAGCATACATGTACAGAATGAAATCTTTCGTAAAATCTGGATTTAAAAGCGTAGGAGCACTTGCTATGGCTTTCTTAACATCTTCAAACCCTGTTATTCCTTCCTTACACCAACTGAAGTTTTAATTTTTCTTTAACATGGCTGTGAGTGGTTTAGCTATAGTAGCGAAATCTGAAATGTATCTCCTTATAAAATTGATCTTTCCAAAGAAACTTTGCAAAGCCTTTTTGCTCTTAGGCAAGGAGAGTGCAAGAATGGATTGAATCCTTTCAGAATCTATGTTTAAACCATGCTTTGAAACAACATGTCCAAGAAGCTTAACTTCATGAACTGAAAATACACTTTGGGATTTAGAGATATCCCAAATTGCCTACACCTTTCAAAAACATGTTGGAGGTGAACCATGTAATCTTCTGCATCTTTTAAAAATACTGTTATATCATCCAAATAGACAAGCACAAACCTGTTAGAAGGCCTTGGAAGGCCATACCCATGGCTCTCTGAAAGGTTGCTCCAGCATTGGACAAACAGAATGGCATCTTTCCGTATGCAAATGTTCCCCACTTAGTTGTGAAAGCTATCTTGAATTGGTCCTCTTCTTTGACCAAAATCTGATTGTAGCCACTATATCCATCCAATAAGGAAAACCTCTCTGAACCTACAACAAATTGTAGAATTTGTTCCATTAATGGCAATGGATAGTGGTCTTTAAGCGAAGCCCTGTTTAAATCACGGAAATCAACACATAAACGAATCTCACCATTCTTTTTTCGTACTGGAATGAGATTCGCCACCCAATTTGAGTGCTTGATTGGAAATATGATAGCGGATTCTATGAGCTTGTGAAGCTCAGCGTTCATCAAAGGCTCAAGCTTTGGATTGATTGGCCTTTGTCTTTGTTTTACTGGTTTTGTTTCCTCTTCTAACTCAATAGTGTGTTGAGCCAAACTTGGATCAAAACCTTTGAGATCACTATACTGCCATGCGAATATATCAGCAAAATTTGTACATAATTCAATGAAAGCTTTCTTTTGTGGGGGAGTGCATACCTTGCCTAATTTCAAAATCTTACCATCTACAATCTCTACATTGGCATAGTGCTCTTCCTTTGTTGACAAGGATGGTTTCTCATTCCTAAGCTCATCATCTTCACTGAAAATATTTTCAAGAGTGACCAATCCCTTGGGTAGCTTATTAGTTTTCAGTTATACAATCTGATCACCATACTATTGTAAGCGTTTTTACTAATTTCTTAAAGAAAACTCAGCCTCTTGCAAAAAATCTTACAATTTGATTGTCATTTTCAAACACTTGCCAATTTTCTTGGTTATCTGGGACAGAAGGCCTTACAACTATCTTTATATGTGACTTAAAAATGTCACTTTTTATATCAGCTAGGATATCAAATTGTGCCGCAACAACAGCCAACCTATCAACATGTTTATTCATATCTCTTGGTATTCCTTGAATATTAAAAGCCTGAAAATCTTCAAGTAAATTCCATACTCTGTGTCTGTAAGATCTAAGCAACATATTCTTGCATATATTCAAACCTCTTATTTGGTGGACTACAAGTTCACCATGTCCAAACACTTGCAAACAATTTGCTTTCATCTTCTTAGCCCATTGCAAATCGTGGACTAGTGCTTCATATTCAGCAAAGTTGTTTGAATAGCCAAACTAAAATTTAATAGAGGAGAAATACTTTTGTTTTGTAGGAGAAATTAACATCATTCCAGCGCCGGTCCCATGCTTATTTCTTGATCCATCAAAGTACAACTGCCACAAGCCTTCATTAGATTTGTCATCTTTGACCATGGCTAGAATGGCTGCATCGTTCTCATGAAAACAATACACACCAAGACCTTCAATCAGCTTGTAGGGATCATGCGCATGCAAGGTGAAAGCCCACTCATCAAGAAACAAATCTGGAACTCCATCCAAAGGTGATTTCTTTTCTACATCACTAGTTTGTAGTATTTCATCTGAGATGATACAATTTGCATTGACCACACTTGGCGTATAAGGCTCCATGTGAAAACGTTCAATAGGTTCTGAATGAATTGTTACTTTTGTGCCATATCTGGTCCTGAACAACAAGTAGGTCCAATCAGCTAATAAATATCCCTCAATCTTTGAGGTGAAATCTGTTGAAAGGCACAGCGAAATAAGGAGGCAGGTCCACCACTACAACGTCCTGTTGAATAGTCACGTTAGGACAGACATGTAATGTTAATTTCAAATCTTTGATAATGTCTACCGTTTTTACGGGTGAACCATCCAACTGCAGTACCCCTTTAGTATTTGGTTCATAAACAAGGCGGAGCTTGTCCACAATCTGTTTGGGCATCACTGTACAGCTAGCTCCACTATCCACCATACAATTATGAACCAAAGTATCACCCACTATCAAAGAAAGATAAAAAGGAGTTTTCTTTGTTTTTACCTCAGTTTTGTCCACCTTTGATATCTTATCTCCTTGGTGCACCTGTTGCTTAGTTGGTTGATCTGAATTTGTCAAGACAGCACCTTTATCAACTGATTTTGAAGACAATTCAAGAGCTGAAAGTTCTTGAATGAGTTTATCTTTTTGGCCTAGAATTGAATGAGAATCCCACATGCTAATGCTGATGTTAGACTTCTTCATCTGATCTACAATACTGAAATGAGATGGACTAACCTTTGATTGCGCCTTTTGTGGTACTTGCTACTCATGAATTAGAAGTATTTGTTGCACTTTACTAACTTCTACATTCTAATTTTTTTGCGTTGTGGAGGCAGCAAGCTGCTCTTTTGTACCTTGAGCAATAATACTCGGAGCACTTGAAGTATTTGCTACTACTTGGGCTTCCTCAACAACTCTTCTTTTAGTTCTTTGATAGGTTATAGCTGCAACTTGACCATTTGAAACTTTAGTTTTAACATACTGAGTAAAAGCGACATGATCATCTACCTACCAATTTACATTAATATCATCAGGCTGCCCTTGAATCGCTCCTTGTGATGCCAAACCTATATCTTGATATTGACCCCCTTGAAAAGAGAACTCTTCTTGTGTCATCTGTGGCATAGTGTTGTTTGGTGATACCAAGTTTTTGTTTTGAATATCATTGACATTTGAGGGCTGCCAACCTGAATCCTACACCAAATTATTTTGAGGTGGGGTTGGAACAATGGCTTTTGAAGTGGAAGGGGCATTCGGATCAAGAGTAGCATATGGCTTAGCTGGAGTTATGGCTCCTTGTGCTTGATAGGGTGTTCTATTTTCTCTGAAACCCTAATAAGGAGACCTTTGATCTTTGAAGGGCTAATAGTTTTGATTTTGTTGTTGATGGGGCCTATTTGACTGAAATTGCTGCCTTTTGAGCTATACTATTTCTTTTTCAAAAAAATTTAGTAAATTTTTAAAATCTCCTATCTCACTAGATTGACTAGTAGGGGCTGCAATAGGAACTTGAGGTGCTGGAATTGGAGCCAAGGATGGAATTTGAGGAACTTGAGGGGCTGGTACAGAACTTATTTATGGAAATATGGGCATTGGAGGTCTTGGGGAAAGCTTACCTGCTTGTATCAAACTATTTTCTGCCCTTATTGCAACTTCATAAGCATCTGGTAAAGTAGTACCACCCATTGATTATATCATCACACTAATGCCAGAATTGAGAGCTTTCAAAAAATATAAAAATGCATATTCAGGTGATGGCCTAATCAGAACCGGTATCTTGTGCCATGTCTTTTGGAATTTGAGATTAAAATCAGACATGAACTCATGAGGAGCTCTCTGTATGACAGTTAATTGCTTAACTAAATATAAGTGATCAGATTTGTCCTCAAACTATTTGACCAAGGCTGCACCCAATTCATCCCAGGTGGAAACGGATCCAAGTGGGAAGGTTCTATACCATTGTAATGCTTTTCCTTTGAAAGAAGCAGTTAGTAATCTGTTACCAACATTATCCTCAACAACATTATGAACTGAACAAAGACTAGCCACATCCTGGATATAATCAATAAGGGTTGTTTGATTTTCTCGTGAGAAGAATGGAATACTTTTGAGGGCAGATACAAGAATATCATCTAACTGTGCTAGATTTAGTGGACTTCCCCTATTAAATGGAGCAAACACTTGATTTCTAACGGCCATCTGAATGGTGGGGATTGCAGTGTCTAGAACGATAGGATGAGGGGGAGGTAAATATTCCCTTTGAGGATATGGATTTGCTCTCCTAGACCTTGCTCTTTATAAGTTACAAATTCAAAAGGAATACTTTTGTTTGTTGATCTTGTGGTAACCTTTGGCATGAACGGATTGCCTGAATGATGCTATGAACATTGCAATTGGATGTAAATGAATATCCTCCGCTGTTGCGAAAACTCTATGCAAAGATCTTTTTAGTGGTCCCATCAGGCGTGCCAAAAACTGTTGTCAACCTGGAGCTGCGGCCTGAATCGAAGATGTGCATGAAATGGCCAATCCTCTATCCGATTGAAACAAAGGGATCTTCTCACGAGGATGGGTGCCTCAATGGCAAGAAGAACCTCCAGAGAAAGCTAGTTCCTATAAGATGTATCAATGAGGATCTTTACTTTGTGTTGTGGACAACCATGGAAAAGGGAGAAGGAAACTTGAAAGGGAAATCCTACTTAATAACGGTGATAAACCAAAAGATTGATCCACTCTACTTGGAACCTCGAACACTGAACAAACAAAGGAAATGGAAGACCTTCGATTTCAATCGATCACTATGCATAAGTGTTTCATGAGAAGGTTCTGTTGACACAGGTTGATTGCACCCTTGACAGGAGGCTGAGCTCCTGTCTTCCACGCGCAACAATGGAATCTCCCCTCTTGCCTGTGGGTCTGGCAAAACTGAGGGAGAGTCTCTAGATAAGGGCTAGCTCCCTTTGATGCATCTGAGTTATTCCAGTAAGTTGCTAATACATATATATATATATATAATGGGCGGGGGGAGGGGGGTGAAAAGAGAGAAGGATTACAAGAAAACAGAACCTAATCTAAGAGGGTGATGCACCAAATAAGTTTGATCTACTCACACTCACACTCTGAATCATAAGAACACATACGTACACTTTAATTGGTAAAAGGACCAGACTGCAGGAAGCTTGACAGGGAGGCTTTAATGGAAACACACAGAAAAAGAACTTAACATAGGCACTATAGGAAAAGCACACTGTCTAGTAACCTCCTTCTGCCTCTGCGCTCCAGGTACAGCTCTTCTTGTCACCTGCAGGAATGGCGGTTTGTATATACCAGGTGCGTTGGTGTCAACCCTCTGAAAGCATTAGGAAGCAATGACTGAACACAAGAATAACACTCAAACACACTCAGAGATATATCCGACCATAATAGAGGTAAAAATGCGTATTCTATTGACTCCAGGTGAAAATTGCCAAGGCTTCGCCTTACAATATGAGAGATAGGTTTCTCAAATGAGAAGTTACAATATATATAGAGAAGAGGGAAAACAAAAGCGCTCCTTTTGGGAAAGACTTTGGCGTCTTTTTACAAGTTGGCCCATGTGCGTTGAGATCATTGGGAAGAGGAGGCCGGTGAAAGATAATGCTGTGTCGGCTCCGATTTTGACTTCAAGCGTTTAAAAAACATAGGCCGCACCGTTTGTCTACAAACAAGACCGCTCTTTGAAGGCATTCACGCGGTTTGTCTGCTCATTAATGCAAAATGGAGAAAAATGGGTCGCGTCGTTCACTGTTCGCAGCCCTTGATGACCACAGGCTTCAGTGCAACCCAGCATGAGCAGCAGTCAGACTCAGCCCGATTCTACTCTCATCAATCACCTGCAAGGTGAGTTCTATGCAGTCAACTACGTGGGTAGTGCGGACAATCAGGGCAACTATGTCGCAGCCAACACAAGGTCCAAAAGGAGAGCAATGGAAGAAGCTCAGGCTGCTGCCCAAACGTCAACAATACCTTCTTCATCACATGTAAACCAAAGGGTTCCCAACTTCAGACCGCTGGTTGTACCTTCAACGCCTCGACCTGCGCCTCAAGCCGTAAGTAATCCCAAAGAAAATTTGAAAGGCAACCCTCGAGTCAATGTGGTAGACCAGATGAAGAAGTTGCACATGAACATCTCCTTGTGGGATTCATTATCAATACCAAGGCAAAAGGACATGCTGCAAAAAGAATTTCACAAGCTGAATGAACGAGCTGTCCCAGCAAAAGCTGATAACGTTCTGATGATGAATGGGCAGCCTTCCACATTAGGCCAAGTTAAGAGAGAGGAAAAGGTTCCCCCCTTTTATTTATCTTTGGTCATAGGAGATTTTTTGGGGCACAATTGCATCATTGACAGTGGAGCAAGCACCTTGGTGATGCCTAAATGCATAACTGATAAGCTGGAGTTAAAAAATGAAGAAATGACTAAGGGAGTCCTGCAGCTGGATGGAACACCAGCAAAGACAGTTGGGGTGGTGAAAGGTTTGAGCTTGACGCTACACGCTTGCCCGACCTTCTCAATTCCTCATGATGTGGTAGTGGCGGATGTCCCTCCTTACTTTGCTATTTGCTTGTCCAGAGATTTCACATCCAAGATAGGCGGCTACCTAGCAGCAAACTGGTCCTATCTAGTTTTCAGAACCAAGTATGGGACTAAGGTCAAAATTGAATAGGAGCCACTCCACAGAGATCATCCGGAACCATACTCGCTCAAGGCGGCAAATGTCAGCTACACCATTATTGACCAAGAAGAGTTCCAAGTGGATCGATCTCCATCTTCTGCCCTTGAAGAAGTTGCTGACCTGCTCTTAAACGAATGAGGAAGTGACAACTTCGAGCATGATCCTTACAAATTCATAGAAGAGGCAGGCCTTGGAATTTATTGCATGCATGAAGAGGGTACTTTGGTACCAAATCTAATGAAAGCAAGCCAAGAAAGCTCAGGTTTATGGCAGCTGTTTTTTGATGGCTAAAGAAGTAAGTTGGGCGCTGGTGGTGGAGCGGTGTTAGTTTCTCCTTCAAAGGAGAAATAGTTTTCAGGTTTCAATTTTCTTGCACATGCAATGTTGCAGAGTACGAATCCCTCATCCATGGTTTGGAGTGGGCGAGGAAAAGAGGAATCAAAGAGCTGCAAATTTTTGGTGACAGTGAGTTGATTGTCAATCAGGTAAGAGGCCAAAATTTGACAAAGAATTATTTATTGAAGTCCTATAAACATAGGGTATGGGACTTAGTGAAAAATTTCCTTGCCTTCAATGTTACCTCCATTCTTAGAGAGCATAACAAGCAAGCAGATAGGCTGGCAGCAGTTGGTGCCCAGTTTGATATCCCTAGGGAAATAGGCCGAGACCGCAATTCATGCCACTTGAAGGTAGTAATCCGGCTCTCTATACCTAACAACATCACTAACTGGCAGGTCTTTGACAGCGACCAGCAAATAGCACTCTTCTTGCAAGAAGAAGCTGAGTTCGCTGCTAAAAACCAGGCAAAGCTACAGCAGCAATATGGCAGCCAAATTGTTTAGCTGAAGAACAATAAACTCCCCAAAGGCTTGGTCACTCTAGAGAGTATCTTCAATGAAGATGACCAGTTGAAAAGCGACAAAGCAAGCATCACAACAAAGGAGGAGAATTATGAGAAGGTTCAAATATTCAAAGATAAGCTGTTTGCACTTGGGAAAGTGTGCACGGACTGTGAAAGGCAGGCCTTCATCTTGTTGTGCCAAGAGTTTGCTGATGTATTCGCTTGGGAATATAGCGATTTGAAGGGTTTCGACCCAAGTTTGGTCCAACATACCATTGAGTTAGAAAAAGACGTTAAGCCAATCAAGCAGAAGCAAAGGCCTATCAACCCAAAGATTGAGCCTCTCATGTGGAAAGAACTAACCAAGTTGATTGAGTCCAGGATAATATTTCCAATCAAAAACTCCTCTTGGCTGGCCAATCTTGTTCCTGTCCGGAAAAAGAATGAGGAGATCAGACTATGCGTTGATTTCAGAGACCTTAATAGAGTCTCTTTGAAAGACCATTATCCTCTCCCAAGCATGGAGCAGATCCTTCAAATGGTGACAGGTAGCAAGCATTTCTCCCTCCTAGATGGGTATTCAGAATATAATCAGATTTTGGTGCAACACTGTGACCAGTACAAGACAGCCTTCACTACCAAATGGGGGACGTTTGCTTACAAGTAAATGCCATTCAGACTGTCTAATGCTGGTACCACCTTTCAGCGAGCCATGGACATGGCCTTTCGAAGCCTGATAAATAACACTGTGCTGGTGTATCTTGATGACATGACAGTATTCTTTAAGGAGGCGAGCCAACACATGAAACACCTCAGACAAATCTTTGAGAAGTGTAGAGAGTTCGGTATCTCTCTCAACCCGAAGAAATGCGTGTTCGTTGTCCATGAGGGTAAACTCCTTGGCCACGTTGTTTCAAAGGCTTGACCATTGATCCAGAGAGAGTTCGCTCCATCTTGGAGCTATCCTTGCCTAACACAAGAAGGGCCTACAGAGCTTCTTGGCAAAATAAACTTCATCCGGAGATTTATTCCAAATTTTGTAGAGATAGTCAAGCCATTGACCTCTATGCTGAAAAAGGATGAGAAGTTCACGTGAACAGCGCAAAGAAAAGACAGTTTTGAAGAGATCAAGCAGGCTATAGCCCAGGCTCCCACTTTGATCATCCCTGACTTTACCAAGGATTTCAACCTCTACACCTTCGAAAATGAAGAGGTAATCTCCGCCATGCTTACCCAAGCAAATGGTGATAACTTTGAACAACCACTTGCATTTTTTAGCCAAGGCCATGAGGGTTTTGAGGTCAGGTATACATATGTGGAGAAGCAAGTCCTTGCAGTCATACGGAGTCTGAAGAAATTCAGGCATATGCTGTCCAACAGCAGAATTCACCTCATGGTTCCACATCCTAGCATCAAGGATTTCTTGATCAACCGTGACTTGAATGAAAAGACAGCGGGGTGGATCACTAAGGTAATGGAATACAATGTGGATATCAAGATCACCAAGCTAGTAAGAGGGAGAGGCCTGTGTGAACACCTTGCTGCAGACTTTAAATAGCAAAAAGAGGACAGTCTGCTAATTCATGATGCAACTACATCAGAAGAACTAGCTGTCATGAAAGATTGGACATCAGACTTGAGGCGTTTCCTTCTCACTGGTGAGTGCCCGCAGGGCCTTGATAGGACCAAGAGGAAATATTTCAGACTCCAGTCTCTCCCTTATGTCCAGATTGATGGAGTACTGTTTAGAAGGGATCTCTCAGGAGTCCTTTTAAGATGCATAGACCCAAGTCAAGCTGACAGGGTGTTGTCCGAGTTCCATGATGGGCTAGCTGGTGGTCACTTTGCTCCTAGGCCTACAGCTACAAGAATAATGAGAGCCAATTACTTCTAGCCTACTCTATTCAGGGACATCCATGCTTGGGTACAAAAGTGCCAGAAGTGTGCGCTTTTTGATGGGAAGCAACGGCTGGCTACCATGCCTTTACAGCCTATTCAAGTGGAGCAGAGGTTCATGCAATGGGGCCTTGACTTTATAGTGATGATTAACCCTCCCTTCAGTGCTGGACATAAGTGGGTCCTGACCGCCACAGATTATTTCACAAGATGGGTAGAGGTTGTCGCTTTGAAGGAAGCCAATGAAAGTGCAGTCCTGGATTTTTATGAAGACCTGGTGGCAAGGTTCGGGGTTCCAGCTACCATAATCTCAGATAACGCTTTAGCTTTTTTGGGAACTAAAACAAGTGAATGGGCGCTAAGATATGGTATCTATCTTAGCACTTCGTCCAATTACTACCCACAGGGGAATGGGCTGGCTGAGTCCAATAAGAATCTGATCAAGATCATCAAGAGAACAATGGAGGAGAATCAGAGGACTTGGCATGCCAAGTTGAAAACAGCCCTGTGGGCAGATAGGGTCACTCCAAAGAGGGAAATCGGCAATTCGCCGTACACGCTCGTATATGGAAGGGAAGCTAGGCTTCCCCTTTCACTTGAATTGCCAGCCTTGGACCTCGCTCACCAGCTGCAGTTAGAAGAAGGCAACATCATGGAGCTTAGACCATGCGAACTGATGGAGCTCCAAGAGACAAGGGACCAGGTTATGGCTTCTATGACCAGCCGCCAACAACAGACGAAGAAACACTTCGACAAGAAATTTTTATCAAAAGGTTTCTCTGAAAGAGACATTGTCTTGAAATGGGATGCGGACCGAGTTAAGCCTGAAAAGCACGCGAAGTTCGACGCCCTATGGAATGGTCCATACGTCATCACTTAGTGCAAGCAGCACAATGCATTCCAACTCTCCAGGTTGGATGGTGAAGAACTGTATATCCCAGTTAATGGGATACATCTTAAGCATTATTACTAAGCCTTTCTCCCATCATGTATATAATTTCCTTGCTTTTTTCCTGTTTTCCCTAAGTGCTTTTGCACATGTTAGTAGTTTTCTTAGTCTTGTGTGTGTATTCGTTTCCTTTTGGGGGTAAAAGACTTCATGATTGATTCTTGAATCTATCGGGGTTGTTGCTAACTTTGTTCAAGTTGCATTCTGACTCCGTGCCCAATGGACTATAAGGCAATTGGCTTCTAAGCATAGCAGGCATGCTGCCCCTAGGAGTCGCCAATTTGTTGACCATTTTTGGTCCAACAAGCCAAAATCGGTCCCCTTCTTCCCTTGTTGTTCTGAGCCAATACAATTTTGGTTGCACAAGTCTTTCAGCAGATGAAGACCAGTTCAAAGAGTGCAAGGTTTTACAAAGCTTCTTTGGACTCTTGTCCAAACAAATTCACAAAGAAAGAGAGCTAAAATGGTTCAAGACACTTTTTTTAAAGGTTGGAAAAGTGGTTCAACGTCGGGGTTCAACGACATGATCTTTCCAAAAGTTAGCAATTTTGAACCGTTGAACCATTGAACCGGTTCAATCGCTTTGGTTCAAAGGCATGGTTCATCTCTTTGGTTCAACGTGTTGGTTCAACGCTTTGGTTCAACATTTTGGTTCAACGCTTTGGTTCATCGCTTTGGTTCAAAGTGTTGGTTCAATGAGTTGGTTCAATTCAATTGGTTCAATGCTTTGGTTTAATCACTTGGTTCACTCAGTCGGCTCAACAGCTTGGTTCAGTCGGCTTGATTCAACAACTTGGTTCAGTCGGCTTGGTTCAAAGAAATGGTTCAACGTGTTGGTTTAACATTCGGTTCAACAGGGTGGTTCAAAGGAACCGTTCAATCAGAAGGTTCAAGAGAGTCTCCCGAACGACAAGCGCCCTTGCAGAGGGCAATTCCGAACCCAAGTGCCCTTGTGGAGGGCAAGGAACACTTGAAAAAAGATCAAAAAGTGAACAAGGCCGAAAGGGTAAGTTTTCTTCGGAAATTTGTTTAAGGCAAAGGATGAGAATTTCTTCAGACAAAATGTCCAAAGAAATTCCTTCAGACATTTTGTCTGAAGAAATCCTTCGGAAGAAAATCCCGCAAAATAAAAAAGGGGACAAGGCAAAGGCAGGAAATGATTTCTTTCGGACTTTTGTCCGAAGAAATTCGGGAAAAGCCGCGGGAAAAAACCCGAATAAAAATTATGAAGGAAAGGAAGTGATCGAGATAATTCTTGCAGACATTTTGTCCGTGAGAAAAATGGCCGAAAGAAAAGCCGACGGAAAAAGGAATAAGGAAAGATATCCTTCGGACTTTTGTCCAAATGATTTCCTTCGGACAAAAGTCCGAAGAAATTCGCCCGCCAAAACAATGAGGACCCGACTAACACAAAACCCTGACCAGGGCGAAAAGTCGAAGGAAACGAAAAGGCCAAAGAAATTCAAAGGAGCGACGGGCCAGCGAACGTCAATTTTATGACAATGAAATAGTCGTTGATTTTTAAATACTTGAGCGCCAACCAAAAGGGAGCCCAAAGAGATAAGAGAGAAAGAGACAAAAGCCAGGAAAAGACGACGCTGGGAAAAATCAAAAGTTAAGAATGAACCCAGTGACCTGCTGATGGAATAGCCCAAAGAGCCAAAGAAGTAGCAGAAGATAGCCCTCGGGGGCCGAAGGAGATAGAAAAGACAAAGCCAGGAAGAGACAAAACAGCCAAGTGCAGAAACAAACAAAATAGTCCAAGTGGCAAAGGAAGGCGTCGACTCAAGGAGTTACTCTAGCGGTTGCAACAGTCCCTACCAAGTGGTCATCAAGTGACGCGAACAGTGAACGGCGCGACCCATTTTTCTCCATTTTGCATTAATGAGCAGACAAACCGCGTGAATGCCTTCAAGGAGCGGTCTTGTTTGTAGACAAACGGTGCGGCCTATGTTTTTTAAATGCCGGAAGTCAAAAGCGGAGCCGACACAACATTGTCTTTTAGCGACCTCTCTTCCCAATGCTCTCAACGCACATGGGCCAACTTGTAAAAAGGCGCCAAAGTCTTTTCCAAAAGGAGCGCTTTTGTTTTCCCTCTTCTCTATATATATTGTAACTTCTCATTTGAGAAACCTATCTCTCATATTGTAAGGCGAAGCCTTGGCAATTTTCACCTGGAGTCAATAGAATACGCATTTTTACCTCTATTCTGGTCGGATATATCTCTGAGTGTGTCTGAGTGTCAGTCTTGTGTTCAATCATGGCTTCTTAATGCTTTCACAGGGTTGACACCAACGCACCTAGTATATACAAAGCGCCATTTCTGGAGGTGACAAGAAGAGTTGTACCTAGAGCGCAGAGGCAGAAGGAGGTTACTAGACAGTGTGTTTTTCCTACAGCACCTATGGTAAGTCCTTTTTCTGTGTGTTTCCATTAAAGGCTCCCTGTCAAGCTTCCTGCAGTCTGGTCCTTTTACTAGTTAAAGTGTACGTATGTGTTCTTATGGTTCAGAGTGTGAGTGTGAGTAGATCAAACTTATTTGGTGCATCACCCTCTTAGATTAGGTTCTGTTTTCTTGTAATCCTTCTCTCTTTTCACCCCCCCATTATATATATATATATATATATATATATATATATATATTTGTGTGTGTGTATTAACAACTTACTGGAATAACTCAGATGCATCAAAGGGAGCTAGCCCTTATCTAGAGACTCTCCCCCAGTTTTGCCAGACCCACAAGCAAGAGGGGAGTTTCCATTGTTGCGTGTGGAAGACGGGAGCTCAGCCTCATGTCAAGGGTGCAATCCACCTACGTCAACAGGTTCGATCCAATGACCAAAACATGAGGGAAAATGATGGAGAGATGTCTGATACAAGACACTTTGCAGCCACCTAACATCCACTTACAGCTTCAGCAAAAGACATAAAAAACACTCAACATGACCTGCATAATACGATAAGCTAGCAACTAGGTACAAATTAGAATTTGGGAAGGGAAAGAAATCTACCACATATGCAAATTGTTGAATGAATATACACTATGCCAGCACTTGAAATCTGAAAGTACAGTCCTTCTATTGATTGAAGAGGTTACACAACTCACCAATGGCAGAGTCTGGGCTTGCCAAGAGAGGGATCTTTTAATCAAGGCTGAGAGCCAACTTATAGAGAATTACAAAAGCCAAAAAATTGGCATTGAAAAATAGAAGAGGAAGATCAACTTAGATTAACTCAAAGCTGACTTTGTCTTTCAATAAAATATGTTTTCCCTTTGTCTTTGTATGAAGCTCCTTGGTGCTAGAGGAAGTGGACTTGTCTTTGTTTATTAAAACGCCCACCTCTCTTTGCATGGAAATCCACGCCAATGTCAATTTTAACTTCTTCATGAGCTGCTGGAACGTTTGGAAGTATGAGATGACAATAGTTTGCATGAAATCCAACGCCAATGTGAATTTTAGAACTCTGACTTGATACGTTGGAAGACGAGTTGGAACATTTGAAACGCTGAGTTGGAACGTTTGAAAGGCTGAGTTGGACGAAGAGATTATTCTCCTTTGCATGGAAAACTCCTAGTAGATGTGGCGTTTAACAATTAGTCAATTCTAAATCTAGAACAATCAACTCGACGTCCGAATTTGGAACTCCGATTGAGCTGTTGGAACGTTACAAGCTTGAAACGGATGAAAGTGCTTGCATGGAAAACTATCTTGTTGAGTGAGAGATAAATTCAGGTTGAATTTATTCCTGGCTAACCATTTTTTGTTTCTGATTCTATGCATGCGTTGCTTTTGGGTTTATTCCCACGGACTTGTCTTTGGTCTTGGATTTTTCTTCGGATCTTTTGTTAGTCCACTTTCCCGTGGACAGTTTGTCCTTCTCCACCTTCGGACTTCGCTCTTTAAACAAAAGTCTGAGACTTTATCCTTCCTAGTTTTTTATTTTCCTTCGGTTTTGTTTCCCTCGGCTTTATGTCCTTGTCACTTTTCCTGCGACTTTATTTCCCTCGGCTTATCTGTGCTCGGACCTTGCCTTTTCAAATTGTCCGAAGGAATTCCTTCGGACAATTATTCCGCTTGAATTGTCCTTGACTTATCTTTTCCCGCGGGCTTTTGTCTTTCGAATTTCCACAGGCTTTTTGCTTTGCGGGCTTTTTTCATTTGTTCTTTTCCCGAATTAATCCTTCGGACTTTTGTCCGAAGGATATCCTTTGTTTCTTCTCTTTTTACCTTCGGACTTTTTCTGTCTGGTTTTTTGCTTTGTAAACTCTCCGAATTTCTTCGGACTTCTTGTCCGAAGGTATTTTCTTTGTCTTCTTTGGCCACCGACAGAAAGTCCTTCGGAAAAATTGCAAAGGTATTGCCCCCGACCAGTTGCCCTCCGCAAGGGCTTGTGTCCTTTTGTGCCCTTCGGGAAAGTTGGAATGGTCCTATCACCGATCAAGTGCCCTCCGCAAGGGCTTCTGTCCTTCTGTGGCTTTTCGAAAAAATTGTAGAGCACCCGGCCTTTTTGTAGGGCACCCGGGTGTTTTGCAAGGGTCCTTATTCCTTTGAACTTTTTGATTTTCTGACACCTCTCTCGGATTTCTTCGAACTTTTGTCCAAAGGAATTCCTTCTGACAAAATGTCCAAAGGAATTACTCCTTGGGCTTTATTCTTTGGCGAACTTTTCTTTGGAGGCTGCGATCTTTCCTTTGTTTATTCTCCGAAGTATTCCTTCGGACTTTTTTCCGAAGGATATCTTCCTTTGTTTTTTCCTTTGTTGTAGGCTCTTTCCTTGGCTTATACCTCGCTGTAGATGGCTCCTTGGGTCACTGTAGATAGGCATTTAGGCTTGATTGAACTTTGCAAAACCTTTTCCTTTTCATTATTCAATACCCAAAACTGATTCACAAGACAAACTAGCACATAAGACCATCTTTCAAATAGTAAGGTTGACAATTTTGCCCTATAGGGCAAAAATGTCAACACAAACCTAGCTTGTGCCAAAATATCATCCTATGTTCTTGGCTTACCTTCAATTAAACATCAACAAATTGTCGAAACTCCTGTTGACTACCTCTATTTGTCCATCAATCTAAAAATGGTACTGTGAAATGAATTGCAAATTTGTGTTCAATTTTATCCAAAATGTCCTCAAAAAAATGTCCAAAAATTTTCACATCGCTATATGAAACTATGTTGCACATGTAATGTCCCCAGATGGGACAATTAGACCTAGTTGGGGTTGTCCAACAAACCCTTGAATAAAATTGCCAATTAACTAAAAATCTGATCCACCAAACCAATGAATCCTAGCTGGAAAATTAATAGAATTTTCAAGCAACACATGCTAAAAATTAAACTGAAAGCAAGGTCTCTGTTGGCAATTCTTCCACAGGTCACTCTTGCCATTCGGAAAGTTCACGTCTCTAGCAAAGGAAGAAAGAATACATTGGGTAGATGTAGGCCAATTGAAATACTCATTTACAAAGGCCTTGGCTACAACAGGATTTCCTTCAGACAAAGAAGGTCTTGATTTTACATAGCTCCGAAAAAGTTCAAAAGACCGTTGCAAAATTTTGAAGGGACACTCAAGAAATCCGAAGGGTATGTTATCCTTCGAAAAAACTTCTCTGCAGGAAATCCGAAGGAATGAGCTTCGCAATAAGTCCACGGGAAATTAGCCAAGAATAAAGACCAAGGAGGAGCCAGAAAATCAAAAGGGCAAGGTTAGAAATTGCACAAAGCAAGGAAAACAAAGGAAAGAAGATATGTCCGAAGGAATTCTTTCGGACTTTTTGTCCAAAGGAATACTTCGGAGAATTTGTAAACAAAGAACCCACAGCCGGAAAACCGAGAAAAAACAAAAGTCCGCAGGAAAACATAAAGTCCGAAGGAATAAGGACACCTACAAAAAGTCCAGGTGCCCTACAAAAAGCCCGGATGCCCTATAATTTTTCGAGAAGCCACAAAGGAAGGACAGAAGCCCTTGCGGAGGGCACCCGGTCGGTGGCAAGACCTTTCCAAAAAGTCCAAAGGGCATTCTGGAAGGACAGAAGCCCTTGCGGAGGGCACTTGGTCGATGGCAAGACCTTTCCAAAAAGCCCGAAGGGCTTTCTGCCGGTGGTAAGACAAAGACAAGGAACTAATTCCTTCGGACAAAAAGTCCGAAGAAATTCGAAGAATTTACAAAGGAAAAACCCGCGGAAAAAAGTCCGAAGGCAAAAGAGAAAACAAAGGAAGGATATCCTTCCGACAAAAGTCCGAAGGAATTCCTTCGGACTTTTTGTCCGAAGGATTACTTCGGGAAAAGTGCAAATGGAAAAATCCCGCAAGAAAAAGACCGCAAAAAATCAAAGGATACAAAGCCCGCGGGAAAAGTGAGGACATAAAGCCGAGGGAAATAAAGTCGAAGGAAAAGAAAGGCCCAGGAAGGATAAAGTCTCGGACTTTTTTTTCGAAGAGCAAAGTCCGAAGCCAGAAAAGGGCAAACTATCCGTGGGAAAGTGGACTAACAAAAGATCCGAAAAAAAATCCAAGACCAAAGAGATATCCGAAGGGAAAAGACCAAGGAGATATCCGAAGGGAATAGACCAAGGGGAAAGTTTGAAGGGCTTGGAAGGAACAAATCTGAGAAGATAGTTTCATAAAGCCCGAAAGAAATCTAATGGAATGGACCTTCGCAAAAAATCTGAAAAGGGGATTTGGAAAGACACAGGCACTTCAAATAGTTTTCGGAATAAGGGTCGATAAGGAAAAGCTTTAGAGACAAAAACCCACGGGAAAAATGAGGAAAGGCAAGTCCGCAGGAATAAACCCAAGAGCAACGCATGCACAAAAACAGAAACTAAAAATAGATAGCCAGGAAATAAATTCAACCTGAATTTATCTCTCACTCAGCAAGGAGTTTTCCATGCAAGCACTTTCGTCCATCTCAAGCTTGTAACATTCCAACAGTTCAACCAGAGTTCCAAATTCGGACCTCTAGTTGACTGTTCTAAATTTAGAATTGACTAATTGTTAAATGCCACATCTACTAGGAGTTTTCCATGCAAAGGAGAATAATCTCTTCGTCCAACTCAGCATTCCAGCAGCTCATGAAGAAGCTAAATTTAGAGGTGAGCGTGGATTTCCATGCAAAGAGAGGTTGGCATTTCAATAAACCCAGCCGTCCACTTCCTCTAACGCCAAAAAGCTTCATGCAAACACAAAGGAAAAATATATTTTATTGGAAGGCAAAGTTGGTCTTGAGTTAATCTAAGTTGATCTTCCTCTTCTATTTTTCAACTCCAATCTCTTGGCTTTTGTAATTTTCTATATTAATGGCTTTTCAGCCTTAGATTTTTTGGATCCCTCTCTTGGCAAGACCAGACTCTGTCATTAGTGATTTGTGTAACCTCTTCAATCAATAGGACTGTACTTTCAAATTTTAAGTGCTAGCCTAGTGTATATTCATTCAGCAATTTGCATGTGGTAGATTTCTCTCCCTTCCCAAATTCTGATTCGTACCTAGTTGTTAGCTTGTCATATAATGCAAGTCATGTTCAGTGTTCTTTATGTCTTTTGTTGAAGCTGTAAGTGGATGTTAGGTGGCTGCAAATTGTCTTGTATCAGACCTCTCTCCATCGTTTTCCCTCATATTTTGGTCATTGGATCGAACCTTCTCATGAAATATTTATGCATTAAGATCAATTGAAATCAAAGGTCTTCCTTTTCCCTTGTTTGATTCAGTGTTCAAGGTTCCAAGTAGAGTGGATCAACATTTTGGTGTATCACGGTTATTAGGTAGGATTTTTCTTTCAAGTTTTTTTCTCCCTTTTCCATGGTAGATTCGCAGCACAGAGTAGAGATCCATTGATACATCTTACAGGAACCAACCTTCTCTGGAGATTCTTCTCACCATTGAGGCACCCACCCTTGTGAGAAGATCCCATTGTTTCAACCAAATAGAGGATTGGCCATTTCATGCATGTCTTCGATTCAAAGTGCAGCTCCAGGTTGACAACAGTACCCTTTTTGACCAAGATATATTGGCAAAGTGGCAGAAAATACCCCTGCAAATATTCTAATTTTTATGTGAAAGAACTGCATTTTCCACTCACTAAACACCCTTTAAGTTGCCACAATTAGAAAAAATAGGGAATTAAATCTGATATTTATTTCTTGGAATTTTGCCCTTCTAATCACCTTTTGAACCTCTCCAATCAAATCGCCCAAGTTGCCAAATAATATTATAAATTTCTGAATATTCCTAAGGCATGAAATGACCCTCCAAACCTGCAATTCGATCCACAATAACTCGTCAATTGCTGAAATAAATTATGAAAATTAACTTTGACCCTAGAAGAGTGTTCCGAAGACAATTTATCCTCTTGAGAGACGTTGCCACCTCCCAAAACAAGTCGCTACCCTTGGGATGGCCTCCAAACTCAACGAAACTCCTCAAACCGAGTTTGCCCACCTCTTTGACCTGCAATTCATGAAATTCCAACTCTCCGAAAGGTTTGTAATAATCCTTCATAAAGGTTGTGTCCAAAAATACCTTTGTAGATCCACTTGCATACAACTATGTAAATTGGAAGCACAACTACTGCCCTTGAGTAGAGCTAAACTGAAAGTAGGTATGGAGGTTTTTGTCCCCAAACCATTAACACACTTGAATTTTTTCATCTTCAAGATGTAATAAACAAGCTTGACATACTTGTACAATAATTTCAATATCCAAAATACATGACCTTTTCAAATGAGCCTTCCCTTTCCTTTTATATTCCTCCTCCAATTGTAGTGCCCAAAATAGAGAGGGAGAGTTTATTTTTTCCTTTTTTAAAAAAAATATATTACAAGTTTCCTTATAAAAGCACTTTAAGCCTAAACAACCATGACCCTCAAAAATATCTCAAATTAGATAACAAAGTGTTTTATCATAAAATGCCCTTGAAGCTCACAAATGTTCCCCTTTTTGCCTTTCAAATCCTTAGCCCTTAGAAACAAACAAGCTAAGGGTCTCATCCAACGTCTAGCTTGAAAAAGGGGACATTACGATCCTCCCTTCCCAAAATTTTTTGCCCACAAGCAATTGTACATTTGAGTGTTGAAGGATGGCTGCCCCTTCCCAAGTTGTATCTTCCATAGGCATATCCTTCCATTGAACCAAATATTCCGTGATCGTGCGATTATGGAGCCTCCTCTCATGAACCTCAAGAATAGCTTCGAGAATCAAGACCAACTTACCCTCATCATCAATAGGTGGCAAATCAATGGAAGGTAGTATATGTTTTCCAAGAGACTTATTAAGGCAAGAAACATGGAGCACATTATGGATCTTGCTTCCTTCCGATAATTCCAGCACATATGCCATTTTACCCACTCTTCTTTGAATTTTATAAGGCCCATAGAAACGTGGCTTTAATTTTTTCGCTCCACTTTGCTTGAGGAAGGATTGTTTATAAGATTGCAATCTCAAATAAACCATGTCCCCAATCTCAAATTGCCTCTCCATCCTATGCTGATCTGCATAAATATTTTGTTGATTTTGAGCTTGTTGCAAAACTCTTTTGAACTGGTTCAAAATTTCAAAACTTTGTTGCACCCAATCGGCAGCCCGGGCACCCTACTATCCTCCAAAACAAGGTCAAAAAATGAAAGAGCTTCATAACCATACAAAGTCTTGAATGGTGACATACCACTAAACATGTGGTAGGTAGTATCATAACAAAATTCTGCCATGTACAGCCATCTATTCCAACCTATTTGTTGTCCCAAAATATAATTCAAGTATCCTTCCACCCATTTATTGACAATTTCGGTTTGCCCATCCGTTTGGGAGTCATAACTCGTGCTTGGAAGCAATTATGTACCTGTTAGCTTAAAAAGCTCTTGCCAAAAATGGCTCATAAACTGGTTGTCCCTATCACTTATAATGCTCTTAGGTAATCCATGCAACTTGAGGACTTCTTTGAAGAATATTTCCGTTATATAAGGAACACTATACTTGGCTGGAATTGCAAAAAATGAGCATATTTTGTCAATCTATCCACTACAACAAAAATTCCACATTTACCTTGTGACATAGGCAATCCCATGATGAAGTCCATGTATATGCTCTCCCATTTTTTGTGTGGAATTGGAAGAGGTTGCAAAAGACAGCTGGAAATGTAGTCATTCCCTTATTTCTTTGACAAATTATACACTCCCTAACATGGAATAAAATATCTCTCTTCAAGCCCTTCCAAGCAAATATTTCTCTCGCCTTCTTGTATGTTTTGAAGTAACCTTGATGACCAACCATAGTATCATCATGAGCAGCCCTTATAATTTGGTGTTTCAACTTGGATAAAGGGGCCAAAAGAATTCTGCCCATATAAAAAATCAGCTCCTCGTGCACCTTGTATTTGTTGTCTATCACCTTGCCTTCCAAAATTGCAGTAACCCATTTGTCTTTTGCATATTCGGCTATAATTACAACCCTCCAATCAGCTGTTAATTCACTCATTATACACAAATAGGGCCTTCTTAACAATGCATCAGCCACTTTATTATTTTTGCCTTTCATATATTCAATGTTGAAATCATAGGATTGTAATTTGCTCACCCACTTTTATTGCATATCATTCAAATCAGATTGTGTGAGGAAGTATTTGAGGCTATTGTGATCGTCTTGACTATGAATCTCCAACAAATCAAGTATTGACGGAATTTGGCCAAAACATGCATGATAGCCAACACTTCCTTGTCATAAATTGCAAACTTCTTTTCCCCTTCCATGAGTTTCCTACTTTCAAAAGCAATGGGATGTCCTTTTTGCATCAGGACAGCCCCTAACCCTTCTCCTGAAGCATCACAATCCAATGTGAAAGGGTGCAAAACATCTGGGACCGCCAACATGAGACAAGAACTCATCACTACCTTGAGTCTCTCAAAGGTCTCCAAAGCGGTTTGGGACCACACAGAGGCACCTTTCCTTGTCATATTTGTAAGGTGAGCAGCAAGTTAGGAAAAGCCCTTCACAAACCTTCGATAATAACTACACAATCCAAGAAACCCTCTCAAATGAGTCATAGTAGTGGAAGGTGGCCAATCAAGTATAGCTTGAATATTCTATTGGTCCACTTGGACTCCTTGTGCATTGATTACATATCTCAAATACGAAATTTCAGAAGTAGCAAACTCACACTTGGACTTCTTTGCAAAGAGGATTTGTTGCTCTAACTTCCCCAAAACAATGTTCAAATGGTGCAAACGTTCCTCCCAAGTTTTGTTATATATCAATATGTCATCAAAGAACACTAGCACAAATTTCCTTAGATGTTGCTTGAAGATGTGATTCATGCAAGATTGAAATGTAGCATGAGTATTAATGAGTCCAAAGGGCATGACCAAAAACTTATAATGGCCATAGTGACAACGAAAAGCCATTTTTTGCACATCCTCCCTCACAAGTATCTGGTGATAACCAGTTTTCAAATCTAATTTGTAGAAGTAAACCGCTCCATGTAGCTCATCAATCCTAGGTATTGGATACCTATTCTTGATGGTTTTCTTGTTCAACAATCTATAATCAATACACATCCTCATAGTCCCATCCTTTTTCTTCACAAGCACTACTGAAGAAGCAAAGTGGCTAGAGGTTGGTCGTATGTGCCCCATTTCAAGTAACTCTTGGATAGCCTTCTCAATTTCCTCCTTGTATATCCGTGGGTGGTGGTAGGGCGTAGTGATCACTACTCTTGTGCCTTCCTCCAACTCAATTATATGCTCAAACCCTCTTATCAAGGGGCAGCCCATGTGGTATGTCACTAAACACTCCCTTGTGTCTATCTAGCATAACTTGAACATCCTTGTAATGCAACTGTTGATTTAAATGAGACCTTGTGGCATGCATAAATAACTCAACTACCCAAGTAATCTGCCCTTTATTGAAAGCTTGTTCCATCCTTTTGGAAGTCACCAACATGGGTATCCCATTACTTAGACCATGGAGAATAATTTCCTTGTTGGCTGCCATAAATTTCAGTTCTAATTTTTGCAAATTATGAGTGTATTCACCAATGGATTGAAACCATTGGGCTCCGAGCACAACATCTATCTTCCCATGGTCTATCACATTGAACTCTCCTTCAAAGGTATACTAGCCCATGGTTAGTTTTAATTCCAAGGTGCTGGAAATGCTTGATATGGAGGAGCCATCCCCCATGGTTACCTTAAGTCCACCATTTTCCCTGGTGGGCAGCCTATGACTTGCAACCATTTTAGCATCTATAAAATTGTGAGTGGTTCCATTATCCATTGACGCAATTACCCTTTTACCTCTAACGGTTCCTTTCACATGGAAAGCATGGTGTCTAGTAGCACTAGATAGGGTAGCAATCATCTCCTTCTTTGTCACCTGCTGGCTGTCCTCTTTTTTTTAATGTAATTGCCTTTCAATTTCAATTTGGTTTATCTTCATATGTTAATTTCTTTGCTCTCAATTTTCTGATTGTTTTTCCTTTGGTGGCTGCCCTTCTATTCCTATTTCACATGCCCTTAATTTCTTTGAATTTTCTGATTTCAATCTCACTTGATTGTCCATCACCATGGGCCTGCAATTGACTGAATTGTGGTACCCAAACCTCAAAGGTTTTTCGCTTGGTGGCCGCCCTTCGAATTCAGCCTTACATGCCTTCGATTTCCTTGAATTTTCTGATTTAATTTCCAACTGCTTGCCCATCACAAAGGGCCTATGATTGACTAAATTTTGCTAATTAACAAGCTTGTGGAGTGGCTGCCACTTGTACAATTGGAAATTAGGCTCGGTTAATTGTTTTAAGGGTTTTCTCTCATCCAATTGGAAACCCTTGTTAGGTGCCCTTAGTGATTTTGGTTTTCATGGCTCCACCTTTTTATTAAACCCATCAACAATTCTTTCCAAGAATTTCTCATGTGTCCCAATAGTGTTGTGCCCTTATGTTTCCCATCCAAGACACCACCATTCATTGGCAGCTCCAAATGTTGGATGACAAAAATTAAGGTTTCCCTTCTACCTCTAGGTCTCAAATCAAGGTACTCACTCACCTTCTCAACCCAGGCTCTTATCGGAATACTTGGATCACCATCAAAAGTTGGAAGAACTATCTCCCCCAAGCCATCATACATAGCTATGTGCCCATGGTGTCTCTTGTCACATCTTAAACCTAACCAATCTTCAAAGCTCCTTCCCTTCCTGTACTGAGGTGCAAGTGTCAAGTACTCATCATAATCCTCCATTAAATCCCAACGAACCAAAGGCTGGTCCTCCACCTTGAGGGGCTGATTCCCATGATCCTGGGCCTGAGTAATACCTTCAATCCTTCCCTTGTCCTTGTTGTTTGATATAAACTCTGAATCCCACATATAGCTAAGATATGGCCCTGATGCAACTGTAATATCCCCAAAATGTGACAATTAGACCTAGTTGGGGTTTTACAACAAACCATTGAATAAAATTGTCAATTAACTGAAAATCTGATCCATCAAACCAGCAAACCCTAGTTGGGAAATTTATAGAATTTCCAAGCAACACACTAAAAATAGCTCCACAAATAGCTGAAAATTAAACTGAAAGCAAGGTGCCTTTTTGGACCAAGATATATTGGCGAAGTGGCTGAAAATACCCTTGCAAATATTTTGATTTTTATGTGAAAGAACAGCTGCATTTTCCACTCACTAAACACCCTTAAACCCTTCACAAGTGAGTCGCCACACTTAGGAAAATAAGAAAATTAAATCTGATATTCATTTCTTGGAATTTTGCCCTTCTAATCACATTCTGAATCTCTCCAATCAAACCACCCAAGTGAAAAAATATAATAAATTTCTGAATATTCCTAGGGCATAAAATGACCCTCCAAGCCTACAATTTGATCCACAATAACTCGCCAATTGCTGGAATAAATTACGAAACTATCTAACCCTAGAAGAGGGTTTCAGAGACAATTTTCCCTCTTGAGAGGGGTCGCCACCCTTTGGATGGCCTCCAAACTCAACGAAGCTCCTCAAACCGAGTTCGCCCACCTCTTTGACTTGCAAATCATGAAATTGCAGCTCTTCGAAAGGTTTGTAATAATCCTTGATGAATGTGGTGTCCAAAAACACCTTTGAAGATCCACTTGCATACAACTATGCAAAATTGAAACACTACTACAACCCTTGAGTAGAGCTGCCCCAATAATAGGTATAGAGGTTTTTGTCCCCAAACCCTTAACACACTTAAAGGTTTTCGTCTTCAAGATGTAATGAACAAGCTTGACATACTTGCACAATAAGTTCAATATCAAAAATGCATAACCTTTTCAAATGAGCCTTCCCTTTCCTTTTATAATCCTCCTCCAAATGTGGCTCCCAAAATAAAGAGGGAGAGTTTACTTTTTCCTTTTTTTTTTTAAAAAAAAACAAGCTTCCTTATAAAAGTACTTTAGGCCTAAACGACCATGACCCTTAAAAAGATCCCAAAATTAGATAACAAAATGTTTTATCGTTAAATGCCCTTGAAGCTCACAAATGTTCCCATTTTTGCCTTAAAAATCCTTGGCCCTTGGGAACAAACAAGCTAAGGGTCTCATCCAGCATCTAGCTTGAAAAGGGGGACATTACAGCACAACCAACCATTCAGGCTTACAATTTCTCTGAAAAACAAGTTAGTAATATTTGTTGCATTGCTAGTTTTTCTACATGCCACAAAATGTGTCATCTTTGAAAACGTATCCACTATCACAAATATTGAAGCATTTCCTCTCTGTGTTCTAGACAAACATAAAACAAAATCCATATTTATATCCTCCCATGGTTTCTCAAGAATAGGCAATGGTTGATAGTAGATACAATCCTGTATTCTCACTTCCCCCTTTCACTAGTTGGCAAACTTTACACTCTTGAATAAATCTGTGCACATCTACACTCGTTCGCGGCCAAAAGTAAATTTCTGCCACTTGTGCCAATGTTTTATCATAACCAAAATGACCTACCAAACCTCCACTATGTTTTTCCTCAATCAAAGTCTTGCACATTGATCCTCTTGGTATACACAATTACGCTCCTTTGAATAACAGACCATCTTGAACAAAATACTCTGACCAGGGTGTTCTATTGCCACTCACTAGATTTGCACATGACTTCCATTCTTCTTGAAATTTTTCATCATTTTCATAGTATTTCTTCATAAGATCAAATCCTATGACGTCCGCTCTTAGTTTATTCGACAAAATAATTCTCCTACTCAATGCATCAGCAACTCTATTAGACTTTCCACTTCTAGTTTCTATAAAAATGAATAACTCTATAGCAATTCAACCCATTTCATATGTTTATGATTCAACAAATTCTGATTATTAATGAATTGCAACATCTATATGATTCTCTATATGAAACCTTCTTTGTAGAATTACCCATTCACTTGCATGCTTGGCTTTCAGCATATGCACAAGACTGTTCAAGAAATTACGGGCGAAAGGCTCCCTAGTTAGAATAGAGTTAGACAACCTTGGTGAAGGTTCCAAGCATAATTTGAACCTTTTCCCGCTTGATTTTACCCTTATCATCGCGTGTCTTTTTATTATACTTGCTTATGTTGGTGGTGTTTCAACATGTGCAGTAGGTCATACTACAACTGAAATTACATCAACTCTAGAATTTGCACCCAAGGCTGCAAGGTTTGTTTGCACCATCCTAGGGGGAGTTGAAGTGATTACATGTACAAATATCTTTCCTTCATGTGGTTTCACATATTTTTATAACACATTTTCTTGGGTTGTCTTCTATACTTTAAGCTTGAATGCAAAGCTAGTCGTGCCAATAGCCTACAAAGCTTTATTTTTTATCAGCCATGACTATGGCTTCAACACCTTACTTTTCCGCCACTATATTGGCCAAAGCCTCTTGATGCAGGAGCATACCCAAATCTCCAAGCTATCCTACTTTTGAGATCAAATTGAACATCTTTCAGAAGGGTTAAGCATTGTTAAGAGAAGATTATAGTAGCAGATACAAGAATTTGCTCTTCAGAAACTTTAATTAAAGTTTCACAAAACATATCTGAGCTTTGCAAGCCTTGCAATCAAGTTGGAGCTTCACAAGCTTGGTGGAGCTTTGCAAGCTTAAGGAAATTGTGCAAGCCTAGAGAGCTTTGGAAGACAACGGAAGTGTCGCAAGCTTAACCAATCTTTGCAATACTATGGAAGCTTCACAACCATGTGCAAACTTTGCAAGCCAAATTTCACTTTGCTGGTCTATTTTTCCACCTTTGCGAAATTCTTAACCACGTTTACGACCATGTTGGTTCCAAAAGGCCAATCTCTCCAAACGTTTGTATTCCATGCCGAAGATATTGAGAAAGGGTCAAAAGTAATCATCCAAAATCAACCTAGTCACTCATTGTCTTGCGGAAAATCTACCAACGTTGCCAAATTCTTATGCCTTGTACATTAGAAGTGTTTTGACTCTTGTTTCCTTGCACAAGACACATTTGTAACAAATTTGGTTGTGCAAGCTTGCAGCCATTATTATTGCCAGGTACAATGACTGAATCAGAACAAAGAACAGAACCATGATTGGAGTAACACACTCCACAACTTCTTGGAAACATTCCTTTACAAGATGTGATCAACGGCTCACCAATGAACGTTGGCCCTACAACTCCCAAATATGTCAAGAATCTCAAATAAAGGGCAAAGATCCAATGCCATGCAACGTGATTCACAACAATATGCAATCAATGTTTGAGAAGCAATATGAACTTGATGTCAACAATCTTTTGAAACACCTTTTTTACGATATAAGGCAAGGGCAAAATCATGTAAAGGGAGGTTTCTCAACAAAGGGAGGGGTTCAACAAGGTTTCTGGAAGAGTCTTCCAATAGTGTTTTGTGGTTTCTAGTAGAATAGAGTGTGTTGGGTTCTGGAGTGGCTAGGAATAATATTTGTTGCTCATAGTCAACAAGGGAAGGAGGTGTAAGTGTGCATAAGAGGAAGATCATGAAAGCCAAGTGTGTAAGGAATCTACCTGCGAATTGCACAACACCTAGTGTGTGAGTATTTGTATGTAGTATTTCCAAGTTATATTGAGGAATGAATGAATAATGATTGTTGTGTGCCAATGTCGTGTTGCCATAGTGAGTGTGTACTTTGTTCAGCTCATGAGTTGTCAGTCATCCATTTGACCCACAACCCACCTTGCCATCATTTGGTATCAGAGCAAGTTGTATTCTCCCGGTTTGAGCGCTGATAACAAGTTGAGAGTGGTAAGGATTGTAATGTCCCCTTCTCAAACCTGATCTTTCGAGTGACCGTTGGCCTTTTTCTGGAAACCCGAAGGCTAGTCGAAAGGTACAAATTAAGGTTTTCTAGTTTTTAGGATGTCCTTGCTCGGAGTTTTGATGGCGGATTCTTTCTGAGTTTTCAGAGAGCTTCGCAGTGGTATGTTCATTTCGGCATTCGGAGCACTTTCAGGAATTTACTATTTTTAGTAAGTTCGAGATTGGCACCGAAACGGGATTTTGAAAGTGGGGTTGGATTCGTCTTGTCAAGACCTTTCCAACGAGCTATAGATCATTGGTTTCCGACATCATCTTGGCCTCCGTTTTAAAGTCCGTAAATTAAACATTATTATTTAATTTTGGACTTTGGTGCCTAGGCTCAATGACTTAATGTTGAGGTTGAAAAATAAAAGAATTAAAGAGGATTATATTATTTTCCCTCTCATGTTTTATCCCATACACAAGAGGATTTTAGAGATTCCCGGTTGGAAAAGTATAAAAGGAGGAGGAGTGCTCTCATTTCATTATCTTTGTCTACAGAAATGTTTTGCTGCCAGATTGGCTTTGAGATCGCTTCGAGGAATGAAGGCCTCCTAGCTCGGGCATCGCTTCTTGTTTGAGAGACAACAACTAGTGGTGATTTAGTTTAGTTTTGTGAGTTCATTGGGTTTTGTGCATTGTAATCTGCATTGTGTCTAATTAGTTTCTGATTTTGCATATTAGAGGTTTCCAGCTCTTGCATTTTAGCTATAGCAGATTCGAGTTTTAATTTATAAATCCAAAAATACCAAAAAGATTGTTCTGGGTATTGCGTCATTGCATCTTATTGGTAAGGGCACCCCTTCATGAATATTTGCAGATTTTAATACGAAGCGTATGATTTTATAATGCAAATATGTCATTCCTTGAAGGCCGTATTTTTTAGAGTGCATTGGGATTCGTGTCAGTAATTAATAACCATTTTTAGATGCCATTTCTTATTACTAAGTTGGGCGCCATCATTTTAAGGGTCTATTGCATCAGATTTGAGATCATTTGGGTGAAAAATGAGAGAGTTATGAGCATATGAGTAAATTCATAGGTTGCTGGTTTAATCAATTTAAAGTACAGATTTGTAAAAAAAACAGCATTATTATTTGGTCACTGAGAGAGTTATTGTTTCGGCATCTCTAATCAAGCCAAGGAGAGTTCTTTATATGATGTAATGTTAATCTTTCAATTCCTATGCTCTTGGCAGGGGAATGAGTTTCATTTTGTAAACTGGCAGTAGTACTGGAAGTAATTCTCAAACTTGTTCAATTCTGATTTGTAATGCTCACTTTACATTCAGAAGTTGTTTAGTACTACCTTAAATCTCCGCTCTATGGTAGCTCCTTTTCCATACTGGGTCAGAAAGCACATTCTGGGTGTTGAGTTCCGCCCTATGGTAGCTACTTTCCCTCTTGGGGTTAGCAAGCACATGCTGGGTATGGAGTAGTTTCATCTTTCAGCATTTCCCTTTAAAGCATTGTTTTGTAATTTCACTCTGTCTTATGGTCGCCCCTTATTCCGCTTTGGATTGGGTAGCACATACTTGACGTCGAGTTCCTTTGTTTTGTAATTCACTCCGTCTTATGGTCGCCCCTTACTCCGCTTTGGATTGGGTAGCACATACTTGACGTCGAGTTCCATTTCTAGCATTTAGAGTAGCAGATCCTCTGACCAATGCTCGCCACCATCGGCGCCATACTGGTTAGAGTTGTTTCAGTACGTTTGGGTTTATCTTCTAACCTTAACGGGTATTTGCTTGTAATGTTGAAATCTGATAACTAAAAATTTCAAAAAATTGGCTCGGGATATTTCAGTGGTATCAGAGCCAAGATCTTGCCATCCTGTGCCCATCAGAATTCATTTGATAGATGAGTGATAGAGATACCAAACACTACGTACAGAAAGAGATGACTACAGAGAAGTCACTACTTGAGTTAATGCATGAATTGTGTACGCTAATGAAAGATCCTGACATAAAATGAGGAATCAGAAAGATTTATGCTAAGTCTGAAAGTCGAGATAGTAAGGTACACATGTCACATCAGAATGATCGTGAGCTTGATGAAGGTACCGTGGTGAGTGAAGAGTTAAGGGTAAAACCCCATAATACTTCCATTGACTTGCATGTAATAAGAAGTGATGAAGATCAGGTTGGTGAAAAGAACATAACAACAGTGTCTAGTCCTAATAAAGATTTAACCTATGAGGGTCCTGAAGCTAAGGGCTTCACTAAAGATTTTAGTAGTACTGTTGTATGGGATAAGTTTGCTGAAGAAGAGCAAGTAGAGGGAAATATTGATGGTCCCGTTGAATCAGCCTATGAGCATTGCCAAAGTGATGAAGTTGGCAATAATTCCAACATGACTGTGCCACCTCGTGTTGAAGAATTGGTGGTGGATAGTTTGACTTTTGTTGCTGTCTCAACTTCCCAAGAAGTTCCACATGAAGAAATCAGCAACCTACTTCCTCATGATGATTCCATAAAAGATAATGAAGGTGAAGTTTTCGAAACAAGTAGCATTGAAGAATCTTCACTTCATTTGGGTGGTGACATTGTTAGACTTGGGTTTGACCAGCAAACCAAACCATTGGAAGAAAATGTTTTTGAAGATATCAGCTTAAGAGATTCAGGATCTGACTTATTCCTTGAGTCAATACTTCCAGTGAAGCATGAAAAACCTCTTCCTTTTGATCATCTCAGTCAACCCTTTGGCATTTGGGATCCAGGTGTGTTGGCATTGAGATATAACGAAGAACCTTTGTGGGATGAATTTCCCTTTGATCCTGATGAAGACCAAAATATTGCCTGCCTTGCAAGCTATGAGGAGGCTGAAGGAGAAGTTGTTTTGGATGACGAATCTTACTCTGAAGGGTTCCGTGGTGATCCCTTCAAGTTGATTGCAGCCACCAAGGAGGATGTTGTTACTTCCAAAACTTTCAAACCAGCATTCAATGATTGTTCGTTTGAGTCAGGGGCTGCCATAGCCTTTGATCAAGACGGCAGTGAGGTGGATGAAGAGCTTGAAGACCGTACGGTTGTTGAAGAAGAAAGGTTCAATGTGATTTTAGATCACAAGGCTAATCTACCAAGGCAAGAAGCTGCTTGCAAGCTTGAGGGTGAAGAAACTATGGAGTATGTCCCTCTCCATGACACTGAACATTCTCCGTTAGTTGAGGATGAAAGACAAGAAGGTTGGAGCAGCTCTGAGGACAGCAATGTCACAAAACAAAGTTCTGATTTTGAAGAACAGCCAACCAGCAATTCACCATCTTCACATTCTGATGAGTGGGAGGGTCAATTCAAGGTATTCGTTGACAAGGAAGTGCAAGCTCTATCCCTGTTTGACTACGCACATAGCTTGGTTGAAGAGCTTTACTGGAAGGCTCAGCTTGAAGAGAGATGTAGAGGAGTAACCGATGAAGTTACTCTTCCTAATTTGCAACTTATCAGAAATTGCTTGGAGACCTTGAAGTCCGAGTACATACACTCTATTGGAGAACGGGATCATGTCATTGAAGTTGCAAAGAAGGCCATTTGTGCTTTTTATGAAAAAGAGGGTACGATTGATGAGCTCACTCTGGAGCTTAAATCAATAAAGGACGAGTTGAAAGAAACTCAGTTGGGTCTAACAGCGGTTGAAGACCAGTTTGCAGATTTCAAACTTTTCAAGGAGCAAGAGGATGCACAAAGAGCTGAAAAAATCCATGAAGTGATTGGAGATCTTGACTGTCATCAAGAGGAGTTTGATCTTGAAAGCATTTCAAGAAAGTCAGAAGTTGCATGTGCAGATTTGGGACAGCGAAGGGAAAGGAATGGCTTCCAAGTCTTTGACAATCCCTTCGTTGAAGTGGGTGCTGAAGCAATTTATGACAATCCCCTCTTTGCTTTGAAAAATGAGTCGAGTAGTGAAGTGACCAAGCATGAGATCAAGCATGAACTCCAATCTAAGGATGCTTTGATCTCACTCCATGTGGATGTGCCACGTTTGTTGATCAGTAATGAATGCATTAGTGGGTTTGAGGATGAAGGTTCTACATGGGAGGTGACAAAGCAAGGAAATTTCAACATCTATGACATCAAGGTGTTGATGAGACAAGTCTTGGTAGTTGTTGGTGACTTCATTACAGCAGCAACGAGTGAAGATTTCAGACCTACTACTCAGGAGGAATGGGAAAAAGGTGAACTAGACTTTGGTGGGTGCACTCTTGACAATCCATCACTTGGGTGGAATGATGTTTGGAATCATATCGATCAGTTTTGGAAGCTGAATTTGAAGCCACTCTATGTTTCATACTCCCTTAAGGTGGAAGCTTTCATGGTTAAGCTTCAAGGATTTACTAGATGGGGCATCAGTTTCATGAGAAGGCATGTGGTTCTCACTAGCACTTGGGAATGTGTAGAGATTTCTTTGCAGTATGTTGAAAATCACTTTCAGTTGGGTATCCATGCTTGGGATTCTCAACTTGGGTTGTTAGAGTTTATTACTTATGGAAAAGACTTTTGGAGGGATAAGGAACAAATTTCCAGATTTGTTGATGTTCCCTTCATTTCCAGCTACTTGATGGTTCCGTTTGTTCATCAACAAATGGATTGGAGAGAAATCTTGAATATGGGTTGGAGAGATCCCCGATCGGTGGTTCTTGGAAGTGACTTTCAGCTCAGACAAGGGCAGATTTTGAGAAATGAGCTTGTTAGCTGGAGGCAGACCAGCCACCTTACTTATAGAGTTACTTTCATTCAGGAGAGTTGGTTTCTCACTCCTGATCAAAGAAATGGTAGTTTTCTGGTGGAGATGGCTTTAATGTGTTTTTCAGCCACTTTGGAGGTTTGTGATGCAAACTCTGATGGTTTATTTTCATTATTGGTTCATGACAATGAGCTACCCCATGCTTTGATTCTATATTTTGAGACTCTTGGGGTTGGAATTGTGGAAAAATTCTTCATACTTCATAGTTGTGCCATAATAATTCAGTTGAGGCATAGGGAATTCATGTGGAGTCCTGAGTTTGAATTTGTTGAGCTCTTGCAAAGGATTGCCTTCCTATCTGCAAGAAGATTTGCAGATGTCACATTTGCAGTCATGGTTCCGTTTGTTACCATGTGGAGGTATGCGGAGGAGTTCAATTTTGATTTGAGTAGACTATCTTTCCTATTGCTTAGAATTGTGATTGACAGTAGTATCGTTGATATTGTTAATTCGGGGCATTATGGACATGAGAGGTTGCATGATTTTGATCTCCCTCCTTTAAGATCTTTCGGTTTGAGTATCATGGATGGTAACACATTGGGGTTACAAAGAAGGTTAGTACAGCACAAGTATGATGATTTCACAGATGTGATCAGAGTGGTGCAGCATCGGCATGGTGGGTCCTTCCTACGATGGGTTTGGGAACCAGGGATCATACTGGTTTGCATATGGATTAGTTATAAAATTTTGGGAGTTATGGTGGTATTGCTTGAGGACAAGCAATTTTGGGAAGGATAGATTGTAATGTCCCCTTCTCAAACCTGATCTTTCGAGTGACCGTTGGCCTTTTTCTGGAAACTCGAAGGCTAGTCGAAAGGTACAAATTAAGGTTTTCTAGTTTTTAGGATGTCCTTGCTCGGAGTTTTGATGGCAGATTCTTTCTGAGTTTTCAGAGAGCTTCGCAGTGGTATGTTCATTTCGGCATTCGGAGCACTTTCAGGAATTTACTATTTTTAGTAAGTTCGAGATTGGCACCGAAACGGGATTTTGAAAGTGGGGTTGGATTCGTCTTGTCAAGACCTTTCCAACGAGCTATAGATCATTGGTTTCCGACATCATCTTGGCCTCCGTTTTAAAGTCCGTAAATTAAACATTATTTAATTTTGGACTTTGGTGCCTAGGCTCAATGACTTAATGTTCAGGTTGAAAAATAAAAGAATTAAAGAGGATTATATTATTTTCCCTCTCATGTTTTATCCCATACACAAGAGGATTTTAGAGATTCCCGGTTGGAAAAGTATAAAAGGAGGAGGAGTGCTCTCATTTCATTATCTTTGTCTACAGGAATGTTTTGCTGCCAGATTGGCTTTGGGATCGCTTCGAGGAATGAAGGCCTCCTAGCTCGGGCATCGCTTCTTGTTTGAGAGACAACTAGTGGTGATTTAGTTTAGTTTTGTGAGTTCATTGGGTTTTGTGCATTGTAATCTGCATTGTGTCTAATTAGTTTCTGATTTTGCATATTAGAGGTTTCCAGATCTTGCATTTTAGCTACAGCAAATTCGAGTTTTAATTTATAAATCCAAAAATACCAAAAAGATTGTTCTGGGTATTGCATCATTGCATCTTATTGGTAAGGGCGCCCCTTCATGAATATTTGCAGATTTTAATACGAAACGTATGATTTTATAATGCAAATCCGTCATTCCTTGAAGGCCGTATTTTTTAGAGTGCATTGGGATTCGTGTCAGTAATTAATAACCATTTTTAGATGCCATTTCTTATTACTAAGTTGGGCGCCATCATTTTAAGGGTCTATTGCATCAGATTTGAGATCATTTGAGTGAAAAATGAGAGAGTTATGAGCATATGAGTAAATTCATAGGTTGCTGGTTTAATCAATTTAAAGTACAGATTTGTAAAAAAAACAGCATTATTATTTGGTCACTGAGAGCGTTATTGTTTTGGCATCTCTAATCAAGCCAAGGAGAGTTCTTTATATGATGTAATGCTAATCTTTCAATTCCTATGCTCTTGGCAGGCGAATGAGTTTCATTTTGTAAACTGGCAATAGTACTGGAAGTAATTCTCAAACTTGTTCAATTCTGATTTGTAATGCTCACTTTACATTCTGAAGTTGTTTAGTACTATCTTAAATCTCCGCCCTATGGTAGCTCCTTTTCCATACTGGGTCAGAAAGCACATTCTGGGTGTTGAGCTCCGCCCTATGGTAGCTACTTTCCCTCTTGGGGTTAGCAAGCACATGCTGGGTATGGAGTAGTTTCATCTTTCAGCATTTCCCTTTAAAGCATTGTTTTGTAATTTCACTCCGTCTTATGGTCGCCCCTTACTCCGCTTTGGATTGGGTAGCACATACTTGACGTCGAGTTCCTTTGTTTTGTAATTCACTCCGTCTTATGGTCGCCCCTTACTCCACTTTGGATTGGGTAGCACATACTTGACGTCGAGTTCTATTTCCAGCATTTAGAGTAGTATATCCTCTGACTAATGCTCGCCACCATCGGCGCCATACTGGTTAGAGTTGTTTCAGTACGTTTGGGTTTATCTTCTAACCTTAACGGGTATTTGCTTGTAATGTTGAAATCTGATAACTAAAAATTTCAAAAAATTGGCTCGGGATATTTCAAGGATCAAGTTGAATTTGTTACAGGTTGAGTCCCTTAATGGAAGCTCTTGAGCATATGAAATTTAAGATTAAGAGTTGTGAATTAGATGATATGGAGACTGCAATAAAGAGGAGTTGCTAACAAAAGTGAGGATGAATAAGAAGAAAAAGAAGCTCTTTAATTTCAACTGCAAGAGATGTACAAGGATGTGATGATCCGACGTCGGGCCCCGCTGGACGATACCCTAGTTGTTGGGGGTGATCCCCTGGTCAGTCAGTTTAAAAGAGTCAACGGCACCACCTCTTCCAGAGAATTGCCTCGACGGTCCTTAGGTGACTGGCCATATAGGGGTCTTTTGGAGTGACGGCCAGTCTACAGTGGTATCAGAGCTAAATCCTGCCATCCTGAGGGTTTAGAAATCTTATGTAGCCACAAGAGTTTGGGTCACCCAGGTATTATACTCGCAGGAGAGCCTTGGTTGACAGGCAATAGGGTTTGAGCGGGCATCCAAAAAACATGTCTGACAGGGCCGGTATTCCTCATAATCCTAGGGATCGGGACGACGCAGAAGTTTTACTTGCTCTCAAAGATCTACAAGCAAGGCAAACACAGTTTAACAAAGTGTTACAGCAATTGGACGAAGCACTGCAGAGATTGGGTACTCCGAGGAGACCGTCACCACATCGTGATTCAGGATCACGGAGAGCACTTAGGACTGCTTCCCGGACAACAGACAGGCCTACTAGGCCTACTTTTGTGAGGCAGGAGGCCGATGAGGTGATAGCAGGAGAGCAGCATGAGGAGTTGTTTGCAGACACACTTAGGGCAGCCATGGGGAATGAGTTGTCTATATCATCTTTGCAAGAAGCTTCACTTGAGACTTCTACATTAGAGGCCAACATAGAGCATGCTAATGATATGGGTAATAATGGTATGGATTCTTTGGAGGATCATACTGCTACTTCACCTTCACATCATGAAAAATCAGACTATGGCAGTCAAGGACAGTTAGAACAAAAGCCTTTGGTTTGGAAAGATTTGCAAGTGCAAATGGTGGTGAAGGAAGATGGAATAACTCATGCTTTGTCAAGAATGGACAGCGATGTTCTTCCTCATTCTTATGAGATAACTACTCTTACGCATGAGAGAATTTGTGAAGATGAGTTTACAAGTGTCGGTTCACAAAGTGTAAGTGTTGGGCATGAAGACTCAAATAAAAATGCACTTGTACAGCTTAAAGGATATGACAGGTCTGCTGATGACAGCAGCCACATTTCTTCACCTCAACATGAGAAAAAACTTCTACAACATGAAAATGACGATATCTTGGAATCATCTATAAATGGTACCCAAGAATTGGGGGCAAAAAATGGATTTTATGGGATAAAGACAAGTCAGGAGCATTCTGATTTTTTATATCAGACTTGGAAGGATGTGGAAAGGACACAAAATTTATGTGATATATGGTCACGAAGGGCCAAGGAGGCTAGATTAGTGGCTGTCAAGGCGAGACAGCATCTTCAAAACATAAAAAGAAAGATCAATCTCTCCAACATGGAGAGACAGAAAGGAGTCACAGCAGGGTCTTCTTGTGACGACTTACAGCAAATTAAGGAGCGCATGGAGGCAATGAAGTTGGCTCTCCAGGATTCTGAGAGACATGTGGACGACCTTTGTCTTGAGGTGAGTTCAATTCAGGAGTTAGCGCATGTGGCAGGGACCCAGCGTTCTTTTACAGTCAGGTCACATGTTAATGATGATATGAGTATGTCTAGCATTCACACTCCGGATTCAGAGATTGTAGTGGGTACCGGCGACAGGTGCGTGAAGTCAGTTGGTATTGTTCACATTACTCAGGTGAGGAGTTTACTTGAGTTGCCAATTGATTTCCGTTCATGGATTGGAAGTTGGGATCCTTATCTTGGTACTTGGGATTGTTTTGACTAGAGATATCTATCGATCTTTGGTAGTAGTATCTGTTGCACTATCATGGACTTGATTAGTAGTTTACCAGGTGTAGTTCTCATCCATGCCAGTAGCTTGTCTGATGCTGGAATTAGTTTTTATACACCTGTGTTGGGCATTGTTCAAGTATCTAGTGAACCATTCATGTTGAAATGGGTTGATGATCTCTCAGATATGGCAGAGTCTATAGAAGAGTCCCAGGATCCGATTGTTGCAAATGACACCCAGGAGGATGTTGTGGACAGTGTTGAGGACTTAGTCTCTTCAGCAGGTTCCTTTGATACGGAGGGTTATGTGGATGTTTCAGTCACTCCATTTGATGATACGAGTTCAACAGTTGGTCTACCGAATTTGGACGGCAGTATTACAGATGTTAGTTGTTCTGAGGTTACTCCTTTGGACAATGTGCCAGGGGTAGAGTATAGGAGTTCGACCGGCCAGCACAATCATGTGTCTAGTCAGCTGAGAGTTTGTTTCTCATGGGTTCTTGACTGTGGCAGTTGTGATTTTGGAGTTTGGTTGAGTTGTATTGGCCAGTTTGATTATGGATTTCTCTTGGTTATATTTCAGAGGATATTGCAGGAGCTTGCGTTGATTGACAGCAGTATAGATCGTGACTACATTTGGGATCCAGGTGGATTGACTGGTTTATTGTTCAGCGATTGCTTGGGGACAAGCAATTTCAGGAGGGACGGACTGTCATGTCCCCTTTTCAGTTGACATCTTTCAGTGTTGATGATTAGCCTATTATGCGACCCTCAAATGCTGATAGGATGGATAGAGGGTCTTGATGGAGCTTGGCTTGGCTTCGACTAGCAGAATTTTTTCAGTTGGCTTTCGTTCAGGCTCTTTCGGACACGTTTGCCTGAGCTCCTATTTTTTAGGGATATTTGACACGCAGCGGAGCACCCCTGTTTTGGTACGGTCATGTGCGAAATCACTCTCTTGTTCGCCAGCTTCAGACGGATCAGGAATCAGAGATGTATCGAGGGAGATATTAATATTTAATTGATTTATTTAAATATTAATTATTTGGCGTAATTATGACTTAGGCGTTTTGGCCCAAGGGGGCGCTCATTATGAAGGGGGCCGTTTTAATTATATTTTATAATTAAAATTGTGTCTTTAGACTATGGAAAAATTAAAAGAAAAAAAGAAACCCTAATTTTTAATTATGAAACCCTAATTAGGGCAAGCCACTTTTTCAAGGTTATAAGGGTCTCATTGGTAAGAATTTCATAATTCGTGTTGAAGACAAATTTTTGCTAAGTGTTTTTTCTGAGAAGACTAAGCCAAGGGTTTCCAGTATTCTTTTGCATTGGAGAACGTGCAATCTTCAGTGTGTGCAATTAAGAGGTTGTGAGATATCAGCTGATCTATTGCCAGTTGAGAAATAACTTCACACAGAGGTTATCACAAGGGTTCACAGGTATTTATTACATCAGGGTTTGATCCAGAAATTATCCAGAACAAGATTCAAGGTTGTGGCACAATTTTCTAAGGTTTTGGAGTACAGCCGTACCAGGCTGTACTGTGTTTATTGCCGACATACGAAATCCGTACGGTACTGTACTAGGACATACAGTACTAGCAAGGGTGTTTTCTCTCTCCTAGGGCAAAACGCCTTCTTTTTGAAAAAATTGATGATACCCTTTTGAGCACCTACACTTCTATCATCTTTTTGTACCTTCAGAAGTGGAGAACAAGGTATTTATTGCAGCCATACTGGCTGTACCAGATCTAGGGTTTGTTGGAAAAATCAAGTTTTTAACAATATTTGTATTATTTTTATATGCATGACAGAGATATTCAAATGTAATCATCTGGAAGAATAATAAGATCATTGATTAGCTAGTTAAGTGATTGTAATGCTATTTATTTATTTATTTGAATTTATCTTGCAAAAATTGCATTTTTTTATTTCATGCAAAAACACCAAAAAAATCAAAATACACAAAAATAGTCAAAAACATATACAGTTCCAGAATTTAGGGGAAACAGGGGTTTCTACAGATCTAAGGACTGGCCGTCACTCCAAAAGTCCCGGGATGATTTGGGTCCTCTTTCAGACCCCTATATGGCCAGTCACCTAAGGACCGTTGAGGCAATTCCCTAGAAGACGTGGTGCTGTTGACTCTTTTAAACCGACCGACCAGGGGATCACCCCCAACCGCTAGGGTATCGTCTAGCGGGGCCCGACATCGGATCATCACAGCCCACCACGCTCCGCGGGTCTCGACTTCGAAACCTTGGCTCTGATACCACTGTAGAAACACCTGTTTCTCCTGAATTCTGGAACTGTATATTTTTTTGACTATTTTTGTGTATTTTGAATTTTTTGGTGTTTTTGCATGAAATAAAAAATGCGATTTTTGCAAGATAAATTCAAATAAATAAATAAATAGCAGTATAATCACTTAACTAGCTAATCAATGATCTTATTATTCTTCCAGATGATTACAATAGAATATCTCTGTCATGCATATAAAAATAATACAAATATTGTTAAAAACCTGATTTTTTCAGCAAACCCTAGATCTGGTACAGCCGGTACGGCTGCAATAAATACCTCGTTCTCCGTGCTTCTGAAGGTACAAAAAGATGATAGAAGTGTAGGCGCTCAAAAGGGTATCATTAGTTTTTTCAAAAAGAAGGCGTTTTGCCCTAGGAGAGAGAAAATACCCCTGTTGGTACTGTACGGCTTGGTATAGTTGTACTCCAAAACCCTAGAAAATTGTGCCACAACCTTGAATCTTGTTCTGGATAATTTCTGGATCAAACCCTGATGTAATAAATACCTGTGAACCCCTGTGATAACCTCTGTGTGAAGTTATTTCTCAACTGGCAATAGATCAGTTGATATCTCACCTCTTAATTGCACACACTGAAGATTGCACGTTCTCCAATGCAAAAGACTACTGGAAACCCTTGGCTCAGTCTTCTCAGAAAAAACACTTAGCAAAAATTTGTCTTCAACATGAATTATGAATTTCTTACCAATGAGAAACCCTTATAACTTTGAAAAAGTGCGCTTGCCCTAATTAGGGTTTCATAATTAAAAATTAGGGTTTCCTTTTTCTTTTAATTTTTCCATAGTCTAAAGACACAATTTTAATTATAAAATATAATTGAAACGGCCCCCTTCATAATGAGCGCCCCTTTGGGCCAAAACGCCCAAGTCATAATTACGCCACAATTGATATTTAATTAAATCAATTAAATATTAATATCTCCCTCGATACATCTCTGATTCCCGATCTGTCTGAAGCTGGCGAACAAGGGAGTGATTCCACACATGACCATACCAAAACAGGGGTGCTCCGCTGCGTGTCAAATATCCCTAAAAAATAAGAGCTCAGGCAAACGTGTCCGAAAGAGCCCGAACGAAAGCCAACTGGAAAAATTCTGCTAGTCGAAGCCAAGCCAAGCTCCATCAAGACCCTCTATCCATCCTATCAGCCTACGAGGGTCGCATAATAGGCTAATCATCAACTCTGAAAGATGTCAACTGAAAAGGGGACATGACAAAGGACCCAGAGGATAGATTTTTGAAAGAAAATTCCAAGATAGAAGGAAAGTCAAAGTTGGGTACCCCTAGTTAAATTAGGAAGTTCAAACCCCAAAGATTTTTTCTAGATTGGATCACAAAGTTAGAGAAATATTTTGATTATGAACAAATGGAGGACCCCAAAAGAGTGAAATTTTCCTGCACAAAGTTGAAAGGACATTCATCCTTATGGTGGGATCACATGCAACTAGAAATACCAAGAAGAGGCAAAGATAGGATTAAGTCCTAGGATCGAATGATTGCTAAGTGGAAATGTAATTTTTTGCTTTTGATTATCAGCTAAGTTTGTCCAAGAGGCTGCAGAATTTGAAGCGAAGAGGTTTGAGGAAATAATATTATACGAAGGAGTTCAACTAGCTAACTATTCGAGCAAGTCGTGTAGAAGATGATGAAGAAAACATCTCGAGGTATGCTAATGGTCTCCACCCTTCCATACAAGATAATTTTGGCATGATAAGGATATATCCTATAGAAGTCTATCAATATGCTTCGAAGGCTGAAGAGAATTCATATAGAAAACAACATGGGTGAAGAAAATATCAAGGATGTGGAAGACAACCCGAAGGAAGAGGCCAAGTTTATGCAAAGAAGGATGTCACATCCTGTTGTGACGACTCATAAATTAACATCTATTTGACCGTCAAAATGGGATTTGCCAGTTGGAGGAGAAGCCGTTGGAGCCCTTAATCAATATGGGAAATTTATTACAATAATAGTAACGAATGCATTAAACCTTGGTGTTGAATGTGATCGTGTGGCTAGAGTTTGAATAAGGGTCAAGAGCAGGACTTGTTTGATTAAGGTCAATAATGGACCTTAACCATGCTTGTGACACTATTATTACAAAAGTTATAAGTGAAATTGAACTCTGTGTAGGTTTACTACACAACTAAAGCAAGCCTAATGCTTACAATTTGGATCCACCTTACTAATGCCTAAGTATGAATGAAGAAAATTACCAAGAACGAGGATATGGTTTAAGCATAAATTATAAGTTCCAAAGCTTCAACAAGTGAACTTTGCATGAAATTTAACATTAGAATCAAGCATGACTTGGTCCACACATTAAGAAACTTTGAAAAGGGATCTTAACCCTTGGGATTCAAAATAGCATTTGGGCTAATGTTATAAGGTGAGGATGAATCTTTTAATACAATAAAAATGAAGGCATTATATTTGAGCCTTGACTGTGTGCAAACTTGGGTAGCATAGAAAAATGGGTTTGTTGAACCCTAACCCGACCCCCAACCACACTAAAGGTTTAAACTAATCAAACGGCAGTCAAGGATTCATTTGGATAATGAATCGTTGCTAAAAGTGGCAGACAAGGCCGATATGAACAGAAAATGAGGAAATAAGAAGAGGGTTTGACTACCTATAGAGTGTTCATGCATTTATGGTTCAAATATCATCATTTAGTCAAGGAACATGTAGATCCATTTGAGTATCCATGCATACAAAGCAAAAAATGGAGTAATGATAGACATGCACAGGATTGGCAGTTTTGGATAAAGATTCTTCATTTATTCGATTTGTGACAGCCGGCATGGGCAGCCCTAGCCTTCTCCAAATAAAGTATATACTTGATTTTGCTGGTAACAAACTAGGGCAAAGGTTTATTGAGCACTTTGTGAGTAAGAAGAAGAATCTAGGGCACATGAGAAAGAAGAAAAGAGGAATGAGCAGCCCTTTCCAAGCATGTCTTCCTTTCCCTATATCTAGAATGCATATGAACTTTGATTCGTGTTGCTCTCTTTTTCTCTAAAACCCTGCAGTTGCATGTTAAAAGGGATATGAATTCTCTTAGATGGTATTGTTGATATCCCATGATTATAATTTAAAACATAAATCTGGGTATACATTTATATGTGAATGTAGCAACATACATATATATATGCACACTGATTGTTGTATTAAACGTTTGCTGGAGTTTGAACAGTCTTTGTAAGAAATCATGAAATGATATTGATTGATTTTCTTGATGTGAAATGGATCTCTACTTATTATGCTGGTTATATTTACCTTTTGAATGGATCTTGGCAGTAGCCATTTATAGTCGAAAGCAATTCTTTTGGAAATACGGAATGGTTTATATGCAAAAGATATCTCATGGGGGCTTACTGTTGTCAACTGAAGGTTGGTTCCTATAAGATGTATCAATTAGGATCTCTACTCTGTGTTGCAGACTACCATGGAAAAGGGAGAAAAAAACTTAAAGGGGAAATCCTACCTAACAACAGTGATACACCAGAATGTTGATCCACTCTACTTGGATCCTTGAACACTAAATCGAACAAGGGAAAAGGAAGACCTTTGATTTCTAGTGATCACTATGCATAAGTATTTCATGAGAAGGTTCGATCCAATGACAAAAATGTGAGGAAAAACGATGGAGAGAGGTCTGATACCAAGACACTTTGCAGCCACCTAACATCCACTTACAGCTTCAGCAAAAGACATAAAACACTGAACATGAACTGCATAACATGATGAGCTAGCAACTAGGTACAAATCAAAATTTGGGAAGGGAGAAAAATCTACCACGTATGCAAATTGTTGAATGAATGTACACTATGCCAACATTTGAAATTTGAAAGTACAGTCCTATTGATTAAAGAGGTTACACAACTCACCAATGGCAGAGTCTGGTCTTACCAAGAGAGAGATGGATTTTACAAGGCTGAAAAGCCATTAATATAAAAAGTCAAGAGATTCGCATTGGAAATAGGAGAGGAAATTAACTCTTCATTAGCCCAAGTCCAAATTGTGTTGCATGAGTCTTCCAAATTCGTCTTTCCTTGGCTTATACCTGACTGTCTTGCATGAAGAATCCTTGGTGTTAAAAAAGAAGAAGAAGACAAGCTTTGGATGCATGAAATCTACGAATAGATGTCTTGACTTCAAAACCAGTCAACTCCAAAACAAGAGTACTCAAATCCATTCGAACTGTTGGAACGTTTGAAAGTCTCCCCTTTGCATGAAATCAATACAAATGCCAAATTAAAAATTGTATTTGTACCGTCGAAACGTTTCAAGCTTTGAGACAAACGAGAGTGCGTGCATGGAACTTTTGGCTATTTGAAACGTTTAACGCTCTGCCCGTTCATCATGCAAGACAACTCTATTTTCAGAACTGAAGCATGCTTGTTTTCTTAAACGCGTTCACTTCGTTGAAGTCACTCACGTTAGTCTGTGCATGATCTTTGTTCATCCTGCTTTTGTCTTTATTCTACGTTTGTTTTATTCCTTGTTCAGTTCTTGCTCAATCCTGTTTGTGTTTTCACTGGCTTTTCTCATGTTCTGCTTTAATTCAAAATTCGGGCTTTATTTTAGTTTTCGTCCTTCAGACAAATTGTCGGAAGGACTCTTTGTCTCTTCTCTTTCCCGAGCTTGGCATTTCCTTTTCTCTTTTTTGGCCTTAGTTTACGCCCTTGTCTTTTCTATCGGGCTTTTTGTCCTCTCGAATTCCTTCTGACTTTTTTTTTTCGAAGGAATTCGTTTCCTTAACAATTTTCTCGAATTTATTCTTTAGGCTATTATGTCTTGCCCTTTGGTTTTCTCCGAACTTTTGTTGACTTCATATTCCCGCGAATTTCCTTAATTTTTCTCATTTCCTTCTTTGCCTTTGTTTTTTATTTCTATCGAGCTTTTTTCCCCGATATATCCTCCGTCGGACCTTTTCCTTGAATTCCTCGGACTTTTTGTTCGAAGGAAATTCTTTTCCATTTGAAGTGTCCTGTGCTTTTATGAAGGTGCCCTCCGCAAGGACTTCTGCTTCCCAAAATTGCCCTTCGGGCTTTTGATTTGGTCCTGTTAGTCGCCTGGGTGCCTTCTGCAAGGGCAAGGTTCTTCCAGAAGTGCCCTTCAGAAGAATTGTAAAGGTCCACTTCGCCGACCGAGTGCCCTCCGCAAGGGCTTTTTGTCCTAAAAAGTGCCTTTCAGAACTTTTGAAAGGGTCCTGCCACCAACTAGGTGCCCTCCACAAGGGTATATCTACCTTCAAAAGTGCCCTTTGAAAGAATTGTAGGGCACCCGAGCTTTTTGAAACAGTCCTTCGAAACTTTTGTCTTGACTTGAAAACCATAAAGTGAACCAACCCAAAGGGTTACATACCCTTCGGGACTTTTGAATTGGAACTTCCCAAAGGGCAGGTGCCCTTCGGGACTTCTCAACTGTGCTTTTCCCCTTTTTCTTGCGGAAAAAAAGTCTAAAGAAAATAAGCTTTGAACAACTGCCACTTAGTCATTTTTTCAGACTTTTACGCAGTCCTTTGAGAGCTCTTTCTCTCGAACAAAATGTCCGAAGCAATAGTCCACCTCTTATAGCCCGAAAAAACTCCTTGGGAAGACAAAATAACTGAACTTACAGCTTGTATGTCTTGGTTGTATTTGCATATTTGGTTGTAATCAAGAAAGCTCCTTGGAAACCTCTGCATGACTAAAATTCGCCTGGCTGTAGATGGCCACTTGTGTGGCTGTAAATGCTCATTTAAGGACCCCAAAACTGAATCACAAGACAAGCATGGCACCATAGCAAAGTTCGGAAGTGTAGGGGTGACAATTTGCCTTGTGGGGGGCAAAATTGTCAACACTTTGTTGCATCTTTTGATGAACTATTTCTAATCCTATATCCGTTGGTTTATGAGGATTTGCAAAGATGAATTAAATGTTGTTGAAATATTCTGATATTGGTAAAGGAATGGCATGCCAGCTATTTGTTGACTCCAATTTGCATGTAGGGTTATGCCTTAGTGCAAGTTGAAGACATAGAGAGAATTGGGTTTTCAAGTTCTTCTCTCTGTAAAAGAATTGTTTTGTTTCTCTAGAACTTGAAGTAGGAGTTAGTCCTAATGCTATCTTGAGAGAAAACCTAATTTAAGCTCCTCTTGTAGTTGTAAGCAATTTTATTTGGACTTTAACCTGTATCTTATGCTTGAATGGCAAGCCCCCTTGTTGCCACCAGTCAATAAGCTATAAATGTTTTATTTTGGAAGCAGGGGCAAGAAAAATCAAGGCTTAAATGAAAGCATTTCAAACACTTTATAATTTTGGTTTATATCTTTTCTCTTTATTAAGATTACAGCAGTAAATATTCCCTTTTCCAGGCTATCAGCCTATGGTACTATTGGCCATTTTTGGCCCACATACTAAAGCTCTTGCATGGTTTGATGAAACAGTGGATCAAAGGCTTGAGAGAGGATCCAAGCAAGCTTTTCTAAGGACCCAGCAGCAGTGTTCAAGGATAAGCCTGCAAGCCAGAAGCTAAGTCCAAAATCTTTTATTCAGCTAATTCTTTACTTGTTCATCTTTCGAACTTTGCAGGGACTAAGTGTTTCTTTTCTTTCGGGACCCTTTTTGGCTAAGTGTTGAATTCTTTCGGACATGTTGTCCGAGACAAGGTTTCTGAAGGGATATTTCTTTTAGACAAAATGTCCGAAACAAAACACAAAGACCTTTTCTTTCGAGAAAATTGTCCCGAACAATTTTCCCGAATGGGTAACTCTTTAATAAAATGGTACTCTTCAAAGCCGAAGGATTCTTTGCAAAAATTCAGAAGGGTTTTTTCCTTTCGGAAAAAGTTCTTTGCAGAATTCCAAAAGGTTCATTGCAAAAACTCCAAAGGGCACTTCTCGAGAAAAGGGGTCATTTTCAAGAAGGCCGAAGAGTATTTTCATTTCGGAAAGGGCATTTCAAGTGAAAAACAGGGCACTTTATAAATTCTTCCAAAGGTCCATTTTCGAAGAAAATTGTTCAAGGCCAAAGAAAAGGGTTAATTCTTTCGGGAGAATCATCCACGGAAATAAGTTCCGAAAGAAAAGCCCGAAAAAATTCCTCCGAATGAAAAGCCCAAAAGAATTTCTTTTGGACAAGTTGCCCGAAACGAAGAAAAATCCAAAGGGAATGGCCCGAAAAGTTAATTCTTTCAAGAGATTTGTCTGCAAGCAAATTGGCCAAAGAAATGGCCGGAAACAAAAGTCCGAAGGAAATAATGATGGGCCTGCAAACGTCAAGTTTGAGCCCCTACAAGTAGTTGTTGCCTTTGGTCAAGTTTTTAAAAAAAAGTTCATCAAGATTGCCACGAGCTTGACACTTGTCAAGATCTAGCAAGGAAATCAACGGACGAGAAAAGGCCAAGTTTTCAAAAGGATCCTAGTGGGATGTCGACAGCTAATCAACAGAAAAAGACAAGGATTTCTCCTTTCAACTCCGATGATGTGGTCTACAGCACACAATCAAAACATGTAAAGTGGTCAAACTAAGAATAGATGCGTCCAGGTGGAGCAACGGACATACAAAGTGAAGAAGCATGCCAAGTTTTAAATGCAAAAGATCAAATCATTTACACTTGGCAGGAACATGCAGCTACTCGCAACATGGCTCTCTCAGCTCCAATCAAAGGAGACTTGAATGCACGAAGGGCTCGAGGAGATTGGCGGTGATCTTGGACGGCTCATCCCATGGTCAAGGCAGTTTCAAGGACATAGCGGTGGTTGCAGCTATTTATGACCCCTCTCCATTTTCTCGCGCAAGCCCCCTCTTCTCTCATTCATTTCTGCTATATATAGAGGCTTTTGAGCCTAAAAAGAGATCCCTCAACTAGTGATAGAGTGACTATCAAAATCGCTTTGTAAACACTCTCTTGAAGCAATAAGATGAATTTTTTTATTCTAGTTTGAAGTCAAGCGTACATTATTGGAGTTTAACTTGCAAATGTATGCCCTTTTTTCATCATCTGTAGATTCTCTATGTATCTTGCTTTAATTCTTTTGGTTCCTTGTAGGTTGTGTGAAGTGTTAAACATTGGTGTCTTTCTTAAAGTGTCACAAGTTTATAGTGTCTCATACGGACCTATTTCTTTTTGTCCTTCAAATTGCAAGGTTTCCCTTCGACCTCCACACAAAATACTTATCCTTGTGGCTTTGAGATAGGATCAAATTAGTCTGTGTCTTGGTTAGGTTCATTAGTAGTTGTTAAGGTTTTCAAGCTGAAAGTGGATCATTTCATATTTTAGTGCATCACCATCTTTAGCTTAGATTTTCTTTTCATGTTATCTTTCTCTCCCTTTTCCTTAGTCAGCAGTAGATTTTAGTGTGGAAGATGAGCTGAAGTGAAGCATCTGAGGAGCTAACCTCATTAAAAAGCCTAAAAGTTCAACCTCATTACAAGATACCCACAGCCTAAGGTTGTTCCAATATTGTAGCTAGAAGTGAGAGAGCCTAAAAAACTCTCCCATAAGGGTGCAATTCTAGCCTACAACAGGTACCTTGAGTAATCTATTTTTATGCATGATGGGTAAATTGAAAGACCTATGCTATTCCCTACAGCTTAGACATGCATTTTCAACATGTTATGTTAGCAGTTACTATTTAATGATTTTGAGTTTGTAAATAAATCCTTCGAAGGATGCATCCTTGATTGCATCATTATAGCTTCACTTGGTTGTAGCATCGTCCATCCCAAATGTTCTCATTGAGCAACCTTTGTAAAGAAGTTATTGTCTTATGGAAGATTGGTCAAGTTTGATGTTGTTTTGATCAATTTGCAATGGTTATAGCTTTCATCTTTCAGTATCAAGCGACTCCGAAGAACACTCAGCAATCTGGTGGCAAAACAGTAACTATCTTTCATGCCAAAGGCGACTACAAGATCAGTTTCTAGAGGTATTCCTTTTGAGTTTGTTGAACTCCCCTTAAAATCAGTCAAAAGGTTAAGGTTCGCACATACTCACCCATACATAGGAAACCGTTTTCCTAAACCAGTTGTGAGGTATACCTACACAAGAAGACCTTTGTTAACCCCTTTTGTTACCATGATTCCCCAAAGAGCTTTTGTAGGCTTCAGTGGCCAAAGTCCTTTGAATCTGCCACAATACAATCCTATGCCAGTAGCAGCTCTCAAAAGCGTCCCATATTTTACGGGAGACCAAGTCATAACCCTTGCTGAATACATCAATGACAGCCAATTTTTGCAATATCCATAATGTCGTTGCAGAAAATATAGCTATTTGACTGTTAGTTGTATCCCTTCAGGGAAAAGTTTTATATTTGTATAGAGGCTTAGCTGCTAATTCTATTCAATCAAGGAATCAGCGAGGAGAGGCCTTGTGTAAAAGATTTGCAAACAAGAGTGACCATTTGTCACTAGCAAAACAGCTTACCACAATCAAGAGAGCCCCCTATGTAGTCATGCAAGACTTCAACAAAAGAATTCAAAAAGCTTGGGACAAAATTCCAGCCTCGGTGAGACCATCCCCTAACTTTGCATTTCTATACTACTTAAAGACTCTAAATAGTGATATAGTTGTAATGATCCAATCCATGGGAGGGGACATATTGCCAGATGCTTATGAGGTGGCTATTAAAGCAGAAAATTGCCTAGTTCAGGCTGGCAAGCTTGTTCCTAGACCCCCAATGCCTCTTTTCCCTGCGATCAGACCACCCCCTGCAGTTATTCCCCCACTTGATGATATTCTTCCAACTCCAACAACTGCTGTTATACCTTGACCTAAACAGGAAAAGGCATCCACTAGCGGATCAAGTGATTCCCAACAGCAAAAAAACTACCTAGAACTTAAGAGCATGCTCCAATCCTTGGGAAATGATGTGGTAAATGTTAAAAGGCAACAAGCTCAGTTCAATAAACCTTATCAAGCTCCATATCAGCCTCAACAGCAATTTTATCAAGTGAATAGACCACCCTTCAAGGGAAATTTCCAAAACCAAAACCATGAGCAAGGGCAAGGACAGCCTAGCTACAATAAGTAGAGCAGTAATAACCAAAATGCCACAAGCTCTTCCCACTCCTTGGTTCCTGTTCAAAACAATATGGCTCAAGAGGCTGAAGGGACCATACCTTGGAATCAATCTTTTGGGCAGTGCATTGTCCCAACTAGTGATTTTAACCAAGCTTTCAATGACCAACGGCAACAGGTTGTTGCTTATGGATACAATCAAGTCTTAATCCCTCAAAACACAAAGATCCCCATCATGACAAAATCAGGACAGTCTCCACAAGACCAAGGATCTGATCAAGTACCAAACCAGTCGGATGCTACAATGGTCATCAGTGAGCAAGAAGAGGGCTATGCACTCAATCAGCAGGCTAGTTCTAGTCAAGCATACATTCCAGTGGCAGCTAATACAAGGTTAAAAAGAAGGAATATGGACGGCAATCAAGAGGCAGTCAAACATCCCCCTACTATCACTCCATTATTGTCTAAGCCTAATGAGCCTGCTATCACTCCAAAGGTTCCGACACCTCCTAAAAATCTGAATCGAGAGAAAGGTTCTGACCCACAAAACTCGCAAATTCAACAAACAACGGTAGTGGCTCCCAAAGCTCAGGCGAAGGTTGGTGGTCCACCAATCAACATTGTTGAACAAATGAAAAAGTCCAATGTAAGTGTGCCAATGTCGGACATGCTTTCCATGCCCGGTCAGGTGGATATCCTTCAAGAAGGTTTGTCCACGATAGGTGTTACAACCACTGCAGGCAGACAACCAAGCAAAGAAACTGAGGTCCTCGCCAATGCAACCCAAGGTCCTATAGTTGAAGAATTAATTAAGGTGGTCAAACCTCCTCCATTCTACATTTCATTAATCATTGGTGATCCCTTGGTGCATAATTGCTTGGTAGATAGTGGAGCTAGCACTTCAGTAATGCCGAAATCTATAGCTGATCAGCTGAACCTCAAATATGAGCCACTTACTAAAGGAGTTCTGGAGCTTGACGGTTCTTCCACAAAGCCATCTGGTATTATCAAAGGTCTCAGCTTGACCCTGCATGCTTGTCCTAGTGTTTCAGTGGCTCAAGATGTGTTGATCCTTCATGTAACTCCTCGCTTTGCGTTATGCCTCTCTAGAGAATTCACAGTGAAAATTGGGGGTTATCTAGCAACAGATTGGTCCTACATGGCTTTCAGAACAAGGTATGGGACTAAGGTATCAATCAAGGCTGAGCCCATGGCACAATTTCAAATTGAACCCCATCAGCCAGACAGCATAAACCTCAATTGTACTATCCTTGATGAGGATGAATCTACAATTGGTCAAGAACTGAATAGTTATCCTAAAGAGATTCCAGACTTATTCTTGGATGAGCTATGGGGGGATAATCAATTTCTCAACCCTTTGGAAGGTGTTGAAGAAAGAGACATGGGTGTCTATTTGCTACATGAAGAAAATCAACTCATGCCTTCCCTCATTGGACCCAAAGAAGACCTCAATGGTACGTGGAAGTTGTTCTTTGATGGTTCAAGGAGCAAAAATGGAGTAGGTGCAGGGGCAATGCTGGTTTCCCCTTCAGATGATAAGTATTTCTTTTCTTATAGGCTCCATTTCAGTTGCTCCTCCAATGCAACAGAATATGAAGGCCTAATCCATGGCCTCCAATGGGCCAATAAGAGGGGAATCAAGCAGTTGCAAGCATATGGAGACAGTGCGCTTATAGTGAACCAAGTCAGGGGCCTAAGCATTACAAAGAATCTTTTGATGAGGTCCTACAAAAATAGAGTATGGGACCTAATTGAAGATTTCGAAGCTGTTGACCATTTTTGGTCCTGCAAGCCAAAAAAAAAACAGTCTCCCTTCCTTCCCTATTGTCCTGAGCAATCAGTCTTTGATGTATTTCACCTTACTGCAATTGTGCCATTTTCCTTTGTAATAGACCTGTTTCTGTAAAAGAACCAAGTGACTTGAGTCTTGTAGATGTTTTGGGTTGATCTAAAGGCTTATTTCGCTTCAGCAAATCACCTTGGACAAGCTTTTGGCAAAGGAATGGGCCAACTTCAAAGAGATATAAGTCTTTCACAAAGCTCCGAAGGGCAACTTTGGACCCAAAGTGCCCTTGCGGAGGGCAGAGAGCACCTTTGAAAAAGAGCAAGGCATAGGGCCCAAAGGGGAGTTTTTTCCTTCGGAAAAATGACAAGGCAAAAGGGACCAAGGATTTCTTCGGACTTTTGTCCGAAGAAAATCCATGTAGAACAAAAGGGTGAATTCCTTCGAACAAAGTGCCTGAAGGAATTCCTTCAGACATTTTGTCCAAAGAAATTCACAAAGGAAGAAACCCAAGGCAAATTCCTTCGGACAAAGTGCCCGAAGGAATTCACAAAGAAAGGGCCAAGACTTTGAAGGAATATTTCCTTCGAGCAAAATGTCCGAGGGAATTGAGAAGACAAAGGAGCCCGAAGGGCAAGTGGCCTTGCAGGGGACTCTCGACTGCCGAAAAGGGACCCTCTCCTCTTTTTTGAAAGATCACCTTCCCTTCAGGAGGGTTCATTTTGCAAAAGGCCGAAGGAATTACAAAAGGGATGACGGGCCCGAGTACGTCAACTTTAACATGGTGAACTAGTCATTGAAGGTTCAAACGTCCAGTGACGAGCGTACGAACGTCAAATTCAAGGCAGCAAAATAGCCGTTGGTTTTCAAATGATGACAGGCGTGCGGACGTCAATTTTACGGTGATAAAATAGCTGTTGGTTTTCGAATAGTGACAGGCCCGCAGACATTAATTTTGGGATGCGTCGGCCGTGGAAGAGAAGCCAAGGGCCAATTCCTTCAAACAAGCGCCTGAAAGATTTCTTTCGAGCATTTTGCCCGAAAGAACACATGAGAAGTGGCTGAAAGCACTTACAAGCGCGAGCCCGAAGGAATTCAAAGGGCACAAGGCCGCAAGGAAACTCAGCGACCCGCCAAGAAAGATAGCCTCGAGGGCCGAAGAGCCAGGAAAAGACAAAGGCCAAGCGCAGGAGTGGATAGAATAGTCCAGGTGGCACAGAAAGCGTCAGCAGAGAAGAGCGGCCTTGTCATTCAAACAACGAAGCAACCCATGCTTTTGCAAGAACATTTAAGACAGTTTAAGCTGCAAAGTCAATACATGCGACAGCATGGTTCTTTCAGGCCGTTCCTAGAAGGATGACACCAGCATGAGCAAAATCCTCTTTCTTAGGTGTTCAACGCAGCATGGGCTACTTGTTCTTGAAGGCGCCAAAAGTCTTTCTCTTAATGCTATATATTGTAACCTCTCAGTTGAGAAATAAATCCCTCACTTGTGTAAGGCGAAGCCCTGCCAATTTTACCTTGGAATCAATATAATACGTTTTTTGCCTCTATCTAACTGGTTATGATTTTGAATATGTCTGAGTATCAACTCTGTGGTTAGTCATTTCATCTTGATGCTTTCAGAGGTTGACACTAACATATCTAGCATGTCCAAGACCATTTCTACGGGTTAACAGGAAGTGCCTCATCTGGAGCATAAAGACAGAAGAGCAGTTATCTGACAGTGTGCTTCTACAACACCTATGGTAAGTTCTTTTCCTTTATATCTTCATTAAGCCCCCTGTTAAAGCCCCCATATAGTCTGGTCTTTGTTCATATGGAGTGTCTGTTCGCTCTTTGGTCTAAAGTGGAGATATAAGCTGAGTGGATCGATCATTTTGGTGCATCACCATTTTTAGATAGGTTCCGTTTTGTCATATCTTTCTCCCTTTTCACCCCCCCCCATTGTTAATAGTAGTAGTCAAAGACCTCAAAGATGCATCAAAGGGAGATAGCCCTTATCTAGAGATTCTTCCCTCAGTTTTGCCAAGCCCACAGCAAGAGGTAAGTCTCCATTGTGCCGCGTGGAAGAGAGAAGTCAAGCTTTCCTTCAAGGGTGCAATCCACAGCGTCAACAAAAACCTTTAGCATTCAAGTTGTGCCAAGAAACTAGAATCAACATGCTGCCAGGTTGGCAGTTGTGGGAGCCCAATTTGATATTCCAAGTAAGCTAAAAGAGGCCAAGGTTCAGCCAAATGTCAAGGTGGTGGTGAAGCCATCAGTGCCAAATAATGAAGCCCACTGGCAAGTCTTCAAAAATGACAAACAAATTGCTTGTTTCTTACAGCAAGAAGTAGAGTTCTCCACCAACCAAGGGAAATTTCAACATCAGTATGACGATCAAATTGTTCAACTAAAATCTAACAAACTTCCTAAAGGGCTGGTCACCGTTGAAAGTCTTTTCCATGAGGGAGACCATATAAGGAAAGACAAGGCAGTGATGTCAAGTTATGAGAACTATGAAAGAGTCCTTATTTTCAAGGACAAGCTCCTCAAGCTTGGAAAGGTAAACAATGAGGCAGAAAGACACGCTTTCATTGAACTTTGTAAGGAATATTTAGACATCTTCGCTTTGGAATATAGTGCCCTGAAAGGTTTTGATCCAAAGTTAGCCTAGCATACTATAGAACTGGAGGCCAATGCTAAGCTTGTGAGGCAAAAGCAAAGGCTCGTTAACCCCAAAATAGAAGAGCTTATGAGGAGAGAGGTGACCAAGTTAATTGAATCCTAGATCATCTTTCCCATAAAGTACTCATCATGGGTAGCCAATTTGGTGCTTATAAGGAAAAGGAGTGGGGAGATTAGGTTGTGTGTTGACTTTAGAGATCTGAACAGGGTCTCCTTGAAGGACCATTACCCTCTACCATCCATGGAGCAGCTTCTTCAAATAGTTGCAGGTTCATAACGTTTTTCTCTTTTGGATGGATATTCAGATTACAACCAAGTATTAGTAAAAAAAGATCAGTACAAAACTGCCTTCGCCACCAAATGGGGAACGTATGCATACCAAAAGATGTCTTTTGGCTTATCAAATGTTGGGGCAACTTTCCAAAGAGCCATGGACATGGCTTTCCAAGGGCTGCTGAATCAAATGGTGTTGGTCTACTTAGATGGCATCACAGGTTTCTCCAAGGATGCCAACGAACACATGGACCACCTGAGGTTGATCTTTGAGAGATGCAGAGAGTATGGGATTTCTTTGAATCCCAAGAAATGTGTGTTTGTTGTGCATGAGGGTAAACTCTTGGGACATATTGTTTCAAAGCAAGGATTAGCTATTGATCCTGATAGAATACGTGCCATCTTAGCCTTATCCTTACTCAAGCATAAGAAGGGACTTCAAAGTTTCCTTGGAAAAATAAACTTTGTGAGAAGGTTTATACCTGGTGTTGCAAACTTGGTCAAACCCATCATTGCTATGTTGAAGAAGAACCAAGTGTTCACTTGGTCAAATGAAGGTAATCAGCATTTGAGGCTATCAAGCAGGCCATTGCCCAAGCACCCACACTCACGAACCTTGATTTCTCAAGAGATTTCATATTGTATGCCTTTGCCAATATTGACAATATATCAGCTATGTTGATCCAAAAGAATGGTGCAAAACTTTAGCAACCAATAACATTTTTCAGTCAGGGGCTTGAGGGGTATGAGGTGAGGTATACTTTCGTAGAAAAACAAGTCCTTGCAGCGGTAAGAAGCCTTAAAAATTTCGGGCCAATGCTCTCCAATGATAAAATCTATCTTATGGTGTCTCATCCTGGAGTGAGAGACTTACTTTTTAACAAAGACTTGAACGAAAAGAGAGTTGGTTGCATTACCAAGGTCATGGAGTATGACGTGGAGATCAAGGTCACTAAGCTAGTAAGAGGTAAAGGCTTGTGTGAGCATATGGTTGATGACCTTCATGAGGACAAAGAAGTTGCCATGGTGATACAAGACAATTCACAGGCGGGAGCACCCCTACTTCATAAGAGCTAGCTCCATGATATGGCACATTTTCTGCTAACAAGAGAATGCCCTCAGGGCCTAGATAAGGCAAAGAGAAGGTATTTTAGACTCCAGTCCATACCTTATGCATTGGTTGATGAGGTTTGATTCAGAAGAGACCTAAATGGGATACTCCTTAGGTGCATAGATAATGACCAGGTGACCAAGCTTTTGGAGCAATTCCATGATGGACCTGCAGGAGGCCATTTTGCTCTAAGGACTATAGCAGCAAAGATAATGAGGGCTGGTTATTACTAGCCCAACCTCTTCGAAGATGCATATGCATGGGTAAGGAAGTGTCAAAAGCGTGTTTTCTTTGTGGGTAAGCATAGATTGGCAACCCTTCCTCTCAATCCAATTCAAGTAGAGCAACCCTTCATGCAATGGGGGTTAGATTTCATAGGAATGATCAACCCTCCATCAAGTGCAGGAAATAGATGGGTGCTTACTGCAACCGACTACTTCACCAGGTAGGTGGAAGCCATTGCGTTGAAGGAAGCTACTAAAGGTGCAGTCCTAGACTTCTATGACAGCATTGTGACCAGGTTTGGTGTTCTATCCACTATCATTTCTGATAATGCATTAGCATTCCTTGGTCTGAAAATGAGTGAATGGGCTCTCAAGATGGGCATCTACCTCAACACCTCTTCCAACTATTATCCTCAAGGAAATGGACTGGCCAAGTCCACAAATAAAAATTTACTAAGAATCATCAGGAGAACTATGGAAGAGAATCAGAGGGCATGGCACACTAAACTAAAGACAGCCTTGTGGGCTGATAGGGTGACTCCTAAAGCTGCCATTGGCAATTCTCCATATGTCTTAGTATATGGAAGGGAGGCCAAGTTGCCCGATTCTCTTGAGCTGCCTGCATTAGAACTAGCCCATCAACTGGAGTTGATGGAAGATGAGCCCATGCATGTGAGACTAGCAAAACTTATGGAACTTGAAGAAACGAGAAACCTTGCAATGAAAACACTAGAATCACATCAAGCTCAAGTCAAGAAGGCCTTTGACAAGAGAGCCATAGCAAGGGACTTCAAGGAAGGGGATCTATCCTCAAGTGGGATTCAAACAAGGCCAAGCCAGGCAACCATACCAAATTTGACAACTTGTGGAGTGGTCCTTATTTAATCCACAGATGCAAACAACATAATGTTTTTCAACTAGCCCAGCTAGATGGAGAGGTGCTACCCATCTCAGTCAACGGGATTCATCTAAAGCCTTGCTATTATAAGAGTTTGCAGCCATTGTGTATATTGTACTTTTGTATAGTTTTTTTTTCATGTTTTCTCCTAAGTGCCTTGGGCACAGTGTTTGTTTTGTTATTGTTGTCCTTATTATTTCAAGGGGAGTTTCCAGATAGAGTTAGTCTTGTCAAAGAAAGCAATAACTCTGTGCCCAATGGATCGGATGAGGCAAATGAGCTGGTTTCCCAAGCATAGAGGGCATGTTCCCTACAAGTCGCCAGAAATGTTGGCCATTTTTGGCCCACATACTAAAGCTCTTGCATGGTTTAATGAAACAGTGGATCAAAGGCTTGAAGAGGATCCAAGCAAAGTTTTCTAAAGACCCAACAGCAGTGTTCAAGGATAACCTTGCAAGCCAGAAGCTAAGTGCAAAATCTTTTATTCAGCTGAGTCTTTACTTGTTCATTCTTTCGAGACTTTGCGGGGACTAAGTGTTTCTTTTCTTTCGAGACCCTTTTTGGCTAAGTGTTGAATTTTTTCAGACAAGTTGTCTGAGACAAGGTTTTCGAAGAGATATTTCTTTTGGACAAAATGTCCGAAGCAAAAGGCAAAGACCTTTTCTTTCGGAAAAATTCTCCCGAACAATTTTCCCGAGGGGTAACTCTTTAATAAAATGGTCTTTCTCAAAGCCAAAGGGTTCTTTGCAAAAATTCAGAAGGGTTCTTTCCTTTCGAAAAAGGTTCTTTGAAAAACTCCGAAAGATTCATTGCGAAAACTACGAAGGGCACTTCACGGGAAAAGGGGTCATTTTCAAGAAGGTTGAAGGGTATTTTCCTTTCGGAAAGGGCATTTCCAGTGAAAAACAGGGCACTTCATAAATTCTTCTGAAGGTCCATTTTTGAAGAAAATTGTTCAAAGCCAAAGAAAAGGATTAATTCTTTTGGGAGAATTGTCCGCAAAAATAAGTTCCGAAAGAAAAGCCCGAAAAAATTCCTTCGAATGAAAAGCCCGCAAAAAAGCCCGAAAGAATTTCTTTCGGACAAGTTGCTCGAAACGAAGAAAAGTTAGAAGGGAATGGCCCGACAGGTTAATTCTTTTGGCAGATTTGTCCACGAGCAAATAGTCCAAAGAAATGGCCGAAAACAAAAGTCCGAAGAAATTAATGACGGGCCCGCAAACATCAAGTTTGAGCCCCTGCAAGTAGCCGTTGCCTTTGGTCAAGTTTTTTTAAAAAAGTTCATCAAGATTGCCGCGAGCTTGACACTTGTCAAGATCTAGCAAGGAGATTAATGGACGAGAAAAGGCCAAGTTTTCGAGAGGATCCTAGTGGGATTTTGACAGCCAATTAGCAGAAAAGGACGAGGATTTCTCCTTTCAACTCCGATGATGTGGTCTACAGCTCGCAGTCAGAACATGTAAAGTGGTCAAACTAAGAATAGATGCATCCAGGTGGAGCAACGGACATGCAAAGTGAAGAAGCATGCCAAGTTTTAAATGCAAAAGATCAAATTGTTGATGCAGTGGATTGCACCCTTGACAGGAGACTGATCTCCTGTCTTCCACGCATCACAATGGAAACTCCTCTCTTGCATGTGGGTCTGGCAAAATTGAGGGGAGAGTCTCTAGATAAGGGCTAGCTCCCTTTGATGTATCTCTGTGGTCCTAGATTTTCTACTGCTAACAATGGGGGGGTGGAAAGAGAGAAGGATGCTGAAAACAGAACCTAAACTAAACGGTGATACACCAAAAAAGTTTGATCTACTTAGCTTGAACCTACACTTTCCACCAAGAACAAGCTGATATACACTTCATTTAATACGAGAAATTCTTCTGCATCAGTGAGCTAGGGGTCCAATGGAGATACAGGGAGGAAGAACTACCAGAGGCGTTATAAGACACACTTTGGCAGCCTATTCACATGCGCCTATATTCCTACTGTGGACACTTCTGGCTAACCTGCAAAAAAAGAAACTTCACAATACACTAGACATGCTGGAATCGTTCTATGAAAGCATAAAAGAAAAATGACTTAACACAAAACAAAGCCATAGACATATGCAAAAGTGTAAGCTCAAATGGAAGTAAAAATGCTATGTCTTGATTCAAGGTAAAATCCGGCAGAGCTCCGCCTTACAAGCGAAGAGATTTTTGGGCAGAGCTTTGCCTTACAGGCTAAGATATCTCTTCTCAAATGAGAAGTTTACAATATATAGAGACAGAAGTAAAAGCGCCCCTTTTGGAAAAGACTTTGGCACCTTTTTTTACAAGTTGGCCCATATGCGTTGAGAGCATCACAAAGAGGAAGTCATTGTTGCTGATATCATCCTTCTACAAGAGGCCTGCTAGAACCATGTTGTGTAATCCCTGGTCTTGACTTTGGCATTCAAACATTAATGTGAAAGCATGGGCCGCACCTCTTTTCTGCAAACAAGACTGCTCCTTCAAGATATTCATGCGGTTTGTCTGCTCATAAATGCAAAGTGGAGAAAACAGGCCACACCGTTTACTATTTGCGCTCCTAAATGACCACTTGGCGGACACTGTTTCAACTGCAGGAATAACTCGCCTCCCTTTTGCCACCTGGGTTGTTTTGTCTGTTTCTGCACTTAGCTCTTTTGTCTCTTCCTAGCTTTGTCTTTTCTGTCTCCTTCGGCCCTCGAGGGCTATCTTCTGCTACTTCTTTGGCTCTTTGGGCTCTTTCACCAGCAAGTCGTTGAGTTCATTCTTAACTTTTGTCTTTTCCCAGCGTCGTCTCTTCCTGGTTTTGTCTTTTCCTCTCTTAGCTCTTTGGGCTCCCTTCTGATTAGCGCTCAAGTGTTTAAAAATCAACGGCTATTTTATTGCCGTAAAATTGACGTACGTGGGCCCGTCACCATTTGAAAGCCAACGACTAATTCATGGTGCCCAACTTTGACGTCCGCGAGCCCGTCACCCCTTCGTCAATTCCTTCAGCTTTATTTCTTTTGGACTTTTTTGCTTCCTTTCCTTCGGGCTTTTGCTTTGGAACCTCCCGAAGGGAAGGTGTCCCGTCGGCTTTGGAGAAGTGTCTTTCTTTCGGCAGTCGAGAGTCCCCCGCAAGAGCACCTGCCCTTCAGGGTCCTTCGGCGGCCTTGCTCTTTAAATCCTTCGGACAAAATGTCCGAAAGAATTCTTTCCTTTATTCTTTCCCGCTTATTCCTTCGAGCGAATTCCTTCAGACTTTTTGTCCAAAAGAATTCGTCATGTCTCTTTTCCGCGGAAAATCTTCCCAAAAGACATTGTTTTTGCCTTATGAATTTCTTCGGACAAAATGTCTGAAGGAATTCCTTCGGGCATTTTGTCCGAAGAAATTCTCCATCTCTTACCTTGAACAAATCCGAAGGAATTCCAACTTTTCTGCCTTGTTCATTTTTCCGAAGAAAAACTTACCTTTTCGGCTTTCTCTTTGATCCCTTTGCAAGTGTTCCCTGCCCTCCGCAAGGGCACTGGAATGGTCCATTTTATGCTTGACTGCCCTCCGCAAGGGTTGGTTGGCCTCTAAAATTGCCTTTCAGAAAAGTTGCAAAGGTCCTTTTGTCGCCTAAGTGTTGGGAACTTGTTTCTTTCCTGCAGAGTCTATAAGAACAAGCCTGCAGAGTCCGTAGGAATCAGCCTGTAGAGTCCGTAGAAATCAGCCTGCAGAGTCCGTAGAAACAAGACTTGTGCAAAATCAAATTTTGAACTGACTCAGAACAGCAGGGGAAGGACCGATTTTGGCCTGCAGGACCAAAATGGTCAACAAATTGGCGACTCCCAGGGGAAGCATCCCTACTATGCTTAGAAGCCAGTTTCCTTAAAGTCCATTGGGCACGGAGTCAGAACGCAACTTGAAAAAGTTAGCAACAGCCCCGATAGATCCAAGAATCAATCATGAAGCTTTTACCCCAAACACCAAGGAAAACACAAACAAGGCTAAAAAACACTACCTGTGCAAACAGCACTTAGGAAAAATAGGAAAGAAAACTGAAAGCAAACTACTATGTACAGCTAACTAGGTATATTTGCCTCCCTTCTGAATCAAAGGGAAAATTTCTTAAGTCCCCTTCCTGGCAAGAAAACTTATGATGCCAGACAAGTGGCTGAATGGAATGGAGACTTGGTGGCCTGCTCCTCTTGCCTACCACCTCGATTGGCTTGCATTCAAGTGGATCAGAGTCAAACATGCTCCCAACATATATGTACTCTTCTTGTTCTTGGAAGCTTGTCGAATGTTGGTCCTTCATGCGAGTGCGTCTCATCAAGAAATCGATGGTTGTTGGCTCATCACCATAAGCCCTTTGATATGCAGAGTCCCTTTGCAGTGCATCATGGTTTGACCTGTTCCCTTCAGCTCCATTGAAGACCCTGTCAAACTCATCTTCTGCTCCTTCACGACTTTCTTGAAGAAGGGTGACTGTTGTGATGTCTGAAATAGAGTCACAAACCGATTGCTCATCCCGCAGAACATCACCTTCTTGTTCAAGGCTCTCTTCTTCAAAGTTGTTCTCAAGATGAACAAGCCTCTCATTTTCCTGCTCAAGGATCAAAGTCTCTAGTTGTTCAAAGACATTCTCCTGATCCTCCTCCAACTCAGGTTCCATGGCATGGTCATCCTCCTCATCAAAGCAACAAAGAAGTTCATCAAACTAAGGGGGAGAGAGCTCACCATGCTTACGTTCCTCTTCGTATTGCTGGAACATCTGCATGTATGCATGACCCGCATCTTCTCCAATGCTGATGATGTCTTCGAAAGGAGCATCCATGAGGATTCCTTCCTCATTGACATCCATGAGAGCTTCTTGACCAGCTGCAAATTGGATCCTTTCTTCTTCACTTGCCTCTTTCAAAACAGTTTTCTCTCTGAGAAGGGGTGAAGTGGAAAGCTGAAGATTAAACCCATGTGGAAGAAGAGGCAGTCCCTGAGCTAGAATCGAATGATTCTCCTCCTTCCATTTGGCCAGCACTTCATCTATATCAGATGTGGCCTGATAGCTTTCTTGGAGATAACAAGCATCACCATGATGAGTATAAGCAGCTTCATTGAGATCGTATTTTGGTATGTATAATCCCATTGCCCAGAACCGTGGTCCTTGTCTTCCTTCATATAGTTTGATCAAGCTCAGGTTATATGAAGGAATAAAAGACCCCTTATCTTGAGCAACGGGAGTATACTTACAAAAATTGTGATTTCTTGATGGCACCAGGACTGCTTAACCAGTTGATTCACTTCGAAGTCGCCATTGGTGTTGATGAAAAAGCCTCCAAAGGCTGGTTGGTTGAAGAACACACCAAAATTCTTCAACTCTTTGGACAAAACTTGTCCCACAATCGCCTGATTAAAGGTCAAATGATGTATTAATGATTCATTCTGCTGTAACAGGACCAGCACCGATCCTAGAACTTTTCTGTGTGTTAAAACCTGGTCCCACCGGGCGTGCCAAAAACTGTTGACGCAGTGGATTGCACCCTTGACAGGAGACTGAGCTGCTGTCTTCCACGCATCACAATGGAAACTCCTCTCTTGCCTGTGGGTCTAGCAAAACTGAGGGGAGAGTCTCTAGATAAGGGCTAGCTCCCTTTGATGTATCTCTGTGGTCCTAGATTTTCTACTGCTAACAATTGGGGGGGTGGAAAGAGAGAAGGATGCTGAAAACAGAACCTAAACTAAACGGTGATACACCAAAAAAGTTTGATCTACTTAGCTTGAACCTACACTTTCCACCAAGAACAAGCTGGTATACACTTCATTTAATACGGAAAATTCTTCTGCATCAGTGAGCTAGGGGTCCAATGGAGATACAAGGAGGAAGAACTACCAGAGGCGTTCTAAGACATACTTTGGCAGTGTATTCACATGCGCCTATATTCTTGCTGTGGACACTTCTGGCTAACCTGCAAAAAAAGAAACTTCACAATACACTAGACATGCTGGAACCGTTCTGTGAAAGCATAAAAGAAAAATGACTTAACACAAAACAAAGCCATAGACATATGCAAAAGTGTAAGCTCAAATGGAGGTAAAAATGCTATGTCTTGATTCAAGGTAAAATCCAGCAGAGCTCCGCCTTGCAAGCCAAGAGATTTTTGGGCAAAGCTTTGCCTTACAGGCCAAGAGATCTCTTCTCAAATGAGAAGTTTACAATATATAGAGAGAGAAGAAGTAAAGGCGCCCCTTTTGGAAAAGACTTTGGCGCCCTTTTTTCCAAGTTGGCCCATGTGCGTTGAGAGCATCAGGAAGAGGAAGTCGTTGTTGCTGATATCATCCTTCTAGAAGAGGCATGCTAGAACCATGTTGTGTAATCGCCAGTCTTGACTTTGGCATTCAAACATTAATGTGAAAGCATGGGCCGCGCCTCTTTTCTGCAAACAAGACTGCTCCTTCAAGATATTCTCGCGGTTTGTCTACTCATAAATGCAAAGTGGAGAAAACAGGCCGCGTCGTTCATTGTTTGCGCTCCTTGATGACCACTTGGCGAACACTGTTTCAACTGCAGGAATAACTCGCCTCCCCTTTGCCACCTGGGTTGTTTTGTCTGTTTCTGCACTTGGCTCTTTTGTCTCTTCCTAGCTTTGTCTTTTCTGTCTCCTTCGGCCCTTGAGGGCTATCTTCTACTACTTCTTTGGCTCTTTGGGCTCTTTCACCAACAGGTCGCTGAGTTCATTCTTAACTTTTGTCTTTTCCCAGCGTCGTCTTTTCTTGGTTTTGTCTTTTCCTCTCTTAGCTCTTTGGGCTCCCTTCTTATTGGCGCTCAAGTTTTAAAGATCAACGACTATTTTATTGCCGTAAAATTGACGTACGTGAGCCCGTCACCATTTGAAAGCCAACGGCTAATTCATGGTGCCCAACTTTGACATCCGCGGGGCCGTCACCCCTTCGTCAATTCCTTCGGCTTTATTTCCTTCGAACTTTTTTACTTCCTTTCCTTCAGGCTTTTGCTTCGGAACCTCCCGAAGGGAAGGTGTCCCTTCGACTTTGGAGAAGTGTCTTTCTTTCAGCAGCCGAGAGTCCCCCGCAAGGGCACTTGCCCTTCAGGGTCCTTCGGCGGCCTTGCTCTTTAAATACTTCGGACAAAATGTCCGAAGCAATTCTTTCCCGCTTATTCCTTCGGGCCTTTTCTTTCAGGCGAATTCCTTCGGACTTTTTGTCCGAAAGAATTCGTCCTGTCTCTTTTCTGCGGAAAATCTTCCCGAAAGACATTGTTTTTGCCTTATGAATTTCTTCGGACAAAATGTCCGAAGGAATATCTTCGGGCATTTTGTCCGAAGAAATTCTCCATCTCTTGCCTTGAACAAATCCAAAGGAATTCCAACTTTTCTGCCTTGTTCACTGTTCCGAAGAAAAACTTACCTTTTCGACCTTCTCTTTGATCCCTTTGCAAGTGTTCCCTGCCCTCCGCAAGGGCACTTGGATCCGGAATTGCCCTCTGCAAGGGCACTGGAATGGTCCATTTTATGCTGGACTGCCCTCCGCAAGGGCTGTTTGGCCTCTAAAATTGCCTTTCGGAAAAGTTGCAAAGGTCCTTTTGTCAACCTAAGTGTTGGGAACTTGTTTCTTTCCTGCAGAGTTTGTAGGAACAAGCCTGTAGAGTCCGTAGGAATCAGCCTACAAAGTCCGTAGAAATCAGCCTGCAGAGTTCGTAGAAACAAGACTTGTGCAAAATCAAATTTTGAACTAGCTCAGAACAGCAGGGGAAAGAGGACCGATTTTGGCCTACAGGACCAAAATGGTCGACACAAATCATTTACACTTGCCAAGAACATGCAGCTACCCGCGACATGGCTCTCTCAACTCCAATCAAGGGAGATTGAACGCACGAGGGGATCAAGGAGATTGGTGGTGATCTTGGACAGCTCATCCCATGGTCAAGGCAGTTGCAAGGACATAGTGGTGGTTCCAGCCATTTATGACACCTCTCCATTTTCTCACGCAAACCCCTCTTCTCTCATTCCTTTATGTTATATATAGAGGCTTTTGAGCCTAAAAAGAGATCCCTCGATTGGTGATAGAGTGACTCTGTCAAAATCGCTTTGTAAACACTCTCTTGAAACAATAAGATGAATTTTTTGATTCTAGTTTGAAGTCAAGTGTACATTATTAGAGTTTAACTTGCAGATGTATGCCCTTTTTCATCCTCTGTAGATTCTCTACGTATCTTGCTTTAATTCTTTTGGTTCCTTGCAAGTTGTGTGAAGTGTTAGACATTAGTGCCTTTCTTGAAGTGTCACAAGTTTATAGTATCTCATACAGACCTATTTCTTTTTGTCCTTCAAATTGCAGGGTTTCCCTTCGACCTCCACACAAAATACTTATCCTTGTGGCCTTGAGATAGGATCAGATTAGTCTGTGTTTTGGTTAGGTTCATTAGTAGTTGTTAAGGTTTCCAGGTTGAAAGTGGACCATTTCATATTTTGGTGCATCACCATCCTTAGCTTAGATTTCCCTTTCATGTGATCTTTCTCTCCCTTTTCCTTAGTCAGCAGTGGATTTTAGTGTGGGAAACAAGCTAAAGTGAAGCATCAAAGGAGCTAGCCTCATTAAAAAGTCTAGAGGTTCAACCTCATTACAGGATACCCACAACCTGAGGTTGTTTCAATATTGTAGCTAGGAGTGAGAGAGCCTAAAAAACTCTCCCACAAGGATGCAATTCTAGCCTACAACAGGTACCTTGAGTAATCTATTTTTATGCATGATGGGTAAATTGAAAGACCTATGCTATTCCCTACAACTTCGACATGCATTTTCAGCATGTTATGTTAGCAATTACTATTTAATGATTCTGAATTTGTAAATAAATCTGCATCCCTGACTACATCATTATAGCTTCATTTGTCTGTAGCATCTTGTCCATCCTGAATGTTCTCGTTGAGCAACCTTTGTAAATAAGTTATTGTCTTATGGCTTCCTTGTTATGCTATTACCTATGTGATTCCTTGAAGTACTATAATTAATGGGCCATCTCTAGTTGATGTACATTCGGTTCTTACTGTTGTAATGTCCCTTTTCAGTAATTATAAGAATTCTAAAGTTTTCGTAAATTCCTTTCAATAGTGGAGCATCAATTAAATTCTAAATAATAATATGCAATACTGAAACACAAAACCCAACTAGAATATTTTTTGCAATAAACTTAATGCCCACAAAACACAGATGATGATACTACTGATTATCAATTGAATAACAAAGATAAAACACAGGAAACCTTTACATGCTTTATGCAACATAAAACCCCAATTTTATTGACAACATACAGCGACAGAAAGGCAGTTGTACGGAAGTAATGTAGCAGCAGTACAAAATCACTATAGCAGCAATATGGAGTGTTGTAGCAGAAGTACGGATCATTGTAGCAGCAGTAAAGATTATTGTAGCAACGATACAGATCATTGTAGCAGCTGTAAGGAATATTGTAGCTACAGTACAGATCACTATAGTAGTGTTGTAGCAAACTGAAAATGGAATAAATTCCAATCTTTCAGCACAAATATAATCCCTGAATGGAATCGCCTCGATGGGTTAAAGGGTTTTCTTCCTCCACACCTATATATCAGAGGGTTTTCTTCCTCCCCACCTGTATATCAGAGGGTTTTCGTCCTCAGATGAAAAGATTGAACATAATGGCTCAAGCTCTGAATTAGGGCTTGATTGTCAAAGATGAATAATGAATTATCCCTCTTTTGGCCCAGCTTGTCCTTTTATAATTTCACTTTTTCTTCAACCTAAAGGTATTTAAAAATACTTTTAATTAAATAGCTCTTTTCACCTTCTTAATATTGAATACTTTTGGCCCCCTTAATAAATAATAATAAGTGTCATTTTCATGTTATAACATTAAAATGACTTAGGACAACTTAAAGTACTATCATTATATTCTCTAACTCTATCCCTTAGCCTACTGGAAATAATAAATAAGCTATGGGTCTTCTAACTACTTCAATTCCAAAAAAGGGGACATGACAACTGCTGCAAGCATTAGTGTGATGTGCTAAACAATTTTTGTTTGACTTGGTGATGAGCTAAACCTTTTACCCATGCATGATCGGTTGGAAGTATACTCCATCCACATACTTCTGCTTCTTTTGGACTTAAACAAGGTTAATAAGCTCATGCAGTAGAACTTAATATATCATTATGAAAACTAATGCATGGCTGTTCTGTGATAACTAAGTCTGAATATTGAGGACCCCTGATGGGAGTATTGGACCATAAGGTAACAAACTTGCATTTTGTAGTGGGTTGAGGGCAACTTGAATCAGTCCCTTGGATCGTACAGAAATGTGAACTTCCATACCTTTTTAAGCTTAACAATAATTCTGAAAATGCAGTCTAAGAACTAATGTTTCCAGCTGTAGTAAAGCAACTGATTCATTGGCATATATAGCAATGGATAGAATGGCATGAATCCGTGAGCAGGAAAGAATGTTGCAATTCTTTCACTTTGTTTGACCTCTCTAAACTCTTCTACTATTGAAATCAAAATATTTTATGTTCCATGAATAGGAAACTGACTTTTCTTTCTAAAATACACTGATTGAAGACATGCTTATGACTTTGTTTTCATGCAAAAAGAATTGGATGCAATACTGGCTTAGGGCAAGTTAGATCACTTTGCTTAAGGGGTATTGTACTGTTGTAGCTTCACAACCTACAAGTCATGAGAATGTATCATCTATACATTTAGTTCAACAGAGAAATGAGCCCTAGGTGAATAATCATTGTTACTCAAGTAAAGTTCTTGATGAACCTGGAATAAAGCTTGGTATCCGTTTTTGGAGAGCAGGTGGCTTTTATTTACAGTTTGACATAGTGCCATTATAAAGTAATATATTTCTCATTCCTCAACGAAATTCAGATTTTCAAAATGTTCTAGAAAGCTTAGATAGAGGAGAACAGAACCCAAAAAGCATTTTAAGAGATCATTGTCTATGAGAGGGCAGATTTACACAGAAAAAGAGGAATATTTTAAGCAAATAAAAGGCGTGATCATTTAGAAAAGCGTTTATAGAAATATATTGCAGCAGCTTCACCCTGCATTTCTTCTCCTCTCGCATTCATTAGATGACAAGGTTATGTTGGCAATGTGGGCGAGAATGTTTAAGGATTGATGCTCTGTTCTTTTCCTTTTTACCGGATGGGAACTTGTTAGGAAAGTCAGTCCTTTGAAGGGTTGACAAAATTTGATCAATTATTGGAATAAGGTCATCATAGGTTCATATACTATTATTTGCTCTATTTCTTGTTTGACAAATTCAGTCTTGTACTGTGCATGCTTGGATTTCCTTGCATGAGCTTCTATTCTGCTTTTGACTAAAAAAATCTTGGAACTTCAAGACTTGTATTAGTGCCGATTATATTCTAGGGACCATGAAAAGAATGGAAAAGACACTAAACCTTGTGACTTAGTCTTTAAGAGAGTTGGATGAAACTTGGATCAGAAGATTACAAACTCAATGTTTTCTTAAGCTCATTTATCAATCGGATTCTTCGTATTGCCTTGTTATGGGTAGCAAGGTATAATGGTGTAAACTTGATTAGGGCATATGACATGAAAACTCTTACTACACTCATTTTGTTGATATATTGACAGTGAGTTTCTTGCGGCAAATTAAGTTCATCTCATTGGAAGGGTGGAAGGTAAACCTAGGATGTAAATCTGAATTATTCTCTTTACACAAACCTAAACCTAGATGATCAAGAGTTTTGTCACCTTGGCTAATGGTATTAGTCTGTCTAGGGCTTGAGCTTGGATTAGTAGAAATGCCTAATCTATGATGGTCTTGCATCATCCCAATAGAGAAAGTTTGTCTAGGGCTTGAGCTTCTGTCACCTATGCCAACCTGTATACTATGTTAAGAGCTCAAAGCAACATTCATAATGCTCTTATATCTTTGCATGGTCCAAAGGTGATGCAAGAGCATCCAAGTGTTCATGCAATCTTGCATCAACCAAAAACAAAGTGGTGTGTGTTCGTGCAGTCTAGTTTGTGTATTTATTGTTCTTGGCATGATGAAGATGATCCAAGAGAATATCAGTACTCCTACACTTCCGTAGCATCAAGCACATCAAAAAAGGATTAGTTTTAGATAGCTACGTGGTTCCAAGCAATTTAGTTGAGTCTCACAACCATCAATACAATCTGATATGTCACTACATGCGTTCAAGGCGAAAAGGCTAAAAGTGCATCAAGATCTTCAGTAAACCAAAATTTGATTGCATATATGGATTCCCCTCGAAGAGTAGTGCAATTTTTTTTTAAAATCTCAATTTGAGTCTTATGCACAAGTTATGGCCTTTGGAAGTTAGTGGTTTTTCACAATGAAGAAACCCCCAATCTACATATGGCAACGGTTTTGAAACCATCAGCGTCGGTTACGAAACCGTTAGGGGCGGTTTTGCAACCAATGGTAGTTTTGGCCTGCAAATAAGGCGGTTTCGTCCCAAATGAAGTTAAAATAAGAGTAACAACCCAAAAATATGAACAGACGCATCTGGAGCATTTCTAAGGGGCTAAGGAAGGTGAAGAGACATGGGCAAAGTTAGAGAAATGTTAGAAAAGATTTAGAATCGGGCAGAGGAGTGAATGACATTACTCAAGAGTTCCAAGAGAGAAAGGGGGAACTCCAAGGAAAAAAAGAGGGAGTTGAAGGTGAACCAATCCATGAGAGACTATGTGTGTAAGTTCTTTTTCATGTTTATGTTTCAATAGCCTGTAGAGGCATGTGTGAGAGTGTGAGAGAGTGTGCATCAATTATTTGTAACATGTTTTCTTCAATAAAGATAGTGTGTTGAGTTGTCAAGTTCAGTTGTGTGCTCAAGTGTGTCCAGAGGAGAGTTTGAGTGTTCTATCCATGCATCACAGAGATAAAGGCAGTCCTTAAGTGGACCCCTTTTATTGTGTTTGCATTATTTGTATCAGAGCAAGATCTTTCCTTGTTGGATTGAGTTTGTAAGGCTCTTGTATGAGTCAATTGTAAGTTGTGTAAGAGAAGTCTACTTGAGTTTATTGCAGTTGTGAAAAATAATCTTGCATAGGTGAGTGGATGAGTTTGTTGCAGATGTGAGATAAGTCCTGCAAGTTGAGAGGAAGTATAAAAGGATCTTGTTTGAGTCTATCGCAGGTTGTGAAAGAGAAGTTTGCTTGTTTAATAGAATATGGCACACAAAGAAAGAAGAACACTAAAGGTAGAAGACTTGGCTAAGATGTTGAATGGAGTCCAAGCAAGATTGGATATGATGAAGGATGCACAAAGTGAAGATGTTGCAATTGTAAGTGAAGAAGAACAAATGTTGAAGATGTTATCCCTGCAAGCAAACTTGGGTGTCTTGGAGAGAGAATCAGCTAGAAGAGAAAAGAGACCAGCTGAGGTCAAGATGAAGGGAAGAGGTAAGCCCACTAGCAATATTGTTTTGTTTTGTGGTAAATATAGCCCAAATGAGCTCATGAATTGGATAGTGGAGCAAGAGATATTGTTTCAAGAAGAGCATATTGAAGACCCCATGAGGGTAAAGGTTGCAAGTAAGAGACTATGTGGAGTTGCAGCTGAGTATTGGAGAGTTATCCAAGAGAGGAGACAAGGAAAAGGAAAGAAGAAGGTGAGAAGCTGGAAACATATGGTTTCCAAGCTGATGGGTCATGTTGTGCACCCAAGAATGCAAGTGGAGTGGATAAAGAAGCTTCATGTCTTGAGGCTTGAGAGAGAAGAGAAGATGAAGAAGATTGTCATGAGAGGCAATATGAAAAGGAAGTTGCCATGAGATCAGCTGAAAGATAATGCAAATAGTAGCAATGAGAAGGATGTGAATGAGAAGAATAATGTTGTTTTGAAAGACAACAAGAGAGTGAGGTTTCTATGTGAGGAACCTGAATTAAATTTGAGAACAACGAGGAATAAGTTTGTGAGCAGCCCATAGGGGGAGTCCTCATGAAGGAGGATGTAGATGTGATTGTTGTTAAACTAGAAGAAGGAGACACTTTGTTTCATGATGGGAAGGAGTTTGTTGCATCCCATAAGTGGGAAGATTCAGAGATTTCCTTGGTGAATCAAGGCAATGCATTTGACTTGTTTCTTTTGGAGGGTAGAAGGGTTGAAGACAGCCAAAGGAAGACACATGTTTCCATGAAGGAAGCAATAGAGGCAAGAGAAGAGAGCAGCCATGAGGAGTTACAGGTTCCATGAAAAAGACAATGGAGACAGATGAAATGCAAGCTAATGCACATAGTAAGAGTATGGTTGAAGACCATCCAATTGAAGGAGAAGGAAATAAAAAGAAGAATGAGGAGAGGACAGCCACGGAGATTTTTGAGAGTGGGATTTTAGAAGCCCATCATGTGATTGGAAGCCATGACAAGCATGCAAGCAATGAAGGAGAGTTGGACATCATGTCTATGAGGCATGATGAAGACATTGAAGAAGTGATTGTGGGAACTCTTGACTCCCTTAAAGTGTTTGTTCGATGTGCATGTACAACTCTAGGAAAGATGGCAAAGAAGAGGACAAAGTGTGCTTCAGTCTAGCATGCTCATATGTATGAGAAGCAAAGTGAAAAAGTGATACAAGAGGATGGTATGGCAGCAGTGGATGAAGAGCTTGTTATTAAGGAGATAACAGCAGTAGAGGATTGCCTACAAGTCATCATAGTGACAAGAGAGAGTGGAAAAGTGTGCGTAAAAGAATTTTTTCAAGACCATATACAAGAGGAAGCTCATTTGTGGCAGCTAGAGGTGGGAGAACAAACTCTCATAAGATCACGTGAAAGAGGAAGGCAAGAAGAAGAATACCTTCTCAATAGAACAACGGTTGAGGGAGAAGGATATGCGTCAAAACTCCATATTGAGAGATGGATAGAAAGTGGAATGGTGGATGTAAAAGTCAAGAACTTGGTGCTAGATGTTGGTCCAAAGGTCATTTGGACAAGGAGAGATGAAGAATGTCACTTGTGGCATAGAGGCAAGCAAGGAGATTGAGATGGTGGACTTGTTTCCACTAGGAAGAATGAAGAATGAAGGTGGTGTTGCCTATGTGGGAGCAGCCAAGATAGGTATTGGAGAAAAGACTCTCATGAGTCAAGTTATGCATTATTCTCATATGGACAAGGAGAGTGCAAGGTTCTTTGCACATGGCATGGTTGTGGTGAAGGAAGGAGATAGTAATCTACCTAGAGTTGATATGACGAGGATGAGAATGAAAGAATGCAAGGATGTGATGGAGCAGCTGAGTTTGTTATCAGCCCAAGCATGTGTAGAAGAGTATGAGGTTACAGCAGAGATAGATACGGAAGATGATGTTGCAGGAGAGGTGGAGGAGTTGCTTGACATAGCAATGAGGAATGCGAAAGATGAGACGTGAAGACTTTCCTGGAGGTAGTATTAGAGGAAATGGATGATCATTTGGATGCCCAAATGTATGTTGGGTCTACTAAGGTAATTTTGGATATGAGCGAAGAGTTGAGCCTAGATGGATGTGATTGGTTCAAAGCCAATGAAGGCTGGAGCAGCGATGGTGAAGGCACTTGGTGGAGGTGGTCCGACGAAAGAGGGTTTCAGCCCACAAGAGGATGGAGAGAGAAGAAGATAAGCAATTGGTGGAGGTGGTCAGGCTATGGTGGGTCCAATCCTAGAAAGGAGAAAAGGAAGATTAGAGGTAAGAAGAGAAAGGATTTGAAGCCAACAAGGAGTTGGAAGTTGAAGAGAAAGAGTGACAATCAGCGAAAGTACTTGTGTTGGAAAGAAATGCCACAGCCACTATATTTCGTGGTCAAAAGAGTGGTTTTACCACTTATTCCATCCATGTGAGCAGGAGCTTAAGGTTTAAAAACTTTGGGTGTCTGATACAAGAGCATCTAAGAGTTCATAGAATCTTGCATCAACCAAAAATAGAGTGGCGTGTGTTCATGTAATCTTGTTTGTGTGTTTGTCGTTCTTGGCATGACGAAAATGATCCAAGAGAAATCAGTACTACACTTCAATAGCATAAAGCTCATTAGAGATTGATTAATTTCAGATAACTAGGTGGTTCCAAGCAAGTTGGTTGAGTCTCTCAACCATTGGTACAATTTGGGATGTCACTGCGTGAGTTGAAGGGCTAAAATGGATAGGTTGTGGAGAAAAGGCTAAAAGTGCATCAAGATCTTCCCTAAACACAAATTTGATAGCATATTTGGATTCCCCTCGAAGATTAGTGCAATTTCAAAAAAAATAATCTCACTCTAAGTCTGTTTACTCAAGTTATGGCCTCCAGAAGTTGGTGGTTTTTCAAAGTGACGAAACCGCTAGTCTGCATATGACAACGGTTTCGAAGCCATCGGGAATGGTTTTGAAACTAGTAGCAGTGTTGGCCTACAAACAGAGGCGGTTTCGTCCCGAATGAAGTTAAAACAAAAGTAACGGCCCAGAAATATGAACGAACAGATGTGGAGCATTTCTAAGGGGCTGAGGAAGGTGAATAGACATGCGAGAAGGAGAGATGTTAGAAAATATTTAGAATTGGGCAGAGGAGTGACTGACTACACTCAAGAGAGTTCCAAGTGGGAAAGGGAGAACTCCAAGGAAAAAAAGAGGGAGTTGAAAGTGAACCAGCCCATGAGAGACTGTGTGTAAGTGCTTCTTCATGTTTATGTTTCAATAAGCATGTAGAGGCATGTGTGAGAGTGTGCATCAGTTCTTTGTAACATGTTGTTGAGTTCAATAAAAATAGTGTGTTGAGTTGTGTCAAGTTGAGTTGTATGCTCAAGTGTCCATGGGAGAGTTTGAGTGTTATATCCATGCATCACAGAGGTAAAGGTAGTCCTTACGTGCACCCCTCTCTTGTGCTTGCATTAAAAGGAGGGGGACTATAACATAGTGAATCTTGGAAGTTATATGGATGTTGATAAACTTAATGCTTATAGTACTACGATGACACTGGGTTAGATGCTCAACATTTTTCTGAGGTGCATGATGCTTAGTTGACAACAAGAGAGCAAAACCATATACTTACCTCTTGGTGGGTTAAATGCCCTTGACTAACTAGAACTATGTTGCATCAAAAGATTTGAGGGATGCTTTGTAAGATACACTTGGAAGTTCAGCTATGCTTTGGACTAAGACTACGGGCTTGTTAAAGATTTCAAGCATAGAGATGCCCTGTAAGGTAAAGTAAACCTTGAGAATGGTCTTGCAAGCCAGCAAGTAGCATGGTGCTCCTATCTCTATCTGATACACCATTGAGTGTGGAGGATTGCATGGCACCTCAAACCAAAGTAATGTTTTCATAAATATAGAGTAATAACCCTGACTCAGGGCTGACTGCTATTACTAGTGATTGTATATAGCTATGGACATAAGGCAGTTGTTAGCTTATATAGATAGTTGTTAGATGATGTTTATAATAAGGTCTGACCCTGAGGGGCTTAACATGTGACCTGTACCGGATCCTCTCTAGGAATAGTCATGAAGTTGTAAGGATTGGTAGTGACAGTATGCTAACTTGAATAAGTACTTGAAATTATGCTATGTAGTATGCAATAAATACTGCACTATATCATTTACCTTGTGTATTGATGTTGGATTCTTGAGATTTACTAGCCAACCACAAAACTCCAAATACACTCTGAGAGCATACTTTGATTTGTAGTAACTAGGTCTCAGGGTTTAGGTGGTATTGAATTCTTATTGACATGTTGTGAGATCAATGTTTGTTGGTACTCTGTCACTGTACTTGGATTATGAAGTACTACATTGACCTACTTTTGAACCTTATACAGATTGCTGTCATAGGAATTCTGTCATTTGAAACAGCCAAGGATGATATCATATGAAGATGGCATTGTACCTCATCTCTACTTGGCAGCATGGCCTAAATAGAAGCAACTAATGAATTACATGAAGGCTAGTAAGTTCACCCATTGAATAGATATATATGACATAATATCTTAGTGGGATGGCTTCCAGGAAGGAAGAAATTTGCAAGGTAAATCATAAATTTGAATACCCCTAGCAGCCTATCAACAAACCTACTCAGTCGGTCCCTTCAAATATGAAACCAAAAATGGTGCTTTTAAGGGATAGAGTAGTTTGATAGTAAAAGCTTGTGAGGTCATGAGGTATCCCAACTGATTTCTGTTAGGTTTAGGGAATAGTGTTGTAGGTCGTAAATCAGGTTAGTGATCCATTTAAGGGCAAAGATTGTGTTTAGTTAACATTCTATTTTGTCATGATGATCAGCAATGCAAAAAAGAAATCTGTCCTGTTCTTTGGTTCCCCACAAGAGGGTTGTTACAAAGGAAGAGGAGGAAGCTAGTTGCTCATAGTACAACCAAAGAAGAGCTTACACTTGCTATACAAAGAGAGGATATGGAAATAGAGAATGAGGCGAAAAATCCAATGGCAATTGTGTCAAATGTGGCCAGCATGGGCATATAGAGCATATGATGCTTTGAAACAGACAAGGAAAATAAAAGAAATGAGAAGTGTATGTAGCACAAGCAAAGGAGGTAAAGGTAGAATAGACTACTCACGTAGAACCTAAGCATGGAGACAAATTGATGTTCCATAGGGTTTTGTTGAAGCTAAAAAAATCGAGAGCATGAGCTCGGACATAGGAGAAGCATTTTCAAAACAATGTACAAAGCTAGAGGTAATTGTTGTCAATTGATTGAAGATATTGGTAGCACCAATTTTTTATATTGAGATGGTGCAAAAGTTGGGATTAAAATGTGTTGCTCATTCCAATCCATGTAAATTTTCTTGGTCATAAAAAGGTCATCAAACAATGATGACAAAGCAGCAAAAGGTTAACATCCACATTGGAAGCTACAATGATGACGTACAATGTGATGTAATACCAATGGATGCTTGTCATGTCTTATAGGGTAGACCATGGTAGTATGATAGAAGTGCAAAACACAATGGGGGGAATAATACTTTCAGATTACCAAGGATAGTAAGAAGTTTGTATTGTTGCCTATAAAGGAAGGAAGAAGAGAAAATAGCTCATTGATGTTGTTTTCAACCAAAGAAACACTGAAAGTAGTTAAGAAGATAAAGGTTTGTTTTGTTGTCTTTCCTAAGCCAAAACAAGTAGAAGAGAAAGAAACACCAACATAAGTGAAGATTTGTTGAAAGAATTCGAGGAGATAGTGTCCAGTGATTTGCTATGTGTGTAATTGCCTGTGAAAAGGATTTCTCATCATATGGAGTTGATGCTTGGAGCAAGCCTCCTAACAAGCAAGGCATCGCATAAAATTAATCCACTTATGAGTGAAGAAATGAACAAGTGAGTCCAAGACTTAATGGATAGAGGATCGAAAAGAGTTATTGATTCCATGTGCAGTTCCAACAGTGCTTACACCTAATAAGGATGAAGAATGGAGAATGTGTACAAATTCAAAGAAGTGCTATCTTGTTATGATTTGTGGGATAGTCTCGAGCAAAATTTCCCCACTCATTATATTTTCAGCATTGCACAATTGCTTGAATTTCGACAACATACTAAATTTGGCTAATACCACTATTGTTGTTCTAGTATTGATTATTATTTATTTCATTCAAGGGCTTGGTTGGTGTGATGGGCGGCGTGGATTTTTAACTTTGTTGTTCTAGCATCGATTATTATTTATTTCATTCAAAGGTTTGGTTGGTGTGATGGGCAGTGTGGATTTTTTACTTTAGTCAAAGAGTACCTGCATGCTCTTCTTCTTCAAGTTGTACAAGCAATATTTCATAGAAATATAATAGAACAATTGGCTCTTGTGTGGCCTTGTCTTTTCCAATTAGTGCACCACACATCTTTCTTGTCCTTCATGTCCACCTTCAACTCCAACAACATTCTCAACATGTCCTTCCTGACAGTTTCTACGGAATCGCTCATTGTCTTCACTTTCATCGAAGTCATCCCTCCACATTCTCGATCACATGGATGGTTTCTTCTCGCTTTTGATGTCCATGGCTTTATTGTATGCATCCTCCTACAATAAGGTGGGACCACCTTCATTTTCCTTCAAATGGAGGGTAGTAATCCCTCAATTTACCACTATTCATTCAATAAATCAATTTGTTCATTGTCAAGCTTTCCCAACAATTCTTTTACGTCTTTTGTTTTAGGCCAACAGGGCTCATGCTTTCCTTGCACGGTGTGTAATGTCCCTTTTAGGACATAATTAAACAAAACTGGAATTGACTGCAAATCCTTAAAATAACAATATTAATTCTGATTTTTATTAAAACCCTAACCACATTAATTTCAGAATTCTGAAAAGACTAATTTTAGATCAAATTTTCAATATTTTATTGTCACAAACCCTCGCCAAAAATCAGAAAAATACAGCCATACATAATATCTCCACATCTGAATTTCTGTACCATACATATGGCTGGAAAATATTATAAAAATATTTGCTGAAGTTATATATGATCAAACATCCAAATCACCATGAAATCGCCCCAAAAACTGCAATTTCTAACCCACAAGGGTGTTTGCTGCCCTAGGAGAGGGCTCCCAACTGCTGCATTGTCCCTTCAAGACCCTCCAACAGCTGCACTCAGCCTTCAATGGCTGCAAAACTAATTCGTTGACCCTCCAAGGCTGCCAATATTGATTCACTGCCCTTCAAACTCGCCTAACTAGTTTGCCAATCTACAAGTAACCCAGACAGCTGAAGATGACTTTTCAAAGCAAGTGTGACCTTTGACTAAGGCCCCCAACTGATGTATTTGAGGGTTTTCATCCCCGAATATTGACACTAATGAGGGTTCCCGTCCTCGCCAGCTAAGATGCAAGCAATTGTGCTTAGCAATCAGAACTTTATTTAAAAATAACAGATAGATCCCAAAATTAGATTTCCCTATCTCCCTCCAATATACTTTCTAGATTAAGGGCCAACTCATATCAAATTAGAAAAGTCCCCTTCTTTATTATAACTCAATTTAGAAAGAAGTTGTGGACATGTTACTTTTTAGCTACTTAAATAGAGAACCAATGTTTCCCTTGGTTCTTCCTTCCCCCCACCCTCTTTAGCCAACTAAAAATAAATGAAAATAGGTTAAGGGTCTTCTTTTTGCTTTAGTATTTAAAAATACATTTTATTTTAATAACAAACATTATTAAGCATTTCTATTTTAGAAAAGGGGACATTAAAGGATGTTGTACATTTAAACAACAATCTTGTTTTTGTCTCTAAGAAAATTAAATCTTTCTAATTTTCCTTCCGAGTGTTTTGCTCCTCTATTAGTGTGTTTGCTTGCAATATCCCTTTATAGGTAATTTTCTGAATTCTAGAGTTTATTGTGATTCATTTTCAACTGTATGTCAAACAAATACCAGAACAACCAACATGCAATACTTATACTGAAACCCCAATTCAAATCTTTAATGAATATGAGTTGTATGCAAACAAAGTTCCGATGTTTAAATATAAATTGAATGACAATGGTATTGCAGCAAAACCATTATTGGTAAATTGAACAACAATTGTAATATATAGAAAGAACCTTACTGATGTTAACCCTCAGTATGACGATGACATTCAGTAGCTGGAAACATGTATTATGGCCACCTCCAAGCTTGTGATTACTGGAAACTGTGAACAACTTTCACCAAAGTCCACAATATGGAGCCTGTGTTGGAACAACAGGTATGTCAATGTCCACAACAACAAATAAAGATCACAACTTGAAGTTTGGAATTGTAACTCTATTATCTGAAGATGAAACCCTATTGTTTGAAGATGAAACACTGTTGTTTGAAGGTAGAACTATTGTAGATAATTCTCAAATCAGTTTATAATATCAAATCGATGTGTTGAAGACCCAAAGAGGGTTACAATAGTCATATATACAGTTGACGGTACGGTACAAATCATTGTAGCAGCAATATGGATCACTGTTGCAGACTAGTTATGTAATAAATTTCAATCTTTTGGCACAATTATGATCCCTAGATGGAATCGCCTTGAAGGATAAGAGGTTTTTTGTCCTCAAATCTTATACACTAGAGGGTTTTCATCCTCAGATGGATAAGTTGAACATAGAAACTCAAACTCTGGAATAGGGTTTTGATTTCAATAATAATGAATCATTGAGCCCAGCGCTCCTTTTATAAGTTATGTTTTTCCAGTTACCCTAACCCTTAAAGCATTTAAAACACTTCCAAATAAATATTAGTTTTTGGTCCACTTAATGAATATTAGTTTTTGGTCCACTTAATGAATATTACTTTTTGGCCCTCTTAATAATAATAATACATAAGTGTCATTTTTCCATGTTATAAAATAAAGTTACTTCGGACAACTTAAAACATTAATATTAAATTATTTTTCAAACTTTATCCATTAGTTTACGGGGAATAAGGAATAGGCTACAGGGGACATGACAATTTTAATTGGTTTAATTTTGAAAAGGGGACATGACAATCTGCCCTTCCCAGAATTGTTTGCCCTCAAGCAATTGCAAGATTAACTGCTCTAGCTCTCCCTAAATGACCATCTATGTAATACCTGGATCCCAATTCATCCTTGGGAACTTGCAATCCCATGTTTTGAATTCCTTGTGTACAAGTTGTTGACATGAGTCGAGAACTGCCGTTGCACACAATTCTGATGTTACAGAACCTCCACTCTTCGCTACATTATTTGGCACCATAGTTGTTGAGTGCACATAGATCTCGTCCATGTCCAGGTGACCATCAATCAATGACAACAGTGACATTGCAAAACCTTGAGCAACTTTAACATCTGGTCCAAGTTCACATTTTGAATGGTAAATGCTTATACTACAATCTAGATGAATATTGATTAAACTGATCATTTGTTGTGCCTCCTAGTAGATATTGAATTTACTGATACCAAGTTATTCCTCATTTCACCCATTGGCTCTGATCATTAAAAAAATTCACATCTTTGGCACGGTTTTGATAATTACTTGATGCCTGCACTATATCAAAAACTAATTTTGCGTTTTAGTGTATGATTTCTTGACAATAAAGCGTCATGTCTCCTTTAGTATACATACTAATTTCTTGGACAACATTGGGTTGAAGTCCTAGTGCATGTGCTACATGCTCTCCATCATTGTTTCAATCATGACTAGTGTCTCAACTGTCAGGATGCGAAACACCGGAAGCATACAATTGATTACCAAATACCAAGCAACTATAATATGCGGAAATAACCAGATTCACCAAGTAACTAGAATTCAGAATAACACAGCATATGAGAGACAATACACCAATTGTATTAATACTTTATACAGAAAAGAATACAATAAAGAAGATGCCACTTCTTCTCCACCACCTCTTCAGAGGCTCGCTACACCTCAAGTGAACAGTAATTCTTCTCCCCAAAGCTCTCCCTCTCACAGGTCCCAACATCCAATTCAAATACAGAGTTGGTGTTCACCTCCCGTGCTCCACGCACAACACAAGTGCTCCACGCACTCCACAAGCACTCCACGTGCTCAACAAGTACTCAATGTACTTCAAGTAGATCTCCCATGAACCTGCAATAACCTGCACTTCAACAGACCATACTTATGGAAGGAACTCCCTTGCCTTCCTCTTAGCTCTATCCGAGTACACACTTGTACTCCAAGTAGATCCTGCCTGATACTGCTCCCTGTTGTGTTGCTGTCTATATGATCTTGCACACCTGCAAATCAAACAATGGTTCTGCTCACCTGTGAACCTTGACCTTGCACACACATACACCTGCAGATCAACGATCTTACTTACCATGTAGATCTCCTATATAGGCCATGCAACTATGACCAAGATCCTACACTCCTGAAGAATCCAGCTGACTCTGCAAAACCAGCACCTGCACCTGGTACTGCTGTGGAACTAGGAGGAACACCCTTGCTCACCTCACACACAAAAGGAGCAAACTTTGCTCAACTCAAACTAGCCCCCTTTTCCAATACAACCATGAGTCTATTATATAGATCTCATCCAAACAATAATTAGACATCTAATTACAATAATTAGATCCGCAGCTCTCAGTCTAAAAATAGATCTCTTCATGCAAACACTTGGTTCGTTAGCTAACTGCCCGTAATTAGCTCGCAGTCGAACCACACAGGCGACCGACGTCGGTCCCTGTCTGCCTGGAGGTGACCGACGTCGGCCGATATATGACCGACGTCAGTTGCTTCTCTATGCTATCCTGCCGACGTCGGCTGATCAGACCGACCCCAACTTCTCTGCAACTCAGCAACCTTCAGCAACCTCCTCTCCTGTTTGCATCAGTGAAGCTTTTAGCTCCACAATCCTAACATCAACAAATACCAATCCTCTTATGTAGGTACATGCAGGCAAGTTAGCCTTGGCTATTTTTCCTTTGATTGTCCCATTGGCAATGTCACAAGCCTCTCCTCCAAACTAACTGTCATAAACAGATCTATGATCTTTCCAAGAATCACAATCATATGTGACACCCTAAAGGTCTTCCACTTCCTTCCTTTCCTTGACTTCTTGAGCTCTATCAAAATTGTTGTTAGAGCTGCTGTGAATACCTTCCTTAATAGTATCAAGCTGCACTTTATGACTTAACAATGGAATATGAGAATCAACTTCATCAATAAAATGAAATGTCTCCAAATTGGGATATTTTTTGAATTCTGAAATTTATTGCAAATCCTAGATAAAAATAAGTTTTCTGATTTTTTAAATAGCAAATCCTAGCTGAATTGAACCCTTCAAAAATAGAACAAAATTAAGATAAACCCAATGTACCTATTGGGGTTTTCAACAAACAAGTTTTGCCCTTCAAAAATATGAAATTGCCCTCAAACCCCAGGTGTCCCAGTCTGAAATATTTATTTTATTTTATGGCTAATTTATCATGCAACAACACTTCATGGAACATTCATAAATTGCACCAAATTGATTAAATAATTATACACAATTTATTATGAATTTTTTGAATATATTTGAGGTCCAAATGTCCTCCACAATCCTCACAAAAATCAGAAATAATAATAGAAAATTACTAAATAAATGTTTAGGCTTAGAATAGCCTATCAAAACCTCATAAACTCCCAAACAATTTGTCCTAATTGGAATTGATCATTTCCAACCCTAAATCCAAGCATAGCCCTATAAAATAGAGGTCTTCAGCCTGAATCGCCTATTTTGGCCTCCCAAACCCTAGTCGCCACCCTTCTAAGCTATTTGCCCCACTTTGAAACCCTTATTTTTGCCTTTTTCCTGAATTTTGATGAACAATGGCAACTTCTAGATGAAATTGCCCCACAGAAGAATGAGAGTTTTCGTCCTCAATCTCTTTGCTTGAAGGCTTTCGTCTTCAAGTCCAAAGCTCAAGCTTTTTTGTGCTCAAAACTTGTAAATTCAAATAATGATCCAAGATGCCCTTCAACAAGACCCTTCAATTGTTTTTATACTTCTCCCCAAGTGAAGTGCCCAATTTAACGGGGAAATACCTTTGTTGATCTTTTTTCAAATTATAAAAGAATACCTTTTTATAATTTACTTAAGTGGATCAATACTCATGACCCTTAAAAAAGCCCCAACTTAAATGAAATTATCACAATAAAGTACTTTTACAATTATTCTTTTCAAAATCAAATGTTTCCCTTCTTTTTTTCTTCCCTTAGCCCTTGGAAAACTAGGCAAGGCTAAAAGTCTACAATAGTGTCATGTCCAAAAGGGGCACATGACAATCCTCCCAACCGAAAATTGTTTGTCCTCAAGCAATCGTAGTAACCAAGGGGTGTCCCCACCATGGGCCTGATGCAAAACACGATATGTAGATGAAGATTCTTTATTTTTTATGCAAGCTGGAATTGAAAAAGCAGCAGCTCCTAGTCTTCTCTCTTTATCCCCTTGCGGCCTCATACCTCGGATGTATCAAAAGGATTATGGGAAAAAAAAATGCCTCCAAAATTGCAACATGGTAGTGGTTAGAAAAGGATATTCCAGCAAGGTAGTCTTCAAAAATTTGGACCTTGATTATCCCTACATCATCTCCTGCTAATGACACAAACACATTAGTCCAAATATGAGTCTTCTTCCTTTCCACTTGTGAAATGGTTGAAAGCAAAGGTGGGAATGCCCTTGAGAGCATGTGAGAGATGTCAATGCTGCCCCCATTCTCCATAGTGACTTTAGTACTCAGAAATTCCTCAATCTGAGGGGCTGGTAGTGTCCTCAATCTTGTCCTTTCATGCCTCTTATAGACTGGAAACTTCCTCAACATGCAAACCTTGGCCCTCATGCCCTTACACCTTCCTACCTTGGAGAGAAAAGCATCACAAAGATACCTGTACTTGATGATTAGAGGACTATATTCACACTTTATAACCTTACAAATGTTCCAAAATGTCAACCTATCCATTGCCAAATTGCATTTAGATGGACTTTTCACACATAGATCTCCAATGGATATCATCATGCACTCATAAGGTGTGTTAGAAAAAGGATCATGGATAGAGATTAAAACCTTACTGCCCCATATGAAAAGGTTTATTTGATCCCTAGTCATTGACTGCATGTTACCTTGGCAAGCATCCATCAACTCCCTATACCCTCCTATGTGTCATGACAAACCTTTCCCAATATGCAAAAAGAGAGCAAGTATGAAATATATTGAAAGCATACCTTGAGAGGAGATATCATGGAGATACAAGCAATCTTGCGCCGATACCCTCATGTGTGTCTCATGTCTCCCCCTTTGCTCCCCCTTGTCAACCTCATTAATCATGTAAAGAATGCATTTAAATCTTAACAAGGATCCATGCTTACAATTTAAAGAGAGTTGTACCATACTTTTACCAGCGAAATTCTTGTCATGAAAGGAGTACCCCCATTCATATGCATTTCCAGAACTTATCATGGGTTGTAGCATGCCAAAAATATTAGAATTTTTGTCCTTAGTAGGCAATGATACTGCCTTACCAATTTTGAATTTATTGAGAAGAAAAAATCAGACTTTGCGCACGTGTTTCCAAAATTTATTGGGAGTTGTACTCTACCTTTTTCCCCTACTTTTTATGAGTATGACATCTTCAAATTTTGTAGTGACCCCAAATAGGATCTCAAGCAAAAGTAAATGATTTACTTTATGAACTCAAGCCAATCTGAAAAATAATTGAATGCTGCCCACAAACTCAACAAACCCTAGCCCCAATGAACTCTTCAAACCCTTACACAAATGTTTTAATAAATAACAAATGAAAAGTTATACTTGTGTACCTTTTTTTGTAACATGAATTAATAATGTAGTTGTTGGAAATAAGTGTAAAATTATGTTAATTAAGTGTTGGTACAGCAATCTCTTTCCTTTGCAAACAGCCTTCAAAACTTTTGAATATTCCTCTCAAAAATTAGTTCAAAAACCCTAATAAATCTCCAAGCTTCCAAACAACATTGATAAGATCACTTCAAATCTTCACACAAGTCGTCCAACTTCAAGGAAAATTAGGAATAAATTCTGAAAATCAAAACCCTTGAAAATAGCTAATCAACAAGCCTGTCAAATCTGCAAATTAATTCAATCTCTTTGGAAAAATTATAAAAATAAATCTGAATATTTTTTCTAAGCATAAATAAGGTCCACAACCTTATAAATCAATTCGCCAAGCCAAAGAAAATTAAGGAATATTATCCTGAATATTAAATCCCTCACAAATCCTTCTCACAACCTCAAAAGGTTCTCCAAGTGATTCACCCTACTAAATAAAATTATGCAAATAATTTTATAATATTTTTCAAGCACTAATCAACCCAAAACTCATCAATCATACCTCCTAAGTAGTTCGCTCTTCCAAAAAAAAATAGCAAAAATTATTAAAACCCTAGGAGAGGGTTTCTACCAACAATGAACCTCCAAAATGATGTTTTCCAAGCCCTTAGGTGAATCACCCATGGTGTAATCAGCAATCTTCAACCTCTAAGCAAATTGCCAACCTTTTGGAACCTCACAAACCCTCTAGATGGTTCACTCTAGTCCTCCAAGCCAATTCGCTACAGCTACAAATATTAGATTAAAATCTCAAATAACTCTTCAAGGGATATAACAAGATTTTCACTCAATAGATGGTGTTGATAGACATTGTTTGTAAAACCATTAGTAGAACTTAAAGGGTAACATTCTTCAAAATCTACCTTCAACAACCAAGTTTGGCATACTTGATTATCAAATCCAAATATCATATACACATCCTCTTCAAATGAGCGCTCGTGCCTCTTAAATAACCTCCTCCAACTGTAGCACTCCAAAATGGAAAGAAAGGGTTAATCTTTAAAAAACAACTTAAGTCTTATAAGCCAAGACTCATAAATTGTCCCACTTAAGTGAAATAAACATGAATTACCTTTTTTCCAAAACATAACTTAAAATTAGAATCATAAAGTACATTTCTTTTGAAATATCCTTTCACAAGTAGTGTATTAAGTTCTTTCTTCTCCTTTCACCCCTAGTTATCAGAAAAATAATGAACTAAGGGTCCTCCAAGGCTTTTAGAGCAAAATTGGGGACATTACAGATTTTGCAAAACAACTCGGAATTTTCTATGTAAATTTGGCCTACCTCTTATTGAAATTTCAGGCCTTCCTCTCTTATCTACAACTGATTTTTTGCCTCCTTGAACCCTTGACTCAAATTATTATTTCCAACATTCATTGCATTCAATAAATAAAGAAACAAGTGGTACTTTTCATACCATGAGGGTTGTTCGTTCTTTGCACATACTAATTTTTTGTCACAAGAAAAGGACCCAAACTCCCTTGCATTTACAAAACTTTCAAGGGGCTGTAATATGCCAAAATTTCCAGAATTTCTTGTGCAAATGAACAGCTGAGTTTGCCTATTTGTCCCTTCATTGTCTCCCACCCATATTCTCCTATCACTTTCAGACTTCATGGTACATGTACCCAGCTGAGTTGGCACACTTTTCAACAAAATTTCTGCACATACAACCGAGTTGGCATGAAAAACAAAGAATTTTCCAAGTGTTTTATGGGCCTATTCCTCTTGAGAAATTTAGACTTTCATATGTTATTCACCAACTAAGTTTTTACCCATTCAAGGAGTGGTCTTAATTCATCATCTTCAGAATTTGTCATGCTTTTGAAGCATGGGATTGGATGATTTTCATAATGTCTTGGTGCCTGCCCATACTCAGAATTTGTCCTTTCAACCTCTTTTGATGCAAACAACTTTCCAACCTTACAATCATTCATCACCCGGGTTTCACAAGATGTGCTCATGTCATTCTCATCATGGCTGTAGTATGTTAATTTTTTTCTCAAATTCCTCTTTCTAGTGGCTGGAAATCCACTTACACATGCTTGGACCACCTCCATGTTGTTGAGGTGTGGGAAGCACACCTTCCTATAGCCAATACTCGCCAAGGTGACAATAAACCTTAGAGGAAACAAATTGTAAATGTGAAAAACACCAGTCCATAAGTTACAAACAAACCTTCATTTGATCCTTCGATCATGACATCTCTTGCTTGTCTCCCTCCTTAGGATTATCCAAGCTCTATTCCTTGCCCCTCTACATAACAGAACAACAATATTATTCTTGTATGGCTCACCTGGATCCCATATCCATGTAGGGCATTTGCAATGCCCCATATTTGAATTCACTATGAAGAATTCCCTTCTCACTTTAGTGCTCTTCATCTCATCCTTATTGTTAGCATAGTGCTTACGATAAGCAAAACAATGTGAGAACAAAGTATGAGGAAAATACAATGAATCCTTACCAAATAAATAGTCAATTTGCTTACCCTCAATATGCAAAACGGATTCTTCCCCTTCCTTACCTTCCTTATCCTCTTGCTCTTTTTGCTACTGGTGAAGTTGTTGGACAACTCCCTCTTGCTGCCCCACTATTTATGAATTGTGAAACTCAAAAATTCCACTACTTGGCTACACCAAATTTTTTGATTTTTGCAACTCATAAATTTTATCATGTAGCTCCGAAATTTCTAAGTTTATTGATCCAATTTCCAGTTGAGATTTTGCCACTTGTTGCCTTGCACTTTCAGATTTTAGGGCCTCAAAAAACTCATATGTTGTTTGCCCCTTAAACAACTAAAAACTTCTATTTGGCTACCCCAAAGATTTTGATTTTTGAAGCTCCATATTCACCTATAGTTCAATCTTATCTTCTTCTAAAAGAGACTTTTGAGGTCTAAGGCTTAACTCCATAGACTTTGCCAAAACCTTGGGACTTATTGTCTTTAGTTCCCTCTAATAATTTTCTATGGCTTCATTCATTGTCCTCTTCATCCCCACCTTTTGAAAGGGATTTTTGTATTTTTCTTTAGGCAAAAACCTATGTCGCCAATCCATTGAAGTCACTCACACCCCACATCTGGCCAAAAAATTGGCTTTGATACCACTGAAATGTCCCCAAATTGGGATATTTTCTTGATTCTAAAATTTATTGCAAACCCTAGATAAAAATAAGTTTTTTGATTTTTGCAACAACAAACTGTAACTGATTTGAACCCTTCAAAAATAACACAAAATTAGGATGAACCAAACACACCAATTGGAGTTTTCAACAAACCCATTTTGCCCTTCAAAAATATGAAATTGCCTTCAAACCCTAGGCATCCCAATCTGAAATATTTATTTTATTTTATGGTTGATTTATCATGCAACAACACTTCAAGGAACCTTCATAAATTGCACCAAATTGACAAAATAATTATGCATAATTTATTATAAATTTTTTGAATGTATTCAATGTCCAAATGTCCTCCACAATCCTCACAAAAATTAGAAATAATAATAGAAAATTATTGAATAATGTTTAGGCTTAGAATAGTATATCAAAACCTCATAAACAACTCCCAAAAAATTCGCCAAAGCTGGAATTGATCATTTTCAACCCTAGTTCCAAATGCAGCCCTATAAATTAGGTGATTCAACCTGAAAATCCACTTTTGGCCTCCCAAACCATAGTCACCACCCTTCCAAGCTATTTACCCCACTTGGAAACCCTTATTTTGTTTTTTTCTGAATTTTGATGAACAATGACAGCTCCTAAATGAAGTTGCCTATAATGTCCCCACATGGGACAAATTCAACCTAGTTGAAGTTTACCCAATAGACCCTTGAATAAATTACCACACAACTGAAATTTTGCTTCACAAAACCAGCTAACTCTAATTGGAAAAATTATAGAATATACAAAGGAAAACACATCCAAAATAACTCCACAAAAAGCTGAAAAATATTCGAAAACAATGTACCTTTTTTCGGACCAAATAAATTGGCGAAGCAGCAGAAAATATCCCTGCCAATAATCTGATTTTTAATTGAATGTACAGCTGTGTTTTTCAATCATCAAACACCACAAAAATCTCCACAAGTGGGTCGCCACACCTCAAAAGACAAGGAAAATAATTTTAAATATTATTCCTTGGAATTTGCCCCTCAATTCACCTTTCGAGTCTCTCCAAGCAAGTCGCTCAAGTGCCAAAAATATTCTAAAAGATTTTAAAATATTTTAAAAGATTTTAAAATATTTTAGGGGCCAGATTGACCTTTTATGCATGCAAATTGATCCAAACAAATCACCAAATGACTGAAATAAATTATGAAAATTACGTTGACCTTAGAAGAGGGTTCCAAAAACCAAATTGAACTCTTGTCAGGGGTCGCCATCCTTGAGATGGCCTTCAAACTTGTTTCAAGTTCCTCCACCGAGATCACCAACCTTATTGACCTATAATTTGAGTATTTTTAGCTCTCCGAAGGATTATACTAATTCCTTGTTGAAGGTGGTGTCCAAAGACAGCTTTGTAGATCCACTTGATACAATTATGGCGCAATTACAGCCCTTGAATAGAGCTGCCCTAGTAAAAGAATGGAGATTTTCGTCCGCAAACTCCTTGGTGCACTTGAAGGTTTTCATCCTCAAGTCACTTGTTCAAACTTGACATACTTGCACAAGAATTTCAATATAAAAAATGCATAACCTTCTCAAAAGAGTCCTCTCTTTTCTTTTATATGCTTCTTCCAATTATGGCACCCCAAATAGAGAGAGGGAGTTAATTTTTCTTTTTTTTTAAAAGATATATTACAAGCTTCCTTATAATAGCACTTTACAGTGACCCTTTAAAAAAGGTCCCAAACATTAAATAAGAAGTGTTTTAACAAAACATATTCTCGAAGCTCACCAATGTTCCCTTGTTGCCTTAGAAGACCTTAGCCCTTGGGAACGCACAAAATAAGGGTCTTATCCCAAAGATTAGCTTGAAAAGGGGGACATTATAATTCTCCTTTCCCAAAATTGTTTGCCCACAAACAATTGTAAATTTGGGTGTTGAAGGATGGCTGCCCCCTCCCAAGTTGCATCTTCTATAGACATATCTTTCCATTGTACTAAGTATTCCATGATAGTGTGATTGAGGAGCCTCCTCTCACAAACCTCAAGTATAGTTTCAGGAATCAGAACCAATTTACCTTTATTATCAAGAGGTGGCAAATCAATGGAGGGTATGATATGCTTTCCAAGAGATTTCTTAAGGCAAGAAACATGGAACACATTGTGAATCTTACTCCCTTCCGGTAATTCCAGCTCATAAGCCACTTTTCCCATTCTTCTTTGAATTTTATAAGGTCCATAGAAACATGGCTTAACTTTTTTCGCTCCACTTTGCTTGAAAGAAGATTGCTTATAAGGTTGCAATCTCAAATAGACCATGTTGCCAACCTGTAATTGCCTCTCCAACCTATGCTGATCAGCATAAAGCTTTTGTTGATTTTGAGCTTGTTGCAAGTTTTTTTTGAGCTGATCCAAAATTTCAAAACTTTGTTGCACCCAATCGGCAGCCCCAGGCACCCTAATATCCCCCAAAAAAAGGTCAAAAAAAGAAAGAGTTTCATAACTGTTGGCCATTTTTGGTCCACATATAAAGCTCTCGCATGGTTTGATGAAGCAATGGATCAAAGGGGCTTAGAGAAGGATCTGAGAAAGGTTTTCACGGGTCAGCCAACAGTGTTCAAGGATAAGCCTACAAGCCAAAAAGCTAAGTGCAAAATCTCTTTCGGCTAAGTCTTGTTCATTCTTTCGGACTCTGTATGGAGACTAAGGAAAAGATAATTCTTTCAGGCCTTTTCTAAGCTATGTTTCAATTTCCTTTTGGGAAAATTGTCTACACAATTTCCTAAAGAAATTTTTTCTTTTTGGTTAAGTGTTCTCTCTTCGGGAGTTTTGTTTTCGACTAAGTGTTGGAATTCCTTCAGACAATTTGTCCAAAGGAAAGGTTACAAAGGATTATCTCTTCAAGCAAAGTGCCCTAAAAAATTTCTCCGAAGGGTATTTTCTCAGGGAAATGGTCCACTTCCAAATTCCGAAGGGGTACTTGCATTTTTATCGAAGGGCACTTCCAAAGGCATCTTTTCTCAAAGGGACCTTTTCATTTTTTCCGAAGGGTACTTTCCCTTTGGAAAAAGGCACTTTTCAATTCTGCCGAAGGACTATTTCAAAGAAGCCGAGGAAAAAAATTCCGAAAGAATTCCTTCGAAATGAAATGTCGAATCAAAAACCCGAGGGTCCTTTCCCTTTGAAAAAAGTACTTTACAAATTGTCCAAAGGAAAAGTCCATTTCTGAAGCCCAAAGGAATTGGCCTGGTGCAAATAATCCGAAGTCGAAAGGGCAAAACAGATTTCCGAAGAGTCAATCCCACGGGAGAAAAGGCTCGAAAGAAAGTAGCCGTTGGCATTCAAAAACCGTCAAAGGGGTCCCTGGCCAAATGCAGAGACGACACGTGGCAACATTTCAGGAGCTAGATCTAATGGCGTATAATCAAATCTTACATTTAAGATCGACGACGAGTGGAGGTCAAAGGGGTCAACGAATCTCAAAGATGAAAGTGTGCATGACAAGTGTCAAAGACGAATTCAACGGGCAGGAGATCGACAACTCGTGGGCATCCATGCATAAGCAGATCAGCGAACATGCAAAAAATCAAGGACGAGGTCGATTTTAATCTATAGAGACCATATAAGTCCAAAATAGCAATAAGTACCACGCCAGGTTTTAAATGCAAGAGATGAAATCATGTACACTTGACGGGAACATGTAGCTACCCACGACATGGCTCTCTCAGTTCCAAAAAGGGAAGCCTTGAATGCGCGAAGGGCTCAAGGAGATGTGTGGCGATCCTGGGCAATTCATCTCATGATCAATGCACTTGCATGTTTTGAACGCAAAAGAACTCAAGGACAACGGTGGTGGTTGCAGCCATTTATGACATCCCTCTCCATTTCTCACGCAAACCCTTTCTCCTCTCATCCCTTTCTGCTATAAATAGAAGCCTTTGAGCCTTAAAACGGATCCCTCGACTGGTGATAGAGTTACTATCCCAAAATTTCCTTGTAACACTCTCTTGAAGCAATACAAGACAACTTTCTAATTTTCGTTGAAGTAAAGTGTGCATTATTGGAGTTTAACTTGCAGAATGTATGTTTTTCTTTCATCACCTGTGATTTCTCTACGCACCTCGCTTTAGTTTTCTTAGTTTCTTGCAGGTCGAGTGATGTGTTAGCCTTTGGTGCCTTTTTGAAGCATTACAAGTTATAATGTCTATCCTATAGACCTATTCCTTCCTGCCCTTCAAAGTGCATCCTCCCCTTTGACCTCCACACAACTACTCATGCTTGTGGCTTTGAAATAGGATCAGCTAGACTGTGTCTTGTTTAAGTTCAGTAGTAGTCATTAAGGTTCCCAGTCTGAATGTGGATCACTCTCTATTTGGTGCATCACCTCCTTTAGCTCAGATTTCCTTTTTATGTTATCTTCCTATCTCTTTTTTTTAGTCATCAATAGATTTTAACGTGGAAAATAAGAGCTGAAGTGAAGCATCTGAGGAACTAGTCTCAGAAAAAAGCCTAGAGGTTTAACCTCACTACAGGATACCTATTGACAATTTTGCCCCCACAAGGCAAATTGTCACCCCTACTATTCGAAACTTTGCTATGGTGCCAAGTTTGTCTTGTGAATCAGTTTTGGGGTCCTTAAATGTGCATTTAAAGCCACCCAAGTGGCCATCTACAGCCAAGTATAAGCCAAAGTGGCCATCTACAGCCAAGTGAAGTTTAGTCATTCAAAGGTTTCCAAGGAGCTTTCTTGATTAAAGCCAACGCAATATACAAATACAGCCATGCAAATGATGACGAAAAGGTCTCCTACGGCCATGTAAATTCTGATGGACTCCTACAGCGATCATATAGAGCATACAGTTCGTTCAAAAGGACACATGCAGTAGTTTTAAGAGGGTTTTTCTCCTTCTAAAAATGTCATCTACAGCAGTTTGAAAAGGTTTTTCTCCTCTTCTAAGCATCACATACAGCCAAAAGCCAAGACATACAAGCTGTAAGTTCATTTATTTTATCTTCCCAAAGATTTTTTCGGGTTATAAGAGGTGGACTATTTTTTCGGACATTTTGTCCAAGAGAAAGAGCTCTCAAAGGACTGTGTAAAAGTCCGAAAAAATGACTAAGTGGCAGTTGTGCAAAGTTTATTTCCTTCGGACAATTTGTCCAAAGGAAATCAAGAGACAGGAATCCGTAGAAGGGTGTCGGACAATAAGTCTGAAAGAAATGGGCTTACATTTTTTCCGAAACAAAAGGCCTTGACAATAAATCCGAAAGAATGGGTTTGACAATTTTTCCGAAACAATTTGTTCAGACATTTTTTCCTAAGGATTAACCAAGAGGAAAAAATCCAATGGAAAGGCACATGAAGCATAGAGCCAGAAAAGCAAGACAAATCATGACAAAGCAAAATTGCCTAAGGAGTCTCGGACTTCTTGTCCACGAAAAAATGACTAGATGAATAAGTCCAAGATTTAGAAGGCAGTAAGGTCCGGGAGGATAATGGCCGAGACGATTACATGCACAGGAAAAAAGTCCGAGGAAATCAAGATGAAAGCCAAGGCAAAAATTTATTCGAAAAAGTTGGACAAAGGAAATCCAAAGAAGATAAAGGTAACATAAAATTCCGAAGGAATAAAAAGAGATAACAAAAGATCCGCAGCAATAAAAATCCAAAAGGGAGATAACAAAAATTCCGACGGAAATCAAAAAGGCAAAGATGAAGCCAAAAATAAAAAGACCAAGGTAAAGCCAGTCAACGAAAAAAGTCCGAGGGAAATAGAAACAATGGAAGAATTCCGAAAGAATTCAAGGGAGAAAAAAAACAAAAGCCGAAGGAAATGAGAATAAACATAACGTCTGCATAGAATAAATTCGGAAAAATTGGCAAGACAGAGATCCGAAGGAAATCCGCAAACATAAAAGTCAACAGAGAAGTCAACAGAAATAATAAACCAATGGAGAAGTCAACGTAAAAATCCGAAGAAAATTCAAGGCTAAAATAAAACCGACGAAAAAGCCAGAAATAAAGGCTAAGGAGATAGCCAAGAAATCCGAGGAAATATAGACTAATATAGACAAAATAAATCCAAATATAGAATCCTACCAAAAATAGACACAAACAAGGAGACCAAAATAGGAGAAAATACATGTAATCAAGGGCTATTTTCGATTGACTGGTCAAAGATTCAGTTGACTAGTTGTTGAAGTCAAGCTCATCTCTGGATCAACTCGTGCTTTCAAACGTTCCAACTGAGCTTCCAGCGTTTCAATTGGAGTTCTAATTTTAGCATGGCGTGGATTTCATGCATGCTCTTCGTCAACTCATCTCTTCAAATGTTTGAGCAGCTCAAGAGGGTTCCAAATTTGGAGGTAGGCGTAGCATTTTTGCATGATAAGAGTTTGACTTTCAACAAACCCACTATCCATTCTCCAATGCCAAAGCGTTGGTTTCTAATTTGAGACATGGTTCAGCTGAACATGCACAAGAAAAGTCAAACGTATGATTCCACCGTCCAATTCTAGCGCCAAGAAGCTTTCATGTAAAGAAGAAGAAGGCAAAATAGACTTTTGGTAAAGGCTGAGTTGGACGGATTTAGCCTTTCTATTTTCAACGCCATCTCTTGGCTATTGTAATTTTTCTATATTAATGGCTTTTCAACCTTGTAAAAAGGATCCCTCTTTTGGCAAAAAAACTTCTGCCAAATATTGTGCTGTAACCTTTTTTCAAATCAATGAGAAGAGGACTGTGTTTTTTCAATTTTCAACGGCTGGTATAGTGTACTATTGTTATAGATTTGCCTAAATGATAGATTTTCTTTCTTCCTTGTCAAATCTGGATTCGTACCTAGTTACTAGCTGATCATTTATGCAGGTCACGTTTTGTGTTTGAATGTCTTTTGTTGAGTTTATAATGGATATTAGTGGTTGTTTAGTGCCTTTCATCAAGCCTATCTTTCCATTTCCCTCAAGCTTAGATCATTAAACATTACCTTTTCGTGAAATACTTATATGTATTGATCAATTGGAGTTGAAGTTCTGCCTCTTCCTTGTTTGAATCAGTGTTCTCAAAAGCTCAATTTGAGTGGATCAAGCAAATTAGGTGTATCATCATTTTAGCTAAGATTTCTTTTCAAGTTCTTTCTTCCCTTTTTCCCAGGCAATTTGTAGCGTAGAAGTTGAGATATTTATAAATACATCTTACAAGAACCAGCCTTCTTTGGAGGTTCTTCTCACCATTGAAGCACCCACCTTCGTGAGAAGATCTCATTGTTTCAACTGGAACGAGGATTAGCCACTTCAGCATGTCTTCGATCAGGGTGCAACTCCAGATTGACAACAATACCCACAGCCTGAGGTTGTCCCAATGCTTGTAGCTAGGAGAGAGAGAGCCTGAGAAACTCTCCCACAAAGGGTGCAATTCTACTCTAAAACAATAACCATACAAATCCTTGAATGGTGACATAACACTAGACATGTGGTAGGTAGTATTAGTAAAAAATTCTACAATGTACATCCATCTATTCCAACCTGTTTGTTGCCCTGAAATGCAATTCCTCAAGTATACTTCCACCCATTTATTGACAATTTCGATTTGCCCATCAGATGATAAATAGTACTTGAAAGCAATTTGGTACCTGTTAGCTTAAAAAACTTTTGTCAAAAGTGGCTCATAAACTAGCTGTCCCTATCACTTATGATGCCCTTGGGTAACCCATGCAACTTGAAAACTTCTTTGAAGAAAATTTTTGCTATATGTGGAGCACTATAATTGGCTAGAATTGAAAAAAAACGAGCATATTTTGTCAATCTATCCACTACAACAAAAATTGCACATTTACCTTGTGACATAGGTAACCCTATGATGAAGTCCATGGATATGCTCTCCTATTTTTGGTGAGGAATTGGAAGAGGTTGTAAGAGACCAGATAGAAATGTAGTCATTCCCTTACTCCTTTAACAAACCATACACTCCCTAACATGAAATAAAACATCTCTTTTCAAACCCTTCCAAGCGAATCTTTCTCTTACCTTCTTGTATGTTTTGTAGTAACCTTGATGACCCACCATAGTATCATCATGAGCAGCCCTCATAATTTGGTGTTTTAACATGGATAAAGGGGCCAAAAGAATTATGCCCTTACACAAAATCAGCTCCTCATGCACCTTGTATTTATGGTATATCACCTTGCCTCCCAAAACCACAGTAGCCCATTCATCCTTAGCATATTCGGCTAGAATTACGGCACTCCAATCAGCTGTTAACTCGCTTAATGAACACAAATATGGCCTTCTTGACAAGGCATCAGCCACCATATTAATTTTACCTTTCATATTTCTCAATGTTGAAATCATAGGATTGAAGTTTGCTCACCCACTTTTGTTGCCTATCATTCAAATCAGATTGTGTAAGGAAGTATTTGAGGCTATCGGGATCCGTATCAACTATAAATCTTCCACAAACTAAGTATTGATAGAATTTGGCCAAAGCATGCATGATAGCCAAAATTTCCCTATCAGAAATTGAAAACTTATTTTCCCCTTCTTTGAGTTTTCTACTCTCAAAAGCAATGGGATGTCATTTTCGCATGAGGACAGCCCCTATTCCTTCTCCCGAAGCATCACATTCCAATGTGAAAGGGAGCAAAAAATCTGGAACATCCAACACAGGGCAATAACTCATCACTACCTTGAGTCTCTCAAAGGTCTCCAAAGCGGTTTGAGCCCACACAAAGGCACCTTTCCTTTTTAAGGTTGTAAGGGGGGCAACAAGTTGGGAGAAGCCCTTCACAAACCTTCGATAATAGCTACACAATCCAAGAAACCCTCTCAAATGGGTCATAGCAGTGGGAGGCGGCCAATCAAGTATTGTTTGAATCTTTTGTTGGTCCATTTGGACTTGTGCATTGATCACATGTCCAAATACAAAATTTCAAAGTGGCTAACTCACATTTGGATTTCTTTGCAAAGAGGGTTTGCTGCTCTAGCATTCCCAAAACAATATCCAAAAGGAGCAAATGTTCCTCCCAAGTCTTGCTATATACCAATATGTCATCAAAGAACACTAGCACAAATTTTCTTACATGTTCGAAGATGTGGTTCATGCAAGATTGAAATGTACCAAGAGCATTAATGAGTCCAAAGGGCATGACCAAAAACTCATAATGCCCATAGTGACAACAAAAATCCATTTTTTGCACATCTTCCTCCCTCACACGAATTTGGTGATAACCGGTCTTCAAGTCTATTCTGGAGAAGTAAACCGCTCCATGAAGCTCATCAATGAGTTCATCAATCCTAAGTATAGAATACCTACTCTTGATGGTCTTATTGTTCATCACTCTATAATCAATACACATCCTCATGGTTCCATCCTTCTTCTTCACAAGCACTACTGAGGAAGCAAAGGGGCTAAAACTTGGTCTTATGTACCCCATCTCAAGTAACTCTTGAATAGCCTTCTCAATCTCCTCCTTATAGATCCATGGGTGGCAGTAGGGAGTAGTGATCCCTGCTCTTGTGTCTTCTTCTAATTCAATTATATGTTCAAATCCCCTATCCAGAGGCAGCCCATGTGGTATGTCACTAAACACTCTCTCATGTCTATCTAGGATGACTTGAACATCCTTGTGGTGCGACCGTTGTTTCAAATCAGACCTTGTATCATTCATAAATAACTCCGCTGCCCATGTGATCTGCCCTTTATTAAAAGCTTGTTCCATCCTTTTTGAGGTCACTAACATGGGTGTTCCATTGCTTAGACCATAGAGAACAATTTCCTTGTTGGCTGCCATAAATTTCAATTCTGATTTTTGCAAGTTGTGAGTGTATTCACCAAGGGATTGGAACCATTGGGATCCAAGCACAACATCTATCTCACCATGATCAATCACATTGAATTCTCCTTCAAAGGCATGTTCACCCATAGTTAGTTTTAAGCCCAAAGCGTTACAAATGCATGAGATGGAGGAGCCATCCCCCACAGTTACCTTAAATCCACCATTTTCTTTAGTGGGCAGCTTATGTCTTGCAACGATTTTAGAATTTATAAAATTGCGAGTCACTCCATTTTCCATTGACACAATTACCTTTTTGCCACTAATGTTTCCTTTCACACGGAAAACATGGCATCTATTGGCACTAGATAGGGTAGCAATCATCTCTTTTCTTGTCACATGTTGGCTGTCCACTTGTCCTTGATGTATTTACCCTTCAAATTCAGTTCAGTTTACTTTCACATGCTCATTTCTTTGCTCCCAATTTTCAGATTGTTCTTCCTTAGGTAGCTGTCCTTCTATTCCCTTTTCACATGCCTTTAATTCTTCTGAATTTTCTGCCTTCAATCTCAGTTGTTTGCTCATCTCCTTGGGTCCCCAATTGACCAATTTTTGATGCTCAATCATCAAGGGCTCTTCATTTGGTGGCTGCCCTACAAATTCAGCTTCACTTGCCATTGATTTTTTTAAATTTTCTGAGTTAGTTTCCAACTGTTCCCACCTCACAAAGGGGCTATGTTTGACTGATTTTTGGTTATTGGCAAACTTGTGGAGTGGCTGCCTCTTGTAAAATTGGAAATTGGGCTTTGTTATTTGTTTTAAAGGTTGCCTTTCATCCAGTTGGAGATCTTTGTTATGTGTTCTTATTGATTTAGGCATAGGTGGCTCCCCTTTTTTTTCAAACCTATCAACTATCTTGTCCAACAATTTTTCATGTGTCCCAATAGTGTTATGCCCTTGTGTCACCCCTCCATGAGGCCACCATTCATGGGCAGCCCCAACCAAATGTTGGATAACAAAAATTAATGCCTCTTTTCTACCTCTAGGCCTCAAGTCAAGATACTCAATCACTTTGTTAACCCAAGCTCTTACCAGAATACTTGGATCACCATCAAAAGTTGGAAGAACTATCTTCCCCAAATCATCATGTGTAGCTAGGTATCCATGGTGCCTCTTACCATATCTCAAACCTAGCCAATCTTTGAAGCTCCTTCCCCTGTGATATTTAGGCGCAAGAGTCAAGTACTCATTCTAATCCTTCATTAGATCTCAACGAACCAAGGGCTGGTCCTCCATCCTGAAATGTTGATTCCCATGATCCTCGGTCTATGTAATACCTTTCATCCTTCCCTTATCCATGTTACTGTTTGATATAAACCCTAAATCCCACATATAGACAAGATATGGCTCTGATACCACTGTAATGTCTCCAAATGCGACGAATTCGACCTAGTTGGGGTTTACCCAATAGACCCTTGAATAAATTACCACAAAACTGAAATTCTGCTTCATAACCAGCTAACCCTAGTTGGAAAAATTATAGAATATTTAAGCGAAAACACATCCAAAATAACTTCACAAATAGCTTTAAAATATTCGGAAACAATGTACCTTTTTTTTTACCAAATAAATTGGCGAAGCAGCTGAAAATACACGTCATAATACGATTTTTGCTTAAATGTACAGCTGTGTTTTTCAATAATCAAACACCACAAAAATCTCCACAAGTGGGTCGCCACACCTCAAAAAAACAAGGGAAATAATTCTAAATGTTATTCCTTGGAATTTGCCCCTCAATTCACCTTTCGGGTCTCTTCAAGCAAGTCACCCAAGTGCCAAAAATATTATAATAAATTCTAGAATATTTTAAGGTCTAGATTGACCTTTCACACATGCAAATTGATCCAAACAAATCACCAAATGGCTGAAATAAATTATGAAAATTACCTTGACCCTAGAAGAGGATTCCAAAGACCAAATTGACCTCTTGTGAGGGGTCGCCACCCTTGAGATGGCCTTCAAACTTGTTTTAGGTTCCTCGACCAAGATCACCCACCTCGACCTATAATTTGAATGTTTCTAGCTCTCTGAAGGATTATACTAATTTCTTGTTGAAGGTGGTGTCCAAAGACACCTTTATAGATCCTCTTGCATACAATTATGAAGCAATTAAAGCCTTTGAATAGAGCTGCCCTAGTAAAAAAAATAAGGTTTTCGTCCCTAAACTCCTTGGTGCACTTGAAAGTTTTTGTCCTCAAGTCACTTGTTTAAGCTTGACATACTTGCACAAAAATTTCAATATCAAAAATACATAACCTTCTCAAAAGAGTCCTCCCTTTCCTTTTATAAGCTTCTTCCAATTCTGGTGCCCAAAATAGAGAGGGAGAGTTACCTTTTTTTTTTTTTTTAAAGATATATTACAAGCTTCCTTATAATAACACTTTAGAGTGACCCTTTAAAAAAAGTCCCAAAAATTGAATAATAAAGTGCTTTAACAAAACATATTCTCGAAGCTCACCAATGTTCCCTTTTTGCCATAAAAGACCTTAGCCCTTGCGAACGCATAAGCTGAGTGTCTTATCCCAAAGACTAGCTTGAAAAAGGGGGCATTACTTTGCCCCACAGAAAAATGAGGGTTTTCGTCCTCAATCTCTTTGCTTGAAGGTTTTCGTCTTCAAGTCCAAAGCTCAAGTTTTTTTGTACTCAAAACTTGTAAATTCACATAAAGATCCAAGATGCCCTTCAACAAGACCCTTCAATTGCTTTTATACTTCTCCCCAAGTGAAGCGTCCAATTTGGGGGGAAATACCTTTATTGATCTTTTTTCAAATTATAAAAGAATACATTTTTATAATTTACTTACGTGGATCAATACTCATAACCTTTAAAAGACCCCAACTTAAATAAAATTATAACAATAAAGTACTTTTACAATTATTCTTTTCAAAAACAAATGTTTTCCTTCTTTTTCTCTTATTTCCTTAGCTCTTGGGAAACTAGGCAAGGCTAAAGGTCTTCAATAGTGTCATGTCCAAAAGGGGGACATGGCATAAAACTTTGCATCTTCGCATTATTTTGTTTCTAAAATGAGCTCAAATAAAAACAATATGTGCCTTCTAAAATCTGATTTGCTCCATACTCACATGCTTGGTCGATCAATAGTTGACTTGCATCAATTCTATAAATCATTTTCTTATTTTCTTAGTAATCTTCAGTTGCAGTCCTACTTAGGCTTTGATCAAAATACTTCACATGGCCCAACTTTACTTTTTTTTTCTCTATGACAGATGAGATCAAGCCATTCTCCTTGTTGTAAAAGGTATCATTACCAATATGAGAACGTGTAAACTTGGACATTAGGCTATCAGTTGATCCAATGTCCCCAAAACATCTTTCTCAATGTAGCAACTTTTGTTTATAGCAGTCAACGACCTAAGAGTAATGAATGACATTTTTATCTTTATGCTTCACTGTAGTTTGGTATTTGATTCCTCTCTTATTAGTTGCCAAGGCGTGAGATATTGAATCATTTAAGTTCATTGAGAAAGAACCTCCATATTCCACCACCATTTTGTGAAAATTCTCCAATGATTTTAGTGTAAGACCAATATTAGCAAATATAGTTCTCCATGGAAGAACAACTCCAAGAACTTCAATCTCACCGAGTGTGATAGGATTGTTTCCAAGAATGGAAGGGTAAAATGTCAAAGCCACAATGCATGGCAAAAGGTTCAGATCTCCCTCCTATTCTTCAAAATCACAACGATGGAAAAGCATGTCTTCCTTGCCTTCCACGACATATACCTGCTCCAGTTACAGCGACATCCTCTGGATTCATTACAACAAGTAATGGAATTGTGACTTTTGTTCCATTTGCACACTGTGGTATAGTTGCTCCCTCAACAACAAGCTTTAGTCCATCGAGATTGCTTCCTGTTTGAACATCAACTGAAGTAGGGGATGCAGAGTTGTCTCCACCATGGGAAATTGTCAAAAGCAGTTGGCATACATGACATGGCTCTCTTAGATATATGAAAAGCCCCACAATATCTGCAGAAAATTGTTTGTATTTTGTAGTGTCATCATTGAATATGTGAATGACATGACCATGCATTGCTTCCATTCCTTCGAACTTCATTATCAAGTGTCTCAAACAATCACCTGGATCCCATACTCTTATGAGTAGACAACCTTGAGCGAAAGGATCTAATGTCTTTTGCTACAAGTTGTGTTCTTCACCTTCTCTCCATTCTTATGGTACTTTCCATGATGGCAAGAATCATGTAATGATGTCAAACCTCCGCTAGAATCAATATTTTCATGCCTCGAACTATAATCATGGAGATAGTCAAATTGCTTACCCTTAGTTGTTGAATTTGTGAACTCAACATCTACCTCTACTAAAATACTCTTTTCAAGTGCATGCTTAGCAGTAGAATCATTCTGAAAGTCAATCTGATATGTCTTGGATCGGAACATTCATTTCATAATCTAAACTGACATCATAGGAATGCTTCAAGTACTTATCTTCTTCTATCGATGCCTTTCATAAATTTGCATCAACTCCATCATTCGGATAACTCAGGAATCTGGATTTTACCAAAATATTCTTCTCCCTTTTATTTTTACAGCTATCTTACAATTCACCTTCATATGGCACGAACTCAATCTTTAGGAGATTGATGGGTGCTTCTTGAACAGGAACATCTTTTTCAACTTCCTCTTGTATGGTGGATTTCTCCATGGATTGCTTCCTCTCGATTTCTTGCAACTTTGATTGTTCTTTGTTCTTCAGTGCATGCTCTACCACTACTTCTTGGACCACTTCTACCAGTTTTGGCTCAAGAGCATCCATCACAATTTCCCATTCCACCATCTTTAAATCTTTTGGCCTTTGCACCTTGGTGACTTTTTGTGGTTTTGGTTCAACTTTTTCTTCTTTTTTCTTCAACCTTCCACTTTTATTTTCTTTGAATATTTCCAAGAATTCTTCAAAAGTGATATAAGATTTGTAAATGCTAGACTTCTTATCATATTCATCAAAGGCAAGAAGTTTGCATTCATCTCTATCACACCACTCTTTTAACCACGCCTCCTGAATAGGATAGTTTTTTCGTGCTCTTCTAAATGAAGCTAATAGAAAACTACTCCGATAGTTGATCCTTAAAACATAGGTTCTTCATGCATGCTTCTTCTCTTTGGAGGAATGTTGCTCAAAAATTTTTGGAAGGGGGGTTGACTAAGAACCTCTCATTAGCTAAAGATCTTGCTTCCCCTTGATTTGTCTTATTCTGATTAATACCCTACAAGGCTCGAACTAACTCTAACATGGATTCTTTCACTGTCCTTTGGATTGTTCTATCCAAATCTCTCTAACCCCAGCAGATTGTTTTTTGCAAAAAACTTATCTCATTTGTAGGAACCCTCTTTTCTCTGTTCCCCATAATTTTTCATGTGATCCACAAGCCAGCAAGATCAGTGTTCTGATACCACTATAATTTCCCTTTATAGGTAATTTTTTGAATTATGGAATTTATTGTGATTCATTTTCAACTGTATATCAAACAAATACTACAACAATCAACATACAATACTTATATTGAAACCCCAACTGAAATCTTTATTGAATATAAGTTGTATGCAAACAAAGTTCCAATGTTTAAATCTAAAATGAATAAAAATGGTATTACAACAAAACCCTTATTGGTAAATTGAACAATTGTAATATATCAAAAGATATAATGTCCCTTTTAGGGCAGAATTAGAACAAATTGAGTTTTCTAACAAACCCTATCATAAACACATGCAACCCCTAATTTTTTGATTCAAACCCTAAGCAAATAAGATTCAGAATTCTGTAGATGCTAATTTTAAGGCAAAAATACAATATTTCATTCACTACAATACTTGTCAAAAATTATAAATATTCAGCTGCATATAGTACCTTCAAATCTAATTTTTTTAAATATTATTTATGACTGAAAATTACAATAAAATACCAGCTGAAAATATGAATGATCAAATTCCTCAAACCCTCATCAAATCTGTCCCAACAGCGAAATTAATTCTTCCAATAGGTTTACTGACCTAAGGAAGGTCTCCACTGGGTTCGTTGCCCTCAAAAAACCCTGCAAGGTGGACCGTTGCCCTAGAAAAGGGCCTCCAACAACTATGTCCCACTCACAAACCCTGTCAATTGCGGTGCTCCCCACAAAAACTACCCTAGAAGTCTGAAACTGTCAATTTCTGCTCAATGTAACCCTTGAAATAGAGTTACCCCACTGAATGTTAAGAGTTTTCATCCTTACTTCAGCCTTCCAATGAAGGGTTTTGTCTCCAATGGATGCAAGTTAAGCAAAACATGCTCAAGCTTATGATTTTAATTGATAGGATAACATGATCATTCAAAATGAATCTCCTTCCCTTTTTTATATCCTTTCTCTAAGGATCGACTTATATCAAATTATAGAAGTCCCTTTTCTTTATTATAACTTAGTTTAGAAAGAAGTTGCCGACATGTTACTTTTTAGCAACTTGAACAAAGAACCAAGTTTCCCTTGTATTCCCTTTTAGCCCACGGAAAGTCAAATTGGGCCAAAGGTCTCCTTAGCGAGCTAGCATTAAAAACAGGACATTACAAAAGAACCTTATTGATGTTAACCCTCAGTATGACGATGATGTTCAGTAGCTGGAAACATGTACTACAGCCACCTCCAAGCTCGCGATTATTGGAAACTGTGAACAACTTTCACCAAAGTCCACAATATGGAGCCTGTGTTAGAACAACAAGTATGTCAATGTCCACGACAGCAAATAAAGATCACGAACTGCAGTTTGGAGATGTAACTCTGCGATTTGAAGATGAAACACTGTTGTTTGAAGATGAAACCCTGGTGTTTGAAGGCAGAGCCATTGTAGATAATTCCTAATCAATTTATAATATCAAATCAATGTGTTGAAGACCCAAAGAGGGTAACAATAGTAATAAATACAGTTGGAGGCAGGGTACGAATCATTGTAGTTGCAGTACAGATCACTGTAGTAGACCGGTTATGTAATAAATTTCAATCTTTCGGCACAATTATGATCCCTAGATGGAATCACCTCGAAGGATAGGAGAGTTTTCATCCTTAGATGGATAAGTTGAACACATAAGCTCAAGCTCTGGAATAGGCTTTTGATTTCAATAATAATGAATGAATAGTGCATCCTTTTGAGCCCAACCCTCCTTTTATAAGTATTTAAAACACTTTTAGATAAATATTATTTTTTGGCCCACTTAATGAATATTACTTTTTGTCCCCTTTATAATAATAATACATAAGTGTCATTTTCCTATGTTATGAAATAAAGTGACTTAGGATAACTTAAAACATTATTATCAAATTATTTCACTAACTTTATCCCTTAGCCTACGGGAAATAAGGAATAGGCTATGGGTCTTCTGATTGGTTTAATTCTGAAAAAGGGGCATGACATTGCTTCCCAACTGATTGTCAACTCTTTGAATGTGGCTAGAAACGGCCATATCCAGTGTTGTTCATCAATTTTTCCATTGGCAGTCCAAATTATTATGTTTGTTCTACATGACAGAATAGGTCCTCTAATCCATCATCAATAAACTTCAGTAGATTCTACCTCTTAGAATTAGGACTCAACGATTATCGATCATCATATTTGTCTCTGGAAGCTACTCCTCTTGTGCAATCTCCGTCTTTTATAAGGTCTATCTTGCACACTCCGATTCTAATGACACAAAGTGTAGTGGAGTGCTAATTATCTCTTAAAGGAACGAGACAAGGCAATACACGTGGTGACCATATATAGATAGGGGCACTTTGGGTTGTGTTGATTAGAGGCCCAAACAACCCCAACCTACTTCAACCAACCCAATCTCCTCTCATCTACCATGCAACTACTTCTCTATTGCCCTCCCTCTCCCAGCACTCCCGCGCATGCCTTGACCTCTAACTCTTCCCTCATTCCAAGTGATCCACACAACACTCCATTTGTCTTCTAACTTTCTCTACGTAATTATTCTACTTGGTACTCTTGGTTGGCCCGGAGTTCTCGACTAGTCTTTGTCTTTCATTATGAAATCGTCAATACGCATTATGTTCTCAAATAAGGTATATCTCTCCTTGCTCGTGAAGAATTTGTTAGGCTCTTATCACAAGACAAGGACATTCCTCTTACCAATGGGGCCAATTATTAATCAACTTTCGTGCAGCACCTTCCAACGCATCTTGGTCAGCAAGGTTTGTACCTCCTTTGTCTAGAAGGGGAAAAATTTGGACAATCTCAACCCACTTGTTGTCAATGAGTGGTAGAAAACTTGTTGTCTCCAACTAAACCTCTGTCTAGTTTCCACTTCGGCTTTAGAGTTTCGATAAATCCTCAAGTGGAAAAATATTTATTGCTTCCCACAACCTTTCTCTTCTCTTTTTGCTTCACCAGTCAAATAGATCTTATTTCTCATTCTTTTCCTTGACATCGAGAGCATCTTCATCTACATGTATGCGAGCTTGAGGGAATTAACTCTTTTTACGATGTCGGTCCTCCAAAAATTCCTCTTCTCCCTGACAACTCTTGTCCTGTTCCTCAAAGCTTTGTAAAAATCTTTGTTGTTCGTCTTCTTGTTCATTCTGGCATAGAGGTCGTGAAGAATGATATAATGCCTTGACAACAGTCTTGGTAGATTGCACATCAACATATCAACATGTCCATTGTAATGGAAATATTCCAAATGGTGTTTATAGATACCAAGGCTTGCTCAAACTCCTCCTATACTCGCTCCCCAATCGATAAGTCCCAAATAAACTTGAAGTCCTCGAATAATCATTATTTTATTTCCTAGTTTATTTCTTTTGGTTCGATAATTGGTTGGCCTGTTTACTCTCAGTTATGCTTCCATCTTAGTGTATCATTGTCAATGGTTATTGTCGGCCAAACTTTCTACCCAACCTACCCTTACAAGCAATAGCGCCATAAATGTTATACTACTGAACAATGCAATAGCAAAGTAGTTACAAAGAAATGAATGTACTAGAGCAAAGATTACACACATAAAATTAGATAGTTGCAACTTTATTGCTATACATAATGTATATAACTAGCTATGGTACAAAGAGATTATGACAAACATAAGATCCTGTCACTGACATTTGTCATTCTACATATAGTTTGGTTGACCAAGAGCTGTGTTTGTTGGACCACAACCATCAAACTACCAATTGTACTAACCAAAAAATGAATTAATTACACCACATGCTGACACATGTAATTATACAAAATCATGTTTGACTACATTTGCACAACACATAACATAGCAATTGATCTCAAATAAACTGACAATATTACATAGGATCTAGATCAATCATCTCCCTTAATCAAATTTTGTATTGTGTCCCCATTGCATTTTGAAATAATCCTCATAGAGAAATATAAATGAATAGTTGAATTTTCTTCCATCTTCATTGCTTGACCTCTATACTTCCCAATAACAATGCTAAAAGAATAGATGATTGAAAATAGAAATACTTGTGCATGTTTCCATTTCCAATTGCATGGAACTACTAGCACTAATTGTGAATTTACCCCAACATTTGGCATCGTTGTCATTTGATGGGAAATATATAAATCATACATAGCAATTATTACTAAAGGGAAGTGTAGTAGAAGACAGTATCGAGCCAGAAATTAATGTCGTTTGTTTTCATTTGTCAAACACAAATTAAAATTTCTTACTAAAAGAAAAAAGACAAACAAAAATAAAGTGTTTATATATATATGAGCATAATTTTATACATATGCAAAATTGACAAATACAATAAAACAAAAATAATAAATTTAACATAATTATACTATACAAAAATTTACGAAAAATATAGATAAATAAATTTATATCATAATTTTATTATACTATACAAAAAATTCAGTATTTTTTTGCTAGGGAAAAAAAGTATATATAAAAAAATGTTAAAAAGACAAACAGATCGCCAACTCGGACTGAATTTATCCAAGACAGCGGAAAAATCTGGTCCAAACAAGATTTGGTGCAGATCCGGCCAGAGCTAATGGCTATGGTTATAAGTAAAATGGTGAATTACAACGCTTCACAAGATAGAAAGTGTATGTAGGCTAAATATGGTCAACAATATAAGGATCATCTAGTGTTTGAGTCAGGAAGGTAAGCCCATTGCTTACTTTAATGAAAATTTGAATGAAGCCAAATGAAAAAATTCAGTTTATGATCAATAGTTTTATGTTATAATACAATCTCTCAAGAAGTAGAGGCATTATTTGTTGTCCAAGGAGCTTGTGTTGTACATGGAACATCAACCATTGCAGTTCATAAACAGCCAAGATAAGTTGATCAGAAACATATGAAGTGAGTTGAATTTATTCAAAGTTATTTATTTGTTTTGAATCATAAGAGTGGTTGATCTAAAAAGGTTGTGAATGCATTAAGTAGAAAAGTTCTCATAGTGAATGAGATGAGAATAGAGATCATTCAGTTTAACTCAATGAAAAAGTTATGTGAGAAGGATTTGGATTTACGAGATGCATTGGCAACATATATAAATCCGACAAGCATGGAAAGAACTCAACAGCTGGAGTATTTGATACAAGATGGATTGTTGTTCAAGGGAAAGAGATTATACATACCTCAAGGATCAATGAGGGAGACCTTGTTGAAGGAGAAGCATGGTGAAGGACTAGTTGGTCACTTCGGAGTTGATAAAATAGTGGCACAGCTGAATGAGAGTTACTATTGGCCAAGGATGAGTGTGGAGGTCAAAACATTTGTGCAAGGATGTAAATTTTGGCAACTTGCAAAGAAGAAAAGTAAAAATTCAAGTTTGTATCGGCCTTTACCAATTCCGGAGAGGCCATGGGAAGCGTTGAGCATGGATTTCGTTCGTAGGCTTTCAAGAACTTAGAGGTAATGATTCCATTTTTGTTGTAGTGGATAGATTTTACAAAATGGCACACTTCATAGTATGTAACAAGACTAGTGATGCCACCAATGTTGCAAATTTGTTTTTAAAAAGTAGTAAAACTACATGGGTTGCCAAAGAGCATTGTATCGGATAGAGATACTTGATTTCTTGGGTATCTTTGGAGGACGTTGTGGTAGAAACCAGGCACGAGATTATATTGCAGTTCAGCCTATCATTCTCAAACGGATGGACAAACTAAAATGGTGAGTTGGAGTCTTGGTAATTTGCTGAGATATTTGGTTGGAGACAAGCCCAAATATAGGGATGCGACATTGGCACACGCTGAGTTTGCATACAACAACTTGGTGAACAGAAGTACAACAAAGTGTATGTTTCAAATTGTGTAAGGTTGCAGCCCTAGAAGAGTGTGAGTTGAGAAGCACAACTGATATGAGGAGAAGTGTTGAAGCAAAGGATTTCACAATGAATATGCATGATGTGCATAGAGAGGTGGAGAGAAGAATGGAAGAGAATAGCATGAAATACAAGCATGTTGAACAAACAAGGAGAGAATAGAATTTTGAAGTTGGAGACATGGTTTTAGCACATTTGTGTAAGGAGAGGTTTCCCAAAGGAACATATAACATGCTTGAGTGGAAGAAGATGGGGCCTTGCAGAGTTTTGAGAAGATTCTCAATGGATGCATATGAGATAGAGCTATTGAATGGCATGGATTTTTCACCTATCTTCAATGTAGCGGATTTGTACCCTTGGAGGGACAAGGTGGTGGAGAAAGATCAAATTCAGATTCTTCAAGGTAGATTGAAAGCAGAAATTGCTTGAGAAGGCAAAAAAGGAGTGAAATGTCCCTTTTAAGGCATTTAGCAATTCTGAAATTTGGGATAAACCCTTAAAATGAAACTACAAATTTTGATTTTTTTATCAAACCCTAACCACAAAAAATTTCAGAATTCTGGAATTAGATCAAAATACGATATTTAATTGCCACAAACCCTTTCAAAATATAGAACTTCAAATATTAATTTTTGGGGTGAAACCCTTTAACATCAAATCTGATTTTTAGCCGAAAAGCAAGCCTGAAAATTAGAATTAAACACAACTGATAGTATGAGTGAAAAACAATAATATTCTAACCCTCAAATAGTATCAAGGCCAGTGTTTGACCCCTCTAATGAAGTCGCCCCACTCCCAGAGGCTTCTTTGAGCTGCGGCCACCTCCCAAACATTTCCCGATGTCTGTGTCCACTTCAATGAACCCTCCAAACAGCTGCGCCCACCCTCAACTAGGTCCCAAACTGCTGTGCCACCCTTCGTAGGCCCTGGCTGCATACAAATGTGATATTTTGCCCAACTATGACCCCTGGATGAAGTCACTGTTGACAATTCTTCCACAAGTCGAATTGTCTTTTGCCATTTAAAAAGTTCACGTCTCTAGCCAAGGAAAGAAGAATACATTGTTTTGGTAAGGGCCTTTGCTACAAAAGGATGAATTCCTTCGGGCTTATGTCCGAAGGAATGGTTCATGAAACAAGGGAATAACAAATCAACAAAACACATAGGACAAAGGAAGTACCCTTCTGAAGGGTCATTTGCAACATTCCCGAAGGGCACCAACCCTTCGAGAAGGTACAAGAACGAATTTGGGACCTTTGCAAAAAGCCCAGGTGCCCTCCAATTTTTTCGAAGGGCACAGAAGGAGAGCTACTAGCCCTTACGGAGGGCATTTGATTGGCGACAGGACCACGGTAACCTTTCCGAAGGGCACATTTCGAAGACCAAAGAGCGAAGGCACAAAAGAGACATTCAGACTTTTTGTCCGAAGGAATTCAAAAGATGTAGGTAAGAAGACCGAGGCCAAAATGTCGATGGCAAAAGACAAAGGAGCTTTGGAGAAGTTAAATTCAACAAAGGCAAAGCAGAAGGAGGCCTTCGGACTTTTTGTCCGAAGGAATTCCTTCAGACAAAAAGCCCGAAGAAAAACAGAGAAACGAAGGCAATGCAAAAGGGGAAGATATCCTTCAGGCTTTTTGTCCAAAGGAATTTCTTCAAATAAAAAGTCTGAAGAAATTCGGACAAAGCCGCTTCAATAAAATCCGAAGGAATTAAGCCGAGGCAACCAAAAGTAATAGTTTTTGGACTATGCAAAAGTGGAAATAAGAGAAGTCCGAAGGAAATTGCCAAATATAGAATCCCACCAGAAATAGACAGCAACAGGCAGACCAGAACAAGGTAAAATACATGCCAGCAGGAGCTGTTTTTTAACACCGATCAGAGCTTCAGTCGACTGGTTATTGAAAACCTGCTCATCTCCGGATCAACTCATGCATCTAGGGGTCCAACTTAGCATCAACCGAAGTTCTAAATTCGAATGTTGAGTTGACTGTCCCAGATTTAGAGTTGACTAATTGTTAAATGCCGCATCCACTAGGAGCTTTCCATGCGAGGGAGAATGATCTCTTCGTCCAACTCAGCGTATCAAACGGCCAACTCAGCCTTTCAAACGTTCCAATTCGGCATCAAGCAACTCACATAGAGTTCTAAAATTAACATTGGCATGGATTTCCATGCAAAGAGGGGTGGGCGGTTCATAACAAAGACAAGTTCACTTCCTCAAGCGCAAGAAGCTTCATGCAAAGACAAGAAAACATATTTTATTGAAAGGCCAAGTCAGCCTTGACTTAACCTAAGTAAATCCTTCTCTTCAATTTTTAACGCCAATCTTTGGCCTTTTGTAATTCACTCTATAAAATGGCTTTCAGCCTTGATTAAAAATCATCCAATCTCTCTCTTGGTTAGACCAGACTCTGTCATTGGTGAGTTGTGTAACCTCTTCGATCAATAGGACTGTACTTTTAGATTTCAAGGTTTGGCATAATGTATATTTCATTCAACAATTTGCATAAGTGGTTGATTTCTCTCCCTTCCCAAATTTTGGCTCATACCTAGTTGCTAGATTATCCTTATGCAGGTCATGTTAAAGTGTTCTTTATGTCTTTTGTTGAAGTTGTAAATGGATGTTAGGTGGCTGCAAAGTGTCTTGTATCGGACCTCTCTCCATCATTTTCCCTCAGGTTTTGGCCATTGGATTGAACCTCTTCATGAAATATTTATGCATAAGTGGTTGATTGAAATCTAAGGTCTTCCTTTCCCCTTTGTTCGTTCAGTGTTCAAGGTTCCAAGTTGAGTGGATCAAACTTCTGGTGTATCACCGCCTTTTAGGTAGGATTTCCCCTTTAATTGTCCTCCCTTTTCCACGGTAGTCCGCAGCATGGAGTAGAGATCCTCATTGATACATCATACAGGAACCAGCCTTCTCTGGAGGTTCTCTCACCGTTGAGGCACCCACCCTTGTGAGAAGATCCCATTGTTTCAGCCGGATAGAGGACTGGCCATTTCACGCACGTCTTCGATTCAGGATGCAGCTCCAAGTTGACAACAGTCACCAAGATGAATTTGAGAGTTTTCATCCCTAAATCAGAAAGCTAATGAGAATTTTTGTCCTCAATGGTTGAACGTGCAAGCAAGCATGCTTAGCTTCAAAAGAATTGATTGTTAGATGATAGATAAATGCCAAAAATAGACCTCTCCACCTTCTTTTATACCTTTTCCCTATCAAACTCCAACTTACTTTATTTTAATAATAAGACATAAGTTGTCGACATTACTTTTTGGCCACTTAGTCTTATTATTAAGTTTTACTTTAAGTTATTTAAGAATATTTTTTATTTTAATAACAATATTATTATTAAGTTGTCCAAAAGATTAAAAATGACCAGACCCAGCTTAAATAATATTATCAATTATTTTAATCTAGAAAAAGGGACATTACAAGAAGGTTGAAGCAGAATTGGATACACGGATCGTTAAAAAGACAAGAGGCAGAGAAGACATGCAATACTTGGTGAAGTGGAAAGACAAAACAACTGAATTCGCAACTTGGATGAGTGCATCTGAAGTTGCAAACAGGGAAAAAACCATTAAGGAGCTCAAGAAAGGTTCATGAGCAAGAGCTCATTGATAATTTCATTTACCTTGGGTGTCTAATGTAGGGGCATCCAGGTTCACAAACAACCTTGCATCCTCCAAAAACATGAATTCTAATTCTCGTGCGCACTTGCACACATTTCTTTGGTGTTGTGCGACTTGTCATCTCTTACAACAATGTTGCACGTGTGGAGGAAGATCAACATCAAGCCAAAGAACATCATCAAGAGTCCCACAAGGACAAGAAGTGAAGGAAGGATGGTTTCAATCATCTCCCATTGGTTAGAATGACTTTTTCTTGTGAGCATGATGAAACCACCGCTTAATGCAGGAAGCAGATTTGAAACCACTGCTTTATGCAAGCGGCAATTACACAACATCCGGTTTACAACAACCAGCGATTTCAACCATGTTGAGCAAATAAGCAACGTAATTGCCCAAATCAATAAAACATGACTTGTGGACCATTTTTCAAAACTGGGGGAACTCGAAAGGTTGGTAAGATGTCGATGTCAAGCCACCAAGATTCAAAGAGAGTTTTGGATGAAGAGTAACTTCAGATGATTCAATAAAAATAGGCAAGGGAGAGGGAGTTCCGACACCAGAACAAAGAGAAGCTAAGAGAGAGAGAGAGAGCTAAGTGAATCTCAAAGAGTGATAGAGCAGAGCTAAGATCCTGCTAAGTGGATGTATATTCATGTAATTTTGACATTAGACTGAGGAGAGTCTTCTTCAATAGTCACTAGGAGAAGGGACAATATGTGTGCATAAATATTTGTAACACAATTGAACATCATTAAAGAACGCTCAAAAATGGAAACCAAATATCTGTAACACAACTAGACATCAATAAAGAAATCAGGGATGTTATAGACATGTTGACGCGGCGGATTGCACCCTCAACAAGAGGCCAAGCACCTGCCTTCCACGCGCAACAATGGAAACTCTCCTCTTGCCTATGGGCCTAGCAAAATTGGGGGGAGAGTCTCTAGATAAGGGCTAGCTCCCTTTGATGTATCTTTTAGGTCCTGGATTTCCTACTGCTAACAAATAAATAAAAAAAAGGCGGGGAGGGGGGGTTGAAAAGGGAGAAAGATGCTGAAAATAGAACCTAAACCTAAACTAAAAGGTGATACACCAAAAAAAATTGATCTACCTAGCTCGAACATACGCTTTTCACCAAGAATAAGCTGGCATACACTTCATTTGATATGGGGAACTCTTCTGCATCAGTGAGTTAGGGGTTTGTGGAGATACAGGGAGGAAGAACTACCAGAGGCGAAACTTCACAATGCACTAGACATGCTGGAATCGTTCTGTGAAAGCATAAAGGAAAATGACTTAACACAAAATGAAAACATAGACATATGCGTGAGTGCAAGTTCAAATGGAGGTAAAAAATTGCTAAGTATTGATTCAAGGTAAAATCTGGCAAAATTCTGCCTTACAAACCCAGAGATTTTTTGGGCAGAGCTTTGTCTTATAGGATAAGAGGATCCCTTCTCAAAATGAGAAGTTTACAATATATAGAAAGAGGAGAAGTAAAGGCGCCCCTTTGGAAAAGACTTTGGCGCCTTTTTACAAGTTGGCCCATGTGCGTTGAGAGCATCGGGAAGAGGAAGTCGTTGTTGATATCATCCTTCTAAAAGAGGCCTACTAAAACCATGTTGTGTAATCGTCGGTCTTGACTTTGGCATTCAAACATTAATGTGAAAGCACGGGCCGCGCCTCTTTTTCTGCAAACAAGACTGCTTCTTTCAGATATTCACGTGGTTTGTCTGCTTATAAATGCAAAGTGGAGAAAATAGGGGGCGTCGTTCACTGTTCACGCCTCTTGATGACCGCTTGGCAGGCACTATTCCAACTACAGGAGTAAATCCTTGAGTCGACACCTTCCTTCGCCACCTGGACTGTTTTGTCCGTTTTTGCACTTTGTCTCTTCCTAGTTTTGTCTTCTCTGTCTCCTTCGGCCCTCGGGGGCTATCTTCTTGGTGGGTCGCTGAGTTCACTCGTGGCCTGTCCTTAAGCTTTTCAAAATCAACGGCTATTTCACCGCCTTAAATTTGACGTTTGTGCACCCGTCACTGGGCGTTTGAACTTCCAACAGCTAGTTCGTCGTGCTCGATTTTGACGTCTTCGGACCCGTCACCCCTTTGAATTTCATCGGCCTTTTCCTTTCCTTTGGCTTTTTCTCTGGTCGGGCTTTTGTTTTGGCCATTTTTCCTGCGAACAAAATGTCCGCAAGAATTGTCTCGATCACTTTGACTTTCGGAAACTTCCTTCGGGTTTTTTTCCCCGTGGCTCTTCTCGAATTTCTTCGGACTTTTTGTCCGAAAGAAACCATTTTATGCCTTTGCCTTCGTCTATTCATTTCTGCGGGATTTTCTTCCGAAGGATTTTCTTCAGACAAAATGTCCGAAGGAATTCCAACTTGCCTTGTGCATTTTTCCGAAGGAATTCCAACCCTTTCGGCCTTCTCTTTGGTCCCTTTGAAAGTGTTCCCTGCCCTCCGCAAGGGCACTTGGAATGGTCCATTTTGCACCTAAGTGTTGGGAACTTGTTTCTTTCCTACAGAATTCATAAAAATAGGCCTGCAGAGTCCGTAGAAACAACCTGCAGAGTCCGTAGAAATAGGCCTGCAGAGTCCATAGAAACAGCCTGCAGAGTCCATAGAAATAGGCTTGCAGAGTCCGTAAAAACCATGCCTACAAAGTCCGTATAAATAGGCCTGCAGAGTCTGTAGAAATCAGACTTATACAAAATTCAACAAATGAACTGGCTCAAAAACAGCAAGGAAAGAAGGGGACCGATTTTGGCCTGCCGGACCAAAAATGGTCAACAAATTGGCGACTCCCAGGAGAAGCATGCCTGCTATGCTTTAGAAACCAGTTGCCTTAAGTCCATTGGGCACGGAGTCAGAATGCAACTTGAAAAGGTTAGCAACAGCCCCGATAGATCCAAGAATCAATTATGAAGCTTTTACCCCAAACACAAAGGAAAACACACACAAGGCTAAAAACACTACTTGTGCAAACAGCACTTAGGGAAAACAGGTGAAAAAAAACTGAAAGCAAACTACTATATACAGCTAACCAGGTATATTTGCCTCCCTCCTGGATCAAAGGGAGAATTTCTTAAGTCTCCTTCATGGCAAGGAAACTTATGATGCCAGACAATTGGCTGAATGGAATGGATATTTGGTGACCTACTCCTCTTGCCTGTCACCTTGATTGGCTTGCATCGGAGTGGATCAGAATCAAAAATGCTTCCAACATATATGTACTCTTCTTGTTCTTGGAAGCTTGTTGAATACTGGTCCTGCATGCTGGTGTGTTTCACCAAAAAATTGATGGCTGTTGGCTCATCACCATAAGCCCCTTGATTTGCATAGCTCCTTTGCAGTGCATCATGGTTTTCTTGAAAAAGGGTGACTGTTGTGATGTCTGAAATGGAATCACAAACCGATTGCTCATCCCACAAAACATCACCTTTTTGTTCAAAGCTCTCTTCTTCAAGGCTTTCCTCAAGATGAACCAGCCTCTCCTTTTCTTGCTCAAGGACCAGAGTTTCCAGATGTTCAAAGGCATCCTCCTGATCCTCCTCCAACTCAGGCTCCTCGGCATAGTCATTCTCCTCATCGAAACAACAAGGAAGTTCATCAAACAAGGGAGGAGAGAGGTCACCATGCTTACGTTCCTCCTCATATTGTCAGAACATCTGCATGTATGCATGCCCTGTGTCTTCTCCATTGTCGATGTTGTCTTCAACAAGAGCATCCATGATGATTTCCTCCTCATTGTTGCTCGTGATAGCCTCTTGGACAACTGCAAACTGGATCTTCTCTTCCTCACTCGCCTCCTGCAAAACAAGTTCCTCCTTGAGAGGGGATGAAGTGGAAGGCTGACGATTAAAACCATGTGGAAGAGGAGGCAGTCCTTGAGCTAGAATCGAATGATTCTCCTCTTTCCATTTGGCTAGCACTTCATCTATATCAGATGCGGTCTGATATCTCTCTTGGAGGTGTGTAGATGGGGTGTGTTCAGACATGGAATCTGTTGTTTGGTCTGAACCGTCCATCACACATTGGCTGAGGAATCTCGCTCTGGACTCCAACTATGCAATTCTCCTAGCTATATCTTCTTGGAAGAGCCTTTCTTGGAGGTCACAATCATCATCACGATGAGTAGGAGCAGCCTCATCTTCTTCGAGGTTTTGAGCAAAACCTTTCTCCTCCTCCTTCCTGCCACAAGATTCCACTGTTTGCTTCCAACTGATGACCTTAAGATTGGAATTTTCCCTTTGTGAACAGGGAACAACTTTGTTTTCTTCAAGGTCTTGAACTGGTTCATGATTTTCCCTCTTCCAACTTGGAATCTGGAGATCATACTAAGAGACTTGAGGAAGTTGGGGAAGGTTAGGAAGGGTCTACTGATGTACAGGAAGAGTTGCTTCAAGAGAGATGAGCTGGTTCATGGTATTCCCTTCAAAGGAGGATTTGCAATCTAAGGTATTGAAAAGGTTCATTTCCATGAGAGGTTGCTCTAATGCCCTTTGATGTTTGAAGGTTGTTGACGTAGTGGATTGCACCCTTGGCAGGACGCCTAGCACCTGCCTTCCACACGTCAAAATGGAAACTCCCCTCTCGCCTGTGGGACCGGCGAAGCTAGAGGGGAGAGTCTCTAGATAAGGGCTAGCTCCCTTTGATGCATCTGAGTTATTCCAATAAGTGACAAGACATATATATATACATATTATGGGGGGGGATGAAAAGGGAGAAGGATTACAGGAAAACAAAACCTACTCTAAAAGGGTGATGCACCAAATGATTCGACCTACTCACACTCACACTCTGAACCATACAAACACATACGTACACTTTAATTGGTAAAAGGACCAGGTTGCAGGAAGCTTAACAAGGAGGCTTTAATGGAAAACACAGAAGCAGGGACTCACCATAGGTGCTATAGAAAAAGCACACTGTCTAGTAACTTCTTTCTATCTCCGCGCTCAAGGTACAGCTCTTCTTGTCACCTGCAAGAATGGCGCCTTCTAGATACCAGATGCGTTGGTCTCAACCTTGTGAAAGCATTAGGAAGCAATGACTAAACACAAGACTAACACTCAAACACACACAGAGATATCTAACCAGAATAGAGGTAAAAATGCGTTTTATTGATTCCAGGTGAAAATTGCCAGGGCTTTGCCTTACAAATGTGAAAAGATCATTTTCCAAATGAGAAGTCTACAATATGTAGAGGAAGAAAGGAGGCCTTTTGGTGCCTTTTTTACAAATGGCCCATGCGCATCCCAAGGCCATTGGGAAGAGCAAGCCGCTTAAACATCATATGAGAAATTATGGGCCGCACCATTTGTCTGCAAACAAGACCTCTCTTTCAAAGAGTTTAATCGGCTTGTCTACTCATTAATGTGAAATGAAGAAATCGGGTCACGCCGTTAGCCGTTTGCGCCTCTTAATGATCAATTCGCAAACACTGTATCACCTGCTAGAGTAACTGCTTGAGTCAACACCTTCTTTCGCCACTTGGACTGCTTTGTCTATTTCTGCACTTGGTCCTTCTTCTGTCTTTAAGCCTTTGAATTCCTTCGGGTTCGCGCTTAAGTTTGCGAAGATCAACAGCTACTTCATTTCCACAAATTTTACGTCCTCGGGTCCTTCGTCCTTCTTGACAATTTGTTCATGTCTTTCCCACTTGCCTTGGCTATTTTCCGCTAATTCCAATAAGTGATACATGGTGTGTTCCACTGCTGAAACAAGCAAGACACGTGGCAGCATCCGCTGAGTTTATAAAAGCTTCAAACACCTTTTGAGAGTCCTACAGAAGAGGACGCGTGGAGGCTTCTACTCTCTTTAGCAGTTCGTCCGGGGCCCACCACAGTGCTCGCGGGACAAAAGGGAGAGACTATAGGTGTTGACACTTGTCGGCTTCCACCGAGCTCTACAGGGGACACGTGGCGTGTTCCGCTTCTTTTAGAGAAAACATGTCAAAGCCTTCCGCAGTTGCCACTTGGCGCTTTCTGCGCTCTGGCTTTCCTGGTGTAAAAATGACATTCGCGGGCCCGTCGCTGTTTAAAAAACAACGACTAGTCTATCTCCTTGAAGTTGATGGCTTCGGAGACGTCACCATCCTTGGTAATTTCTGCGGTCTTTTGTCTTCGGCCATTTTCCCACGGACATTTTCCCGCGGACAAAAAGTCCGCAAGAATTGTCTTGCACTTTGTCCTTCGGAATTTCCATCGGCTTCTTTTTCCGCGGAATTTTTTTCCCGTGGACAAAAAGTCCGCAAGAATTGCCTTGTTCCTTTTTCGGAGTTCTTCCCCGGGCTTTCTGCTTGCTTCCCAAATTTCTTCAGACTTTTTGTCCGAAGGAATTCCTTCGGACAAAAAGTCCGAAAGAATTCGTTTCTTGCCTTGGTCTTTTCTACGCCCCTTTTTCAACTGCCCTTTGAAAAAAAGCCTTTCAAGATTCTTGAAAACGACCCTTCCGAAGGGTGTTGTTGCCGACTAAGTGCCCTCCGCAAGGGCACTTGTCCTTCGAGAGGCTCTTTTGAACTCTTTGCTTGAACCACTCCTTTGAACCAACCGTTGAACCATTTGATTGAACCGGTTCAATGGTTCAAACGGTTGTTGAACTAAGGCATCGAACCAAATGTTTGAACCAAAATAGTTGAACCAAGCCTTGAACGAAGTCGACGAACCATTTGATTGAACCTCGCCATTGAACTTTGCTGATGAACTTTGCAGTTGAACCAAGCTTTGAACCAAGCCGACTGAACCAAGTTGTTGAACCAACTGATTGAACCGAAGCATTGAACCAACTGAATTGAACCAAGCCTTTGAACCGAGCCGATGAACTTAGTCATTGAACCAAAGCGATGAACCAAAGCATTGAACCGGTTCAACGGTTCAAAGATGCTAGCTCTTGGAAAGATTATGTCGTTGAACCACTTTTCCAACCTTAAGGAAAAGTGTCTTTGAACCATTTTAGCTCTCTTTCCTTATGAATTTCTTCGGACAAGAGTTTGAAGAAGCTTTGTAAAACCTTGCACTCTTTGACTAGTTCTTCATGTGTCGAAAGACTCGCCCGCAGAGTCCGTAGAAATCTTCTTTGCAGAATCCATAGAAACTTCACCTGCAGAGTCCGTAGAAATGGACCTGCAGAGTCCGTAGAAAATCCATGCCTGCAGAGTTCGTAGAAAAGGACCTGCAAAGTCCGTAGAAAAGGACTTGCAGAGTCCGTAGAAATTCTTGTGGAGTCCGTAGAAAATCCCAGACTTGTGCAAAATCAAAAAATGAATTGGCCTAGAACAGCAGGGGAAGAACGGGACCGATTTTTGGCCTATTGGACCAAAAATGGTCAACAAAGGCTAGGTGCACGAGGTTAAGAGCAGAAGTGATTAACGGATCAGATGAGCTAGAGTGAGCAAGTGCTATCTGATAGAAAGGATTTAGTGCATAAGAGGGGGCTTTCTTTAGAATAGAAGGGGGCGCACAAGACTAACTGCCTTGAATGAATGGACTCTTCCATTTTGCTACCTCCTCCTTCATGGATTGCAAGGCCTGAGCTTGCCTAAACAAACACTCCTCTTTATACATAAGCTCTTACTGATATTTATACCGCTCATCTAATCTGTCTATTTCCACCACCTGCTTCTCAAACTCCAATGCTACTTCCCTTATTGTTGAAGGGCAACTAGGAGAGCTGTTTGGGGTGATTCCATGAACATTTTGAGCTTGATCAAAGTTATACAAAGGAAAACAAAGTCCATGATTCTTACCAATGGGATTATACACACAAAAATAAGATTTATTGATGGCACCAGAACTGCTTAACCAGCTGATTCAACTCGGAGTCGCCATTGGTGTTGATGAAAAAGCCTCCAAAGGCTGGTTGGTTGAAGAACACACCAAAAATTCTTCAACTCTTTGACAAAACTTGTCCTAGTTGGTCCCACCGGGCGTGCCAAAAACTGTTGACGCGACGGATTGCACCTTCGACAGGAGGCCAAGCTCCTGCCTTCCACGCTCAACAATGAAAACTCCCCTCTTGCCTGTGGGCCTGGCAAAACTGGGGGGAGAGTCTCTAGATAAAGGCTAGCTCCCTTTGATGTATCTTTTAGGTCTTGGATTTCCTACTACTAACAAATAAATTAAAAAAAGGCGGGGGGGTTGAAAAGGGAGAAGGATGCTGAAAACAGAACCTAAACTAAAAGGTGATACACCAAAAAAGTTTGATCTACTTAGCTCGAACATACGCTTTTCACCAAGAATAAGCTGGCATACACTTCATTTGATATGGGGAACTCTTCTGCATCAGTGAGTCAGGGGTCTGTGGAGATACAGGAAGGAAGAACTACCAGAGGTGTTTTAAGACACTCTATGCAGCCTGTTCACATGCGCCTATACTTTGCGGGAGACACTTCTGGCAGACCTGCAAAAGAAGAAACTTCACAATGCACTAGACATGCTGGAATCGTTCTGTGAAAGCATAAAGGAAAATGACTTAGCACAAAATGAAAACGTAGACATATGCGTGAGTGCAAGTTCAAATGGAGGTAAAAAATTGCTAAGTCTTGATTCAAGGTAAAATCTAGCAAAGTTCTGCCTTACAAACCCAAAGATTTTTTGGGTAGAGCTTTGCCTTACAGGCTAAGAGGATCCCTTCTCAAAATGAGAAGTTTACAATATATAGAAAGAGAAGTAAAGGTGCCCCTTTGGAAAAGACTTTGGTGCCTTTTTACAAGTTGGCCCATGTGCGTTAAAAGCATCGGGAAGAGGAAGTCGCTGTTGCTAATATCATCCTTCTGGAAGAGGCCTGCTAGAACCATGTTGTGTAATCGCTGGTCTTGACTCTAGCACTCAAACATTAATGTGAAAGCACGGGCCGCGCCTCTTTTTCTGCAAACAAGACTGCTTCTTTCAAATATTCACGCGGTTTGTCTGCTTATAAATGCAAAGTGGAGAAAACAGGGCGCGTCGTTCACTGTTCACGCCTCTTGATGACCGCTTGGCAGGCACTGTTCCAACTGCAAGAGTAAATCCTTGAGTCGACACCTCCCTTCGCCACCTAGACTATTTTGTCCGTTTCTGCACTTGGTCTCTTCCTGGTTTTGTCTTCTCTATCTCCTTCGGCCCTCTAGGGCTATCTTCTTGGCAGGTCGTTGAGTTCACTCGCAGCCTGTCCTTAAGCTTGTCAAAATCAACGGCTATTTCACCACCTTAAATTTGACGTCTGTGCACCCATCACTGGGCGTTTGAACTTCCAACGGCTAGTTCGCCGTGCTCGATTTTAAAGTCTTCGGACCCGTCACCCCTTTGAATTTCCTCGGCCTTTTCCTTTCCTTCGACTTTTTCTCTGGTCAGGGTTTTGTTTCAGCTATTTTTCCCGCAGACAAAATGTCCGCAAGAATTGTCTCGATCACTTTGACTTTCGGAAACTTTCTTCGGGTTTTTTTTCCCTGCGGCTCTCCCTGAATTTCTTCGGACTTTTTGTCCGAAAGAAACCATTTTATGCCTTTGCCTTCGTTTATTCATGTCTGCGGGATTTTCTTCCGAAGGATTTTCTTCGGACAAAATGTCCGAAAGAATTCCTTCAGACATTTTGTCCGAAGAAATTCTCTTGTTCACTTTTCTGAAGGAATTCCAACCCTTTCGGCCTTCTCTTTGGTCCCTTTGAAAGTGTTCCCTGCCCTTCGCAAAGGCGCTTGGAATGGTCCATTTTGCGCCTAAGTGTTGGGAACTTGTTTCTTTCCAGCAGAATCCGTAGAAATAGGCCTGCAGAGTCCGTAGAAACAACCTGCAGAGTCCGTAGAAATAGGCCTGCAGAGTTTGTAGAAACAGCCTGCAGAGTCCGTAGAAATAGGCCTGCAAAGTCCGTAGAAACCATGCCTGCAGAGTCCGTAGAAATAGGCCTGCAGAGTCCGTAGAAAACAGACTTGTGCAAAATTCAACAAATGAACTGGCTCAAAAACAGCAGGGAAAGAATGGGACCGATTTTGGCCTGCCGGACCAAAAATGGTCAACAAGGCACACACAAACACAAGACTAAAAAATGGAAACCAAAATATCATAAAAGTATTCATGTGCAATCATGACAACACTTCATATTGCTTCACAAATTACGGATCTTCAATATCATGAGTATGAAAAACACAATATAAAAAGTAATTATAACATTTCAATCTCAGCGGATCCAAATACACAATCGCCATTGTCAATGTGCATCAATATATAATTACAACTCTTCATGACAATTTCCAATAACAAGTACTATACAATAAGATACATGGCTTCCCCAGAGTATAGTTCCCGAACTTCAAGTAACTGTGGCAATCTCAAGTGTCGTCTCGATAAATAGACTATTGTGGGGAGGGAGAGCATCATTCGAGCATTTTTTCACACCAACCACAGACCAACGATCCCCTACACTAATCCCATCAAAATATGGCCCTCCCTTCACAGATGAGTAGATAATGACAGTGAGAGAATCCAGAGAGACAAGCAAGTACCCGTGTGCAGTATGATTTCTAACTAACTAAACATGCAGTGTATCATAGAAAACTCAATCTATTGCAAGATATTGCACATAAATGTAAACCATACTCATGAAATGATAATGTCTCACTAAACATACTCTAGTCAAAGCTTTATGAATAGTAATGTAAAAGCGATTTATAGATCAATCAAATGTATACACACCACTTGATCGGACTACCTTCATCTGTCACTGCAATACTAGTAAGCCCGTGAAGTCCATCTCACTCCTTACGCCGCATTAGCAATGTAGATTGGTCAAATACAATTCAAACACAAGATTCACATAATTTACATCCTACTAGCAAATACATCACATGGCATGCTAAACTTACGAGTGATTGGAACATACATTTATTCCGTCAAACATATGCATGAATCTTACACTATTTTTTATCCCATACTAGAAATAATGAATACAGTTATACCACCCAGGTAACACACAATAAACTGTGGAGTTCAAATAATACTAATTTGTTTTCAGTTTATCTACACCCTATGATAACCCATATTACCATAGACTAGTGTTTAAACATAACTACAAGGAATCCATAATCATTCAATTTAAGTAGTCACACATTCATGGAAACCTAAGCTTTTATTCAACCAATCAGATGTAAACAAGCAAGTCTCAATTCATACGAAACATAAAAATGCACATTGTTATGTTCTCAGAGTCATATTTTCATACCCACATAAATCTCTAACGTGTATATTTCCTAAATATAGTTTATAAGCCAAGAACACACCCCCGGAGTTCTAATATATACTAATAGGCAAGTTTACGCCCATTTCCATAAGCACTTTGATAATAATCATAATTTCATAACTTGTTATAACGTCAAATCGTATACGATGGATTTCCTATAACAAGTATTCGCAATACCCCACAAGGTTGTCTTACTATAGCTATTGTGGAAATCTTTTTATAAAACTCGAGAAGTTTATATTAGAAACCAAATTTATGTTATTGTGCTCTACATCAAGTCATATTAATTAAATCCATCTGGGGTAAGTTAAAATCTCCTCATCATATCAAAATGACTTCCCTTAGCTTTTACTGATGCCTACATGCAAGGGTGTGTTTACCTAACATTTTCACAACTATGTTCATACCTTACGGTTACACATGCTATCATTGCTTATTTTCATTAGCGACGCATGCTTACCTAAACACATTTGTTGTTTATATCTTTTGACAACAAGGGCTACAGTACAAACAGCGAACTGGTTTAAAACAGGATGAGTAACTACAAATGAAAGGTAGCGGCAATTATAAGCAGTGAATACACAAATACTAAGATGAAGAACTACGATATGTCGGATATAACTGAGTATAAGCCCTCCTTTTTAAAGAGCTATATTAATAATTGGTTCGCTCATTTTCAACATATACTTGTGTTTATACCTTCATCGTTTATACTATGGGCATTGCTGATCTAAACCAATGAACATTCGATGTTCATATTTTAGTTGTTTTTACCATAGCTTTACATAAATACATTATTGTATATATTATTTTCTGCTGACATTTGAAACATTTCTATAAAGGGTATAAATATATGCATCGGAAAACTCAGCTCGTTGGGTAAGAGTATAGGGCGACGCTTTACAAGGAACCAACGACTTCAGCAAGCATGGAATCAACCCAGAGTTAGACGCCAACAGTGAACTAGCAGTCTAAAATTGCAGGGAGAGATTAACCAATGTTTGAATGCAACGATGGCAGTATACAAAGTTCACTATCAAGAATACACAAGTACGCCATTCTTAAAACAGCAAACTATAACATAGACTGCTTAAAACAACAAACTATAACATAGACTGTGATTTGTAAAATACATTATGGCTAACATATCATATTGGATCGACGCCTTTAACAACTGAATTTTGAATAATAACATATTATATTTTGTACAAATCAATGGAATAAATCCCGTTCAATTTATATATACCTATTCCCATTTTTCACCATAACCCTGTTTGAACTGTTGATGACATTTACTATAATTTTTGGTGCGATTAGTGAGCTTAAGCGATGTCCTGAGCACAAAACAACAGTGAGAAAGTCGCGGGGTCGATACGCTAGCAAAACATGCCTTTTGCTAATATACAAATTCCTGCTTACTAAATAGTAATACTAAATTTTACACTGATGTTTAATATGGCGAGTAAACCAATTTACATTGCAAGTATTCAGTAAAGTCAACTATTTAGCAAAAGCATATATACCATTAAAGGTTTTACAGGTATTTAGTAAAGCGTAAATACGAGTGTTTGGTATTGCGTAGATATAAATTATATGCTAGCAAACCAAGCGGAGTTTTGGTAATTACATACTATAGTTTCCAAATTCTAATTATAGCGATCTAAAAGGGCATGCAACGTCTCAGAAAATTTTCTAGAAAACTACAGTCTTTGCTTGTTTCCTGGTTGTCTAGGTCAACGCCTCTACCAAACTAAACATGATGCAGGATTATAGCTAGGCCTTAAAAGATTTAAAATCTGAAAAAATATTTATGACATATATAAATCTCAGCTATTCTCTTTGATTTATATCGTTTTTATCAAGCAGACAACCCTCTTCCAAATCCTTTTACTTTTCTATCTACGTAATTTCCAGAAATGAATTACATTACTTGTAAAATTCGCTTGCTGAAATTTCTAATGCTTTTCTTCCAATACCATGCCCTTGCTTCTTCTTCTCCTTTCTGGTACTATGCTCTTCCCAACTCTCCCAGACTCATATCATGATCTCCCTTTTGAAAAATCCTTGATTAATAGTAGCGTAGCTTTTTAGGAAGCTTTAGATTTTCTTTTTGTTTTTTTGTTTTTGCTAATTTTATTCTTTTTTTAGATTTTATAAATTGTAATTATTTCTTTTCTTTTCTTTTTTTCGTTTTTTCTTGTTTTAAGATATTTTCCATTTTTGATACATTTTAATATGCTTTAATTATGGAATGCTAAACTCTTTAATTTTACTAAATTAAATTAGCATCCAAATATATTGTGATTTACCTTTGTCAAAATTGTTCCTAACATTATTAATGACAAGACGTGTCACAAACACAAAAGAATCCATTACGACATTTACCTATACTGACAATCCACAAAAAACAATATCCCAAGCAAGAAATAAAGACACGATAAGCAATTTAAATGCATTTCTACCATGACTAACTATTGTGTGTGTGTGCAGGGTTTCGCTAGCTCTCTGTAGACCTTCGATGTATCCAGCTACATCATCCTCTCTGATGATGCTCTCCCTCCGGCACGCTTCAGGGATGAATTCTCCTACATCCACCTCACAACACGTAGGTAATTAGATCATATCACATGATAAACATAAAGCAATAATATAACTGAAACAATACATTAATATGTTTAAATTGTAAGCACTTACATTAACCAACTTGCAATAAGCAACCATGTATCATTACCTAACTAAGCAACATTTTACTATCCCATAATAGTATAAATCTCAAGCTTAGTCAAAAATGTAAACCAATATCATATGTGTCCACTACAAATATCTATGAATAGTCAAATGGTTTGTTTAGCGAGGAATTGGGATGCAACAGTGCCCTTGTGAGTAGTGTAACACCTGATAGGAAGTAAGGCAGTGATTCACTTGGCTCCCTCATTCCTGTTTGCATCAATTTGTATCATTAAAGAGGAGCTTGAGACATGTGTTTAACCTCTCAAAGAAAGAATTGGATAAGGGAGAGTGCTAAGGCAGAAGCAAAACAAGGGAAGGTCATACATGGGCTCGAGGACAATTCAGGCATCTTGGGACCTTGGGCCCACACCATTGAAGAATCAATCATAAGTGACATGTTTGGCTTGGTAAGAACCCGTATAACATAAGACAAGTTCACCCAAACAAGGTCAACGTGGTACAATATCATTCCATAAAGGGAAAAAAACAATAAAACCAAGCATATAAAGGGGAGTTGAATCAGTTCTTTTGTATCTTTGTATGACAGGCACTTAGAATCCTTTATACACTCATTTACTCGTCCTTTATAAAGTTATACCTCCTTGAGGTCATCTAAGGGGTTCCAAGAGGGTTCAAAAGGGATTTCAAAGGCCTTTTGATCAATTATTGTGTTAGAAATCAACTGCACAACTGAGATCAACATTCAAGCAAGTAATCCACAACAAGGCAAGCTAGTAGATCATTGTAGAAGTACTAACAAAAGCTATAATGCATATGAAGGCTCAAATTTAGCAACTTGGCTTGTAAAAATTTGCAAGATGAAGTGAATATGAGAAGGCATAGTGGTGCAAGCACAGAAAGGGGAACCAATTAAGGTTGGCATGTAACTCTATGTTGCTTGAATAAACACTCTCCCATGGACACACTTAAGCACACTCTTGGACTTGACACATTTCAACATATCATCTTTATTGAATTCATCTTCAAATTATTACAATTGAATGGACACTCACTCACTCTCACACACACGCATCTATAGGCTTATCACAACACATGAAGATACAAACTCTCATACAATCTCTTTTGGACTTGAAACATCCCTTTGCTATGTTCTTTGAGGACTCAACCCATCGAAATATCTCTCTTTCCAACTTGAAGCCTCTTCACTCTATGACTCTTCTTGGCCCTTTCCCTTGCAATTTCAAATATTCTCTAACATTCTCTACCTTCTGGAGCGTCTCTTCACCTTCTTTAGCCTCTTAGAAACACTCAAGATCCATCCGTTCATTATTCTGGGCCGTTACTTTCTTTTTGCATTCCATACAGACGAAACTGTCACTCAATGCAGTATGAAAATTCGCCAACTTCCGAAAGCCATAACTTTTTCATACGGACTCAAATTGAAATGATGTTTTTATTTTACTTGCATAAATTTTCAAGAGGAATCCAAATATGTAATCAAATTCAAGTTTAGGGAAGGTATTGATGCCCTAATTTGATTTTGCTCCACAACCTATGTGTTTTAGCCCTTCAACGCACACAATGACTTCCTGGATTGTACCAATAATTGAGAAACTCAACCAACTTGCTTTGAACCATGTAGGTTCTTGAAACTAATTATTTTATGATGTGCTTGATGCTACAAAAGTGGAGTATGGGTGTTTCCCATTGGATCATCTCCACCATGCCAAAACAACAAACAAACCAACAAAATCACATGACACACACAACTATTGTTTTTGGTTGGTGCAAGATTGTTTGTAAGCCTTGGATGCTCTTACATCACATAGCTTCACTCTCTTGGAATTTTCCCACATTATACTTATGTTAATCTCTCATTTCATGTGTGTTTGATTCATTTGCTTGATTACTTTCATTCTATGAAACTACTTCACTATTTCAAGAACTTAAGAAAGTATATTAATGACATGTGCATCTGATTACAAGCATAGTACTTGTTCATAACAGCAGATAGAAATATATTTCAGTCATACACAATCAAAAGAATCATCGTACATCTTTACCACACCATTGTCTTGTTGATTGGCAAAGGTCGTGTGTTGGTAGTAGTATGGAAGGGGTATGAAATCTGGTTTATAAACATTGTAGACATGTATGTGAGCATGTACACAATTGCATAATGAAATTTGGTGTACATGGCAGCCGTAGATTATAGATTGGGTGGCATCAAAGTAGGTCTTTCTTGTGGTTTGTGCAGTGGTATTGCTAAAACATTTCATATTTTTGTATCTGCTTCCACATTTGATTATTGGCAATGCAGTGCATATTATTTGGTGGAATAGTACAACCGTGGACAAAGGCTTCCAGAGGTTGATAAAATAAATCAGCAAATCCAAGTGGAAGATAGAGATCTGAGAAATATGGTGCAGCACCTAAAGGACAATAATCAAGAATTGCAAGACACGTTAGGAAGCAATCAATGTTTCATGAAGGAGTTGCAACAAGAGTCTCTTGCAAAAGAGGAGATGTTGCCAAAGTTCCAAGAAGATGGTGAAGCTGTGAAAAGAAGAGAAGAGTCAACCATGCAAAGGAGATCAATCTCTACCAAGGATGCACAAACTCTGACCGAGGTATGCATAGTAAGCACACCACCATATGCTTTTCCTTCTAATCAAGCATTGAATGAGTCCTTTGGTAGTTTTGAGAAGCATACTAGGGGTATGAGCTCTATGTTGCTATTCAAGATGGGTTATGATGGAAAAGGTCCTGGCAAGAATGGTCAAGGAATGAAAAATCCCATAGAGGTTGAGGTATGGCCTCAATATGCAAGATTGGGGTATTTTGGTGGCAAAAAAGAAGTTGGAGAATGATCCAAAGCAAATGAAAAAAGGCAACCTTACAATATAAGGAGCCCAAGCCACTATCTCAACAAAAACAGCCCAAAGAAGGTAATGGCATCACTAGCATTTTTTTGTTTGTGAAATCTAATGAAGAACTGAAGTCTCCAAATAAATAACTACATTCTAAAGAAGCATAAGGTAGCATTGCATCACCTCAAAGAGCCAAAGTAGAGTGTCCGAAGAGAGGACATCAGCTTCATGGAGGAGACGAAAGCACATCACCATTCCATGACTACAAGAATGAATGCAAGGTAACTCCAAAGAGATGACAAGCTTTCAATAAAGGTAAAAACATCAACAAGAGGTGCAGAGAACCTTCAAAGAGAGGGAAATGGCCCAATGGAGAAAGTAGAGCATCAAAACTCCATCAAGCTTGTACAAGCAAGCATAAATGCATCCAAAGAAGGTATGCAAAAGATATGCATTACATTGATTATTTCCATTGTAGAAAACGAGACCATTAGAAAATGAATGTTGGAATCTCTATCCATGTTCATTTTTTGGAATGAGTAACCATTATATGGCCATGTCTTGAAGGCAGAAATTCATCGCCAAGCAAGCCAAACACTTACAAAAATAAATGTGAAGACCACTCTTCAAGTCCTCACGAAGAGCAAGGCAAGAAGAAGTTGTCGTCCAAGAACATGGGCAATAATTATTGCGCTCGTTACAAACATGAGTGAGCATTGGAATGCAAAATGTTGGAAACTTCATCCTTGACTTGACCCAAAGAATCATAGCATCTACAATTAAGAAAGAAGAAGAAATCCAAGCACCTACAAGTCAATAGGCAGCAATAGAAGAAGCAAAGCTCTCCAAAGAAAAAACCATCAACAGGGAACAGCCCATAGAGGTGTCCTCATCACCATTGCAAGTGGGTAAACCGTAATCATGAGAAGTGATTTTTGGATCTTGGATAGAGCATTTGCAAATATGTTGATTTGCATCCACATGTATGAGTAGCATTCACATTGAGTATTACTCAAAACACCTTCAAACAAATGTTGTATGGTTGCATTTGTTGATAGAAGCAAGTAGGGAACTAACTCCGCTTGTATGAGAAAGTATATAAATACTTCACTCATCAATGGTGAGTATCAAGCATCCATCAAGTCCACTTGAAAAGTACAAGTATGGGCAGCCAATGAAATCAACAGGTTGTATCATTTTCAAGATGATATGCAAGTCATAAATGGTTTCGTCACCACTTGTTGTAGCATGCACAAACAAGAGCAATAGAACTAGAAGAGAGGCACTCCAAATTCAGTAAGCATGAATCAAACAAAAATTCATACAAGGACAGAGCAATGGCAGGACAAAATAGGTTGATGAGACCACGAAAACAAATCCTCAAATAGACAAAGTCAGCCATGCATAGTGAGTTCGGCTAGTTACGAACACACATGATAGGTTCAGTTTGGTGTGAACCTGATTTGCAAGGAACAAAAACATACAGGTCTGATCTCAGCTCCATAGAGTTGATGTAGCATATATTTGGGCATCACAATGATGTAAAAGATAGTTTTAAAACTCAGACTGCAAAAGTTTGGAAGCCCAAAATTTTGACTTGGACTCGAGACTTGGCAAAACTCAGCAAATCAAAATATATATATATACACAGACACAAAAAAAAAAAAAAAAACATGCAAAATACTGTTAAAAAGCATGAGAAATGAATTTAGAGAATGCATAGGCATATTTCTATTAGTTTTAGACCAAAACAAGTACAATGCCCATCATAATATCACAGCAGCTGCAAGTTTATTGACAAATCACTTCACAGCAGCCTTGAAATTGTTTAGATATCCTTCCAAGCCATAGCAAGGAAAATATTAGGAAAAATAGAATAAAATTCTGCTGACTTGTGAGTTTTTCTGACATAGTCGCGAAACTCGACGAGTATTTGCCACAAACTCCCATGTTGAGTTCCTAGTGAGTTAGTCGCCGAGGCACTTTGGTCTCATGTACTCGCAAGTCTGGCAAGTACCCTGCAAGTTTTAAAACTATGAAATAGAAGACCGATTTTAACATGTATGTACTATGTAGCATGCCTATGTAAATTGAAAGATTGCGGTATGCAAATATGAAGCTATAATAGATGTGGCAAGATTGTAGAATGCATTTTTAGTTGTTGCATGCATATGAGACATGGTTGCACCAAGTTTTCAATTTTGATTTTGTATGATACCATTGTTATTATGCACATGATGGGCATGTAAAAGCATGCTTATGAACCAAAGAGTTTCTTCCATGGTGGAAGAGAAGTAGCATGACATTTGGTCACAAATAGCAAGGTGAGTAGCACTCCATGAGAAAATTGTCGATTGCATGGGTGTGCAGTTGTACATACACACGACCTTCGTTAAAGACATTTTCTTACATTTGCAATTTGTTGTTCTTTGCCAACTTTCAATTGTAAGACCCAAGATAGGGCAGCTATGCAGAAGAGCTTGTGATTTCAGCGATCCACATAATCAAATGTTTTCATCACTTGTTGTAAGCATGTAAACAGCAAGGAAGGTGTTGTAGCAAATGTCTCCAAAGAGAGAGCATCGCCCTAGCTTACAATAGTTGCAGCAAAGGGGCTAAGAGAATCACCCAAGAAAATAACTACCAGCCTCATCAGTTAAATCCAAGACACCAAAGAGTGCAAAAGCAAGCCTAGACACCAAAGAGTGTAAGAGAAAGGCCTAGACACCAAATAGGGCAAGATGGTCATTTGACATACACTTGAAGGAGTCATGGACTCCAAAACCAATCTAATTTTGCAGGGCACCGGGTTGGACCAGCTAACTCCAAGAGGAAAATCACTTTCACACCATGAGGAGTGAGAAGAAAAAGTATTTTGTATGAGAAGCGAGAAGGTTAGTCCTCGTTTTTTTGTTGATATAGATATTGTGGACCAACCTTTGGATTGGGGAGGTGTGATCCGAATTGTATCTTAAAAACCATCATAGATCAATTCATTGAGATGATCAGTTGTGCTTCATAGTTTGTGTGACTAATGAAGATCTTAAGGCATGCTTTTAACTTCTCTAAGCCAAAATTGGACAAGGCAAAGATGCAGAGTCAGAAGTAGAATGGGGGAATAGGGGCATGGGAGCTCAAGGATGATTCAGATATCTTGGGGCCCACATCATGGAAGAATCAATGGGTGCAACTTGGTACAATTCCGTACAACATAAGACAACTTCACCCAAACAGGCCTATGTAATGTCCCCAAATGAGACGATTTCACAAAAAAGGGGTTTTCCCCTAAATCCCAAAATTCTGAAATTCTGAAAATGAAATCAGCAAACCCTAGTTTGCAATAAATGCTCCAAAAAGTCAATGCCCTAGAAACCCTAGGTGCCACAATGCTAAGGTTTTGTAGACAATTTTCAGTCAATATTTTATCCCAAATTTATCTAAATACTTGCAAAAATGATCAGAAAATAAAATGCATTAAAGAAGTACATTTTTTCTAATTTAATGATATGTTCAAATGCCACTTTATGATGGTTGTAAAAATATAATTTTTCCCCAAAAATACAGCTGTTGTTCATGATATTCTTCCGCTTCAAACCCTTGCCAAAAATTCACAAGTGCTCAAAAATCACAGAAAAATCCAACAAACCTCCTAGGGCATAAAAACGACCAAAAAGTGCCCTCCATGCCAATCACCCAAGTCGCCAAGTGCAGGAAAATTAGCAGAAATTAGAAGAGCGAGAACTTGCCTTTTGCAAGTGAAAAAAACTTCAAAACCTGTCACAAATAATTAAATAATAATCTGAAAATTATTATTTAATTTTCTATCGATTTAAGGCTTCAAACCTTCCACAAAACTCCTCCAAAACCCCACGCCAACATACAAAAAATTAGCAAATAAATTCAAAATATTTAATTTGCATAAATAGACCCAAAGGGGCCTCCAAACCCTCAACCAAACCTCCAAGGTAGTTCATTCCACTTGCAAAAATAGGAAAAATATTAGTCAAATTAATATGCAAGAAATGAGCCTCAAAACCTTCACAAAAACTCCTCAAAGTAAATCGCCTCACTTCTAGGGCAAGTAACAAGATATCCCTAGCAAAGGGACGTCAAAAGACACATTTTTTAGAATGATCAACACCAAAAACCACGAACACCTATTGGGCATGCATCCCAATAGTTTCTTCAAGAATGAAGAACAATTATCAAATTCAGCATGTCCTACATTGTAATCTTCATCTTGTATTTGTATCTTTCAAAGGAAGGCAAACCACCTTGGAAAAATAAATAACATCATAAGCCTTTGCTTGCCCTTTTTAGAATATCTTTTCATTTCCTTGCTTTAGCTCTCATGCTGACATTCTCTTTTTTGAATATAATATTAATTAGTTGCCTTAATAAAATAGTAATTAAAATTATTTTAAGGCAAATAAATTAATAATTAATTCATTTAAGCACTTTAGTGGTAAAAACTACTTTTAACAAATATCATATTAATTAAGTAATAATAGTCTTATAAGAACAAATGATAAAAACCACTATTTTTGGCAATTAATAATTAACAAATAAAATATAACTCCCCAAAAGTATTCCTTTAGTCTATGAAGATGTAGACTAAAGGTCTTCAATACCTGCTTAATCATGATGTGGAAATGGAGACATCATAGCCTACTACGAACTCCCTCAACAAAGGACAAAATAGCAGAATTGAGTATCCAAAGGGACATTAAATAAGTTCTTTTGTCTCTTCATGTAAGAGGCATTTAGAATCCTCTAAATGACTCATTTGCTCATACTTTACCTTACGTTTACCCACTTGAGGTCATCTAAGGGGTTCTGAGAGGGTTCAAAGGGGATTCCAAAGGCCTCAGGATGATTTCTTGAGGTAGAAGATGACTACACAGCTGAGAGCAGCAGTCAAGTATGTTGAATAAGTGCGTAATCCACAAGGCAAGCTAGTAGAGCATTGTACAGGTGCTAGCAAAAGCTAAAATGCATTTAAGGCTCAAATCGAGCATATTGGCTTGTAAAAACTTATAAGATTATAATGGAGATTAGGAGACATGGCTTCACTCTCCTAGAGTTGTCCCACATTGAGTTTCTCCAACGTAAATCCTTGTCTTATTCTCTCTTTTCATGTGTGTTCAATTTATTAACTTGCTTACTTTCATTCCATGCAACTACTTCGCTATCTCAAGCACTTAAGAAAGTAAAAACATGTTCAGCTGATTACAAGTATAGTACTTGTTCATAACAACAATAAAAATATATTTCACTGTTTCAGTCCTATGTAATCTAAAGAATCATCAAACTTCTTTACTACACCATTGTCTTGTTGATTGGGAAAGACCACATGTTGGTAGTAGCATAGAAAGGGCATGAAACCTGGTTAATAATCTTTGTAGGCATGCGAGTATGTACACAATTGCACAATGAATATATGATGTAGTTGCATAATGAATATATGATGTAAATAACTACCATAGAGCTGCAGCAAACATCAATTTGCAGCCTTAATATGTTGATTTTAGTAGCATGGGATATTGGATCAGCACATAAGGAAAATTAAACCCATGTTGGAGAATCGTTCATTGGAGTATCCAAGTTGATTATGGATCATAGGACTTCCAAGGCAACTTGGATACGGTAAGAGAGATGACCTGCTAAATTCACCAAAACCCTTGAAATCCTATCTTCCACAACCAAACATTTGTTCATTTATTTTCAGTTCTTCTACTACGCCTAGGTTCTTTAAGATTGATTTAGGGCATGTCCTTCAAGCAGTAGAGCTCACTGCATCAGTGAAGGTTTGTCTTGTTCTTTTTTTATTGCTTTCCACCCCATCCTCCTTAGCATTAGGCCTTGTTCTGATCTTTGCAATTGCACTTGTCATGTTGAAACTTCCAACATTATGGTAGGTTGTGAGATGTAGACCATATCAAAAATGGAAGAATTCCATAGCTGCAAACATCTCAACCTTAAGAAAATTTGGGATAAATTGCAAGACATGGAAACAAAACAGAATGCTCGTGTGGAGCTGCTGTGCAATCCTATCTGGATAAGAAAGCTGGCTCATGATTTGGTAAATTTACAAACCTAGATTTGCACAAAGTGCAAGTCCAGATGACTCGTAATATTCAGAAAACTGGGATGGACATAAAAACCAGTGTCACCACGATAATGGCTGAGCCAATTATTATATTCAGTAACATGGTAATTCTGCCAGAGAACAGTAAGCCATGTACATCGCAGAGTTCTAATGATGACTGTTAAACAGGGGAACACTGCAGCTGTTCAAAGAGGAGGAGGTTGGTTGCAATCGGTTCAGACATCCATCATCAAGGAGGAACTTATATGACCGGTTCTATTTAATCTGCTCTATAACTTGCTCTTTGTATCTTACAATTAACTTTAGTTGTTTACTCTTTGCTAGTTTGTATACTGGTTTCAGTTGATAATCTGAGAATTGCATCGTTTTGAGCTCTGTTGTTGAAGTATCTTAATGGAAAGGCTTTTTAATGTTCTATGTTTTTTGTACCTCCAAGAGGAACATGAGGGTGCTTGGTTAGGTCCCTTTTTGGTATTTTGACAGTTTTCTAAAATGGCTGTTCCAGTTTTTGTCTGCAACCAGAACCAACACAAGCAAAAGTGACGGTGGAAATTTGATTGAAACAGAAACATGACTTCTTAATTTAACCAAAAAAAATATAATAATAATCGATAAGCCATAATCCAAATCTCCCTCCACAGTAAAGGAAGTCTCGTCCGTTCAAATTAATATATTCTAGTCACCTAAAAGTAATTAGGTTGGGATTTATTCCCAAGAAATATAAACCCTTACCATTAAACCAATGCAGTTGGATTGGCTAGTTCGGGTTTACTCTCGAGCTTCATCATGAAGTCAAAATAGAGGGGTAAAAACTTTGAACAATATATAAGATGAACGGAAACAAACTACCTTCTAAGCTTCCACAAAGGTTTTCATATTCAAAATCGGTTTTTAACTTGGTGGTGACTTAAAAGCGACACATGAATCTTAGCATGCAGGAGTGCTCAAATACTAATGAAGAAATAAAAAATATGTGAGAAGAAAATTCAAGTGCATCATGTGAACAAAATAAATGGGCCGTAAAAAGAAATACTACCTCAAAGAATTCAACCCCACAAGAGATTTTGAAAAAAAAACCTATATAGGAGCAGACATTAAGTGGAAAGCAAAAATGTTGATTGCCCAACTTAGGATGAGCTCTCATCATCTTAGGTGTGAAACGGGTAGAGGATTGGGAGGAGAGAATATGCCTCTTTTGCAACAAAGGCGTGGTGGAGACAGAACGACACTTTCTCCTGGAGTGCGACGATACAAAGATATCCGATACAGTTATGGTGAAACTTTGAAAATCGCCAAACTGGACACCCTGTTTGAAGCGACAACGCTGGGTAATACGGCGAACCTCATGATCAAACTTCACAGCAGAAGGGAAGATCTCAAGAAAGAAGTTCAAAGAACTTAGGGAGCGTTTTGTGGCTGAAGTCCTGTTTTGAAAGGGATGTTTGCGACTGATGGATCCCATAAGCTGCTGCAGTTTCGTGGACGTTATTAAAATCCTTCATTCATTCATTCATCAGTCACTGATTATGTATTGATTCCGAAAAAATGAATTAAACCGAGGATTATTGTAATAAGGGGTGCAGTGAATTATGAAAAAAATCAAAAAGTTGTAAGGTTGTTACCGCGGCAGCTAGGATCAGGAGGGGTTTTTCAATCGGGGCATGAATCGCGTTCAATTGAGCATCAGTCAGCTTCTCTTCGCTCATCCTTCACAGAATTTAATCTCTCGGCAGCAAAATTTGCACCAACATTAGAATTTTCAGGATTTCTCATATGCAATTTCGATGTCTAGCTCAGCCTGGAATGAAGAGCGGGAAGAAGGAAAGGAATTTAAATTAAATTTGAATAAACAAGGCACCTAAAAGCAAATGAATTTGTGTGGGGCTTGCATTTATATTCAGCGGGTTTTACCATATTAAATATAAAATTATGGGGTTGCCTTATACACTCATAGGGTCGTATGATCTATTTTTATTTTTATTTTGTTTTGTTTTTATTTTTATCTTTTTATTTTTTTGGGTTAGGCAACAAGGGTTGGAGGATCCCTCCTCAAAAAATGAAATTACAAATTCGTATTCAAATAAGTAAGTCACGAGTAAATCGAATACCAAAAGATTTTGAAATAAATCAAAGGTTGAATTCGAACACACAAAACTAAAAAGCAAAAAGTAATACACCCACAAAGCACCACTCACGGACCCACTACTCCAGGGGCATCAAGGCCAAAAAAAGGTTGAAAAAACAAATGTTAGGCATCACCATTGCCACTGTCATTCACGAGCTTGTTATCGCCACCACTACTCATACCCACCCCATCACCTCCACCTCCCTAATCTTGTCGGTGCCGCCTACTACCGTTGTCGTTTCACCACCTGCTTCACCACCAACACCTTCAATAGAGACCCTAGCCAACGCAACAGTTTTTGAATTCACGCCCTGGTCAGAAACCACTTTGTCCATACCTATCCCCTGAGTCGAGGTGTGTTTCCACCTCCTTTTTGTTTTACCCCTGGCTTCTCACCCCTATGCCCTTCTAGAGTAGGGATCATCCTCATGCTCTCCAAATGAGCTTGCATATGCACCGAGGTTCTTCTAGGATGGGCCTAGGGCCTACTCCAACTTGAATTCGCTGAGGGAGGGGAGTGTGGGCCCTGTAAAGCTTTGAGAGAAGCTCAATCATTGTAGCTGAGCAAGAGGAGAATTGCCCTATTGGAAATTTAGTCTTTACATGGATTTATCACATGGTAACTCAAATATTTACTATTATGTAAATTATTGTATAGTCAACAAGATAATATGGTCAATAGGTTAGTTAATCGAATATACTGTTGTAAACAAAATATTTCATATTTGAGTTTTGTTACAAGTTGTTGTAACAATTTATTAATATGATATAAGTATTATCAGAAGATTTGTTGGACAGAAGATCTCCATAATTATAAGAAAGAGTTTTTTTGTATATTTATGTTGTGTCGATTGAATGAATAAAAAAGTGAACAATATTATTATGTTAAAAAATTCTCTGTTTTCAACCCCCCTATAATCTTTGTGAGTTAAAGTTATGTGTAAACTTTTTAAAAATACTATTAGTAGTGTCACAACAGGGTTCTCTGATAAAGGGTTAGAAGAAAAAGAAGAGTAGTTGTTTTATACTTTGCTCTTGTGAATGAGAAACCAGTATTGATAAGAGCTCTTCGGATAGTGTGTTTGCAAGTATTATGGTAGTTGTTGAGTTTTTTAGTTTTATAGAATATTTTCTGTAGAAGTGTGTGGTCGTGAGGTTCAGTAAGAGAAATGTTTTATTAGATTTCAAAGGTGAGGTGTGTGGTTGTGCTATGGTTTGAATGTGTGCCCTGGTTTCTTCGTTGTACTCAACTCAACTCACATCATACCCACATCAACACGTGGCCTATGGATATCTATGTTAAAGTGTCTTAGATATTTATAAATTCGTCTAAAAGTTTGGTATGTCAATTACTACATGCTTATAGTCATTTAAATTTCGAGTCACTTTACCTTTTATATGGTCAATGTCATATTTAAAAGTCTTTCATTGTTTTTTAGACCACATTTCTATTTTTTATAAGTATTGTTATAAAGTCTAGTTGTCCCTTTATACACATTTAGTCTTGAGTTATTAGTTTTGTCATGGGTGTATCATTATTTGATTCATGTCAAATAAAATTTGTATAATTAATATGATCAAATAGTTTAAGAGTTTTTATCAATGTTTGTAAAGGTGTCTTTGAGTTTAAATATGTACATTATTTATCTAAATTTTTTAGTTAGGGTTTTTTAATTAGTGTGTGTTGTCATATTAAAAGTTAAAATCAAAACAAAATGAGTTGTGAGTTTAAATTATTTTTTACGTCAATAAAGTGTGTCGATATTATCAAAGTAAAAAGTCTCTCTTGAACGGATGCATTATCAGGTGAACTCGATGTCTTGAGTCATATATGTCAGTTATATGTGTGGGAGAGTCTTGTCTTCAAAAACATGTAAAGGTTGATCTTCAAAACCATAATCATTAACTAAGTAGCCGATGTTGGAGGTTGGATGTATTAGAGTATGGAGGCCATTCAAGTCTCTTGTTAGCCAATAGCAATGGGGCCACTTCTACTTTAGTAGAATGTAATTTCAATTGTGTGGATTTTAGTTTTTTCAGTATGTTGTGAAAATAAGAATAGATGAATATTCATGCTCGTTTGTGAGTATTTTCCATGTAACTCCTTTTGTAGAAACATTGTAGAATGTTGATCAAAATATATTGTAGAAATCATGATGTGAAGGTTTTTGGTAAACCAGGAAAACCAATTGTGAAGGTTTTTGGTAAACCAAGAAAATCAATTGTGTAAGATTTTTGGTGAGCTTACGGAAAACCAATTGTGTAAGATTTTTGGTAAACATGCTAGAAAATCAATTGTGTAAGGTTTTTGGTAAACTTAGAAAACCAATTGTGAAAGGTTATTGATATACATGTAAAACCAATTGGGTAAGGTTTTTGATATAGCCGCAAAAAACCATTAGCGAGTTGATCCTCAGCACACAGAGGTGGCATGTTACAATCGAAGAATGAGATATATTTTACCATATAAAAACTAAGGGGGGGATGTTAAAAATTTAGTTTTTACATAAATTTACCATATGGTAAATAAAGTATTTACTATTATGTAAATTACCATATAGTCAACACAGTCAATAGGTTAGTTAATCGAACATATTATTGTAAACAATTTATTTCATATTTTGGTTTGGTTACAAGTTGTTGTAACAACTCATTAATATGATACGAGTATTATTAGAAGATTCATTGGAGAGAAGATCTCCATGATTATAGGAAAGACTTTTCTTATATATTTGTATTATGTCGATTGAATGAATGAGAGAGTGAATAATATTATTGTGTGGTAAATAATTCTCTATGTTCAAACTTCCTATGATCTTTGTGAGTTAGAGCTTTGTGTAAGCTTTTTAAAAATATTATTACGTCGATGGACAACCACCACCATCGATGTCAGTGGGGAGCATAGGGATCCCACATCCAACAGTGGTATATGACTATCAGATAGTCCTAGACTCTATAATCGGACTTGCAAAGAATCAAGATGAGTAAAAATGTTGTCATACCTATCTAACAAATCTTTGAAGGCTCTAAAGTGGACAAGCTTTGAGTTAGTCAACTCGAGAAAGAAATGAAGATCATAGTCTACCAGATAGAATTACTTGATAGTTGGTTCCAAGCCAACCCAAAAAATTTCTCGAACTAGCCATAGCAAAATAGCCAAGGTCAATTCTTTATCCCTAGATACCTGTAGAAAATTGCTCACAAATGTTGATGCCATCAAGGAATTAAATTTAACACTGCACTTGGTCTTCAAGAAGATAATGCTAACAACCTCTTTGATATCATGAAGAACATCCTCCCTTTGTATGAACAAAACCCACATCAACCTAGCATCTGTTACCCTACCTTCAAATGCCACTTCCCATTTGACAACCATGACTCTGAGTGAGGGCTCGCTTAGAGGAAATTATAACATATGGTCCATCTCACTCTAGAGAATCATTAGCTCATAGTTGGAATGGAATTTCCACACACTACACTTGACCAAGCATGAAAAACCCCGTTGTGTACTCGAGTTGGGAGAAAGAACGTGTGTAATAACCACCAAGGGTGTCGTGGTAGTTCCCACACTTCAACCATGTGCCTCATTGATGGTCCTTTCCTCCCAAAAGCTTTAAACATAGAAAAATCAAAGGGAATTAATTAGTCCATCTTTTCCAATCATTATCATAAATAATCTTCTCCTCCTGGTCGACACCTCTATTGGCCAATTCATCAACCGTTTGATTTGCTTCTTGGAAGCAATGGTTCACTTCCTAATAATTTATAGATCCAAAGCACTCCCACACATGATTTAGAATGTTCTTAATATTCCATGAGTCTACCTTCTTATTCCATGGAGCCTGAATAATAACCATGGAATATCCCTTGATAATGATTCGATCAATACTACACTAGCAGACTAGCTCAATTCCCATGACTAAGGCTTAAACCTTTACTTCATTTTTGGTGCCTGTTGGCCATTTTTGGCCCACATATTAAAATTTTGACTGATTTGAAAAGTTATGGATCCATCAGAGGAACATATAGACCTTGGAAAAGATAAGTGCAAAATCTTTCATTCAACGAAGTCTTTATTAGTTCTTTCTTTCAGATTTTTTGTGTGGATTAAGTGTTCTTTTCTTTCAGGATTTTTTTTGGCTAAGTGTTGATTTATTTTGGACAAAATGTCTGAAGCAAAATGAAAATACCTTTTCCTTCGATAAAATCTTCCAAAAAAGGGTCCTTTGCAAAATTCCTGAAGGTATTCTTTTTGCGAGAAAAGGAATTTTCAAGAAAGCTGAAGGGTCACTTTCTTTTCAAAGAGGACCATTGAAAATTTTCCGAAGGTATTTTTCTAAAATGTAAAGGTTATTTTCAAATGTTGAAGGACTATTTCAATTTTTTTTAAGGGTCACTTTCCCTTCGAAAAAGTTCATTTGCAAAAATGTCGAAGGATCATTTTAGAATTTCCAAAGGACTCTTTCCCTTCGGGAAAGTTCATTATCAAAATTATGAAGGGACACTTTAAAAACCTGAAGGGTACCTTCCCTTCAAAAAGGGACCATTTCCAAATGCCGAAGGGCACTTTCTCTGAAGGGTCTTTTCCTTTAGAAAAAGATGAAGAGTGAATTCCTGCAGACAATTTTCCCATGTGAGATGATGCAAGATTCGAAGCCCGAAGATGTATTTCCTTTGGAATTTCATCTGAGGGAAAATACTAGGGATAAATTTGCAAGCAAGAGGTTCAAAAGAAGCCCACATGAAAGCATTCAAAGAAATCAATGACAGTTGTGTGGATGTCAACTTCAACCATAACAAATATCTGTTGGGATTCAAATATCCTGTGACATTCCTGTAGTCATCAAAGTTGGGCCTCGTCAAGTACCTATTTGCATTCGAAAGAAATCAAAGGACTTGCCAAGACCGTCATGAGCTTGACACTTTTCAAGATACCATGATTGAAGATCAACAATGTAAGGGTAAGCTTAAAAAGTAGTGGGACCAAGCACACTAGTGGCTCACCTTTAATCACTCATTGAGATCCAACAAAGTGAGTTCAATTCAAAAGGTAAAATAACCTAAATGGATAATTAGCCAAGGACAAGTGGTGTAAGCATTTCTAGTTGGTAAGGAGATCAATAATTCATAGGCATCCACATCAGGAAGATCTATAGGGTGAGTCAAGGATCTAAGGTAACTTCTAATGACCAATCAGAGTAAAGGAGAGTCCAAGCAACTGATGGGAGCTAGTAGGTGCAAATTAATGAAGGTTTTTATCCTTTGATATGGCTCTTGCTCTCGACAAATGGCCTCACGATCAAATGCAACATGGTTCAACCTACGTTTCAAAGTATGGAGACTTCATCATTCTTTAGACAAGACATGCAAAGGTGAAAGGAGTATGCCAATTTTTAATGCAAGGACCAACTCAGTCATGCCAAGCAGAGACATCCAGCCACCCATGACATGGCTCCCTCAAAATCCACCCAAGGGTGACTTGAATGTAGGATGGGCTCGAGAAGATTGAGGTGATCTTGAACAACTCATTCCATGGTCAAAGAAGGATGACGGTGGTGATTATAGGGAATTTATGGCTTTCCTCCCAGTTTCTCATGAGTTCCCTTCTTCTCCCAATCCTTTCTATTATAAATAGGGGTTTTTAAGCTAAAAAAGTATCCCTAGACTAGTGAAAAAGTGACTCTGCCAAAATCGCTTTGTAAAAGCTCTTTTAAAGCAATATAAGGAAAGCTTTCTAATTCTAGTTAAAGTCAAGTGTGCATATTTGGATTTTATTTACATAATATATGTTGTTGTTCATCATCTAAAACTTCTCCAATCATCTTGCTTCAATTTTTCTTGGTTTTGTATAGGTTGTGTGGAGTGTCTATACGTTGATCCCTGCTTGGAGTGTTACGGACTCATAGTGTCTCACACAGACCTATCCCTTTCCATCCTTCAAAATGCAAGGTTCCCCTTCGACCTTCACACAAATTTTCATGCCCATGGCCTTGAGGTAGAATTAGGATAGGCTGCGTCTTGGTTGGGTTCATCAGTAGTTGACTAGATTCCAAGACTAAAGTGGATCATTTCTCTTTTGGTGCATCACATCCCTTAGCTTAGATTTTCTCTTTATGTTACCCTCCTATCCCTTTTCTTAGCCAACAATATATTTTAGTGTGGAAAATAAAAGTTTAAGTGAAATATTTGAAGAACTAGCCTCATTAAAAAGCCTAGAGGTTTAACCTACTACAAGATAACCACAACCTGAGGTTGTCCTAATGCTTGTATTTGGGAGTGAGAGAGCTTGAAAAACTCTCCCACAAGGGTGAAATTTTACACTACAATAGTTTTTGGCATGCCTGATAGGACCCACTACCATTTTCATTTCTAATTCTAAGGAAGATTGGTCAAGTTTGATGTTGGTTTGATCAATTTGTAGTAGTGGTAGCTTCAATCTTTCAGTATCTGGTGACTCTGAAGAATACCTAGCTATCTAGTGGAAAAATAGTAGCCATTTTTCATGCCAAATGTAACCACAAGATTAGCTTCTAGAGGTATCCCTTCTAAATTTTTTGAATTGTCTTTGAATTCAGCAAGAAGGTTAAGGTTCACGCATACTCGTCCATACATAGGGCACCATTTTCCTAAACCAGTCATAAGGTATACCTACACGAGAAGATCCTTGTTATCCCCTCTTGATATTATGATTCCCCAAATAGGTTTTGTGGGCTTCAGTGGCCAAAGTCCTTTACATTTGCCACAATATGACCCTATGCTAGTAACAACCCTCAAAAGCATCCCGTATTTCATAGGAGACCATGTTGTAACTCCTACTAAACACATCACAAACATAGCCAATTTTTTTAATATTCATAATGTCACAATAGAAAATGTAGACATTAGGTTATTGGTTGTATCCTTTAAGGGAAAGGCTTTAAATTGGTATAGAGATTTAGCTCCTAACTCGATTCAATCACGAGATCAGCTGGGAACAACCTTATATAAGAGGTTTGCAGATAAGAGTGACCATCTATCACTAGCAGAATAGTTGACCACAATCAAGAGATCTCCTCATGAAGTTATGTAAGACTTCAACACAAGATTCCAAAAGGCTTGGGATAGGATTCCAGCCGCTGTTAGACCATCCCCAAACTTTGCATTCTTATATTATTTGAAGGCTCTAAATAGTGATATAGCAGTAATGATCCAATCCATGGGAGGGGACATATTGTCAAATGCTTATGAGGTTGCTATTAAAGCATAAAATTACTTGGTTTAGGCTGATAAGCTTACTCCTAGACCCCTAATGCCTCTTTTTTTTAGATCATACCACCTCCTACAGTTGTTCCTCCACTTGATGTTATTCTTCCAACTAAAATAATTGTTGTTATACCTTCACCAAAGTAAGAGAAGGCCTCCACCAGTGGATCTAATGACTCCCAAGAGTAAAAGAACTACTTAGAATTGAAGAGCATGCTATAATCCTTGGGGAATAATGTGGTTAGCATCAAGAGACAACAAGCTTATAACAAGCCATATCAAGCTCCATATCAGCCTCAATAGCAGTCTTATCAAGAAAATAAGCCACCCTACAAAGGAAGTTTCCAAGGACGAGGGTAGCCTAACTATGCTAGATAACACAATTATAATCCAAATGCTACAGGCCCTTCCTATTCCTTGGTTCCTATTCAAAACAATATGGCTCAAGAGGATGAAGGGATAATGACTTAGAATAAATCTTTTGGGTAATCCATTGTCCCAACTAATGGTTCTAACCAAGATTTCACTGACCAATGGCATCAGGCTGTTGCTTATGGGTACAATCAAGCTCTTATGGCTCAAAGCATGGAGATCCCCGTGATGACAAAGCTAGAGTAGCCTCCATAAGAACAAGGACCAGATTAGGTATCAAACCAATAGGAAGCTACAATGGTTATTAGTGAGCAAGAAGAGTGTTATGCATCCAATCAGCCAGCCATCCCCAGTCTAGTTCACATCCCAGTCTCAGCAAATACAAGATTCAAAAGAAGGAATATGGGTGACAATTAAGAAGCATTCATAGGGCCTCCTATCACCACTCCTTCATTGTCCAAGCTAGCAACAATAGCTCCCAAAACCTAGGCAAAGGTTGGTGGTACACCAATCAACATTGTTGAACAAATGAAGAAATCCAACGTGAGTATACCAATGTGGGACATGCTTTCCATGATTGGTCAAATGGACATCCTTCAAGAAGGTTTGTCCAAAATAAGTGTTACAAAAATTGTAGATAAAAACCAAGTAAGGAAACTAAGGTTCTCACTAATGTAACACAAGGTCCTTTGGGAGAAAGGTTAGGTAGTGTAGCCAAACCCCCTCCATTATACATTTCATTAATTATCAGTGATTCCTTGGTGCACAATTTCTTGGTAGATAGTGGGGCTAGCACTTCAGTCATGCCAAAGTCTATAGCTGATCAACTAAACCTTAATTATGAACCGTTTACCAAGGGAGTCATGTAGCTTGATATTTCTTCCACAAAGCCATCGGGTATCATCAAGGAATTGAGCTTGACCCTGCATGCTTGTCCTAGTGTTTTGATGGTATAAGATGTGTTGATCCTTGATGTCACCCCTCACTTTGCATTGTGTCTTTCTAGATAATTCACAACCAAAATTGGGGGTTACCTTGTAGCATATTAGTCCTACATGACATTCAAAACAAGGTATGGGACTAAAGTATTAGTCAAGGCTGAACCCATGGCACAATTCCACATTGAACCCCATCAACCATATAACATAAACCTCACTTATACTATCCTTGATGAGGATGAGTTTACAATTGGTCAAAAATTGAATACTCATCCTGAGGAGGTTGTAGACTTGTTCTTCGATGAGCTATGGGGGGATAATCAATTTCTCAACCCTTTGGAAGGTGTTGAAGAAAGAGACATGGGTGTCTATTTGTTGCTTGAATAAAATCAACTCATACCTTCCCTCATTGGACCTAAAGAAGACCTCAATGGTATGTGGAAGTTATTTTTTGATGGTTTAAGGAGAAAAAATGAAGTGGGTGTAGGGGCAATGTTGGTTTCCCCTTCAGGTAATAAGCTTTTCTCTTCCTATAGGTTCCATTTTAATTGTTCTTCAAATGCAACATAATATAAATGCTTGATCTGTGGTCTCCAATGGGCATATAAAAGAGGAATTAAAATGTTGTAAGCATATGAAGATAGTGAGCTTATAGTGAACCAGGTCAGAGGCTTGAACATTACAAAGAATCCTTTGATGAGGTCCTACAAAAATAAAGTGTGGGACCTAATTGAAGATTTTGAAGCCTTCAACATTCAAGTTATGCCAAGAAATCAGAACTAGCATGCTGATAGGTTAGCAGCCGTGGGAGCTCAGTTTAACATCCCAAGTGAGCTAAAAGAGGCCAGGGTTCAACCACATGTCAAAGTGGTCGTGAAGCCATCAGTGCCAGATAATGAAGCCCACTAGTAGGTCTTTGAAAGTGACAAACAAATTGCTTGTTTTTTATAGCAAGAAACTGAGTTATCCTCCACCAACTAAGGTAAGTTATATCATCATTATGAAGATCAAATTGTTCAACTAAGGTATAACAAACTTCCTAAGGGATTGGTTACACTTGAAGCCCTTTTCCATGAGGGAGACTCTGTAAAAAAGAAAAGCAGTATTGTCCACCAATGAAGAAAACTATGAGAGAGTCTTTATCTTCAAAGATAAGCTTTTCAAGCTCAGGAAGGTAAGCAACAAGGCATGATTTCATAGCACTTTGTCAAGAATATGCAGACATTTTTGCTTGGGAATATAGTGACCTAAAAGGTTTTGATCCAAAGTTAGCCCATCATACTATAGAATTAGAGGCCAATGCTAAGCATGTAAGGCAAACGCAAAAGCCCATAAACTCCAAGATAGTAGAGCTTATGAGGAAATATATAACCAATTTTATCAAATCCAAAATCATCTTTCCCATCAAACACTCGTCATGGGTAGCTAATTTGGTGCCTATAAGGAAGAAGAGTGGGGAGATTAGGCTGTGTGTTGACTTCAAAGATTTGAACAAAGTCTCTTTGAAAGATCACTACCCTCTACCATCCATGGAGTAGCTTCTTCAAATAGTTGTAAGTTCAAAATGCTTTTCTCTGTTGGATGAATATTCAAGTTACAACAAAGTATGGGTAAAAGAGGAGGATCGGTACAAGACTACCTTCACCACCAAATGGGGCATGTATGCATACCAAAAGATGCCCTTCGGTTTGTCAAATTCTAGCACAAATTTCCAAAGAGCCATGGACATGAATTTCTAAAGGCTATTGAATCAAATGGTGCTGGTATACTTGGATGACATCATGTTTTTTGCCAAGAATGCCAATGAACACATGGACCACCTAAAGGCAAGTTGTTGGGCCACATCATTTCTAAGGAAGGGTTGTCCATTGATCCTGAAAGGGTAGATGCCATCTTAGCTCTCTCTCTCCCCAAGCATAAGAAAGGATTTAAAAGCTTCCTACACAAAATAATTTTTTTAAGAAGGTTCATACTGGGTTTTGCAAGCTTGGTTAAGCCTAATACTACCATGTTAAAGAAGAGTCAGGGTTTTTCTTGGTCAAGAGAAGGAAAAGATGCTTTTGAGGCCATCAAATAAGCCATTTCCCAAGCACCCTTACTCATAAATCCTGATTTCTCAAGGGATTTCATGTTGTACACCTTTGCCAATGTTGATAGTTTGTCAGCTATGCTGACACAAAATAATGGTGAGGGAATGGAGTAGTTGATTGCCTTCTTTAGACAAGGGTTAGAAAGATATGAAGTAAGGTACACCTTCATAGAGAATCAAATCCTTGCAGGAGTGAAGAGTCTTAAGAAGTTTAAACCAATGCTCTCCAACAATAATATTTATCTCATGGTGCCCGATCTTGAAGTTAGGGATTTCCTCTTTAACAAAGATATGAATGAGAAAAGAGATGGCTAGATCACAAAAATCATGGAGTTTGACATGGAAATCAAAGTAACCAAGTTGGTCAGAGGTAGAGGTTTGAGTGAACACATGGCGGAAGATCTTCAAATGGACAAAGAAGTTGCCATGGTGTTTCCAGACAACTCATAGGTAGAGGCACCTTTACTTCATAAGAACTGGCTCCATGATATGACACCTTTTTTGATAATAGGAGAATGTCACATGGGTATGGACAAGGCAAAAAGAATGTATTTCAAACTTCAATCCATACCTTATGCATTGGTTGATTGGGTTTTTTTTAGGAAAGACCTCAATGGAGTGCTCCTAAGGTGTATAGATAATGACCAAGTGGCCAAGGTTTTGGAGCATTTCCATGATGGACCTGTAGGAGGTCATTTTGCACCTAAGACTATAACAACAAAGATACTGAGGGCTGGTTATTAGTGGCCCAACCTCTTAAAATACGCTTATGCATGGGTGAGAAAGTGTTAGAAATGTGCCCTCTTTATGGGTAAGTAAATATTAGCATCTTTTCCTCTCAACCTGATTCAGGTAGAGGAACTATTCATGCAGTGGGGTTTGGATTTCATTGGAGTGATCAACCCTCCATCAAGTGCAAGGCATAAGTGGGTACTTACCACAACTGACTACTTCACCAGATAGGTGGAAGCCATTACACTAAAGGAAGATAATGAAAGTGCAGTCCTAGACTTCTATGACAACATCGTGACTAGGTTTGGTGTTCCATCAATTATTATTTCCAATAATGCATTGGCTTTCATTAGTATAAAAACAAGTGAATAGGATCTCAAGATGGGCATCTACCTCAACCCCTTTTCCAATTATTATCCTCAAGGAAATGGATTGGATGAGTCCCTAAATAAGAATTTGTTGAGAATCATTAGGAGAACTATGGAAGAGAACTAGAGGACATGCACACTAAATTAAAGATAGCCTTGTGGGCTGACAAGGTGACTCCTAAAGCTATCATCAACAATTCTCCTTATGTTTTAGTATATGAAAGGGAAGCCAAGTATCCTGTTTCCCTTAAGCTTCCTGCATTAGAAGTAGCCCATCAACTAGAGTTGATGGAAGATGAGCCCATGAATGTGAGATTGGCAGAACTCATAGAACTTGAGGAAACAAGAGACCTTGTAATGAAGACACTAGAGTCACATCAAGCTCAAGTCAAGAAATATTTTGACAGGAGAGCCACAATAAGGAACTTCAATGAAGGAGACCTATTTCTTAGATAGGATTCAAATAGGACCAAGCCAAGTAACCATATTAAGTTTGGCATCTTATGTAGTGGCCCTTATTTGATCCATAGATGCAAACAACATAATAATTTCTAGCTCAACCAACTAGATGGAGAGGTATTACCCATTCCAATCAATGGGATTCATCTAAAGCCTTGATTTTAAAAGAGTTTACAACCATTGTATATATTATGTATGTTTTGTTTAGTTCTTATTTTATTCTAAGTGCCTTATGCCATCCCTTTCAATTGTGTGTTTCCCTTCCCTAAGTGCCTTAGGCAAAATTTGCTTTGTTCTGGTTGCTTCAAGGTGAATTTCCAAATAGAGTCAGAAGTGCCCAAATAAAGTAGTGACTCCATGCCCAATGGGTTGGATGAAGCAATGAGTTGGGTTCTTCAAGCATAGCAAGCATGCTTCCCTATGAGTTACCATCAATGTTGGCCATTTTTGGCCCACATACTAAAATTTTGACTAATTTTAAAAGCTATGAACTCCATCATAAAAGCTATGGACTTCATTAGAAGAACATACGGACCTTGGAAAAGCTAAGTGTAAAATATTTTATTCAATGAAGTCTTTACTGGCTCTTTCTTTTAGATTTTTTCCGTGGACTAAGTGTTCTTTTCTTTTGGGGCTCTTTTTGGCTAAGTGTTGATTTATTTTAGATAATTTGTCTGAGATAATGTTTTTTGAAGGGATAATTCTTTCAGATAAAATATCTGAAGCAAAACGAAAAGACTTTTTCCTTCGAGAAAATTGTCCAAGATAATTTTCTCGATGGGTAACTCTTCAATAAAAGGGTCCTTTGCAAAATTCTCTAAGGCATTATTTTCATGAGAAAAAGATTTTTCAAGAAAGCCAAAGGGTCACTTTCTTTTCAAAGAGGACCATTGTAACTTATTTGAAGTTATTTTTTTAAAAGACAAAGGTCATTTTCCAATGTCGAAGGGCCATTTCAATTTTGTTGAAGGGTCACTTTCCCTTAAAAAAATTCATTTGCAAAAATGTCAAAGGATTATTTTTGAATTTTTGAAGGGCTCTTTCCCTTTGGGAAAGTTCATTGTCAAAATTTTGAAGGGACATTATAAAAACCCAAAGGATACCTTCCATTTGAAAAGGGACCATTTCCAAATGTCGAAGGGCACTTTCTCTGAAGGGTCTTTTCCTTTCGGAAAAGATGAAGAGATGATTCCTACAAATAATTTATCCATGGGAGATGATGAAATTTTCGAAGCCCGAAGATATATTTTCTTTAGACTTTCATTGAAAGAAAAATACAAAGGATAAAGTCGCAAGCAAGAAGTCCAAAAGAAAGAATATCACAAGAAAGCATTCGAAGAAATAAATGATAGTTGCACAGATGTCAACTTCAACCATAACAAATAGCCATTTGGGATTCAAATATCTCATGACATTCTTGTAACCATAAAAGTTGGGCCTAATCAAGTAGTTGTTTGCATTCAAAATAAATCTAAGGACTTGCCAAGACTGCCATGAGCTTGACACTTATCAAGATCCCATGATCAAAGATCGATGATGCAAGGGTAAGCTTAAAAAGTAGTGGGACCAAGCACACTAGTGGCTCACCTTTAATCACTCATTGAGATCTAACGGAGCTAGTTCAATTCAAAAAGTCAAATAACCTAAAGGGAAAATTATCTAAGGACAAGTGGCATAAGCATTTCGAACTGGCAGGGAGATCGATGATTCATGAGCATCTATGTTAGGATGATCTACGAGGTGAATCAAGGATCTGAGGCAACTTCTAATGACCAATTAGAGTAAAGGAGAGTCTAAGAGACTAACAAGAGCTAGTAGGTTCAAATTAATGAAGGTTTTTATCCTTGGATATGTTTCTCGCTCTCAACGAATGGCTACATGATCAAATATAGCATGGTTTAGCCTAAGTTTCAAAGTATGGAGATTTTATCCTTCTTTAAATAAGACTCGTGAAGGTGAAAGGAGTATATTGATTTTTAATGTAGGGACCAACTCAGTCACACCAAGTAGAGACATCCAACGACCTTTGACATGGCTCCCTCAAAATCCACCCAAGGGTGACTTGAATGTAGGATGGGCTCTAGAAGATTGGGGTGACTCTAAATGAATCACTCCATTGTCAAAGAAGGATGATGATGGTGATTTTAGGTAATTTATAGATTCCCTCCTAGTTTCCCATGAGTTCCCTTCTTCTCCCAGCCTTTTCTATTATAAACAGGGGCCTTTGAGCCCAAAAACTATCCCTAGACTGGTGAAAAAGTGACTCTACCAAAATCACTTTGTAAAAACTCTTTTGAAGTAATATAAGGAAAGCTTTTTGATTTTGGTTAAAGTCAAGTGTGCATATTTGGATTTTATTTATAGAATGTATGTTTCTATTCATCATCTGTAACTTTTCCAAGCATCTTACTTCGATTTTTCTTGGTTCTATGCAAGTTGTGTGAATTGTCCAGATGTTGATCCCTCTTTGGAGTGTTATAGACTCATAGTGTCTCATATAGACCTATCCCTTTCCATCCTTAAAAACACAGGGTTCCCCTTCGACCTTCACACAAATTTTCATGCCCATGGCTTTGAGGTAGAATCAGGATAGTCTGCATCCTAGTTGGGTTCATTAGTAGTTGACTAGATTCCTAGACTGAAGTGGATCATTTATTTTTTAGTGCATCACCTCCCTTAGCTTAGATTTCCTCTTGATGTTACCCTCTTATCCCTTTTCTTAGCCAGAAATAGATTTTAGTGTTAGAAATAAGAGATGAAGTGAAATATCTAAGGAACTGGCCTCGTTAAAAAGCCTAGAGGTTCAACCTCACTACAAGATACCCACAACCTAAGGTTGTCCCAATGCTTGTGGCTGGGAGTGAGAGAGCCTAAAAAACTCTCCCACAAGGATCCAATTCTACAATAGAACAATGCCATATATCAATTTTCTAGAGGCCACTCAAATAAGTGATCCAACACAATCCTGAATAACAAAGCTATCAACAAAGGTACTTGGGTTCCCCCTAACAAAACTGTCAAAGTTAAGTTTAAATAGTCATGAGGGAGGTGACTTCTAATCCATCCTCCCAACATGTTTTTGAGCATATATCGATAAATCTGAGCCATTAACAGGTTTTTTATTATTTTTATTTTTGTTGGGTTCAATGAATTATTATCACAACATTTTATAACGACAGACAAATGTTTATGTAAGAATATATTTTTTATCTTGCTAAGGTAGGTTTTATACATTTCAAATTTGTTATTAGTGGCTTTTTATTACTAATCATGGTGTAGCATTTGTCGAATATAAAGTTAATGATATAGTTTGGTTAAGAATTTAACAAAAAAAGTTATTTATCTCAATTAAAAAATAATTTTTTAACTATACAAGTCTATTTTTAATTAACAAAAAATAGTTTTTTTCCTTTTGTTCGAACAAGCCCCACCACATGGAAAAAAGCATAGTTAAATTATAGTTTTTGAAAAAAAATGTTTAAAGAAAGGTATGCTTCTTTGCCACTATTTTCAATAGTAATGGGCTTGTCAATTCATGGTCACAATAAAAAGTCATTGCTAGATACATTAGCATGGTTTTTTGTGATTAATGCATTTACCATATTTAATGTATCTTAGTGATTGAATTTTTTCCCCTTGTTCATGAGAGCATTGTCTCAAGCCTCACTCACATCAACACAATCTAAAATAATAGTGTATGAGTTAAGAGCATCCTTTCCACTAAAAGCTTAAATTTACTAGAGGTCAACATAGTTGGGTTTAATGGTTGAAGTAATTTTAAGTTTGTTTATTTTTATAGTGTATAATGTTCAAAGGTTTTACCCCCCCACTTTTTGTAGTGGAAAAAACTCTTGCTATGATTGGATTACAAACTATGCATAAATATTAACTGGAATTTTGTATGAAATCAAAGGAGATGTTATTGTAATTGGCCATTATTACGATGGGTTTGCATTGTTAGTGTTGTCTGGACTTCATGTTTGTCAATTCCATGTATGTTTTTTTTTGTGTGTCTTATAAATAACAACATGATTTAGTTAAAGTTTTGGGAATGTTATAGATAGTGATAATTGCATTTATGGTTGTTTAGTCATTGTCATGGCATTTACTTTATTCATCATGTGTTATAATTTTTATATTTGTTTAATATTTGTGAGAACGATCTTGTCTATTGTGTGAAATGAACCTTGAATTTTGTTTGGTGGTTTGTATTTGCTAATATGACTAAGAATATCAACCACACACCTATCATAATTTGGTAGCATTGATATCAAATAGGCAATGAAGTCACAAAATTGATGTTTTATCTTTGTCTAGATCTAAATACCTTCATTTTTAGTGTATCAAACCACATTTTAATGGTGAGATCTTATGTAATATCATATGAAAACTTTGGAAATAATTGTAAGATGGGGTGATGAAGCCACATAGTGTGTATTTTATTCTCATGCTATCTTCATTGAATTCCATTAATTCTTTGAGAATCTTGGTTTCACACGTCACAATATATCGGCCTTGATGTTACAAAGGCCATGACATTGGAATACCCTAGTTTAATTTTCATCTAGACTTGAATACCTTTTTATGTTTTGGTGTATCATAGGCAGGTGGTGAAGTTCTGTGTAATATTTCAAGAAAACATGGGGAAATCATTGTCAAGCCATTAGATAATAGTGTCATGTAGTGTCCATTTTGCTCTTAGGTTATCCTCAACAAACTTCATGAGTTTGTTAAGAATATTTACCACACATGTCACAATATTATGTGTAATATCCCCCTTTTTGGCATGGCTTGTTTATGGACCCTTAACTTGGCTTGTTCCCTTAAGGCTAAGGGAAAGAAAGAGAAGGGAATGTTGAGGGCACTATCTTTTGAGAAAAAAGGTGAAAAGTACTTGAGTATTTTAATTTTCAATTGAGTTTTGTAAAAAAGTACTTTTTATTTAATTTTCACTTAACTAGGGTAATTTTAAAGGTCATGAGAGCCCAAAACCTCAAAAAGAAGTTTTAAAAGATAAAGTTGTTCATGTTTCAAAAGACACATCCCTCCAACTTGTGTGCCACCCTTGGGGGATGATTATAAAAAGCAATTGAGGATTCATTTGGAAAGTTATGCAGAATATTGATATTGAGTTATTAATCAAGTATGTCAAGCTTATTCATGACATCTTGAAAACCTTCAAGAGTGTCAAGGGTTTGTGGATAAAAACCTCCATTCCTATTTCTTGGGCATATCTATTCAAGGGGTATAATTAATCTTCAAAATCACATGTTTGCGTGTAAGTGGAAAGCAAATCCATTTGCCTAAGGGAATTAAAATTTGGTAAAGATGTATGAAGTCTAAAATTTTTTCTTTACAATTTTTTGAGTTTACAAAACAAGTCCAACTGTCTAAGAGAATTAAAATTTGGCACTTTAAGGGCACACTACAACCCATATTGGGGAAAATACATACCATGTTATGTTTTGAAATTTACCACACATGAAAATCTAATTTTAAAGTGCATGTATAATAGTATGTGGAAGTCCAAATATTTAATTTTTTGGATAAATTCTAGCTAACGGTATATTTTGGAAATGTTTATAAGGAAGCACGTTTTTAGCCTAATCAAGCATGGGAGGTATAATTCCATATTGGGAGTTGGTGGAGGCTTTTGTTTGATCAATTCAATATTCTTCCTATGCACAATGGAAGTGATAAAAGGAAGGCAAAAAGGAAGGGCATACCACATGTTCTAAGGCACACTCAAGAAAGTTTGCATCTACGTACCATTTGGACTCAAGGTATGTTTTATGATGAGATCATACTTATTTCTAAATTTTGGGAACATCTTGTGAGGGCACATTAATCACCATGAGAGCCTACATCAAAAGCAAACAAGCAAAGCATGTTTTATTTCTTTAGGGTTATGAGGAGTTCTTGGAAGATTATAATGACACCTTGAGCCCAAGGGGGAAACCACTAAGATACATGTTTAGCAAGTTGAGAGTTTAAGTTGGAGCTTCATTTTAGTAGGAATCCATTTCAATGTGTAAGTGCATTATGAAGAATATGGGGACAACCCCATGGCTTTTAAAATTACCTGAGGATAAGCAATTTTGGGTGGGGAAGGCTATAATGTTCCCGTTTTTGGCATAGCTTGCTTATAGACCCTTAGATTGGTTTTTTCCCACAAGGCTAAGGGAAAGAAAGAGAAGGGAGCATTGAGGGGGATATCCTTTGAGCAAAAAGGTGAAAAGTACTTAAGCATTTTAATTTTTAGTTGAGTTATGCAAAAAGGTACGTTTTATATATTTTTCACTTAATTAGGGGACCATTAAGGTTCATGAGAGCCTAAACACTAAAAAAGAGTTTAAAAAGATAAAGTTGCTTATATTTCAAAAGACACATCCCTCCAAATTTGGCACCACCCTTGAGTGATGATTATAAAAAGTAATTGAGAATTCATTTGTAAGGTTATTTTAAATATTGATATTGAATTATTAATCAAGTATGTCAAGCTTATTCATCACATTTTGAGGATGAAAACCTTCAGGAGTGTTAAGGGTTTGGGGATGAAAACCTCCATTCTTACTTTTTGGGTAGCTCTATTCAAGGGATATAGTTGAGCTTCAAAATTGCATGTTCGCATGCAAGTGAATCTACAAGGGTGTTTTTAGACACCACCTTTATCGAGGAATATTTTAAACCATATAAAGAGCTAGTTTTTGTAGAAATTATAGGTCATTAGAGAGTGGCAACTTTTATTAGGAGCTTGCTTATGGAGTTTAGAGCCATTCCCTTAGGTGGTGAATTGTTTGAGCAAAGAAGAAGACCCCTATTGAGAGGGTTGCACCACACGAAGACCCTTGAGGGTTTTAAGAATCAATTGATGAATTTATTTTACTTGGGTGACTTGCCTAGGGTATCATAAGAGGCCATTTTGGTGGTCAATTGGTGGGATAAAATATTCTAAAATATTTTGTATCTGAGGTGGGGTGAACCATTTTGAGGAGATAGTGAACCATTTTGGAGGGCTTTTAGACTCCAATTTGGTAAGGTAAGTGAGATAAAATATTCTAAAATATTTTATATTTATTTGAGGTTGGGATGAATCAGCTTGAGGAGATAGTGAACCTTTTTAGAGGGCTTTTAGACTCCAATTTAACAAGGTAAATTTATAGTATTATTTTTGATTTATTTGGTAATAAATCACAAGGGTTTGAAGGATTTTTTGAGGGTTAAAGGAAGGGTATGAATTGTATAAACTTGCCATTAATTTATGAGTAAGACGATTCACTTAGAGGAAGTGTGGCAAGGGTTTTGGGTGTCTTGATTGGCCCAAACAATTGGGCAATTACTATTACAAATATTGGTGTAATTTATAACTTATTTCCAACAAGTTTGTTAGGGTTATAAGTATGATTTTTTGAATTATTTAATGCTAATTAGTCCTAATTTTTGGTGACTTGGATTGGAGAAGGTTTGATCATGTTTGAGGTCATAACTTTGGATAATTTCTATTTGATATGCATGTTCGAATTTATCTGAACTTTGTCTTCAGTTGTGGAGTGTTTTTGAGTAGGATTTGGTGATAGAAAGAAGACATTAAAACTGGTTTGGTGGTGTTGAGGGTTTGGGAGTGGAAAACATATAAATTCAATTTTCTTCTTCATGCCGGTAAGAGCCATTGTTGGCTAGCTTCAGAAGGTATTTTTATAATATATTGTTGAGTGATTGGAGGTGTGAAAATTTTAGTTTGGTGGTACAAATACAATAGTTAGAGTTTTCTTTTTATTTATAAAATTAAAATTTTATCTTAGATTTGTTTAAGGATTGTTGGAAAACCCTCTTTTGTATTGTTATCCTAATTTGGGGACATTACATTGTGACCTTGATGTCACAAAGACCACAAAATCACAAAACTCAATTGTTATCTCTATTTAGTCTGAATACATTTTTACGTTTTGGTGAATCACATCCACATGATGAAATTCTATGTAATATAAAGAGAGAACATGTGGCAATCATCATGGGGACACGAGTTCATGGAATCACATAGTGTATATTTTTTTTATTAGGATCCCCTTAACTAACTTTTGTGAGTTAGTTGAACATTGAATTTAATTTTTATTCACACATGGACACTTTCTCCTACACATAACACACAAATAAAAAACAAAGAATAAAATAAATGGTATATGTTTAGTGAATTTGTCATTATTAATATGGAGGAGAAATGTTAATCCATACTTTATGGGTTATTTTTAGATATTTCTTATTTGAGACCAAAGACAACTAATTTACTCATTGTTGTTTTTTGTTTAGCATGGGTAGTAAATTTTTTTCCTAGTAGTGTTTCCTAAACCAAACCCACTTAATAAAAACATTATGCATTAGAAGAGCCTATTTGTCTATCTTTTGTTTCCCTTCTATTTTATATTTTTCCCTGGATTTAAAAAATACCATATAAAAAAATATCTATAAAAGATTAAAAAATAAACTAGTCGTGCACCCCTATAAATGTAGATAAGTATAGATCGGGTAAAAAAATGACAAACTATTGACAATGCATTTATCCATCATCATCTTTATAAATGCTTTTGTTCAAGTATATTTTCAATAGTTGTTTGTTTGTTACATTTATTGTTTTGTTGCATTTTTGATACACTTTTATTGAAATTTGAAATGACATAATTGAGCATTTCCTGAATTGTTTGCACATAGGGAATCTTGATGCATTGGTTTCTTAGTAATTATAATTAGAACCTGGTATGCTTTACACTTTGCATAAGATTCATGCTGGCCCCAAATTTTGGGCACATATAGGATTACACATTTTTTTTGTGGAACATTCAAAGGATGCACACATCTAGGAAACCTAATATGTGAATGTTGTGGGCACAAGACAGGCAAAACAAATAAAGCCCCAATTTTGATGAAGTTGAGTATAAAACTAATAGGATTAACAACATACAAGGATGGGTTTGCATAGATGTACCAAAAAACTTGAGAATTCTCATAATTACGGATTGACCAAGACTTGGAATGCACTAATGGTGACAAAATGGTCAATGTAGAACAAATATCACAGTGAATGGGAAGGAGGTTATGTAAACCATAAATCATGAAATAAGGAGCACCACATTGAGAGGTTATCAAAGAATGAGTCATATAATATGCAACATTAAGATAAACTATTGGAGAAAAGGACTCGAGGGGATCTAACGTGACATGGCATCAACATAAGAAGTTAAGTAAACCATTCATTATAAAATAATTTGGATACTATTAATTATAAAAGTAGTTGTGAATCCTATGGGGCACACATTGATTCTTTGTAACCACAAGGTGTTAGATTAAGCCTATAAAATCCCATCTTATTTCTTACACTAGGTTGTTAATACTAGTGATAAGTTATTATGTTGTGAAACTATTGATACATGTCTTATGTTCTATTGAATAGCTGGTGATTTGAGAGCATGCATGAAAATTTGAAATTAATGGGAAGAGATATAAGCTTGTCTAATGATTATTATCTTTAAATTTATGGACTTTAGTGGTGTTTATGTTTAGTTTAGTTATGGTTTATGAATATCATCTAATCAATTATCAAAGTGTCAAAATTATGGTCTGTGATATGTTATACGAGCAATGTAATATTCACATATGTTATGAATACAAAATTATTGGTTTGTGATTGTATGCAATAAAGTAAACATTGTTATCAGTATCAAATATTCTTGCAATTAACCCAATAATGACTCGATGATGTCTTTGCACTTTGAGTAAGCGCATAATTTCAATTGTGAGGTATACCATCATAGTGAGCATTAAGTGTTAGTAGAAACATGAGTGGATCAAAAATCATTGTTAGGCACAATTTTATCCAATATTTGTGTTTTATTTCTAGTATGCAGTTAAACTAGTTGTGGAAGATGGTGTGCAGAGAAGATTTATCAATCCTCATTGGAAATTATTTATAGGTGGTTATAGGATTTATTGTGAAAATTTATGGTGAATCATCCCAACCTCAAAAATAAAAATCCTAAGGTGTGAGTAGAAGAAAATATACACAAACCTCTATATGAAGTCTTTTATGTGAGCTACGTATACACTTGTATGCATGGTTAGCCGCATATGTTATGGACTATAGTGGAAACTACAACAAAAATACCCTTGGATAGAAACACAAATTGAGAAATTATTCCACATTGATACAATTCGGACCAAAGCCATACATGTGTGGTGGAGGGTCATGCTAAACATATACCTATTAGAGTTCATAGTGTCTACATATTCTTGTTTGAAAGAAGTGGAACACCAATTTTTACGTGAGTTGGAAGGGTCCTACATAGAAAAATTGACTTTGGAAATCAAGAAACTAATGTTAGTTCTTAGTATTGAAAACATACCCATGATAAGCTAAACCTTTAAGCACATGAGATGAGCATATGGTACAAGATGGGTTGACAAGGTTTGTTTGGAGTGTTAGTGAAGGGAATTGATCTGGGAGAAATTCAACATGGAAAGATCAAATACTCATGAACTCAGTGAGCAAAAAATGATAAGAAATGGAAAATAGTGATTGCCACCATATATCTTATAAATAGGGATATTTGAGTCAAGGGGATGCTATGAATACCTACTTAGGATGACAAGGGCATTAAGACAATTATCACACAGAGGAGATGCACTCTAAATGGCAAGACATACTCACCGATGAATTGAAAAACATTATGGAAGGGATGGTTGGTGTGACTTGGAAACCTATAAACATGTAAAATTAGAAGTAGAAGAGGCACCCACCTATCATTTACCTAAAGCACAAAATCTTGTTTTATGCACAAATGGAAAGAACTGATGGGAATCAGGTGGATTTCTCTTGAATAATAAAGTTTAAGAGGAAAGAGGTAGAAAAGAATGTCTTGCAGTAACTAGTACATTAAAAACCTATATGATCGTAGTTTCATCACCAAAAAAATCATATAGCCAAGATATGTTTGGCATGCCATGCCCATGAGAGTGGTAATCTACCTACTCAAGTGAGTAATAATGTACAAAGAGGAACAATGGTTGTAGATTCAGTTGTAGCCAACCCAAGTACTAAATTAACTTCATTGCAACCCAGTGTTGGGGTTAGAGGAAATGTGTCTAGATTAGAAGGAAGTGTTGGTGGCATAAGTAGAGGTAATACTAGAGGTATCTAGAGTTTGAGTTTATAGTCAATGATTGGTGTACCAGTTGCACCAATAGCATAACCCTTTACTCAACACTTTATCTATGAGATGTCATTAAGTCTGCCTAAATATAGAGGAGTGGCAAATGCCACCAAGAAATTCCATAAATGTGAGTTTTTATGGCTTACCAAGGTAGTTATTATGCTATAACATAAGGCAAGTCAGTCTATGACTACTTTACTTGGTCATGCACACACCTAATATCGTAAGTATAATCCACAACAAAACACTTATGGAATATGATCAACTAAAGGAGGCATTTTTAAAATAATTTGACATCCATGAGTTTGAGCAACACGTATATCTACCTTGAAGGAGATTAAAAAAGAAATTTATGAGAGCATACACATGTACGATGCAAGGTTCAAGACATTGGTATCTAAGCTCTCATATTAAATTCACCCAATTCAACATACACAATGGTTCATTAGGGTGGGGGCCTAATTTTATCTTTTAGTTGTGCTTTGCCTATGAAAAAAAATTTAAAATCTATAGAAGGCATTGAGAATTGAGGTAGTTGTAGTGTGAATACAAGGATCAACCCCTTAATGGAGGCACAAATCATTTCAACGGGCTTTAAGTTACATAAAGTAACTACTAATATCACACATGACACTTATAATTATTCATGGTGAATCGACTACAAGGTTGAAGACCACAATAAGAATAAATGTCCAATGCATAACAAAATTACTTTGTTCAAATATTATAAAATTTATTAGAGAGATCATGATTTGTGCATTTTCCCATTGTTGCAAAGGGAAACATAGATCAAGGTTTCTCTCTAGTGTAAAATATGGAAAGCCTCCACCCATAATATTGAATATTATCAGGTGATAGATGAAATTCACAAGTAATGTGGGTGAGTAAGGTAGATAAGATGGAAAGCAATGCACATAAATAAAAAGAGGTGTCATACATGGTGATGAAAAATATACCTTATATACTTGTTATAAGTTTGACTCACTTGATCACAATTAGTGAGATTTTCCAAAGTTCCCAACCAGTGGGTATTGATGAGGAGAACATAGGCTAGAGGAATGCACCCAACCTATATGCAAAGTTAATCCAAAAGGATAATGTTGAGAAGGGCACAATAATGTTTCATTTTATCTAACCAAGCAATCGATGGATGTTGGAGTGTGGCACCATATTTTTTAAAGACATGAGGTTAGTATTATTACACATAGTGGCCCCATAACTCAGATACACATATAAGAGGTGTTCAAGGAAAAGGTCCATCATGTAGAACCTTTAACAATATCTTGATGATCTCAACAAAAATGTCATTATGTAAGAGGCAATAAATGCAATCTAGATTCTTCAAGGTGAACTTCAACATGGAAAGGGTATGGAAGTCAAGGCCTAGGAATCACTTAGTATATAATGGATGAGAGAGAGGTTGATGATATCTTCACAATAAATTATTGTTATTGTTACTCTTTTAAATAAATTATTGGTATTAGACATTGCATGTATAGCTAGAAAACCTTCATAACCATGACAAATAAGGAGATGTGAGGTTAAGATCAAGTAGGCTATGATTAAGAACTCTTTATCAATGTCAGTATTGATTGATGGTAGTGATGTAGGTACATATACATAGTTGGTTAATTATCCTTGTTTAGGTATTATAATGGTCTAATAGTTCAAGTCTAATCAATAATAATCCTTGTTCAGGATTCACTTGTCCTTTCTAGGTCATTTACAGGCATTTATAGGTTTCTCACCAAAAGTGAAAATTCAAAATTTTTAAATGTTGTTAAGGCTTTTTGAAGGGTTTTGGTATGATGTAAGGGTTTGTTCCTTTTATAAGGGGTATTTAGGGTCTAAACCAATTTATTATATATCCTTTCAATCATCAACCCAACTTAAACTTGTCTTAAACCCATCTAAGATACATCCAACATAGATTGATGGCTAATTTAAGAATGTTTAAATGAGTCTTGTTGTTCCCAAAATCTATCACTTGCTTTTGTGGACAACATACTGACCATTTTGGTCCTACAAACCAAAATTCTCTCTTTTATTTCTCAAAAAAGTTCTGAGTAGTTAAGTTTTTCAAATATTCAAGCCTTTTTAGCTAAAGAAGTCGCAAGTTCAATAGGTGGGCTTTCTTCAAAAGAAGTTCAAAACACTTAAGGCTTTTCCTTAGTGTTCAAAACATTGAATCAATGAATTGTTGAACCATTGAACCTTAAAACCAAAAGAGTTTAAGTTCAAGGTTTAAAGAGGTTCAAGGCAACTAATGACGTCCCTACAGATGTGAATTTCAAGGTAATGGAATAACTATTAGTTTTTAAAAGACCTAAGAACAAGCTCAGTGACAAGCCCAGAAAGGAGTCGAAAGAGCAGTAGAAAGCGAGAAGATAGCCCTGAGAGCTCAGATCACCTGGAAGAGATAAAACATGGCAAGAAAAGAGAGAACAACTACAGGAAATCCATAAATATCTATAGGAGAGTTATTTCCAGTAGGTGGAACAGTCCACCAGGTGGACATCAGAGAGTGTGAACATTCAAAGGCGCAACCTATTTTTTTACATCAAGTAAAGGTAAATAGACAACTGTATAAGCATCATAAAGAAGACCAGATAACCCATGCTTAGGAGGAGACATTTGAGATAATTTAGAATGCCAAAGTCAAGGCTGATGACCTATTCTAGGATGGCCCTTTCATAGATATTCAATGCATTCAATTCAACATGGGCCATTTTCATGAAAACAAGCACCCAAGTCTTTCTTGTAATGCTATATATTGTAATCTCTCATTTTGTATAAGGGAGATCTCTTTATTATCAAAAGTGAAGCTCTACCCAATTTGAAAGGCAATCCTGAGACTTTGAGCTTAGACTGTTAATCATATTTTGTTAAATGAATGAGAAAGCAAGTGACCTTTCAAACTTTATGTTGGAATAAGCTTGTGTCATCTAGGAAATTATTCATATGTCTATTTCCTAAATACAGTCTTATCCATTTAATCAAACAAGCAGAATAAGTGGGAGTAAGTTGGAATATGTCTTGAAGCTGACTATGGGAGACTTTGTGCTACCATTATTGCCTTCAGTCTGTGTTTTGTGTAAAGGATATTAGAGAGACTTTGAGCTCTCTTTATCCTTCGTAATCCTTTACTTTGTTGTAGTTGAAGTGGAGACTTTGGGCTACGCTTCAAACTACTGTGTCCCTTTGTCCTAATTAGTGGGAGGAACAATGAAAGACTTTGTGTTTTCATGGGTTTCTTGTGGTTTCTATTACTGCCTAGGAAGAATCCTGTTGTTTGCTAAATATCACTTTTGAAAGAAGAGAAGTGCCTTTTCAGTAATTACATCAAAATTCTCCTATGTTTTATGAACATCATCTCTGAAAAAAGAGAGATGGATGGTATGATTTCACCCCTGTGTGTATTTTCAATTTATATATATATATATATATATTATAGTATATAACACATTATAGGGAACCTCCCCTTGCTAAGAGGAGAGATTTGTCCCAATATAACTATGGTCACCACATCCATTTTTCTATATAAATCTCCTTATGCTATGGTTGATGCACCTATTTTGCCATCAGTCAGCTGGTGACAAAATATTCACCCAACAAGTCTTAAGGTGTTTGAGATGTCTTTGTTACATGAAATAAAAATGAACTAAGAATAGGCATTATATAACAACATGATAACTTATAAACCATCGTAAGGGGAACCTAATAAATCAATTAGGACAATGAGAAAGACTTAATATGAAAGTTTTTTAGAAAGGTTGGTGATAGTCTGCAAAGTTTTATGCAATAGTTTTCAGCATATATGAATGAAAAAAGAGGTTTGTTGTGATTTTGAATGCATTTTCAGACATTAAGAATGTGGAAGTTCATGGTTTTTATAGTTCCTTAATCTTACTTCATTCTTCTATGATATTTATGATTTTGTATAGGTCTTAAAATTCCCTATTTTTAGTGATATAGTCCTATGAAGTGTAATAGTCTGAGAAAAGGATATTTTTATATCATTTTGACATTATTCACGTCTTAAATAACATGGTCAGAGTTGAAAGAGGTCTCAAAGGTCCTAATATAATCAAGAAGATTCATTTCCAATCATTAGCCTTGGAATTTGTATCTAGTTCAAGCTCTTAGGTTTGCACATGCTTTTAAACCCTAAAGTAGGGCTTTAGACTAATAAAAACTCCATAAAAAGATAACAAATGATGCAAATGGATTAGAGATTTGAAGAAAGTTTTGAAAGAGTGTTTATGACATGTTACAATTGGTTTCAGGGTTTCAAAGTCAATATAGAGAAATATATTATACTTTTCTTGTCTACAAGTTTGTGTATTGGATATAAAATCCTTGTTTTGTTATTTTAGTAAAAATTAAACATCAATAAGTTTTAAACAAGTGTTTATAAGGTAGATAACTCTAGTTGGAGTGAAATTTTTTGTAATTATCAAAATTCATTAAATGAAGTCCAATAACCCTAAGAACGTGTGACAGACCTGTGATAAGGTCAAGAACACAATTTTCTATATTTTTCAGCAAATAACACACTTAGAGAAGGTTGAAGCTTGATACTAAAGTTAGATATCATCAAGGAGGATTAAAAAGGCCTATCATAACATAATGAGTCATTGATTTTTCAGTAATGTATCCATTAGAGAATTTAATAGACCTTAAAACTAGGGTTAGAGGAAGAACTATTTTCTTGTATTTTTATTCAGTCAAACATAGGGAATGTAAAGATTATTTCATGAGTCAAGTAACTGATTTAACTATTTTGGGAATATTGGAGTCTTATTCCTAATTTAGTTAAGGTTATAGAATAGTAAATCAATAAATAATATTGTAATAATTTAACCACTGATTTATATAATTTACTGTGCCTTTTAAACCTTTCTAAAAATAACAATAAATAAGAAGAAATGCAACTTAGCTTAAAACTAGATTGAGATGGCTAAGACAAAGGCTAAAATTGACTGTACAAGACTGGGATAGTGTCATGAACTAGGATCTGGATTTCATTTAATGAAAGGATAGGTGCACCAAAAATGGGACACTTCAAGGTCTGGTGCTATAGTCTAGGTCCTATCACTGTTATCCAAATTGATCATAGAGATCTAAGTTTTTTGGGTTTTGTTCGCTATCCATGTGTGAGCCTGCCTATGAAAATTTTGATCTAAAATGTCAATGGAGCTCCTTATTTAGCTAATTTAATATCAAACCCTAAGCCTTCATGGTGCTTGAATAAAACTTGAGAAAGAAGGGGGGTTAGTGTGTGTAAGATGCACTGAACGTGTATCCGCACCCCTTTTTTAAGCACACAACCTACATATAAATACTACGAAGAGAGATCAAACCATATGTAGTTCTCCCACTTGATGTGCTATATGAAATAGTGTTATGTGGATGCAAAAATGTCAAACTAAGAGTTCTTGTGGTGGCTAGGGACTGTTGTGAGGGTTTGAATATTTTGGTAGTTGTATTAGATGGCTATATGCACGAATAGAAAAATTTACCTTAGTGGTCTTACTTGAATTCTTGATTGCTTTTATAATATTTGCCAACCCCTTATAAATGAACTTTGAATGGGCTTTTATAGAGGTCTATTGGTCATGGGTTAAATGTATTCGTGCTAAACTCACATAATGAAGAAGAGGAATCGAAAGGAAATAGTCATCTAGACTTAAAATGTGATTAGATAGGAGCGCTAGAAATGGGACACCCTAGGGTCTAGCATTATAGTCGAACCCCAATGCTCTTATCCTACAAGCTTGAGACTGAGGGGTATGGAACTAGAATAGAAAATGTATCCTATTTAAGTTGGAATTAGATCTCAGAAGTCTATAGATGACTGAGAATAAGAAAAAAGGTATCTAGAAGGGTCATGAGAGCATGCAAGAGGGACCTATAGGTTGGGTGTCACAAGCCACACTCAAGCTACCAATTTTGACATTTTTTATGACTACATTTGCCCCTCTTTTATTCTAGTGATGCAACAAAGTGAAATACTAGGATAAAGAAAAAGTATAAAGCATACGTAAACTTACCTACAAGTGTGAAGCCCATGAAGTTATGTGATGCTGAGTGTGCATAGAGAGAGTGCATTGTGAAGTGTAAATCTGCAAGAGAAAACAAAGTGTAGATTAATTCTTATAAGATATGTTATATCTAAAATAAGAACATATAAAGTTGGGTAAGAAAGGAAGAGAAAATAATGAATACACCTCATTGAGTACACAAACCAATACAAAACCTATTGTAAAGCTGAGTGATGATGGATGATGTTGAGTAATGCTAGGTATGTGTTACACCAAGAGTAATATCATGAATGGAGCTAAGTGATTGATTCACCGAGAGTAGCTCAAGAATTCAAAGGCTAACCCTTTGGCTCCATCATCATCCACTAAGTGAAGCTATGTGATCATGAGTATACTAATCGTTGTTTGGGCTATGTGTCCAATCCCTTTGAGTAGGTGGCTCAAGAATACAAAGGCTATCTAAACCTTTAGTTCCATCATTGCCCAGCAAGTGAAGCTATGACCTGAATTGGTATGAATGTGTATTGTATAAGATGGCTCCTAAAGCCTATGAATGCTCTTTAATATGACAATGTGGCATGGATAGCTGAATGTGTACTGGAAACCATGTCATTCTTGGCCACAATAGAAGGATGAGATTAGGCTTGTATGAAAGCCACTTTGAAACTAAAAACTTAGGCTTATGTGGAAGCCACTTGAGAATATGGAGGTTAGGCTTGTATGAAAGCCACTCCAAAATGATACCAACCATCTGTAGATGGAATAAAGCACACAACTACTAAGAACACCTGGGTAATATATTGTATTCAGAAGGAAAAGAAGACTAATGTGCTATGAATATTGCCCCTAATCATTGGTGTCTATAACATGGATTCTGATATGGAAGTTATACCAACTACCTAATCTAAAACTGAAAGTGAGAGTCATCATACCACACATGATGCCCCTTATATCTAGATTCTCTAATAAAAATTGTACTAAAACTATTGAATCTAAACTGATCTATATGTGACAAAATTGTAGTAGAGTTGACCTTTTTGCTTGTTTCTATAAAATCTATTTTTTTTCCATTTGGAAAAGAGTGCCAAAAATAGAATACCCTACTATTTGACACTATTGTTCATGTTTGGCATTGTTGTCCTTTGCTAAATCTGATGACTATTATGTAATCATCACTATTTTTTTTTTGTTTTGCCTAGTTTGAACTTTGATTATTGTTCTGAGTGTTTTAAAAACTGATTTTTTTATTGGTAGGAGCTTTGATCTCTATGACAAAACCTATGTTTATTACCCCCTTTTTTGAGGGTAGGAATGAAGACACTAAAATGAATGCCCTCAGAAGGGAAAGCCCTATAAGTGTGTTATGCTATGAAATACATGATATACTAATGATAATCAAAAAGATGTCTCAAGATATAACATAGTTTTCATTAGAGATTGTTAGATCAATAGGGGTATGCCTCGATAAATATAATAACATATGCAATGTACTAAATTAAAACTAAAAATATTAGTTTTTAGTTGTCAAGGAGGGATGGAGCATGATGTCCATCATGGCATCTAAAAAAGCAACATAATGTATGATGTGGATCATGGCATTGCAAACAATTGAGAAGTAATCAAACAATAAGCACACAAGGCAAGAATAAAGAAGTATATAATAGTGGCCAAGGAGCCAAGTAAACAAGGGACATGGAGACATGTCACTCAAACTAGAAAGCAAGCATACAAGGCACGTTCAAATGCCACATATACACACAATTGAAAACATGCAAGGTTGACACGAGGGCCATAATCACATAGAAGAGTACAAGTAAAGGAAATTAGAAAATGTCCTAAGGCACACACAATAGACAAAATAGGAATTGATAAATGCAATCACATCTAGCTACGTAAAGCAAGCAAGGAAATTAAATAATATGCTGGAAATACAATGGCATCTAACTAATCAAACCAAGAAGTGAAAGTATGCAAGACATGTAGTACAAGACTAGGTAGATGATAAGAAATACACAAGTGTTATATACTAGTGAGTTTCGATAGAGTAATCTATGTAAGCTAGTAAGTAATGTACATCAATATGATAACTAGAGTGTGTGGTATAGGAATGACATAACCTAGATGGTGTAGTCATGTAGAATATGCCCTCAAAGGGTAGATATATCGATGTATGTCTTGATTGTAGTAGGATGCCCACTCAATGGGTAGAGTGAAGTAATCATTGATCTAGATGTCACTAGACACACTTAAAGAAGATCAAGTGAAGCATGGTAATGTAGATAAATCAATAAAAAATGGCACAGAGCAACAAATGTAAGACTAGCATGGTAGTAGAAATGTAAAGCATGGATAAAGCATATAATTTAAATATTTTTGTGTTTTGAAATTTTTTGAATGTTTTTGTATTTTGAAAATTTATATTATTTTTGGATATTTGATATATTTGAATGTTTTTGGATTTTAAAATGTTATAAGCTATATACAATCAATCATAAAGAAATTATGTACAAGTAAGGCTGAGGAGAGATAATACTAATTGATGAGTCTCATGGGAGACTCCCTATCATGGTATCCTATATTAAGGAGAGGAATCATGTGTGAATGTGAAGCATGATGGAAGGGTTGAGACTGTGGCTCTAAAAGCTATGTATGTTGTAAATACTCTAAAATATTTTTAGTGGAAACCAATTGCAGGGTCCCCTTGTAACTCTGAGAAGTGGATGCAACTTTAGGGCTTTGAAGGACCCATTTGGTAGTAGGAAAGTCTATCTGAACATGTGCTCTGTGTGTAGAGCTGTGAGACCTTAATAATACTGCCCTAGGTGTGAACACTATAGATAGAAGCTATCTAGAATTTTGAAACTATGGTTGCTCTAAAAGATACCTTCATGAAAGTGCATGAACTCTCTATGATGGTGAGGAAGGCCTTGATTGTGCTTGAATCTAAACTAGAGGAAGAACTATAACTGGTGGAGAATCTAAAACTAGTGACTACTAAGTAGAAGATGGATATGAAGTGGGGAGTGGTAACTCATATGGAACTCCACCAAATATAACAACCTAATTATCATGAATGAATTTAATGCATCTATGAACTGTATAAGGTACTACTCAAAGTTTTTGAATCCATGGTCGACCAAGTAACATATCAAAAACTCCTACACTGAGAATAATAGTAAATGGTGTGGCTACATGTGTTTGAACAATATATAGAAGAAGTATAATCTCACCTAATGAACTCTATATGTGCCCATTGAATCCATTGATAACTATGTCTGTCAGGGTAATATCCTACTCTGAATATCGTAAATGTTATAGTAATGTCATAATGCACACGTTCACATTGAGTCCATTTTCTATGAAAACATTATGAATGAGATGATTATGAATGTAAGCTTTGATAAAGAGTGCATGATAGTCCAAATCATCCTCAACTATTTTCTTCTCTGAGAAGGAGATCAAAGGTCTAGTTGGAACTCTAGACTTGTACACACCAATCATGTTGCTCAAAGGATGTGTCTCAATTGAAGGTGCCTGATATGTAGCTGATGGAGGATGTTAATGATATTCATGGTGAACATCTGATGTATCCTTTATGTCTTATGTATAATGATATGGAAAAATATTTGAGAAGATTTTCAAAGCTTTGTCCTATGTTTGCTTTGCCTGAGGAGGTTCAATTAGAGTGTTAAGATCAATAACATTGCCATCTATCAAGTCTTGTATCTTGTGTTTCAAACTGATACATCTATTTGTTATGTGGTTTGATGCCCTATGAAAATCACAAAATGCATTATAATCATATCTCCATGGAAGAGGCTTTGTTAGATCAACTTCCTGAATAGAAGGGAGAGATATGATATTACATTCCAATAACTATTGTAAAACTCTAGCTGGAGATATTGGTAGTTTAGTAAAATTTTATCAAGGAAGTGCTGATAAACCTATTCGTTGAGGGGGCTCTAAAGCTACATTAACTGTTAGTTGATTTTGACTTTTTCTATCATTGACCTTAACTTTGTATGAGACTTATTGTTATGATTGTTTATTATTTTGGATATACTCGTGTACTTGAGTTTGCCCATTGAAATTAGTTTGACTTCCCTTTCCTTTAATGTATGACATAACTCAATGAAGGAAGAGAATATTTTGAACATTATTGATTCATGCAAGGCTGGCAGAAGACTTTATTTTAAGAGATATTGTAACTCTTGATCAGCCATGGGGCTAGTCATCTTAGCCAAGATAGTCTTATATCGAAGAACATAACTTGTGAGATGTTTATTTGACCTTTGTTTCTATTGTGGAGTTTGGGCATTGAAAACCTTATCACCAATGTTAATACTGAAATGAGATAGGAACATTCCAACTAAAGGATTGAATACATTGACTGCCTGATTTGATAGACTATAGAACCATTATAAAGTATAATCCTTTAGACTTCATGGAAATAACTTGGTTAGTAGCCAGTCATTTAGCATATAGTCGAAGTAAGCTATGTGAAATGATCTCAAGTGTGACTCTGGATCACCCTTGCCATCATATAGAGTGAGCTTGGATTGAACAAAACCTTATGGTAAGGGTGTTGAAGCAATATGATGTGCCAATGATGTATGAAGTAGAGCAAAAGAATCCTTAGTTGCATTAGTCTATAAGCACCTTGCTTAAGATGTAACACCTTGGATTGAAATTTTTTTTATCTCTTGCACAAAGTTAGTCATATTGGGAGACAAAGACATACTAGTCATAGCTGGTGGTGGCATAGAGGTAGGTTGGACTACTATAGGCAGTTGTAGAGACATAATTGCTCTCGTAGTGTCATTTGAAACTGGTTGTTCTATGGTTTGAGAATATTGACCATTGTTAAATTTTTATTGCTGTTCTTTTAGTATTATAAGCATATCATCTTGCATGTTAGGATGTTTAGATAAGAGTTCTTGAAGTTCTCTTTTTAATAAGTTTCATCGAAACTAGTGTATTGGGCCATTATTAAAGTATAAAAATAATTTGCAAATTGATTGATTTTTTTGTAATAAGCAATGTGGTATAGAAGGAAAGTACTAAATATAAGAAATGTAAAGTCCTACATATAACAAACTAGAGAATGCATGAAAAGGATATAAAGCTCACAAACATGTAAAGTAATACTTCAAAAGTAATGAGACCTAGTATATGAACTATGATTTTAAATAATGATATATATATTTTGTAAATTACTAAGGAATTTTAAAAATCAATATAATTTTTTATTTTAATATGCAATTAAAAAATCATAAAAATATTGAAAAAATTATGATTTAAAGGGACCTAATATATGCAACTAGGGTTTGGAAGAAAATAAATATATATATATATATATATATATATATATATATATATATATATATATATATATATATATATATATATAGAATACAATGGAATTTTAAAAATTAATGTGAATTAGAAATATATGCAGGTAAAAAATCAATTTTTTTTTTTAAAAATTAGGAAGAAATTTTCCGTAGGGTTTATAGGGTTTTTATGTGTAAAAGGCCCTAGTAAATTTAATTAGAGTTTAGAATAAATTATTTTTTTAAGTTACTGAGGTAAATTTAAAAATTAAATGTGAATTTTTAATTTAAATTATCAGGTAAAATTATTGAAAAAATCAGCAAGGAATTTACCCTAAGGTTTTTAGGTTTTTTATGCACAAACTAAGTCAGGTTCACCAAATGATTTAACTATTTTAGGAATATCAGTCTTATTCTTAATTTAGTTAAGGGTATAGAATAGTAAATCAATAAATAATATTACAATAATTTAACCACTGGTTTCTATAATTTATTATGCGTTTTAAACCTTTCTAAAAATAGCAATAAATGAGGTGAAATGCAACTTAGCTTAAAACTAGATTAAGATGACTAAGACAGAGGTTGAAACTGATTATGCAGGACTAGGATAGTGTCATGAACCAAGATTTGGGTTTTGTTCAGTGAAAGGATAGGAACATAAAAATAGGACAATTCAAGGTCCAACATTATAATCTAAGTCATACCGCTATTGTCTAAACTAGTCACATAAATCTAAGTTTTTTGGGTTTTATATGTTATCCCTGTGAAATTTTGGATCCTAAATATTGAAAAGATTCTTTTAGAGATAATTTATTCTCTAACCCTAGACCTTCATAATACTTGAAAAAGAGGGGGGGTTAGTGTGTGTAAGATGTAATGAATGTGTATCCACAACCCTTATGTGGGCATGTTACCTACATACTAATACTCTGAAGAGGGATCAAGCCATATGTAGTTCTCCCACTTGATGTGATTTGTAAAATAGTGTTATGTAGATGTAAAAATGCCAAATTGAGAGTGCTTGAGGTGGCTAAGGACTAGTGTGAGGTTTTGAATATACTGGTAGCTATATTAAATGGACATATGTAGAGCATAGAAAAAATTGTCTTAGTGGTCTTACTTGTATTCTTGGTTGCTTTTACAATATTTTCTAACCCCTTCTAAATGAACTATAAATGGGATTTTGTAGAGATATATTGGTCATGGGGTAAATGTATTCATGTTAGGCCAACATAATGAAGAAGAGGAATCAAAAGGAAATGGTCATCTAGGCTCAAAATGTGATTTGATAGGAGTGCTAGAAATGAGACACCCTAGGATCCAACATTATAATCTAACCCCAACATTCATGTCTTATAGGCTTGAAACTTAGGGGGATGAAACTAACATAGGAAATGTAGCTTGTTTGAGCTAGAATCAGGTCTCAGAAGTCTACAGATGATTGGGAATAAGTAAAAATTTGTCTAGAAGGGTCATGAGAGCATGCAAGAGGGACCTATGGGTTGGGTATCAAAATCCACACTCAAACTACCAATTTTTATATTTTATACGATTACATTTGCCTCCTTTTTACTCTAGTGATGCAACAAAGTGAAATACTAGGATAAAGGAAAAGTAGAAAATGTACCTGAACTTACCTGCAAGGGTGAAGCCCATGAAGCTATGTTATGTTGAGTGTGCATAGAGAGACCACATTGTGAAGTGTAAATATCCAAGAGAAAATAAAGTGTAGATTAGTTCTTACTAGATACACTATATATAAAATAAGAATGTACAAAGCTAGATAAGAGATAGAGGAAGAAAAAATAATAAATAAAGCTCACTAGGTACATAAACTAATATAAAACTTATTGTGATGTTGAGTAATGCTAGATGGTGTTGAGTAATTTTGGGTATGTGCTTTATCAAGAGTTATATCATGAATGGAGTTGAGTGTTTAATTCCTTGAGAGTGGCTCAAGAATGCAAAGGTTGGCCCTTTGAATCCATCATCACCTATTAAGTGAAGCTATGTGATCATGTGTGTACTAATCGATGTTTGGTTTGTGTGTCCAATCCCTCTAAGTAGGTGGCTCAATAATACAAAGTCTAGATAAACCTTTGGATCCATCCTTTTCCACTAAGTAAAGCTATGAACTGATACTCATATGAATGTGTGTTATACAAGATGGCTCCTAAAGCCTATAAATACTATGTAATCTGACAATGTTGTATGGATTGCTGAATGTGTAATGGAAACTAGGCCAATCTTGGTCACTCTGGAAAGAGAAGATTAGGCTTGTATGAAAGCCACTTCAAAACTAGAAACTTAGGCTTATATGAAAGCCACTCAAGAGTGTGGAGGTTAGGCTTGTATGAAAGCCACTATAAAATTAAGCCAACCACCTACAGATGAAATAAGGCACACAATTAATAAGAATGCCTGGTTAATATATTAAACTCAAAAAGAAAAGAAGACCAATGTGCCACATACATTGCCCCTAATCACTGGGGTCTGTAACATGGATTTTGATTTAGAAGTTATACTAACTACCCAATTTGAAACTATAAGTGAGCGTCATCATGCCATGCATGATGTCCCATATATTTGGATTCTCTAAGAAAAATTGTACTAAAATTCCTAAATCTGAATTGATCTTTATGTGACAAAACTATAGCTGAGCTGACCTTTTTGCTTATTTCTAAAAATCTATTTTTTTTGTTGTTTGGATAGGAGTGCCAAAAATAAGACACCCTACTATCTAACATTATTATCTTTTACTAAATTTGATGATTGTTCTGTAATCATCACTATATTTCTAGTCTATTATGCCTGGTTTGACCTTTAATTATTGTTTTGAGTGTTCTAAAAACTGATTTTTTGACTAGTAGGAACTCTGATCTCTATGATAAAATCTATGTTTATTACCCCCTCTTCTAAAGGTAGAAATGAAGACCTAAAATGAATGCCCTCAAAAGGAAAATCCCTACAAGTGTGTTATGCTGTGAAATACATGATATAGAAATGATAATTAAAAAGATGTCTCAAGATATAACATAGTTTTCATTGGAGATTGTTAGATTAATAAGGGTATGCCTATATATATATAGCAATGTAATAACATGTGAAATATTCTAAATTGAAACTAAAAATGTTAGTTTTTAGTTTTCAAGGAGAGATGGGACATGATGTCCATCATGGCATCCAGAAAAGTAAGATAATGCATGATGTGGATCATGACATTGCAAATAGTTGAGAAGCAATCAAATAACAAACACACAAGGCAAGGAGAAAGAAGTATATAATAGTGGCCAAGAGGCAAGGAAAATAAGGGACATAGGCACATGCCCCTTAAAATAGAAATCAAGCATTCAAGACATATTCAAATGCCACATATACACATAATTAGAAACAAGCAAAGTTGGCACAAGGGCCACAATCACATAGAAGAGTCTTAAGGAACACACAAGAGACAAAATAGTAACTAAGAAATGTAATCACATCTAGCTTTGCAGAATAGGGAAGGAAAACATGTAATATGCTATAAATATAATCACATCTAACTAATTAAAGCAAGAAGTGAAAGTATGCAAGACATGTAGTACAAGACTAGGTAGATGCTAAAAAATACACAAGTGATATATACTAGTGAGTGTCGATAGAGTGATCTATGTATGCTAGTAAGTAATGTACATCAATATGATAACTAGAGTGTGTGGTGTAGGAATGACATAACCTAGATGGTGTAGTCATGTAGAATATGCCCTTAAGAGGTACACATATAGATGTATGTCTTGAATGTAGAAGTAAGATGCCCCCTCAAAGGGTAGAGTGAAGCAATCATGGATTCGGATGTCACTACACACACTCAAAGAACATCAAATGAAGCATGGTAATGTAGATAAATAAAAAAATAATAACATAGAACAACAAATGTAAGTCTATCATGGTAGTAAAAATGTAAAGCATGGATAATGAATATAATGAAATATTTTTGCATTTTGAAATTTTTTGAATTTTTTGGTATTTTGAAATTTATTATTATTTTTGGATATTTGATATATTTGAATGTTTTTGGATTTTGAAATGTTATAAGCTATGTACAATAAATCATAAATAAATTATGTACAAGTAAGGCTAAGGAAAGACAATACTAATCGATGAGTCTCATGGGAGACTCCCTATCATGGTATCTTATATCAAAGAGAGAAATCATGAGTGAATGTGAAGCATGATAGAAGGGTTGAGACTGTGACCCTAAAAGTTGTGTATGCTATAAACACTCTAAAATATTTGTAGTAAAAATCAATTATGGGGTCCCCCTATAACTCTGAGAAGTGGATGCAACTTTAGGGCTCTTAGGGACCCATCTGGTAGTAGAAGAAGCTCTTTGTACATGTGTTATGTGTGTAGAGGTGTGAGACCTCATTGATACTAACCTGGATGTGAACATTGTAGATATAAGCTATCTAGAATTTTAAAACTATGGTTGCACTAAAAGAGACCTCTATAGAAGTGTATGAAATCTTTATGCTAGTCAGGAAGGCCTTGACTATGTCTAAATCTAAACTGGAAGAAGAACTATAACTGGTAGAGAATCTAAAACTAGTGGAGAAGCTGAAACTAGTGACTGTAAAGTAGAAGATGGATCTAAAGTAGGGAGTGGTAAATCATATGAAACTCCACCAACTATAACAACCTAATTATCATTAATGAATTTCATGCATCTATGAACTATAGAAGGTACTACTCAAAGTTTATAAATCCATGGTTGACCAAGTAACATATCAAAAACTTCTACACTAGGAACAATAGTAAATTATGTGGCCACATGTATTGGACCAATCTATAGAGGAAATACAATCTCACCCAATGAACATTGTATGTGCTCATTGAATCTGCTAATAACTATGTCCATTGGGGTAATATCCTGCTCTAAATATCCCAAATGTTGTTTTAATGTCATAGTGCACAAGTTCATGTTAGATACATTGTCTATGAGAACACTACTAATGGAATGATTATGAATGTAAGCTTTGATAAAGAGTGCATGATAATCTAAATTATCATCAAATATCTCTTACTCTGAGGAGATCAAAGGTCTAGTTGGAACTCTAGAATTGTACACACTAATCATGTTATTCAAAATATGTGTCTCAACTGAAGGTGCCTGATTGTAGCTAGTGGAGTATGTGCTTGATATGTATCATGAGCACATGATGTATCCCCTGTCTCTTATTTAGAATGTTGTGGGAAAGGATTTGAGAAGATTTTCAAAGCTTTGTCCTATGTTTGCTTTACTTGAGGAGGCTCAACTAGAGTTCCAAGATCAATGATGTTGCCATTTATTAAGTCCTGTATCTTGTGTTTCAAACTAATGCATCTATTTGTTGTGTGCCCTAGTTCCCTATGAAAATAAAAAACTGCATTCTAATCATATCCCCTTGGAAAAGGCTTTGTTGGATTAACTTTCCAAATAAGAGGGAGAGATATGATATTACATTCCAATAACTATTGTAAATCTCTGGCTGGAGATACTTGTAGATTGGTAAAATCACCGAGGAGGTGCTGATAAAACCATTCATTAAGGGGGCTCTAAATCTGCATTAACTATTGGTTAATTTTGAATTTTACCATCATTGACATTTACTTTGTGTGGGACTTTGTTATTACTCTTATTTGTTGTTTCAGATATACTCATGTAATTGAGTTTGCCCATTGAAATTAGTTTGACTTCCCTTTCCTTTAGTGTATGACATAACTCAGTGAAGGAAAAGAATATTTTGAACATTATTGATTCATGCAAGGCTGATAGAAGACTCTATTTGAAGAGATCTTGTAACTCTTGATCGACCATGGGGCTAGTCATCTTAGCCAATATAGTCTTATATCGAAGATCATAATCTATGAGATGCTCATTTGACCTTTATTTTTGTTGTGCAACTTGGGCATAGGAAACCTTATCACCAATGTTAATACTAAAATGAGGTAGGAACATGTTAGCTAAAGGATTGAATGTATTGACTGACTGATTCAGTAGACTATGGAACCATTGTAAAATATAATCCTTTAGATTCTATAGAAATAGCTTGGTTAGTAGCCAATCATTTGACACATAGTCCAAGCATGCTACATGAAAAGATCTCAAGTGTGTCTTTGGATAACCCTTGCCATCATATAGAGTAAGCTTGGGTTGAACAGAACCTTATGGCAAAGGTGTTGAAGCAATATGATGTGCCAATGGTGTATGAAGTAGAGCAAAATAATCCAAAGCTTGCATTGGTCTAGAAGCACCTTGCTCAAGATGTAACACCTTGGATTGGAGAGATTTTATCTCTTGCACAAGAGCAACCACATCTGAAGACAGTGTCATGGAGGTAGGTTGGGCTGCTAAAGAGGGTTATTGAGACATAGTTGCTCCTATAGTGTCATTTGTAACTAGTTGTTCTATGGTTTGAGAAGATTGACCATTTTTTGCTTTTTGTTGGTCTTCTTGTTGTATTTTAAGCATATCATCTTGCATGTTAGGGTGTTTATTTAAGATTTGTTGAAGTTCCCTTTTATTAGTTTTATCAAAATTGGTGTATTGGGCCATTGTTAAAGTAGGAAAACAAATTACAAATTGATTGAATTTTTTGTAATAATTTATAATAAGCAAAGTGGTGTGGAAGGAAAGTACTAAATATAAGAAATGTAAAGTCCTAAAAATAACAAACTAGAGAATGCATAAAAAGGTATGAAGCTCACAAACATGTAAGGTGATACCTCAAAAGCAATGGGACCTAGAATATGCAACTATGGTTTTAAAAAATGATTTTTGAAAAAATTACTAAGGAATTTTAAAAATTAATGTAAATTTTTGATTTTTATGTGCAAGTAAAAAATTAGAAAAATATTGAAAAAATTCTTATTTAAAGGGACATAGTATATGCAACTAGGGTTTGGAAGAATATATATATATATATATATATATATATATATATATGTATATATGTATATATATATATGTATATATGTATATATATATATGTATATATATATATATATATATGTATATATGTATGTATATATATATATATGTATATATATTACTATGAAATTTTAAAAATGAATGTGAATTTTTGATTTAAATGTGCAGGTAAAAAATTAGAAAAATATTTCTAAATTTAGCAATAAATTTTCCTTAGGGTTTTTAGGGTTTTTGTGAATAAAATGACCTAGTAAATTCAACTAGGGTTTGGAATAAATGATTTTAAAAATTACTAAGCTAAATTTAAAAATTAAATGTGAATTTTTGATTTAAATGTGTAGGTAAAACCATAAAATTATTGGAAAAATTAATAAGGAATTTACTCTAGGGTTTTTAGGGTTTTTTATGCATAAACAAAGTAAGTTGGGTTCACCAAATTATTTAACTATTTTGGGAATATCAGAGTCTTATTATTAATTTATTTAAGGGTCTAAAATAGTAAATTAATAAATAATATTGAAATAATTTAACCATTAATTTGTATAATTTACTGTGCCTTTTAAACCTTTCTAAAAATAACAACAAATGAGGACAAATTCAACTTAGCTTAAAATTGGATTGAGATGATAAAGATAGAGGTTGAAGCTGACCATATAACTAGGATGGTGTCATGAACTAGGATGTAATTTTCATTCAATGAAAGGATAAAATCACTGAAAATAGGACACTTTGATGTTCAATGCTATAGTCTAGGTCCTGCCATTATTATCCAAACTAGTCATAGAGATCTAAGTTTTATGGGTTTTATCCACTATCCCTGTGTGAGCCTTCCTATGAAATTTTGGATCTTGAATGTTGATGGAGCTCCTTGTAGAGATGATTTAATCTCCAACCCTAGAGCTTCATAGTGCTTGAATAAAACTTGAGAAAGAGGGGGGAGGTTAGTATGTGTAAGATGCACTGAATGTGTATCCACGCCCCTTATGTGGGTACATTGCCTAAAGACCAATACTTCAAAGAGGGATCAAGCCATATGTAGTTCTTCCACTTGATGTGCATTGTGTAATAGTGTTATGCAGATGAAAAAATGCCAAACTAAGAATGCTTGAGGTGGTTGGGATTGGTGTGAGGGTTTGAATATGTTGGTAGATGTATTAGATGGTTATATGCAAAGAATAGGGAAATTTTCCTTAGTGGTATTGCTTGTATTTTTGCTTGCTTTTGTAATATTTTCCAACCCCTTATAAATAAAATTTGAATGGGCTTTTATAGAGATCTATTGGTCATGGGTTAAATGTATTCATGCTAGGCTGACATAATGAAGAGGAAGAATTATAAGGAAATGATCATATGGGTTCAAAATGTGATTGGATAAGAGCATTAAAAATGGGACACCCTAGGGTCCAGTGCTATAGTCTAACCCCAATGCTCCTGTTCTACAGGCTTGAGACCTAGGGGATGGAACTAGCATGGAAAATGTAGCCTGGTTGAGCTAGAATTAGGTCTCAAAAGTCTACGAATGATTGGGAATAAGTAATAAGGTGTCTAAAAGGGTCATGAAAGCATGCAAGAGGGACCTATGCATGGGGTGTCACAAGCCACACTCAAGCTACCAATTTTGACATTTTATATGACTACAATAACACATATAAGAGTGTAAAACCCCTATGAAATTCATATGAGGTTTGGTGGGATCAAGGAATCATCAAATAATGAGAAAATAAACCTAGGTTAAGAAGGTTCTATGCCTAGAAGATATTTAATCCTATGAAGGTCTTAATGTTAGTTCTCAAATAAATATTTAGTATAAAGACAAGTTTAGAATTGTTTCTTGGGACTAATCAATGTTTATAAGGGTCTAAAGAGTCTAAAGTAATGATACTAGCAAAGTTTGGACTCTAAAATCATTTTAAGAAGGTTACAAATCCAATTCAAGAGCAAGACAGTCCTACTAAAGGCAAGATCTAGTGAAGACCCCTTGTGAATCTATTTACATCATGTAGGTATGTGACATCCTCATTGATATCAACACTGAATTAAACATTCATACAAAAAAATCCTTACACAAACTGGGCATGATAATTTTAAGACCCTCACCCCATGTAGTCTTTATGATAAACAAGAAATGTGCAAAACCCTAAGGATCTTGAAGAATGTATCTATTGATATCATGGGTTTGAATGTTAATGTTGAATATGAAGTTATTTAGTAAACCAAGGCACATAATTACTCCACATTGCTTTGTAAAGTCTAGTGTTATACCAACAATGAAAACATGTAATTTAAGAAGCATTATATGATTTTTTTAAATGATGAGTAACATGTTTTGATTCCTATAGACAATGATAATGAACCTACTTATGTTTAAAGCATTGATATGAATGAAGAGGTGTATCAAAAATACAACTTGACCGCACAGGGCATTGAGCATTTACAACTAGATAGTGATAGAGTTTTGAGTTAGGGTGAGGATAACTCCATCTCTGACATTATTAGTGTTACATGTGATTTTTGGGTCCATGAGTTATATGAGGTATTTGAGAATAAATATGGAATCTTGAAGTCAAATATAAGATAATATACTAAACATGGGGGCATGAATAACTCCAAAATCAAAACCAATTAGACTTCAAGCACAAAAATCTTGGATCCATGCACTATTCCTAAAATGAAAATAGTGTTTAGACTCAATAAGGGGAAGCTTGTAACACTCCCACATTATGACAGCTCGATAAACATTATTAGATATGTAAATGACATGAAATGTTGTGTAACAAAGGATGAATAGGAGTTGCATGCCTTGGTGTGTACCCTAAAGAGCATTATAGCATGTTTGTGGATAACACATAAATTTACTTTACTAGCATGGGCCACTATGAAAAAGGCCATTTGCATTCATTTTGAGCACAATAATATCAAGTGAGTATTTCCTAGTTATATTGGGTAATCTTATCATAAATACATCTTCACATTTGAAAATAAATGTGGATAAAGAGAACACACTATCTTCTAGTGAGACTTTAGGTCCTTGCTTTTTATGGAACATTGCAGATTGGGATCACACCTGGCATATAATCTAAAAAAACTATAGAGAGATTGTTGACCGAGAGCGGTTGAAGGCTTATTTTTTCCATACCTTATCCTTATATTTTCCCAATCTCAAACTCTATCAATCCTTGCAATGGATGTGCCAAGCCATTATAAAGAATGATGCCATCATAGATGAATGCATGCATAAAATGCATAGTGAGAAGGGCCTCATGTTACCAAAAAAAGAAATATAACATAAATATTGACACTAGTGAATATGGTTATGAGGTATGAGTGGAGTGAAACTAGGAGTATAAGTGCAACAAGGAAAAGGTGGTACGCAAGGCAAAAGAGACACTGCCTATATATGATGTCAATCACATAAAAGTGAAGAATCCTTATGTGTCGCTTAAAGTTTTGAATGCGTAGGAGGACATAAATAAGTACTACCATGTCCTTATGAAAACTACTAAGGTTAAAATTGGTACTAATGAGAGAAACCAAATATTTCCAACATTAGTATTTATTGGTCTGATGAGAAGTTGGCCATGATTATTGAAATGTTGCACAAATATCAAGATATTTTCTCCACAACTATAAGGACATGAAATGTGTTCACTCTTCCATAGGAAATGTGAAGATTAGTTTCATTAAGGGTGTGATCCATGAAGAAAAGGCCATATTGGATGAACCCCAATCTTTTCACAAAGGTTAAAGATGATAGTGACAATATGCTTATTATTGGAGTAATTTTCCCTATTGAGGAGTGTGAGTGGGTGTCTTATTGTAATCATCATAAAGAATGATGGGCACATAAGAATATATGTGGACTTAATATTACTCAATTTTTTATGTGTAATCAACCATTTTACAAATACATTCATGATATAACTTATGGATTATGTCACAAGTTGTGAAATTTACACTTTTATTTATGGTTGTGTACCATCATATCCAAATTGATTAAGAAGATAAACATAATATAACTTTTGTAATTGAGTGGGGTTAATTTTATTATAATTTAATTTATTTTGATCTAAATAATGTGCCTACTATGTTTTCATACATTGGGGGTGCCTCATTTAAGGACTTCATCCATCAATAACTACATGTTTACCTTAACGATTGGATCGTCTATGGATTGGTAAATGATCACATCACATGCTTTAGGTTGATTTTTGAGTGATGAAATTAGCTAAAAATCTCACTCACTTCTAATATTGGTGTTTTTACACTACCCTTTGGGACACTTTTGGCCCATATTACTTATAAGGAATGAATATTATTAGATACTATAAAGATTGCCATCATACTATAACTAGAGGTACCTAACACCTAAAGAGATGTCCACATATTCCTGGGTCACATAGTCTACTACCAAAAGCTCATATACAAATTATTATGTTATTTTAATAATTTTAGTTTTTATGGTATTCAAACCAGGTAAATGAAATTATGGTCTTGACCACTTATTATAGATAAAAATGAGAGAGGAAGCTCAAAACATTGAAGATGGAATGCCTAATTTTGAACTCTATAAATTAAAACTTGTTATTGAATATTTGGTCATGATCATGGCATTTCATATTTTAGGTGTTACCCTAAGTGATTAGAAGATAAAGGATAAGAAAAAATGGGTGGTTCATGTTGTCACTTTACAATTCATTGGTGGTGGGTTTTATAAACTTGGTTATGATGAGGTATTATGCCATTGTATCTTTGATTAATATTGCATGAAATTCTTGGATGAGGCCATTTTGCAGGTGAGACCATTTCATAGTAAAAAATGTTTTTGGGTCTTTGGTGGCCAACCCTATAAAAGGATACCAAAGAGAATGCATTTAAATTGGATTTTTTTGAAGGATTGGAAAATCTAAATGGAACGATGAAATGCCATTAATCCTTATCCATGCACATGATACTTTTTAAAAATATGCTATTGATTTTTTTTACCAATCTCCCCCACTATGTGAAGGACTAACACACGATACATCATTAGGACCAAAAAGTATCTTACCAGGTGAGTGGAAGTAAATCTGACTAAGAAATGTGCTCCTTTAATGGTGATGCACATCCTATGGGAAAACATCATTGGTAGGTATGGGTTCCTTTGAGCCTAACCAATGGTCAGGGAACACTTTTTTTTAATAATATGGTGCACATTTTATAAGTAAAATTCATGGTGGATCACCATAAAACTACAACATACACCCTCAAGAAAATAGAATAGTGTAATCCCTTAACAAAATCTTGGGAATGAACTTGATTGAAATTTATGATGTAGGGCATAAGATTGGAATGATCTTGTCTTAGTAGTGTTTTGGGCATACCAATCCTCCTACAAGAGATTGAATAATTCCACTCCATTTCAAAAAGTGTTTGTCAAGGAAGCAATCCTTTTGGTGAAAATTTTTGTACCTTTAATACGCATGGTGTGTGCATGTAGATTGGATGATAAGAAGTCACTTGAGGCATGATTGGAAGGGCTCATGAATCTTGATGAAAAACATGTTCTCATGAGGTGGGGGCATGAGATCAAGAAGGTTAGATAAAAAGAATGACATGATAAGCATATCAATGTAAAGATTATGCAAAATGATGTTCACATGTTACTATATGACTCTTGGTACACAAATCATCCAATGAAGCTTCAAATATACTAGATGGGACCATATATCATTCATGATTTTTTATAAATTGACATGTAAATTTCACACATTAGATTCTAAAATGTTTCTTAGGCATTTCAATGGAAGCAAAATCAAGCCATTTAATGTGTAATCCATATGGATGCTCAAGACTATTGCACATGCCATGTTGTAATTTCATTTTTCTATTTTTTTTCTAGTTGTGTTTCTTGAAAATAAGCACAAATAGTTTTATTGCATCAATAGATTTAGTTATAAAACATATAACCTTGTAATTCTAGTTAAGTGAGGGTTTTCTTTGAGAAGCTTATGTCAGACATCCAAGTGATTATAGGAGGTTGTTTCCATGCAATTTTTTTATTATGAAGCTTTATTTATCTTTGGTGCTAATACGAGGTGATGGTTTGATCAAGTTTAGATTTTTGTCCTTATTTTTTACATAGAGAACATAGGATCTACACAACATTCATTACTATTGTCTATGAATAACGTTATTTTTTTTCAAATTATGTATCCAACACTCATAAAAATAATAGTTGAAAGGATATCTCTACATAATAACATGAGCACGTGTTTAACACAAGACAGGGTAAAGAGGTTGATGTATTAGATGACCATGCGTATATTTAGTGTGGGGTAGTATGTAAAAAGGCTCACAATATCATAGAAGAACTCTAGTGAAAGCATGAGAAAAATCAACCATTTATCTGAATATGTGAGATATATAGGGAAAATGGGGAAAGTAAGAAGGATATTCACCATACACATGAATGTAGGATGAAGGTAAAGGCATAGGTTACCCTTATAAGGATTTTTGTAGGGATGACATCATAATGAGTTAAGATAAAGGTATGAAAGTTATAGTAACTAATAATTTAATAGTAAAACATGCAATGTTATCCCAATTTAAATGTCAATGGGTGATATAAATTGACCTTCGTAAGTCATTTTCACTACTAGTCCCTTTCACAAAATTTTGAGATTAAAAATCATAGAGCATAAAAAGAACACTTGGGAAAGCTAAATCACAAGACATTTGTGGAGTTTAATGTAGTTTAAGGTAAAAATTTGAATTTACAAATGATTATAAGAGAAAATAAAGTGAGTGGGTAGATTAAATCTAAATTTGAATGAGTGTAAGGTTGCATATGAAGGTATTCACAATTAAATTTAGATTAAACATGATGTTGAATCAAAATTAAGGGTTTCAAAAAAACAATCACCTAGGGATGTACTAAGGGGGAATTAGAACTATAATTCCTCTTAAAAGAAATGTTATTTCTACAACATAAAGTATCAAAAAATGCATGCAAATTGTAGAGATGAAAAGGATAATTTGGTCATCATCCAAGAGAAGATTGCATAATAATTAGGGACCAAGAATGAAGAAGTGCCATTAAAAATTACATAAATGTATTTTCTAGATAATTTTTTATGTAGTGAAGAATGGGTGTCAAAGGTAGATTAGTGTAGGATAAAATAATACAACCACCATATGATGAAGAATGAATATAAATTAAAGAAAGACTACATATTAGAGAGTGAAAATGTGGGCGTAGATAACATGATCACATCTGATGCATATGTGAAGATTGTGCTAGAAAATATTAGCGTGTTATAATTATTTGAGCTATCATTATTTGGAAATATTGATAAATTAGTTTGATTCATCCTTTTAAGTTTCCATGAAGACATGCTATACTTCTCAAGGCACCTCCTAAAACTATATCCCTAAAGGATAAACAAGTATACAACATTGCCTTGCACATTTGAAAACATAAAGCTTGTGTTAGCTAATAAAAATGTGGAAGAAAGGGTGTCTAAGTTATTGAAATAAAAAAAGGAAAAGTTCACATTTTGAATTGATAACCTAGAGCATACTACCCTTATGCTTGGTAAGCAAAAAATTATTTCTGACTAAAAGATAATAAAATATTAATAAGTAGTATCTCTACATTATGCATTGGATGGGAACCAAAAATGTATAATTTAACACTGTCAAATTCATGTGTGCTGATATAATCAAAAGCACAATAATATCTCATAAAATTATTGATACTTTTTGTTGGAGCAAAATTTTAATTTTGATGGTGTTGGGTGAAGTTGGAATTTTCGATAGGTACACCAATCAAGTATGGTTCCACCCATTGTGAAACATATCACCAGTTAGAATGTACAAAAAACACACTTTCCATAGCCCATACAAAAATTCATATGAAATAAATATCGAGAGGTGGATTGATAATATGGTCATAATATTTAGAGATGAGTGGCACATTCCATGAGGATTTCTAGAGGCATATGATAAATATGCTAAATTGTTTGTGATGAGGCACCATTCTCTAGAGAATTTGCACAAGAGAACAAAACTATTTTGAAATGGCTTAAATTTTCATATGGTTTTTTAGTACACTATTTTGAATTATAATAAAGAGGGTGCGTAAGCATTACAAAAGAATGTAAATACAAATAAATTGGATGAGGACCTACTCCTAAGGGCTTTTTACAAATATCCTCCTAGGGAAATAATAAGTTATTGATGAGTGGTTTGGTACGTGCCAATGTTCTAAGCTTGTCTCTCAAATCACCTATCTTGAAAGGAGATTTTAGATAATCTCCCCAAGGTTTATATCTACCTATTATAGGTTCACTAATCTTCACTTAGGGTCTCATTGTGACCATTCCATTTCAAAGGGCCTTTGTTGGTTCTGTTGACCAAATTTGACTTTTAAGTCAAATTGAGGCACCTATAGGTAAAAAGTTGAGTTTTATATGTTTAAGGGGTATAATACATATGTCAAAAGGTGTTTTATAGGTTAATTAATGTCATTTAATGTTATACTATCCTTGGTCCTTAGTCATTTTGGTCCTTTTAGTCATTTTGAGGTCAAAAAAGAGGCATTTAATGATTTATATAGATTAGTTCAGAAGTGTGAAGGTCAAAAAGGGTTATTTCATGTGACATGTGTGCTCACATGTCTTAACAAACTATTGGTAACTCAAAGTGGTAGGTAATTTAGAAGAAAGAGTAATTTTTTTGAGAAAAAAGGTGAGTTTGGCACTTGATTGACCCATGGGGAAGTGTGACACATGGGAGAAGATCATAGAATTTCCCTTAAGATTTATCAAGATTAGTTAGACATTTTAAGTGTTCTCAGAAGTGCCAGTTTTCCCACAAAATTATTTTACTCCTTTTTCACCATTCTTGGCAAACAAAATCAATCTTCAAGTTTGTACTTGGTACGACCAACAGAGGAGGTTTCAGATCAAATGCTTTTGCAAGGTTGAATTAAAATTAGAGAAATTAATTTAAATATAAATAGTTTGAATAATGGTGGATTGTGCTTCATGAACCATCCTCATGAAGTTGACTGTAATTTTTTGCTTGTTGTTTCATGCACCCTATAGGTTTTACTCCATTTTGGGTAAGTCCGTACAAACCAATTATTAAGGATGATTATAGATGATTTTGGCATAATTTTATAGTTTTCTCCATGCTTGGTTTATCATTTCAAGGTGTTTTAATATGCTAGTCACCTTAAGTTGTAGGAGGGAGCACTTTTCTTTGCAACAAGCAATTTTTTCACCATTTACAGGATTTTATTATTTTGATGGTAGTACTGGAAGGTGAATATGTTTTATTATACATTATTTCATGTTATATTGATAATATTAACCTCTCAATATCTTTTCCCAAGGTAACATTTCTTGGAATTATAGTCATATGCAACATTTTCAGCTAGGCAACTACGAACATGCTTGCCTACATGTGCTTTCTTGAAGAAAACCATGTGGAAAATATGAACACAGATATTTGAATCCATCTAGAGGTTTTGAACATTCATTTTGAGGAAGTGGAATAGGCTTAAAATCATTGAAGGCTAAATAATGTTCATTGTTCACACTTGCATATATTATTTGTAGACTTGACAATGTCTACATATAGGATTTGTTGGCAGAGAGTAAAGACACTTGTATATATGTGTCAAAACCAATAATGAAATCCTTATTGAAGTTATAACATGCCAAAAGGATCATAACATACATACCGAGAAGGCTAAATTGCTAAACAAGTTGAAAACCATATTTAAGAGTGATGATTGCAAGTTCAGGGATCAAATCCCTAAATGGGCAAAATAGAGTCCCTTGGGGTTTTGCTAATATCATGTAGCATGATTACAAATATTTAAAATGATTATACATGACCTAACCTTGTATCCTATAACATGGATAAGACCTATATAAATATTGAAGGGCAAAAATCAAGTGGAGGATGATGATTGAGAATCCTAAAGGTTCTCATAAAACATTGAATTTAGGGATTGGTGTCTACAAGATTTTGGTAAAAAAAGTGACCTTTCACTTTATGTTGATAGTTATAGATCATGACAACATGTGATGGTGATTCCAAATGTTCCAGGTGACATCTATGACCAAAATAACATCATAAGGAGCTGATAAATAATGTTTTGCTTCCCATATACACCTAAATGTCCCTTGTTCACCATAATGAAGCTTACATTTGGTTGTAGGGTTGTCAAAGGGACTAAGTTTGATAATGTTGGGTGAATATTTTGTCATCAACTAACTGAAGGCAAAATGGTTATATTAGCCACAGTGTAACGAGATAAATCTCTCCTCTCAACAAGGGGAGGTTCTCTATAAACTATCACAAACTAATCTAAACTAAATATTAATTCAGGGGTGAGACCACATCATCCATTTCTCTTTTTTTAGAAATGATGTTTACAAAATAAAAAAACACTTTATTGATATTTGACTGAAAAACCAAGAAACCCACGAGAGCACAAAGTCTATCGTTGCTTCTTTTGATGATGTATAACTTAGAACACAGTAGAATGAGGTGAAACCCAAAGTCTTCATTGAAAACTACAAAAGAATATATAATCACAAAAGATAATAGTAGTTCAAATCCTTTCCAATATCCTTTGCTTTAAAACACTAAAACACAAACTAAAGATAATTGTTGTAGCACAAAGTCTCCATAATCAACTTTGGTGCATCTCCCAAATTATTTTCACTCACACTACTATTTAATCAAATAGATAATATCGTATTAGGAAAAGGACATACGAACAATTTTCAATACAACAAAATTTATTTCAACACAAATTTTGAAATATCACTTGTTTTTTCATTCACTTGATAAAATTTGATTTACAATTTGAACTCAAAGTCTCAAAATGCTTTTCAATTTGGTAGAGTTTTGTTTCAATAACTAAAAAAAAGATCATTTTACAAAAAAAAGGCCCTCTTTATTTATAGGGAGAGGCCTTGAGAAAATTTAGGAAAAACCTAACTACTTTGACCTATTCAAAAATAAGAGTCCTTATTGACTCGAGACTTCCTATTTTTTACATGTAATTACATATGAAAAAAGTACATGTAAAAATGTCCAAAGCTATTTCAAAATTACATATGGAAAATAGAAAATAAACTAAGGGAAAAAACTGATTCAATTTGTATCACCATCTTTCTTCATTTGAGCTTCATACATAGTGAAAGCTGCTTGCATACCAATACTGTTTGGACTAATAGTGTTCTTGAAAGTCATCTTGGCTTTGACTATGGCATCTCTTACTGTGGTGACTGATTTTGCATGACTAGTTAACTTAGTTTTTAGATTATCCAGAGTTAACTGATTGTCTAGAATATTGTCCATAGATATTATTGAAAATGTCTTATCTTCAAATTCTTTCTGGAACATATCTTCAAATTCTTGAATCATTTATTTTGTATAAAGGAATTGGTTATCTTGTGATGTAAGCTTGCAAGGTAGCTCCTCCAATTTATGTAAAATATTGACATCACTTTGCTCACTGAGTTTTCTTGTAGAGTCAAGGTCACTGATTAGATCTTTAAGCACATGACTCCTATATGTCAATGCCTCTTTAGTTTTGGTATAAGAGTCCTTATTAGTAATGATGCCAATTGATATTAGAGTGCTTATATTTAGTTTTCTCATGTCCACCCATTTATCAAGATATTTTTCTTTGCTTTCAATATCTTGAGAAATGGTATCAATAAGATCATCAAGTTCTACTCTTATTTTCCTTAGTTTTTCTATCTTCTCAGATAAATCTATGATTAGGGAAATTCCTTATGCACGCATCCTATCCAAGTATTCTTCAAGTACTTTTCCTTTGAGATGAGTCTTTTCTACTTTCTGAATGATGGGGTCTTCTATAGAAATAGGCTCAAGAGTTACTGCTTCTAAAGTGAAAGTGATTCTCCTTACCACTGAAGTCAACTATTCCACCATTGCTTTGTAGTGATCCTTCATTTCTTTCTCCCTATCAAATTTCTGAATCAGGATGTCCATGGCTAACTGCATATCACTCCGGGCACTTTCATGAGTTATCTTGCCTAATTCAACTCTAGAGATAGAGTAATCATTTATATCAAAATTTTCAATGGATGCATCTTGTGGAGGCCTTACAATTTCCAAAAGTTTGTGTCCCTTATCTCCAAACATTTTTGAAAGATTCTTTGTCTTCTTCGAGGCCTTGGCTTTTACTAGCACGAGCTTATTAAAATCAAAGTCATCTGGAGAGATGGCTTGTTTCTTCCTTTTTGGTGTATAAGCTGATAACCAAGGTGGAAGCACATAAGTACTCACATTAGGACCTATCTCCATTGTTGGCATCACTAGATCTACACTTGCACAGGTAGTGGAAACAATAGGTGGAATGTTAGTAAAAATTGCACCTTTTACTAAGTGATCAAAAGTAGAACTATCTCCAATATTAAAAGATGGGGAGGACAAACTAGGAATAGACCTTGAAGAATGGAGAACATCTTCAAAAGTGATTTTAGGGTTGTCAAAAATTATTTTGGAAGGAGAGGGAGATTCAGAAGAGGGAACATTAATAGGAGAAAGAGATGAAGGTGCTGCAATAAGTGTGTCAGGCAAGGGAGAAGAGACTCATGTTTCTTGTTATACATTATCTTATGGGGATAAGGTTTCTTCCTCTTGTTGATTTGTAGGCCTATATTCAATCTCCATCTCTTCCATCGCTAGTTATTTAGTGCTCTTTTTCTCAACTTCAATATCTTCTATTTTAGATTCTTTTTCCATGGCTTTTGACTTCTTCGACACAAATATGATCTTAGGCTTATGTAGCTTGGAGGAAGAAGGAACATCACTTTTATCCTTCATCCTATTCTCTACCTTTCTTCTTGTTTCCTTTTGAATCTCAACTTTTGATCCTTTTAAGAATTATTTTAAAGTAATTCCTTTATTTATTAGCCAATTATTGGTGTTTACTAATATAGGTTCAAATCTTTTACTCAAAGAGGTCAACTCTTTTTGGGACCATTGGATTGGAGGGAGAGGGGCATTAGCAATCTATTGAGTATTATATCTATCATTAATCAACTCTCCATCATCCACTAAATTATTAGGAATATCAACAAGTCCTAAATATTCAATCTACTCAAGAGATAACTTGTTATAGTCCATTTTCTAGACATATTCTTCTGTCCTCAAATCTACCCAAACATCTTCTACCATAGGTTCATGGAATTGGGTTTTCCTCTTGATTATGTCTTTCATGCCCCTACAGTTAAAGTTTGGTCTTCTCTTGAATTTCTTCATTGTTACCAGCTGCATCTCAATTTCCATGACTCTAGCCCTCGTAGTAGTTAATAATGAATACCTGCCGATTTCAATTGGGAATCTGAAACCAGGCTTCTTCAGCTCCATCTATTTATTATGCATGATGATGATTTATTTGCATAGCTCCATTAAGACCAATTTGTCTAAGGAAAATCTTGGAAGGATATAAGGATGACCTTGGAAAAAACCAACCCTTAGGTATGAGAAAGAAGGAAACTGTAAGAACATGCATCCAAAATCATTTACTACTATCCAAGCCTCATCTGACACTCTTCTTTGTTCTAGTTGAGGATCAAAAAGACATAAGAATACTACAAATAAAGCATCATTTACCCTCCTAAAATTATGAATATAACCCTTCAATGTTAATTGAGAGTAGTATTGATACACTAGGATTAGTCTCCTATCTCCTTTTGATGTTAGACCTGGAAAGATTCTCATTGAAGCTGCAATATACACTAGATAAGAAGTCATGTAGAACTTGAAGGTAGTGGATACCTTCATCAATTGCTCATGCAAAGCATTACTAATTTTTTCTCCATAAAAGATGGTTTGTTTGCCGTGGAATATTACTTTGATGAAGGGATACATCCATTCATGAAACTGTGAGGAAGAGGGCAAACCTCTTGCCCTGCTAAGAAGAGTTATCAGATCACCGACTTCTTCTATAAAGTCACTTCTTGGAAAACTCTGTGGCCACCTTGAAAAGTTTGCCGTTAAAGCCTTGAGCCATTTATTATTGATTACCTTCTTTGATTTTTTAGGATTTTTGTCATACTCTTTTGTGCTTCAATAAAATCAAGCTTTATCACTTTTGTAGTAAGAGGGCACATAAACACCTTATCAATGAATTCGAGATCTAGTCTAATTATCACATTGCCACTAGTATCTAACACAACCTTGGTATCTTTATTATAAAATTGAGCACACTAAAGAATAAATTTCATGTTGTGAGGTGCTACAGGGAAAGAAGATACCAAATGAATATTAATGTCAATTATCTTTTTCATTTTAGATCTAGGATTGCTTGACTTAGTTCTTTCCACAAACTCAGCCATGTCCACATGACCAATCTCTATATCTCTAATGTCATCAACATTAGAAGTAATCGAGGTGATTGGAAAAGCACCTTGATATTTATACTTCATCACTTTTGACTTCTTCAGAGAAAACTCAGTCATCTGAAAGAGCTTTTACCAAAAATATGTCGATGATGAAAGATCCACTAAAGAAACTGCAACAAAAAGTCATGATCATGCAATTAAGGAAAATACTGGCAATCTAGGAAAACTACATGATGATGATAGCTATGGAGACATTATTAAAAGGGCTAAAGTGCAAGCAGGCCAAAAAATTAGAGGAAAGTGGGCTCGAAAAGGCAAAATTGGAAATATCCCAGAGTTAGGAAAATTCAAGAGGTTGTTTGCGTGGGCGGTGAAATTTGTTGCCCTTGCATATGAGGGATATTTGCATTTGCATTGGTAGAAAATTTTTCCACCCTTATAGGTGGGAGAAACTTGTGTTTATGCATAGGCAGCTAAATTCACCACCGTTGCATATGTTTTGCGTGTAGGAGCAGCAAAAAATGTTGACAAGGCATAAAGCAAGAAAATCAAAGTTTTGATGTCCAAGTGGCAAAATTAGCCACTACTATAGGAAATGTGAAATGTTTGAGTGGTATTTTTATCTGACATTACATGTGGTATTGTTTGCTAAGTTTTCACTAAGATAAAGCGATAAAATTCATTGCCCTTATACTATTATTCAAAACATTTCATTCAACTTGAAAGCAGCAAAATTTGGCATTTGTGTATTTGTCTTGTCCAAAAAGGGAAGTGTGAGAGTGGCTTATTAAATCCATCATCACCAAGTTATTTGTGATGGTTTTCAAATAAATTGGAAGGGAAAACCAAAGTTGGGTCAAACCACTGACAACACACACAATGAAAACCTAGAAGTAAAGTAAAAATGGTGACTAAAGCTTACTAGGGTAAAATAAAAATAAAACAAGGGTTGAATCATTGAAAGACAAAAAAAAATGAAAAAAATAGAAAAACTTTAACAGTAAATACTCAAAAAAAAAAACAAAAAAAAACCTAGAAGTAGAAAAAAAAACAACTTACTTGGCAAACTCGAAATCCTAAGCTTTGGCGGTGGCAAATTCAAGATCTTCCTTGTTTGTGCAGTCAAGCAGTTGTGGAGAGGAGTATAGGAAACTTAAAATAAAATGAATTACAAACAAAAATCATTTAAAAATCCCCTAAACAAGATTTAAAAACTCAGTGCATGCGGCCATAAATGCCACATAAAATTTGAGATTTTGAAAATCTTTGCTCGGGTGACAAAATTTACCACCCTAACATGTACTAGGGGATAGATCATGCATTGGTGGTAAAAAATTCTACCGATGCATGTAGAGAAAAAAAATTTAAGGGCGGCAAAAAAGGCCACCTGTGCATAAAGAAAAATAAAAATTCACTAACACCCTAAAAATGATCAAAACTAACATTTTGATCAGATAAAGTTTACAATGAGTTTCACAATTTTTAAGATATCATGGTGAGGGAATGTTGTAAAATTTCCTAAGATGTCAAATAAATTCAATTGAGATCAAGAGAATCTTGTCTCGAATGATGAACTTAGAGTGTTTATTACGAAATGGACAAGTTTCATAGGGGTTGTCCACAAAATGAGCTTAGCTAATTTTGGGAACAACAAATAGCCTTGGTTATATACCTTATTACAAGAATTATAAGAGTTAATATAGTTATAAAATAGTGTGAAGGACTTAAAGGATGATATTAGGCATGTAAATAAAGTCTAAAACATGCAATTCAACCTACAATTATGCCTAACTCCATGGAGAAGCACACTTACAGGCAACTATAGGAGCAGTTAGTCCAACATGCAAGTTTGAGATAGAATCACCAAGGTTAGAAGATGTGAAAGGTTTCAGAGTGTTTCATGAGATTGAGAAATTATGTGTCACCTTTCAAGGGAGGAAAATTCACCTATAGAGTTTCACTTGCCCAACATAGTTGACTGAGATTGACATTGAATAAAGAGGTAGTGTTTTGAAGTGTTGGCAGTGCTTAGGAGTCAAATTAATGAATAAAAGTTAACTAAAAATGACTCTAATGGAGTAGGGGAGGTTTTAGATACTATTTTTGAAGTCAAATCATGTTTTTTCACCTACAGGTGTAGCATGTTAAGGAAAAATATAGTCAAAGTGACACTCAGTCTTGAGAAGTTCAATTTATGTAAAGTTATATGGAAGATTGGAGTGGTATGAGATAATGAGAACACTTCACTCATATCAAAAGTTCTCTCATATAACTATCATGATGGAAACAAGTAAGGAAAGGAGCTAAAGACAGAAGGCACAATCCACTCTTAAAAAATCTTGCACAGTTTGTTATAGAAAAAGTCTATTTTGGGTTTTAGGAAGGTTGAAGGCACAAATTACCTAATAGAGGACTGAAATTTTGTGTTGGGGGCCTTAAATAATTTTATAAAATCATAAAAAATTCACCATTGTTTGAGGAGGTAGGGGAGTTCTCTCTATTTTGTCTCAGATAGAGGGCACTCCCCTCATGGACAAAACTGGCAGGTTTTGGGGAAAAAGGGATGAAGAGTGACCAAGGAGATGATTGGACATGGAAAAAAGGTTTTTAAAGCTATATAACATATATTAGAACATGAATAACCTTAAAAAAATGATGAAACCAGACAGGGTGCCCTGGACCCTCAAAAGTGTAAATAGGCTAATGAGGCATGGTTATGCCGAATGGCCAAACAAGAGGTCACTTTCAATTATAGATCTAAGTGGAATTTATAGTGGATTTTAACATGTCTATTGGGTAATTATAGGTGTGTATGATCTATTTTAAATTAGGGAATCCATCAAGAAAGTCATTTTGAGCTTTAGGTTATAGGCAGACCTATTGAGCGTACTTAGACTTGAAGCCAAATGGAGAACCATTTGAACTTATGACATGAGATATGATTTAAAACTATTGAATAATGTTTTTAGGGTGTTTCCATAGATTTTAAAACTTTTGTTTTATAGATAAATCACAATAAATCCATTTTTTAACTTGAAACTCTCTCAGGCCTGCAAGAAATGAAAGGAAGAGCTCGAATAGGTAACTTCAAATGATCATACTTCCCTTGGTGCTTTTCATGGAGACTAAAGGAATTTTGAGATATTAATAGTGTCATTAAAAAACCATATTTTGTAAATTTTTTACAAATTCAATGTGAAATCTTTGTGAATGAACCTTAAGAGGTCAAACTGCTCAAAACCCTTTCTAAACCCTTACAAGGACTAGTTTGGAAAAATGGAGTTATAAAGCTACTATAATGGACTATTTTTACAAATATGATGATTGGAAATTGTAAATGACTCCCTCAATATACTCCTAATGCTTTTTGGTTGTAAAAACTCGTATGGATATGGTACAAAATAGGCTTTTATTGATAGTTTTGTGCATTGTGTAGGTTGTTGGAGGTTCTAAAACATGAAATTAAGTTTGGAGGAAAGATATATAATTATTATAACTACCTATAGATATTTAATACCTGTAAAAAACTTCTAGGTGTTCAAAAAATAGCTCTCATCTCAACTACTCAAAACTGGCATAGTGTACACACTAGTGAGAAGGGTGAAAAACATCAAGCGAGCCAATTTTAAGGTGTCCCTAATGATTATAACACCATGGAGGGTATTGAAAGGTTTCATACACTCCTTACCATGTATTTTAATAAAAAAATGATTCCTTTTTAGAGACCAAGTGTGCAAGGTGCATGAAGGAAGAGTTGCTTAGACTGCAAATGATGATAGCTCACTTCCAGATGATTCTAGAAGACCAAAACTATAACCAATACATGGAGAGGAATCTATGAAATAGTTCCAATTAATTCAAATCATTGGAACTATTCATATTTATTTATAAGGTGTTCAAAAATCTCAAATCATGAAGGCAATTTTTCTAAGCTAGTTAAAAAGATTTTATGCCACTTTGTAAGTGTTTGATGACTTGTATGAACACTTGTACTTCCTAGGCTTTCATGGTTTATCCCACATCCTCTACCCATACATGAGTAACTAATTTTACTATCTTGACAAGTGTCCTTGTGACCCTTGGACTTCTCTCTTTTCCTCTCTCTCTCAAGCTCTATAAGAATGGCCATTATAACTTATGCTCCACCTGAGTATGGTGAAACCCTACTCAATAGTATATTATTTGATCAATAAGACTACTAATTTTTACCTCTTCATGACTTTTCATAGTGTGTTATACTTGAATGTTGGATCTTTTTGTTGACAATTTTGATCATATAAGTCAAAATTTTAACCTCTACCATTCGAAACTTTGTAGTTCATCTTGTGAAGCAGTTTTGGGAACCGAATAGTTTGAAGGAATTGTTCAAATCTACATTATATATTTCTTTTAGGATAATTGGACAAACATAAATCCCAAGGGGTATCTTTAAATTCAATTTACAAAGGAACTAATTCCTTCAGACTTTTTGTTTGAAGGAAATGAACAAAGGCAAAAGGTGCTTTTAAAGGTCTATTGTATTTTCTCAAGGTTTCTTTTCAATTTTGCTAAAGGTTAACGATCCCTTTGAAAAAGATCATCAGAAAAAATCTTGAAGGGTAGAATCCCTTCAGGAAATTTCTCTTTAAGAAGATCTGAGAGACACTTGGAAAAGTCTAAAAGGAAACTTGAAAAGGGAAAGAAAGGGACAGTTCATTTAGGAATCTTGAAGGGTATGTTCCCTTTGAGAAGGTTCATTACAAAATTCCTGAAGGGTATCTTCCCTTAGAGAAAGTTCAAAAATAAAAATCCAAATGGTTGTTAGCCTTCAAAAAAGGACTTTACAAAGAATGCTGAGAGACATTTTGAAATTCAAAGGGAAATTTACAAAAATATGAAGGGCAGGTGGACCATACAATTTTGCCTGAAGGATCTTTTTCTTGTCAAAGGACCATTTACAACAATCCCAAAGGGCTTGTCAAAAAACTCGAAGGGTAATTTTAAAGAAATCCAAGGGGCTCTTTCCATTCAAAAAGGTCCTTATCAAAATCCCAAAGGGTCACTTATGATTTTGCCAAAGGGCATTTTTACAATCTCGAAGAGTCACTTGAAAAGCTAAAGGCCTTGTCATTTTCTCTGAAGGGCACATTTAAGAAGGCCGAAGGACCATTGTCAAATTTTTAAAGGTCTTTACATAAAGATAAAGGGGCATTGTCAAAAGGCCAAGGGGAAAGTGAAAGAAAAATCTGAAGATATAATTCCTTTGAAATTTTTGTTTAAATGAATTAGAGCAATCGGGAGGGACACTTAGAAATTATCATAGGAAAATTGCTTGAAAAACAACTGAAGGGAAAAGGAAGGAAAGAAAAATCCATGGGAAAGAGAGGGACAAAAATTCTAAAAGAATTATTTTGGACAAATTATTTGAAAGAATTCTTTCAGAAGATTTATCCACATAAATAAATAAGGAACTAAAAGGAAAGGAAAGCCTGAAGGGAAATGAAAGATCGAAGGAGAAGAGAATTCTTGTAGACAATTTGTCCATAACAAAGTGAAAATCCAAAAACCTTAAGACATAATTTCTTCAGACTTTTTATCTAAAGGAAATACAAAAGAGCAAAGCCACATGAATAAACCCGAGATAGATACATGCAAAAAAAAAGTCCATGAAAAAAAACATAGACAAATAGAAGGAATATAATACATACAGAGAAAGGAATATAATACATACAGAGATGAAGAACCAAAAAATACAAGAGATTCCAACAACCAATGAACAGATTAACATGTTCTATAGCATGCAAAGTGGTCCAAACAAGACTAGACACGTCCAAGATGTGTAACCATTTTAAACATGACACTTTTAGTTCTAAAAATGGAGACTCATTTACATGAAGGACTCAAGGAGCTTAATGTTGGAGAGCTTAACATTAATTTCATTAATGCACTTTTGTTAATCTGAGCCTTCCAAATGTTCTAACAGTTCAAGTGGAGTTTTAAATTTAGATGTGGAGTTAACTGTTCTTAATTTATAGAGTTGAATGGTTATCAAGTGCCACATCTACTCATTGATTTCATGTAAATGAAAGTGTTTCAAATGTTCGAACTCAACATCAAATCAGTTCAAGCTGAAGTCAAGACATCTAAAGTTGGCGTAGATTTCATGCATGAAAAATAACAGCCCAAGCTTGAGTCCAACATCCATTTTGAATGCCAAAGGGTTTTTCATGCAAGACAACAGACAATAAGATATTCTTAGAAGGCTTTTTTATCTTGGTATAATGGAAATTATACTTGGTTAATGTAAGATTTGACATCCTTTTCTATTTTCATTGCCAACCTCTTGGCTATTATATGTTTTCTATATAAGTTGGTTTTTCAGCCTTGAATTGTATCCCTTTTTTGGCAAGATCAAATTCTACTAAAGATTGAGTTTGTAACCTTTTTTTAGATTAATAAGACTATTTTATTTTCTAGAATACTAATATAGTGTATTTATGCTAGTGATTTGCATAAGTGATAGAATTTCTCTTCCTTGTCAAGTCTTGATTCTTACCTAGTAGCATAGTTGATCAGTTTATGTAGGTCATGTTATATGTTTGATGTCTCTTGGTTGAGTTTAAAATGGATACAAGTGGCTAGTTAGTGCCTTAAATTAGGCCTATTATTTCATTTCCCTCAAGCTTGGATCATCAGATAAAGCCTTTTCATGAAATACTTATGCATATTAGTCAATTGGAGTTGAAAATTCAACCCTTTTCTTGTCTAAATTAGTGTTCTTAGGAGCTCAAATTGAGTGGATCAATAAGAAATAGAGGTGTATCACCATCATTACATAGGATTTCCATTTGAATTTCTCTCTCTTTTCCTAGAAGTTTGTAGTATAGAGCAAAGATCCTAATTGATACACTAAAGGGAGCTAAGCCTTAAAATCTAGAGATTCAATCCACTAATTAGGTCACCCACAACCTAAGATTATTTCCATGTTTCTTCAGACTGTAAAGGCCTAAAACTATCTTCACAGGGGTACAAATCTGATTTACAACACTTGCTTAGTGAAGACTATGGATTCCCTAGCATGTTATGTCATTATTTCATCTTATTTTCAATTAGAAAGCTTCTTCTTATGGGGCATGTGAAGTGTTATATGAAATGTCAAGGATTGAGTGATTTATTATATTCACTATTGTCATTCAATGCCTCTTGCCGATTCCTTCTAGATTTGCAAATTCATCCATAACCTCATTATGTAATATTGATGTCAAAAGATGTAGATTAAAGGAGTGTATGTTTGGTTAGTCCTTTGTTCTCATGTGTAACATGATGTTGGTTGGAAGTCATCTTATTTGGTGTATCACCTCCCTTAGAATAGTTTTCTTTTAGTTATCTCTCTCCCTTTCCTCCCCAAAATTTAGGTGTAGTTGTGATCCAAAGTGGTAAATCAAGGGAGATAGCCCTACCTAGAGTTTTACCTCATCCTTAAACTACCCATAAGCCTACAGGTTTTTCCATTGTGCTTCTTGGATGAGGAGAGCTTTTCCATCTCCTTAAATGGTGTAAATCCAAGTCACAATAGTTTTTGGCATGCCTGGTGAGAATCTTAGTCGAAGAGGTTGAAATATTTTAGGTGTTTATTTTCAACAATCAGCCTTTGGAGGCATCTATCAAAGCATCAATATCAACTCTGAAGATACATTAGCTAGTCAAGTATCCTATGTTTCCATTTGAAGATTGTGGTAACATTTTCCTTTGTATTCTTTCTTTTAATGAGGTTTCATAGCTAATTTTGGTGTTGAGTACTATTTTACATGAATTGGTGAGACATTTCAAGCTTGTTCCATTCCATATCAATATGAACAAGTTCTTAATCATCCTATTCATGAAGTGTATCAGTCCTACAATCAGCCTTCTCCATATCTTTCTCCTAGTCAACCTTGTCACTTCTCATGTCAATCTATTTCCACCTTAAAATAAACTCTTTTGGGATATGAGAGGCATATGTTAGATCTTGAAACATAAAGGGGATATGGTCAATAGGTTAAGGTGAGAGATGAATTATAACTGGTCAAAAGATAGTGGGTACCTATTGAGAGAGCCAATTGGCAAAGTCTCATAAATGAGATGATTGATGTGAGTGGCCTAGTTTCTTCCTTAGAGGATAGGCTAAGAGTTCAGGAAAGGCAAAATCACCAAACTTATCAGCCTTCATACCCACTTTCCCAAGTTTATTATTATCCATATTTGATACCTACTCATGAGCCCAATCAAGCTTATCAAAGTCACCCTTTTCTCAATCAATTAAAAGAGAAAGTTGAAAAGATAAACCTTGTTTTTGAAGTTAATCTTGATAGGTAGATTGAATTGGATAATATGCATATGTAGTAGTCCAGGTCAGTAGCAAAGGAAGTGGAATTCAATTCCTCATTTCCCTCTCACATTACATCCCCATCTCAAGGAATGACCCCTAGATATGATATTCTAGGTTGGAGATAAGGTGGAGAATCTAAGCCTAAGGAGATTCCAAGTTTCTTCAAAACTTCATGCACTCCTCAAATTGCATCACACCTCAAGAAAACACTTCTAATCCTAAAATTCTAAGCTAAAATAAGATAGTGAAGTCATGGGAAAAGAAAGAAGATAGAAGCATTGTCAAGGAGTGTGAATTTGTGAACGAAGTTGATCCTTTGCAAGTCCTTCCCACACTTCCTCAATAAATATCTTGTCCTCCATATGGACCCTCTTACATTATTTATCCTCCTGATGATTCCTATTAACTTCAAGAAAGACTTTTCCAAGAGAACCTAACCAAGAAGATTGAAGAGTTGGAGTCAAGGATGAGGTTGTTAAGTCAAGGTGTAATGAAACGTTTAGACCCAAAAAAAGATCCTATGCCTAAACACACCCCATATAACCTCCCTCAAGAGAGTTCTTAAGTTGAATTAGATGTGAATGATGAGGTTTTAAAGTGGAAGGAAGATAACCAAATAATCTTAGCCCAAGGTCTGCCTCCCCTTCCTCAAGAGCTCCTAAAAGAACCCCCAACTTTACATTCTCAATCTGATTTTGAGCCCTATGTTCCACCTCCACAAACTAGCTCATCTTGTCCTCATCCTATCACACTTTTCCTTGATGGACTTGTGGTATGGAAACATAGATAATATTAGTTAGTTGAGGAAAATTTAGAACTCTTACTTGAAGAAAGCCTACCTCCTTTGTAGACTCATTGGGATAGGCCACATGATTTCAAGATGCCTAGTCTTGGCATCACCATGAAGGAGAAGGAGATGAAAGAATTTATATTCCTTTGAAGAAGAATTTACATCTAATTAAAAAATTGTGGATAACCATCTCAACTATGAAGATGAATGTGCTATTATGGATGGAGAACAATTTCAAGTCTTTCCTAAAGAAGTTTCAGCCCTAGAAAAACTCTCTTGACACCAATGTGCAAGATGTTGTTCTTGAAGATGATCCAAAACCTCAGCGTAATGTTGAATCACCATCATATGTATTGGATATTAAATAAAACCAATTTGATGACATCATACATCAAAAAGATAAGATTGAAGAATTATTGGTTCTAGATGATAAAGAGGACAAGGATAATTAACAACTACAAATGGAGTTCTTTCAAGGGCTTGAAGAGTTTTTCCAAGTTGAGAATCAAATACATGGAATGGTGAAGAAAGAGGATTATATGGAGGACAATGACCAATAATGGGAAGAATATGCAAACCTCCTTGATGAACTAAAATAACTTGCAGCTAAGAGGAAGCTCAATCTTATTGAGAGTACTATGGAAGTCAAGAAGGTATGCCTTGTTGAATCACCATTTGAGGTTGTAATTGAAGATCCATATGAGAAGGTTGGGGCTGTTTGGATGAAAGAGTAATACTTTTACATTATAGACCTATTTGAAGATGGTCTACTTAAGAACATGGCAATTGAGGTGCCAAAAAATAGATCTGATCCATTAAGTTGTAAATCTAAAGAGCAACATGCTTTACACCATATTTCATCTCATGAAGAAGATGATACAAGAAGCTTTAATTTTGATCCTAAGAAGGGAGGTATGCTTAGTTTTCAGTTGTATATAATTTTTTGCTTCCTATTTTTCCTAAGTGATTTGAGCACATATGTTTCTTGTTAGTGTGTTTGCTTTGTTTGGTGTGTGTCATTTATTTTGTGTGGTTAAGGTAGTCAAGTGGTCTTGTCTTAATCAAATCCTTGTGGTTAATGGTAAAAGATTTTTCTTGTTTGTCTCAATCTTTAAATGACTCCCTAAGTCCAATGGACTGATAAGGCTACTAGTCTAGTTAGTATAACAGGCATACTACCCCTATGAGTCACCAATTTAATGACCAAATTTGACTTTTAGGTCAAATTGGGGAACCTATAGGTAAAAAATTGAGTTTTATATGTTTTATAGGTCTAATACATATGTCACATGGTGTTTTATAGGTTAATTAATGTAATTTAATGTTATACTAGGCTTTGTCCTTAGTCATTTTAGTTATTTTGAGTCATTTTGAGATCAAAAAAGGGGCATTTAATGAGTTTTATAGATTATTTGGGAAATGTGAAGGTTATAAAGGGTTTTTTAATGTGACATGTGTCCTCACATGTCTTAATAAATTTTTGGTAACTAAAAGTGGCAAGTACTTTAGAAGAAAGAGTAGCTTTCTTGAGAAAAAGGTGAGTTTGGCACTTGTATGGCCCATGGGGAAGTGTACCACATGGGACAAGATCATAGAATGTCCTTTCAGACTATTCAAGTTTATCTATATGTTTGAAGTGTTCTGAAAGTGCCATTTTGGCCCAAAACTATTTTGCTCCTTTTTCACCCTTCTTGGCAAGCAAAAGTAGTCTTTAGGTTTGTACTTGGTACAACTAGCAGAAGAGGTTTAAGATCAAAAAATTTTGGGAGGTTGAATTAAACTTAGATACCTTAATTTACATATAAATATTTTGAATAATGGTGGCCTGTGCTTCATGAAGCATCCTCATGAATTTGACTATACTTTTTTGCCTGTTGTTTCATGCACATTATAGGTTTTGATCCATTTTGAGAAAGTGCATATGAACCAATTACTTAGGATGATTCCATATTATATTTTACTCCTTATATAATTTTATACATGTTTGGTTTATTATTTAAATGTGTTTTGATATGCTGATCACCTTAAGTTGTAGGAGGGAGCACTTTTCTATGCAACATGCAATTTTTTCACCATTTGCAAGATTTTATTATTTTGATGGTGGTATTGGAAGGTGAATATGTTTTATTGTACATGAATACATGTTTTATTTATAATATTCACCTCTTAATCTCTTTTCCCAAGGCAACTCTTCATGAAATTATAGTCACATGCAACATTTTTAGTTAGACAGCCTGTAACATGCTTACTTACAGGTTCTTGCTTGAAGAAAACCATGTGGAAAATATGAAAAAATATATTTGAATCCATATATAGGTTTTTAAAATTCATTTAGAGGTATTGGAACAGGCTTAAACTCATTGAAGGCTAAATAATGCTCATTGTTCACACTTGCATAAATTGTTTACAAACTTGATAATGTCTACCTACAAGATTTATTGGCAGAGAGAAGAGGTAAAAATCCCAAAAGGATCATAACATACATACCAAAAAGGATAAATTGTTAAATAAGTTGAAAACCATATTCAAGAGTGATGACTACAAGTTCAGGGATCAAATTCCTAAATGGGTAAAATAGAGTCCCTTGGGGTTTTGATAATATCTTGTAGCATGATTTCAAAGATTTAAAATGATTATAAATTACCTAAAATTTCATCCTATATCATGGAGAAGACATATATAAAATTTGAAGGGCAGAAAACAAGTGGAAGAAGATGATCGAGAAGCTTAAAGTTGCTCATAAAACACTGAATTTAGGGATTGGTGTCTATAGGATTTTGGTAAAAAAGTGACCTTGAAATCCATTTTGATAGTTCTAGATCATCAAAACATGTGATGGTGATTATAAATTTTCCAAGTGTCATGTGATGATAAATAGTGTTTTGCTTCCCATCTACACCTACAGGTCCTTTGTTCACTATAATGAAGCTTACAAGCTGGCTTTAGGGTTGTCAAAGGGATTGAGTTTGATAACCTTGGTTATATACCTTATTAAAATCATGATAAGAGTGAATATAGTTATATCATAGTGTTAAGGACTTAAATAAGGACATTAGGCATGTAAATAATGTCTAAAACATGTAATTCAACCTATAGTTGTGCCTAACTCCATAGAAAAACACACCTACAACCAACTGTAGGAGCACTTTGTCCCACATGCAAGTTTGAGATAGAATAACCAAGGTTAGTAGATATGAAATGTTTTAAATTGTTTCATGAGATTGAGCAATGATGTGTCACCTTGAAATGGGTGAAAATTCACCTACAAAGTTTCATCTTGCCCAACATAGTTGACTGATACTGACAGTGAAGAAAGAGGTAAGGTTTTGAAGTGTTGGTAGTGTTTGGGAGTCAAATGAATGAGTAAAAACTAATGAAAAATGAATCTAAAGGAGTAGGGGAGGTTTTAGAAACTATTTTTTAACTCAAATCATGTGTTTTCACCTACAAGTGTAGTATATTGAGGCAAAACATAGTCAAAGTGACACTCAGTCTTGAGAAGTTCAATGTATGGAAATGTATATAGAAGATTGGAGTGGTAAGAGAGAATGAGAAAACTTACCTCATAGTCAAAGTGATATCATAGAACTATCATGATGGAAAAAATCAATGAAAGGAGCTATAGACAGAAGGCACAATCCACTCTTAAAAAATCCTGAACAGTCTGTCATAGAAGGAATCTATTTTGGGTTTTAGGAAGGTTGAAGGGTTAAATGACCTAGCAGAGGACTGCAACATTATGTAGGGGGTCTTAATGACTTGGATAAATTCATAAAATATGCACAATTATCTAAGGAGTATTTGATTTCCCTATGTTTTGTCTTAGATAAAAGGCACTCCCCTCATGCACAAAATTGGCATGTTTTGGGTAAAAGGGGATGAAGAGTGACCAAGGAGCTATTTGGACATAGAAACAAAGTGTTGACAAAATTTGAATTTTAGTCAAATTGATATTTAAACTTTTCTAAAGGTTCCTATATGTCTAATAAGGTCTCATGTTTGTCTAAACATCTCACCTATCCTTGTTCTAACCTTGGTGTAAGCCCATCATCCTTGTACTTGCCTAGTCAACCAATGTCAACTCTAGTCAACTCTAGTCAAACATGGTAAAAGGATAAATTATGTTATATTTGTCCTAATATTTTCATTTAAATGTTTTATGGTGTTCCTAAGTCATAAATTTGTCCTTTACCATGTTTCAAATGTAAAAAATACCTTTTAGTCATATTTTTGGCTCATTATATGACTTGTACAAATGAGTTAAGGAATAAAAGTGTCACCAAGGAAGATTTAAATGTGAATGTCATCAGAACATGTTAGGAATCAGTTAGATGTAGTTAAGAGGTAGTTTCATGCATGAAAATAAGGAGATCTCCTTGAAAATAGGCCATTAATGGCACTTGTACAGACTTGGTGAGCTCACCTTCAGCTAAGAGCATGGGCCTAGTGTCTTTTCAACTCCCTAAGATATTTAACATGCATGGTGTGTAGAATTTTATTTATGAGAATCAAATTTTACTTCTAATCCGTCTTTCTTGCCTTTGTAAGCTAAGAAGGGTTAAATTTGAATGCTGGGTACATTCCGTATAGTTGGAGTTAAAGGGAGTGATCTTGGGAGTTGAAAGGGGTCTGAGTAAAATTTAAATAAATGAAAAGATTTTTAAATTTCATAGTTCCTCCTTTATGAACCATCACTAAGAATCCAAGTAGCTTTTTATGCTCTCACATCCATTGGGGGTCACTATTTGAGCTTGTTTCTAAATTTTGGCTTTGGTTTGATAGATTAGTTATTTTCAGGTGTTTCTCAAGGTTTCATAAAACCTCTCCATAGTTTGTTCATTGTATTCTCAATTTTTGAGACCTTAATAACTCAATAAGCCTCTTCTAGGCTTGTTTGTGTTTGCAAATTGTCTATTCTTTTCACCTACAAGTAGGTGATTTCCATGTGGAAGAAGGTGTTTTGAAGTTGATTTAAAAGTGTTATTGATGGAGGTTATCTATTTGAGGGATGATAAATGCATTTGGGGTGTTATGAGGCTTTTAACAAACTTTTTCTTGCTCAATTCCATCCTTTCTGCCTATATACAGTCAAATGCATATCTTCAGGTGGCCTAAACAGAGAGTATGGAGGTCATTTAGTGACCTTGAGGCACTTAAGGAACTCTTAATTTGCCTTGACATTGTGGAATAACATGGTAGACTTGTTGATAAGGGTGAATAGCCAAGTGAAGAATGAAGGATATCTTCAAAGATGATAAGATTGAGACTCAGAACCCTGATCTCTTTTTTGTCAAAATAGAGCTCCTAGCTTTTTTAGATTCATTTTGTAGCAATGTCATATTAAACTTTGGTCCCTTATTATTAATTATATTTTTATCCTCTAACATGGGTAAAAACCATGAAAAGTTTTGAGAGTGGAAGACTAATAGAAAGGGTTGATTGAAAGATCCAAAAGTACCTTTGAAAACACTGAAAGTGTGCAATGATATCTATAGGCCTTGTGCACCAAGTGTTGTTCCATATCCAAGTTGCATTGCAAATAAATTCACATGGTTTGATAGTTTTATATGAACTAGGGTAGTATAGATAACCTAAAGACCACTTAAGGAGGATTTTACATCAAGTTTGGCTCACTTTGCTCACTCCATGTCTGTACAATGTCAAAATGCCCACCTACATCGAGGTAGGTTGACAGTGAGCTATGAATGTGTGTTTGATAGTGTTTTAGCACTTTCAAGAGGAATATAAGGTAAGATAAAGTACTATTAGAATTTGAGATCACTAATGAGAGTGTTCAATACCATGACCAAGCCTATTAGGAGCAATATAACCTACAGGTAGACCTAAAGGCAGGAGTCTTAGCCATGGTAAAAGGTAACTTAGTTTTGAACCCTAGAAGTTTATAAATGTATTAAAAATTACAATAAATTTTTAAGTGGTTAATGTTTTAATGTTTCAATAGATTCAAATATGTATTTTAAACCATGATCAACCCTAATATAACCTACATGCAGGGTCTATAAGCATTTTCTCAGTCAAAGGGCAGTGAGCAGTTTTGGTTTTAAGATGTTAGAGAGAGACTAAAAAAAATGGACAAATGACTTAAAATAACCCTTAAGAAACTTTTATAGTTGTTTTAAAGTGTGAAACATAAAGGAGACACACAAAATTCACCTTAAGGAGTCCAAACATGCAGAACACAGTCCCTTTTGGAAAACCCTATAGATAATGTTTCTTCCTATAAGTTTGTTTGAGGTTTAAATGGAGTTGGAGGCTCTATTCTTGGAGTCAAAGAATAAATTTAGGTATGGGGTATCCATAAAAATTGAGGAACACCCTAAAATACTTTATTTTTATGAGAAATTAGGGAAGCTCCCCTTATTTTATCTCGAATAGGGGCACTTTCCCTATGCCCAAACCCTGTAAATCTTGAGAGATAGGCAAGAGGATATGATCAAAATATATGAAGATCATGGGATAAGGTTTGTAAATTTGAAAAATACTCTTACAAACATTAATGAAACCTCATATGGGTAGGAATCCAAATAGGGGTAGGAAACCAAACAGGGCACCTTATACCCTTGAGGTTGCAGTCATGCATGATGGGCATTCCTAAGCCTAGAAACCAAAGGGGGAATCATATTCATTCCCAAGATTGGAAAAGTTAAATCCATTTGATGTAGAGAATCCATCAAGGAAGTTATTTTGAGCCTTAGGTTGTAGGCAGACTTGTGGAACAAGGCTTAAGCCTAAGGCAAATGATAGATCAATTATATTTATAACATAAGATGACCATTCCAATGGTGTAAGACATGTTTTTAGCATGATAATAGATATTTTAAAGCTACTAAGATGTAGGGTAGGTATCCAAGAAGCCATTTCTTGGCTTAAAGTGCACATAGGCCTATGTAGATTGCTAAAAGAGCTTGAGTGGCCAACCTAGAATGCTTGGAACTCCCATGAAACTTTGCATGGAGATTAAATGTGTTAAAGGATGTTAGATAGGGTCTTATATAATCCATAAGTGTCATTATTTAAGAACTCCAATGTCTAGTCTTTATGAACAAAGGCTAAGACCTGTAGTGACTCTAAAACCCTCACAAACCCTCTCTCAGACCTGATGAAGAAGATACTACAAATTATGTATCTAGATGGGGAGTAAAGGTTAGGGAGATTATTTGGAGTTGTAGAGGACTCTCTAGGTCCTTATTACATGTGACTTAGGTGTACCCTACCTATATGGATGGTGTACAATAGGGATTTTCTTGACATATTTATGTGTTTTGTAGCTATGGAGAAGCTTTAAAGGATACAACCACTTTTAGGAGAGAGATTATGAATTTTTCTAAGTCCAAATGTGCATAAATTGAGTTATATAATCTAATATGTGTGCCTATCATCTCCTTCATCTCAACCAGCCATAATGAACAAGCAGTGAACACTTAATGAAAATGATAAAACTCTAATTAAGAAGCCTTATAAGGATTTATTCTTGAACTTAATGACATGGACACTCTTAAAATGTGTCATTCCTACTTATTCATGTATTATATTTCAAAATTGGAAGAATTTTGAGTGCCAAGTGTGGGAGGTGCATGAAAAGGTGTTATTTATAACTACTAAGAATGATTGCTCAGGGATAGAAGAATATGGATGATTAAGGACCATTAAAATGCATGTAGAGGATTTTAAGTAACCCCTCCCCCTTATATCAATCAATATATCTGATGCCATTTAATGGAGAAGTAGTCTAATGAAGGCAAATCTGGAGGGCTAGTTTCACAAGCAAGCGAAAGAACATTTACACCATATATGGAAGAGTTATATGAGTTTGAGGGACATTTGTCCTTATTTTCCTTACAAGACCTATCTCATTCTTGATTCCATGATATTGTAACTCATTTTACTTGCTTGAAAAGTGTCGTAGTGACTCTCAAGCTTCACCTTCTCTCTATCTTCTCACATTTGCTATATATACTAGCCTTTTTAGCTATTGTAGGGATCTCTCCACCTGAGTATGGTGAATCCTTACTCAATTTTATCCTTAAAATAATAAAGAATGATATTTTAACCTTATTCGTCACTTCATCAAGTCCATATTATGGTTTTTGGTCATGTGAAAGTATATTTTACTTACCTTGACATGTTATCCTTCCTAGTGCCTTATGTAGTTTGAAATCTCTCTTTTGCAGGTAAGCAAGAAGTGTCTAATGTGGATTGTAGGTATAGTGATTAGCTAATTCATTAGTGTTTATAGAATAAATATTGTCTAATTACTCATAACCTGGACTCTCCTCAATACCCCATGTTTGAAACATTGATGTGGAAGAAGAGATTTCAGTTTGATGGATGAAGTATATGTGTAGTTTTCCTTTTGGTTCTAAGTGCATTACAAATGGTGTGAGTAGACCATCTATTTGGTGCATCACCTCCTTATCTAGATTTAGTCTAGTCTTATTAACCATTTTAATCATAAATGGAGGTTTGGTTATGGTGTGTAGAAGTGGTACATCAAGGGAACTAGACCTAATCTAGAGACTCACCTCAAATTTGGGTCACCCACAGCCCTGAGGTGTTTCCATTGTGCCACTTGAACGAAGAGAGACTTGTCATATCCTCAAGGGGTGAAATTTAAAGTTATAACACAAGGTTTTTAAAGTTAAAATATATATAGTAAAACATGAATAATCTTACAAGAATGGATGAAACCAAACATGGTGCATTGGACCCTCAAAGTGTAAACAGGCTCATGAGGCATGGTTATGCCTAAAGGCAAAACAAGAGGTCACTTTCAATTATATATCTAAGAAAAAATTATAGTGGATTGAAACATGTTTATGGGGGAATTATAGGTTTTTAGGAGCTATTTTAAAGTAGGGAAGCCATCAAGAAAGTCATTTTGAGCTTTAGGTTGTAGGCAAGCCTATTGAGCATACTTAGACCTAAAGCCAAATGGAGAACCATTTTCACTTATAACATAAGATGTGATTTCAACCTATTGAATAATGTTTTTAGGGTATATCCAAAGATTTTAAAACTTTTTTTTTGGAGATAAATCACAAGAACTCCATTTTTGAGCTTGAAACTCTCTCAAGCCTGCAAGAAATGGAAAGAAGAGCTTGAATAGGTAACTTCAAACACTTCTACCTCCCTTGGTGCTTTGCATGGAGACTCAAGGAATTTGGAGATGTTAATAGGGTCCTCAAATATCCATATTATGTATTTTTTTTGAAAATTCAATGTGAAATCTTTATGAACGAACCTTACGAGGTCAAACTGGTCAAAACCCCTATTAAACCCTTATAAGGACCAATTGGAAGAAATGAAGTTAGAAAGATACTCTAATGGAATATTTTGACTAGGATGATGATTGAAACTTGAAAGTGACTCCCTCAAGATACTCTAAATGATTTTTGGTTATATGGAATTGTATGGACAAGGTACAAAACAAGCTTTTCTTGATAGTTTTATGCATTGTGCAGGTAATAAGAGGTTCCACGAGATGAAATCAAGTTTGAAGGAAATATATAGACTTATTATAAATCTATATGGAAATTTAATACCTGGAAAAAACTTATAAGTTTTCAAACAATAGCTCTTATCTCATCCAGTCAAAACTGCCATAGTAGACAAGCTAGTGAGAAGGGTAGAAAACTTCAAGTGAGCTCATTTTAAGGTGTCCCTGATGATTCTAAGGATATGGAGGGTATTTAAAGGTGCCATACACTAAATATCATGGATTTTTGTGGAAAATTGATACTTTTTTGGAGGTTGAGTGTGAAGGGTGCATGAAGGAAGAGTTTTATGGATTATAGATGATGATGGCTCACTTCTAGATGATTTCAGAAGACCAGAACTACAACCAATGCATGAAGAGGCATATATAAAATAATTTACCTTAATTCCAATCATTGTAACTATTCATAGTTATGAGGCATTCAAAAATCTCAAATCATGAAGGTAATTTTTTTAAGCTAGTTAAGAAGATTTTATGCCACTTTGTAAGAGTTTGATGACTTGTAAGAACACTTATAATTCCTAACCTTGCATGGTTCATCTAACATCCTCTTACCATGAATAATTAAATGATTTTATTAGATTTAAAAGTGTACTCATGACCCTTGGAATTATCTCTTCTCCTCTCTCTCTCAAGTTTTATAAGAACTAGCCATTTTGGCCATTGTAGCTTATGCTCCGCCTGAGTATGGTGAAACCCTGCTCAATTGCATACCATTTGATCAATAAGAATAATAATTTTTACCTTTCATGACTATTCATAATGTGATATGCTTTAATGTTGGATCTTTCTTAGTGAATACTATGTATTCCTTAGCATGTTGTCTCATTCTTTCATCTTATTTGTAGTTGGAAAGCTTCTTCTTATAGGGCATTTGAAGTGTACTAAGAAATTTCAAGGATTAAGTGAGTTAGTATATTCACTATTGCCATTCAAGGCATCTTTCCTAGTCCTCCTAGCTTTACACATTCATCCATAACCTCATAATGTAACATTGATGTGAGAAGATGCAGATTAAAGGAGTGTATGTTTGGTTAGTCTTTTGTTCTTATGTGTAATATGCTACTGGTTAGAAGTCATCATCTTATTTTGTGTATCACCTCCTTTATAATAGTTTTCTTTAAATTATATCTCTCCCTTCCCCATCCCCTGCCCCAAATTTTAGGTGTAGTTATGATCCAAAGTGGTACATCAACGGAGCTAACCCTATCTAGAGATTCACCTCATCCTTAGGCTACTCACAAGCCTACAGGGGTTTCCATTGTGCCACTTGGATGAGGAGAGCTTTTCCATCTCCTCAAAGGGTGAAAATCCAAGTGACAATAGGTTTTACTATCTCAAAATTCAAACATGCATGTCAATGAGTTTTGGGTACTCAAACAATGTAAAATGAGGATGTTGGTTTATTTTTTTGTCCAATTAAGTTTTGTGTAGGTGTTGAAAATTGATAAACATGCATTTGTTATGATTTTTCCCAATTTTAAATCAACATTATCAAGGTTTCTTTCTATGTGTTTAAGACTAATTTTAGCATGTTTATTCCATCATCTTAACATTCAAAAATGTAATAGAAAATACATTTAAATAATCAAGATAAATGATAAAAGGAGATTGCATACAAACCCTTGCCTAACAACTGATTAAATAAAAGTAAAAGAGAAGGGAAAGGGAAAGAAAATAAAAGCTATAAATAATGATGAAAAATTTACTTTCATAGTTGAATGAGCTCCAGAAAGCAAATTTTTATCCAATCAACATATGCACAATTAAATTAAAATCCAATGTAAGCTTTTGAGGGGAGCAAACGAGGAAGGAGCAACCACAATCACCATATACATGTGTAAATTGTAGAGTAAACACTTCTAAGCTTTTTATTAATTAATAATCCATCATTTTGATAATCAATCAGAGTTCATTACAATAATTATCTCTAAATTTTGCTAGCATAAAGACATGAGAGGAGTTGAGGGAGAGAAATAAAATAAAATTGTAGAAAATGAAATGGGCTAGCTTTAAATCTTGTGTGGAGAAGAAAATCTAACCCTTGGAGTGTAAAATTCAAACAATATATATCTTCTTCAACTTTTTAGGGAGATATTTTCCATCCAAAATGGTTCAAAAACTACCACTAATGCCTCAGTTACCTCTTTCTCCTTTCTCTCACTCTAAATTCACCACATTCACTATTCACTAGCTCGCACAAGACCAAAAATGAAGTTAAAACTAACAATTAAAAGAAGTAAACTGTAAATTTGACACTAATACACAAATAGGTTTTCATATAGGAAAACTCACACAAAATTGAAGACCCATTTGTTTTTGAGGTAGAACCAACTTCTCGACAGCATGAAAAATTTCAATTTTTTATAAGTGAAGAAAAAATTATACCCAAAAAACCACTAGGAGATCAAGAATGGTCTATCCTAGACCCATTCAATATTTTTAGGGGGATCAGGGTTATGTTTTAAAGCTTAATATTGATTTTTATGAATCCTAGTGTTAATCAAGATTTGAAATCCTAAATATAACTAGGGTTACCCTTTTACTTGTTAACAGACCTACTCAGGCTTAAATGCCTAATTTACATTGCATTTAAATGACCAAAAATCAAATTTTGAAAAGCTTGAAGGCTTAAACACCTAACTGGGGTTTCCATTTGCACTATAGACTATGGACCTTTAGTCAAGTATTAGGGGATCTAAAGCCTAGTTTGGATGCATTTGGGGAAATGGTGAGCTAAAATCCTGATTAGAATGTAGTCAGGGATTTTGGTAGGCAAAATCCTAAATAACATTGCTCATAAGGAACTGGGGGTAATACCGTAGATGGAATTGGTTAGGGTTTTGTATGGGGAAATCCTTACATATGACTAAGACTAGGGTATTGATATCCTTGATAGCCTATTTAGGGCTTGGGGATCTAATTAACTATGAATATAGTCAAGGGATGGTCCCTGACCTAATCAGGGATCCATCCCCAATTAGAAATAAACACTACTCGAAACCTACCCCTTACATAATTGGGATTCTAATCCTGAAATACATTAATATCACCCCATCTTGATACATAATGACCTAATTAGAGTTTTTGTTTTGATTAATAAAGGAAAACACTCAGGCCTCCCTATGTAGACCTAGTCAAGAATTTAAGTCTGACTAGTAAAGAAAAGATAAGTGACTCCCCTCCTAGACCTAATTGGGGTTTGGGGACCTGATTAGGTCTAAGCAGTTAGAAAATTTAAAACTTAGACCAAATTTACCCTAAAAATATTGATTATAATTAGGCATAAAAATTTGAACTCAACAAACTTAAATGGGTAAATTAGCAAGTTTTTTCACCTGGAGGAGTAGGATTTTGCGAGTATGATACAAGGATCTAGAATTTGTTTTGGGGATAAGTGCCAAAAATGAAACTTATTGAATGAACCAAGTGAACATGATGGATCAATTTATAGAGGCCAAAATGGCATGAGAATCAAAATGACCTATCAAGGCAAAGTATGAGACCTGAGCAAATTAGAGAATAATTGGTTTAGAGACTCTGCAAGTGGGATAAGTGCCTTGAAAATGCACTTTTGCTAAAAGAAAAAAAACATGAAACTTATCTACATGAGTGAGGAAAACAATATGAGATAGGTTTAGGAGGTCCAATGGTCGTGGAAATCAAAGTGACCCCTTGAAGCAATTACAAGGAGCTGAGAGAGCAGGTAGGCAAGAATGCCAAGCGAGTGTAAGTGCAATGAGATTCTATTTTGGGGCCAAGTGTTATATATGAAATTTTACCATTGAGAATTGGTTATCATAATAGGATAAGTATTAAGAGATATAAGGGAATGGATTTGAAATTAAATCCTAGAGTATGCTGAGAGAGCTGAGAGAGACAGACTTCAAATGCAAATTAATATGTCAAAACTCCACTTTTACACTAAGTATAACATACAAAGTTGACTTGTATGAATGTGGTATTTCTAATGGTGATTGTTTAAAGTCATAATTTGAAACAAAAATTGAGACATACCACTAAGGAAACTTGTGGTGCTAATAACAATGAACTGTGAGTGTAAACGAGAGTAGAGCAAAATACAAAAAAAGAGGTTTCTTGATTCTTGGAAGAATTAGGGTGTGTTGTGTAAGCAAAAAAAATGGTGAATTTTCTAGTAAATACTCATGAGTATTTCAAAATTATAGAAATATGTCTAAAAACCTAGGATCTATAACTAAGACAACACATGGAACATGGGCAGATTTAAGAGAGGAGAAAATGGGAGCAACTAAAGGACCAAAATATACATTTTCATTGATTGGGTTTGTGCATGGGAGTTAATTTATCACTTCTAAGAACTTGAAAAGACTAATCACTATAGATCCAATTATTAGGATAGTGAATCATACCTTGAGGATGCTTGTATGGACATTTCTCTGCTACCAGACATGCATCCATTTCCCTAATGGAGTTGTCTTTAATCTCACTCAGGGCCTTGCTCCACTTCCAACTAGGCTAGAAAAACTATGGTGGAGTTGCCCAAAACACCAAAAAGTGAGTTTTTATTGAATTTTTTCTTTTTTTTCTTGATTTATATTTTATCTTTTTTATTTAACATCTAAATTCATGGTTGGGAACCACTATAGCAAGTGAAAAATATAATCATTGTTTTTCACCCTAGATATTTACCGCAGATGAGTTGACTAGGCAAACACAAAAACCATTAAGATGTGAATTTTGTGCCTAGTTTCAAGATAATGAATTCATTGACCAAATAGTTTTACTTGAATTTAACCCAACTCAAAAAAAATTATAACACACATGATAGCCAAACCTTTGAAACTGATTAAAAATAAGAATATAAAGCTATAAACTACTTAGAGTGTTTACACACCAGAATGTCAATCAAGCTACCTACGTACATGCCTTCTATTCTTTAATTAATTTGACCAATAGGGTAAAATAGGTGGACTGGGCCCAAAAGAGATAAGCAACAAGGCTAGATTGACAATGAAATATAAGAAAACTAGGAAAAGCAAACTAAACTAACAATTAAGTAAGATAGAAAATAAAAACAAATCAGGAAAGGGAAAGGGAATGTATTTACAAGAACTTACTAGGATAATTTAAGCCTAGAATAAGTGTTTGAGGAAATATCCATTGACAGGAAAAGGGATGTCCTGACTAGTTATACACCTTAGGTGGAAAGCATTCTCACCTAGGATTTTAAAAATTTGGTAGGGACCTAACCATAGGGCATCAAACTTGCCATGTTGTCCCTTTTTCTTGTGACCCTTGTCCTAGAGAAGGACCATATCAAATATTCTAAAGGATTTCACCTTTGATCGCTTATCAAACCAACATTTAATGATCTCTTGGTGTTTGTTGAAATGCAATAGAGTTGCATCATATTTTTCTCTAGTTGAATCAGGTTAAGGAGGCGATCTTCTATTTTATTGTTGATTTTTAGGTAGTCTCTCATAAATTGTAATATGGGAATTCTTAGGTTGATTATAAATATGGGGTCTTGGCTCTAAATAAGATGGTAAGGTGACATTCCTAGGTTGAATTTATCCTAGTCCTGTTAGACCATAATGTAAATTTAAGAACATTATGCTAGTCTCTAGGGTTCTTTGCCAAAATCTTTTAAATTACATCCAATAATTTTTTATTAGTTAAATTTGCTACCCCATTACCCCATAGATAATAATTGGAAGATAATTTTAAGATTACCTAGTTTTTGTAGGCCCATTCAATGAACTGAGGAGATGAGAAAGTAGGACTATTATCACATACTAGAGTAGAAGGCATCCCAGACCTAGAGATGATATATTCTTCTAGGAAATTGATTACCATATTGGTTGTCCAATAATTCCATGCTTTATCTTCGATCCAACATGTATAATAATTAGTTATCATAGAGATGAACTTGTGTCATGTGGAGGAATCAACATTGATGGCACCAACAAAATCCAATTACCATTTAATAAATGGTTAGATCTGAATAACCGACTGTAATGGCATGTTAGGGGTACATTCTCTATGCATGAAAACTTGGTAGGTATGAGAACTCAAGACATGAGCATAGGCATCTTTAAAAACATGTGGCCACTTATACCATATCCTAAGTATCTGATGAGCTATGGCACTCCATGAACTACCACCAATTCCATATTTTCTATGGAAATCTCTAAGTACTCCAACTGATTATTGCTTGTTTAGGCATCTAAGATATATGTTTCACAATTTATTATGTATCGAAAACCTAATTTGATCATGAAGTTATTAATTTTTAGGTATCTCTCCTTTGACTTTAATTTAGGTGATTTGGACACTCATCATTGAGTAAATAGTAGGCTACATCCTGGTATCAATCATTGTTAGTGATGTCTTACACTGTGTATTGCTGGCAAACTATTTGTGGGTCTACTTCATTCCTAGATTTAATAAGTCCTTGACTTCTTATGATCTTAATTGGCTAGAGCTCTAGGTCAAATTCTTAGAGAATGGTCATCCACTTTCCCTTTCATTCACCCACCTAATTTTACATTAACATAGCCTTAATTACTAGGTTTGACACAATTACAAACACCTTGTGGAGAATGTAGTGCCTAGACTTTCTTACTAATTTGATAAAGGCAAAGGGTTGTTTTTCTATAGTTGAATACCTTAGTTTAACATTATGGAAAGGAGAGCTCATGAATTAAATAAGTCTCTTATCTCTAACTCCTTTCTTTTGTGTTAAGACAACAACACTAGAATGCTTTGAAATAAATGAATAAATGTAGAAGCATTGTGTATAGCCAGGAGTAATTAGCACTAGTGTATTTACAATTGCTTTCTTGATCTGAGCAAAAGCCACTTGTGATTTATCCATTCATTCAAAATTCACATCCTTATTTATCATGTTGTAAAGTGGTTATACTATTTTAGCAAAGCCCAAAATGAACTTATTGATGAAGTTGATCTTGTTGAATAATGACTTCAGCTCTTTAATGCTACTAAGCAATGAAATTTTTTGAGTTACCTCTGATATTTCAAGGTTGATAAATATATGTCTCATTCTGAGATGATGTGGCCCAAAAACTTACCCTCTATGACCCCAAACATGCACTTATTTGGGTTAAGGGAGATTTTATGATCTCTGCACCTCTACAACACTCCTCTCAAATATTTCACATGATATTCCTAGTTCTTAGAAATGATAGTTAAATCATCCATGTATGTTATTATGCATTTACTGATGAGATCATTGAATGCAATATCCATAGCATGTTGGAAGGTTGTACCCACATTGATTAGGCCAAATGGCATCCTTTTGTATGTGAATGTACCACAATTTATTATAATTAATTCTTAATATGGTCCTTATAATTAACCACTACCCGATTATATCTTGAATACCCATATGGGAATGATATCATTTGAGAGATGTTCACTGTTTGTAGAACTTTATCTAGTGAGAGTAGTGGGTAATTATCCTTTATCGAGGCTTTTTTTAAGTTTTGAAAGTCAATACATAACCTTATCTCTCCAATTTTTTTTGAATTGGAACCAAATTAGCCACCTATGTGGAGTGTCTAACATAGAAGATTATCCTTGAAGCAATTTTTGCACTTCTTTGAATATCAATGGCTTTAGCAAAGGATTGACTGGTCTTTGCCTCTGGTGAAAATTTTTAACTCCTACCTTAAGAGGGATGGTATGTATGGAATAAAAGTGTTAAACACTTTTAAATACTTATAGCTCCACATTATAACATCTCTGAAGTCCTTTAAATCTTGAACAAAATCTTGTTTTTCCTTTTTTTTACATGTGCCTAGAAGCACATTCTTTAATTCATTTACATTTCCAAGATTGCATTGTTGATGCAACATAACTTTAATGGGGGTTGATTTATTTTTATCACCATGGTAATCCATGTCAAAAAACTATTCTAATGAGACCATGCCCTTGGGTATACTAGTTTTTTTAGATTGATCACCCCTTCCTCATCAGGTTCAAACTCTTCTTTTCCATCTTCATCTATAATTTGATTCTCAAACACATTCATGTTGGTGATGAATTCAATGATATGATGATCATCCTTGAATACTTGGAATTTCTTGATATTATCAAGAAGAAAAGGATCAAAGACCAACTCCATGAAGAACCTTCTTAACTTAGAGTTCTAGATTACTTATAGTTGTTGCTGATGTATCTACTGTGTAATTTAGTTTACAAGGCAATGTTTGAATGTTGAAAGAATTGAAATCCTATATTAAGTTCCACACTCAACTATGGTATTTGGATAAATACTTGTCATTACTAGCATATTGGCTTCTTATCTATTTGACCACCAATTTAGAGTCACCAAGTAATATGACATTCTTGACTTTTTTTTAGTATGAATAAAAAACCATGAACTAGTGCCTCATATTCAACTACATTATTTGTGCAAAAGAATTGTATGTGAAATGTAGTTAAATATGACTTTCCTTAGGGATTAATGAGTTATACACTAGCATTGTACCCACTTTTGGATTAAGAAACATCAAATTTTAATATCCATAAGTGATTTTTAACTATATAATTGGGATTTTGATGAGTTGGTGTTACTACAACATTGGTTTCTTCATTGATTTTCTCAAGACCATGTGGGTATGCCTCTTATTTCTCAAATTATAAAGACCTTTTGGATAAGTATTTAGTGGCAAAATTAAGTACAAGGCTATATGGGATATTTTTTCTCTCATCATGGGAACTCACAAGTTCCCTAACTTTGCTTAGACAATTCTCATTAAGCTTGTTGATTTCTCACTCAGCCATATCCAATGTTGATAATAATTGTTTTCAACCCTATTTTTCACTTATACCAATTGGTTTTGCCTCCTTGTGTACTATGGAAACACTAAGAAACAAAGTTATTTTAGGTGCATAGAGGAAATCATCCTCATATAACTAGTCTAGCTCCTCAATTTATGAACTTTATTATACAAACATCATGTTGATAGAGAACTTCTTATAGGCTTCTTCCTCTTGCTCAAGTGCATATATCCTAAGCTATGATTCTTCATACAAGATCTCATTTGACTTATTGTATTTTTTTATCATGTGAGTCATTTTAGGCTCATGCTCAATCTTGATTTGATTGGGTATACTTCACCATGGGAGCCACACATGAGATAATTTCATTTCCATATAATTATTCAGTGTTATCAACTAATCTCAACTTAGAAACATACCATAATCATAAGGTATATCAATTACCTGGATGTTAATAAATTGTATCACCCTAAGATTACAAGATAATTACATATGGATGTGATTCAAATCACAAACCACCTTTACCTCTGATTTGTCCAACTAAACAATTTTCCTATTTGAATTTTCAAGGGTCAAACCCAACTATTGGAAAATTGCATAAGGTGTTACATTGTAAGAAGCACCTGAATCCACCAAATAATTGTGTAAGTTTCTATCAAAAATACAAATTATTAAAAGGAAAGGAGAAGTTTTAGTTTTTTATTTATAGATTGAAACATGAGCATTGACTGTTTTATTAGTTTCCTTTTGTTTATGAGTGGATAATTCTTTTAGCAACATGTTATTTTTGGTTTGAGATTCAGAATAATTCAAACATTGTGATGTTGGCCTTAATTTTCTTTAGGTCATCTAGAATACTTTATCCATGTTTGATTAGGTCTATTGGGTTATCAATTAGAGTGTAGAATTGTTCCTTGGTTGGTAATACGTTGTAGGTCCTATAGGTGGAAACATGGTGTTGCTCAAATTCTTCAGGTTGAAACTGAATGTTGTTTAGAGGGATAGTTATAGTTAACAGAGACTAAAATTTACTCCTCAATTATTATTTATTTCCCTTTTAAGATTTCTTGAAATCATGGACTTCATGTAGGTTGTCCTCAAGCTCATTGTCACTCTGAATGTAAACTTGTAAATTTTTAAGACTAGAGTTGTACAAGGGTTTCCTCCACCTTGGTTAGAGTTATTATCAGGTGTAAGAACTAGCTCTCAGATGTCCATCTCTTTCTAGAAGATGTTTGAGGCATAGATGAATTATACACAATCAATTTCAACATGGTCATATGTGTTGTGTATCCCAATCTAGGTGGGCAGTGCTAAATTAATTAAGTTCATTGCGTTAAAAGAACTATTATTGTTTTGGTTATTATTGTCCAATGGGATAGGTACACCCTCATTATTTAGCCTCATGTTTTATTTCCTGTTGGTTCTCTAGAAGTTAAAATTTTGTTTGATGGTGGGCTATTTATGTTCTATTTGGTGTCTTTTAACACTTGTCTACATAAATTGACCATATCATTTATCAACCTATGCCCATCTAATGTAAATTAGCTACTTCAAGGTTCACATTAGCATTTTGTGGATTTCCCACATGTGGTAAGGTGTTGGTCACCGATGCTACAATGTTTATAAATATATGGATAACATCATGTGCTTTGTTATGATCATTATTGATAGGCATTTGGTTATTTATAAATGATAGGACAACCTATTGATTACTTGTATGAGTAGCATAACCACTAGTGTTAGGCATGTAAATAGTGCTATTATATACAATGGGAATGAGTTATTGCTTATTTGCCTGAGGTAAAACATGATAAGGAGGTGTATAAGGTAGACCACTAGGCATGTAGTTCAGGGGTGTTGGATTGTATATCAGATTTAGGATTACATAAAGGGCACCCAAGATTAAATTCAATAATGGTGTATTATGTTAAAGAGCATGGTTGATCATCAGGATTTGATTGTAAGCACCTAGTTGTCCTAATGAAGGTAAAGGACAAATTCAATAGCCTTGTGGTACCATCTAATGATCAATGTTGACAACCTCATCATAAGCCATGGACAAGGATAAGAGGGCTTCTGGGTTTCTTCTAAGGAACATAGAAGTCATTGAGTCTAAAGCCCTCAATTATGTTTACATAACAATTACTTCTATTTGAGTGTATGAGTATCTCAATCTTTGGTAAAGCTTGTGTAAGAATGCATTGAAGACACTCATAGGTTTATTTTGCTCCTTATGGGCAATACAAAATTGATGACATAGGACATCCAAATCAATGGGCAGCTTGAAATAGTTGATAAAGATGATTTCAAGATCATTCCAAGAAGTGATAGATCTGTTAGGCAAACCAAGATACCAGATGCAAGTTACTTCTCCCATAGATTAAGAGAATAGGAAATAAACAATACCCACATGTTGAATTTATGTTTAGATCAAGGCATATTTGAATGCCAAAATATGCTCTTTAGCTGTTTGAATCCTGTTAGGTGTATATTTTGGGTAAAATTTATGAATATTCTTAGGCAAATCATGGGCAGACCCTAAAACATTCATAGGGCATCCACCTCCACCAAGCCAAGCATGATTAACCACCATTGGTGGGTTTTTTATGGTAGCAAATAAGTTTATAAATGGAGTTACAATAGTAGGGGAGCTACTAGCTGAGTGAATTTGTCATTTTTTAAATTTCCATTTGTTTATTCTTGATTTTCTATGTTTATTGAGTTCTAACAACTCAAAATCAGCCCCTATGGACTTTGATCTCATGGGTATCCATTTGCTTTCTAGTTTAGCTTTCAGACTACCCAAGTATGGGAAATGCTCTTAAATATTCAAATTTCAAGTTTTTTTGCTAAAATTTTATTTTTATGTTTTTAGATAAGTGGCATCCCTCATTCTAATTCCAATTTTGTTGATGAGCATTTTGGCACACACCAATGTTCTAGACTCATCTCTTGACATGCCTCTCTTGAAAGGAGATTTTAGAGAATCTCCTAAAAGTTTATATCTACCTAGTGTAGGTGCACTAATCTTCACTCAGTGGCTCGTTGTGACAATTCCATTTTAAGGGGCCTTTATTGGTTATATTACCTCAAAAATTTAAGGTGTATTTTAGCAAGTTTTGGGTACTTGAACAATGTAAAATAAGGATATCAGTTTAATTTTTTGTCAAATTAAGTTTTATGTAGGTGATAAAAATAGAAACATGCATTTATTATGATTTTGTCCAATTTTAGATCCACACTATAAGGGTTTTATTCTATATGTTTATGGCTTATTTTAGTGTGTTCATTCCATCATCTTAAATTCAAAAATGCAATAACAAGTAATGGAAAATAAATTTAAACAATCAAGATAAATGATAAAAGTAGATTGCATACAAACCTTAGCTTAATAATTGATTAAATAAAATCAAATGAAAAGGGAAAAGGAAAGAAAATAAAAGCCTATAAATAATGATGAAAAATTATGTTTCACAATTGAATGAGTACCACAAACCAACTTTTGATTCAATCAACATATGCACAATAAAATTCAAAGCCAATGCAAGCTTCTAAGGGGAGCAAACAAGGAAGGAACAACCACAACCACCATATACATGCATAAATTAAAGAATAAACACTTCCAATATTTTTATTAGTCAATAATCCATTATTTTGATAATCAATCAGAGTTCATTAAAATAGTTCTCCCAAAAATTTTCTAGCATAATGATAAAAGAGGAGTTGAGGGAGATAAAATAAAATAAAATTGTAGAAAATGAAATGGGATAGCTTCAAAACTCTTGTGTGAGGAAGAAAATCCAACCCTTGGAGTGTAAAATTCAAGTAATATATAGCTTCTTGGTTTTACAAGGGAGATATTTTCCCTTAAAAATGGTTCAATAACTACCATTAATGCCTCAACTAACTCTTTCTCCTTCCTCTTCCTCTAAATTCACCACTTTCACTATTCACTAGCCTGCACAAGACCAAAAATGAAGTTAAGATTAGTAATTAAAAGAAGTGAATAAAAAATTAGGCATGAAAACATGAAAAAAATTTCCCACAAGAAAAATCACATAAAATTGAAGACATAGTTGCATCTGGGGTAGAACTAGCTTCTCAATAATGCAAGTGGTTTGAATTTTTTACAAGCAAGGTGAAAGTATTTCCCAAAAAACCATTGGAAGGTAAAAAATGGTATCTCTTAGACCCATTCAAGATTTTCAAGGGGATAAGGATTATATTTTTAAGCTTGCTATTTATTTTTATGAATATTAGTGCTAATCAAGCTTTCAAAGATTGAATAGCACTAGGGTTTCCCTTTTGCTTATTAACATACCTTCTTGGGCTCAAATACCCAAGTTGCATTGCATTCAAATGATAGGAAATCAAAATTTGAAAAATTGAAGGCCTAAATATCTATTGAGGTTTTCCTTTACACTATATATTATGGGTCTTTAGTCAGGGATTAAGGGCTCTAAAGCTTGGTTGGGACACATTTGGGGAAATTATGGGCTAAAATCTTGATTAGAACATAGTTAGGAATTTTAGTGGGCAAAAGCTCATATAACATTGCTCATGAGGAGCTTGGGGTAATAACCTAAATGGAATTGGTTAGGGTTTGAAAGGGGAAAATACATGCATATAACTAGGAATAGGGTCTTGAGATCCCTAATGACCTAGTTGGGGCTTAGGACCCTAATTATAACTATGAAGATGGTTGGGGGATTGTTCTTGACCTAATCAGGGATTCATCCCCTGATTAGAACTAAACATTGCTTTAAGCCTACCCATATGACCTAATCAAGATTATAATCCCTAAATACACTAAACTCACCCTATCCTACTACCCAATGACCAAATTAGAGTTTTTTCTCTTATTGATAAAGGAAAACCCTCAAGCCTCCCCACGTAGACCTAGTCAAGACTTAAAAATATAAGAGACCCCCCTCCTAGAAATAATAAAGGTTTTGGGACCTAATTAATTTGACCAAATTCAATTTATAAATCCCAATTACAACTGGGCATGCAAATTTCAACTTAGCATACCTAAACAAGCAAATTAGTAAGTGTTTTCACCTAGAGGAGTAAGATTTTGTAGGTACAGTATGAAGATCTAGAAGTCATTTTGGGAAGAAGTACAATCATGAAACTTGTTTGAATAATCCTGGTAAACATGATGAAGTAAGTTTTGAAGGGAAAAATGGAACATAAACCAAAATTACCCACTGGGGAAAAGTGAGAGACCTGAGCAAGTCAAAGAACTATTTTAGAGACTAGACAAGTGGTATAAGTGCCTCAAAAATGTGTTTCAACTTAAAGAGAAAAGAATAAAACTTATCCACATGAGTGAGGTAGATAATATGGGATAGGTATAGGATGTATAATGGGTATGGAAATCAAAATAACCCCTTAAATCAACTGCAAAGAGCTGAGAGAGTGGGTAGGCAAAAATGCAAGTGAGTGTAAGTGCAATGAGACTCCACTTTGAGGCCAAGTGTTTTAGATGAATATTTATCATTCATACTTATTATCATAATGGGATAGGTATAAAAATACCAAATGGCATGGATATCCAAAAGACCTCCTAGATCAGGTTAAGAGAGCTAGGAGAGCTAAGAGATCTAGGCTTCAAATACAAATTGAGAGGTCAAAACTCTACTTTTATGCTAAGTATAAAATACAAAGTTAACTCACAAAAATGTGGTATTTCCAATGGTGATTGTTTCAAGTCATATTTTTTAATGAAAATTGAGATGGACCATCAACACAATTTGTGGTGCTGAAACCAATGAACCATGATCGTAAACTAGAGTAGAGGAAAAGCCAAAAAAAGAGGTTCCCTAATTCTTGGAAGAATTAGGGTGTGTTGTGAAAGAAAAAACATAAATTATGAAAGATAATTAGATGATGATCCAACCCTTATTTATCCCATTATTTTGAGACATTGGACAAGTAATTTTGTAAAATTTCACATGTGACAAAGCTTAAGAAGTGAATGGATAGGTGCCAAACCTAACTAGAATAGGTGAAAGTAGAGATTCCATAAAAGAACCCTAGAGTAAATATAATTAAAGACAAAGAGGTATAAGAAAGGGTAACCCTAATTAAAAAGAGGAAAAATATCATGCACCCAGGCTAGCCATACAAGGTAGCATCATCTAATAGGGTGTGTGGAAATCATAAGGAAAGAAATGTGCAATATCTTAGGTGGAGGCACAATCTGAAGTCAAATATTTAGAGCATGTGGTGTTAGAGAATGATAAGGAAAAAGTGCCTCTCATTTTGAGATGAGAATCTCTACCCTTGAATACATTACCCCCAAAGAAACATGTACTAAAACCCATGTATCCACCACCAAAACAACCTACACCATCACCATTTGCACCAATATAACCCACACCATATCAACCATCTCTACCAAGGAAACTCACATCATCTCCAACAAAGCATATCATGTCTTCACCACCACAGTAGCCTACCTTATTATGAGAAACATAAAAAACAACTAGGCATCCAAAGGGTCTATCACCAACTAAGGGTAGCATTGCATGATATCCTAAGGTGGAAGTCCCAATCATAGAAGCACCCAAGGCATAAGACTCAACAATAAATCCATTAGATGTCATTGTGCATGAATATGGTGAGGCATCTGATTTTAAAGGGCCTTCTGTGAAAGATATTATCATAAATAATGATAAAAAGGGCATGGATGAGAGTGTGCATGAAGTTGATGAGGCATTGAATGAAAAATATATGGCTGCAATGGAAGAATAATTAGGAGTATTTGGGTTGGGAAATGAAGGCTTAGGATAATAATAATGAGAAGATACATATAATGAATAAGAAGATAATGATGAAATAGAGAAAGAAATGGATGAGGAAAATGAGTAAAAAAAAATTGTATTGAAACATAAAAAAATGAAGAACCTGATGTTGGCATGCAAGAATAAAACAAGCCACATGACGAAAAACATATACCTTCAACACCAAACTTAGAGAAGTATGCAAAAACAAATGAAGAGAGTGTTGGAGAAGGGACAATAATAAGAGAAAGAGTTTATAAAAATATGTTTGCCAAAATATTATATTTTTGGAGCTCATTATTGGGAGAAATAAAATCTCTCAAAGTGCACAAACAAATGTCTTTTATTATTAACAACATTTATACGAGCTATTATTTTAAGCATAAATAATTGTGTACATAATAAATAACCTTACACCATGGATAATGAGAAATATATTGTGCATACGGACCTCAAGAAAATGAGAAAGGTTTAAATTTGGATGTGTATTGGTTAGGTTGGCTACTGAAGTATCTTGCCATATTATTCTAAATAATTCCATTGCTACAAGAAATAATAAGTATCTAAAGGAAGTTGATAACAAGTGTACACAAACATAAAAAAAGGTAACAATAATGGAGTTGAAGGTTTTGAAGCTTTGTTCCTAAAAGAGGAGCCAAGTTTAATGGATGGAGTAAACTTAGATAAAGTAATCGATATTGATAAATTAATCTTAATGGTTGACAACATGCTAAAAAATAAAGGTAAGAGCCTTAGCACAAAGGAGGAAGAACATAATGAAAATGTGAACATGCAAAAATAAGTCAATGAGAATTTACAAATCTATGAGAATTTTCTAGTCAAACTCCAAAACAAAGTAGACCCAGCCAATAAGGTATTTAAAATATTTATACACTTAACTATTATTATCAATGCATGCTTGGTCAATGACTAGACTAAGTAAATAGAGTTGGAGGCAAATGTCTTCAAAACCAAATAAAGGTTGAAAGAAAATAAATCCTTAAGGAAAGTAAATGGAGGAAATTTTTTGTAAATTGGAAAAAGGCTTCAAAGCGCTTCAATGCAAGGTCATAGAAAAAGAAAACACATTACATAAAACATATTAAGGACTAGATCTAGAGGTGTAGGATTCCAAATTAATGCAAAAGAATAAAAAAATTAGTTATCTATTCTCATGAATCTAACAATGACATTGAGTATTAGGGTTCAAGTGGTATAAGCCATGCTCCCAAGGCGGGGATCTTTTGAGGAAGAAATTATGAGAGATAGAACTAAGTTTTTGGAGGATTAAAAAGAAATAGAAGATTTGCCTAGGGAGGAGAAACCAAATTATTATGGGGTGATTTTGGCCCCCAAATTTGACCAAGTATAAGATTATGCAGTTATTTATGAAACACTCAAAATATAAAAATGATGCACACATTTTAGAAACATGATATGTAGATGCTAAGGGTGCAAGACAAGTAAAAAATATGAATCCCAAATTTTTATGAATTTCTAAAGAGTGCCAAAAATCTCAGTGGCACATGAGGATAAGGTTATATAGATGTACTAATAAACCCAAGAGTGCTCATAAGAGAGGATAGACAAATTCTTGTAATGCACCAACATTGACAAAATGGTAAGTAAAAAACAAGGAGCACAATGAAAATGAAGGAGGTTGTGTAGACCACAAAATATAAATGAATGAGCACTAATTTGAGAGGTTCATAGAGAATGAGTCATTTGACATGCCAGTATTAAGACAAACTATTACAAGAAATGATCTTGCATAGATATAGTGAGACATGACATGAATAGAGGAAGTTGTTATGTGATCCATTCATTGTAAAATAGTTATGATACTTCTAATAGTATAAAGTAGTAAAACCTATGGGGTGAACATCAATTATTTGTAACAGAAGGTGTTGGATTAAGCATATAAAACTCCACCTTATTTATTAGAATATGTAGTTGATGCTAGTGATAAAATAGTATGTTGTCAAACAATTGATACGTATGCTATGTTCTATTAAACATTTGGTGATTTGAGATTATACATGTAATTTTTTCATTATGAGAAGAGATACAAGCTTATATAATGATTATTATCTTCATTTTTATCTTCTTCAATGGTTTCTATACTTAACTTAGAGAAAGTCTATGAATATCATCCAGTCAATTATTGAAGTGTCAAAGTGATGTGTTATATGAGTAATGTTATATTCACATAAGTTATGAATAATAAAGTGTTGGTTTGTGCTTATATCAAATTGAGTAAACAAGTTTATTAATATGACATATTCTTACAATTAATCTAATAGTGGCTCAGTGATTTATCTATGTGCCTCAAGTGAGTGCATAAGTTCACTTGCATGATATGCCAACATTGTGATCATAAAGTGCTAGGGTAAGCATTATTTGTGAAAAATCAATGCTATATGAAAATTTACCCAACAATTCACAACACTAAAACATGTTTCAAGTGAATGATTCTTTTTGTGGCTTTCGAGTCAAATGAAAATCAAGAGTGATTGTGGGGTGGAAATTTTTACATACAATGGTTGTCCAACTGGTTGAACTTACTAATATCCTATGGTTAGTGATAGGAGAAAATAACTATCTTCAATCCAGCATAATTCCCTTACACTTCCATAGTCTATCTTTTTTATGATGCAAATACTATTTGTGGTCATTATAAACCATTTTATTGGGGAAAAATGCCTTTTTAATACTATGATCAAACCTTTTCAACTATCACATCCTTGCATGGCCCTTGAATCTCATTAGGGCCTCATTTTACATGATGTAAAAATAACAAGAACATGTAGAGTTACAAGTAATAATGGAGATTATGGCTATATCTTATTCAATTATATTTTCCAACTAAGCAATGAACACTTTGATGTCCAATATCATAGGCACTATGCATCATAGTCTTTCTACAATGCACATTTTTCTAAAAATAATGAAAGATTATCTTATTTTCAAAACTATCTTAACATTAAATACATAAGAAATATAGAAAACATAAAAACTTGTCAAGGATATACTATTAATATGACCATGCCATACCGAACATGTTCAACTTATTGTGATAAATTATACCTACAATGGTTGTCCATTTTGCTTAATGTTAAAACATATATGACAAAAATAACCAATGAATATTACCATAATATATTCTAGAAATCAAGAAATCCAATCTACATGTGATATTATATGCTTGATATCAAACACAAGATATATTCATTAAGAATTATTTGTTAAAAAAATTTCACCTCGACCTCTTATTCACACTTTGGATGAACAAGAGATAATTTCAATAACATCCTTCTGTAAATCACTATGACATCTAAAATATTCAATGTGCAAAAAATGACAAATTGAATCTAAATGATGCACTCAATAAAAAAAGTAAACATCAAATAAAGGACATGCCTATACAACTTTTTGATTAGCATATTGGTATCTTTTTTTTGAACAAGAAGACATATTAGAAAAAATTGTCATAGATTCCCTTTGGCTAAATTTTAAAAATGCAATATGAATTAATCAATAGATCAAAGAAATTTTTGAATGTTGTATTCAAAATTTTATAAAAAAAATTAAGACAAAACATTACACACTTGCCTGATTTGTAGGCAAATACATTACAAATTTAATATGATATATTATAGAACAAAAGAGAAGGAAACATACTTAAAATTGACTACTAGTGATGTTGTGCTTGTTGTGGGTCTTTGAAAAATGAAATGTTTCCAAATTTTGTATCTCTAAAGCATATTGACTTAAATTTTTTGTTGTCATCCATGGATATTTTGATTGATCTTGAAGAGATGGTAGTTTAACTAAGACTAGAATTTGTACAAATTAGACATCATTCATACAAAAAACCACAATTTATGCTGTAAGGAGAAAAAACAATGTCCCAATAAATGTTGATGTTATACAAAGAACATTACAATGATGCACAAAAGAAACAAAAATTATTGTTGTTTAAATTAAAAATTAGTTGCAATATATCTATCCTTTCCAATTAATAAATGTAAGTGCAAATACCATGAAAGCTTTAAAACAATTATGAAAAACAATGTTATATTGCATTGAAAATGTGCAACTAAACTAGGAGTGGGACCATCTCCTCCATATTGTGTATGATGAACCTCAAGAGGTTGAAACTCTACTTGATAATAGTCTTATAGATGAATCCAATAATGGAAAGGATGCAAATAACACTTGGATTCATGGGTTTATAATTAATAAAAAATACTCTAGCCAAAGGACAATGATCACTTGACATTTTCCAAAACAAGTTTTAAGAGGAAGTGAACTTTTCACCATGTTCTTTGGTGAAACCCATGATAAAAACACTATGAAAACAATTTCATACCAAAAAATTGTGTAATGGGAGTTATTAAATTATACTATATGTTCTTGTTGGCATGAAAATTTCTCAAGAGAAAAAATTGATGATTTTATGTCAACAACGTGGGGAATAAAGTCCCTCCCATATTAGCAGGTGGAGCTACCTTTATTGAAAGTCAAAATAGGAAAGTAAGAAATATTTACAAACAAAGGAATGCAAAACATGGGGTAGTAATTTTAACCTGAAAGTATGAAAAGGAGTTTTTAGAAAGGAATATATAGAGAGGGAGAGAGAGAAGGGAGAAGTTTTAAGCAACAAACTTGTCAAGTTAGAAACCAAGACTAGATGAAAGTGTTGAGAGAAAATTTAACTTTTGGAAGAGGAAAATCTCTCTCATTCAATGGGTAAAAAAAAAAAATCATATCCTTAGGTATATAAAACATACATTAGAAGACTATTTAACTCTGATAACAAAAACTAATAACCTTTTGTATTTTCTAACAGAAACAACAAAAAAATTATCTCTATTCCCACCGAGATTTTCATGTGTTGGAAATGTAAATTTCAATTATAGATAGAAACTTTGTAATATAATTTATTATTCTAAATATTTTCAAATTTATAATAATGATAATGAAAATCAGATACGTTGAATTAAGCAAAATACATAATTCAAAAGATATTACTAATGCAAAGTTTAGAAACACCTCTTTGTATTGATTCTGAAGAGTAGAAAGATTGATCTCCCTTTACAATGCTTTGCCAAAATTATATCTATTGTGAAACCTTATTATGAATCCCTAAATTGTATTTATAGGCTAAAATGGGTGGTTATGGTACAAAACCACCTATTTTGCCTTTTTACAGAATTGAAAAAACACCAATGAAAAATTACAACTTAAAATGGTGCAAAAACTTTTTAAGCATTTGGCACCACTTGATAAAACAATTGGGTTTTTTGCACTGATTTCAAAAGTACATTATCAATTTGCACAACTTGAAAAATCAAGTTGTCAAAATTATAAAGACAATTTACATAATTAAAATGCACATTTACAAGGGTAAAAAGAGTGCAACAACACAACTTAGGTGCAAATAAACAAGAGAAGAGAATGTAGTAACACTAAAAACAATTCTTCATTCTTCTTGATATTTTATTGACAATTATTTTCCTTTCAAGATGTCATCAAATCTCTTAAAAAATACCTAATCAAGTCTTCATCTAGTCCATCTATGTACCTGTAGGCAATGTCTGCTGAGTAATCTAACTATTTTATTTCCTAAAGCTTACTTTGGAGATTGTTTATTTTTAGATCCAAATTATCCACATTCACTTGGCATTTGGATAACTAATGAAGTTATTCATAGCTAAATGCAAATGTAGGATTGGTAATGTTCTAAATTTGTTCTTTAAATTCTCCAATTATGGTCTCAATTTAAATCAGATTCCCCTCTTGATCCTTGTCATTGACAAAATGATAATCTAATTTCTTTACTTAAGTATCAATTTCCATCATTGTGTCACTTCCAAGTGACCTTGCATAATTGAATTTCTAAATAAATTATTGAAGAGACAAGATTTTAAATTTAATGGCCCAAATAAATTCAATCTGATAGACAATTTCATCTTTATTGATTACTCCTTTTTCAACAATATTAACAAAAGGAAATTTTGAGAATTTGACCAACCCAAGAATGAGTTCTTCCCAGTTTTGTTTTTCTTGAGCATATCCATTTTCCTTTATTATTAGATATTCATATTGTGATTTAATTTCAAAGAACATCATCACTATGGTGAGAATTACTAAGACCCTTTTATCAGTAAGTTTTTCAATCTAGTCTTCCACTGCATTACCCATTTGGCCTACCTCTCTTCCTTTTTCCAGTGTCTCAACATGAAGACTCAATGAAGTGATAGCTGGTTGAATTAGCCTAATCAATCTCTATATTATTGAGTTAAATTATTCTACCTTCTCTTTTAGTTCATATTTTTTCACCTTATCTTTGTCCATTTTTTCAAATATGGTGCCAATCACCAACTATACATCTCCTTTCATTCCTTATCTAGTTGATTTTCCGAAATGAACCCTAGATACTTGGTAGTATTCAACTCTAATTTTTGACTTATCCATTTCAACCATAAGAATTGCCACTTTTGTATATTTTTCTCCCTTTTCATCTGTCACCATTTGTAAAACTGTCCTCTCTTTTTTTTGGCCTCTATGAGAAAGGAACTATCAAGGTTACAAAATATATGTCTTCAAGTTCAACAATTTTTCTCATTCTCTTCACTACTGTAGACAACCAATCTAAAATTTTTGTGGTTGAGGAAGGTAATGGGAAAAAAGTTGAAATAGGTGAAAAAATCCTAGCTAAAGTTAAAGGTGTTTTCTCAATTGAGGCACCTTGAAAAGATGTTTTAATTTGCTCTTGTGTATTGATTATATCAAAAGGAATTCTTGGAAAGGGAACAATGGGAAAATTAGGGTTCAAGGGAGGAGATGAATAAATATGAGTAACCTCTTGCAATGGTAAATTAGATGACATAGGGATCATTATATCATCTAAAGCGAAGAATTATTGAGTTGTGTTCTCTACCAATTCTTGATAAAAACGAAAACTATCAATTGTAACCTCTTGAGGAATTAAAAATTTAGGATAAGAAGAAACATTTTCACCTAACCTTTTTATTTTTAGCTTGATAGTCTTCTATGGTTGAAAGTCTTGTTGAGTAGTTTCAGGTTCATGTGCCTCTTCTATTATTGGGGGTTATCCACTAGGACCTACCTCATATGTCTTTTTTGGCTCATCTTGTTGCTTATAGAAGCTACCAAATTCATCTTCCCTAGGATGTGTAGAGAAATAAACATTTGCAACATCAACTCCCTTGCCTTTCAACCACCTGAGAGTTATATCAAGTATAAATCTTGTTATACTTCTGAGAGAAGTATAATCCTTTTTATCCCAATCTACTATGGATAATAGCTTTATCATGATTTCCTCTTTTTCAAAAATGAGATCTAATGTGACCTCATCATCCACTAACTATTTTGACACTTTCATTATGCCAAATTTGACTATTTATCTCATGATAAATCATGAATAGTATTTGATTCTCATTACTTTCTCATCATCACAATCCATCCAATAGTCTTAAAAATATGGAATTTACTGAAATGAAGATCCAAGATTGTGTTCAATTAGGCCCTTATTATCAAATGAAAAGTTGCTTTCAAACATCTTGAGGTTATAGTGAGATATGTATTGCTCAATTGTCTTGGCCTTCACTAGTGAAGGGCAAGTATACCTACCAATTGAGATTGGAAATTTGATCTTTATTTTATATTAGATTGTTAATAACTTGTGTGTTTCAATAAGTTATCTCACCAATTTTATCAATGCCCATTTGTCACTGATATATCAAGGGAGCATGTAAGGAGTAACTTCACAACCACTAATTCTTAAATAACTAAAGGTTGAGAACTATATGAACCAATATCCCTATCTTGTTATTTTTGTACTGGCCATAATTGATATTCTTGTGTTAAAGAGTTCTTCTTCAAACAATTGGATGATGAAATGAACAAAGCAACCATTTACTATTTTGAAGTGACAAGCATTTTCTTCAGTGATAGTTACAGATAGAAGTCATACACCATTTCTTTCCCATAATTATCCATTGTACACAATCCATAAAAATAGCTTCAACTTATTACAATGTAAATAAGGTATGAAGTCATATAGAATTTTGACATGACTTTTACCTCCATAAGCTGCTTATGAATGACATCACATATCAACTGACCCTAATTGATATATTGTTTATTTCTAAGGATGATCTAAATGAATATTTAAATCCATGTCTAAAAGTTCTTTTCTATTTGATTTCCCACTATCATATGTAATAATATGATCATGTCACTTATCTCATCTTTGAAATATGATCTTGTGAGATTTTTTGGAAGCTAAGTGGAGGAATGTTTTGGCTTAGTCAACCATGATTTATCAACTTGTTTAGAACACCATATTATTGTCATCCCAAAATCTTTTGGAGGAGTCATAGGTTAGATACACAAAGGATTCATGATCTAGAAGGTAAAAAACATTATCAATTTACTCAGGAGTAAAACTCACTACCAACTCCCCTTGGGGATCTCTTACCTCCCTTATCTTTGAGTTATAATTATTTTTCATAATCAAAACTAACTCAAGAGATTGTAATGACATTAGGAACATTGATCCCTATGCCAATCCATTGTCACAAATACTTTGACCAAAATCTATCTTATGCACTACATTCATTCTTTCCCAAAACTCATCCAAGTTGATGTGGCCTAGATTGGTGTCAGTGATATTTCCAATGTTGGACTCTAATGGTGAAGGAAGTGTCACACCTTGAAATTGATACTTCATGATTTCTTTACCTTTACTAAAATATCCTTTTTCAAAGTAGGAGATGAAGACATCAATTTGATAATAAAATTGAAAATTTTAAAAATTTGTGAAAAAAACTCCTTATTTGTGAAAAATGATATAAATGCAAATTGAAGTATGTACTCACAAGTTGATCATGAAAATTACTCTAGCATATTATTAATGCTCCTTGTATGAATTTTGATTTCCATTTGACCAATTTCTCTATTTACAAATGTAATTACACCTATAAAAAATTGCTCTGTATTACTTCTTACGAACTTTTTTAGCCAATGAAAATGAATTGAAAAAAATATAAAAATAATTTATTTTTCAAATTTTAATCTATTTCCCTATGATTTTTAAATTTTTTATAATTTAAAAATCATGTAAAAAATATTTTTTTAAATCAACACTCAACATTTTCTAAGGGAATCTCATGACCTTGCAATGAACCAAAATGATCAAAATTTTTCCACCACCAATTTTATCCTTAGTTTTTACTAGTTTAGTGAAAATAATTTTTTACCAAAAAACCCTGTCAACCTTTTTAACGTCCTCTTCCAAGCCAAAACCATACCAGTTCACAAACATGCAAATTAAAGATTTTTAAAATTGGCTAAATAATAAATATTTATGTCAACTTCAACTCATTCATTTTTTATCCCTTTTTATTTTCCACTTAACTTTTTTTACCCTCTTACATAGGCATACAGCGTGTCGTACGATAGCCATACGATTTGATGCCAGGAGAAGAAAATCAAAAGTTTTTAATTTTTTTAATCAAAATACTCAATAATGAACCATATTATTTGGTATTGTTGGATAAGATTTAAAAATTTCAAAATAAATTAATCCTTCTATAGGTTGTATAGCCTATAGGGTTAGTAGAAGAAACCACAAATTTAATTTTTTAACCAAAGACCATTACTACATAGGTCATACGACCTACATGGTTTAGGGAAAGAAAAGAATAATTTTAGATATAGGATTTTGGAGTTATACAACCTATATGACATCTTTATTGGTAGAAGAAATTAGAAAAAACCTTCCTCAAAATCTGCATTAAAATATGCTCTTTTCTTCTTTGGGTGTAGGGCTTTATGTGGTACTTCAAGAGGAAAATTAAAAAATTTAAAATGAATATTGCATTTTCCTAAAATCTACTTATGTCGATGTAGTGCCTAGCTTAGTCTTGGAAAAGGTTTATGAAAATTTGCATATTTTAGTTTGAAAACTGCTCATAGGTGGGAGGCATATGGCTTGTATGGTGCCTTTAGAATAAAACAATATTCCAAATAAAATTATTCAAACTACCCAAAATATCTTTAATGTGGGTTGCATGGTGTGACTAGTAGAAGATAAGAAGAAAAAAATGAAAATTTTGGCAGAGCTTTCCCTTTCTTCCATGAACAAAATGTCCTATCCTCATTTGAAAATAGTTTTTGAAAATCTTTGTGAACTTGCACGACTAAAAGAACTTTTCTTTTTCTTCAATTTCCTTCCCTCCCATGAATTTTGAAAAAAAAAATTCTTCTCGATAGTCATTGGATAAAACACAGATGAAAAATTAATTTTTAAAACTTTTAAAAATTGCTAGAATGAACTTGCAAATTAAAAAGATAAATTTTAAAGAAACACAAACTTATTTTAAAATTACCCGAGAAAGCAATGGTATTTGCGTGATTACCAATTTTTTTTATGAGTTTACATTTAGGCTTGAAAAAGTAACTTCAATTTACAATGATAATTTGCATGGGAAAAATGCAATTTACAAAGTGGAAGTTTGTATTAACATGACTTTTAGAAATGTAACTTGTATTTTCACGATTAGGGGAAGCGTGATTTGCATTTCATGACTTGTGGAAATAAAATTTTGAGTTACATGGAAAAGGGAAATTTAAAATGTTTTTACAATTTACATGAAGTTTTAAAACATTTTTGTGAATTGTATGAAAAATTAAAACTTTTTAATAATTTTCACAGGAACCAAAAACATTTTCATAATTTGCATGAAAACCCAAACATGTGAAAATTTACCTATTGACTAAAGCTATGCAATAAAAATATCATGAATTTGTATTAATTATTAATATAAATTAGATAGGTAATCAAATAGAGATTTATGTATCATACCTTAAAAATAAATATTTTTGGCCACCACTAAATGATCTTACATTTGCATATCTTTTCTATACAAATTTTGATGTTGACAATCACAACACTAAAATGCTTGCATTTACTCATAGAAAACGAATTGTCATTAATTCAATCGATGGATAAGATACAACATATGATGAAATAAGTGGCTGTGTGTATAATTACACTTTCAAAAAAATAGTATTAAAATAAGGTGTTTTGGTTAATCTCTTTGTTGGTAACTATGATATTCAGGATGACTTGGTGAATGGCTCTAACAAAAATTTCAAACCTTACATGTCAACTAAAAAGATTGATATCTAGTGGGTAAAATTTAATGATCTAAATTTTGGCCACCATAAAAATAAAAAATATGCTCATATGCACACAAGTCACATTCAAAAAAATTGGGTGCCCATCCTTCGGGGGGGTAGACCTTTGCAAAAACAATAATACACACATAATTTAACAATAAGAAAACAATTTCATATAAAGATTACTTGTGCAAATACAATTCATAGAGCCTAAGGATTTACAATTAATGGAATTACATTTAATCCTCTTGGAGTGAGCAACCATGGATTTATTTTTGCTACTCTTTCTCATATCAGGGCTATAGAAAACTTGTATTTGGTACCTCCACTGATAATGATTTTTTTCAAAATCAAATACAAGATTGTTTTTGAGATATATCATCTTGAATAGAGACACAATGGTAGTTATAAACTTACTTTCCATATAGAAATATTTCCTCTTACATTTTTCTTTCTTCATTGAATACGTGTAGCTTTCAAACCCATAAAGATGATAACATTTATAATCATGACTTAATGCAATATAACATAAATTCCTTGTGATAAAATTGTATATCATTTCTCATGATAAATGATGTAATCCTGAGTTTCCATTATATTTTCACATATCATGTGCATGGAATAATGATATGTAGCAAACACCATATGCCATTTTTGTAAATAAAATAATTTTAAACTACCAGTGTTGAGGTGTCTTCCTTATGTCATAAATTTGTAAGATATGCATATTTTACTATCATCATGTGCTTTTATTTATTCTGAACAAAGACACCAATAAAAATTGATCTAAGTTTTTTTTTATTTTTTTTAAATTTTTTATTTCTCTTTCACTTTAACTATGATCGATGGGGAACACATTCAAGGGGTGCAATTTTTTTCAATATGGGAAGGTTTATTTCTTAAGTCTTTAAATCTCCTTAATGGTCTTCATAATCAAAATATTATTTTTTTACTTACATGATCGACCATCATAGATATAACACATTTTGGGAGATTGAATTTCTTTATTTCTTTGCCTACTTATATATTTATGTTTCATGTTTCCCTTCCTCCACTAAATATATCATGGAAATGACCCTCACATTATTCAACCTTTCCTTTAACAATGTCTTTGACCTCTTGTCATTACATCTAATAGACTATATTTTTGGATTTTCCCCAATGTTTCGTTTTCCATTTTCCCCCAAATATGTGAATAATTCTATCAATGTGGTTGATTGCATGGAATTCATGCATATGTATTGATGGTATATGATGTAAACAATAGTGTTGACTACTTTAATCGATCCTTCATGAGTTTGTGTAGCATAATTTTTTTGTATACAAATATATTCATTATGCTAACAAACTAAATCACTCAAGTTGGACACATTCATAATGCAAGCTCCTCCAAGAAATGTTTAGAATAACATAAGTAATGCTTGTGTTATTATTAATATTTTGATGGATGTTGATGCTATGTTTTTCCTTATTTTAATTATAGTTATATGATTTTTTATTTTCCCTTATTGTTGAACCCTTTTAGTCAAAAGGGTTTTCTTAAAAAACTTTTGGCTTTATTGCACTATTTTCACTCATATGTTTTGATGCACATTGTGGATATGGTGGAAAAGGTGAACCTATTAGGTTGTATACCCCTTCATTTAATTTGGAAAAATAATATTAATACCTCCTGAGAATACTTATGTCTTAAATGAGTTATTATGCTGGAAAAACACGAGACACTATCATTATAGTGTATATATATATTTAGTCTTTGATGCTTCCTTCTTATAAGATCTCAGTTGAAACTTAATTTTATTACAGTCTTATAAATATGTTATGGTTATTAATGGAAAATAATACATATATTCATATTAATTTTCTTTTTTATAGTGAATATATGTTTATTATTTCATACTTGATTTTTTCAACATTTTATTTGAAACTTATTTTTATTGCAGTTCCATAAACCTTCTATGGTTATTAATGGACATTGATACATATATTAATATTATGTTATGGTTTTTAAAAGAAACATTTTTCTTATTATATTATTTTCATGAAAACCTTTGTAATCTCTTTCTCGATGGATATTAACAAGGTCAATAAAGAACATAGATAAGCTAATGAATATGCTATACATAAATTTTACTCATGTAGAAGAACCACCTTAACCAACTAAGAAACCTCTCATAATAACATTAAACATATCTCTCCACTCCTTTTTTTGGCTTAAAAAAAATATCATTATAATAGTTTTTTGCCTTTCCAAAATGGCTATAGTCTTTCCTTTCCAGATTATAGTGATGAATATGAGGCAAAATATAAACAAAACTAGATATCAAAGTGTTTTTTTCAAAAAAAAATATTAAATTTATTTATAAACAATATAAATAAAAACCTTTATTTATATTAATTTCTTTACTACATTCTTTTTAACTAAAAATTTCTTTTTTCTATCTAGCATCAACTTATCCTTACATGTTCCATGCACCATACTTGAACTATGTGCATGAAAACTTGCACAAGTGTTTGAGGGTGATATATTGGTGGTTTATGGTCTAACACACAAAAAAATACCTGACGTGTTTTATAAAAAAAATATTGCATACTAATCTTGTTTATCAAAATGGTCAAATGGCAATTATAATTTAATATTAACAATTGATTCATAAAAAAATATGCACAATATTTGGTCTGCAACATGGGTGTACACATCCTATATATCTCACTCAAAGGAAAATCAAGATATGAAAGAGGTGATGTTGATTACTATGTTTTTCCTACTATGAAAATCACGATAAAAAATATTTGATGCATTTACAATGAATGCAAACTCACACTAGATATGAAAATAGAAGAGATTGTTGAATCAAACAAAACATATTCAATTTGCTCTTTTGGTGTAATTGTTACAGGAATGCATAAAATTAATTATTAATATAACATTTATATCAAATAATTCAAAATTTATAATGATATTTAAATTGTAGATGATAAATTTCTTCTTCATTATTTTTCCTCTTTTAATGTTTTTTCTTAGTCTCATCCCTCACTACTATACAACTATCATTATTTTCTATTTCAGGTGCAATTACCCATTCAAAATTTATTAATTTACCAAAAAAATAAGGAAAATATGTCTTCTAGCATCATATCATTACTCTTATTAAAAATTTATAGGCATGGAGCTAAGGTTCTTGGACTATCTGTACAAACATTGCCTTATTTATTGACCTGATCAATGAAGATTGCACAATAACATATTTAGAATCTCTTGATAAATCCAATAGATAGGCATGTAGTTTTATCCTTGCTTATCTTCATCATTTTTAGTATGTTTCTTTTGTTTATGTTACCTTCATGTTTTTCATCTAAATACACAATCATTTTAAGCAACATAGATTACTAGATTATTGAAGACAAAGAGCATATACCTCTCTCCATTCCAACCATTTTTCATATATTATGAACAAAAATTTGTTCCAAGTGTATCTAGAATAGACAACAATTATTACCATGAAAAATTTACTAATTAAACATGTTTTCACTACTTCCATGCCCTATAATGTACAATCCAAAAGAAGAATGGTATATTTGGTTGCATTCTTAAACAATCATCACTTGACATAATATTCCCTATTTTTTTATCTTACTTCATAATTAAAAAAAAATGTGACATTTGCTATCTCACTTAACAACAACATTGCCAACATCAAGAAATCATGATTATTACTTGTATAATGGTAAGCATTTTCGGTTTATACATTTCATAGAAACCATTGTTATTTTTTATTTTTAAAGTGACTCACTAACTAAATGCTTTTGTGCATATTCTGGATATGTGTCAAATCCACTTCATTTGCTTGCATAAACACACAAAAAAACATAGCTCTACACTACTCATCACTAGCTTGTACAACATAGGCTTCTTTCCTATGCTTCTATTTCAAAGCTTATTTATTTTTTCCTTGCTTCTGTAAATAAACAAAAAACTTGTACATGGATATTGAATAGTTATTCAACACTACTCTATTTAGTCAAAACTAATTGGACATTTTATAATATCTTTCTTATGAATAAACATATTTTTACATAATATTAATACATTTGTCCTTTATTTATTACATATATGTGTAGGTTCATCTTTGTTAAATTAATTACATTTATTTTTTTATAGTTATAGACTCAATATGGTTGTAGTAAGTCAATACTGCTAATCGTGGTGGACTCGTATCAAAATAAAAAATGAAAGTCTATGCAATGCTAAAAAAACTCATTAATTGGTTCTCTAAAAATTATATAAGTGTACAACTATATAACACATAATTTTGATGCACCTTACTTTTCACAAGAATAAAAAATCATTTATTTAGGTAAGATGGAGTTTTTATTGCTTTGAATTGCATTACTTGTTGTGTTGTTTCTTTATCCAAACTAATGCTACTTGTGATGTTCCACACAAAATAATATCTCAACTACACTATGTTTTAATGGATGATGGGTGTATTTTTGTAAATATTCTTTAATACAATTGTCTTGAAATTTATAAAAAGAAAAAAGGTGTTTGAGAAAATATCAATGTCCAATTATATATTAGTAGAATAGTTGTGATCATATTTATTATCAATGCAAATTAAATTGTTTATATAATAAACAATGCCCAAAACACATACAATTTTCATTATTTAAAGAATGCTAAAATTAGATTACTTAAGACACACACACAAAAAAAAAAAACTAATATAAGTGCATCACACTGATTGGAACTAATAAATGTGTGGGTTTTAGGACAATAATAGTAACACACAAAAAAGGTGATAATCTTATTGATTAATTTATGTTTATATTAAATTTATAATTTGCTAGAGTTTTCATACATCATTTGATTATATTTAATAATATTCCATTGATAATGAACTTTGAAAAATGTGGGAGCATTGCAATAATAACACAATTGTAGAGTTGAGAGGTAAAATCACTAAATATATCATAAGAATATGTAGTGAATATTTCTTCTAACCTTATATAATTTTTTCTTATCTTTCAAAAAATATTTTCTAGTTTTAGATACCATTGGAAAATATTCTTATTTATCAATTCCATGTGGAATTATTAGTATAAAGAATTGCATAGAGTGCAATGTTCACTGTGATATCCATGTTCCTCCCCATAGACATGTTAGATTATGAATTTATCTCTATGTCCACTAAAATCCAAAGATTAATTACATTTCACCTTTATCAAGTCCAATCAAAGTGAGATACATGGCCAATTCCCATTGCATCACACTAAAAAATTCATGGAGTGTTTTTGAACTTGAAATGCCTCTATTTGAAGTTGACAAATGCATAAAATTATTTCTTTTGATTTATAGTTCCCTTTGGTTGCACCCTTTGTCCTTTATCACATATCCTTCATCCATGTGAAAAGTTCCTATGAAACACACCTTCATTGATTATAAGTCTCCTTCTCCTTTAAACTTTACATTTACCACTATGAATGAAACATGTGGATGCCATCGATTGCCTCCTAGTCATAGGGTATTGAAAAGTCTCTAGTCCTGAAAAGTTTTAATGTGAAGTCTATTGATACATTGGTTCATCAATTCTAACTAATGTATCTTTGATAAATGCACATTCACTTATGCAATAAAATAAATTATCACCTTTACATCAAAATATAGTAGAGCATAATTAATTATTTTAATAAACTTTGCCTTATAAAAGAAGACACGTGGTGATCATCCTGCAATCATGAAGTTTCATTTTATTTTCTAAGTTACTACATTGATGTATGTGGATCTGGTCAATTATTAAATATAATTTAATACCTTTTTATGTTTACTCCTTTACCTATGCACAATGAATAGACAACTTAGAATTATATTCATAATGTTGATATAAGCATAACATTTGAAAATACAAGCAACAACAATATTTGCTCTTTTCTTATGTCTCTACCATGTGTAGTGATCATATTTAATGTATGTGTTTGAACCTCAAAATGTACCTATTAAATTAGGCAAATTCAAAATACCAGAGAGATTTAAAAGGTTTTCACCCTCATATTTTAGGACTACTGATGAGATAGTCAAGAGCATGAGTTATAGGTATTGGAATCCATTATGTAGCGTGCTTCAAATGAGTCTTTAAGAGTTTCACTACTACCAACAAAAGCTTGACACCACTTAAACACATTGATTGACTTAAATATCCACTACCTCACTAATATAACATCCATAACTCAAAAGTACAATAAATTTTATTCAAAACATTGGTTAAAGAAAAAAATGGGGAGGGGAAAAGGTAAGGTATAAAGAGAAGGTTCCTTGGGTGAATATGGAGACACTAATGTCTATGACAAAGTATGATCCCAACTATAGTTTTACCACTATATGCTAAATTTCACATTAACTCTAAATTTTGATTTAGAGGTCAATTTGGAAAAGGTTATAAAGTAGACCAAAACCTACACCATTACATAGGCCCTATTGAGGCCTTTCCAATGGTATGTGGATTGTGGAAAATGGAGCTCGTATGCTCCTTATGCAGTTAGTCAAAGTTCCAGTCAAACTGGTTAAAACAAGTCAAAGTTGGTCAAACTGCAAAAAATGAACATTATGGAATGATTTTAAAATAGTTCCACTATGAAGATCACATCTTGATTTTTTCAACACAATTTATGGTTCGTGAAATGGAGTTATTATGTGCAAGTTATGGCCGGTCAAAGTTGTGGTCAAACTTGGTCAATAGGATGATGTAGCAAAATGTGGACCAATAAGAACATGAAACATATCAATCAGTTCATATAGGAAAATAGTGGGTTTCAATCATTTGTCTTTAATAGGTGAATATAGACATCTTTGATAGGTATAATGTAATAGGGTAAAAAAAATTGGTGTTTGAACAGAACAACCAGTTGGACGTCGATAAGTGGTGAATGGTTGACAAGTGGTGAGTGGAGATTGACCCATGTGGTGGGTCCTCAATCCACCATGTGGCTTGCCACCAATATTTTCCATGGTTGAATTTCATATTATTTCCTAAATTTTCTAAACAAACCATATATAACTTACCATACATGCCACGTTACATTCACGTACATGCCATGCTCATGCCACCATGTCCATGTGAAAACCTCACCAAACCCCGTCCACAAACCTATGAAATAAACAACATGTCACTGCATTCCTTCCACATTCCACCACATACTTACCAAACCCCATGAAATTCATGTTAATTCTAATCACTTGGCAATTACAACCATGAACTTCGTGGTATTTCAACGTTTAAAACCATGCCACCTCCCCAATGTGGTATACTTGATATGCTTCAAAAACCAAAGACTATGCAATGGGTTTCAAAACTATATCCTCTTAGATAAAAGGATATGCATCCCACTACTGTGTCCATGGAATCAATCATTATATAAAGGGCTTGAAGTGTTATTTGAATGCATGGAATTCAACTAATATTGCTAATGCTTAAGGACTAGTCTTCACTCTTCCTTAGATTTGAGGAATCTAGAGTCATTTTTGGACTTCGAGGTAAACTGGTGAAATATTCTAGTTTCTAAGATGATTCCATAGATATGCTGGGTGTCTAGATTTGGGGTCATTTGTCATCAATTTTGATGCTCGAAAGTGATATTTTTAAGTAGAAGACATCCAAAGGTGTTTTCGGGAAGGTGGAGAATCTGTTCAAGTATTTATCAAGATTATTCAAAGGTTTGAAACACATGTGGATCCCTTATTAATTTTAAACATTTATATTTCTATATTTTTAATCATTTTATAGTGGATTGGTGCATGTTTTAAGTGAACCTGGAGATGTAGGCATTTGTCAAACTCTGTTATCAAATTGTGTGTTGTGTTTTAAGAATTTCTTGAATTCTTCTTATAAAATTTAAGTTTTGTAAGTCAAAATTTTAAATTATTCCATAAATTGACATTGTAAAGCAAAATTAAAATGCGTAAGCATATTATTGCTTAAGTTTATGGATCAGGTTGGCATCAGAGTGGTTAGAATGTTGAGTTAACTTCTGTGTAGACATTGCTCTGAAACATCAAGTTTGATATCATAACTAAATTTGTGGGTGAATTTAGGATTTTGTCATTTTAACCAAAATTCATTATTATTTAACAATGGATCCAATGTTAGCTTAGATTCAGTTTTTACTAAATTCTATTATCACTACGATAATGCAATACCTACAATCTCAAGACCAAAGTTGACAAGCGATAAAGCAATGATAGGAGCAACAAATTGAGAGGCTCAAATAGAGAATTGATGAACTATGAGTATAACTACAATAGGAACATTGATAAAAGAAGAGTATGCATGAAGATTTATAGATTTGTGAATATTGTGCTCACCAAGGTCATACTACTAAATAATGTTGGATACTACATCCCAGTCAGGATCCATTATTGTTCAAGAAGCAGAATGAGCAGAGATACAAAGCAAAGGGGAAGACACCTGTCAAAAAAGTTACAAAGCCCAGTTCTCCTCAACATCAAGCAATAGATGAAGGTTTCATCCAAGAGATGTTGCCAAGCTAGATAACAAAGGTACATTCTAGTTATAGTAGTGATTCTTCTAATTCATATATTCCTGCTAGTCCTATTAGTGAGAATGATATTAGAAGTCTAGAAGCAAATAATGCTCTGATTATCAATGTATATTTTGATGTACATACTAAATCTAAAATTAATGAAATCAAATCTACTAGTTATATTAACAATGTTAGGGAAATCAAATGTACTAACCCTAAACATTCATCAAGTTTATGTGCTAATACATTTGAAAAGCACATGAAGGGAATATGTTCTAAGCTATTGGTTAAAATGGGATTTGAAGGAAAAGTCCTTAGAATTAATGATCAAGGAATTCTCTAGCCTATCTAAGTGGAAAAGAGACCACTCTATGTAGGATTAGGATATGGAGGTGAAGGACAAATATCCCAAAAAGCTAAACTGGGGAATTACTCAAGCAACAAGTCAGAACACCCTGAAGAATTAAAGGAAGCATTCTTAGAAGATGAAGCAATTAAATCTGATGAAGCATCTTTAGATGAATTATCAAGGTAAAAAAAGGAGAAATATTCAAATGTATTTTATAGTTATGCCTCAAAAAGCCCTATAAAGATGCTTAAGAGACATGTCAAGAAGAAGACTAACGAAAAAAGTTGCCTAAGGAAGACATGAAGTTGGGTTTTTACTTCAATGTTAAGGGGAAAATGCTGAAAGAAGATAAGCAAAGTTATCCAAAAATTAAGTTAAAGGTTGTAACAACATCTTCATTCAAGCAGAAGACATAATTTTGTCAATCAAAACCTAAGGTAACATCTGCAAGGGAGACAATGGTTAATGAGAAGCTGATAGTTCAAAAATTGTCACCCTAAAAAGGTAAGCAACATTTCTTTGAAAAGAATTATTGTTAAGAATTTTAAGATAGATGCTATTTTTGATAAAAATTATCAAAGGAATTTGATCTCATAAGATGTTGTAGAAACCCTAGGTTTGGAATCTAAGCCAAATTTCCAACCCTATTCTCTGGATAGAATAAATGATGGTAATGGCGTATGTGTAAATAAAACCTATAAATTAGGGTTTGCAATTACCACCAACTTTATAGATGAAGTTGAATTAGATATGGTTCCACTTCAATTTAGTGGCATTATCTTGGCTAAACCATACTTATCTTTGAGAAATACAACTTTTTCTAAAAAGGAAAATCAATATAGCATTGTAAAAAATGGGATATAATATCTAATGCGAGCACATCGACAGTAACCATTACAGGTAAACGATGCCTTCAGTGTTATTTTAATCATCTATGTTGTAGACAGGAACATTGCAAGGTAACAAAAAGATGGCATCATGAGAAGCATCAGGGATAACTCAAGAAAGAGGTATATTTTCATTTGTATGTTTTAGAGTGTGAAAACATACATACATATTTCCTTCATGTTTGTAAGACCTTAATATAGGTATTGTTTATAAATGCATAAGACCCAAGTATGGGTAATGTTTATAATCATTACAGTGTTTGTAAAGACCCAAAGGGCAACATTTGTAAATTACTGTAAGACCCTAAGAGGACAATTATAAAATGGTGATTGTTATAATACCAAGTGACATGCAATAGTTTTAGATTTGAAGACTTGAAACCAACTGACATTCAATAGATCATCTGAGCTAGAGCTGAGAGCTAGAGCCATGAAAAGATCCTCATATTGAGTACCAGGTCCAGTACTAGTTATTTGAGGATAAAAAGCCTTATTAGTGGAGAGGATTGATCTAGAGGTCATTTTGGAAAAGGTTCTAAAGTAGACCAAAACTTGCACCATTGCATAGGGCCTATTGAGACCTTTCCAATGGTATGTGGAACATAGAAAATGGAGCTCATATGCTCCTTATGTAGCTAGTCAAAGTTCTAATCAGACTGGTCAAAATAGGTCAAAGTTGGTTAAACTATATAAAATGACTTTTATGAAACAATTTTAAAATATTTCCACTACAAATAGCCCATCATGAGTTTTTTGACGCAATTTATGGTTCATGAAATAAAGTTCATATGTGCAAGTTATGACCGGTCAAAGTTGTGGTCAAACTTGGTTAACAAGATGATGTGGCAAAACATGGACTAGTAAGAACATGACACATAGTAGTCAGTTCCTATAGGAAAATAATGGGTTTAAATCATTTGTGTTTGATAGGTGAATATAGTCATCTTTGATAGATGTAATATAAGAGGGCAAAAAAATTGGGGTTTGAATAGAACATTCAGTTGGACGTCGACAAGTGGCGAGTGGTCAACAAGTGGCAAGAGGTTGATAAGTGGTGAGTGGAGATTGGCCTATGTGGTGGGTCCTCAAGCAACCACATGGATTACCACCAAATATTTTCCATGGTTCAATTTCATATTATTTCCTAAATGTTCCAAACAAACCATATATAACTTACCATACCTGCCACATTACATCCACGTACATTCCATGTTCATGCCACCATGTCCATGTGAAAACCTTACCAAACCCACATTCCATCCACAAACCCACAAAATAGCCAAAAAATCACCACATTCCTTCCACATGCCACTATATACTTACCAAACCCCATGAAATACATGTTAATGCTAATCACTTGGAAATTACAACCATAAACTTCATGGTATTTCAATGTTTAAAACCATGCCACCTCCCCAATGTGTGATGTTTGATATGATTTGACCACCAAAGCCTATGCAATGGGTTTCAAACCTCTATCCTCTTAGATAAAATGATATGCATCCTACCGCTACATCTGTGGACTCAAGCATTATATAAAGGGGTCAAAGTGTTATTTGAATGCATGGAATTCAACCAATATTGCTAAGGCTTAAGGACTCATCTTCACTCTTCCTCTGATTTGAGGCATCTAGATTCATTTTTGGACTTTAAGGTAAACTAGTGAAATATTCTAGTTTCTGAGATTATTCCAAAAATATGCCGAGTGTCCAGATTTGAGGTTGTTTATCACTTATTTTGATGCTTGGAAGTAATATTTTTGAGTAGAAGACATCCAAAGGTGTTTTCAAGAAGGTGGAGAATCTGTTCAAGTATTTATTAAGATTATTCAAATTTCTAAAACACATTTGGATCCATTATTGATTGTAAGCATTTATATTTCTATATTTTTAATCATTTTATAGTGGATTGGTTCATGTTTTAAGTGAACTTAGAGACGTAGGCATTTGCTGAACTCTGTTATCAAATTGTGTATTGTGTTTTGAGAATATCTTGAATCCTTCTATTTAAATTGATGTTTTGTAAGTCAATTTTTTAAATTATTCTATAAATTGATATTGTAAATAAAAATTAAAATATGCAAGCATATTATTGCTGAATTTTATAGATTAGGTTGGTATCAGAGCAGTTAGTGTGCTAGGTTAACTTCTGTGTAGACATTATTCTGAAACATCAAGTTTGATATCAGAACTAAATTTGTGGGTGAATTTATGATTTTGTTTTTTTAACCAAAATTAGTTATTGTTTAACAATGGATCCAATGCTAGCTCATATTCAGTTGTTACTAAATTCCATTATCTCTTGAGCAAAGTTGACAAGCTAAAGAACAATGACAGGAGCAACAAATCGAGAGGCTCCAATAGAGAATTGATGCACTACAAGAAAAACTACAACATGAATGTTGATAAAAGAAGAGGATGCATGAAGAATCAAATATTTGTGGACAACATGCTCACCAAGGTCATACTACCAAGTAATGCTGGATACTACATCCCAATCAGGCTCCATTATGGTTCAAGAAGCAGAATGAATATAGATGCAAAGGAAAGGGGAAGACACATGTCAGAAAAGTTATAAATCCTAGTTATCCTAAGCATCAAGTAGTGGTTTAAGGATTCATCTAAGAGATGTTACCAAGTGAGATAATAAAGGTACATTCTGGTTATAACAATGATTCTTCTAATTCATGTATTCTTGCTAGTCTTATTAATGAGAATGATGTTGGAAGTTCAGAAGTAGATAATGCTCTGATTATTAATGTATCTTCTGATGTACATACTGAAGATGAAAATAATGAAATCAACTCTATTAACTATGTTGACAATGTTATGGAAACTAAATGTACTAACCCTAAACATTCATCAAGTTCATGTGCTGATACATTTGAAAAGCACACGAAGGGAATGGGTTCTAAGCTATTGGTTAAAATGGGATTCAAAGGAAAAATCCTTGACATTAATGGTCAAGGAATTATCCAGCCTATCTAAGTGGAAAAGAGACCATTCTATGCAAGATTAGGATATGGAGGTGAAGGATAAATATCTCAAGAAGTTGAATTAGGGAATTACTCAAGCAACAAGTTAGAACACCCTAAAGAATTAAAGGAAGCATTCTCAGAAGATGAAGTAATTAAATTTGATGAATAATCTTTAGATGACTTATTGAGGTATAAAAAGATGAAATACTCAAATATATTTTATAATTATGTCTCAAAAATCCCTAGAAAGCTACTTAAAAGACATGTTAAGAAGAAGACTAACGAAAAGAAGTTTCTTATAGAAGACATGAATTTGGGTTTTTAGTTCAATGCTAAGGGGAAAATGCTGAAAGAAGATAATCAAAGTTATCTACAACCTAAGGCAAAGGTTGTAACTACATCTTCAATCAAGTAGAAGACATAATTTTGTTAGTTAGGATCTAAGGTAACATCTATAAGGGAGACGATAGTCAATGAGAAGCTGACAGTTTAGATATTATCACCCTAGAAAGGTAAGCAACATTTCCTTAAAAGAATAATTGTTAAGCAATCTAAGATAGATGTTATTTTTGATAAAAATTATCAAAGAAATTTGATCTCATAAGATGTTGTAGAAACCTTAGGTTTGGAAACTAAGCCAAATTTCCAACCCTATTCTCTAAATAGAATAAATGATGGTAATGGTGTATATGTAAATAAAACCTATAAATTAGGGTTTGAAATTACCACAAACTTTCTAGATGAAGTTGAATTAGATATGGTTCCACTTCAATTTAGTGGCATTATCCTGGGTAAATCATACTTATCTTCAAGAAATGCAACTTTTTACAAAAAGGAAAATCAGTATAACATTGTAAAAAATGGGATAGAATATCTCATGTGAGTACATCGGTAGTAACCATTATAGGTAAACGGTGCCTTTAGTGTTATTTTACTCATCTATGTTGTAGACAAGAACACTACAAGGTAACAGAAAGATGCTATCATGAGAAGCATCATGAACAACTCAGGAAATAGGTTATATATTTTAATTTATATGTTTTAGAGTGTGTAAACATGCATATATATTTCCTTCATGTTTGTAAGACTTAAATATAGATATTGTTTATAAATGCATAAGACCCAAGTATGTGCAATATTTGTAATCATTAAAATGTTTGTAAATACCCAAAAGGGCAACATTTGTAAATGATGTTGTAAGACCCTAAGAGGATAATTGTAAAATGGTGATTGTTATAACACCAGGTGACATGAAATAGTCTCATATATGAAGACCTAAAACCAATTTACATTAAAGAGATCATTTGAGCTAGATTTGAGATCCAGAGCCATGAAAAGATCCTCATATTGATTATCAGGTCTAGTAATAGCTTTTTGAGGACAAAAAGCCTTTTTAGTGGAGATGATTGATCTAGAGGTCAATTTATAAAATGTTCTAAGGTAGACTAAAAACTACACCATTACATATCACCTCTTGAGACCTTTTTAACGGTATGTGGAATGCATAAAATAGAGCTCGTATGCTCCTTATGTAGCTAGTCAAAGTTTTTAATCAAACTGGTCAAAATAGGTCAAAGCTAGTCAAACTATAAAAAATGACCATGATGGAGCAATTTTTAAATAGTTCCATTATGAAGAGTCTATCATGATTTTTTTAGCATAATATATGGTTCATGAAATGGAGTTCGTATGTGCAAGTTATGGTCAGTCAAAGTTGTGCTCAAACGTGGTCAACAAGATGATGTGGCAAAATGTGGACTAGTGAGAACATGACACATGGTAGTCAGTTTATGCTAGAAAATAGTGGGTTTCAATCATTTTTCTTTTACAAGTGAATATATTCATCTTCAACAGGCATAATTTAATAGGGCAAAAAAATTAGGGTTTGAATATAAGATCTAGTTGGACTTCGACAAGTGGCAAGTGAATATTGGCCCACATGGTGGGTCCTCAAGCCACCACGTAGCTTGCCAAAAAATATTTTCCATTGTTCAATTTCATATTATTTCTTGAATGTTTCAAACAAACCATATATAACTTACCATACATGCCACATTACATCCATGTACATGCCATGTTCATGTTACCATGTCCACATGAAAACTTCACCAAACTCACATTCCACCACATACTTACCAAACCCAATGAAATGCATGTTAATGCCAATCACTTGGAAATTATAACCATGAACTTTGTGGTATTTCAACATTTGAAACCATGCCACCTCCCCAATGTGGGATATTTGATATGCTTTGACCACCAAAGCCTATGCAATGGGTTTTGAACCTCTATCATCTTAGATAAAAAAATATGCATCCCATGACTACATTCATGGACTCAAGCATTATATATAGGGGTCTAAGTGTTATTTGAATGCATGGAATTCAGCCAATATTGCTAAGGCTTAAGGACTAGTCTTCACTCTTCCTTTGATTTGAGGCATCTAGAGTCATTTATGGACTTCGAGGTAAACTATTGAAATATTCTAGTTTTCAAGAGGATTATAGTGATATGATGAGTGTCTAGATTTGAGGTCATTTTTCATTGATTTTATTGCTTGTAAGTGATATTTTTGAGTAGAAGACATCCATAGGTGTTTTCAGGAAGGTGGATAATCTGTTCGAGTATTTATTAGGATTCTTCAAAGGTCTAAAACACATATGGATCCATTATTGATTGTAATAATTTATATTTATATATTTTCAATCATTTTATAGTGGGTTGGTTCATATTTTAAGTGAACCCAAAGATGTAGGCATTTGCCAAACTCTGTTATTAAATTATGTGTTGTGTTTTGAGAATCTCTTGAATTCTTCTTGTTAAATTAATGTTTTGTAAGTCAATGTTTAAATTATTCCATAAATTGATATTGTAAAGCAAAATAAAAATACACAAGCATATTATTGCTTAAGTTTATGGATCAAATTTAGCCATACAAGGAAGGAAATCAAAGGGAACATTATGTGCTCAGTTCTTACATTTCCATTCCATAAATAAAGCCTATATGATTGTTGTTAATACACACACAAATTTATAATTATTTAAAAAAAAGATAAAACATGGGAATTAACTAGAATAGTATATAACTCATCCTAATTAGACACATGCATTACAATGTAGACTCATATCATAGTATTTTACATCAATATTCTGCATTTTTCACCACAATGATTGGAAGACATCCATAAAGTAGACACAACATAATGTAATGAAAGTAAAAAAATACAAAGAAAATTGAATGTATATTAAATCCTCATATCTCATATTACAAAAATACCCACCTTCAAATAATAATACAACATAATATTTATATAAAATAAGAGATACACCAATTATTTGCATGAAATCCCACTCCAATCCATCAAATCTAAGTTGTTACAATGCAACAATGATGTGCCCTAAAAGAGACAAAACAAGAGAAAGGCCCAAAAACGACAATAACCAATTTTGTAATTGGGATTTCAAGAGAAACAACATGATCCTTAGTTAGTGCCTAGTTGGGACCACTTCCCGATTAAATTTGATCACCTTATTGAGATATCAATTCTTGCGTAATGATATTTTCTTCTCTATCCAGCTTGGGTAGGTTGACAGGTGGCTTCCTGAATATAACCTTAGCTTGTGTTAGTAATTTAGCATGTGTTATTTTAAGGGCTTTGAGATAAGATTTTGTTGTATTGACTTGGATGATATTGGTTTTGGATTGCATGGAAAGCTCCATAATATCTTGAGATCCATCCTTATTGGCCTTTACCACCTTCCACCTCATGGTTGTTTTAAACTGTTAGATATGGACTCCAAATTCATACATGTTAATCAAAGTACCATCAAGATGGAAGAGAATAATTATGCTTACCTCTTTGAAGTAATCAAATATTTGGTCTATGTTTTCCTCTAAGGGCCCAATTGCTACTTGAATGTCCTTAAGCTAGTCCTCAAGTGAGATTCTCATGTTCCCTACAAATGTTTGATATAATTTAAGGTCCATGAGGGGCATGATTATGAGATTTGAGAACATCCCTTTGTTGATGATCACCAACATATTCTTATAATTGTTGTTAATTCTTATGATCTGATCCAAGTACTGTTGTGCCTTTTATACTAGCACATTTCCCCTAGGATTGCATATAATTATGAAAGTGCAATCTCCACCTTACCAATTAGGTCCACTAAGAATGCATTATTGAGTTTGGAATCTAAGGTCCTCACTTTTTTCTTGAGTTCATGCAATTATTTTTTAGTTCATTTATGGCTCCCATCATCAAGTTTAGGTCCTATACAAATTACTCATCTCTGGTCAGGGTCCTTTTCTTCATGAGAGAGAATAAGTCCTGATATATCGTCCACACCATAGGGTCTCTATATTATGTGAAGGTTTGGGTCATCAACCTATTCATACTCATATAATCTATATTAAATTAGAGTTGTATGCATAGGTCCCCATGATAGACCATCTTAGGTCTCTGTGATCCTTGAGCTGCTGAAGGAATAACCCAACCTTATCCCTCTAGCTATCCCAGGGTTGTTGAAGATGAGGCCACAAATGAAGTGGATGATGGAGGTGGTAATAATGGAGAAGGGATATGAAATGAGATAGAATATGGATGTGGAAACATGGTTGAGAATGGATTGTCCAAAGGAGCTTCCCATGGAAATAAGTGTGATCTTAGTTGGTTCTCAGTCATATAGACCTGGGGACTAATGAAACCTGAGAGTTATGTGTTCATCTTGATAGAGGAAATGGGCCTATTAAATCTAATTCCTTTAGAATCAGGTGTGAGGGAGAGGGAGGACCAATATGGTGATACAGGTGTAATAGAAGGTTGCATTGATGGTTTGGGAGCAATCAACTTTGAGAACTTGGCAATATTTTGTTGAGAACTAGTCTTTACTTTGCTGCACTTGGGGGAGCAAAAATAGAAGGAGATTGATGTGCAGAGAGGTGCTTAAAGTATACCCTAATAACACTTAAAGTTGGTATATTGTCCATAATATTCATAGTTGATCTTTTTGGAGCATTAGGTACTACATAAGTAGGAGATATATGCACATTTAGGATCAAAGGAATTATAGGGGCAACAAAAGCAATGAGAGGAACCAAACTAACACGAGTCATTATGATAATAGTGGTAGGAAGTAGACCACTATCAGATATTGTACCAATAATATGTGTTAGCTCAAGAATGATTCTTAGAGTGGGCTAAGTGGGTGCAATAAAAATAGGAAGAGGATGAAAACTAGAGTCACTAAAAGGTACATAACTCAAGAAAATAGGGGATACCTAAGAAGCAAATATAATTAAAATCATAGGGGAATATTGAATATGGGTTTGAAACTTAGGAGGGTATATAGACTACTACGTCAATGTGCGTAAGGTGGGAGATGAAGGCTCTAGGGATGCTATGGTAATTATGTTAGGACTCTAAGTTACAAGAAAAATGAAGGGTACAAGTAGTATGAGGTTAACTTACCTAGTAGGTCCCTTTAGGTGAAATTGATGTAGAGGTTGATGAGGTGGTCACTATAGGGATCCATTATAAGATCAATTGGGAGAGTTCCCTACTAGTCATTGGGACCTTATTAGAAGGTTGTGGATTACTAGGCCTCTCTTCTAACATGGGCCTGGGTTATGCCTATTGTTGTCTACTGAGTTATGCTACCTCCAAATTAACAATCAATTTAAAATAATTGGAAAGGTTAATATGGTAGTAACCATCCATGTGGATCTCATGGTGGTAATTTGTATTAATCCTATCCTAATAATTCTTCACATGAACCTTCACCCTATCATGAGGATCTCATTACTTATCATCAGTAAGGGGAAGATTGAATGAGTCCCTATGTGTACCCATGGCCCGAATGGTAGGAAATATATTATATTTGTGGCTACCTATGATGATGGGGTGTTGGGACCCTAATTAAACTAAGTATGGTTTTGTACCAACTTGATTGACATCTAGGTACGAAGAAATCACTTGGCATGATTACTATTTTGACTTCTTTTATGCTAGCTAGAGGAATCAATGCACATTTTATGCTAGTTGGTAGAAAGTTAACTGACACCTATATTTTTAGGGCATCTTCATAAGTTACTACACATGGTGAACACAACATAAAGGATGCAAGGTGATGGAGGTAACAAAATGATCAATAAAGGCTCTAGCTCGGTACCTAGTGTGCATTCTCTACCTTGGCATGGAGATGATCTTATGTTATATAAAATTGAGATAAAACCAATGAGTAGGGGTTGTGAATAGATATAACAAAGCTCTAAATAAATGATCTTTCATGTTTTAATTGCCATTAGAACTTAGGTTTAGTTTAGATGCATTTTAGGCTCTATTTATATACGATCATGCTCACCTGTGAGCCTCTAGGTAGATAAATAGCTTAAGTGATATACTTAATCTATTTTAATGTACTTTAGTTTATTAAAACTTTGAGTAATGAAGAGGAATGGTTGTATTAATACATGGTGTTCTTCATTTGAATGTATTTTGATTTGCTATTGAATTAGATAATGAATGTAATAGTTATAATGGCATAACTTTAATATATGAATGTTAATTTTAATGAAGCTTTAGTTCAAGTAAGTCATGGTATCCCTATGTTAAGTAATGATGTCATCATAATCTATAAAATATCCTAAGTATGGATAAGATCCCATGCCAAGTGATTATATCCATGCATAAAGCATGAGCCTAGTATGAACAAGTGAATGGAAGCCACCCCTTGACCCTTTAAAAGCACCTAAATGATGCTAAGTTTAGTGAAACAAAGGTCTGCACTCATGAGATTATAAGATCACTTCAATGCATGCTTGCACCCTTATGACCATAAGTAGGTCCCCATATAGGATTTACACCTATAGACCATCAACCTAGCCTAGAAATGACTTGTGCTAATGAATTTTCCAAAAGCTTTCACTAAATGACCATGTCTTACATGTGATGAGTTGTACAGTGACACAACAAGTGCAACACGCGCCTTGGTTCTTTCTCTGCTATGATTTGGGTGAGCATATAAGGCTTGCACCTTATGTGAATTGATACCAACACAGTTGAGTGATAAATATTGGGTGCTATGGGAATATACTATGTTTGTGCCTAGTTGTAACAAGTCTAGAACTAACTTGGACAACTAGATAAGCACCTAAACCTCATGAATAAATTAATTGACCCCCTATTATACAATATTTTGGTTCTATTATCAGGACCCGTGTTGAATTTTCTTGCTATAATGGTGTAACAAAACAATGTTCCAACTCTCCCTTGAGAACATCAAACACTGGATATAATAGGTGGAAGATAAATTTGTGCGGAAGCATCCAACTTATAGAGGAAAAAAGCCAAGGAAATAGGTTCAAAAAAACCTATATGATGCTCTATATGAGTTCTTATTCTGTGAACTACCTAAGCATGTATACCGATGGTTAGTTACCTATGCAACTCATAGAAGATGAAGTTATGGATAACACCTTAAGTAGACAAAGGAGTGTTTACAAAAGCTTGAGAACCTAGATTCCACTTGGACTAGAGATATAAACAAATGGTCACAAGGAGAGCTAAATAATTACATGTTTGAGCTCACAGTGTTGATATACTTCTACCCTAAGGAAGCAAAGTTAGTTTTTATATGAGATTAGAGGCACATTTGTGAAAGAGTTCAACATAGAGCTTAAGAAGCTAATGGTGGATTATAGCTTTGAAACCATGAGAATGGAAGGCTAAAGTCCTTTTACATATGAGTAACACAATGGGGAAGAAGGGGTTGTGTAGGTGAAGCATAATGAAAGGGGACAGGTAGATTAACACTCAAGAGCTTCAGAGGTAGAATTATAACAAGAGAAGGCATAGGTTGATAGAAGATCTAAAACCTAGAAGTGCTGAGATAACCCATAATGAGTGGGAAGGGCATGGGGAATGAACTCTTGAATTATATCAATGCCATGAGGAGAGAAACAATGAAGCTATATATCAAGCTCAATAGTTGATGGGTGTAAAATACACTATGTTCCTATAGAATTTGATAACTAAAGATACATTGGAAGCACCTATCTCATTTGAACCTATGGTGTAAGCTCATGCACTAGATCCCCCATGTGAATATAGAAGAGTGATAACTAACCCTATTGTCAACATAGACTTTGGATGTTTTGTAGACTTGGAGTATAGTTTTGAAAATTGAATAAGTTGTTTCTTATAAGGAATTGAGTGAGGATGCCTCTAAACCTTTGAGCACTAGCTTGACAACACAAAACATGAGACAAAGCATTCCAATTCAACCAATGTCAACTGTAAAGATTGGGAAACATTCCACAAGAAGTGGCTTGACACCACAAGTGAGTAGTATAATGCCTTTAAAATCAATGGTGCCAATAGTAATAATGGGTCCAATGCCTAACCCAGTGTCTAGAAGCATTGGAGGACTACCACCAAGACAAGTACCAGGGGGACAAGAAATTTAGGTGCCAATAGTAATAATGGAGCCAATGCCTAACCCAGTGTCTAGAAGCATTGGAGGACTACCACCAAGACAAGTACTAGGGGGACAAGAAATTTAGGTGCCAATTGCCCCCCTACAACATATCTATTATGAGATGGCCATGCACTTGCCAAAATATCATGACATCGAGAATGCTATAGAACATCTGCTAAAGTGTGAACTACAAGGATGCACTGAGGGCATCACCCAATGAAAGTGTAAGGCAACCTAGTTTGTGATAACTTTACTTGTTCATGCCCATACTTGGTATAGGAAATTTGACCCTAACTAGGCTATGGTTGAATATGACACCTTGAAGGAATCATTCTTGAAGGAATTTGACATACCAAAATTTAAACAATAAAGAATCATCGTGCTCAAATAAATTAAACAAGGAATCTTAAAAAGCATGCACTTGTATGATGCAAGGTTTAAGACTCTCATTTCCAAGATTAATTATGAAATTCACCCCTCCCATCATGCATAATGGCTCATTGGAGGATTTATAGTACCATTTAGAAGAGTGCTTTTCATGAAGACATTCATAGACCTTCATGAAGCACTTGAAACCATGCTCAAAGTTGAGGTAGAAGCACTGATATTGGGATTAGTCCATTCATGGAGGTGTAGATTGCATCTATGGCTAACCAACTCAAAAATATAACCAGTAGTTCATCTCCAAATTTTCAAAGTGGATTATGGTGCATTGACTATGAGATAAAATTCCATAACAAGAACAACTACCCTCAAAGGAATGTGCACACATTGATTCTAAGCTATGAAGTCTATCACAAGGTGTATGATGTTCATAACTACCCTTTATTTCAATGTGATACTCATGTTAACATAGCTATCTATTTTTAGTTATGTGATACCTACACTCATACTACAACTGACTACTAAGTGATCACCAAGATGTAGGAAAACATGGAGAGAAGCACATGACAGGCAACTATAGTAATCAGAGGAAAAGTGACCAAAGGAAATGAGGGCTATGGCTAGTAGAATGAAAGATATGGGATATAAATGGGTGTCAGAGGGTGAGGTGGAAGATGTGGTGGAGGAATATTCCCACCATGCTCATGATACAAGTGTGACTCGATAGAGCATTATCAACGTGATTGCTCTACACATCCAATGTGTGGGTATTGTCAAAGAACATATAAGGTTAAAGAATGTCTTGAATTGTATAATAAATTTACCTAGGGAAGGCCTGACATAGACAAGGGTATAAAAATGATCAAGCATGAGTTAAAAGTGAAGAAGTAGACTCTAAAGGCACCATCAACCCATATAAAGATGATCAGATTATAAACAACTACTCATAGTGGATTCACCACTCAACCATCAGTTATGCCAATGCCTAAGTTGTGCTTGGAGTATGGGGAATAAATTCACACTAAGTGCATCATGTAGCCTAAACCTAAAGCTACACCTTACCCTAACCTTGCATTCTAGAATGATGTTTTATAACAAGCTATGAACATCATTCAAAACCTGTAAGGAAACTTCCAACTGGTGTGAGACCTAAAGGCACAGGTTGCTACCTATCACAAGAAGTAAGATGGAAAAGAGGTTGAGATACAAAAGCTAATAAATATCCTATGGCTCCTATAAATAATAATAATCCCACCCTTATTAAAAAACATGCTCTTAGAGCACACAAGGCAAAATCTAGTTGAAGTTACCATGTCATACATGGAGAGGGCATGAGAAGTGATGCATACACAATATGTAGAGTATGATCAAGAACTCCTTGTAAATGCCACAATTTATGGATGATGTGTATGTGAGGTCTTTGTAGACATAGGTACTGAGGTTAATATCTTGACCAAGAATACATGGGAAAAGATGGGTAGGCTGGCCTTAAGACCTTCCCCTCATGTGATTTTCATGGTTAATGAGACTCGAGTGCAACCAATTGGAATTATTAAGAGCACCATTTTAGATATCATAGGCATTGAGTTTCAAACTTACTTTAAGGTGATCAAATTGGTAGATCAAGATAATTACCCAATGATTTTGGGAAGGCCATGGTGTTATTTGAATAATATAGATATGCAATTTAAAATATGTTATATGACTTTTGAAAATGGAAAGGAGAGGGTAGTGATCCCCCTCTCAAGTGACTAAGGATACCGCTATGTAGAGAGTGTTGATCTTGATGATTAGATCAACCATATACATAACATTATGATGCAAGGCATTAAAACCCTCAACCCCAATGATCAAGGAGTGATTATTGGAAATATAGATAGCTAGCCTTGAACTCCACCAATGTTTCTTGTGATCTATGGATTGAAGAAGCTTATGAAACCACTGGTTGGAGGTGCTGCTTAGTGTATGTGAAGGTGCCAAAACCTATGAATACTGGTTAGGTCCATATTGATTACACTTTGAAAAGATGGGTCCCTTACAACAAGAAGGGAAAGAGAGTATTTCACCTGAGTAAAGGTAAAATTTTTGTGCTCCTAAGATATGAAGGAATCAAACTTATGAAAGAGTATGTCTATGAACTTGAATCATGCATCCCAAAGGAGGTAGATAGGATGGTCACATTAATGTATACTTTGAGGAACACTACCACTCATTGGTGGGTAGTGAAAAGGCCTAGCTTGCCATTTTAGCAAGATGTAAATGTAACCATCTTCATGATATTTAGGAAAATCAATGAGAACCTAGACATCTTTTCCTACTCTAATGATTCTAACCCTATAATGCATGTACATTTATATGAGGAAACTTTGACTGTCTATGATAAGAATGCCCTAAAGAACCTACGAGTGCATGCCTTTTACATGACCTTGAAGATGTGGGCATGAGCATGATATGTTGTTAATGAGACACACCTCAAGACATAAAAATAGGATGTAATTAAGGATTATTTTGTGCACACCTTCTCCTTTCTTTACAAAACTTGGAATTTATTGAGCCACTATAAGTAATTCATAGGGTAGTGTTTGAGGACACTGCAATCTTAGAGGAGCACCTCAAAGACATGTTTGAGGAAAAAGGAGTGGCACTCATAAATATATTTGAATAAAAACCACTTAATAGTGACTTAAGTGATGAGGGTGATGAAACATGGAAGGCACACAACTAGATGACCTTGATAGGCAAAAAGAAGCTAGTGCACCAAGTGGATGATAGTAACCCCGATGCAGAAGATCATACTCATATTCACATAGAAACAACTAAGAGAACTAGGAAAGTTAAAGACTTGCATAAAGCAAGGAATGATCCCTACTATGTGCCTCTCAAAACTACCAAGGTAGACATCAGCTTAGAAGGGGAACCAAAAATGGATACTTTGGGTGCATATTGATCTAACCAAGAGTTGGTATGAATTATGGATCTCTTAAAAGAGTTCTAAGACTTATTTCCTCAATATTATCAAGACATGAAGGGAACCCACCCTTTCCTTTTAAAAATGAGTATAAATCTAGTGGATGATGCAAAACCTATCAAGAAGCACCCTTACAGAATGAACCTCAATCTTTGCACCAAGGTCAAAATGGAGATTGATGGTATGCTAGCCATAAGCATTATCTACCTTATGCCAGAATATAAATGGGTGAGCCCCATGGTTATTAGTGTTAAGAAGGATGGGCACATTTGTATCTACATTGATTATAGAGTATTGAATGCTACCTACATCACTAATAAAGTGTTGGATGGCATCGTAGGTTGTGAGATTTACACTTTTACTGATGGGTTTTTAAGATACCATCAAGTCCAGATTGAAGATGAGGATAAGCCTTAAACAACCTTGGTGATGTAATGGGGCTATTTTTTATAGAACATGATGCAATTTGGACTCAATAATAAACCAACCATATTCTCTAGAGTGGTGATCACCACATTTAAGGACTTCATTTTGAAGTTTTTCCAAGTATATTTAGATGACTAGACTATGTAGGGCTCTCAAGGGATCATTTTGATAACTTGTGCCTCATGTTTGAGAGGTGCTGATAGTTATATATATCCTTGAAACTCAATAAGTACATCTTTGTGACACTATTTTTCACCTTATTCGAGCACAGCATCTGCAAAGATGGTATACTCATTGATCCTATAAAGATTGTAATTATTCTACATCTCCAAACTCCTTCCATGTAGAAAGACGTTCATGCCTTTATTATCCATTATGGCTTCTATAAAAAATTCATGAGATATGAAAAGATTATGGTGCTATTTGAGGAAATTTTGTGCAAGGATGGCCCATTATTTTAGGTGCAGTATAAGAGGATGCCTTTAAAACTCTAAATCTCAAATTGGGTAGCACGCCTATTTTACAATTTCTCAATTAGATGACTCCATTCCAAATTCACATAAATACATCCAGCTATGGAATCTACACCATTTTGGAAAAAACATGATGAAGGTAATATGGATCATCCCATATCTTTTGCAAGAAAAAAACTGACCAAAATTTAGCATAACTATACCACTACCGAGTGTGAGTTGCTGGCCATAGTTTATGCCCTGCAAATTTTTTGGCAATACTTATTGGTGACCCCATTTATCTTGTTCACTGATCATGATGCACTTAAGTACTTTATGAATAAGCCCATTCTCCATGGGTGAATTTGTAGATGGATAGTTTTATTTCAAGAATTATATCTTTTAGTTGTCATGAAGCCTAGAAAATAGAACTCAGGGTTAGACCATTTGTCTCACATCGACTTTGGTGATGTAGTAATGTCCATTGAGGATAACGTACTAGATGTACAACTCTACAAAGTATAGTTTGTCCCTAAAGACTTAGTAGAGATAGATGACATATAGATTTTTACTCTAGACTATGACAACTAGAGAGAAGAGATAACTCATAGTTCATACTACCCCTTTTTAGATCATTAGTGAGGAACTGTATAAATTGAGCTGAGATGAAGTCCTACACTGATGTGTTTTAGAACATGAAATGGACTCTATTTTATAAGAAGTTCATGAGGGGATTCTAAGAGGCCATTATGATAGAGATTCCATGGTGTATAAGGTGTTATAATTAGGCTTGTGGTGGCCAAGTCTGTTCCAAGATGCAAAAGATTTCACTAAGGCATGTGACATATGCTAGCACACAAGGAAACCCAACCACCAAGATGAGATGCCTCTCATCCCCATTCTTGCCTATGTTCTATTTGAAAAATGGGCCATTTAATTTGTTGGGCTGATCACACCCATAATAAGGTGCATAGGTGAAAAATACATTCTAGCAACCACCAATTATTTCACCAAGTGGGCCAAGGTAGCACCAACAAAAGATTGCACAACCACCACATCCGTAAGCTTCATAGGGGAGAATATCATAAGTAACTATGGGTACCCACTCAATTTGAATTTAGAAAGAGGTACACACTTCATGAATAAGACCATGTAAATCTTGATAATGGAATATATGGTGGCATACCATAAGTCAACCCCTTACCATCCCTAAGAAAATGACACCGCTGAGGCATTCAAAAAGATACTAGGAATGTGCCTCATAAAGATATGTGATGTTGGTCACAAAGATTGGGATGATCAAGTGTCATGAGTACTATGGGCTTACCTTACTACCTACAAGCACATAGATAAGGCTACACCATTTTAATTGGTATTTAGTATAGAGGTAATTTTATTGATGGAGTTTATGGTGCCCTCATTATGCATTATGTGTATTGGTCATTTGGATGACCAAGAATCATTAAGTATGAGGTTGGAAGACTTGGAGCCCTTGGATGAGATTTTTTCCCAAGTAAGATAGAGCTAGAAAATCAAGAAGGCATACTAGAAGCTATGGCATGATAGGCATATAAAGTGTAAGGTACTTATTAAAGGAGCATTGGTCTTACTCTATGACTCTGAGTACTTCAAGCACTCAAGAAAGCTACAAGTTAGGAAGATGGGCCCTTATTCCATCCACAACATTTTGGAAAAAAAACACATGTAAGCTATGTAAGTTTTCAAGTGAAATTCTCCCTAGGAATTTTAAAAACAATCGATTGAAGCCTTATAGGGAATAAGATGGTGCTACACCATTAGAAATTGACTTCCCAATCATAAGTCAATTGTTTTATGCTAACTAGATTAAATTTTGGCACAATCCAAATATTTCCTTTTGATTTGTGTATTTATTCATGATTGATTAAATAAGAGGCACCTTTAGGCTCACATGAGAACTATTCTACTACTTCCATGCATAATACCAGTTAGGTGAGTCAAGCATGGTTGATTTCTAAACACCAAAGGCCAAACACCTAAGTTTTTAGGTGTGAAGAGGTCACCAGAATTAAAGATTACCTAGTAAACAAAGGGAGATACATAGGGTGATAGTACATAAAATATACAAAAGGGGCATACAAGATGGTTGTGCATAAGATACCATGAGAGGAGAAAGAAGTGCTGGAGGTCCAACATAAAGGATTTTTATGGGGTAGGATAGGTCAATACAAGAGATGAAAGTGTAAGAAATTGACCAAGGAATGAAAGTGTACTTGAAAGGAGACATAGTAAAAAAAGAGGAGATAGAATTAAGGAGGCTCAATCATGTGTATATGAAGTGCTGCACCCAAGTTACCATAAGAAGGGTGACAGTCATGCCAAGGTAAATGAAGCATAGAAGGAAGATCGTATAGACAAGTTGACATCCACCCAATGGTAGGTAAGAAGTGACTATTTGAGAACACCTGTCACTTCACCAAAAATACCATTTAGAGAATTTAATGAGGTGATAATAGAGGCACAAATATCTAAATTAAATGCATATCTGGTGGTGTATTTTTGTGGATTTCATGGGTTTTAGTGGATTTCAAGAAATCTAGGCACCATGATGCCATTACTCACCTATAATTAAGATGGTAGTTGAAATCAAAATATAAATGAGTGAAAGGCTGACAGGAACAGGTTACAAACCTTAAGTGAAATTAAGTACCAAACCAAAGTCAAACTAGAGCCAAAAGTGAGAAAAATATACCATAGAGAGACCTAAGTACCCATAGACATAAAAAGAGAATGATTGAATAGGGACTGAAATTACATTCGCATTGAGATTAGAATAGAGGAGTGTGGGACAAGAATTTTGAGAAAACATGATATAGAAATCTTTAGTGACATTGAAGCCACCATTAACAATGAATGAAGCTTGAGAGTTGAATTCAAAGTCATAGACCTCATGAATATGAGGAAGTGCTAAGAACCATTAGAGGCTTTAACACAATCAACATATTATGCTTCAACACTAGCCAATGTAGAATGGGAAAGAAACATATGAGTTCTAGTCCATCGTAGGTGTAAAAGGATGGAAAAATGGCATGGATAATAGAGGAGACAACTATTAAAAATAAAAAGGCATAGCTAGTTGAGGGAGTGAGAATCACTGAGGTTGACCTTGAGGCACTTGGCAAAATGTCATATAGGGAATTGCAGTTTCCCATAGAAGTCTTGATAGGGGATATACTTGGGTGTCTTTTACACACACCTACCAGTTGAAAGAATAAAACCATCACACCCCAAGCAATGTACAATAACTCAACTAATATTGGATGGTTGACGTGGGGGCAAAGATAGAGGTAGGCACAACATTGTTTGACATCTCCATTTGAGATAGGCTTGCAACCACTAACACAACCTAGCTCTATGAGTTACCATGTTTTAGCAAGCTAGAGGACTTCATATAGTTCTTCCCCTTTCACATCCATGGAGACCACTTCTTTTTTGTAGGGAGGTGCATGTGGTTATTAGTGCATCTAATCAGTAGAATCATTAGGCTCCTAGACTTAGGTGTAGACATCCACTAGATAATGGTAGATGATTCAGAAGTAGAGAGGGTCTCAAAACTCCATGGGTACTATAAGGAAAGATTCACATTTCATATAAAGGATATAAAGGACCCTAACACAAGGGAAACAATGTGCCTCATAATTTCCAAGCTTTGATTTGATGGGATATGGGTAGATATTAACAAGGCCTACTTATGCATAGCCCATCACATGGTGCAAGGGGTAAAATTCAACATAGAAAAATTCATTATTGAAGAGATGGTAAAGAACATGCTTGAGTGTTAAAAGGTGTGAGAGACATTTATATAGGGGTCAATATAGATATTTATAGGCATGGAGGAGATTGATGTGTATAATCGTGATAAAGATAACCTTCGGGTCTTTGTAATGCATAAAGACTCCTTGGCATTGAATAATAGGACTTCACCTACCCACTCTCCTTCTCCCATAAATATAAAACATAAGTAATGGGGTGGTGCATGTAATACATAAAGGCATTCAGGATGGAATGGTGCATCCATGAGGAGCTTCCCCAAAACATGTTTGGAATAATGACATTCACCATCATGTAACACTTCTCTGTAGTACACCTGGCACTCAAAAATGATAACCATTTTGGTTGGTTCAAACTCCCTTATGCATTTTCCATGAAATATTTCAAGGACGTGCTAAGAAGGAAAGTTGATGCCAAAAATGTAGTAGAATTCTCCCCAAAAAAGTGGTGAGAGACACTCAAATAAATCCAAGAGTGCATTAAGCCAAGGATCACCTTTGATGAAGAAGCAACTCCTTCAGCCCCAAAGAAAAAGCCTATGACCTTTATCCCAGGGATTACTTTTTATAGAAAAAAGAAGAAAAATAAGTCTAAGGGCCTTGTTATGATGATAATAATAACCCTAGTAGAAATGGAGGTAGAAGAGGCCCACAAATAAGGAAGGGAGGAAGAGACAGAGGAAGAAGAAGAGACAAAGGTCTAGATTGTAGAAGAAAATCCCAACATCGAAGAAGTTCAGAAGGCCCTTCAAGGTGGCACTACCACCATGCTTGAAGAAATAATAAAGTTACCTAATACCTCACCTAAAGATCCCTCCACATAGCCTTTACAAACTAAGGAGTAAAAGAAAATATTATGGAAGAAAATGGGCCATAGTGAGGAAGAGATTGATATGGCACTAGCATTGGAGAAAAAGAGGAAGGAAATGAAGAAAGATGGCATGACTCAGGAAATCATTGAGAGAGTTGAGGCAAAAGAAGAGAAGGTTGAGGAAGAGAAGGCTAGGAGAAAGAGGTCAACCAAAGAATCAAAGGCTAAGAAAGAAAAGAATAAAAAGGAGGTTGTTGTAAGCACAACCAACTAAGAAAGTGATAGAAAAGGTGCCTAGTGCTCTTGCTACAAAAGTAGATGAACCTACACAATAGGCATGCCTAAATAGTGAAGGAGAACCTAAAGAAAAGGAAGGAAATGTTGGTGATTTATAAAAATAACAAAAAAAGAATGACTTAAAGACCCAACAGAAATAAGAGGAAGGTAAAGCTAACACTAAGGGATCACCTCTGGAGGTTAACAATGAGGAACCCCAGGAAGAAGAAGCAGATACAGGGGATAAATCCAAAGAAAAACCCCTCCAAGAATAGGAAGAATAAACCTTTGAATAAAGTGTTGAGGAAAGTAGTAACACTGATAAAGGGGAAGAAGAGCAAACAAAGCTGGCCATTGTAAAAGAAAAAGGCATAGAACTGAGCCTCAGAGAGAAGATGTAGAAGGGGTGAATAGATGAATATTTTTACATGTTTGAATACATGCCCCCTGAAACCACCAAAATCAAGATGTGCTAATAGCTTTCCTTTTCATTTGATAACTACATGGATGAGCCTCATTTTGAGGCACCATAGATGGCCATATTATGCATAGATAAACTTGAAGAAGGGCAAGATTCCCTTATGATAAATCCCCGTACCATGAACCCAATTAAGTCAATGAATGCAATCATCTAGATGGAGACTAAAGTCATGAGAAAGAAAATTATTAATGATGTTAGGGAAAAAATGGAAGAAAATCACCCAAAATGTTGAGGAAGAAGTGAAACCCATGAAGTTTAAGTTGCAGTAGCTAGCTGAGTGTATTAAAATGACCAAGCCATCCATTTTGGTTGGCATTGATACATCTAACCTTTTCAAGGTTGATAAGATAAGTGTCAAAGTGGACCAAATACTTTTAAGAATGAAATCAGATTCGATGTAGGAAGAAGAAGAAGATCCTTGCACCATGTTACAAAAATAGCTAGCTACCAAGATTGAAGGGGTAGAGGACCTCTTTGCCAAGATATAAGGTGCAGATGAATTTTATGCCATCTTCATGAACTTTTATAACCAAACATTGGTCATTGATGCATGCCTCAAGTAGGCAAAGGGAAAGAAGGACAAGTTGATGGTGTAGGTGTACTCTATGAGTAGGGTGGACCATGCACAAATAATGGGTAGGGTCAACACACTGAGTGCTAAAATAAAAGACTAGGAGCAGAACCTAGAAGAACTCTTCCATGCCTTGCAGACTAAGGCCTATGATCAAGGAGTAATCTTGGATATAGGAGTTAAAAAGGTTAAGGAAAGGCTAGAGGCCTTCAAGAAAGAGTTAGATAAAAATAATTTGCTCACACTTAGTGATACCTCTATATAAATAGATAACACCACCAAAGAAATCAAGCTTGCTATCAAGGGATTTGAGGAATTTAACACCGAGATTTGGGAGAGCACGCCTAATTTCTATATGCTTAAGACTTTGGTAGCCTAGTCTGAGGGCAGACTAACAGTTTTGTATGGGGTAAATGTTAGGCCCCTAATTCAACTAAGTATGGTTTCATGCCAACTTGATGAACATCTTAATGTGAGGTAATAACTTGGCATGATTGATATTTTGACATATTTTACACTATCTAGAGGAATTGATGCACATCTTATGCCAACTAGTAAGTGGTTAACTAGCACCCATATTTTTAGGGCATCTTCATGAGTGACTATAGATGGTGACTGCAAGGCAAAGGATGCAACGTGATAGAGATAGTGGAATGATCAACAAAGGCTCCAACTTAGCACCCAATGTGTGCTCTTTAACTTATCACAAAGAGGCTCTTATGTGCTATAAAAATGAGCTCAAACCAATGAGCAAGGGTTGTGAATGGATGTAGTGAAGCTCTGAAGAAATGATCTTGCATATTTTAACCACCATTAGAACTTAGGTTTAGCTTGGATGCCTTTTAGGCTCTCTTGTATATGCCCATGCTCACCTGTGAGCCTCTAGGTAGATAAGTATCTTAAGTGATATATTTACTCTATTTTAATTTACTTTGTTCTATAAAAAAATTGAGTAATGAAGAGGAATGGTTGTAGTAATACATGGTGTTCTTCATTTGAATGTATTTTGCTTCACTATTAAATTATGCAATCAATGTAATAGTTATAATGGTATAAATTCAATATATGAATGTTAAGTTTAAAAACTATCTAGTTCAGGTGTAGTCATATAAAATGCAAAAATTGGTAACTCGTGCTCTATTTCAAGTGTAGTCATATAAAATGCGAAAATTGGTGTCTATAATTCTAGAGTTCCATCTAGACCTTTCATCTCCTTCTCAGAGTAGGATATCATCAAGGATGATTTAGATTATCATGCACTTTTTATTAGAGCTCACATTCATAATCATCCTATTCATAGTGTTCTCATAGACAATGAATCTAGTGTGAACATGTGCACTATGACATTATTACAACATTTGGGATATTTAGAGTAGGATATTATACTGATAAACATAATTATCAATAGATTTAGTGGGAATATATAGAGTTCATGGGGTGAGATTGTACTTATTCTTCAGGTTGTTCCAACACACATCACCACACCATTCGCTATAGTTCCCAGTGTAGGAGTTTTCAATATGTTACTTAGTCGACCATGGATTTAGAAACTTTGAGTAGTACCTTATATAGTTCACAGATGCATGAAACTCATTCAAAATAATTAGGTTATTAAATTTGGTGGAGTTACATATGAGTTCCCACTCCCCACTTTAGAGCCATATTCTATAGTACAGTCACCGATTTTAGTATAGCTTCCAATTCTAGTTTCTCTGCCAATTATAGTTCTTCCTCTAGTATAGATTCAAACATAGTTGAGGCATCCATCACCAACACAAAGGGTTCATACACCTCCATAGCTTTAGGATTCTAGATATCTTCCATCTACATTATTCACACTTAAGGTAGTCTTATTGAGATCTCATGCATCTACACATAGATCACATGTTCAGAGAGCTTCTCCTACTACCAAATGGGTCCCTAAGTTACCTATAGTTGCATCCACCTCTCAGAGTTACAAGGGGAACCCATAGTTAGTCCCCACTTCAAAAAATTCAAAGAATTTACAACATATATAGCTTTTAGAGCCATAATCTTAGCATCTCCATCGTGCTTCTTGATCATCCACGATTCCTCTCCTTGATACTAGACACCATGATAGGGAGTCTCCTAGGAGACTCATCAATTAGTATCATCCATTCCTCACTTACCTATATATAGTTTCTTATATTTGATTGTACATAGCTTAAAAAACTCAAAAACACAAAACATTTTGATTATATGCATCATCCATGCTTTACATTTTTACTACTATGCTAGACTTACATTTGATATGCTATTGTTTGTCAATTTATCTACATTACCATGCTTCAATCAATCTTCTTTGAGTATGTGTAGTGATATCTAGCTCTTTGATTGCTTCACTCTACCCATTGAGGGGGCATCTTGATTCTACATCGAGACACACATCGATATACTTACCCACTAGGGGCATCTTCTACATGACTACACCATCTAGGTTATGTCACTCCTACACCACACACTCTAGTTATCATGTTGATGTACATTATTTACTAGCTTACATAGATTACTCTATTAACACTCACTAGTATTTAGCACTTATGTATTTCTTTGCATATACCTAGTCTTAGACTAACATGTCTTACATACATTCACTTTTTGATTTGATTAGTTAGATGCATTTGTAATTATTTTTTCTTACATGATATATTTTCTTGATCAACATTAACTTGATGTGATTACATTTTCTTAGTTTCTATTTGTATTTTGTATGTGCCTTGGGACATTTTCCAATCTTCTTTGCTTCTATTCATGTGTGTACCTTAGGACATTTGCCAATGTCCTTTGCCTATACTCCTGTATGTGATTGGATTCCACACTAACTTGCTTGTTTTAAATTTATGTGTATGTGGCATTTGAATGTGCCTTGTAACCTTTACTTTCCAATTTGAGTGACATGTGCCCATGTCTCTTGTTTGCTTAGCCCCTTGGCCACTCTTGTATGCTTCTTGCTTCTTGTCTTGTGTTCTTGTTGCTTGATTTATTTCAATTTTTTTCAATGCCATGATCCATATCATGCATTATTCATTTTTTCTTAGATGTCATGATGGACATCATGCTCCATCCCTCCAACTAACAACTAAAAACTAACTAGACTTTAAATTTTAGTTGACTATATTAAACATGCTATTACATTGTTATATCTATCTAGGCATACCCCTATTGATCTAATAATATCTCACTACAACCCATGCTATATCTTGAGATATTTTGTCAATTATCATTGCTATATCATGCATCCATGCAATATAACACACTTGCAAGCCTCTTTTTTCTAAGGAAATTCATTGTAGGGTCTCCATTCCTACCCTCACAAGAGGGGGTAACAAATAGGGGTTTTGTCAAAGAGATCAACCAAAAAATTCTAGTTTTAAAACACTTAGAATAACAACTTGACATTAAACCGGTTGGAACAGACTAAGCAAATAATCAAGAATCCAGAATAGCCATCATATTTGGCCCAGGGCAATAGCATTGAGATTGGAATATAATACTGGTGGTGCTACTATCCATTTTTATCACTCTTGTCCAAATAACAAAAAAACCAAAATTTCTAGAAATAGACAAAAAGGTAAGTTCGGTTATAGTTTTGTCAGCTATAGTCTAGACCAAAATCAATAGTTTTAGTATAATTTTCTTAGAGAATATAGATATAGGGGGAATCATGCATGACATGATGGCTCTCATTTCTAATTTTAGAGAGGGTAATTAGTATAACTTTCAAATTATAATCCATGTTTTAGACACTAGTGATTGGGGGCAATGTGAGTGGCACATTTGTTTTCTTTCTTTCCTAATTTAACATTGTCCAGACATTCTCACTAGTTGCATGCCTTACTCCATTTTCAGGTGGTTGGCATCATTTTTGGTTTGGATTTCATACAAGCCTAAATTTTGAGTTTTCAAGTGGCTTTCACATAAGCTAGATTCTCAGTTTCAAAGTGGCTTTCATACAAGCCTAATCTCCATCTTTTGAAATAGCTAAGAGTGGATTATTTTCTAGCATATATTTAGCTATCCATGCTAACATTGTTAGATCAAATTACATTCATGGGCTTCAAGAGCCATATCGTATGACACACATTCCATACTGGTATCAGTTTATAGCTTCACTTCATGAGGTAATGATGGAGCCAAAGGACTAGCTATCCTTTATATTCTTGAGCCACCTATTTAGAGGGATTAAACACACAGTCCAAACATTGATCAACACATGCATGACCCCATATATTCACTTATTAGGTGATGATGGAGCTAAAGGGCCAACCTTTACATTCTTGAGCCACTTTTCAAGGAATTGAGCGCTTAGTTCTATTCATGATATTACTCTTGGTATAACACACATCCAACATTACTCAACATCACAAGAGGTTTTGTATTGGTCTACATACTTGGTGAGGTTTATTTGTTCCTTTCTCTTCCTCTCTTTTACCCAGCTTTGTACGTTTTTATTTTAGATATAGTGTATCTAATAAGAACTGATCTACTCTTTATTTTCTCTTGTAGATTTACATTTCACAACATGCTATCTCTATTCACACCTAATATCACACAAGCTTCATGAGCTTCACCCTTGCAAGTAAGTTTAGATACACTTTCTTTTTTTCCTTTATCCTAGTATTTCTCTTTATTACATCACTAGAATAAAGGTGGGGCAAATGTAATCATATAAAATGCAAAAAATGGTAACTTGAGCATGACTAATGACACCCAACCCATAGGTCCCTCTTTCTTACTCTTATGACCCTCATAGGCTTATTTTCACTAATTTCCAATCATCTATATCCTTCTAGACTGGATCCTAGCTGAGCCAAGACCCTCTTCTCATGACCAATCCATCCCCCCAGGTCTTATCTACCTAGGACAATAGTGCCCAACTAAGACAAAAGCACTGGTGCCATTATTATCTACTTTCAATGTTGTTGTCCAAGCTCATTTTTGGACCCAATGGTACATTTATTCTAGTTCTCCATCCTTCTCTTTGTCAACCTAACATGAGCAAATTCAATTCATGACCAATAAATCCCTATCAAAGCCCATTCAAAGATCATTTGGAAAGGGTTAGCAAATATTATCAAACAAGCAAGAATATAAGTGAAACCACTCAAGCAATCTTCCTTATTCTCTACATATAACCATCCAATATAGTTGTAAGTACCTTTAAATCTCTACACTAGTCTCTAGTCATCTCAAGCACACCCAATTTAACATTTCCTTGCATTCTCATATCATAATTGCACTAAGCACTTTCAAAGGGATAACTACATATGGATTGATCCCTCTTCAGAGTATTAGTATGTAGGCAACATAACCATACATAGGGTGTGAAGCATGTCTAATGCATATTACACACACTAACCCCTTTTCTTTGTTTACCAAAGTTTTGTTCAAATGCATTAAAAGCATATAAATGAAGAAAATTAGATCTACAAAGAGCTCTGTTAATAGTGAAGCTTTAGAAAATCAGAGATAGTCTCACACAGACCTACCAAACAAATCCCAAAAAGCTTAGAATCTCAAGACAATAGTGTCAGACAAGGACTACAATGCTGATGCCACTCCTGTCCACTTTTGGTGCTCCTATCCAATCAAAAAATGAAAGCTAGAATCTTATTTATGATAGTGTCCCAGGCCTGCACAATGAATATTAGACCTTGTCTTAGTCGAATCAGTACAATTTAAGTCTTATTTTCTCCCTTTTATTACTATTTTTATAAAATATCTAATTAAAAATAAATTTCACAAATCAATAACTTATTTATTACATATTATTTACTAATTTATCAATCTATACCCTTTAACTAAATTAGGAATAAAACCCCAATATTTCCAAAATCATTAAATCATTTGGTGAACCTGACTTACTTCATTTGCACATAAAAATCCTAGGGTAAAATTCCTACTAATTTTTCCAATAAATTTCTAAATTTTTAATTGAATATTTAAATCAAAAATTCATTTCAAATTTTAAAATTTAGTAGTAAATTTTAAAATAATTTTCTTTCAAGCCCTAGTTGCCTGTACTAGGTCCTAATTTTTTTTGTTAAATTTCCAATCATTTTTTGAATTTTTCCTATCATATTAAAATCAAAAAATCCATTCAAAATTCAATAGTAATCTCAAAAAAAATATGTTTCTCAAAACCCTAGTTACACATATTAGGCCCTATTCATTCAAGCATTTTCTAATATTATTTGAAATTTTAGTTGAGTACTTAAATCAAAAATCCAATTTTATTTTCAAATTTCCATAGGATTTTGCACAAATATCATTATCAAAACCCTAGTTGCATGTACTAGCTATTCACTTCTTAAGGTGTCACCTTACATGTTTGTAAGCTTCATATCCTTTTTTCACAACTTCCAATTCACTATTTTTAGAACTCTATATTCTCTATATTTAGTACTTGCTATTTCTATCACTTTTCCTATTATAACTTTTTTCAAAAACTTTAAACATATTTCAAATTGTTTTCCTACCTCAACAATGGCCCAATACACTAGTTTTGATGAAACCAATAAAAGAGAACTTCAAGAAATCCTAACCAAACACCCTGATATGTAAGATGATATGCTCAAAATAATCAAGAAGAATAATAAAGAGTAAACAATGGTCAATATTTTCAAACCACAAAGTAATCAATTATAAATGACATTATGGGGGCAATTATGTCTCAACAACCCCCTATAACAACCCAACCTACCTCTATGCCACCAACTATAGCTAGTACATCCCTATCTCCTGATGTGGTAGCCCTTATGCAAGAGATAAAATATATTCAATCTAAGGTGCTACATCTTAAGCAAGGTGACACTAGACCTACGTAGGCTTTGGATTGTTTTGCTCTTCTACATACACCATTGGCACATCACATTGCTTCTACACCCTTGCCATAAGGTTTTGTTCAACCCAATATTAATCTATATGATGGTAAGGATGATCTAGAGACACATTTGTGAGATTTTCACATAACATTCTTGGACTATGTACCAAATGACTGGCTACTTACCAAGCTCTTTCAATAGAGCCTAAAAGATTATGCTTTATAATGGTTATATAGTTTATCGAATCAATCAGTTAGTGCATTCAATCCTTTAGCCAACATGTTCCTAACACATTTCAACATTAACATTGGTGATAAGGTTTCATATGCTCAAATTGCACAATAGAAATAAAGGTCAAATGAGCATCTCAAAAAATATTTTCTTTGTTATAAGACTATCTGGGCTAAGATGACTAGCCCCATGGTCGATTAAGAGTTAAAATATCTCTTTAAATAGAGTCTTCTAACATATTTGCATGAATTAATTATGTTCAAAATATTCTCTTCCTTCACTAAATTGTGTCACACACTAAAGGAAAGAGAAGTTAAGTTAATTTCAATAGGCAAAATCAAGTACACAAGTATCTCAGACACAACAAACAAGAGTAACAACAAAGTCCCATACAAAGTAAAGGTCAATGATAATAAGAGTCAGAATCAACTTATAGTTAATGTGGCTTCTAAGCCCCCTTAATGAGTGGTTTTATAAACACCTCCTCAACGTACATTTACCAATCTACCAATTTCTCTAGCCATAGTTTTACAACAACTATTGGATTGTAACATCATATCTCTCCCTTCTCTTTGGGAAGTTGACCCAATAAATCCTCTTCCACAAGGATATGATTAACATGCATTTTATGAGTTTCACAGGGCACTAAGCCCTACAACAAATAGATGCATCAGTTTGAGACATAAGATAGAAGATTTAATAGATGGCAATCATATTAATCTTGGCACTTTAGTTGAGCCTCCTCTGACAAAGAAAACATAAGATAAAGCATTGAAAATATTTTTAGATCCTTTTTCATAGTATTCCAAATAGAAAACAAAGGACACATCAGGGGTTCACCATGCATATCATGTACATCCACTACCAGATACATATAGAGCACCTTCAGTTGAGACACATCTTTTGAGCAACATGATTGGTGTATACAATTTTAGAGTTATAGCTAGACCTTCCATCTCCTTCTTATAATAGGAGATCATTGAGGATGATTTGGATTTTCATGCACTCTTTATTAGAGCTCATATTCATAATCAACCTATTCATAGTGTTCTCATAGACATTAGATCTAGTATCAACATGTGCACTATGAAATTATTACAACATTTGGGATATTTAGAGTAGGATATTACATCGACAAACACAATTATCAATAGATTCAATAGGCATATATAGAGTTCAATGGGTGAGATTATACTTCTTATACAGGTGGGTCCAACACATGTCACCACACCATTAACTATAGTTCACAAATCAAAAAACTTGGAGAAGTACCTTCTATAGTTCATATATGCATGAAATTCATTCAAAGTAATTAGGTTATTATAGTTGGTGGAATTTCATATGAGTTCCCACTCCCCACTTTAGAGCCATCTTCTATAGTACAGTCACCAATTTCAGTACAACTTCCAATTCCAATTTCTAGACCAATTATAGTTCCTCCTCTAGTACATATTTAGACATAGTTGAGGCATCCATCACTAGCATAGAGGGTTCATACACCTCCATAGCTTCAAGATTCTAGATAGATTTTAGCTATAGTATTCACACCTAGATTAGTCTCATTAAGATCTCGTGCATCTACACATAGAACACTTGTTCAGAGCATTTATATGACTACTAAATGGGTCGCTAAGATCCCTAAAGTTACATCCACTTCTTAGAGTTATAGGGAGACCCCACATTCAATCCATACTTTAGAGACTTTAGAGCATTTAAAACATATACAATTTTTAGAGCCACAGTCTCAACATCTCTATCATGCTTCTCGATCATGCATAATTTATCTCCTTGATATAAGGCACCATGATATGGAGTCTCCCAAGAGATTCATCAGTTAGTATCATCCTTTCCCTACTTACCTATACATATTTTATTATGATTTATTGTACGTAGCTGAAAAAATTCAAAAACACAAAAACATTTTGATTGTATGCATCATTCATGCTTTAGATTTTTACGACTATGCTAGACTTACATTTTATATGCTATAGATTATCGATTTATCTACATTACCATGCTACACTTGATATTATTTGAGTGTGTGTAGTGATATCTAGCTCTTTGAGTGCTTCAATCTACCCATTGAGGGGGCATCCTACTTCTACATCAAGGCACACATTGATTTACATACCCACTATGGACATCTTCTACATGACTACACCATCCAGGTTATGTCATTCCTACACCACACACTCTAGTTATCATGTTGATGTACATTATTTACTAGATTATATAGATTAATCTATTGACTCTCACTAGTATTTATCACTTATGTATTTATTTTCATATACCTAGTCTTGTACTAACATGTCTTACATACATTCACTTCTTACTTTGATTAATTAGATGCATTTGTAATTTCAATTTCTTACATGCTTTCTTTTCTTGCTCAAAATTAGCTTGATGTGATAGAATTTTATCAGTTCTTGTTTGTCTCCTATATGTACATTGGGACATTTTCCAATATTCTTTGCTTTTATTCATGTGTGTGCCTTAGGACATTTTCCAATGTCCTTTACTTGTACTCCTCTATGTGATTATGGCTTTCGCACCAACTTGCTTGTTTCAACTATATGTGTATGTGGCATTTAGACATGTCTTGTATGATTTGATTTCTAGTTTGAATGACATGTGCCCATATCCCTTGTTTGATTGGCCCCTTGGCCACTCTTGTATGCTTCTTGCTTCTTGGCTTATGTTCTTGTTGCTTGATTGCTTTTGATTATTTGTAATGCCATGATCCATATCATGCATTATTTATGTTTTCTTGGTTGCCATGATGGACATCATGCTCCATCCCTCCAACTAACAACTAAAAACTAACCAGATTTTAAATTATATTTTAGTACATTAAACATGTTATTACATTATTATATCTATCTTAGCATACCCCTATTGATCTAACAATCTCTCACTACAACCCATATTATATCTTGAGATATCTTATCAATTATCATTGTTATATCATGTATTTGTGTAGAATAACACACTTGTAGGGTTATTTATTATGAGGGTAGTCATTGTAGGGTCTCCATTCCTACCCTCAAAAGAGGGGGAAACAAATAGGGGTTTTGACATAGAGATTAGTGTTCTTATCAACCAAATTTTTTTAGTTTTAGAACACTCAAAATAGCAGCCAAACATCAAAATAGTTAGAATAGACCAATTAATCAATTAAAAATCTAGAATAGTCATTAGATTTGGCTTAGGACAATAGTGCCAAGACTGGACTACAACACGGTGGCACTACTATCCATTTCCATTGCTCCTATCCAAATAGAAGAAAAACAAAAATTTCTAAAAATAGATAAAAGGGTAAGTTCAATTATAGTTTTGTTAGCTATAGTTTAGATTAGAATCAATAATTTTAATATAGTTTTATTAGAGAATCCAAATATAGGGGGCATCATGTGTGGTATGATGGCTCTCATTTCTAGTTTTAAATAGGGTAGTTGGTAGAAATTGTAAATCAAAATCCATGTATCAGACACCAATGATTGGGGGCAAAGTATGTGGCACATTTATTTTCTTTCTTTTTTAATTTGACATTGTCCAGACATTCTTAGTAGTTGTGTGCCTTACTCCATCTAGAGGTGGTTGGCATAATTTTTACTTTAGCTTTCATACAAGCCTAAATTTGAAGTTCTCGAGTGGCTTCCACATAACTTAGATTCTCAATTTCAGAGTGGCTTTCATACAATCCTAATCTCCATTTTTTGGAATGGCCAAGAGTGGCCTAGTTTCTAGTATACATTTAACTATCCATGCCAACATTGTTAGATCATAGTAAATTCATGGGCCTCAAGATCCATCTCATATGACACACATTCCATATTGGTATTAGTTTATAGCTTCACTTTATGGGGTAATGATGGAGCCAAAGGACTAGATATCCTTTGTATTCTTAAGCCACCTATTCAGAGGGATTGGACACACAATCTAAACATTGATCAACACATGCATGACTACCTAACTTTACTTAGTATGTGATGATGGAGACAAAGGGCTAGTGTTTGCATTCTTGAGCCACTTTTTGGGGAATTGAGCACTCAAATCCATTCACGATATTACTCTTGGTAAAACACACATCCAACATTACTAAACATCACTCAACATCACAATAGGTTTAGTATTAGTCTATGTACCAGTGAGGTTTTTTCATTCCTTTCTCTTCCTCTCTTTTACCTAGCTTTGTACATTCTTTTTTTAGATATAGTGTATCTAGTAAGAACTGATTTATTCTTTTTTTTATCTTACATATTTATACTTCACAATGTGCTCTCTTTATGCACACCTAGCATCACACAAGCTTCATGAGCTTTACCCTTACAAGTAAGTTCATGTATGCTCTTTTTTTCCCTTTATCCTAGTATTTTACTTTACGACATCACTAGAATAAAGGGGGGCAAATATAGTCATATAAAATGTAAAAATTGGTAACTTAAGCATGTCTAATGACACCCAACCTATAGGTAACTCTTGCTTACTCTCATCACCCTCATAGGGTTGTTTTCACTGATTCCCAGTCATCCATAGCCTTTTAGATCTGATCCTAGCTGAGCCAAGACCCTCTTTTCATAACCAATCCATCTCCCTAGGTCCCCTCTACTTAGAATAATAGTACCCAACTAGGACAGGAACACTGGTGCCACTATTATCCACTTTTTATACTATTGACCAAACTCATTTGTCCCCCAATGGTCAATTTATTTTAGTTCCCCATCCTTATCATTATCAGCCTAATGTAAGCAAATTCAATCCATGACTAATAGATCCTTATAAAAGCCCATTCAAAGATCATTTGGAAAGGGTTGGAAAATATTATCAAGAAAGCAAGAATACAAGTGAAACCACTTAGGCAATAGTCCCTATTCTTTACATACAACCATCCAATATAGTCCTAAGCACTTCCAAATATTTTCACCAGTCCCTAGTCATCTCAAACACATCTAGTTTAGCATTCCTTACATTCTCATATCATAATTGCACCAAGCACTTTCCAAGGGAGAACTACATATGGCTTGATCCATGTTTGGAGTATTTGTATGTAGGAAACATGCCTACACATGGGGTGTGAAGCACATCTAATGCATATTACACACACTAATTAATGAGTGTCATTTAACTCCTCATTTAATAAATATTTAATTGATGTCTTATCAACCAATCCTGGTGTCTAAAGCTATCTGCAGTAAGGTATGGGATGGTAGATCTAGAAGGCTACTTATGGGGGTGTTTTATGGTCTTATTATAACTTTGACTAAAAAAATAAACGTGTCCTAAATTATGTGATTCAATCTTTTGATGAAAAGGAAGAAATCAAATCAATCCACTCTTTTATTGAAAGTAAAAATCACACTCCTATTTATGCTTGCGTGGAAAGTAAAATCACACTCTTCACTAATAAAAGGAATTTTTTTTCACACGTTTGCTGTAAAATAAAACACACATTACTTAGAAATAAAATGACTTTGGAATAAGAAAATGCTTTTTAAACCGTGAATTTATTTTAATGTTTTTATGAATAAATGTAAATATTAACAAGATTCTAATTAATTATAACAACAAATTAGTAAAACATAACATAAATAACATACACAGTTCCTAGTGTTAAGGAGAGTGAGCCCTTACTCCTCTCAGACTCAGGAACAAAGACTAATCAATGTTGGAAGCTGAAGTATTAATTCATAAAACTGAAATGATTACAATCTAGCTAAAACCTATAATATGGTTGTACAATTTTTCCTCTATTATCTGCTCTCCATCATCTGATATCTATATCTCATTATATATGAAAATCTTACATTTTATACTAATATAATCAACTCAAAATAGGATGCAAAGGAATAGTATTCCTTGGTTGATCCATTCATCCAAAGATAGGAGATTAGATTTCTAAGAGATCCAATTATTCTGATAAAATAGATATCCTATCTTATAATAGTCCTAAGATCTAAATATATATACAACTTTATTAAAAGAAAATCTTAAAAAATATTAGGTGGTTATTTTACTTATTTGATTCCAGCTAGAATGATTCTTTCTTATCCTATCTAGCTATCAACTTCCCTATTTGTAGCTTCATCCTTACAAAATTCTCATAATTGACCCTACATAGTTGGGAGGAATGAACCTGCAAAGTCCATAGAAACAAGCCTATAGAGTTCATAGAAATGAGCCTATAGAGTCTGTAGAAATTAGCCTATAGATTTCATAGAAACAAACCTATAGATTCCATAGAAACAAGCTTGCAGAGTCCATAGAAACAAGCCTGTAGAGTCTGTAGAAACAAGCCTGTAGAGTCTGTAGCAGCAAGCCTATGGAGTCCATAGTTTTGCTGGATGGAGATCAAAATTACACGTTCACTATACATCACCTGTGTCTTTTTTCTAAGCATTATTTACAACAAAAATCACTAAAACATGCTATGTATTAGACATTAATGATAAAGCAAAGGTTTAGTCTTTTGGTTCAATATAAACAAGATAAATATTTATTTTCCATGTAATAGCTATCTAGAAATCTAAGATTTTCATAAGATAATATCCTTTGAGAGATGAATTAAGGGAAATAACATGTCAATAATGAGCCATATTCTGAGCTCATCATCTCCTCCAAGATTTACCTTATGCAAGTCCCTTTGTAAACATTTATTGGCATTTATAGCTCTGGCTTCTAGTTTCCACACTCTAACTCAAATCATATTCATCAAATTCATTTGTTATATGCTTATTTGAATTGATTTTAAATCCATGATCTGCTTGAATCATTTTCTTCCATATATTGAATTGCTTCTTTGATTGTGGAGCCCAACTCTACCATCTTGGAATAGGTATGATCAGTAAAGGGGGTCTATATCTCATGCCAATCCAATTCTACTCTCCCCCAGAGTTTATTACCTCTATTAAGATTTTAAAAATTGAGGATGTTCTCCTCATACTCCATCTTAAGTTATTTGGGGATATGATCTCTCATCTTTTAAGAGGCACTAAAAGTTGGTCCCATCTGTTTACGCTTGCAGCCACCACTGAATCAAAACTCTGTCTTGAAAATAAATCAAAAGAAATAACATAATCATATAAATATTATAAATAATGAATTTTAACCTCATCATATAACAAAGCACAATTAAAATTTTATTTTATCAATTTGGGAATAGGAAAGGCTAGTTTGACACAATCCTGTAGTCTTAGCATGATTTGTATAGTCCTCAAATTTGATTTTCCATGCTATTTGATTTTTGAATGTATAATGTAGTGCCCTTAGTTAAAATTCTCTTACATGAAGGTTTATCAAAAATTCATTGTGCTCATGGTCTCCTAGAATCAAATCATGCAAATAAAATTCACAAAGCAAATCCTACTGATCAGGTTCAACACTATAAAAAATTTCCAAAAATGTTGTTGGCTATAAAATTTTGTAAAGAAGATGATAAAAGATCCGTAGAAGCTACCATATGTAAAATTATTCAAATAAAAACAAGATGTATGTAGGAGAAAGATTCTTACATGCCAAAAGAGATTTCCTTAATTTGCATGCATCCTGCAAATTTTCTTCTAAGTCTTAGACTTTAGCTTCTAATTCTTTCTTTTCATTTTCCAAGAGTTTATTTGAAGAAGTTACATCTTTGTTTTTATATATAAGTAAAGAATATTATTCTTCAATTTGATGTAGTATTTTCAAGGGAGGAATACTTGGATCACTTGTTTGATAGCCATAGTTAACAAATACCTTAGGAGGAGAAGGTGCAACATCAGGTGCTTCACAAGAGTTTACCAAACTCTTCAATCTCCTATTTTTATTCAAATTTCTACATATATCCAAGGATATATTTGTTCACTTTCATGTTCCTTTATTGTTTTCTCCAATCTGTGAACTTTTACTGCATGATCAGCAGATGCTGTATCTAATTTCTGCACTAACAATGAGTTGAGATGAACCTTGTTTTACAATTGACTGAGCAAGTCAACAATATTAGCTATTTGTTGTTGTTCAAGAGCTTGAGCTTGAGAAAGCTACAAATTTAACTACATAATAGGATCATTTATATCAGATGATTCACCTTTATCATTGGTACATATAATTTTCCCTTTATCTATTGTAGTTTCAACTAGAATAGGTGGTTATTTAGCTATACTTGATTCCTCTACCATGTGTGGCTCTTCTTCTAGATTTAGCTCCTCCATTATGATTGGAGAGTTAATTTTAGAAGGAATTTATTCAATATCTAATGTGTAGGGGTATTTTGATGTATGGGGGAATAAGATACCATTTCAAGACTTTTCAGAATGTCTGTAGCCTCTTGTTCATCTTCATATATCAGAATGAGCCTTTTCCTTCTTTTAGTCACTCTGTTGGCTTTCCTTCTCAACCATCAAACCCTCAGTCTTCTCAGGTTCTACAACAAGCTTTCATCTCAATTTTATTCTTCCTAACAAGGGAATTAGTTGTACTACAGATTCATGAGGTTCTTATGGAGATCTTGAAACTTCAGGAATTTGAGACCTTCTGATTCTTCTTCTTGAAGAAGGAATTTCTATTGGGACTATAGTTTGTGATTTATTCCTTGGTGTTATTTTCTCGATTGATGTAATAGGTGGAGATGAGTGTTCCTATGGTAAATTTGGGGTTTCTTTTGTAGGCAAATTTGAAATTTTTTGTGCTATATTGTTTTAAAATTCCTCTCAGACCTCTTGTCCTTGTTGAAGGAAGTGATGTTGGTTAATGAGATAAATAAGGCCATGATGCCTAAGAGCAACATTAGGGGTTGTAGACATAATTTGTAGATCACCATATAAGAAGGATGGGAGGTTAATTGTATACTAAGGATTTTGTCTCCCATTCTTAAGGTGTATTAATATTTTCATGGCATCTCCCTCTAAAAGACTGTGTTACCCCTCATAAATGATATACCTAAGTACCCATTTGGCTATAGATTTCTAGGGTTTAGGAAGTGAATTTATATTAATCACTTTTAATTTTTTCTTAGAATATATTAGACATAAAGTCCCAGTCTGCTCATTACCATTAAATTGACTAATTAAATCACTAAATGAAATTCTACTTGTAGCTCTCATTCCCTCTTTTGGAACTTGTATAATTTGGCTTATAACTTGAGTTGTAACAAGAATAACAATGCCTTTCACAATTGAAAATTTAGGAGGGAGATTAGTGATGAATTCACTTACCATTGTTTTGTCAAAACCCTAGAAATTTTCAATGAAAGGTAGCCAACCATTAGCTCTAAAAACTACCATAGAAGCTTTGTCTTTATAAAACTTTGCTACATTCTTTGGCTCTGATCTAATCTTCTATTCCATTTCTATGCAGATTTAAAGTAAACTCTATTCCTTTACCTCCAATTAAGGTGTAGACCAGTCTTTTGTTGAAATCGGTAGGCAACAATCACTAAGGATTGGTAAGCAATAATTGTGGAGGATCTATAGACTAGATTCTATTAACGTCTACAGAAATGAAATGGTTCATATGAAATGCTATAGCTGCATGATTTTGTAGTTTTATATGACTTAATATAGTTAGGCACTGTACATTTATACAGAGTGTGCCAGCCATTTTGTCTCATTAATACAAGTTATGTGAAATGATGACATGTCAATTTGATAGTGACAGTGATATTACTTCATTTAAAACCCCTTTTTATGACATCTCATCATTATCATAATTGATGACTCAATTGATTATATCAAAATTGCACACTTATCCATACACCTTTCGCAGCTCGATTGCATGCTTTTTCATTATGGCATGTGTTATGTCATTCTATTTTGGAAGATTTAAATTTAGGTCATCTCCATTGAATAAGTCTTAATTAAATCAAAGATAATTAGTTAACTAAACATAAATAAATAAAATATTATATGTCTTACTTACTTTAACCTTAGATGTATCTTTTATTCGCCATGTGTCCTGCACAAATAAGTTTGCATGGATTAGTTTATTGCATGGAGATGACCAATCATAGTGACATGATAATATACTCTATTTTTTATTACAAATTTTGTTTTTTTCCCTTTGGCTAGCCGTTGTTGGTTTTCTAGCCAAAGCCCTTTTTGCAATGCATAGCTAGCCAGCAAGCTGGTTTTCAGGGCATGCATTATCAATAGTGTCCCTAGAAGAATTTTCACTATTGAAATATATTATTTATTTATTTATTTTTTATTTACTAGATTATCAAGGAGCATGTTCTCTAGAAGAAGCAGAGCTCTTTAGAATAGTTACTTAATCCTTTACCTTTTGAACAAATTCTTCTTTATTGAGAGGTTTTTGAAAAAGCTTCAATCTATGTCCATTGAATAACCAAGGTCTTCTACTATCATCAATAGGTATTCGCTTAATATAAATATTTTCATAGACCTCCTTAATTTGATAAGGTCCCAACCACCTTGTTTGTAGTTTTTCTTTAAACTATTGAAATTTGGAATCAAACAACAGTGCCCCATATCTTTTCTGAAACTTCTATTTCTTGATTTATGAATCATTCCAAAGTTTTATTTGATGCTATACCAATTTAGTTATTATTAGTCCTTCCATCCTCATCTCATCAAGTTGATTAAGCTGTAGGAGTCTTTCTTTCTATATTTCTTCTAATTCAATTCCTACTTCTACAACTATTTTCAAAATTTGTAATTCAAATTCAATAGATAATAAAGGCTTCTTACCATAAACCAATTCATAAGGTGAAAATTTAGTTGTTGTTTTCCAAGTAGTATTATAGGCTCAAACAACTTTTGGTACCTTATCTTCCCAATCCTTTTTGCTAGAATTAACAACCTTAGTTAAAATGGTTTCCAGTTCTCTGTTAGTAACTTCGACTTGCCCATTAGCCTGTGGATGGTATGGAGATGTTTTTTTGTGCTAAGTTTGATATACTTGCATGAAGTGCTTTATCATGTTTGACATGAACTACGGTCCTTGCTCTGAGACTATCTCCCTTAGAGCACCAAATCTTTGCATGATTTTGAAATATAAGAAATCAGCTACCATCTCTTCTCTAACATGAGTTAATTCTTCCACTTCTGTCCACTTGGTCACGTAATCTATACATACTAAGAGATATTCTTTTCCTCTAGAAGGAGGATCTACAAGACCTATAAAATTAATTCCCCATTTCTCAAATGGTTCTAAAACTAATTGAGGATGAGGGTATAAAGGCATCTCTATTGAAAGAGTAGGCTATCTAATTCTCTGACAAGCATCATAGTGTCTGACATATATTTTTACTTACTAATGAAGATGAGGCCAATAGTATCCTACTCCCAAGATTTTATGTATAGTTCTTTGAGCCGAGTAATAACCTCATCCTATTTCATCATGATAAGCTCTGATGATATCATAAGCTTCACTATTTTTCACACACTTGTGAAACACATGGTCAGGTCCAAGTTTAAATAACATTCCATTAATCCATGTAAAATAACTTTCTTTGATTAAACATTTCTTTTCTTTTTGTGAAAATTGTAGAGGAAACTTCCCTATGGTGAGGTAATTGGCTATATCAATAAACCATAGATATTTTGATGAAATGGCAAATAGTTGTTCATCTAAAAAGTCATCTTTCACTGGTTCTTCTTCACTTGTAGTGTTTATTCTTGACAAGAAATCAGCCACCAAATTAGACTTCCCTGGTTTATCTAGAATAGTAACATCAAATTCTTGTAAGAGTAACAACCATCTAATAATCCTACCTCCCACAATTGGTTTGTTGGTAAGATATCTAATAGTTGAATGGTCTAAATAGACAAATACCTTGTAGCCTATTATGTAGTGTCTAAATTTGTTAATTGCATAGACTACAGCTAGGAATTCCCTCTTAGTTGTGGTGTAATTTCTCTCAACAGGTGTCATGTTTTTTCTCATATAATATATAGCATACATGTTACCCTCTTCATCCTTTTGTCTAAGGACTGATCCTAGTACTGTATTGGAAGTATCTGTGCATATATGGAATGGCTTAGTCCAATCTGGTCCTCTCAATACTGGAGCAATAATAAGTTTAGCTTTGATGGTCTCAAAGGCCTGCTGATAACTATCACTTCATTTGAATGTACTATCTTTTATAAGCAAGACAAACATAGGGGCAACTATTTGGCTAAAATTATCTATGAAGTGTCTGTAGTAACCAGCATGTCCCAAAAAACTCTTAATTTCAATTTGTGTTTGTGGGATGGGTAAATTGGAAATTATTTCAACTTTCATTGGATCTACTTGAATGCCTTTTACAGAAATATGGTGTCCCAACACTATTCTTTCATCCATCATCAACAAACATTTCTCATGGCTCAAAGATAATTAATGTTCCTCACATCTGATCAACACTCTTTCCAAGTTGGTAAGAGCCTCTTCATAAGTTCCACCATGAATGGTGAAATCATCCATATATACTTCAATACAATCATTTGTAAGGTTAGAGAATATTGCTAGATTTACACTTTGAAAGGTTGATAGAGCATTATAGAGTCCAAATGGAAGTAATCGATAAGAAAAAATTCCCTAAGGGTAGGTAAATGTGGTTTTATCTTGATCTTCAGCTACTATCGTTATCTAGTTATAGCCACTAAACCCATCTAGGAAAGAAAAATATCTTTTTCCTACCAAGTTGTCAAGAACTTGATCAATAAAAGGTAAAGGAAAGTAATCTCTTAGTGTTGCTTTGTTTAGTTCTCTATAATCTACATATACCCTTAATTTTACATTTTTCTTGGGCATAATTACCAGAGGTGAAACCCACAAGTTGTATGAGATGGGGTAAATAAACCTAACTTCTAGTAACTTTTGGATTTCTGTTTTGACTATTTCCTTTAATGCTGGGTTTATTCTTCTTTGTGGTTGTATGACTGATTTGATAGATTCTATGTAAATGTGATGAGTGCATATGTTGGGGTGAATTCCCTTCATGTCAGTATAATCCCAAGCAAAAACCCTGGTATGTCTTTCCAATAATTCAAAGAGTTGATCTTCCTCTTCATTTATTAACCAACTATTGATATTCAAAATCTTTCCAAATAATACCATGATTAGTTTTGTACCTGAGTAGTTGGATTCTATTTTCTTAAACTCACTAATCAATGAGTTCAAAGGAAATGGATGAGGAAGTAGATTATGAAACATGGTTACACTATCAACAAACTCTTTTCTAGGAAGAATCAGTCTTGCTAAAGAATAATGGAATACATCAAAGAAATGAGTTTTCTATTACTCTACCAATTTCCACACACTTTCCTGAATCAATCCATGATTATATGGTGAAGAAACAATATAAGAAGTATAAGTAGAGGTTTCATAATATTCTATTTGACCCACGAATCTTAAACGAAGGTAGTCTATAGTTTTTGGACTGGCCAAGTTTGTAGCTTTCAGATTGGCAAAGTCCATTACTTTTAGATTGGTAGAGTCCATACATTTTAGACTGGCAGAGTCTATAGATTCTAGGTATATGTCTCTATTAAATTCTTCTAAGTGTTTTTAAATTGTGATAATAGCTAATGAGGAAATATTGTTTAATGTGTTTTCTAATTCATCCACCCAAAGTTCTTGTATGCAATTTGTTGATGGTTTTGCAAGAGGATACAAAGAGATGCATTGGACTTTATCCTATTAGAAATGGTCATGTCTCCTGACCTACAATCAATTAATGCTATTACAATAGCCAACCATGGTCTACTTAGGATTATGGGATACCTAAGATTCTTTGTTTTAGGTTGCAAGACCATGCAATCTACTGGATATTCTTAAGACTCTATTAGTTCTTCAACATTTTCTATAGTCCCTTCTAGTTTAGTTACAGACTAATCTGCCATTTGAAGAATGGTAGTTGTGGGTTGTATTTTCATAAGAGATAACACATGAAGAGTATCAGTTGTCATAACATTAATTGTTGCTCCCAAATCTACCAAGATGTTAGGAATTTCTTTACCTCTGATTGTGACTATGATCAATTTGCTTCCTGTATCTACATATTTTGGAACTAATAGTTTTCTTGCTAATAAATCAACAACTTTTATATCAACATGAATGGTTCTTGGATATATTTATTTCCTCCCATGTGTCTTGATACAAAGGTTTTTGATGATCTTGTTTAATTCACGTATATCCCTAATAACTTGTAGTAGGGGTACCTCAATATTGATATTTTACAACTCATGGACCAAGTTTGATTCTGGTTTAATATCAATTTTTTTAATCTTTCAGGAAAACGAACTACTAGGGTAGTAGTTTTTTCTTTTTTTTCTTTAGGTCTCATTTTGATTTTGGCCTCTCTAGTGTTTAATTGAGATGATTCTATTTTTTCATTTTCATCAGGTATCTTAGAAATGAGAACTAGAGGTTTTTGTATAGTTTTCCCTGATCTTAAATGTATGTCTGAACACTCAATATCTCTAACATTGATTATTTCTTCCTATTCATTAACATAAATAGGTGCTAGTTGTTTATTTTTTAGATTTGCTATTAGTTGTGCAGGTATTGATTGTTGATTGATTTATCCTTGTTGTTAAATAATTAGGGGTGGCATAATAGTTTGCTGTTGAAGTGGTCTTCTTAGTTGGGTGAATTGTGGCTATGGGTTCCACTACTAATTCCATTATTGATATGGATATGGCATCCATTGCTACTATGGGACCCATTGTTGCTATGGCTATGGCACCATCCATGGGGGTGTTAGCATCCAATCTTGTCCTGCCCATGGATTTTGAATTGATGGAATTTGGGGTTGATTCCAAAATGGTGAAGGAAGTAAAACATTCCATGGTGATATCCATGGATTAACTAGATTGCTTGCATTAAACTGTCCTTGAGCTTGGTTTTATGGGGTAGAGTTTTGTCTTTGAATATAATTTACTTCTTTAGTAGACTGGACTTGTGTTTTCATTTGATTCTTTAAAATAGGTAGAAGGGTATAATGTTTGGTATCATGATCTGTTGCATCACATATATTACATGATGAAACATTAGTTCTATTTAGGGATAGTCTCTAAGGATGTGTTTCTATTTGCACTTAGGATAGTAGATTGCTAAGGGTTCTGTTGTATTTGCCTTAGCTTGAAGGCCATCCAAAGTATTATTTAGTGTAACTAAGATATCTGTCTTTAGATTACAAATTCTTCCATTAACTTACCCACTTCATTATATTTTCCAAATCTTCCTTTCCTAATTTTAGGTTTTATTCAAGAGTAGTTGGTACAAAGCTCAAAAATCTAATCGAAAGCTAACTTATTTATATCTTCACCTCCCATCAGATTTAAGGCATCTCTATTATCTTCATCCAACCCTTTCAAGAAAACCAATTTCTAAATGTCTTCAGTGAGTGGATAAGTGCTTCTTTTATGAGTGAACATGAATCTATCCAAATAATCCTCTAAAGATTCATCCTCATTCTATTTGATTTTGAAGAAATCCTCTTTTCTTTCTCATACTCAGCAGTGATCTTGGTATTTGTTCAAGAATTCTATTTCCATGTTATCTCATGTTCTAATAGAATCACTAGGTAAACCCATGAACCATCTCATAGCTACATCTTTAAGTGTAGAGGGAAATAGTTTTAATTTCTGGCTATCTATTGTGTAATCATAGGTTTGACATAGCACCTTAAACTCAATCAAGAATTGATCAGGATCTTCTATAGATCTTCCCCAAAAATTTGGTAGATTAGCTAGTGAAATATTTTTCATGAGGGTTTGATCATTAGGATATGCAACAATAGTAAAAGAGAAAGTCTTTCTTGGTTGTGCAAGTTATTGATTTTGTTGGAGAGCTATTTCTTCTTCTGATGATGTTTCAAAGCTAGGATGATCTTCCCATTGAATATTTGTGGTATTAGTTATGGGTTGTTCAAAATTCTCAAAATTTTCTTCAGTTACAGATTTTTGAAATGCTTCTTCTAAATCCTTGGTAACTTATAAATAGTGTCTTCTTGCAAGAGATTCATCATGAGGAATTTATCCTATGGGGCTTGCTTGTGGCAATGGCCTAGTTTCTATCCAAGTTTTAGAAGATTCTTGCAAATAGGTTTCACTTGTAACTTTTGGTTCACTACTCAAAGATGTTGAATGAGTGTCCACTTGTGTTCTTGATGGAAACTTTGGGATGAATCATCCTTTAGAATCTCTAGTATGGTACATCAATTTATTGAATTTTTATGGGATTTTATGGGTTTTTACAATGTTTTCTATTTTTCACTCTAGACTAATAATTATTACCTTACTAACACCTTAGGTTCCCTGATAATGGTGCCAAAAATGATGAGTGTCATTTAACTCCTCATTTAATCAATATTCAATTGATGTCTTATCAACCAGAGCTGGTGTCCAAAGCAAACTGCAGTAAGGTATGGGATGGTAGATCTAGAAGGCTGCTTATGGGGGTGTTTGATTGGCCTATTCTAACTTTGACTAAAGAAAGAAATGTGTCCTAAATTACGTGATTCACTCTTTTTTTGAAAAGGAAGATATCAAATCAATCCACTCTTTTGATAAAAGTAAAAATCACACTCCTATTTATGCTTGCGTGGAAAGTAAAATCACATTCTTCACTAACAAAAAGAAATTTATTTCACATGTTTTCTGTAAAAGAAAACACACATTGCTTAGAAAGGAAATGACTTTGGAATAAGAAAATTCTTTTTAAATTGTGAATTTATTTTGATGTTTTTATGAATAAATGTAAATATTAACAAGATTCTAATTAATTATAACAACAAATTAGTAAAACATAACATAAATATCATACACAGTTCTTGATTCCAAGGAGAGTGGGCCCTTACTCCTCTCGAACTTAGGAATAAATATTAATCAATGCTGAAAGTTGAAGTATTAATTCATAAAACTAAAATGATTACAATCTAGCTAAAACCTATAATATGCTTGTATAAATTTTCCTCTATTATCTGCTCTCTATCATCTGATATCTATATCTCATTATATATAAAAATCTTACATTTTATACTAATATAATCAACTCAAAATAGGATGCAAAGGAATAGGATTCCTTGGTTGATCCATTCATCCAAAGATAGGAGATTGGATTTCTAAGAGATCCAATTATTCTGATGAAATAGATATCCTATCCCATAATAGTCCTAAGATCCAAATATATATAAATTTATCAAAAGCAAATTCTATAAAATAATAGGTAGTTATTTTCCTTATTTGATTCCAATTGGAATGATTCTTTCTTATCCTATCTGGCCACTAGCTTCCCTATTTGTAGCTTCATCCTAACAGAATTCTCAAAATTGACCATGTAGAGTCAGGAGAAACAAACCTATGGAGTTGGTAGAAATAAGCCTATGAAGTTCATAGAAATGAGCCTACAGAGTCTGTAGAAAAAAGCCTATAGAGTCCATAGAAACAAACTTGCAGAGTCCGTAGAAACAAGCCTACAGAGTCTATAGAAATAAGCCTATAGAGTCCATAGAAACAAGCCTGTAGAGTCTATAAATGCAAGCCTGTAGAGTTCATAGTTCTACTAGATGGAGATCAAAATTGCATGTTCACTATACATCACTTGTGTCTTTTTCCTAAGCATTCTTTACAACAAAAATCACTAAAACATGCTATGTATTAGATATTAATGACAAAGTAAAGGTTTAGTCCTTTGGTTCAATATAAATAAGACAAATATCTATTTTCCATGTAATAGCTATCTAACAATCTAAGATTTGCATAAGATAATATCTTTTGAGAGATGAATTGAGGGAAATAACATGTCAATAATGAGCCATATTCTGATCTCATCACTAACCCCTTTTCCTTATTTTCCAAATTTTTGTTTAAATGTATTGAAGGCATAAAAATAAATAAAATCAGCTTTACAAGGAGCATTATTGATAGTGAAGCTTCACAAATTTAGAGACAATGTCACACAAACATGCCAAACAAAACCAAAAAAGTTTAGACTCTGAGGACAATAGTGTTGAAAAAGGACTATAGTACTGGTGCCACTCCTATATAATTTAGATGCTCCTATCCAATCAAAACACAAAATCTAGAATCTTGTTTACGATAGTGTCCCAAGCCTACATAATGAATATCAGACTCTATCTTAGTCAGATCAATACAGTTTAAGCTAAGTCCTATTTTATCCCTTTTATTACTATTTTTAGAAAAGATCTAATTACAAATAAATTTCATAAATTAGTAGATTATTTATTACATATTATTTACTGATTTATCAATCTAGACCCTTTAACTAAATTAAGAACAAAACCCTAATATTCTAAAAATCATTAAATCATCAGGTCATTCATGTCATCCCTATGTTAAGTAATGACATTGACATAATCTATAAAATAGCCTAAGTATAGATAAGATACTATGCCAAGTGATGATATCTAAGCATAAAACATGATCCTAGTATAAACAAGTGAATTGAAGCTGCCCCTTAACCCTTTAAAAGAACCTAGATGATGCTAAGCTTAATGAAATAAAGGTTTGCACCCATGAGACTATATGATCATTTCAATGGAGGCTTGCACCCTTATGACCAAAAGTAGTTCCTCAAATAGGTTTTGTGCCTATAGACCATCAACCTAGCCCAAAAACGACTTGCACTAATGAATTTTCCAAAAGCCTTCACTAAATGACCAAGTCTTACATGTGATCAGTTATGCCACAACACAACTAGCCCTACATGGGCCTCAATTATTTCTCTACTATGTTTTGGGTGAGTGCATAAGGATTTTGCCTTATGTGAATTGATGATAGCATAGTCAAGTGATAAATGTTGGGTTCTATGGGAATATCTGATGTTTGTGCTTAGTTGTAATGAGTCTAGAACTGACTTAGATAGTCAGATAAGCACCTAAAAACCATGAATAAATGAATTGACCCTTGTTATACAACATGGGGAGTGAGAGATAAGTCTCTTGTCTCATGTCAAAATGAAGACTAGTTATGCCATTGATGATTTGGTAGGCAACTTCTTACTTTAAGAACCAGTCTGGGAGGATATGAGGTAACTTGAAGGGAGATCCCTAGATGCCTTTTACCATAATGACTATGTGGTATTAGTAGTACTAGTAGTCACCTATGGCTAGGATGGATGCCCTCATCTCCTTTAATAATATTTGATGGGTTTTTTGTTAATTTAAAGGTACACATGGGGATATAAATGATCATAGATGTCCCTAAATATGATGTTTAAAGTGGTGGATATACAATTTAGAAAAGATCACATGAATAAGGGAACCTTATTACCTCCACTAAGGGAATGTAGTTATTTTGAAGTTGATTGTGACATAAATAACAATTACCAAATAAGACATAATGTAGAAGTTTTCCCCAACATGAACCTTGGGGACCTATTGATATAGGTTGAAGGTAATGATTTCCCCAAGAGATAAAATGTGGTTTCCTTTAAGGATGATGCTAAGTAGAGGGAGATAATATTTATTCTCGTGAATAATATAGTTTTCCCCATATAAGTGGTTAATAAACAACATGCTAAATCAAACTCCTTCTCTGAACATCTTGATGGTTTGGGAGTCAACATCCTCCTTGTTGACCTAGTGGTCAACGTTCTTGACCCAATCCTTCATAGTATCATAAACATTATGTGTTTTCATCCATTTGGAAGTAACCCTTTATCTTATGATATTTTTAACTCTAGGAGATTATATTAAATCTTAAACACATCCCAAGAGATGTCTACAATCCAAAGACTATTTTTGGGCAAGATAATAATATCATTGGTGTATTTTTAAATCCTTAGTAGATTAGTGAATAAATCCCTACAGGGAAAAACCTTGGGATTGGAAAAAACTTTGTGGAGGCTTGAATTCATGAGCGCAATGAGTTTAATGACAAATTTGACATCATCCTACTCAAGCTTGCCGTCACTATTGGGGATCTAGATGTATTCAATTACCTTAAAGATTTCATTGTAGTGTTTATACTATGTGATTCCTTAGAGGAACATGGTATCCTAAAATGTTGCTTTGGTTTAGGGTTGGAGGTAGAAGATGCCATTTATTACTTATTGAACTCCTTGATATTTTCATAGTCTTCTTGTAGATTTATCTATTATGTGTGAAATACCTTCAAATATGCATCTCAAGAGCTCTTAAAGATACTCAAGTAAAGAGTTATTAGTAATTTGGGTCACATAGAACATATAAATTTGAGATTAATTTAGATGGGACCTTATAGGGTTATGAAATATCTCGATAGTAATAGCTTTAGGGGCTCATGATATGTGAGCTGATCTCCAAATTAATGGAGTGATTATGAATTAGTCATTTTTTGTTTTTTTCTTATATTTGATTTTGTGGAAATAGGCCTAAACTAGATTAGATGGTATCAATGGGACTCACCCAAGTTTCAAATCATGACCTACCCATGTGGGCCAATAAATGCAGAGAATGTGGTAGACACGTACCTAGCTTTGGCCCTCATGGTGTCTAGTATATGTTTATAATTGACCAAGTGTCATTTTTACTATGACAGTCCCAAAGGATGATGATACTAAATTATTGTAGTGTTAATTTTTAGGTGTATGGTCCTCTTGGTGTATGAAGGCATACATGGTGGTCCCTAATTGGATTGGGGCTCCTAGATTATACTCTGATATAATATATCCATGATGTGAGTGAGAAAACTATCTCCTAGGTGTGTGAAGGTACATAAGGAATGTCCTAATTAGATTAAGTCTCTTAGACTATACCTCTTTCTAATAACTCCATGATGTGACTAGTCAAACTATCTCTTAGGTGTATAAAGGTACACATGGCATGTCTTGATTGGATGAAGTCTCCCGAACCATACCTTTCTCTAACAACTATGAGACCTAAAAAATGTACAAAAATAGTAAGTTATTATAAATCATTTCATGAAAGAAGGTATGCTTCCCTATTAGAAATAGCCTCTAGGAGGGTGCCAATTATATTTATGGGACTCCAGGGCATTGGATTTTTTATAATAAAAATTTAGTACCTAGAAAAAAATAAGTATATAAACCTTTTGAAGCATTATGGGGTTAAATTTTCAAAATAAAGTCTCTAAAAGATATAAACAAAGGGGGATTTATCTGAATTCTATAAATCTTGAATACTGGAACTTGACTAATCATGTTCATTTATAGTGATTGGACCTAAGGTTTGAGAAAAAGATGGAGCTCAAATTGAGCCCAAAAAAGTGGGGAATTTTAAATATTTATATCTTGTAAGGGGTCCCATTTTATTCTATGAAAAGGGGCATCTTGGTCATAAGAAATGGTGACTATGTAGGGAAAATGTTTTGTCTAAGGTTTAGAACCCATAATTACAAATCTTCACCTTAAAATAGTAAGATAGATAATGGAAACCATATTAAACCATATCCAAGATAAATGAAGTGATTAAGTTTATTTAAACACATAACATACTAAGTTTTAGTTCCTCCAAGAGGTCAACTTGTGTAAAAAAATTGTTTTTTTATCTCTCTTTGTAATTCATGACAAAGCCTCAAAGGTAATTGAGGTGTTCAAAACTCCTTTTTATAGATATTAGATAGGGATGGGAATGATATGGAATCACTCTACTAACATCTAGGCATCTATATTCTAGATAAATATACCTTTAGTTTTACTCTAGGCCTTACTCCATTGCCAGCCAGGCTAGAAATCCTACGATGGATGTTTCCCAAATGACCCTTTCTTAAGAAGAAACCTTATGATTTTATTTGAGACTCTTACACTTCCTTTTATGATAATATTTTATTCCATTTATAATATAATAGGGTTGTGAACCAATGAAATTAAGGTAAATGGTTCATTTAGTCATTTATTACCACAAGAGGAGACTCTTTGCTATTTATGAATTCAATGTGACTTATTAGTGTATTTGTAGTGTAGTGTTGACCTCCTGTTAGTATTAAACTTGTTATTAATTCCCCTGATTAGTTTTTAATCAATGAACTCATTCCTATTGGACTTTTCAAAGTAGTTTCCATGTTATCCAAATGTTTGATATTGAGGACAAACTTTTTTGGTTCTTGTTCCCTAGACTGGGTTTCCAATGCTTTGCAGAACATTTGAAGGGGCCAAATTAGGGTGAATAGGAATCCATGTCACACAATATTAGGTTTAGGATAAAAAATACATGGTAATGAGGTTATAAAAAGGCACTCAAGGAAAATCACATGGAAATAATGAATAGATAAACAACAAAGAAAGAATAAGAAAACACCCTAGAAAATACTGAAAGTAAACACATACTCAAAGCAAACTACTCTAAGAATATGCTACTCATAAATTATACTTATATTTAATCTAAGAAGTAATGCTTTAAAGATTTTCCATTCATAGGTAAATAGAAATTATTTCCTTACAGATCCTTTAGTTTGATAGCATTTTTCCCTAGTAACTTAGTAGTTTGATACATGCTAATCTAGAGTGAATCTAATTTAGAATGTTGGACTTTATCTTCATGAACCTTGTCCCATAATAGGAATAGATCAAATATTCTAAATTATTTTACTTTTTCCTTCTTTTCAAACCATCTCTTAAAGACATATTAATGTTTTTTGAAACTCTAAAGGGCCTCTTCTCATGTGTTTTCCATTTAAACAATATCTAATAACCTTTATTTTAATTTCTCAGTATTATCCATGTATTGTTTCTTGAACTTGTAGGTAGGTAGTCCAAGGGTCACCAAAAATATAGGTTCCAGGCCATATAATAGTAAGAAAGGTGAAATTTTGAGGGTTCTTTTATTTTTGGTGTGATTGAATCAAAGTGCATACTTCAATAATGTGTGCCAATATTTGGGTTGATTATTGACCAAATTCTTGATTGCATCCATCAGATTCTTATTAGTGGACACAACTAGCCCATTTCCATGTAGATTGTAATTTTATAGGAACTTTAGGGTGACACTATTTATGTAAGCCCACTTAGTAAACTCAATTGATATGGATTTTATTCATCTTGTATAGTAATCAGTTGTAGTGAGTATGAATTAGTGACCAACTAAGAAATTAGGATTGATGAACCCAATGAAATCAAATCCCCATTGAGAAAAGTGATTCTCTTATATCACATGATGGAGGGGTATTATCTTATGAATCCCCCTTTTAGTGAAAGTTTAACACTCATCACAAGTTTGGGCATGACTATGTGCATCCTTGAAGATGATGGGCCACTAATACCCAATTCATATATTTTTTTGAGAAGTTATTGTTCCTAAGGGGTGACCATTACCCAATTTCTCATGGAAGTTAGTCATAAACTTCTTCACCTCTTATTATATAAAACATTATATATATACCTTCATAGTTCTTGTGATAGAGTACTCCCATTTTTATCATATAGTGGGACACCTTTAGCTTGTGAGATCTTATATGTGATTTGATCAGTCCTAGAGGGGGATTACTATAAAGTAGATAGTGGATAATTAGATCATACTAGTCTTGGCTAGTCATCTCTTATTGATCCAACTACACTAAGTGATCTTAGGGTCAACCTTTGTGGTTAACTAAGTAATACCCTAACCTTTTACCATCATGAAAGGTTTAATTTATAGATCATACTCTTGTAACCTGGACATACATTTACCTATTCATTCCCCTAGTTCATTATGTCCTAACATGAACTTTATGGCTAGGCCAGGGACCATGACATGCACCTTATTTTTGAGAATATAATACTAAAACATCTTTACAACCTTCATTATCTCATAATCATGCTTATCCAAAGAGGAGTATTTCAATTTTTCATCCTTAAAATTTTTACTTACGAAGGCTATAGGATGTTATTCTTCACCAACCTTTTGAGTAAGCACAACTATGGTATGTTTAGAGTTGAAGGAATAGAGTGGAAATCCTTTATGTAGTTTAGGTTAATTAGGATTGTTGCCTACATGATGGTGTTATTGATGACATAAAAGGTCACTTTAGCTAGGGGTTCCATTCCATTTTAGCTTCCTATTTCAACATAGCATTTAAAGGTTTAGAAATCTCAACATAAATAGATGTGAACTTGTGTATAAAATTGTCAGGAATCTAGAAAAACAAACATGCTTTGATACCACTTGTTAGGATCCAAATCCTCAATAAGAGTACATATGATTACCTTGTATAAGCAACTAATCATGGAATTAAACCAGAATTAACAAGTAACTAGAATTCACAAATGACACAGAATATGAGAGACAATACACAATCTTGTATTAATACTCATGCCAGAAGGAAATATAATGAAGATGCCACAATCTTCCACACCTCTTAGATGTATAGATCTCTTTCCCTCAAGAGTTCACTCTCCTACCAAAAATGGTCCCAACACACAACTCAAACACAGAGTTGGTGTTCACCTCCAACCAGTCAATAATAACCCTGCTAGTACACAAGTACTCAAATTACTTCAAGTAGATCTCCCATGAAATTCTCCCTTCGTAGCTTACTTTATTCTACCATTGATATACTCCCACTCAAATAGAAACCCTTGTGAGTGACTTGTAATCAACAAACACTAACTAGATCTGATACAACCTATTAGTAACCCAACCAAAAGCTCTGATACCACTTGTTAGGAACCTAGAACAACAAACATGCTCTGATACCACTTGTCAAGAATCTGGAACAACAAACATGCTCTGATACCACTTATCAAGATCTAACTCCTCAATAAGAGTACATATGATTACCTTGTATAAGCAACTAATCATGGAATCAAACCAAAATTAACAAGTAACTAGAATTCACAAATGACACAGAATATGAGAGACAATACACAATCTTGTATTAATACTCATGCCAGAAGGAAATACAATGAAGATGCCACAATATTCCACACCTCTCCAATGTATAGATCTCTTTCCCTCAAGATTTCACTCTCATACCAAAAAAGGTCCCAACACACAACTCAAACACAGAGTTGGTGTTCACCTCCAACCAGTCAGTAATAACCCTGCCAGTACACAAGTACTCAAAGTACTTCAAGTAGATCTCCCATGAACTTGAAACAACCTGCAACTCAAATGATCTTACTTACCATGTAGAAATTCCTCTTGATCTTGCTGCCACCTACAAATCAACTGTTCTTACAATTGGAAGGATCTCTTCCTTGCCTTAATCCTTAATTACAATACATGCCAATGAGTCTATAAATAGATCCCGTACTAAACAATAAATTAGACTTCTAATTTAAAATAATTAGACACACAAATCAAGACTCAAAATAGTCTTTACATGCAAATAATTGGTTCAACAAACTAACTATTTGTGCAACGAGCAGTTTTGGAACCACACAAGCATCTGACGTCAGTCCCTGTCTGACTAGAGGTGATCGACGTCAGTTGACTCCTGCCGATGTTGGTTGCCCTTTTCTTCACCCCTGACTGACGTTGGTTGCACTACCGATGCCGGTATCCCTGGAACTCAGCAACCTCCTCCATGTTTGCATACAGTGAAGCTTTTAGCTCCACAACCTAACAAAAATTAATCTTGCTAGAAAATGACTTCACTTCTTTATTATTATTTGGGAAAGGTATTTTTGAAATTACAATGGCTATTCTAGGATCAATGGAGATACCTTACTTGGTGATTATTTGACCAAGGGGTTTACCTACCATGATATTGAAGACACTTTTATTTGGGTTAATGGAGATACCATATCTTCTGCACCTCTCAAATATTTTTTATAAGTGGTGAATGTGATCATACCTACATTTGAAAAAGATAGTTAGATCATCCAAGTATATTATTAAGTATTTACCATTAATCTCTTAAAGGTGAAGTCCATATCTCTCTCAAAAATGGCCCCAACATTAATAAGTCCAAATGGCAACCTTTTTTAGGTGAAGGTGCCCCATTTTGGTGTAAAGGTAGTGTTGGATCTATCTTATTGGTTTACTAAGATCTAGTTGTACCTTGAGAATCCATCCAAAAAGGACATCATCTGAGCACCACTCACCATTTTAATCACCTCATCTAAGAAGGGAAAAGGATATTTTTATTTATCTTAGGCCTATTTCAAAATTATAAAATTGATGCACAATTTGATTTCTCCATTTTTATTACAAACATAGATTAGGTTAACAACCCAAGTATAATGGAAAACTATGAAAAATAATATCAGATGAGAGCAATTTATGAGATTCATTATGAATAAAGGGTTTTTATGTTGTCTCTACTTGAATATTTTATGTCCTTACTTAAGCATGATAGTGTGTGTTATTACACTTAGATAAAATAACTTTAGGTATTTGTATATATAGACAATAATATCTCTATATTGTAGAATCAACCTCTTGAGTTTCCCTATTTTAGTTGGGGTATAATCAAGACCTATGTTGACATCCATGGGTTGATTATTTGATCCTAAGTTTATTGTGTATAATCATTGGTTGACACAATAGAGTTTCTTTAGTCTGTGTGTGGATCTATCCAAGTTGAACACCCTTTTGATTTAAATCATACCCTTTAGGATATGGTTTTATCTCAAGTTTATGATACTATATTCATCACAATCCTAATTAAGGGGGTTGTATCTATCCTTTTCATTTATAACTTTGGAAATAAAGACTCCAAAGCTATTTATGAAGTCTAATATGTGGTGGTCATCATAAAAAACATAAAATGTTTCAATTTTGTCTAGGACTAAGGGGTATGGTATGAGTTCTATGGTGAAACATTATAATCTTGAGTCGTCTAGGGGGACTAGATTTATAGTAGAGGATGCTAAAACATAAATGATATGATTCTCTTACCTAAGGACAAGGATGATGTTGAAGGCATTAAATTTTTATATCAGATCCCATGTTTGATGTTTGTATTTTCATAAGTAAGAAAACTAACATTGAAACCTATTTAGTGAATTTGTTGATCAATAATTTAGAGTCCCCATATACCCTTAGTTTTTGACCTCATGATTTATGGAAAATTATAGTTCTAGGATCAAATATATATAATCTATGAGGTTGTTAGTGTAATATAACTATAGCCTATAGGTTTCCAAGTTTTGTTTTCCTTACAAGTTGGTTAATAAAATATTAGATTTGTAACCTTACTTAGAATGACCCCCATAAAAGTGTGGGGAAAGTAGTCATACCAAATCTAGGCCTTCATCAACCTTACCCCTTGCATGTTATATGGACAAAGTATAAACACCAATTTCAAAATATACCATGTTTATTTTTTTATTTATGGAATTATATTCCCTAATCAGGTGTTTCATCTGAGGTTCCCTATCAATATGGATCTAGTTGGCCACGCCTCTCCAAGGTAATCGCATATGTGAGAAATCTATGACCATATACCCATTTAAGGTTTTTGACCAATCCTCGATAAGTAACATCCCATATGCTCTTGGTATCTCCACCACATAAATATTAATGAATTATTGGATTGTGGGTTTAGATTCCAATTCCATATGTACATTAAAGAGTTTAACTACCACCTCAACCTCAAAAATATCTAATTGGACTAACATCTTATTAGATATGATAAGGGTTAGTCTTAAATTTTGGAATATTCCAATAGGAATGACATTTTTTGAGGCTTCCAAATCAACCAAGTAATTATGTAAGTTCTTCCCAAATAGCTAGATTATGAGGCAGAAATGAAGGGATTTAACTTAGAATTTGTGTATTAGTACATTAGTGTGAATAATATTTTTCTTAGGTTGGGTTGGTTTATCTATCAAAGATATTAGGAGGAGGTCATGTTATTGGATGACTCAACCCAAATCATGTAACATGATGTTTGCTTCAATATTTTTCATATACTCTACTATGTTGTAGCTAGTTTTACTAGGAACAATATATACTTATATAGACTATTTGGGGTCATTGGCCTTTAGAGGTGGAGGATCATTTTTAGCCTTGATATCAAGAGGTGTTGCACCATTATTTAAGGGAGTAGATGTAGTGAGGGGTTATTATTGTGCCCAACTCCTAAGAGATTAATTATTTTATTAGTTTTGATAGAAATCATACACTTCATTGGTGACTTCTTTGAGTTTGTTTTTCTCTTGAATAGGGAGCTCAAAGGTTTCCAGTACCATGGAAGTCTTAATGAACTAGGGGTATCAGACATGTTAGTGACATTTTGGTAGTTAGGAAATATCTCATATCCTTTCATTTATTTTGGGAGAATATATAAAACATTATAATTTTTAATTCAATCTAGTTCTTTGTGATGGGTAATGTTATACACACGACACCAATTTGGTAAGGCCATCTCATAGATATTTAGCTCAGGTAGCTTGTTAGGTGAATACTTTGGTTGGTTATTAGAGTGGTCAAAAGTACAATTGTATCTTTGGTAGGTAAATTATTTTTAGAATTTTACTCACTAGTGTTTCCAACTTATCTTCGAAGGCCCAAGAAATAATTGTTGAGATTTTTCACCATTCGATGTATAATGTCTAATTTATTCTTGCTAAAATCTTAAGGTATACTATAGAAATTATTTAAATTTTGGAATAATACTTGACCACGAGATTGAGGTGATAATTCACCATTGACTAGGCTAAAGAAGCCTAAGTGTTAGTTAAGCGTAACATGTCTTAAGGAAAGTTGGTTGATCATTGGTATAGGAAGTGGCATTGGTATGTTCTAATTGACATTAAGGATAGGGTTTAGGGATGGAAAATTTAGAAGTATGGTTGGGATGGATACCACCATTTGGACTTAGGGGTTCAAATACCTATCCACCTTAGTTGATTTAGTGTAGGTAAGTGAAAAATTCACTATAAGTGGATCTCTATGTAAGAACATAACAGTCTAGGGTCTAGGGAATTTTTATACATCTATAAAGATGGTGAGAATTTGGTTTATATATCATGGTGACTTGTCTATACATACTCTAAAATCTCATTTTGAATGTCTTAATGGGATCATTCACTTCCATTTTTATGCTAGTGAATTATTGCTATAAAACATCAGGGTCAATAACTTCCCTGAATTGGGTCAGGAAAGTGAGACTAAATTGATCCTAGATTTCTCAGCTAAGTTTAAAAACCAATCATAAGGGGTGCCCATCAAGGTGAATTGGAAGAGCTACAAGCTACATCTTCATGCTCAAGTTTAGGAGTTTGAGAGATATTTTATATGAAGTCACAATCTCCTCAACAATGTGCCCCCAATTAGGTGTGAACTGTGGAAGATATCTGTCTAGTTTTTAGGTAGGCTGTTGAAAACTCTAGGGACATTAATGGTAGACTCAACCAACATACCATAAGTGTAAGGCTAGATATGAGTATAAAGTGAGTGGATAAACTAAATGGATTTACTAAGGGTCTTAGTCTTCCTATACTAAACCTAATTCTCCTATGAAACAACAAGGGTGAGATTAATAACCATCCATAACTAAGCCTAGATCTAGTGTTATGTGTAGGAGGCTTTAGGTTACTTTTGAGTTAAATGATAACCTTAAGTACTAGTGAATTCCATCTTAACACTAAATTTTTCTCTGTTGGGACCTCAAAATGTACCTATAGAATTAGGTACATTCAAAATTATACATAGAGTTAAGGGGAATTTTCCCTCTCATTTTAGGACAACTACTGAGACATTTTAGGGAATGATTAGGTATATATTATGTAGTTTTCTTGGAATGAGTCTCTCAGAGATGCAATACTACTACCAAAATCTTAACACTACCTAAAGATCCATCACCTCACTAATATAGCATCTAAAGATCATTAGTATAAGAAGTTTGATTCAAAATGTTTATAAAAGAAATAAAAGGGGGAGGGGAAAAGGTAAGGCCAAAAGATAAGGTTCCTTAGGTGAATATGGAAAAACCAATGTCTAAGACCAAATATGAGCACAATTAAAGTTTTACCACAGTATGTTGAGTTTCACATCATCTCAAACTTTATCCATTCAAGGAAGGAAGTTAAAGAGAACATTATGTGCTCACTTCCAACATTTGCATTCCATAGATAAAGCCTATAAGATTGTTTTTAATACACACAAGCTTATAATTACATTTTAAAACAAGATAAAACACATGAATTAACTAGAATAACATACAACTCATCCTAATTAAACACATGCATTATAGGTAGACTCATATCATATTATTTTAGATCAATATTCTCCATTTTTCACCAAAAATATTAGAAGACATCCATAAAGCAAACACAATAGAATGTAATGAAACTAATAGAATGTAAATAAAACTAGAAGTATATTAAATCCTTGTGTCTTCTATTACAAAAATACTAGCCTTTATACAATAATATAATGTAATATTTATAGACAAGAGGAGATCCACCAACTATTTATAATGAATCCCACTCCAATCCATCATGCATAAGTTATTCCAACACATCAATGATGTTCCCCAAAAGACACAAAAAAGAGAGAGGCCTAGAAAACATAATAAGCACTTTCCCAATAAGGATAATGAGATAAATAATGAGATATAGTTAGTGCCCAATGGGGGACCACTTCCAAATTGCATCTAAGCACCCTATTGATTTATCAATGCCTACACAATGAGGTTTTATTCTATGTCTAAATTGGGTAGGTTGATAGGTGGATCTTTGAATATAACCTTAACCTGTGTCAAAAATTTGTTGTGCTCTTTTAGTGGCTTTAAGAGTAGCCTTGACTACATTGACTTGGTTATGTACATTCTAAAACATAATATTTATAACATATTAGTCTTGAAAAATTGACAGATATCAATTAGGGCTCTATCCTTTAGTTATAGAACTCCATGTTGTTTAAAGGATTGCCTTGAACATCTCACTATGCCTAAATGGTGGCCATTAATGAAAAAAATAAGGGAATTAATTCTCGAACTAGCTAAGGGAAATCATACACAATGGAAAATGCATGAAATTATTTTAAGGAATAGAAAATTGTAATAATTTACATTAGTGAAATTGAACAAAGTAATTTATCTTTCATAGATGTATTTTAAAATCTAAAAATATCAGAAGGCAAAATTGTTAATCAACACATTATCAAGTCTTTAAAATAGTGTCTTCATGTAACCCTTAATTACATGGGTGACTAAATAAATAAAGAATGGAAATTTTCCTCGTGTATATACCCTTAGGGATCATGTTTGTTTTCATACATCATCATATATGCTTTAAGATCCATGTTTGACTCCTAATCCTAGGCAAAGTAGTGTACCTTCCTCTACCATCAATGGTAAGACTTAACCTTTCAAAAATATTATCAAGAATACAACCATTCCTAAACATGAGATAATGAATATGATGCATGTTATAGGAAGTTTTTGAAGGCAAGTGCATATTTTATTCTTGGGAAAATAAATATTTAAGGCTACATCAACATCCAATGCCTCGTAGCTCTATTAAAAAAGACTTATTTGACATGCCTTTTTCACATGACTCGATCATTCTAAAATTTAGGTAATTTGATGGTTTGGGGATATTCAAGCACACCTTTATTAAACATTAAATCCTATAGGTGATTGTGAGGGATATTATTTGATAATGCTTAAATTATTTCCTATAAATTTAGTGGGTGATACCTTAATTTGGTCATATAATTTACTTAATGGTTCCTTAGATTCAGTGGGACATTTTCAAAAGTATTCCTAGATAAATGTTACCAACAATGGAACTAAAACTACATTTAGAAGTATTCAACATCTTAAATAAATTCCCAATGAACATATGGAATATTATATATATATATATATATATATATATAATATGAGCTCATTTATTTATTAACCGTGTGATAATCAAAGATAACATTACTCTATCAATAGTCTCATAACTCCTATTAAGGACATGTTAATTAACACATATTATAAAACATTAATTTATTATACATATAAATCCATTGATCTAGATAAATAATAATTAGTTAAACTCAAAATCCAAATATCACTTACTAAGGAGTCAAACATATCTAGTACTTATAAGTCAACTAATACATGGAAACCATTACAACCAAATCCACATAGTTTTTCAATGATCAATACAATATGATAAAAAAATTAATTGATAAAAAAATAATCAAATTACCTTCTATTTACAACATATTTCAAACCATAGGACAACATATTACAAAAATAAACACTTTTGTTCATATAGTAGGAAAAGGAAAAAATAATAGATAGATGCATCACTTTGATAAAAAATATTTAAGAGCTAATTGACCAAGGAAAAATCATGTTTACTGATCAATATTTCCTATGGAAGAAACTATTTACAAAGAAAATATTCTTCTTAAAGATATTTTAAAATCAAACTACTTCAAGGGTGAGTACTAATATCAATACAATCAAAACTTTGACAATGATGATTTATTTTATGATGAGATATATTGGGGGGATATTAATACCCCATACACATGAATTAATTCCTAAAAATTAATAATATGGGCTTCAAAAAATACACGTTATGATTTTTTTTCTTGTACTATACTTTCACTTTCTTAGTTTCTACTGTAATATGGTTTCAATGCACGTAGTCATCTACTTGAGAGTGTTACCACATATTAAAATTCCCAATACATATATCATGACTTTAAATGGTTACTTATTTGAATTAAACATAAATTTTAAGCCTCATAATTTATGGTGATTATATTATTCATGATCTAGGGTTTGTTCACTTATTGCATGCCATTTTTTGAAATTGATTTTATCACATATATACATTAATGACTACACTTGAGTGATACATACACACTAGTCATACAAACATATAATGCTTAAATTAATTCATAATTATACATAGTTTATTTTGTGCATTAAATATAAAATTTACAACATTATAAAAAAGTAAGAACATTATAAAGTACAAAAAAATAAAAAAAATATTTACCTTCATATGCTCTTAGTGGGTGAGATGTAAGGTATTTGAATTATATATGGTTATGGGATCATTCATGCCTCACATATAGGGGATGGGGGTGAATGGGGGGGGGGGTGTGAATGGGGTGGGGGAAGGGGGAAGAGGGGGGTGTGCAGGTGGGGGAGTGGGAATTTATATACACAAGTGATTATTACACATACATCTTTCTATCTTCTTATCTAATTACTATATAGAGATATTTTACAATAATCATATATATTTCATTTGTTCTTAGATGGAATATACACATATTGATTATGTACATGAATATATACATGAATTTATTGTATATCATTGTCACATGAATTACATCTTATATCACTTGCCTTGTGATCGATATTTCTATATATATTACAACTTGGTATCATACCATCTATATTTTTATGACTAAGATTTAGGATTCTTTAATGCATATTTATTATACTATAGTCTTATACTATTTTTTTTAAATTCTATATATTGTGATTTATATATGGATTTATCTTAGATATTTATTGCATTCTTATATAGTCCTTATTCCATATATTGACACTTGCCTTCTATTTTCATTAAAACTATTATATACACTTGTTTCATGTTGATTTCTATGTTTTGTTGGCCTTGTTAATTTTATTGTTGATCCCATTATAATCATTTGCATTGGATTATCTATGATGGGAACACATTTATTGGTACCTTCAATTATATCATGCATTAGTTTTTTAGGGAAGCCATAGGTTGCTTAGGCTCCTCATATTATCCATCTAGTTTGTGAGCCTTGCTCCTCTTTTTTCATATATGGCCTCATGCCTTCTTGTGATATTTATATATATTTTCCTATACATATTAGTAAAAAAAATTAAAACATGGATTCTTACATGATCACATCTTTGCCTATGAGGGAATCGTACACACACTTGTTCCTTAGTGATCACATCTATACACATATTTTTATATAGGGTCATAGTACCCAAGATATTTATCCCAGTAGTTTATATGCTACATGTATCTACCTATGGAATCACCACCCCCACATAGTTTATCATACCCATTTTTATCATGAGTCTAAATTTATTATTCAAATTCAATATCTTGCACAAACCTTGACACATGATAGGTTATCACTCATGGTACATCCATTGACATACACTTATACTATTGAATTATCATATAATAGGGCATGATGTTACCTCATGTACATATTAATACTCATTACAAGATGTGTTCAACTATGAGCCTTTCCACATATTCATTTATATCATGTGATTATGACACATTGATATTATCATACAATTAAGGGTTATACTACATATGTATCTTGCACTATTACATAGATGGGCCCTTATGCCCCATACATCATTTTAAAAATTATCACATTAAGTCCATCATACTTGATATATACATGATTCATAAAATCTCCCATTAAGAGTCAAAATATTATTAAAAAAAGATAATTAAAATTCATAAAAATTCAAAAACATTATTTTATACATAGTTACATATTAATGTATGATATAGGCTTTCACATAAATGATTTACACATGTACATTTCATGGTATTGCTTGAGTGGGTGATATGTAGATTTACAAGTTATATGATACTAGATTACACATTATTTTCCCACATCTTTGGTGGGAATTTTCATAGACAACATGTCCTATATTTGGGGCATTGCCATATAGCTAAATTTTCATGACGATAGCTTTAATTGATTATATTTTATCATATAAAACTAGATTACATTGGTTAATACATCTCATGATAGTACACACACACACACACACACACACACACACACACACACACACACACACACACACACACACACACACACACACACACACACACATGCAAAAACACACACACACACACACACACACACACACACACATACACACACACACACACACACACACACACACACACACACACACACACACACACATTCATTTTGATTATTACATGGTTACATTGACTATTGTGTCTAAATGATTACTTATGGGTCATGTGTTTATGTACTTGTATGTCCTATCTACAATCATACTTCATGTGACCCTACTCCTCCCTATGATCATACATTAGCTCACATGTAGAATAATGATACTAGTCATCCTCATTTGAGACATCTACCACCTTCTTGGACCTCTCTTGCATCATATTATTACCCTCCATACATCCTTATTCCATATTGGCCCTTTTACACATAAGATAGGCCTTTTAGAGACCCCCAGGGCCTTTCGAGACCCTGTTGACTAGCCTAGGCCCTTGTTTAACCTAGGCCATGGGTTGTGTGAAGGAAAACCACAACCTAGACCACATTTTTCCTTCACTAAAGCTATGAACTAGTCTGTGGCATAGGCATAATATGCCCAAAAGTGTCAAAATGAAGTCACACGATAAAAATGACTAGTTTTAGGTCCTTTAGCAGATTGGGGTTGGGATATATGCCTCATTCTCATTCATTTGAGCATATTATCTTCTCATTACATGCTATGTTTTGATTCTTCTTCCTTTTCTAGACTCTCATGCCTTCTTGAATCTGTCTTGATTCATTCTTAGCACTCTTGAGCTTGATTGGTGATAGAGGATCCCATATGTTGCTACACACTTATTTAGAGACTCCATTGATGCTCTTAGTTGTTATTGATTCCTTGTGGTTTGCTTCCAGATCCTAAATTTAGCACTACACCTAATTTGTGCACTTGGTTGAAACTCTTACACCATTGCAAGTTCTCACTTCACCTCCTCCTTTACTCTTGGCTTTTGGTTTGGACTTCATCTTGCACATAGCTTGGTATTCCTCCTACATTGCTTCCTAGTTTAGATTATTGGTTGGTAAAACATATGCACATCTTCTTTGATCTTTGATAGGGTGAAATTTGATATGAAAAGTGAAACTCCATTATTTTGTGTAGTGTATATAATAGGGTTTGAATTATTTTAGTGAAATGATTATTTTGTGCATTAATTAGAGTAGTTTCTAAGGTTTCTTACATTTTTATATGGTTAAAAAATACTTTCATTGATAAAATTTTACTTTGTTGCAAATGATTTCTTTTTTTGGAAATATTAATAATTGCATAGTAGAGATATACATGCTTAAGACAAACTAGAAAACTTGCTTAAACATTCTCTCTCTCTCTCTCTCTCTCTCTCTCTCTCTCTCTCTCTCTCTCTCGCTAAACTAGAACATTGCATTGTTAGAAAACAATAGTATTGATTTGGAAAGATAACTCAAATATAGAATAGGCATGATTTTAAACCCTATCTTGAAAAAATCCTTTTTGATTAAAATGTCTTTCATTTGGCCTCAAAGTGCCTTAGTTTCTAGATTTACATTTTAGTTGGTATCTCTCCCCATTTGGTATTGCTGTTTTCACTTAGTTTATGTAATTAATAGTCTAGTCTTAAATACTTACTTTAATGTGGTTAGACCTATTAGAGTTACTTGCATACTTTGTGTGCATATTTGTGCTAGACCCAACCTAGTTTGTAAGTCTATCTATAACTTGGTCCAAGTTGGCAAACTTGATAGCCACTATAGATCTCCTATAGCCTGTAAAACCCCTAAGCCTTCTAGCCTCTTAGTGGTTTGCTTTAACACCTTGCCAAACACTAGTGGTTCCATTCAGATTCTTAGAGCTACAATTTGGAATGCCTAGTTGGACCTCACATATAGTTTCACATTAGTTATATCCCATTTAGAGCTCTCTTAGCCAACTCCCCTTTATTATCTATTAGTCTTTACTTTTAGTTATGTTTCAGATCTCACCTTAGTTATTTTCTCCTATTTTGGTTTTGTGTCTTTCTCCTTATGGTTCTCCATTATATTTTCCTTTTCTATTGTCTTCTATGTTTCTCATGTTCCATTTCATCCATGGCTAATGTACCACCCTTGGGATGTCAATCCTAATGGATTTAGGGTCTCATTTTTGAGTTCATTAATGAGCAAGCTATGTTTGCAATGAAATGCCATAGATACCATAGGATCCAAGAGCTTCCCTTGACCCAACATGGTAGTCTACACCCTCTCACATTTAAAAAGGAATAAGATTGGTAGGACTATAACCAATGGAATCAATATCCTTTTCACCAGTCTGAGGTTCATTCATCAAAGAATGTTTTGTCTGAGCTTGATGCCATGCCTCGTTCACCTATTCAAGGTGATGAGGATCTCCTTATGCAACTAAGACCTACTGAGTAATGAGTAATCATTAATGATTTCCATAGATGTCTTCATGTGAATGAAGTGATTACTTCTCCCCCTAGGAGTTGGTGGCATGTTTCCTCTATAAATAGATCTTGTACCTTCTTAGTATTGAGTACCTTGAATAGTTCTTGTGTCAGTTCCCTACCTCTTTCCTAGCTGGAGACTCTAAAGCAAGAACATCCTCATATTCATGATGTGGGTCATAATTACTCTAGATTGGAGAGGTATCCCCATCTTGGGGGTTCCTCCCATCCTCTTAGTTATTTTTTTAGAGTTTTTGATGAGCATGCTAATTTTGATCACCACTTGCAGACTAAAGATCCATGGGATGTGTATCAAGAGCATCAATAGTCATCGATTAACCCTCACCCAATGGTATGTGACCAACATCATATAATCTTGGTTTTTATGACTATTTCCACTAGAATGCCATATCTTCCCATCATCCCCATGGGGACCATCCCACTTCCCATGGCCATTTTGCACCCTATGGTAGAGATGATTTTCATCATGAACATCCTCCCTATCAAGATCAAACTCAACATCATATTCCCCATGATCATGGTCATGGTGATGCCTATGGGAATAGGCAACATCATCACCATCATGGGCCCCCACTCAGAGTTTGTCACCAGCCTGCTATCAAGGATGACTATGGGGATCTCTGTTGGAATCCTCTAGCCCCATGGGTATGTGTTATTACCCTTCCTACTCCTATCCTTAAATTGCCTAAGCTCAATGGGATGTAATAATATAGTCTCATAGAGCATATTAAAACATTCATGATGGCATGTATGGATTAGGAATAGGATGAAGGCATGATGTTGAAGATCTTCACTCATTCTTTGCAATCCAAAACTCTTATCTAGTTTCAAAATCTACCACTAGATTCTGTCTCTAGTTTCTAGATCCTTTTGGATGACTTCTTATAATATTTAGATATTTATAGACCCTTTAAACTCAAAATCTAGTCACTCACATCCATGGTGTAGGCTAAGGGTGAGTCAAACTTTTATTTTATGTGTAGATAGTGCTCAAATATTCATACATGCAGGACTATGTTCTTTGATGACCAACTTTATGATATGTTCAGTATAAGCATTGAGGTAGGAGGTTCACCTTGAGTTCCTCAAGCATGAACCTACCTAATAAGATGAAGATGTTAATGAGTGTCTAAATATCAAAGTGTTTGAGGTACATGTGGACATGCAACCCATCCCTTCCCAAAAGTCATCCTCTTCATGTGATTGAAACCACAATGCAACTAGTGATGGTGTTATTGATTCTACTCTTGAGAATAAAGATAAGAAGGATAACCATTAGGTGAATTCCTTGAGCAAGAAGCTAGTTGAAAATAAGGCTTATAAATTAGGCATAATAAATCAATGTATGGTGCTTCCTTATGACCCCACCAAGTTTTGTAATTTCTATTAGATGAGAAGGCACGATGACAACAATTGTGCTACCCAAAAGTTTGGTGGGAAAGCTTAACCTCTATCAAAAAGTTCTCCTCTTGAGAAACCCAATCATAAGTTTAATGTTTTCAAGGATTCTCTACCTAAACACAACAAGGAAAAGAAGAATAAAAATAAGAAATCAAAGGATGAGGCCCCATGTTCCCCTTCTTACTCTTCCACCTCTTTTGATTCCTTTTACTAGGCTAACTCAAGAGGGAAAGCCAATTATGGGAGCGATAAGGTTGTTACTGCTATCAAAATAGCCTCTACTAGGTATGAGTGCTTTGTCAACATGCACTCTAGTCAAGCTATCGACCCTGTTGGAGATATTAGTGGTGATGGGCCCCCTATCCAGCCCATAGGGGTAAGAAATCCTAAGATCTAATTTGAATTTAGGCATAACATCCCTCCCTAGGTTAGATAATGTCCTTAATCCATCATAGAGGAGTTACATGGCCTCTTAGTTGGGATGTCCATTTGTGACCTTCTTCACATTTATCCTAAGCAAAGGGGCCGCATCTTTAATGAGCTTGGTCTCTTTTGAGAGGGTTCACCACATGATGATGTCAGAGTGTTGTTTAACTTTGATGTATATGAGCACCCTCATCCTCCCATATAATCTTTTGAACTAGCCTCTTTGCTAGAGACTTTGGTTCTTACAAATAGGGTTCATTTGCCTCTCTATATCAAGACTTTTATTGACGATTACCACATTAAGAGGTGCATCACCAATAAAGGAGATGCATTGAATATCATGCCTTTGCATGTGTTAAATGAGATCATGATTAGTCAAAAGAATATCTCTAATTCTCACCATAACTATGTTGGTTTCAATAACAAAATAGTTATGTCAGTGGGGAATGTGAAGCTCAAGGTCAAGTTTGGCCCTAAGATAGTTGTAATCAAGTTCTATGTGTTAGATCTTGATCTTTCATATAACATTATTTTTGGCCATCCTTAGACTATTGCCATACAAGCTATTACACTAGCCACATTTTCCATGGTGTATTTTGTGCATGAAGGTGAGATTCACACTTTGGAGTTGACCTAGATCCCTGGGCATTACTCTATGCAAAGACAAAGCCCTTAGGAGAGGCTTTGGCTGTTTCCTTATGGGGGTATGTAGATTATCATACAACCCATATTTTTGAGTTTCATTTCTTCAAGGATGAATGTTTCCATGTGGTGAAGTATTGATCAACATGTGTTCCTTTAGAGTCTATCATGCATTGACTGACTCCCTCTTTTGCTCTATGATGTTAGGCCAACCCATCTCTTTGTAGTGATCTCTTCCAAGATGTGTTTATAGATGTTAAGCTCCCCTTTATGTCATAATTTTCCCATTAGAGTATAGGCTCTCTCCATGCATGTCCTACTAAGATCATTAGAGTGGTTAAGTCTAATCTTGAGGGCTATTTCATTCATGTTATGACACACAACCTATTCAATGAGAGAAAGGCTTACACCAAGGTCATGTAAGCTTGCCAAAAGTATCATTATCCCCTTGATCACCTTGGTTTGGATATTTCTCTCATAGATGGACCAACCCCAGGCCTTCCTATGGTGAATGTCCTAGTGGTTGAACCTAAAGTGTTATATGAGTCATTCCCTTTCATGCCTAAGTGTTTCAAGGAAGGTAACACTATAGACATTGAAGGATCCATAGATATCAACCGTGGCACTTAGCAATACCTAAGATAGTCAAGATCATCTCCAACCTTGATCCTAAGGAATGGGATGTTTTTTTCACCTTATTTAATGAATTTTTAGATGTATTCACTTGGGAATACATTGATCTAAAGGGCATGGATTCTGACATATTCATCCATAACCTCATTATGGATAATGGGACCTGACCCATTCACCAAAAGCAATAACCCATGGCTCTTAAAGTCTCCTAATTGGTCAAAGTAGGGATCAGAAAACTCATCCAAGTTAGCTTTATACAAGCTATTGACTACCCCTAATGGATTTACAACATCACTCTCATTATAAAAAAGAATGGGGCTATTTGGATTTGTATCAAATTTTAGGATCTCAATATGGACTACCCAAAGGACAACTTTCCTACTCCTTTGATAGACTAGATTATTGATTTTACCATTGGTTTTGAGATCATGTGCCTCATTAATGGTTTTTCTAGGTACAACCAAGTCTACATTACACTTGAAGACCAATAAAAGATGATGTTCACTACCCCATGGGGTAATTTTTGCTATGTCATCATGCTTTTCATTCTAAAGAATGCTAGGGTAATGTATTAGCATGTCATGACCCATGTTTTTCATGACCTTATCCATAAAATAGTTGAGTGATATATCGATGATCTCCTTAATAAATATTACAAGTAGGATGAGCATGTGTAATATGTTAGAATCATCTTTGAGCATCTATGAGAGTATCACATTAGTCTCAACCTTGAGAAGTGTATTTTTGGTGTTTTAGCTAGAAAGCTTCTTGGCTTCCTCATCTTACAAAGGGGCATTGAAGTGGATCCCAAAAATATCAAGGTGATCCTAGGGATGCCTCCCCCATGTAACCTTATCCAGTTGTAATCTTTCCTAAGAAGACTCAACTTTCTTAGATGCTTCTTTGAGGAGTATGATCACAAATCCATACCCCTCACATGTCTCTTATGCAAGGACACTCTATTCTTGTGGTTTGATGAATTCCAACTAGATTTTAAGGAATTAAAACATCTACTTCATAATCCTCCCATCCTGATGGTACCCATTCAGGGGCATGAGCTTATCTTATATGCCTCTATCACTGATCTTTCCATCAGAGGCATGTTGTGCCAAAAGGATGATACTGATAGGGAGAAATCTATTTACTACATCTCTCACATGATGGTTGGCTCTAAACTCAACTATTCTCTAGTTGAGCATTAATTCCTCTCCTTCATCTTCACTACAAAGAAACTATGACATTATATCTTGGGATAGACTACTAATGTGATTGCCCACTGTAATCCACTTCGCTACTTTCTCAATAAGACACATCTTGCTGGTAGGATTATGAGGTAGATCATGCTTCTTTAGGAGTTTAACCTTTACATCATCAACCAAAATTCCACTAGGGGTTTGGTTGTGGTTGAATAACTTACTGAGTGCCCATTACCCAACCCTAATATAGAGCTAGTTGATGATTCATTTCTTGATGAGATGGTCTACTCGATCGATCGTATTGAGGTCTCTAAGTGTGATTGGTATGGGGACATTGTTTATTACCTTAAATATCAATTTTATCCCATTATCATGTCTTCATAAGAACACTATCATATCCATAAGCTTTCCATCTACTATGTCATCATTGGTGGTGTCTTGTTTAAAAGGGGTGTTGATGGCATGTTGATACAATATATTTACCCTGAGGATATCCTTATCATGCTTGAGGAGTCTCATAAGAGTGTTTGTGGTGGCCACACAGGAGGGCAAGCCACTACTCAACATATTATCAGGATGGGATATTACTAGCCCACTCTTTTTAAAGATGCAGTCTAGTACACCAAGAAGTGTAAGATGTGTCAAGTCATAGGGGATGCTATCAACACCCTAACTAAATTTTTACACTCTATTTTGACCCCTTAGATTTTCTTGGTTTGGGCTCTCAACTTCATTGATGAGTTTAAACCCACCTCTTTTGATGGCCATCGTTGGTTCATCACTACCACTAACTATTTTATGAAGTAGGTTAAGGTCATTTCTATTAGCAACACGTGTGGGAAGACCATTACCAAGTTTATCTTGAACCAAATTATTTGTAGGTTTAGGTTTCCCACTATGATTATGGCTAAGAATGGCCCAAGCTTCCAAATCCTTGAGATGCGTGAGCTCATTGAGCACTTTGGGTTCAAGTTCCATTTCTCCTCTACCCATTATCCCTAGGGAAATGGGAAAGTAGAGTCTTCAAATAAAAATTTGAAGAAGATGCTTCTCCATGTCATTACCTAATCCAAGAGAGACTCACATATCATGCTCTATCCTACCCTTTAGGCCTATCAAAATAGCTTGTGAAAGGCCATAGGGGTAACCCCATACTCTTTCATGTATGGGTCTAAGGTTATTATTCCCTTGGAGCTCTTAATCCCTTCACTATAGGTTAATATATTTGATTCTCTTTTTGATGAGAAAAAATGTGCTACTCACCTCACTGATCTTGAGCAATTAGATGAGTGATGCCTAGCCACTTTTGAGTACAACTATTATTACCAGCACCATCAATGCCATTAGTTCAAGAAATTGGTATACCCTAATCAGTTCAAGGTAGGTGATACAGTCCTTATTTATTTTAAAGAACACCATAAGAAGGGGAAAATCATGCACAAGTGGTTTGGCCCTTTTTTTATCACCACCTCTATAGAAAATGGGGCTTTTCATCTCTCAACCCTCAAAGGCAAACCCTTACAACACCTAATCAATGGGTTTTACCTCAATACGTTTCATGTTTGGGGACTACATGGCCCTTTAAGAAATTCACTTATGGTGGTGAGGCAAGCCTTTCCTCTCTTTTATCACCACTAACCTCTATGCCACTGGTATATGTGTGTGCACATGGGTTATTTATTAGTAGTTGCTACTATCTAATCACATGTATCTAGTAGTCTATATCAGATAAAGCATACGCATCACACATACAATCATATACACACATGTGCTAAGATTGAAAAAATCACTGTATATATATATATATATATCACAAAAAATACATGTTTTTCTCTAGGTACATCACATTAGGGAATAACTCCCTCAGTAGTAGGTCCACCTAGGGTCTAGTCCATCTAGGATGGTCTCCTATACACATACATGAAGCACATATGTTAGTCACATATCAAATTTCACTAAGGATGAGTACCAAGATGAAGTTATATCTAATAAATACACTTGTCTTACCTAGAAATGTTGATGGCCTTTGCAGACCTCTTACTGGTCATGATCCTCCTAGTGGTGGTGGTCCTTGTTATGGTGGCCTCTTTCTACCATCACCCCCTCACTCTACCTTAGCTATATATTAGGATCAGACCCATCTAGCCTGGGTTATGCCCATCTCTCTCACCCCATCAGAGCTTATCTCCCTGGATTATAGTATGATCCTTATGGACCTCAGAGCTCTTCCCATCCCAAGTAGGGATCTACCCCAACATCCTTTAGACATGCTATAGACTTATAGGGATATTAGATGTAGCTAGATAATATATTTATATCTAAGGTGGTTCACATAGGTCTTAGCCTATTTATGAACCATGTAACCCATATCGTTCCCTCCTTCAGTGTAGGTTATGACTCACTACCATATGGTGTCCTTAACCATGTCAGTGGGAGCCTCTCATAAGCCCAAGACATGACTAAGCTAAGCTATGTAAATTTTCTTGACCCTATGCAGTAGATGTGATCCAACCATTAGTATAATCCATCAAGGATATACTAGCCATAGACATATCTCTATCCTCCCTCTACACATTGGACAACTCCTATCCATGAGAGTGGTAGTTATCCTATACTCTGGCTAGTGTAGAGCCTCCCAACCATAGTCCCTACTATCACTATCTAAAGAGTGGGTATCTTTGGTGACAATTATGTGATCTACACTTCATATTTGTTCCACTTTAATTAAGGTCCCACCAAGTAGAGATCTATTACTACTATGTCCTATACCAATGGTAGCTCTATCTCTCTACCCATCAACTCTAACGCATAGAGTTGGTAGATGTCCTCAATACTAAAGATGGCCTCTAGATTAGGCCCTAGCTAGAATACATGCCTCTTGAGTACCCATGTGGTCATTAATGCATTCAAAAGGTTTTTGGAGTAATGTAATAAGGGCACATGTACTAGCCTCTAAAGTCTTGCACTTCACATGTGATCTTAGTCTGCCATAGGTAGAGTGTATGCCTCCTTGGCCAACCATACTAGAACTCTCTCCCAGTTGGTCACCTCACATGACCATCTCACTATGATAGCTGATCTCTCACCTGTGAAGGTCCTCCCTTCTTTGGAATTCTAACTCCTCTATGTGTCTGCATAAGTGAGTGAATAGGAAAATGGATTAGTTTACTGGCCAAAAAATGAGTAAGAACAAGTAAAAACAATGTTTTTTTATCTAGCTTATTTTTCTCTCTCCTTCCTCTTATGGCCACTTCTAGGACTTCTTGGTCTCCACTGGGCTTATTGGGGCCTATTTTGAGGCCTCCCTACTCCAAGTAACAACTTTTTAGGCAAAGCCATAACCTGGGTAGGCTAGGCTATGGCCTACATTGGTATGCCCTAGGGAGCCCCAAGGCTCCTCCTCCTTCACTCCATGGGCCATGGTTTGAGCCCTCATTGTTCCCATTTTCTTCACCTTACCTAGCCCACTATTCTTAGTCCTTGTTTCATATGATTTATCCACTAAATCATCCAAAATGAGTCAAAACACATTTAGGGCCTTCCAAACCCCCCAAAAATAAATAAATTTGACAAAATTTGTTCATAGATCTTACCCAGACCATCTTGAGCATCTTTAACATTATTTTGTGTCCTCATTTGATTTGATTGGGCTTTAGGTGCTCATGGGCTCTCCTTTTGCTCTCTCAGAGTGAAAATGCCCTCTTTTCTCTCTCTTTTAGCCCCTTTTTCTTGCTTTTTATGGGCCCTTTTTGGGTGTTTTACCCATTTTTACATTTCAAATCATGAAACCTATATCTTGGAGGTTTTGACATGTTCTAAGCACATTAATGCCCTCCATTTTTAATTTAAGGCATCCTTGGGCCTGCTTTGGCCCTATTTTGATCCCTAAGACCCCTTCTGGGTCCTCATTGACCTCTTAATTTTGTGTCCCATTTTATGGGCACCCAGGGATAAAAGTTACTTATTGTGCTTCTTATAGTTAGTCACTTCTATACTTTTTTGCAGTCAATCCATTATAAGTCCCTCTCTCTCTTATTTGTCATAATTTTAGGTAGGGTTGTCCATTGGCTATTGTAGTTTGTGACTTGCTCTAGTTTTGTCAAATGGTCTTCATCTTCTCTAAATTCCCCCCCACTTTCCCTTTGTTACCTCTCACCATGGATGGTGTTGGTTAACTACTATGATTATGGCCTAATTTCATTATTTATTACCCTCATGTAATTCACTTACACCACTTCACTTTGAGATTGCCTTTTTGTATTTATTAGTCTTGCATCTTTGACCCCCATTATGGTGCACCTCTCAGTGGTGATTCACACTAAAGGTAGTAGTCAGGGCAACCTAGGACTGGCGACTATAGTTTGGGTTATCGATGATTAGTGGGGTTATGAGTTTATTGTAGTTAGTTTCTTCTTTAATAGCGAGATGAATAATACCACCGAATATCACATAATCATTAGCACCTTGATTTATACCCATGATTTAGGCAAGTTTTATGTGTAATTATACTCTAACTCACTCTTAGCCATGTCTCAAATCATCTGTGTCTAGGCGATATTTAGCTATGAGTTGTTCCCCCTCTTTGAGGTGTTACATGATTTGCTCTCTTTCTTTGAGCACATCTAGTTCACCCATATCCCTCATAGGGAGATCACTAGGGCTGACACCCTAGTGAATGCCATTCTAGATAGTATGATTTGATTTGATATCACTTGTGTCCCTTCTTCATAGAATTAGATTTTGGATTATGTAGCATTTGTAATCTCACCCATGGATTGTGTCATTGACTCTTTCTACCACCATCCTCATTTGGTAAGTGCAGGTAATGTTTCCTTTTATATTTTTAGTTCTTACTTTATTTTTCTTTGGTGTGGCTTCCAGATACTACACGTCACTCCTTGTTCATTTGAATATTGATTGCTTGTACCTTGAGGGCATATGTAATCATATTTCCCATGACCTTATTCCCCCCATGATTACACATTAGCTCATGTGCAGACTACCATCCCTAGTCATCCTACTTTGAGAAATCCACCACCTACTTGGACCTATCCTACATCATATTCTTACCCTCCATACATCTCTAGTCTATATTGACTATTTTACACACAAGGCAGGGCTTCTAGAGACCCCCTGAGGCCTTTTAGGAGCTTGTTGACCAACCTAGGCCCTTTTTTGACCTAGGATATAACATGTGTGAAGGAAACCTACAACCTAGGCCACATGTTTCCTTCATCAAAGTTGTGGCCTAGGCAGAACATGGCCAAAAGTGCTAAAATGAAGTTAAATGATAAAAAATGATTAGTTTTAGGTCTTTTGGTAGATTAAGGGTGGGATATGTGCCTCATTCTCATTCATTTAAGCTTCTTATCTTCTCATTCCACACTCTTTATTGATTCTTCTTCCCTCACTTGACTCTCATGCCTTCTTAAATCTCTCTTGATTCATTCTTGGCACTCTTGAGCTTGATTGGTGATAATGGATCCCATATGCTGCTACACACTTATTTAAAGACTCTATTATTGCTCTCAATTATTATTGCTTCCTTGTGGTTTAATTTTAAATCATAAATTTGGAATTTCACCTTATTTGTGCACTTGGTTGGAGCTCTTACACCATTGCAAGTTCTCACTTCACCTCCTCCTTTGCTCTTGGATTTTGGTTTGGACTTCATCTTGCACATAGCTTGGTCTTCCTCTTACGTTGCTTCCTAGCTTATATTCTTGGTTGGTAAAACATATGCACATCTTATTTGAGCTTGATTTGAGGGAAATTTACTATGAAAAGTGAAAATCCATTATTTTGTGTAGTGTATATACTAGGGTTTGAATTATTTTAGTGAAATAATTATTTTATGCATTGCTTATTGTAGTTTCTAAAGTTTCTTGCATTTGTATATGATTAAAGAATTATTTCATTACTTGAAATATTCATTTATTTCATATCATTACTCTCTTTTGAAATATTCCTCATTGCATATTAGAGATATACATGCTCAAGACAAACTAGAAAACTTTCTTAAACATTCTCTCTCTCTAGCTAAACTAGAACATTGCATTGTTAGAAAATAATAGTATTGATTTGGAAAGATAGCTCAAATCTAGAATAAACATGCTCTTGAACCCTTTCTTGAAAACATATTTATTACTTAAAACATCTTTCATTTAGCCTCAAAGTGCCTTAGATTATAGATTTACATTTTAGTTGGTAGCTCTCCCCATTTGGTATTGTTATTTTTACAATCAATAGTCTAGTCTTAGCTACTTGATTTATTGTAGTTGGATCCTCTAGATTTACTTGCATACTTTGTGTGCCTATTCATGATAGCCCCAACCTAGTTTTTAAGTCTATCTATAGCTTGGTTCAAGTTGACAAACCAGATAACCACTATAGATCTCTTATAGCCCATAAAACCCCTGAGCCTTATAGCCTCTTAGTCGTTTGCTTTAGCACCCTACCAAACATTGGTGGTTCTATTTATATTCTTGGAGATACACTATATATAGAGGATCCTATTGTCATCATGTATTGTGAATCTTATGCTTGTGTTCTCTCACTAAATTATCTTGTCACTAACTTGAGTCTAGTCATTAACATGTGTGGTCATAACTTGAGTGTGTTTCATTGTTAAATTATATACTTGTAGCCATAATATCTATCATACATATTAATATATGTGCTTAGTACCTAAGTTTCCATGGTTTCGACCATGTACCTATGGGGGCATGCTAATTATGTGCTTTTTCATTTCTATATATAACTCGATTGGGGGCATATTATATACTAGTTGTTCCCATATTAATTTTCATATGGGGGAATTTCACCCTTTATTGTTATGTTTGATATGAGATTATATTTATTATGTTAGTTCTATACTTTTACATGATACATTAGGGGTATGACTAGGCCAATTTATTTATTATAAAAATAATACATTGGTAATAACTATTTTTGAATTCATTGCAAATGTTAAATGATACTCACACCTTAGATATATTATTTTTCATAACATATGAGACAATTAAGATTATCATTTGAGATTATTGTAGAATAGGTCTTCATCCCTCACCACAAAAGGGGGCATATATCAAGATATATTAAAATAAATATTTTTTTTGGAGCAAACTTAATTGAACTTGACATTTTTTAATCTAATTCATTAATAAAGAAGTGGATTGGACCCTATGAATCATATAAATCTATTGGATATGTTTGAACACCTATCGAAAGCATAATTTTATAATCAATTTATTATGGCATTTGTTGCAAATACTAGCTAGGTGTATTCATTCATATGCTCTCTTTTTAAAATTAAATGTAATGAAATTACTTAGATAAATCACATAAATATAATTTTTGTGAGTAGATAATCAACAATATATCACAATAATAAGAGAAAATTAAGAAAATCCACACTAATAGTTGACAATAGAGCATAATAATTGATAAATAAGGTTAAGTCATTTTGAGGGTGTAACCTCCACATTCATGCAATAAGAAATTAATTTGTGATATGTTCCTCAATTAATAACCAAATATTCCTAAATATATGTTAGATAATCCATTAATACTCCATAGGTTGACCTTACTGATAATATGATAACTTAGAGAAATGTGACAAAATAAGGTAAAATTTTATAAATGCCATAGGGAAGCCTCCCATATCTGAAGACACACTATAGGTTAAGAGTGTAGCATGCACCTAAATTTTAAAAATGTTTTCCTCAATGTTGAAAAAATCCATATAATTATGAATAAATTTTTCATTTTCCCATGTTTCATCCTTGTTAGTTAGATTCTTTCACTTGATCAAGTAATCCTTAATCTCCCTTGCTTGTAGCCTTTTAATATGTGTCTGAAGGATTTCCTCAAGATCCAAAATGACTCTACCTTCCTCATATAATTATGGTAACTTATATTGGGGAAAAAATCACTATGAAATTACCTTGTTCATTCATTAAACATGAAATGAAAGATGTGTGTGTAAACTATGGTAGCTCCAATTTGTATGTGACACTATAAATTTTCTACAGGATTTGATAAGGGCCGTAATACCGAGGACAAAGTTTATTATATTTTTCTTGTTACTTCAAGGAAATTTTCTTGTATGGATGTAGGTTCCCAAAGACCAAATCACCCACTTTAAAATTTCCCTCACTATGGTACTTATTTGTTTGTTTCATTCAATTCTAATCGATTACTAAATTCTCTTTTTGAGAATCTAGTACCTCGTACTACTGTTTATTCTCTTATTCAACAACTTCCTTTGGTTGTACCCTCAAGGATGAGGTGATGCATGGGGGTCAGTAAACATATAATTAAAAAAATATGGATATTTTTAAAGATGTATTGAAGGAAGTGTTATGATACCATTCCAATATTGGTAATCAATAAAATCTTTTTTCTTGTTTATCTAATACAAACCAACAAAGATAACCCTCTAGTAATTTATTGACAACCTCTATTTTCCCATCAGATTGAGGATGATATAATGGATATGAACCAAATGAGTACCCAAACATGAGAATAAATTAGTCTAAAAATTTCTCGTAAAGATTGGATCATAATCACTTATGATCTTAGGAGTACCATGTAATTTTTAAACTACATCCAAAAGAGTAGTGGCTACTATACTGGCTAAAAAGGGATATTATAAGGCAAAAAATCAAGCATATTTTATGAACTAGTCTATGATTTCCATGATAGAAATTTTACCTTTTTACCTAGGTAATCTTGTTCTAAAATTTATGGAAACCTCTTCCCAGCTTTGGTAGGAGTAGAAAAGGATTACAAAAGACACAAGGTATTAATTATCTAATCATTTTTTTCTAACCCACCACACATTTAGCCAAAAATTTATATATATACCCCATGAGTCCCTCCCTAAATATTAAAGGATATTATGCTTGAAGGAAGAATTATTGCATAGGTACATTCAATGTTTATAAAATAAGGCATTTCCTTTCTACTCAAATTTTTCTAAAGCACTATAATCTTATTGGAGCTTTTGAATTAGAACTTGTGTATCTATATCATTCTCCCATTTTTATGATTTTCCATCCACCCAATATTCCTACCATATGGACATTGCACATACCAATGTATTTGTGGATTCATCCCTCCTATATAGTACATCCACTACTACATTACATTTTCCTTTCTTATATATGATTTCAAAGTTGTGTCCCAACATTTTAGTCACCCATTTTTGTTTTTATTTAGATGAAAACCTTTGTTCCAATATATATTTTAGACTATCATGACCAATATTTATCTAAAGTGTACATCCATTAGATAAGGTCTCTATTGTTTGGCTATATGAATAATAACCATCATCTCCTTCTCATAGATAGGCTTTGGAAAATTATTATCCTTGATCTAATTAATCTCATATGTAATGGGTTGTACTTCCTACATTAATATTTCTCCATTCCATATCATGATGCATCTTATCCAAAACTAGAGTCATGCACATGGCATCCTTAAGTTTCTCAAATGCATTGGTATAAGTTTTGATATAGTGGAAGGAGTCATTCAACAAATTTATGATTGTTGCTACTATGTTGCCATAATTTTTTATAAATTAACAATAATAACCTATTAGACCCAAAAATACTTAAAGGTTCTTGAGGGTTTTTAGAACTTTCTAATCTATCACGACCTTAAAATTATGATGTTTCAATTTGATGCCTTCTTATGAAATGTTGTAACTCAAGTATTCCACCTCATGTACTCCCAAATCACACTTAGAAGGCTTTGCATAAAGTTGATGTTGTTCTAGAATTATCAATACCTGATTCAGATATTGTAATTGTTTTTCATATGTCTTACTATATATTAGTTTGTCATAAAAAATAATAAAACAAATTTATGCAAATATGCCTAAATATAGTGTTTATCAAAATTTGAAATGTAGCATTGTGTATTTATGAAACCAAAATTCATTACCAATAATTCATTATTTCTTTCATGGGCTATGAAAGTTATCTTATAGATATCCTCATCTCTGATCTAAATTTAATGGTAGTCAAAATGAAGATCCAATTTTTAAAAGTAGACAACACCATGTAACTCATATATTAAATCATCAATTATTATAATAGGTAAATTATCTTTGATAGTGTATTTTTTGAGTTCTCTATAATCCAAGAACATTAGCAATATCCTCCAAATATCATCCTTACGTACCATGAACATATGGGACGAGTATGCTCTTTGGCCATATCTGATAATACCAAACTATAACATCTCTTGTACCATATTTTCAATATCACTCTTATATACATATGGGTACCTTTCATTATTTCTTTTATGGGCTATGAAATTTATCTTATAGATATCCTCATCTCTTATCTAAATTTTATGGTATTCAAAATGAAGATTCAAATTTTTAAAGTAGACAACACCATGTAAATCATATATTAAATCATCAATTATTAGAATAGGGAACTTATCTTTGATATTGTATTTGTTGAGTTCTCTATAATCCAAGAACATTAGGCATATCCTCCAAATATCATCCTTACGTACCATGACCATATGGGATGAGTAAGCTCTTTGGCCATATCTAATAATAACAAACTATAACATCTCTTGTATCATATTTTCAATATCACTCTTATATACATATGGGTACCTATATGGTTTTATGTTTGATGGTTAACTCCTTAGTAGCAATCGAATGACAAGAATCATGTTCACTTGTTAGAGCTAATCCCCTTAGAATCACCCTTAAAATAATTGAGTGGTTATAAACAATGTTATGTAGATCAAACAATGTAGACATCTTTATTGGTTATAATTTTAAGGGAAATAACCATGATATAAATCCTTTTCCCCCTTTTTTGATAATCTTATGCATATGATGAGAACTAAATATCTGGAGATACTTTTCCCATAGTCATGAAAGTGAATGAATAACTCCTATAAATTCATCTCTATCATTCTAAATAATATGAGCCATTGTACTCCCAAAATGATGTTTGTCCCACCGATGGGAATGAAAAACATAGGAGAGTATAACATATAATATCCCATAAAAATTTAGATACTATGGAATATAACTAAATAATTGAATGTGCCACCATCTGCAATCATGACCTAAAATTATGGAGTTGGGTAAATAAAATAGTTCAAACATGCTAACAAATTATTTTTGATGAATTTATTTTTACTCCTAGAGTAAATGAATAAGGTTACCTTTTATTTATTGAGGAAACCCATGACTTTGATGGTTTTTGGAGTGCTAATACTGATAATTGCATGGCATGATATAGTTGGTTGGGTATCTTTTGATATCTCCTCTAGATCATCCTCACCATCATTTGATACTCCCTCATCTTATTCTTATTAATTATCACCTTTAGTGTAGAATAATTTATTCTCAACACTTTTATGTCCATTTTTGTATTTTATGTCATAGTTGAAACATAACTGTTAAGCACATTTCTATTCAATTTATTGAGGAGTCAATCTAGTATCCTAAGGGAATCTTGTTTTAGAATAATGCACTCTCTTATAGTAGTGAATGGTTTGACCATATCTCTTTCCTCTACCTTGCATCTAGAGACCATGGAATATTATATTAAACTTGGATTAAAAATGGGAACATTGAGTTAAATGATATCCTTAAGCCCACCTAAGAATAATAATTTAGGATTTACTTTATAATGCCATCCATACATAAAGATATGTTATAGAATCATTGAATACAATCATTGATAGTAATTTTTTATCATAACTTTACTAACTAGTTTAATTAGTTATCTATTACACTATTATGGTAGTGCATTTGTAGCCTATTCGTGAACACTGACCAAGTCATCACAAAACCCTTATTTTTGTTTTATGTGCATAACCATATATACCAAATGAACTGCTCTAATTTCAAATACAAATATTCCATGGCCATCTTTTATTTACATGGGGTTTAATGTAAGTTAAATATATTTTCCATCTAATTGGTATAGGTGACTGATCCTTACCATCAAACTTGCACACTTTAACTTTTGGTAGCAAGTTACATAAAAATGTAATTGAACTAAGATTGTTTTGGCTAGAAAAACTTGAGTGGTTAGATGGGGAATGATTGAATGGTGGTATTATGTGTATATTAGTTTAGGACACCAAAATGTTTTCTAATATTATACTGAGAGTGGGGAAAATTCCTTTCATTGAGTCTATTTCACCTTTGATCCTATCCAAATATTATTTTTTATCCATGGTTTGCACATCAACATGGAGTTTTTTAACCAACTCGAAAACCACTGAACTCTAGGGTTTAGGGTTCATGATTAGTGTTGGGGTGTAGGGTTTAAGGTTTCAAACCCTAAAAAAGTGTACCTGAGTCTTATAATTGCAGTCATCTCACCAAGATGAATCTAATGATTATTATTTTGTACAAGGGTGAAAATAATAATCTAAACTCTTTTTTTAATAAAAACATCAAAACATACTGCCCTAATAGAAAAATAAATTCCTTCTAGATCACAAGTTATGTTTTTGATCCTTCAGTTCACAGAATAATTGCTATGCTAGATCTAAAAAAATAGCATAGCAAAAACTTACCCAAATAAAATATTTGATACCACTTGTAATATAAATCATATAAATATAAATATAAATATCAGGAGTATATTATAGTAATAAGGTCAAAATAAGCAGATCCATACCAATAATAAATAATAAAACATAATAATGGATAAATAAGACTTAGTATCTTTAAGGGGGAAACCTCCATAACCATAATATCATACTCAAGTACTAAAAATTACCTCATATAAGTATTTTATCATAATTTGGAATTAATTGGTGTATTAACTCTAATTAAGATAAAATGAAAAGAAAGATAGCCAACATTGAAAATTACTTGTAACTAGCAAAATGGGAGTAAAAAATTGAAATAGATGAAGCTCACATGAATGAAAAAAAACTATGAAAAATTCAAGGAAAGTTATGAGATTTAGCTGATATATATCTGTAACTTGAATGTGTGTGACTAATAGATGGTTAAAACTAATAAACTCAGACTAGTTTTGCATGTGCCACATGAATTGTGATTTCAACTGCTTAGGGTCAAGACCAACTGGTAGGGGACAAGATCAATTACCATTATTGTCCTCTAATATTTTATTTTATTCTCTATTAAAAATCAAATAAATTAAGGCATAGTCACCTATGCCTAATTATAACATTCATGCATGTGTAAATTTGACCTTCAAATGCATGCAAATGATCTGTAAATGACTTCTTCAAAGCTAAAACCCTAATAGGGTTTGTAATAGCTAAAAACCTAAAAAGAGTGGGGGGAAGTGTAATGGGTTGATTTGAACCTATTCAATCCCATGATGATTTATTATTTCTTATGTATCTAATACTTTGAAGAAGGAAATCAAACCCACATAGTTATCCCACTTCAGAGTGCTTTGTGAGATTGTGGTCCCTTTGCTACATGTATGCATATAAAGATGGATTGGATATTAGATAATTATTTAATTTTAATTAGATAAAATAGGATCTTAAATTGGATAGGGATTGATTTAAATGATTAGAATTAGATTTAGGAATAATAGGGAAACTTTTTTCAGTGTGAAATAATGTAAGTGTGCCTCAATATTGAAATTACCAAGTGGTAGAATAGTTGACTTAGATGTATCTTTATAGTAATACAAAAGGGGAGAACCTCGTGATACCTATCTTAAAAATACATACCATCTTATACGTGAGGTCTAAATTTGAAAACTAGTCATTGCTAGGGTGAAGAACATGATTAACCCATAGGGATCAAGATCGACTATCACTATTAACCCATACTTGTAGATCTTGTCTTGAAAGGTAACTTTTAAAAATTAAGATTTGGGATGTATGTATATATGTTTAGAGATGTATTTAGTGATTAAGAGTATTTATGTAGGTGTAAGAAAATTATAAAGGGATAGTTCTGTATAGGTACTCAGGAGAGAGTGAGGTAGTGAAATAGGTTTGGATTAAGTGCTCAAGTCAATTAAAGTAAAAGTAGGATAAAACTAACATTATCAATAATTCATGGCCTTATTTGAGTGGCTAAAATATGATACTTAATCCATGGTTGCTCCATAGGTTAACCCTACTAAAAATATGATAACTTAGATAAATGTATCAAAATAAGGTAAAAGGTTATGTAAGCCACAGGTCAATCACACATATCCATATACATGATATAGGTTAAGGGCATATTATTCAAATTTTCAAATATTCAAAATTAAAAATTTTAAATATTTATCATACACATTAACTACCTATAGTGATTGTCACTTATTTCAGGGACATCAAAAATCCACTTGAATGGAAGCTTAGCTTAAGAAATATATCAATAAACCCTCCACTCTTCCTTAGATAATTTAAGGTACGTGTTTCAAACAATTTACATTTATACTTTAATACAAGCATAAATTCACTCATGTTCACATACACATGTCAAAGTGGGGGTATTTTGTAGACACAAATTTGGTACAATACCATATTTTATAGTGTCTTATCCATAATTTGTCATTTTTGACATACTTGTATATATTTGTATTTATAGGACTTATTTAACCCCATATTGTTCCCCATTTATCCTTTGAGCCTTAAAATAACATTTAACACTTATTATAATCTATCAATTTGCATACTTAGACTAAATATTATTTGTTATCATGATCCTCATCAAATATAAGATATTTTGTTTAGTCAAGGTTAGAGTGCGAGTTTGCCTTGGGAAGACACATCCCCTATGCAAGTTTGTCCCTTTTACCTTTGTGGGTCTTTTTATCAATTTATACTGATCTTGCACTTTTAACTTAAATACTTATCATTTTAAAAGTTATATAACATGCCCAAATTTTCCTAAGATCACCCTATACATGTAAGCCATCCTAAAACATTTAGGGAAGATCATAGGATCATTGAAAAGAATAAAAAAATCAAGGTCAAGACTTAGAGCAAGGGCAATCATCAAATATATTTATTCTTCCTACTTTAAGTTAAGCTTCATTGAGTTATATATTACATATTTTGATGGATTTATTTATATTGGTATCTCATCATACCCTTGTACCAAATAAGGGTTTTAGTTTACATGTAGTTGCTTCATCACTTCTAGAGATGAAGTGGTTGAAAAACCTTACTTAAGCTATTTTATTTAAATTCACATGAAACAATGTGGACGTATGATTCTAGTGTGTGGGGTACAGAGTTTGTAATGTTGTCTTGGTATTTTATTTAATCCATAACCCATTATTGGTTTTGAGTGCCAGTATTTGTCAAAGAAAAGGAATTTTACAATTTAACACATTCTGTTAAAAAAATTAGAAAAGTAGGGGGTGAGTCAATGACATAAAAATCAGGTTTGAAAAACTTACACAAGAAAGACTCAATAGAAAAAATATAGACTTGTAATGTGAATATGTCTAGTAAAAATCTACCTAGGTCAAACCCACATAGAGCACAATCATATCCAAGAGGATATAACTATCAAATCATAGCTCAAGAGTGGTTCATAGTCAGCCTGCACAATCATATTATAGATATAGACTCTTATATGTATGTTGCATTAACAAGGTGTGATAATTTATTATCCTTTAATTTATTACTTTGTATTATTACTATTATTAGACAATTTGAAAATATAAATTAGTTACTTTCATAGATGTATTATCAGATCTATTCATTATAATCATTTATTCCTTATTTTGTATAAAACTACAATTAGGGTAAATAATATTGTACATTTTATTTTATTTTTTACATAAAATTTGATGAAGTCATAAATAGGAACACTTTGTGTCATAGACTCATATAGATAGATTTTAAACCTCTATTTAGAACCTTTATTAATTATTTAATATTATCTTTTGAGCTTCAAACCTTATCTCCTAAAAATAATTTGATATGTTTTATAAATGTGTGAAAAGAAATATCAAATATTATCTTGATAGAGGCATCACATATATTACCTTTGAACATATTCATATGAGCTGATCCTTTATTTCTCCTTTCTTATGTTCAAACCAAAAGTGATCACCTCCTCTACCTCCATGGTCTTATGATTCCTTACTCGAGAGCTTGAAATTTAAACATAGATCAAGCCAAAAAGAATGAATCATGAATATATATATATACACACACACACACACATGATTAATTCTTTTTGGATTTCTATATGTCTAAATTTCAATTTCTCAAGTAAGGAATCATAAGACCACACATAAACACACACACACACACACACACACACACACACACACACACACACACACACACACACACACACACACACACACACACACAAAAAAAAAAAAAAAAAAAAAAAAAAAAAAAAAAAAAAAAAAAAAAAAAAAAAAAAAAAGAGCACACACATGCATTTCTATCATATTGCTCAGGTATTCAACCCTCATTAATGATATAAAATTCACCTTCATTATAATATCACCTCTCAAGGCTTGAAAATATAATTGAGTGTAATATAATATTTTGGGGGTGATGATAATTTCAATATGATTGCCAATCTAGTGGAAAACATGCCAAATAACACAAATATAATGCATTACAAAAATAATGAATTAAAATAAGGGAAATAAACCAATAAATACATATGATATTATACTTTAAATGAAAAATTTAACTACAATTAAAAAAATGTAAAAAAAGGATTAATCTCTGAGAGGATATGTGAAGCTAAAACACTTATTTTGACACATAATTTGATCTCACCAATCTTCTTCCTGACTAGAACTAAATTGGCCACCTAGGTAGAATGTCTGACTAGAAAGACTATTCTTGCACTTAGTAACTTCTCCACTTACCTTTGAATGAGAGGCTCCAGAATAGGATTGATTGGTCTCTACCTCTGTCTGAATGGTTTGTGATTTGGTTTTAGAGGAATTGTATGAGTAATGAACTAAGGGTCATAAACCTTCAAATATTTTTAAGTTTAAGAAATGACATCTCTATATCAAGTGATAAATTTTTTTACTCATTATATTTCTTCTAGGGTATAACTGAGACCAATGTTGATGTAGTGTGGGCTATGTTTATATCCTAGATTTTCCCTTTTGAAGTCAAATTGGTTGACCTTAGGCTTTCTAAGCTGCTGAGTTTGAGGGTCTATGTAAAATAGTCTTTTTAAGGATACCAACCTTGCTGAAATATGATTCTCTTTGAGCTAAATAATACCTTACTTATATGACTCCTCTTGATAAATGTGATTAACATCATTGTCATTGATGATCTAGGACTCAAATTCCCTTGAATTAGTTATAAACTAAATAATATACTGATCATCATCAAAGAATTGGAAATTTTCTATACTATCAAGAAGATAGGTGAAAGGTATCAATTCAAAAGAGAATCTTTTTAACTTAGATTCTTGGAGAGACTCTAAATTAGCTACAACAAAAGCTAGTGAATATGTATCTTGATTCTACTCTCTAGGAATGGCTACTATGTTGAAAGCTTCAAATCTCTCAATCAGGTCCCAAGCATTGTACCTTTTTAAATAAGACAACTTACACTAATATTTATTTCTAACCTAGTTGACTACTAGCTTTGAGTCACCAAATATTAGTATCTACTTCACATTATTCTTGAGTGAAAATTATAATCCCAAAATTAAAGCTTCATACTCAACCCTATTGTTAGTACATGGGAACTACAATTTGTATACTAGCAAGAGTTTCTTTCCTTGTGGATCAATCAACTTGATTATTATGCTTGATCCTTGTTTGGATATAACACTGTCAAAGTGTAAAGTCCATAGCTAATTGAAACCTTCCGAATGTCATTATCACTCTCCATTTTGTGTAGTGAAAGTGTAAATACCAAGGCTGGGAGATTCATATTTCACCTCTTCATTCTTAACATTATATTCTATAATGGTATATTTCATGCTTGGCTCCCTATCGATCCTGATTTGATTTATAATGCCTCTCCATAGTATCCAGATGTGAGAGAAGTCAGTAGAAAGATATCCATTAAGTGCTTTGGACTAGGCCCTACTAAAAAACAACCCATAACCTCTAGGTATGTCCACCATGAGGATATCAATGGTCATATAGACTCATGGTTTAGATGATACTCGAATAGGTACATCTTTTAATTCCCTGACCATTGGTACCACTATTTTATCTAGTTGTGAAACTATTCTCTTTGAAGGGCTTGGAGTCAAACCAAGTTTTTGAAATATATAATTAGGTATAATAGTTACTAAAGTTCCAGAATCAACTAAACAATTATGAATGTTCTTACCAAATGGTCTAATAGTTAGCAATAAGGGTAGAACTTTTGGTTTGATCTTATATATGACATTGGTGTCAAAATATTTTGATTTGTCTATAGATGCTTTAGTAATTTCCATAGGAGTCTTCCCAATAATAGACTTCCATAATAGCTCCTTTTGTTTAGTGTTCTGAGGTAACTCATGAAGAGTTATATTTGCTTTGATCCTCTTCATATCTTCAATGATGTTGTATCCCCCTTTGTTTGGTTCCTCCTTATTTTGAGGTTGATCATTCCCTCTTAGAGGAGGTGGATTGTTTTTAGCTTTAGGATAAGGTAGAATTATAGAGCTATTTAGAGGAATAAAAGTTATAAAGGACTTCTTATTCCTCAAATTATACCCATCTTTTTGGAATTACTAAAAAGTGTGGACTTCATCTGTGTTGTCCTATGGTATGTTGTCATCTTCTTTTGGAAAGGAAAACTCAAGAGTATCAAAGAATATGGTAGTACTTGAAGGACCAAGATCTTGATGGGATTTAGGTGGATTATGCATCTGGTCCTATCTTCTCACCTCCCTTTGAAATATTTCAAATGCTGCACAAAATTTGATATAGTTGAGTTCAGCATGTTGAGAAGTATTATGAATTCTACACCAATTAGGAAAGGCTATTTCTACCATGTCAATCTCTATAAGTTTACCAAGATACTCCATATTATTTTTAGGCCTATTGAATGCCCTTTTATACCTTTTAAATATAGGATTTTGATTACCATTTGGGGTACTAACATTACCCATCTTCCTCTACATAATGTGGAAGTCATTACTCAACTTTTAAACCATATTTTAAATAGCCTCTAGCTCTACCTTTATAGAGTCAGTACTTTGTAAAATAATAAATAAAGATGTGGACAATTATTAATTCTATTGGTAACCATTGCCTTGTACATGATTTTTAAATAAGCCATAGTTTGGCTACATTGATTATGTCAATGGGGGTAGCGTGTAGAGCTAGTTCTAATTGAATGTAGGAATGCTTTGCTTTAAATGTAGAACCAAATTTAACATTAGGAAGCCATTTTTGAAGTTAGGTAATCTAGGCACCCAAAGATTGAGTTTCTTATTGATGTTGATGGATTCTTTGTATGCCAGTGCTAATGTGTTGGTAGCAGCTGCTCTTCTCAAAAACATGATAGTGACGGGGTCTAGAGCATTTTTATACATCTCCAATGATAATGCAACTTCTAGTTTATACCTTGAGCTTAACCATGTGTATATATTTTTAACCCTACATTGGAAGCTCATATTGGTTCATTAGGATCCCTATTCATACTGGTGAAGTGATGGTATATTACACTGGGGCTGGTGACCTATCCAAATTGTTCCAAAAAATCTGCTTGACAAGTATCCCAAGAAATGATGGAATTTTTTTGTTAGATTCAAATACCAATCATAAGCAACATCTATTAGTGTAAAAGGGAATAACCTACATGCAACATCTTCATTTATTACATTCATTAATCTCAAATAAGCCTTAAAATAATTAATATGTTCTTCTACTATCCTATCTCTTAAAAGAGATAAAGATGGTAGAACTTCTTAGGATTTTTAGGCAAGTCATGCATGTCTCTTGGGATGGAAATATCAAATCCAACTAACTAGGGTGGTTGAGCCATTGGAGGATTAATAAGTAAAGGTTTCCTTACTAGAGAAGGAGTCCTAGGTTTGTAGGGATAATCAATATAATTCTAGGTCTCCTATGATTTGACAAGGGAGAGACTAGAAGGCCAACCTGAGAATTAGATCTGGTCACTCTCCTGGGTGATTCTAGTGCAACTCTATGTAGAAACTAACCTATTTTATTAGAGGTTTAAGACCTTTTTATAGAACCAATGATTTGTTTATGTAATTTTTATGCACACCACAAATAATGAGGTAGCCTCTAACATTTTAGGAGCTCAATGGAGATGAAATTCACTCCAGGGCATGAGTTGTAGGTATACAATCTCAAAAACCTATTGATGGGATAGCTAGTAGAGTATGTAGGTTGTTTACAAGTTTTTTTGGATAGAGGTGTGGTCTATTAAAAGAAAGGTAGAATCTATATGAGTTGGATGGGTGGCTAGTTGTTAATCTAAGGTGGGTAGATCAAAAAATAAAACTCAAAAAGAGGGAAGGGTAAGGCAAAAAAGAAAGGCTCTATGGTTTTCATAATTCACTTCCCTAGCTAGTTTCTAAATGTACAAATTTATTTCAAAACCTATGCTTGTTGCTAATAGCTTTTACACACACATAGTTAGACATGGATAGGAAGTCTAAGGGGATACTGCTATAGAAAACTAATGGGCCTCAGTCAAAGTTTGCTCCTTTTAAGGTAGCTATTGCACACTCTTAATTAGGGGATTATGGATTGGGCTTAATGAGGTGTATAATGCTGCTATTGCACACCCACAAAAAACTATATCAAAAAGAAAGCACTCATACACACTCAAAATTATGAATCAAAATAACTTAACTATCTTAATCAATGTAATTTACCAATCATTCAATAGCTATTGCACATATAAGACTAATATATTAATCAAGAAAATCAAGAACCCATTCATAGATTTTACACACTAAGCATTATTTAAACATACAACTAAATAAATAAAATCTAATTACACAAAGAGTGGAAAGAAAATATGCAAACACATGAGTAGACAATCAAAATTACTTCGCTCCTATATATTCAGAATTATCTAACAAATCCAAACTATGGATTACAATTGTTTAAATAGACTTGGGGAAGGGGTCACCTCATCCTCCAAGTTCATGCAAAAGTCATTACATGTGGTAGTTAAAACATGAGATCTAACTACAGTCAAAATTGTATAATAGTTTACTTACAATTGTCAATTAGTCTAAGTTAGCCTTTTACAAAACCATACAATGTGTGCATGTGTACAAATAAAAATACAAATTTATAATTATATCTGAAACTATAATAATAATATAAATATATATAACATATATATGCCATTAAAAAATTTTCCATGCAAAAAATCTATCGTTTCAAGGCTAGGTCATCTAAATAGCTACATACACTTTGGTTGGTATAGTGGTTGAGGTGGTAGAAGCAGAAACTATGGATGTCAATGTGGCACTAGAATTAGTAACTTGAGATCAATTCTTCTTTGCCTCATTATCTTTCTAACACTTGTCTATAGTGTCATGTTACTATCGAATGATATCCATATTGAGTAATGGTAGGTGGTGAATCCTATTGACTTGACTGAGGAGCTTTGCATATTCTACCTTGGTCACTTGGAAGTTATTGTTAAATATTTCCACCTGAATAACCTTCTTCCTAGTGGTGCTCAATTCAAATTCTATCTCCCTAGTGCTAGGCCCTACAAAATCTTCTTGAAGTGATTTGTTACCTCCTATATGAGTTGATCAAAATTGATCTTTTTGATCAATTTACATGTGGTGTCCTTGAATTTAAATAACTTTAGATCATTTAAAATTTGAAGAACTTGGGTCTCATACTATTGATACTTAGGGAGTAAATCCCCAACTATGTTTAGCTATTCTAGAGCTTCTTCTATTATTATGATGACTAGGTTAAGGGCATTAGATGCCCCAAGTGGTGTCATAAGGTCTAAATGGAAGTAGCCCTTATTGCCTATATATGTAACCAACATCTTCAATTTATTACTATCATTTGTCAAAGAATTGAATAATTCATTAGTTTTATTGATGTGTGGGGCTTATTCAGTCAACATAAATTCCAGAGCTTCAAAAGAATTATAACTTTTTGAGGCTGCATCTTGAACCTCTACCTTTGTACCTACTAGTATCTACACAATCTTGGCCTATTATTTCAATTATGTAACCTCTACCTCTAGCTCCTACCTAGAAATTTTTGTACCTTCATACATGGACACCATGGCCTCTTTATGTGCTTTAATCAGGTCTTTGAATCCTTCAAAAAAAGGGGACTATCTTAGCTATCTATTCTACCTCTTAGTTAGGGAAAACACCTCTTATCTCTCATTGAAGATAAAATCCCTACCTTTGTGATCCTTTATGTTCCTCTTATTCAACCTATGTATGCTTCTAGGTGGCTTATAAAAAAGAGTAGTGATGGAGGGGAGCTCAGTAATCTTGAAAATAGGCAACTAAGAGGTCTTACTTCTCAAATCCATGGCCCAAAGAATAATGTTCAGCTAATTGACACCTATTTCTCCTAAGGTTATAACCACAACCTCCTCTTCAACCTCCTCAACTATTGGTTACTTCTTAGATTCCTTCACAAGGATGTTAGGAAAGGAGGGCCAAATGATCTTAAACCAATCCATTCTTCTAAACTAAGGGAATGGATGGACTATGATAATTTAAGGCTTGGCCCTCTTACCTTTTCTTAAACTGGTCACTATGGTTTCTTTAGATGAAGTGGATGATGGCATGGGAAGGGTGATCTAAGTGGATTGAACATGGAATTGTGAAGTGACCATGGCTATCTCCAGCTTCTTGGATGCCTTCTTCTTTTTCATTATTCTAATAGTGGTAGTGCCAGAAGGGATGTTGGAGGTAGCCATGAATGGAATGAAGGTGGATAGTAGATCAATGGTGTTGGTAGAATCAATGGTGGAAACATCCTTCTCAACCTTTAGGTTGAGTAAGGGGAATTATATGAATAAAGTTTAGATAAATGGATCAATATAGGTGGAATTAATATTTTCCACCTTGGGTGTCCTTAAAATAGAGGAAATGGAAATATAACCAAACAAGGGAATAAAAGGAGAAGATAAAGGAGTAGTAACTTGAGATTGGATACCTGGGGTGTCTTCCAAACCTAGCTTCTTACCCTTATTAGCTTCAAGGCTCAATTCCTTAGCCTTCTCTAGCTTAGCTTCCTAATCAGATTCATCTTCTTCTTATAAGTCCATAACCTTTCCCTATGTCATTTCTAAGTATTGTGTTCTAATAGGTAAGACCTGAGATAACTCAACTATGGGACTGCCTATAGGAGTCTTAGGTTTCCTTGTATAGACAATAGGGTTTTTTGTTTATGAAGAGGATCCTTACTAGCCTAGAGCAACTATTTATTCTATTGCTACCCCTTTAGATATGGTAACTTATGCTCAAAGGGTAGTTGTAGTCATTTGAATTGTGGTGGTAGCTGGCTCTTCCTGTGCTTGCCCTTCCTCATCAAAGTCCAAATTGATGGGGTCTCTAGATTGTGCTACCCTTGGGTCTAATTCAATTAACCCAAGTTATTTCTTTATAATATTTAGCTTCAATTTGAGGGGGATTCCATATGATGAGGATCTTGCTTGGTCCTTTGACTATTCTATGAATTTCCCCTACCAAAAATCTGAGTGGGTCCAACCTTAGAAGAGTGACTTCCTACTATCCAATTCTCTTACAGAGATGGTAGGCTCTTGTTGGATCATCCTCAGATGATCCTCCTTCAGTCCAAAAACCTTTTCTCTCTCCAAGACTTCTTCATCATTCTTTGAATTCAAAAATAAAAAGTCATACGAATAAGGTTTATGGCTATATGAAATATTAAATTTCTATATATGCTTTTGGATGAGGCCATGGGAATCCCAATTTCTACTAACCTCTCCAAAATACTTTCTCAAGGTGTAAACTATTTGACCAATGGCTATGTGGTGGCCAAATAATAAGGATTTCTTTGCTCTTATTAGATCCTCCTCTATGCTCTACCATAACTAAAAATAAATATTTTGCTTGACCAATTTATTATGAACATATTTTGGAAGGCATAAGGGATGAACTCTATTTCTTGAGATCATGATGATGGTGAAGTCTAGGTATAGAAAGTAATCCCCCCTCTCATCAAGTGTTTTAACATTATTTTATCCTAACTTGGGTATTGGAAAACTACGGACCACACTGGAGGATAGACATCCTCAATAATTTTCACCATATTATTTGTATAATCATATACATGAATGAACTAAAAGTAATCAAAAATCTTATTTTTAATACAGTTTGTGGCTGGGATCCATAGCTCACCAAGAACCTTGTAGTAAGTCCTTATGATAACATGAAATAGATATAATATCATGTAGAAATGACCAGTAGACATGGGCCATTTATATTTATGGATCACCTATTCCCTTAAATGAAAGCTAAATATCTTACCTAATGCAAACATGATGTCACTAGTACACATCATATATAACAATGGTACCCAATCCAAATTGAAAAAGTGGATGCTAGGCATGACATAAAGTATATTCATCTATGCCATACCAATGTGTATTCCCATCCTAAATTAGTTAATGGGAGTAGGTCCCTTTGGCTTCTTCCCTTTGAAAGTGATGGTCTAATTAGGGAATAGCCATGAAGACATCACCTTCTCTATTGTGTTCTCCACATTCCAATACACTAACCTATATTTGTCAAAGTATGCAATGGGTGTGGGCAAGGAGAAGTATCTCTATAAGTTAGCTCCTAAATTTTAAGCCACAACTGTAGGATTACCAATATGGTGAAGGAAGGCATCTTGCATGACCTTACCTATAAATAATAAGTCATGTAGGAGGTTGATGCATGGCATCACCTCTGACTTAGTAGGTAATAAAGTGTAATCCGTGTCATTTTAGGGCCAATAAATATTTAACAAATAATTGATCAAGGAGAGACATATTTTCATCTAATGAAAATACATCCACATAATCCACTATCTCATTAATCTAAATAATTAGCATACCTATTATCAAAGATTATGACATCAAACACTGTATCTATAAACTCTATGGAATCCTTGACTGAGTAGGGAAATGGTGGATTTGATCCATTAAACTTCCTGGATGAAGATGAAATTATTTATTATGTACTCTACATTGTTTATAATGTCCTTATACATGCTCTATGTGTTGTATGATCAATTCATGCTTTTACTAGTCATTGTTCTTCATGTAATATTCTCATAGGTAGTAGCTAGGGCTCTTTGTTGCATACGAGAGTAGTATACTTTGGATGAAAGTTTATTCAATAGTAATGAAATATTAAATGGCTATACATCATTTATATATATTTAACATTAATTACCAGTTCATGTGACATAAATGCCCAATGTTCAAATATTTTGTATTTTCTACATTGTTTAAATTTTATTAGTTCTAGTTGGTGGGTGACTCTAGCATATAGTATTAGGAAATATTTTAGATTTATTTAGATAAGTATAGCAATAGAATTTTTGTCATTCTTGGTAGTCAGGTATTTAGGTTTTGCATTGGGATCAGTCTTTACAAAAAACCCACAATAAAAAACCCAAAGACCTAATATTTGCAGAATAAAATATGTATGGTAAAAAGTCTACCACATATGTATAAAGCTCTTTAGTATTTTTTAGAAAAAATACCCACAACAAAAATTCCACAAAAAAATGTCTATTAGACAAAATGTTCATAAAAGATAAGTTTGATAAAAGATAAGACATTTGAAGTAAATTATTTTGGATAAAATGTCACAATAAAAACCCCAAAAGCCAACTGTTAGAACAAAAATTATGAATGCCAAATTCATGTTAAATAAAAATCTTGAATAAATAAGTGTCGATAAACAAATGTTGAATAAATTTCAAAAAAAGAAAGCCCAAAATAAAAATTTTGAAAGCCAAACCTGTTAGATAAAATATCCAAAATAAAAGGTCTGTAACATAAAGATCAATGAATAAGTCTCTAAAGGATCTTCCCAGATATAATAAGTCCAAAAACTTGCATAGTCTAAAAAACTCTTGAAAAGGTATTAATAGGTTTAGTCCATAAAATTCATAATACCATGCTAGAATGCTAAATTCTTCCAAGTATAAATACTAAAAATCAATCTGTTCCATAATTCACACAAACATATAGAAGACAAGCTCCACTAGAAAAAGACAAAAAATAATAAAAAATTGGTCCCCATTTCTTTTAAAGAAATGGAGGATGTTGGATATAATAAGATGCTTTGTTTTTTTAATCACCTAAAAGTGGTATTTGGATGCTAAGAGTGTTCCTTGAGATAACCTATTCCTAGATTATCCCTAGACCTATCCTAGAGCCTTTATCACACTTTTTTAGCTATTGTGTAGACAACAAGTATCTAGAGTCAACTCAAACATAGTCCCAGGATGGCTTTCCTAGATCCTAACCCAATGTGCCTAATAGTCTTCCAGCTAGACACTAGCACCACATTAAGGACATTAGAGCCACATGGCACTAGTGTCCCCAACTTGGTGCTAGTGTCCCTTTCCCTAACTCTATGAAATGGATATATTTTTTAATGTTTGACCCTCCTAAGGTTAGCCTAAGTACATTTTATTATCTGCACAAGCTATGAATCTCTATAAATACAAGTTTATTTGACCTTCATTCACTACATGTAAAAACCTATCCAAATAAGAAACAAGTTCAACAAAATTAAGGCATTCAATCCCTATTATACCCTACTTATACATACTACCATATATAACAACCCTAAGACTAGATTTCAAAGATTTTCAAGATTAAGCACAAAACCATTCAAGCCTACTCTCATTCTAGCATTCACTTGCACTTACACCAAGCACTAGGTAGGAGAACTACATCAGGTTTGATCCCTCCTCAGAGTATTGGTATGTAGGAGACTCTATTCACAGTGGGCTATTGAGGATGTCCAACCTATCCTAATAATGAACACACATTTTTATCTCATGCCATATTTGCAAGGAGGATTAGGTTTTGCACACACAATCAAATTTTCTAGGCACAATATAGAGTTTTAGATTTCATGTGCACAGGAATAGAACCCAAAAACATAGGTATAGGTGCTCCCAAAAAATATGATAAGTCCTATAAAGAGGACACTAGTGCCATTTTGAGGACACCAAAGTAGCATGGCACTATTGTCCAATGAGTAATCAGTCCTAGGGACCCTATTGATGACACTTAGATCTATATAGAACCCAAATCTTCCATGATAGACATTTTTAAAATAAGTCTATATTTATGCATATTTATTACTATTTTTGAAAATTCAAAATAAGTCAAAATATATAAAAAATTAGCCATTAATTATTGTACATTATTTAATTAATTTAGACATCTCAACCCTTTAATCTAACTTAAGATTTACACATGTAAAACCCTAAAAGGTTAAATCATTTGGTGAACATGAATTACTTAAAATATTAATTCAAACCCTAGTTGGCATTAATCCATTAAAAAAAATAAATTAGGGCTTCATACTTTTGATTTTCTAATTTTTTTAGAGAACCTAACCAATTACGTCAATTTCATATTAGGGTTTTAATTTATTTACATATAATTTAAATTATTACAAAGAAACCTTAATTTCAAAAATCCTTCACCTTAGACACATTTAGGGTTTGTATCCTTTTTTTATATAACTTGGATTTTAATTCCAAAATATCAGATTTGCTGCTATATTTAATTTTTGAAATTTTTCGTTGAGTAACATTCTTATAAGGTTTAAAATATATAAAACTTTTTATCCTACCTTACAAACTATAATGATAAAATGTAACAATAGATTTGATGAAACCAATAATCAATAATTAAAAGACTTTTTGTCCAAACATATAAATATACAAGATGACTTCATCAATATTCTTTAAGAAAAACTCCAAAAAATGAACAATGGTTAATCTTCAACTCTCCTAGTTAATAATGTTGTTACACCTCCAATAGGGCCAACTCAACTAACACAGATAACACAACCTAAGATTATTATTAAATAACCATTAGTGACATCTACACCACTTATGTGTATTTACTCCACTCTAGATGTACAATCCCTTATGTATGGGATTCATACTCTATAGTCTAGGGTGTTACATATCGAGAAGGGAGCCACTAGGTGATCACATGCCTTGGATTCCAACATTATTTTACATACACCTTTGGCACATCATATAGTGGTAACTCCCTTTCCATCTAGTTTTATGGAACCCAAGCTTACATTATATGATGGCAAGGGTGACCCAGAGCATCATCTTAGAGCTTTTCATACAACATGCTTGGACTATGTGTCTAATGATTGGATTCTTATAAAGTTATTTTTGTGTAGTCTCAAAGATTATGCCTTATAAAGGTTCTTGGATTTACCAAATAAATCTATTATAACATTCAATCCTTTAGCCAACATGTTTCTAACACATTTATCTATCAACATCAGTGATAATATATCATATGCACTAGTGGCATAGTTAAAGCAAATGTTGAATTAGCCTATTATAGATTATGTCTTATGGTACAAGATAATATTAGCCAAATTAACTAGCCCCATGGTAGATAGAGAGCTTTAAGACATATTTAAACAAAGTCTCTTACTAGCATTACATGAAGCTATCTTATTTAATAAGTTTCCTACATTTATCGATTTGTGCCACATAATCAAGGAAAGAAAGGTTAATCTCTTATTAATGGAAAAAATCAAGTACACCAATGGATCAAAATCAACTATAAGATTTTAAACATACATCCATATAAGGTAATGGCCATAAAGAATTAAAGTGATCAAAATACCATAGTTAATGTAGCTTCTGAGCCATCTCCCATATTGGTTTATCCACTCCTCAGTGTAGAGTCTTCACTAATCTTCCAGAGTCACCAGCATAGGTTCTAAAACATATCTTAGAATGTAATGTATTATCTCTCCTTATTATTAAATAGGTTTATAAAACATGACATCTTCCAAATAAATATGATTCAAATGCATTCTCTCAGTATCATATAGTACCAGGTGACATGATAAATAAATGCATTAGCCTAAAGCACAAGATACAAGATATAATTGAGGCTAATATTATTGATGTCGACACACCAATAAAGAATCTGAAACAACAAAAAATAGAGGCTAGGGAACTAAATATATTTTCATATCCTTTACCAAATCATATAATGAATAAGGTAGGGGGTGTAGACACCTAAAACTAGCCACCAATGGCCTTCAATTGGACTTTAGACCAATTCCTACCAACCATTGCAAATTAACCCTAGGAATCACTAAATGTCCCAAATTTACTTGTACATCATTTTATAAAGCTTAGAATCATGTTGAGACATCCATAATTAGGGTATCTTATTATATAAAATCATAACCTCTCACAGATTTATCCCTAACCATCCTATGGCATCATAATAGTCAATTTGTCCTATGGACCTATTAAGTGGGACACATGAACTTAAATGAAATATTAACAGATCTAAAAGCCTAATCAAAATTAATTAAAAATTTAAACCAAATTAAATTCCTAGTTTAATTATCAATGTGTAATTAATGAATTACTAAAAAAAGAAATTCAAAAATATGAAATATCCTAGCTTTTCATGATTACCTTTTGTGAGTTGTCAAGCCTTTGCAAATATCTCAAAATATCTCTTTTTAGAAACCAGTGACTATTCATTTCAAATCATAAGTATTTGACACCTTTTAACTCTACTAAGGTTATGTTGACTCACTTAGGTTAGGTTTGAAACCATTCCATGTTTAAACTACACTTTAACTCACCTTGAGTTGGGGTTAGTTCCTAAGCCTATAAATACAAGCCATTGCCTATTGAAAAGAGAGCTTGGAAATTGTAGAGTTATAATGAAGGTTTTGTTGCAAGATTCATATCAATAATGTTATAATGCCAAAATATTCAGCTAAGCCACACTAAGCTAACACAAGCCACAATGGTGCCAAGGAGAGAGGGAGCTACACAAACTCCATTGCCAAAGAATTTTTGAGCACAAACCAAGCAAGCCAAACAATTAATAATTTAGAACTTTCAAGGAAGGTAAGAGATTATTTTCTTTTGCATTTTCGTTATGATTTTCATTTGGTTTTGTTCATTAATCTCCCCCTATGATCTAGGCTAGAAATTTTAGTATGTTAGCGTGTTCATTTCATTATTTTATGGACTAACACAAAACTAACCTCCTCTATTTGTCAAATTTTTTGATCACAAATGGCACACCCAGTGGGACCCTAAAACATCTCACATATCAAGAAGACCAAATGCAACTCCTAGATTTTCAAATAAATGCTTGCATAACTTAAAAATTAGAGTTTTAGCTTGGTTTTTATCATATTCTATTTTTTTGTGTTGACTTAAATTTACACAGAGATCAACATCAGTTTGGCATAACTAGCATTGGTTTTGCCTAACTGACATCAATTTTTTTTAACCACCATCGGTTCTAGCTAGCTATCATTGATTAGGGTGTAGGGTAAAACATGGTCTAAAAACTTGGATTTTGAATCTTCTTAACACTCCTAGTTGTTATTTCTTGGTTTGATTAACTTGTACTTTCCCTAGCTAATCATCTTGTTGTAGGTTGTGTAGAGTTTTCATACTAAATTGAGCTAGCCAAAGTTTTTTTAGAAATAATTTGTTTTGCCTTTGGGTTCACAGGTAATCAACATCAGTCATCATCGATTGGTATTATTTCATTTCCAACTAGCATTGGTCATAGGTGATTGATATCAATCTCTATCTAAAAAATACAGAGAAACTCGAGAGCTATATTTCCAAATCTTGTTTGTTCATCCAAAATTTTGCTTCAAAGTAAAAGAAAACTCTCTAGCATTTGTAAGACCAAGGTGGGAATATGACATAAAATTGTAAATACTAACACTTAAACACTTCATTTTGGTGCCTAAAAAGAATGTTTAAGTCTTGAACATTTGGTTTTAAGTACTTAAAAGGAACCTAGGTCATTTGTGTTGAGTTATCTTATGAAATTTCTTACAAGTTTTACATATAAGCCAAGGGGCCAGGCAAAAACTTCATAAAATATTTCATTTGGTGCATAAAATTAACATTTAAATAGATTTGAAATTCTTGAAGTGTTTGTTTAGTGCTAAATATTTATACTTGTGTGTTTTGTGCAAAATGAAGAGTGTGTGTATGCTCTCCCTCTGTACCCTTTAGGGAACTTGGGTGACCAAAAGTGCCTTTTCATTACAAATTTGTGCATTTGTCCAAATCATGACAAGAATGTTGTCTAGGCTCTCCCCAAAACTTGTATATTTTGGGTGATCTAAAAAAACATTTAAAGTCTTTTCACTTAGTTATATTTTACATACATTAGCTTGTGAAGGGGAGTTCATAACTTATTCATGAGTTCTTTAGGGAAGCTTTGACCTAGGGTTTCATCTCCCAACATTATTTCAACCCCACTCCATGGTGAGCTATATAAATCATGACATGTATACTATGAGAGCCAAGGGGTTGAGTGGCTAACCTCTCCTTTCATAATAGAAAATCAATTCAGGTCTGGTTAACCAAGGGATTTGACTAAGTAGTACATAGATGGAATCTCTATGCAAAGGAATAATACCTTATATAGTGAGTTATCTGGTATGAACTCAATTTACATGATTGCATCTCTAGTGTTAACCATAATTGAGACCATCTAGACACATTAAACCTATATTTTTAGAATAACCCCATTTGTCATGGAAATGTTGCTAATGTAGGGCAAGTAGCTTGAAGTTCCATGTCACCATACAATCTCTTGGGAGAAGAGAGAGCCTAAAAACCCTACTACTTCATGAAATTTTATTTTTGGATTAACACTTAAAATCATTCCAAGAGTAGGTATATAGAAAGAATTCAATAGTAATATGTAACCTTGTCAATTTTAGGTTATAAGATGTTACACTTAGGTGTTTGTATCATTTTGTCCTTTATTACTTGGTTTTTAAGTATAAATCTATTTATTTGTAATCCCATGTCAAAATGGGTTTTATGTCCACACCACTCCATTGTTGGAGGAGTTGTGCTGTCCATTTGATGCCTTACTTTTTACCTTAGTCTTTTGGACAAATATTTTTGTGTGTGTCACTTGATTGAAAAGGGTAACATTACACTGCCCAATTCATTTCAGGTTTTGTGCCTTAGATTCTTGAAACCAACCATTAATTACATATTTAGAGCATGATAATGTCATTACACTATTTCATAGACTTATTTTCCTTGTTTCTAAATATCCATTTTCAAAACCAAGTCATGTATGCCTTTGTAATATTTGTTTAGTACTATTATGTTGTTCACCTTTATCTAACTTGTTGATCAAACAAGCCTAATTTTTCTAAGTTGAGTTATTAATTAACCTTGACATGTTTGAATCCAAACATTAATTGATTTCTATTTATGCCTTATGTAATTTGGGCCTAGACACCGATATTTCTCTTTTGGGTTGTGTAACTTAGGTAAATTATTTACCCAAATTCAAAAACTATTTATTTGTGCCTTTATTTCAAATAAAATATTATATCTCTGAGTGCCTTTTATTTTATGCCTCATACCAAATTGACCAAGTTTGTCTAAATATGACTAACTAGTTTATGCCAAAGTGTTTCAGGTTTGTTAGATTAAATCATCCATTTATTTTAAGTCTAGCTTTTGATGTCATATTTATCCAAAAGTCCTAGCACATGACTTTGTTTGAGCCTAGCTTTTGATGCTGCATTTGGCCAAAAGACCTAGCAACCTTTATTTTCCTAGATTAGACCTATTTGGAACACTTTAAACCTACAGTTGGTATTTTGATTTTATTTTATCCACTTGAACATTTTGTATGAGACATTTAAAATTAGATATTTGACGTTAGATTTTTTTATACCAAGTTTTGTTGCAAACCTTTTTTAGAGATACAACTCCATCCCTATGGCCGAGTTAGATCAAGTTTGAAACTTTTATCTTTTTAATTTTATTTTTCTAGATTTTGAAGAACTCTAATCCCTTTTTGTCATGAAACATTCACCATTGATTCAAACATGTATCACTATAATCATAGTGGCATCATGTACAATCCAAAGTATAGTAATATGGTCATACAAGAGGACTTTGTTCAAGACCCCTATAGAGAAGATGCCATTTGTGAGATGGATACTTATACACCTTACAACACTCAATTAAGGGAACAATGCCAAGATCCTTTGGCCCACTATTTAATCAACATGCCTCTATACTCAGAGTAGGACCAAGATTAAACAACATAATACCTAGCTAGCATACCTTTAGTTGTAAAACAAGTCCAATATAGACCTTATTACTTTACAATTCCATCAGCCTATGATCCTTATTTATTTGATCATCACTTTCTTGAAATTAAGGATGAAGTCTTAATTAGCACCACAAAGGTAAGGCCTAAGTTTCTATCAAACTTTCCCCATGAAAATTTGCCAAGTTTAGTAAGAGGACCTTACAAAATACCTTATAATCACAACATCGAACATGCTTCTTCTATAAGTCCTCACACTATAGTGCCAATGCCATATCAAGACCCTTGTATTTTTGTCATAGGAAAGGGCCTCATATAATACCACTTCATATAGATGAAGACAACATACCAAATCTACATAAAATTAGTTCATAACTTCAACAACATGACCATGTCAAATGCTCCTCTTATTAAGTTATCTCCTTCAATATGAGTCTTAATCAAATTGATAGGCCAAGAAAATTAGGGTATAGATCCTTTTTCATAAATCACTTTAGTGGGAAACATGTTCAATACCCCAAATATTGAATAAGTGTCTTCTAATTCTATGCCGAATAGTGATCCAAACATAGTGGATAATATGCAAGTATCATCCAATCTATACCAAAGTGGTGTACACACACAAATAACCAGTCCACAAAAAAAAGTGCCTTTAGTTAACACCATAAGTGGTTCACAACCATAGGGGGTAGGAACTTCTACCTCCTAAATATAAATAGCTACTTCTAATCCTCAACCAACTACTTCTTTAAGCACGTAATCACAATGATTAAATAGTCAAGAAATAACTAGTGCCATGCCTCAACAAAATGTGATGAATATTACTCCACCACAATATGTAATGGTTAATATTCTAGAACCATAGGTATAATATAACATACCCACATAATAGAGAAAAACATTATGCCACCTCAATAGGGGGCACCCAATGTTTTACGTCGCTAAGTACTGATGAACATACCTCTCTAGTCATAAACCAACATACCGATATAATCACAAATGATGTCTGATCAACAATGTACAAACATTAGTCTGTGAAAAATGTTAAACCTTCAATATTTGTCTACTTGCCAATAGGGATTCATGTAACTAAGAGTTTATAATGTTTCACAAATACCAATTAGGCAACAATTGCCTTTTATTCCTAGTGTGCCACAAACTCAGTGTAGGGCCTTGGTTCACAAGTTCCCCTTAACCAACATGGTTTAACTAGTCATCAAAAATTCCCTAATCAAACTAAATAGGCATAGTAATTCAATATTAGCTATAGCCTTCCATCTTAACCACAATTTCCCCAAAACCAGGCCTATATACCCAATTCTAACTAAAATATCACACTGCAACATGTGTAATTCCAACAATCACATCTTAATTCATGTATGCAAAGTCTTGGTCAATTCCCTAGATAAACCAAAATTCCATATAAAACCATGAATCCATTATACCATGGTCAAATTAATCTACTTGTGATCACCTAGCCTCTACTTTAGACCAATGTTCCCTCTAGTTTCCTAACCCAAGAATTATAACAAATGAATGATGTAATTACCACCATCCAAGCTGGGAAATAAACCAAAAAGTTTAAGTTAGATGATGTGTGTTCCTACCCTTTCAACATGGAGTATTTGAAAATACCATTTCCTCTAGGGTATGAACCACCAAAATTTGACAAATACAAGGGAAAAGGAGACCCCAAGGCCCATTTAAATTAATTATTTATTGATTGTCAATCAATGGCATACAATGACACATACCTTCTACTATTATTCCTAAGGAGTCTAGTAGGATAAACATTGGAGTGGTTTTTAAAATTGCCCAAGAATTCAACTTCATATTTTGATGGTATTTTAGACAAGTTTATGTAACACTTCTCCTACAATCTCAAGCATAAGATTTCATTGGTAGATTTGACACAAGCTGAATAGAATGTTGGTGAAAGCTTTGCAAGTTATTTACAGTGATGGAGAGCACTTACCAGTGGTTTCAACCATAATTTACCAACCAAGCAATTAGCCATTATGTTTACTGAGAATTTTCATAGTGAGATATCTTACCATCTAAAACTACAGCATGTGCACTTTTAAGGAAATGATTTATACAAGTTTGTTGATCAAAATAACCCTTATTAACAAAGGGATCATTGAACTTACCTCATCAAATTAGAACCAAATTACAAATTAAGGAAATAGCCAAAACTAAAACCAGAACCAAGTCCAAGCATAAGCATTACAACTAGTACAAGCTAACAATTATGAAAATTCCAAGCCATTCCATCACAACAAGAATGTTGTTGGAAATGGAGCAATTAATTCATGACATGTCCAAATGATGCAAACACCATCTGATCAAACTACACCACATATGAAAATTATTCCCAACCAAATAACCTCTTCAGTAAGCATAAGTACAATAACCTAGATTAGTGTAATAAACATAGCAACCATTAAATTTGTAAACCCCTCATCTAAGGAGAATTTTGCCTGCTTTTCATGTCTTTAGTGACCTTAAAGAACCCATTAAATTTGTGTTTTACAAGATTCCCATCACTAATTTGATCAATTAGCCTATTCTGAAGCACTATCCTAAGGGCATTCCTTACCATATTGGTATTAGTAAAATGAATTCTATGAGTATCATTAGGTTAATAGACATAAACTATGTCATTGTCTGCTAATTATACATTTGATTTAAAATATGTTAGAAAATAGGGAGATAACATTGGATAATGGAGCTTTCACATCCAATTAGAGAATCAATATTTATCAAAACCCCTTTCCACAACATAACAACTAACAATAATAATAATGGCTAGCACAAAAACAACAATAGTATCAATAGCTAAGACATAACCAATAAAACTAATAGTAAAACCAATAACATCAGTTGATTGGATGAAACTTAGGCCATAATGATGCCAATAATCAACAGACCTACAATGTAGTTGCACATGACTACAACAAGGTTGTACGCTATATTGTAGGAGGTCATGTTTCCACCATTTCCATTAAACCAAGACCAAGTATTAATAAAAAAAGACCTTATATTAATAAATCATCATTGGCTCATAACCACATAAAAGTGCACCAATAACCAGGACCTATCCTATCTGATCCCCCACCACCATCATTTGTTACTAATAATGATTTTGTATCTAATCCCAATTATGCAATCATAACTTAGTGGTTGAAGATTACCATACTAGGCCCATAGCCATCTTTAATTTCACCCATCCAACCCACCATTCTGGATAATAAATAACCCTTTATGACTATATAAGAAAAAATGTTTGATATTATTGAACAAATACAAAAGACACCCACCCAAATCTCTATTTTAGATTTGTTACATACATATAAAATCTAGAAGAACATCTTAACAAAGTTCCTTGGCCAATATAAAGTTCCTAATGACATATTTATAGACAAATTTTAAGATTTGGCTAGACACCTATCCTTAATTCAACAATTACCCTTTGACCAAAGTGATATGTCATCCCTTGGCCCTTTGCATAATAATCCATTGTACATTGAAGTTGTCATAACGTGGAAAAAAGTGAAACATGTCCTCATAGACAATAGATTGGTCTAAATATTGTGTCTCTAAAGGTCATTAATATTTTTGGGTATACGACTACCAATTTATAACCATAAATGATCACAATAAAGGCATATGATAATGAGTAATGGGAATCACAGGGCAATATCAACTTGATATTTATTATTGTGCCTTTGACCCATGATACACTATGCCATGTGTTAGACCTTGATTTGTCTTATAATATGCTTTTAGGTATACCTTAAATACATGATATTCATGCAATCCCATCAACATTACACTAATGTATCAATTTCTCCCTTTTAGGTATGGAGGTCACCATTCATGGAGATTTACATCCATACAAACATTGCAAGCATTTAAAGGTTGACTACCAAAGTTATAACTATCATTTTTGCCTGAATCTAGTTCTCAATAAGGTAAGGGGAAATAAATACTTGTTGATTCACTAGAGGATAATTACATTGACCCATATACCCTTGATTCCCTTTCCCACATGCCACCTCTTGAAATACCTAATCATTATATCATCTTGGTTAATGGCCTAGGAGAATATTTGACCCATGATATATTCCATATTTCCAAGCTTCCATAGAACCCTAAGTGAAAGACCAAAATCCAAATCAACTTGCATGGAATGGAAAAGAAAGGGTAAAGGTCAACTGTATAGTCCATCACCTATTATTTTCATACCAACCACTAGCCAAAAATAGGACCCATTTGCAGATGATGAATCTTAGTTGTATAAAGACAACTTGGCCAACTATCACCTAAATTCTAAGTATCCCATTTCAAATAAAATCATATAAAGACATACATATGAAGGAGGAAGCCTTGGGATAAATCAATAGGGTATGCTTGAGCCAATTTATACCACTCAATATAAAGGAACATATGGTCTTAGATTTAAACTATTTGGGGGTGACCCCATGTACCTAATTCATGTTCCAACACCAATGACTAGTGATGATGATGTTGAAAGTGAAGCAAAGTTTAATCATAACACTTTTGATGACCTAGCCAATACCAATTTGTTTGATACCAATGCCATTTGTATCCTTCAACTAGTTTTTTACCATAATTCACTTCTTTTATATTATCTTCAACTTATATACTAGGACCAACAAGAATCCATAGTACTGGTCGATGAGTTTTAGAATGATGAGGCCTTTTACAATTTTCTCAGCCTTAGGGATAATGTTCTATTAGGAGACCACAAACAAGGGTTCTCAATCAAGTTGGATCCTGATGCTTATTTTGGAGAGTGAGTGAACAACCTTATCCAAAACTAAAAAAATAAAACATTGAGGTCCCAAAGTGAAATCCTCTTTGAGGCACTTTTGGATCAGGGAAATAGTAAAGAGAAAGGCCAATTTAGTGGTAAAAACTTATTTCAAGCACCATTAGATGAGGGTGTTCAAACTTCCTCAAACATAGCTCAGGAGACCACTAATGATGAACTTACCTATGGGTCCAAGTTCAGTCTTGAAGAACAACATGATTTTTATTGAATCATCCAAGATTTTTCAATAATGTTTATCACATGTCCATCCCTACCATTAGGGGATTTTGATCCATCATACCTAGGAGAATTTTAAGATCCAGTCCTAATAGAGGACTCCACCATTACAAACTAGTTCAAATCTTTACCAACCATTTTAGAAGATAGTTCAACACTTCTTTTGGAGGATAGTACAAAAGTTAACATTAGGACTCTAGACAACCCAAACTAGATCAAATTAGGTGCATCCCTTGTTGAGGAGGAATGTGAAGTATTTATAACCCTTTTGAGGGAATTTGTTGATATATTTTCATGGGCCTACTATGATATGCCAAGTTTGGACCCTACCTTGGTTATGCACCTCCTTATGATAATCCTGATGCTAAACCTATAAAATAAAAACTATATAGGATGCATCCTCACATTGTTGTATTAGTGAAGAAAGAGTTGGAAAAACTCTTGGAAGTAGGATGTATTTGATTGATTAACTAATCAGAGTGGATCTTAAATGTTATACCAATCATCAATAAGATAGAAGAACTCAAAATATGCACTTAATTTAGAGACATAAACAAGGCATGTCCCAAGGATGAATTTATTTTGCCCAACATTGACATGATTATTGAGTCCATAATAGGTTATGAAATGCTTTCACTGATGGACAAATTTTTATGGTACAAAAAAATTTGGATTGCACTAGAGGACCAAAATAAAACAACATTCACCACTCCATGGAGAACATTATATTATCAAGTTATGACATTTGGTCTCAAAAACACTAGGCCACATACTAAAGATCCATGACCATCATATTTCATGATATGATGCATGACTTTATTGAAGACTATGTCAATGACATATTGGGAAAATAAAAAACTAGGGTTGATCATCTAGTAATACTATGAAGGATATTTGAGTGAATACATGAATATAAGGTCAAGATTAATCCTAACAAGTGTGTTTTTGGAGTTTCTTTAGGTAAATTAATTATCTTCATTATGTCTCACTGATGTATTGAAGTTGACCTAGCCAAAGTACAAGCCATAACAAATATGCCACCATAGACTAATTTGAATCATCTTTACAATTTTTAGGGAAAGATCCAATCCATCAGATGCTTAATCTCTCAATTGGCCAAAAAGTTTCATCCCTTTCCACATATATTAAATAAATGGGTGGAATTTCATTGGGATGACAAAGGCTAGAAAGTTTTCCAACAACTGAAGGACTATCCAACAAATCCACCTATTTTGTTACAACCAATGCTAGGAAAACCATTCCTACTATACTTATCAGTAACTAATAAATACCTGGGGGTAATTTTATCCTATCATGATGATAATGGAAAGGAACATGTCATTTACAATCTAAACCATACACTAGTCACGTATGAGCACAATTATATGCCTATTAAAGAAGTTTGTTTAGCTATGGTTTTCACAGCTCAAAAACTCCAACATTACATGTTAAACAAAAAGAGCATGATTATTTAAAAAGTAGATCCACTCAAGTATCTACTATCCAAAATAAATTTATAAGGCTGCATGGCCAAATGGATCATGCTTCTTAGTGAGTTTGAGATAAACTATGCCAACTAAAAATACATCAAGGGGTAAGTTCTTGTAGATTAGCTTACTGAAGCATCCCTTGTAGATAAAAATCCACTAACATTCCAATTCCTAGATTAATCCATTATGACCATCATTAAAACACATATTAAGGAGCAACAATGGAAGCTATATTTTGATGGATCATTCACATCACATGGATTGGGGGCAGGAATTTTGTTTATTATACCATAGGGGGATTTAATCCCTAAATCATTTAGGATCAACTTTCCTTGTACCAAAAACATGATTGAATATGAATCACTTATAATAGGACTTAGATAGGCATTACAATGGAAAATACATCATATCAATTTTATGGTGATTCTTAGTTAATCATCAATCAGGTTATAAACCATTTTTAGACCAAGGATGATAAACTGGTACCATACAAGGCCATGGTTGGCACTCTACAATAATAGATTTTTGGTGTTTAATTTTAACATATACCAAGGGTTAGTAATAGAACAAATAATTCCATGTACATCATTGGATCTTTGATTCATCATCCAAACACTATAAAATAATATCAATTCTTCATTGAAAAGTTTCTAGTGCCAGCTCATGAATCTTCAACTATCACAATAATCTATGATATTGTTGGTCCCAACTCTATATGGTATTTAAAACTTTACACATATATTTATGACCAAATAATGCCACCAAACCTATCTTATAAATAATCCAAAGCCTTTGTCCATCATGATGCACATTATACCTTACTTAGATCAACCCAATACCATCACAATTTTGATGGAACTCTACCTCATCATTTAACTTGGGTAGAATCTACATTAGAATTATGGTAAGTTCATGGAGTATGTAGATCCCACAATATTAGGGCCATCCTAACCAAAAATATCTTACATATTATGTATTATTATCCATAATGGATGCAAATGTAATTACATATATTAAAAAGTGTGACAAATGTCAAAGGCATGCCAATCTGATTCATGCCCTAACCAAGACTTTGAAACCAATGATTACACCATGGAAATTTGATACATGGGGCCTCAATATCATTATTAATTAAACCCCACCTCATCTAATGGCCAAAAATATATCCTTACAATCACAAAATACTTCATTAAGTGGGTTGAAGCTACACCCCTCACTTACATGACTAGAAAGAAAATTTCCAAATTCATCTTCAACCATCTCATTTTCCACTATGGTATCCCCTATAAAATTATATCTGATAATGGTGGATCATTCAAAAATAAGGATGTAAAATTGTTATGTGTTTTGTACAAAATTACTCAACATATTTCTACAGCATATTACCCTTAAGGTAATGGCCAAGCCAAAGTATCTAACAAAACCATTGTCAACATCCTCAAAAATATTTTAATGACGGTGGCTATGAATGAAACCTTAAAATATGTTATGCCCTTTAGGCATTCCATACCAAATTTACTTGAGGTCATTCTTCTCATTAAGTTTGAGTTACCTTCTTTACACATCTCTTTGAAGCATATCCTAGATGATGAAGACTATAGAGTAGTTCACCTGCAAGAGATATAGTTACTTGCTAATAAATGCATGGCCGAAGTTAATAGCCTAAAAACATACTAGAATCAAATCTATGAACACTAAAATTGGTGCATCAAACATAGATAATTTGAGTTTGGTGATATTGTCCTTAAATAAAACTATCAAAATACCATGGTTAAGAAGAAACACAAAGGTAAGTTCAAACCTAACTAGATAGGCCCTTTCATCATTATTGAAAATTATGGAACTGGAGCATACAAGCTCACTGCACTAGATGGGGATGAACATGATGAGTTGATGAACATCATACACCTTAAGCCTTACTTCCCTCAAACAACCTAGTGTATTATCTATGAGGCATGTTTGAGTTGTAACATAATATCAACATTATTACTTATACCATACAATGATACCATCACATTGTACTATTATACCATACCTTTCATATTAACTGATTTATTTTATCCCTCCCTCCCCACCCTTTGACCTTCATCCCATTTCATTGGTTCCATGGCTACTTTTAGCATGAAGATTCTAATCACGTTTCAATAGTTGTTTCAGCATTCTAGATAGAGGCTATATTTTGGAGTAGTATGATAGTGGTTTAGCAGTCGCATCCTTCATTTCTTCTCCTATTATGTGCCAAGTGTTCCTGATTATAATTACCTTTGGAAAAAATTAGTATTTCACCATCATGTTACTAATTATAACTACCTATGGGAAAAGTAATATCATTGACCAATGCCATTGTTTCCTAATTATAACTACCTTTGGGTCAATTAGGGGAAACAATTGTTTATCATGCCTTAAAGTACCATCTTGACATGTCTATGATGTACTATGCCATTTACTTACTTTGACAATTTTGTTTGAATTGGCTACTACACTAGTTAGATTCCTCCACTATAAGGTGGAACTACAAGGACTTGAGGTCCCATATTAGGACTATGTAAGTAGTAATTGATTCATGTTGAGGTCAACTTAGTCACCCCTTTGCCATGATCTCACCATTTTGTGAGTAATTCTATGTTTGAATTCTCTTACCATTTTACAAGCAACCTTTGCTATGCTCTCACCATTTTTTGAGTAACCTAAGCCATGCTCTTACCATTTTTCAAGCAATTTAAGTTTGAACGCTCTCATCATTTTGTGATATTGGACCATTTAGTGTCTCATCATTCTCGATTGAGTTGAGATGATCCAAAAAATTCCAAAAACATATGTAAATAGATTTAGAAAATCTAAAACATTGACCATTTCTTTGCCTTAATGATTCTAGGAACCCTCACTAAGTCATAAGCCACCACTTTTAATTTAGTTTCCCCATTCTTTTTGGCCTAGTATCCAATGCACTTTTCATTTTTCAAGATCATTACTATATTATTCTATAACATCCATCTTGTTTTTTTCTCATCATTTTCTTCCATCCCATTTCTTAGGAGAACTACATTTGGCCTTAAGTTTTTATTGGATCTTACATCCATGAATTATGTAGGCAACATCCATTTGCCTAGTGCATCTAGAGATAGCTCATCCACCCCCTTCCTTTTCTTCTATTCCCCTATTTTTTTTTGTCATTATCTCCTTTGGTCTAGGGGTAATGATCATCATCTTATTTATATCATATTATTTATACTAACATTGTGCTTAACTATTGTTTGTTTTTCTTTCATTTTGTTCATTTTGTTTTATTTTATTATTTCTTTTCTTGGTGTTTTATTTGTTTGTTTATTTCTTTAAATTATTATTGTGTCTTGATTTAGTATATGTGTGTTCATTGGGTTATTCTTTGTGCATTATTCTTAAATCCATCCATATTCATCCATCAACATTGTCATCATGGTTTTTTATCATTATTGCATTATTTTTACTCGAGTATTGAATTATGCATTAGTCTATATGCATATTTTGACCAAGTTATCATGGTTTTATATCATGGTGCCTACTATTCCATGCTATAACAAAAATTAGCTTCAGGAGTCTACATGACAATGAATCACTAATATATCTCCTTGGCACCAAATAATTCTTGATCTAATTTAAATCATAACCTACACAGAGTAATTAAACAATGAAAGATCTTTTCTTCTTACTAATTTAGATGAGCATCTCCTTACTAGTAGGTTGGCTAAATTCATCTTTCTCCTTTGCACCAATTTTCCATCATATTCAAAATCATGTTTGCCAATATCAAGGTAGAATGCTTATAATCACCTCTGGGCAAATCATTGTATATCATCCCACTTGCATTACCATTTATTTTAACCACCTTCGGGAAAATCATTGGGTTTCCAACCATTTAAAGGTTGATGATTATAACCACTTTTGGTTAAATCATTTTATTTCTTCTACCTAATTGGGGATAGTTTTCATTTTGATAATGCTTATAACCACCTTTGGGCAAACCATTATCTCTATCCACCCAACTAGGGCATGTTTTATCTAACCAATGGTTCTAACCACTTGTGGAAAAATCATTTTTTTCCCTTTCATGATTATAAAAACCTCTAGGAAAATCATTCTCTTGTTACCCTAAGCCTTTTTCAATGATTATAACCACCTTTGGGAAAATCATTTCTTTTTTTTCCACACCTATGCTGATGGTTATAACTATCTGTGGGTAAATCATATTATTTGTCTACTCAACTAGGGTAGCTCCATATGCCACTGATTATAAATTCCTTTGGGTTAATCAGTCTTTTCCACCTCATTTCATCTTTTTGGTCTACTAATTTCCTTCTTTCATAGGACCAATTATTAATCCCTTTTCTAATCACTCCCTTGAGGGGGCACTTATAGTTCATCCATTGCTATTAAAGTCATAAGTATACAAGACCTTTTCATTATTTGAGATGATGTTATTATGATTATAGCTTGTAATGCCTTCCCAAATAGGGAAAATTGTAGACACCTAAAAATGGCCAACAATAGCCTTAGACCAGATTTTAGACTAATTCTTATCAACCATTTCAAATTAAGCCTAGAAATCACTAAATGTCACAAATTTGCTTGTGCATTATTCATCAAAGCTCAAAATCATGTTGAGATATACCTAATTAGGGTATCTTATCATATCAATCATAATCTCTCACGGATTCATCCCTAACCATCTTATGGCATAACAACAGTCAATTTGGCCTATGAACCTATTAAGTGGGACACATGAACTTAAATCAAATGTTGAAAGAGTTAAAAGCCTAATCACATTTTGATTAACAAGCTAAAACAAATTAAATGCCTAATTAAATTATCCATGTGTAATTAATTAATTAATAAAAAAGGAAATTCAAAAATATAAAATATCCTAGATTTTCATGATTACCTTTTGTGAGTTGTCAAGCCTTTACATATATATCAAAATATCTCTTTTTGGATACCCATGCCTATTCATTAAAAATCATAACTATTTGATACCTTTTAACTCCACTAGGGCTATGTTGACTCACTTAGGTTAGGTTTGAATCCATTCCATGTTTAAACTAAACTTTAACTCACCTTGAGTTGGGGTTAGCTCTTAAGCTTATAAATACAAGCCATTACCTATTGAAAAGAGAGATTGGAAATTGTAGAGTTATAATGAAGGTTTTGTTTCAATATTCATATCAATAATGTTATAATTCCAAAATATTTAGCTAAGACACACCAAGCCTACACAAACCACAATGGTGCCAAGGAGAGAAGGAGATACATAAACTCCATTGCCAAAGACTCTTTGAGCACAAACAGAGCAAGCCACACAAAAAATAATTTGGAGATTTAAAAGAAGGTCATATATTATTTGTCTTTTTCATTTTATTTGTGCTTTTCATTTGGTTTTGTTCATTAAGCTCTGCCTATGATCTAGGCTAAAGATATTAGAATGTTAGTGTGTTCATTTAATTATTTTATGGACTAACACAAGACTAGCCTCCTCTCTTTTTAAAATTCCTTAATCATAGGGGGCACATCAAGTGTTTACTATACATAACAAGCACACCTACTACAATATTCATATCACATAGTTACAGAGGAGACACATCCATTACATAACATCATTGACATGTATCACACTATAGTGCCACCTAGACCACTTACCACATTTTTAGAGTAGGAGATTGTGGTGATGAGATATATTTACATGCACTCTTCATATGAGCATACATTGACCACCATCTTATTTAGAGTGTTATGGTTGACAATAGGTTAAACATAAGTATGTACACTATGAAACTCTTATAACACTTGGGTTATATAGAGTGGGATATATTCCCCACAAATATAGTCATTAGTGATTTTAGTGGCCAAATTTAGATATCCATCAAGGAGATGGACCAATGCACATAGCCACTCAGTTTTTAATAATACATAATGCAGGTTTATTTGATATATTATTGGGTAAGCCATGGTTACAACAAATTTGAGCCATACCATCTATAATACACCAATGCCTAAGGTACATACTTGTAAATTAGGTGGTTAAGGTTAAGGTTAAGGGTGTCCCATATGAGTGTCCTTTACCTATCCCATAGGAAGTTCCAACATAATTTCCAATCACACTTTCAACATAAACACCAGTTATCATTCCAACATTATTACCAGATATTGCATGACTATACATTATAATAAAGATTATAGATCCTATACATATATCATAGTGTTCAATAAATCCATCAGTGTAGGACAATTATACTCCTATATCAACATGTAAACATACTCTCCCATGGAGACCATTACTAGAGAGACCCTTGCATCAGAGGTATGCCATAGATTCTAGGGGACCTTCCTCTAATTAGTTTATGCTGAGATCAATTTTATTGAGTTCTAGGGGTTCTTAGCATAGAGAACCTACATTAACTATACATTCTTCTACTAGATGGGTTCCTAATGTAGACATCTAATTATTAACACCATTGTGTTTTGAAATTATCAGTCTTACTCAAATTACACTCAAATGCACAATTTTGGCCAAAATCACTTAAATATGCTAGATGGTTCAAGCTTGTCATATATAAGTGCAGATTTAGGCTAATGTATCCCTAAATGGGGTAATGCATTTTATGTGATTCCTAAATTTTCTTGAATCATTTTGAGTCAAAGTGATGATTTCACATTTTGGTGCTCTAGATCACTCTTTTATTCTAATTCATTAGTACACATCACGTACCTTCGTTATTTTGTGTTGGAAACATATTAAATGGGATCATGGTCTATACACATCTAACATCACTTTAAAATTCATCTTAAGTCAAATTATGACCTAATAATATGACTTTTTGATCTTTTTGATTAATTGTGCACCATTTTCCAAAGAATTGCACTAAAATTAATTAGTCTTAAGAAAATTAACTCAAAATAAGAGCTTAAGTAAGAATTACATGGAACAAAATTGAATATTTATTTATTATAAAATGATTCTAAATATCTATATCACCTAATAACATGAGCAATGGGGTGGCATCCATAAGCCATAAATGCAACAAATATCATGTTTATGAGTACCCATGCCTCATTAATGCCTCTTCTTCCCAAATCATTATGGGGATATTTATGGATTTTTTAATGCAATATTAGATTAATTCATGGCCACACATCTCAATGTTGATATGGATGGTCATGGTTGATCCTAAACCATTTTAAAAATGTATAAATAAAAGGGCATAACACATCATTTTAAAGCTAAAATTGTGTAAACTTATAATGCAAGATTATCTCCACAAGCTTTCTTTATGTTGATTATTGTGTTTTATTTGCAATAAGTTAGCTTTACTTGATAGGCATAGAATTTGTTTCTTTTCTTGAGCCTATATTATGCATGGCTATTTTGAGATGATGGAGAAACTTGGCATCTATTGTTGACAAAGACAAGAAACACCAAATCAAGGGAGAAAACACACTTAGAGCCACTTTTGGATGGTGGAATCACTTGGGAAGGTAATATGCATGTGTTATTTATTTGAATTACTTATTATTGTCATTATCAAACAATATAGAATATGTTGTCTTATATTTTTAGTTTTTATAAATTCTTTTGTGTTTTTCATCACTGATATTTGGATTAATCCTCTTTGTAATCCAATACTACATTTTGACATGCCCAGTGGGACCATATTGTCCATTCAAATAAGGAAGACATTATGGAAATTTTACATTTTTATTATAGTCATTAAAAATTCCTTTAAAAACAAAATTTATACTCATTTTCCCATTTTCTAACTTTTTTGTGCACACATAGGTCACATAGTGACCGATGGTGGTTCTTAGTGATTGACGTTGGTTAGGGATAACCATGGTCGATTGGGTTGCAGGGGAAAATACAACTAAAAATTACAATTTTAGAGATTTATTTAAGTTTATTTCTAATAATTTGAGTTTTATAAGTCTCTGGTCTAAACATAATATTGATTCAAAAGCTTATATTTTTGAGATTTTATCCTAACTAGCTTTTTTGCCAAAAACTTTTCATCCCTTTAGGTTCATAGGTGACCGTTATTGGTCATTTTTGATCAGCAACTATTAGTATAAGATCAGTGATGGGCTTGCAAGAATTGGAGCCAATAAAAAATGATTGATGTCAGTCTTTGTGTTTTCAAAAAACACAAACCTAAGAGTAACAAATCCAAGGTTTCTTATTTCAAAAGAAAAAGTGATTCAAAGCTAAGCAAGATTATCTAAATTTTTATGTAGGGCCTGCATGGAAAAGTGATAATTTAAGCACATTTAAGTCTTTTAAACTTATATTTGGTGTTTAAAAATAATTAGGAGCCTTCTCTATGGTGTTTAAAAGGAATTAGATAGTTTATTTGATTGTTTAAGTAGATGTTTTTCAAAGCTTTTACAAACGAAATCCAAGGGGATAATAACACCACCAAACACTTCATTTTTAGTGCTTAAAACCAAACTCACTTTAAAGTATCAACATTTTTAAAAAAGTGTGTTTATTTTATACAAATCATCTCTTGATTGATTAGATTATTTGAGCAACAAGGATTGCACATGTATGCTTACCATCCCTTATAGGGAACTCGAGTGATCAAAAATGCCTTTTCATTATAATTGTGCCTTTGTCCAAGGCATAAAAAGGAAGTTAAATAAGATTTCCCCAAAAATTTTAAGGTTTGGGTGATCTAAAAACAACCTTAAAACCTTTTTACTTAGATTTTATTTCATGCAATTTGTCTTATGAGGGGGATGCCATTACCTCCCATGAGTTCTAAGGGAAGCTTTGACCTGGGGCTTCATCTCCCAACATTGTCCTTAACGCCTCTCCATAGGGGGTAATATAAATTGGGATCACCTAACTAGGATGGTGGTTTGAGTGGTTAAAACATCTTCATTAGTGGCAAGATAGCCTAGATTGCATGATCATTTAGGACATTGCACTACACTGAGCAATTGATGGATGCAGTGGTTGTGAAAAGGACTAGACCTTTTCATAACAAGATATTTGATGTGGATCCAATTGACATATTTCATCCCTTATGTTATCCACACCTGGGACCATGTAGATAGTCATAACTTGTAAATTTTAGAAATCACCACTTACCACAAAGTATTATTGATGCAGGGTGTGCCCAAAGGTCCATGTCACTGTATTATCACTTGGAAGAAGGGGGTGTAAAATACCCTACTATATAATGCACTTTTATTTTGGATGAACACTTAATTTCTTTCTAAGTGTATGCATATAGATGGACTTAAACAATAGAAATTAAACCTTATCAGTGTGTCTTTAACCCCTCTTATAATTCATACAATTTTAACTTTACCCAAGGTTGAGAAAATTCATGAACATAATTCTTCTACTTATGTGTGGTACTATGCCACCCTACCTATTATAGTCTCTTTGGTACTTAGATACTTGTTTAGAAAATATCAAACCACATATCTTATTTAAATGTTTGTAAAACATTTCCAAATCTAGTCAAACATAGAGATCAAACTTTTTTAACATGACTCAAAGATACACTCATAGTGGGGTTTCTTATAACCCTAGCTAGGAAGAAGAACATTATTATGATGGTCAAGATAATTTAGTGGTCTTTGATGACATTCAAACAATAGTAGGATTTGAGGAAAATTATGTAGATTATCAACCCTAAGAGGACAAAGATGAGGCCCTTCTAAGGTTGATATAATCTAGTGAAAGACTACGCTCAAATTTCCTCATAGAATAATTACATACCTTAGTTAGATAAGGAGAGCAACAACTAGAGAAAGCTTTCATAAACATTACACAAACAAACATACCTTCTTCTAGTACAGGCAAGGAAATATTTATAGAGTCAAAACCAAATGATCAAGATCTTGTCAACAAGATTAAGAAAATAAGTCAGTGATACACAGACCAACTTATCATAGACTTAAAGGCTCTTTAGTAGCTACATCAGTCCATAATGATATTTCAATGGAATAAGAAAATGTGGTTGAAATAACACAAAATCTAGTTGAGAACATAACAATGATAGATCAAGATGTCTCAATAAAACAACCTAAACCTCAAGAGGTTACACAACATGCTCTACTAGACACAGAGCACACATTTTTTAATCACCAAAAAACTCTTATTCCTTTACAAAGCTAAAGGCCAAAACATTTGGTATGCATTGAATAAATCATACAATTTTTTGGGCTAGTTCATCTCAACCAACACATATAATGGTGAATAGACAAAGAATTCCACAAAATAAATAGAGCACTTATAGTTCAAGGCAATAGATTCCTAAGAATTGAGAGCTTACCTACTTAACTCATGAGTGAACCAAAACCAAGGGCACATACCACCCCAAAAACAATAATAAGGGCACATTCCACTACCACAAGAATAATAGGGGCAATTTCCACCCAAATAGAATTATGTTCTACCCAAAAATGCACCAAAAATACAAGAGTGGAACTCCATAAAGGAAATCATGTCACATTTGGAGATTAGAAACATGATCAAAAATTAAAAATTCAATGAGATATGTCGATATCCATTTGATTTAAGAATCTCTAGGTCCTCTTTCCACCTCATTTTGAGGCACCTAAATTTGAAAAATACAAAGGAAAGGATGACCCACACGAACATATCCAAGCATTTTTTGTATTATGCTAAGAATTAGCTTACAATAGCATGTTCTTTGATTATTTTTGCCAAGTTTAGCAAGACAAGATTTAGATTGGCTATTCATGTTACCCAAGGGATCAGTTGTGGATTGGAATGGCTTATATGAAAAGTTCATCAACCACTTCTCATACAACATCAAACATGAATTGACCATTGTTGACTTTTGAAAAGCCAAACAACATGATGAAGAAAGATTTTTAGCATACCTACAAAGGTGGAGAGCACTAGCTAGCCATTTTCAACATAATTTACTAGACAAATAAGTGGTGGACATATTTTCACAAAACCTATACCCTGAGGTGCCACACAATCTATGATTTGCTTGTGCAAACACTTTAAAATAAATCATAGACAAGGGTATACATATTGAGAAGGATCTTATTACAAAAGGCCTTATAAATATTTTCAAATAGGGTCAAACATCAAATCAAACTCCATCTTATAGTCAAATAGTTTCACAAGAGAATCCCAAGGGATTTAACAATAACATGGACATGATTACAAATGGTGTGATTGAAAAAAGACATGTACAAATGGTGAAGGCCCCTTTAGCTCCAAATGTACAAATAGATCCACCTAATCCACCACCCAATTTGTAAAGACAACCTCTAAGGAGGACATTTCATAATCAATATAGAGTCTTTAACAAATTGGGAGAACTAGTTGAGATACTATTCCAAAAGCTTATAGTAGCTAACCTGATTGTATGTCTAGTACCAAGGCCATTTTCATAAGATTAACGAAAACCATATTGGTACAAAGAGAATGAATGGTGAAATTTCCATTGTGTTTTTGGACATGGTGTATATCAGTGCATCCAATTATGACAACTTATTGAATATCTAATTGAGAGTGGCAAAGTTGAGATCAAATTATCCCCAAAAGACACTAAATAGGATATGATAATCTACTAAGATATATTTCCTCAAATAATTGACCACCACCAAGGAATAATCAATAAAACCAAAGATAGAATCAAAGGCAAAATCATAACTAGAATTACGGTCAAAATCCTAATCAACATGATCGTAATCAAGATCATTATACTCATACTAACAACTTGGGTTATAAAAACATGCCTTATGACTATAAAGACACCATGGGACACATTTATGCAACCCACATTGCCATTATGACTATAAAATCCTATGAACTATCTCATGCTCCTTGTAGTACATGACCCATTATTATAGGGCCAACACCCTCCCTCTAGTAATACCACATTGAGTTTGAACAATTCTATTATGACTCTATTTTCATGGGTTACTATATATAGACAACACCATTCTTATAATTATAATGGTTCCTCATTGACTTGAAATTATAGAAATTCAACTAGACACTCATGAATCACCCTCCAAGGCCCTTCACCTTTATCTTCTAATTATATTATCTCTTTGCCACCTCTAGGTTGTGCAGTTATAAATAGATGTACACAAGTTACTCTCCAAGGCCCTTTTCCCTCTTCTTCCATATAACCTAATGTGAACATTGTGCCATCAGTTCTAAATCCCAATACTTTTATAGTCAAGGCCAAGCCATCTCATCCCAATGTTGATAAACCTTATATTCTATTAGACTAACTAATAAAAAACCCTACACAATTTCTCATTTTGAATATTTTACATACATATAAAGTCCATAGAACTATTAATAACAACTTGTTACAAGAATCAACTATTCCCAAATATATAGATCTTGAACAGTTCCAAACACTAGTTGGACACTTATATTCATTTTGTCAACTTACGTTTGATCAAAAGGACATTTCCACCCTAGGTCTGAGCCATAAGAACCCATTTTATATTAAGGTTATTATTGAAAACCATAAGATCAAGTGGGTTCTTATAGATAATGGTTTAGGGTTGACTATAGTATCACTCAAACTAGTATAGAGATTGGGCTACACTACAAAGGACATCCAATCAGACATGATCATAATAAAGGCTTATGATAATGCTGAATGAGAGTCTTTTGGTACTATTTGGTTACCAATCATTATTGGGTCTATTTCCCACCACACATTGCTCCATATTATGGACATTGAGTTGCATTATAACATATTTCTTGGTTGTCCTTGTATCCATGAAGTATAGGCCATTCCATCCACCTTGTATTAGTGCCTTAAGTTTTTCGATGATGGGATCAAGGTTACAATTCCCACCGATTAACAACCTTATTCGTTCTACAAACATCTTGAGGCTAAGTATCACAGTTATAACTATTATTAAGGTTATGAATAGTTTGCAAATAAGAACAAGGAGATAGTTTCATGTTTGCCTCCATCTAATTATATCAACCCTAGTGACCTTGTATTCATTTTAGATGATCCATTTCCTACAAAGCTTACAAAATAGGTTGTTATGAAATATGTGGGCATTTACACATACTATCTAAAGGACACCTTCCATGTTACAACATTGCCAAAGTCTCCAAAAACATTTGGTAAGCCCAAACCATCCAAGAGCTCAAATAGACCCACCTTGATCATGAAACTGAAGAAAGAATAATGGAAACCACCTATGGTATTTGTACTTGCTAGTTTAATGAAGAAGGATCAAGAGGCTTTCACAAAAGGAGACAAGTTATATTTTGAAGGAATTATTGTTTGATTTAAGAATACAAAATATCCTATTCCAAACTAGATCCTAGATCATCTTGATTATATAGGAAGCAGCCTTTGCCCATGAGCCCAAGGAATCCTAGAACCATTATTAGCTGGCGTACCTAATCTAATTATGGTCTCAAATTTATACTACCTGGGGGTGACCTCATGACTTTCTACAGTGATTCTTCTAAATCAAATAGCAATGAGACTCTTAAAAGTAACATAACATCCCATTATAGCCTTTTTGATGAGTTCATTGACTGGGATTTATTTGACCAAAATTCTATGATGACCATCACACCTATTTATCCCATTAGAGCTTCCCATCCTAAAGCAAGAACCTGTTCCACTATTGGAGCTTCCCTTACTAAAGCATAATGTCATTGTTCCCTATGCCTTTTCCATCTTGAAATCATTGATTGGGACTAGAAAAATTAAATCATATGCCTTGATGAGTTTCAAAATGAAGAATAAATTATAGAATACATGGGCCTAAGAAATGGATTACCCATTGGTGATCAAAAACAAGGCTTTGATTTTTCATTAGATCCTTCTACCTACTTTAGAGAGCAGGAAAAATTTATTGGTCACAATAAAGATAAAACAATGAAATATTTAGGTGAAAACCTTTATGAGGCTCTTGTTGATCAGGGAAAAAGTAAAGATAAAGACAAGGCCTTGAGTGTAAACATGTTTTAGGTGCTCTTAAGTGGGAAAGTTTGCTCATCCCCTTAGGACACAGAAGGTCCATCAAGTCCCAACTCCATAGTGATTAAAATAATATATTCATAACAATAATAAATTTTAACCATCTCACTCTTGAGTTTCCAGAGGTTTTTTCTATGTGGACATTACCTGAGATGGTGGATTCTGATTTGTGACATTATCTAGAGCTCTAGGAGGAAAATCAAGAAACTATAGCAAAAGAAGATGATCACAATCACACCTTGCCTACTATTCTTGAAGATGGATCCACACTAATTATAGATAACACATTTGAAGTGAACTTGGGAATGCATGATGATCCTAAAATTATTTATCTTAGAGCTTCCCTTACTGAAGCAAAACATGAGCACATTATATCCATTTTAATGGATTTTAAAGATATTTTTGCATGGGCATACTTAGATATGCCAGGATTAGACCCACACTTGGTAGTGCATTGCTTTTTTGTTCATCTAGATGCCAAACTAGTTAAATAAAAATTGAGAAAAATGCATCCACACATTACCCTCTTGGTAAAATCCAAATTAGATAATTTTTTGGGAGTAGGCTTCATCAAACCACTAGTCTATTCTGAATGGATATCTAACATAGTTCCATTTATTAATAAGCCATAGGGCATACATGTTTATATAGATTTAAGAGACATCAATAAAACATTCCCTAAAGATGATTTTCCTCTACCCAACATCAACATGATCATCGATTCTAATGCTGGGTATGAGATGGTATCCTTCATAGATGGATTTTATAGATATAATTAGATCAAGATAACATAAGAAGATCAACACAATACTGCATTCACCAATTTATGGGGAACATTATGTTACCAAGTCATGCCATTTGGATTAAATAATACTAGAACCACATATCACTGTGCCATGATTGTCATCTTACATGACATGATGTGTGATATTGTTGAGGACTATGTTGATGACATACTAGCAAAATCAAGAACACCTATTAGACATCCTTAAGTTTTATGAAAAGTATTTGAGAGGTTTTGTGAATATAAAGTCTACCTGGATGCTAAGAAGTGTCTTTGGATTCACTTTAAGGAAATTAATAGGTTTAATTATATCAAAAAGAGGGATAAAATTCAACCTTGCTAAGGCTAAGGCCATTGTTGAAATGCCTCTACCTTCAAATCTTAAACAACTTTGAAGCCTGCAAGGAAAGATATAGTCAATCCATAGGTTCATTTTTCAATTGGCAAATAAGTGCCACCCATTTACCTATCTCTTAAAGAAGGGGGTCACATTCCAATGGGATAAAGACTATCAAATAGCATTTATGAATTTCAAAACATATTTGGATAACCTGCCAGTTTTGAGGCTGTCAATACTTGGACAACCACTATTTCTCTACATATCAACAATTGAGGATGCATTGGGGGCACTATTGGCCCAATATGATTACCAAGGTAAAGAACATGTAGTACATTATTTAAGCTACACACTAGTGTCTTATGAAAATAATTATACACCTATTGAGAAGGTGTGTTTAGATATCGTGTTTGCTTCCCAAAAGCTGACAATATATGTTGAATAACAGAACAATTATCATCACCAAGGTAGATCCTCTCAAGATTTTATTATCCAAGGTAGATCTCATGGGACGTATGGATAAATGGGTCATGATCTTAAGTGAATTTGATGTTGAGTATCAAAATTAGACAACTATCAAGGTGTAGGTTATTGATGATCAACATGTATAGGCCCCTATTATAGACACTTAACCACTTAGATTTGACTTTCTAGATGATTCTATCATGGTAGTGGAAGAAGTGCAGTGTGAAATTGAATAATAAAAGCTTTATTTTGATGGTTCCTTCATTTATCCTATATTTGGAGCCAACATATTTTTAATTACACCACAAGGAGATTTGATTTCCAAATCATTCCAAATTAATTTTCATTTTAAATTCAATATGGTCAAGTATGAGGCACTCATTACAGGACTACATCTTACTATTTAGTGGGACATTCAAAAATTAATTATTTATGGTGATTCATAATTGATCATCAATCAGACCACTGATAAGTATCAAACTAGAGATGACAAGCTTATTTCTTACAAACAAATCATAGATAATCTCAAGGTTCATTTTAAATATCTATAGTTTGAACAAGTACCAAGGGCCAACAATAGATCTACCAATGCAATGGAAATGATTGGGTTAATTATATAGATTGATGGTGGAGCCAAAGAGCATCAATTTTTGATTGAGAATCTTCTACAACCTACACATATTATGCCAGATTCAGAAAGGGTATGTGTCATTACTAGTCCTAATCCCCCACCTAAACTACCTTGGTATTAAGCCTATTATAATTACTTTCATGATCACATTTTTCCACCTAACCTATCCAATAACCATAAAAAACTATTCCATCACCATCTATCCCATTATACCCTCTTGGGAAACATTATTTATCATAAAGGCTATGATGGAATGCTACTTCATTTTTTATCTTCGAGAGAATCCAAACTAGTACTGAAGGAGGTTCATGAAGGAATGTGTGAGGTCCACACCAAAAGTGTAGTCTTAGCCAAAAATATCCTTATAATAGGCTATTATTGGCCAAATATGGAGACATATTCTTGTAATTATGTGAGAAAGTATGTTCCTTATCAGCAACATGGAAATTTGATACATGCACATTCCTTACCACTACAGCCGATCACAACACCATCACCATTCTCTACTTGGGGCCTTGATCTCATAGAGAAAATAAACCCAACATCTTCATATTGCCAAAAACACATTTTAAGTACTACCAAGTACTTTACTATGTGGATTGAGGCCATTCCTCTCACTTACATCACTAGGAAGTAGATTACCAAATTCATTCATTACCATATTATCTGTCGATATGGCATCCTAGCACATATTGTATATGATAATGAAAGCTCATTTGTGAATAGAGATGTAAAAGACCTTTATGTAAAATTCAAAATCATGCACAAGAAATCCATGCCATATAACTTGCAAGGCAAAAAATAAGCCGAGGCATCAAACAAGACCATTGTAGCCATTTTAAAGAAGATTATCAATGACACTAGACGTAATTGGAACTTAAAAATATTTCCTTCAATTTGGGCTTATCAAACCAGTCATCAAACCCCCATAGGATCCACTCCATACTCCCTTGTTTATGACATAAAATTTATTATACCGATTGAGATCAAACTTCCTTCATTATGAGTTTATTTGGATAATATTGAAGATGATGAAGAGTATAGAGTCTTAAGGTTACAAGAGTTGGAGATTATTAATGGTAAGTATTGGATGCCCTATAAAACTTGCCAACCTATTAGAACATATTGTGGAAAAGTTACAAAAAGCACATTCTCCCTTAAGAGTTTGAGATTATTAATTTGGTCTTGAAAGAGAACTAGAAGAACACAAACACCAAAACCAAGAAAAAAGGTAAGTTCCAACCTAATTAGTTGGGAGAATTTGTTATCATAGAAAATAATGGATTAGGGGCATATCAAATGGCTAAACCAAATGGTGAATAACTTGTAGAACCCATGAACATTGTGCACCTAAAGAGGTTCTACACTTGATATCTTCAAACCATTTTATATAAGACCCCTTACTTGGGGGAAACTTGTGCCAAAATATTCTACCATTTTATCCTAGACCATCCTCTCATGGACCATATTTTTTTGACCTACCCTAGACAGTTCTCTTCAAGAACCTTATTCTTTTCATGACTCTATATAGTTTAAGATTTGGATTGTTGGCTCAATAAATGAATTTTTATCCCACCCTATTCCATCCTCTTTTGGACTATATTCATTTTGGACCATTCTCTTTGAGAACTTCATTCTTTTCATATCCTAAGGCTGTTATAACCTAAACATTTTTATCCCTTGACCAATTATGATATTGAGTACAAATCATCAACATTATGATCATATTCAATGCCAGTTATACAAAGCATATCATCACGGATATTATTTTGTAGCTCATTCTATAGATGAGTGAACATGGATACCATAGCATGTGGTTTTTTCCTATTACATGGTTCTTCAAATTTTATCTTATGTTGCACACTATTCTATTATCTTGATGCTACTTGGAAGGAATTATTGCCTTGTCAAGATTCTCACTCTCTTATATTTATGATCATGTGTCATTGAAGCCAACTTTAGCTATTATTATAACTCATAGTTAGTTCCATGATCCATTATTTATATTCACGAGTGCCATTGTGGCCAACTTAGTTATTATTGGAACTTCTACTCTTGGATGAGCATCTCCTAGATTAGTTGTTTCCCCTTGTACATATTTTATCCCAAAAACACAAAAAACATTAGAAAATGATCCAAAAAAGAGAAAAAACATTAGCTTAAACTTTTGTACATTTTGATCATCCCACACACCATTTTGCAAGACCATTCTCAGTTATATGATCTCACCATTTTATGATCCCATCTTTATTTTTATTATACAACATTAATCATGTTTTCTATTCATCACCTTTTTCTTCTATCCCACTTCCTGAGAGAACTACATTTGGCCTAAAGTTCATGTTAGAACATGCATCCATAGAATTATGTAAGCAATCCACTTATCTTATACATCTGGAGTTAGCTCAGCCAAACCCTTCTTTTTCTTCTCTTCATCCATTTATTCTACATTGTTCCTCTTTAATTAAGGAATAAATTTGTGTCCTTTCTCTTTTTACGCTATTTTAGAATGTAACACCTCTACTTTACATGCTTGAGCAACTATTTTAAAACCACACTAACTTGGTTTATGTTTGTGTGTGTTTATTGGATTTTTCTTGGTGTTTTATTGTTTTTATTGGTGTTTTGTTCTGATTTCTTGCCTCTTCATTTATTTATTCTTCTTTTTAACTTTTTATTACTTCTTATCTCTCCTAGTCTTGTGTTTTCCTATAGGGTCTTTCTTTTCTTTTCTTTTTCCAAGTACATTTTAATGGTCCACATGAATCTTGATTATTATATCTTGATCTCATGTTATTAAGTTGTTCATGTTTTGTTTTAAACATTCTTGTTCCTAATTAGGTCTTGATTTTTCATATCTTGATTTTAAGTTGTGTTCATTTATGTTTCTCTTTTTCTTTGTCTTTGATTTTTTATTTAAATGTAAATAACTATAACTCTAGTTTTGGTATAATTTTACCATTATCCATAGTTATAGGTATTCATATTTGAACTAACTCTATGTAACTAAAATGCCATGTAATTATGAGTTACTCATACCTATGATGCCTAATTTATTTTCCTATAATAATCACTTTGTGCTTTGGACTCAAGTCTTAACATCTACACTACTTCGATGAACAGATGTCAAGTACACAATGCATACTCTAGGATCAATAGGTTTAGCACTTGAATCTATGTTTAGATGTGCATATCTTTGCATACATCATGAGTCTAATAAAATCTGGTCAATTTTATTTATCCCTCATTCCATTCCCTCCTAATTCTAGGTAAACTACTATAGACACTAGAATTTTGCATGCATATTCCAAAGTACCATAACAAGCCCCCTAGACCCTTTTTATTTACCTAGGCCTATCTTCAATAGTTTAGATTTATTAAGATTAACATGCAATTTTAGGCTATTTTGGTAGTTAGCCTCGACCATCGATGGTTAGGCTAACCATCGATAGTTAGCCCAACTATTGACAGTTAGGTTTAACTACTTGATCTTCCCACATATAATAAGTATGCATGAATCACCTACTGTAAAGCATTGCATAGATGAGATATATTTAGAAACCCCAGTTACACTCCCTCTTGAACTTTTTGCCCTTACTTATAAGAAGGAGAAATTTATAAAGATCAAATCCATTTGCAACATTATCAAGAGCTCAAGTACTTAGAGCTCCCTTATAGGTCATTCAACATTATCAAGCATTATCAACCCTTTTTTAAGAGATGACTTTCCACCACCTCTCAACCAAGTCTCCAAGCACCGTTACACTACTGAAATTAGGCTATATTCTACCTACAGATCAATAATGCCTATCACTTACCTAATTCAATCTAGGTAAGACAAGTACTTATTTATTGCCATCCATGTACTTTATTTACCTTTTTAAATCAATTTAGACCTTGCCTAAATCCCAAATTCATTATATAATACTGATAACTAACTATTGACAAAGTACAAAATTGGACACAATCAAGCATCGATGATCAACCCAACCATTAAAGGTCACTTATGAAATAAGAGGCTAGTAAGATAATTTCACTTATTTTTTCTAACCCAATTCACTTTTCTATGTTTTTTACCACTCATAGGTCTTTTATAGATTCTCTGAATCACACCTTGACCCACTAGCACTAGTATTAATCAGTTTATCACTAATTATATTATTTATAGTCTATTTTATAAGTAAGAAATTCTTGTTATCATTTCAGTACCCTTTTGATTATTGAGGTAATTACTTTCCTTTTGTTTTATTAACTTAATTATTCTAAAATGGTGGATTGATAGCCCCTAAGGAAGTTCTTGCATTTAGCATCTAGCTAGCGCTAGGCAATCCACCGAGCTACTTGTCTAACCCACACATTTGCTTTAGTACTTTCTTACATGCAGGGCATCCTCCTTGGCCAAAGAGGATCTATCCAAAATATTCTGATCCAACATACACACTTTTATTAGGAATTTCTACCATAACCCATATTTCTAGTTTTACTACCTTCTTCTAAATAATAGAAAAAATTGAGTGAAATATTTTGGCATACCTAATGGGACCCACATCTCAACTTGGGTTTTATTTTTATCCACATATATATTCTTATTTCTCTATCTATGCTCATAATTTAAATCTCTATTTCATTTGGGTCTAAAACATACTATGTCCATTGATTGCTTACTCCTTTTAGCTCACTTAGCTTAATTAACAACATTAGGATTAATCATAGCATACTTATGTTACAAAAATAAACCACATAATCAATCAAACATCATAACTCACTTGAGACAAGACCTGATTAGGATTTCATCACCTAGTGGTCACTTTACCCATTCTTAACAATTCTACTTGGAGGTTATTACCAAGAGGAGAACCAACTCAGCTCTCTAGTTGAGTATAAACTTTAGATATCAATATATATTGGCTAATCACCCAACACCCTTATCAATGTGGGACTATGAAGTGAGGGTGTAGGCCCAAATACCAAGCCACTTATTTATTCTAATATAGCTTATTTTGAGTTCCAAAACTAACCCAAAACTATCTATAGATTGCTTGTCTAGTACCTAATCTACAAACCAATCTCTATCACACATTTTCATAAACTAAAGCATAAGCCAAAAGTGATATTAAACTAACTTACAGTTTAAACATAATTTTTAGTGTGTTACTTAATTTCCTTGACTATTTTCTTTGTCTTCTCTTTGTTTGAGTGGTTAGTTTATTTATTTTGTATTCTATTCCACCTTTTTGTATGGTTCTCACTTGACAACAACAAAAAGACCTAATAGAACAAAACCCATCACCTAAATCAACAACCTCTACCTCCTCATATATGGAGTATGTCTCTAAGTTAGAAGATTAACCTCATCCATTGGGAAGCCCTACTTTCCCCTAGGTATTACCTCAAGGAGACATGGAATTTACCACCTTTTTAGATAACAACCTAGTGGCCCTTAAACATGATCTTAACACCTCTTCTCACCATATCCTAGTTTAAAATCCACCTCAAGACCCTCCTCATGGAAGTCCATCCCATCTTATGGAAGGTATCCCTATTTTCATGGTCACCACCCAACCTTTGACAACTTAGGCATCCTCATCTATCAACCCATTCAATGCTATGGCTAAGAACTAACCTATCTAATCAATCATTACCCTTACACCATCCACCCCTAATAATGAATCCTCTACCTTAGGGACAACCCACCCATTAACCCATCATGTCAAACCTAGCCCATCAGTTAATACCTCTTTATCAAGCTTAGGGTTACCTATCCCTTATACCTCACCACCCACTAGCACAAAGGTCATGACCAACCCCCTGATTACCAATTAAACCATAGCTCAACCTACCTTAGCATCCCAATAATTATCTAAATCATCTAATCTTTGTTATACCCCTAAATTTTAAGGGTATATACCTACTACCCAACTGCTAGCAACCACCTATTCTTATATGTCATATAGCCAACCTCCCATAACTTCTTATCAGCATGGGCCCATCTCCCAACCTCCTATCAAATATCAATATATTGCCCAACCATAATATATGCCTTATAACCCTTTAGGTGCAAAAACTCAAATGGAATTAATGAAAATAATCATGGACAGAATGGAAACTCTTGAGTCATCCTTTTCAGGAGCCCATATCATTTTATCTTATGACCAAGTCTGTAATGAGCCCATTCACCCTTTCAATCCCTATCAGACCTTATCCAACATAATGGGAGCTTAAAAAATTCACCAAGTTTAATAGTAAGGAAGACTCCTATAAATAATTAAGGATGAGTTGCTATCATTGATCTTTATTCCATTCGCCAATTTGAGGATGAGTCTATAGCTGATTTTTTGGCTCATTAGAGAATCTTGATCAACCAATTATCATTCCCCTTGCCTCAAGTTGAATTGATCAAACTTTTTGCATATGCTTGTGCTAAGAACATATCTTCTTACGTGTCTAAAGCTATAGAAATTTTGATGAAGCTTTTACCATGGCATGTAAGTTAGAGAACTGAGCTATAGATGAGGGTAAATTGAAGTTACAAAACAAGAAATCTACCTTCAAGACCAATGAAACCTCCTCCTCCAAAGAAGGAAATCAAGCTAGCTCTAGGGCTAAGACTAAGGGAACTACGAATGAAATCATCCTTAAGGATACCCCACCACCTACTATAAATTAATAAAACTTTCCCAATCACTCTAACTAGAGCTCACAGAACCCAAACTGAAGTACCCACAAATAATTTACTCCATTTAGAGAATCTTATGCCTTAGTGTTACAAAAGTTAGTAAAAGCTAATATTGTATAGGTTCTACCCATAAAGCCTCCCCCATAATTAAATTCTTCTCATCTAATGCCTACTTGGTATAATGAAAATGAACTTTGTGCCTTTCATCAAGTGATCAGACATGACATCAACCGATGCAATGCTTTCAATAATGTTGTTCAAATCCTCATTGACGAGGGGGAACTCAAATTGGATAACCCCAATGCCCCTCAAAATCATGCCTTGGACATATTTAGAAATCCCTTTCCCAAATATTCCCTTGATAAATATGAGGACACAGGATAAATGATTTCATGATGCCCACACAATCAACATGGTCTGTGATACACCTACACATGAAGACCCAACCATCTAATCTACCCACTCTTCCCCTACTTCACTTATAGAGGTGGAAGACTCATCATACCCTCTATTAGAGATTCAGCTTGAGGATGTTCTTTTTTCCTAAGACATGCTCATAAAAGCCTTGGAATTATCACATTCCACCCCAACAGGCATATATGAGTAACTAAACATCCCTGATTTTCCACCTCCACCAGCTACCTAAAAAAACACTACTCATGTGGATATTGTTCCTAAAGGAGAAGTATTCCTACTGATACCTCCCATGGACAAGCCATTTATCTCAACCTTACTTCACTCACCTTTGGAAGTTGACCAACCTATCAACTAACATCCCTAACCTACAATTCTATCTCTTGCATCCACTACCCACGAATCAAAACCAGTACACAAATCTTTTTCCACATTAGTGTAGAAATTAGAATTTTCCCTAAAACTAGATATGGATCAAGCTACATCTATAAATAGTTAAGCCTCCCTTACATCAACAAAATTTAACCTTATATCACACCTTTAACCAACCAATCTATCATCTTTACACCACCTCTCAAACCAAATAGAACATCTACCAACCCCTTGTGTTCCCCATCAACCAAGTCAATCATGCCTCAAACAAGAAAAATACCATACAAACTTATTACAAACACTAGTACCTTCCCCATAAAAAATTTAGTCTATCCATATCTTAAAGTGGAGTTGACCCCATCTAAAGTTCCACCCAAACCTTGACCCTAACTATCCAAAAGAGCAAAACCATCGAGTAGCCACATGTTTAGGGTTTTTATTTCTTCTACCCTGCCCTCTATCTTGGGTCTTCATCCATCAACTCTACCTAAAATGCAAATCCATTTTAACATATGTCATCCACTACCATTTGTTATGACAACCCAATTACTATTTAATACATCAATTTTTTTTGAACTACTAATGGCTAAAATATCAAACTCAAACCCTCTAACAACTAACATGCCCAAACCAAAACCATTACCTAGAAACATCACCTCACCCAAGATTTCTCTTACCAAACATAATTCCCATGAAAATACCCCACTTAATAACGAAAATAACAACCCCTAGGCCTTTCCCACCTCTTGTTGAATCTTATTTATCCATTTTCATAGGTTATTACAATCTTTGTACCTCATCAGACCCTTCAACCCTCTTGGTTTGAAATCAGCTTGGTATAATGATCATCAAATCTATTCATATCATAAGACACCTAAACATGACATGAAGAACTAAAAATCTCTCTAGACCATTATCCATTAGCTCTATAATGAGGATGATCTCTTACTAGAAGAGCTTCCCTTGACCCATCTACCAAGGCACCCACTAGCCATCTATAAACATGTACCACATCCTCCACTCTCACCTCAAAAAGATGAAGAACCTACCCAACCTCTTGTCACATAATTCCCCTCTATCCATACCATTAATGTAGTCACATGATCACAACAAAGGGATAAAGGGAAATCCAAGGTGTCTATTCCATAGATATAGCCACCTACTCATCCTAAATCAAACTCGATATAACCTTCTACATCCTTAGTCTTACCCAAAGTAACCATCTTAGGAACCTCCAAGGATAATCCTTTTGAATCCATTAGGAAGGTCATTCTTAAGAAAATTCACCAAATTATAGATAAGATGAGCTTCTATGAGCTCATTTCTACCTCACCTCACCATTGTCAAGTCATGATAGAGGATATGTAGGCCATTGAGGTCCAACTAGGAGACTCCTAACCTATAGAGGCCTTCATCAATGCTATCCAAATCTCCATCCTTGTCACCTTTAAGGACTTAGAGATACCTTCCATCCATCTTGAAGACCTAGATCTACCTCTATTTATCACTACCCATATCAACCAAACCTATGTCAAATGAGTTATGGTCAATGGGGGAGCTAGTATCAATATCATCTCTTCCCATGCCTATGACCAAATCAAACTACTAGATGATGTCATGTTAAAAACTTTAGCCATCCTTAGATACTTTAATGACACTATTAACACTACCCTAGGCACTATTGTCCTTCACATTCATCTAGGTCCTCACACTCTCCGCAAAATTTTCTGTGGTCAAAGGTGAATTTTAGTACAATGTTTTACTAGGGAGACCTTAGATTCATGCCATGGCTTGTGTACCTTCTACCCTCAATTTTTATGTCATTTTTGAACATGAAGGTTAGGTGGTTATCATAAAAGCTAACCATATCCCTTTTGCAGCATGAAACATGACTTATCAACCTAACAATGTTCTCTTACCTCCTACCAAAGTACCATAAAAGCCACCATCCATGGAAACCAAAGCCATTATTTCCCCTCTTATAGAAGCATCTATCAATTCATCTATTTATATGAACTAAATACCCAACAATGATCCCTTGGAGTCTACCTTCCAATGCCTTACCCTTAGAGAATACCATCTCCTTACCTTGGATGCCCTCCTTATTCCCAAGAAATATGGGAAACTCAACCACCACCTGGGTTACAACCCCAACATTGGAAATTTTATCCCTTCAGGGCCTCCCAACTATAAAACTCATTTTATCTATGGGGAATCAACAAGCCACTCAATTTTTCCATCACCCACCATTCACCTCAACCATTTATCTCTAACTTCTCTTACTTGGTAAAACTTGAGTTCACCAAACTATACCTTCATAGGTGTGCCTAAAAGGGATTTGTTTTAGGATGGTATGAGCATGTCCCACACATTTTGACTTTGATCGAGACCCAAAATATTCATGAGAAACATGGCCTCAACTTAATTCTACCCAATAATGAGAAGGCTAAAGAAACGATCCCTACCATTATTGAAGAAGAACCCCTTTCACCACCAACATCCCCTCCACTTGTGAGTGAAGATGAGGACATCATCCCACCAAATTTTTTTCATAAAAATGATTAACCTTGGCCCCTAACTTATCAATAGGAGGGGCAATCCATATCCATCCCTTTTGTTGGAAATATTGTCATGATGTCAAAGGTCTAGCATTATTGGTGATAAAGGCACCATTGCATTTAATGTTGTTTATAATAAATATATCTTGGGTAATATGAGTTAATATTTATTTAATATTAATGAATATATTTTTGGTTGCATATGAGACAAAAAAAGGGCCCATGGAGAAGTCAAAGAGCCACGGGATAAAGACAAAAGAAGGATGGGACACATTTTCCCATGAAAAGTCATCTTGGGGAATACCAAGAGTCACCAAGTGAAGACAAAAGAGGAAGGGCAAAATTTATCATGAAGGGACACTTTAAGGAATATGAAAAGTCACCAAGATGAGGACAAAAGATGGAATGACGTTTTTGGTCATGAAGGGTCACCACATGACTTTTCAAAGGTAGGAATATGAAGGGTCATACAAGTTTGGCACCATTTTCCATGAGGATTAAAGGGTCACAAAGGGGGAAGGCCAAAGGTCATTTGGAAAGCTATAAATAAAGGCTTGAGAAGCCATTTATAAATAAGGAAGATAGAGGTTGATTTGATATTGTACTATTTAGCTTAGAAGAGCAATTGTGAGAGATGAATATGATTTGTATTTGTTATATCTAGCTTAGAAGAGCAAAGGTGAGAGAGAGGAAAGAGATGTATTGATCTATCATTTGTTGAGATAGCAACATTGAGAGATAGGTGTGTGGTATAAACAAAGGGGTTGGTGCTCCTGTGGGTTGGTGCTCAGCAAAGGGGTGTGGTGCTCTTATGGGTTGATGTTCATGAATAGTAGCTGGGTTGGTGCTCGACAAAGGGGTATGGTGCTCCTACAAGCTTGGCTTGTGAATATTGTTTGGGTTTGTGCTCATTCATATACTTGAGATTATTCTCCATGGTTTTTCCCATATTGGGTTTCCATGTTATATCTGGTGTCTCTCTCTATCTTGTGTGGTGTTTATTGTTTGAGTTTTATTGCATATCTTGAATGTTTGATTAAGTGAAATTTGGTTAAAGGAAAGTTTTATAAGATATATGATATACTGCTTCACCCCCCTCTCAGTATATCCCATGCTTAACAATTGGTATCAGAACAGGTTCCTTCAAAAAGGGTTTGATAGCTTGAAGGTAGATCAAAGAAAAGCATAAGATGGCCAAGTAGCTAAAGAAGGAGAATCAAGAGTTGAAATATGTGGTTGAGGCTCTTAAGGAAAAGGTGTGTATCTTAGATTCTAGGTTGGCTATAGAAGTAAAAGAAAATAAGATATTTATTCAGGATCTTAAGAATCAGTTAGAGGTTGTAAATTCAATTTTAACATCAAAAGAAGAAGAGTGTAATTTGTTAAAGGTTGAGTTAGGCTCTTTAAAGGATAATCATGAGAAGCTTATAATCAAGGTTGAGAAAGATCATGAAATATTGGTCCAAGGAAAGAAGGATATAGGTTTTGAAGGCAAATCAAAGAAGTCGATCAAGCATCCCAATGCTTTTAAAGTTTTCAAATTTTTTTCATGGCTCTTGTTTTGTTTGTCATCATGTTGGTCATAGGGCAAGAGAATATATGAGGAGAAGTAATCAGTTAAAGGGAGATCTCAGTCACATTCAAGAAAAAGGTATGAGACATATTGTTTGCTTTTGTTGTCATGAGGTTGGCCATATTTCTAAATTATGTCAAAATAAAGTAAAGAGATATTTAAGGTATGTTAAAGGATATAAAGCCCCTAGAAAATATGAGAAAAGACAAATTCAGGTTTGGAGACCTAAAATAGTAAAGGTTGATCAGGTCGAGTTTAAAAGTGAAAATGAATTACTTGCTATAGTAGATAAAGAATCAGATAAGAAGGATTGTGTAGAATCTCTTGTTACATTTGAGCATGAGCTTTGTCAAGATAAGATAGTTGCAAAATTTGAGAAGATGAAAAAAATCATAAATGATAAGGTTAGCAGGTCAAAAAGGTTAGACATGCTTAAATAGATTCTAAAAGAAAAACACAAGAAGATCAAGGAAGAAATAGAGGAGATGTGGGAATCTCCTGAGATTTGTTTCTAGGACCCTTTTGTGTGGGGTGTATCTTTTAGGCTTCAAGGAGACACTTTTAAGAAAAATTGAAGCATGGTGGATGCTATTGGGTGTTGGATATGTTGCATGACAAGAAGTGTTTCAAATGATTATGGTCATAAGAAATTAGAAAGAGCTAATAGTTTCAGAAAGAAGGAAAAGGATACTCATGCAGATTTAATGAAGAAGGACCAGAGTTTCAAAGCTCCATTTATCAAGAAGAAGGATCAGAGTTTCAAAGTTCCATTCATTAGGAAGAAGGTTCAGTCATGTTCATGGCAGAAAAAATAACCTAAAGATTCTATGTTGGTGCAAACAACTTTGCATGTAAGAAATAAAGATCAGCCATGGTTCGTTGATAGCAGATGTTCGAGGCATATGATAGGAGATAAGAGTAAAGTAGATCAATGGTGGCACATTTAAATTTAGAGATAAAACCATGGCCAAGATAGCTAGAAAAGGTACTTTGAGTTTGGATTATGATAGAACCAAGACTAAGAATGTTTTGTATGAAAAAGGTAATAAGCATAATCTATTGAGTGTTAGTCAAAAATGCGATCAGGGATACACATTAAGGTTTCATGTTAAAGGTTGTGAGATTAGAAGAAAAGATTCAAATGAGTTAATTGTAGATACTTAAAGGATAGGGAACAATGTATATGTTTTGTCAGATATCTTCTCAAAGGCATGATCAAAAGATACATTCAAAGATCAGTGAGAGGAGTTGGGAGCAATTTCTATTACTTCCTACCATTGATGTTCAACATCAGTTGAGGGAGAGGTAAGTGTTAGCTCTACGTAGGCCCTTTGCTATTGATGTCAAAGGGGGAGAATAATAGGTACAAGTACAGGTGTAGAAAATAGGTACAGGGAATAGGTACAGGTTACTACAGTAAGGGGTAGTTACTATATGTTTTTAGATGATAGTATGTGTAGGTGACAGGATGTGGCAGTTTCAAGATTGAGGTTTCCATCAATGACAAAGGGGGAGATTGTTAGAAATATTGTCATTGATGTCAAAGGTCTAGCATTATTATTGATAAAGGCCCCATTGCATTTAATGTTGTTTGTAATAAATATATCTTGGCTAATATGAGTTAATATTTATTTAATATTAATGAATATATTTTTGGTTGTATATGAGACAAAAGAAGGGCCCATGGAGAAGTCAAAGAGCCATGGGATAAAGACAAAATAAGGATGGGATGCATTTTCCCATGAAGAGTCATCTTGGGGAATACCAAGAGTCACCAAGTGAAGACAAAAGAGGAAGGGCACAATTTCTCATGAAGGGACACTTTAAGGAATACGAAAAGTCACCAAGATGAGGACAAAAGATGGAAGGACGTTTTTGGTCATGAAGGGTCACCACATGACTTTTCAAAGGCAAGAATATGAAGGGTCATACAAGTTTGGCACCATTTTCCATGAGGATTGAAGGGTCAAAAAGGGGGAAGGCCAAAGGTCATTTGGAAAGCTATAAATAAAGGCTTGAGAAGCCATTTATAAATAAGGAAGATAGAGGTTGATTTGATATTGTAATATATAGCTTAAAAGAGCAATTGTGAGAGATGAATATGATTTGTATTTGTTATATCTAGCTTAGAAGAGCAAAGGTGAGAGAGAGGAAAGAGATGTTGTATTGATCTATCATTTATTGAGATAACAACATTTAGAGATAGGTGTGTGGCATACACAAAGGGGTTGGTGCTCTTGTGGGTTGGTGCTCATGAATAGTAGCTAGGTTGGTGCTCAGCAAAGGGGTGTGGTGCTATTGTGGGTTGGTGCTCATGAATAGTAGCTGGGTTAGTGCTCGACAAAGGGGTATGGTGCTCCTGTAAGCTTGGCTTGTGAATATTGTTTGGGTTTGTGCTCATTCATATACTTGAGATTATTCTCCATGGTTTTTCCCATATTGGGTTTCCATGTTATATCTAGTGTCTCTCTCTATCTTGTGTGGTGTTTATTTTTTGAGTTTTACTACATATCTTGAATGTTTGATTAAGTGAAATTTGGTTAAAGAAAAGTTTTATAAGATATATGATATAATGATTCACACCCCCTCTTAGTATATCCCATGCTTAACACCTTTTACCCATCCTAAAATCATGGGAGAAGACTCTCCTACTATTATCACTATTCAGTGTCAAGATGATGATGATGCTATTCTCACCTACCTTGGTGCACTAGATTCCTCCATCCATAAACATTTACCTCTAAAAACCTCAACCATGTTGAATGAATCTACCATAGACATTTATATAGGCACTCTAAACAACCCCCACATTGTCAAACTTGGCCAAACTCTCAACCTTGAGGAACTTCAAGACTACTCAAACTTAATCCATGAGCATAATTTCACATTCACTTGGTCTTATGCTACTATTCCTAGTATTAACTGAGCCATTACCACCCACAACATTATCACCAATAGTGATGCTAAGCCTATCAAACATGAACTTCACCAAATGCAGCATTCATAGCCCTCCTTGTCAAAAAAGAGCTTGAATGCCTCCTTTCAATTAACTTCATTCAACCCATAGAATATCCCTAATGGGTTTCAAACATTGTACCTATCACTAAAGCCATAGGGGAGACTACATATCTATGTGGACTTTCATGAATTCAACCTCACTTTCCCAAAGGATGACTTTCCTCTACCTAACATTGACTAACTTGTCGATCTTACAGTAGGCCATGAGATGTTGTCACTCATGGATGGCTATTTAGGTTATAATCAAATCCTAATTTCCCCTAATGATTCATATAAAACCACCCTCATTACCCCATGGGGGAATTTATATTATAGGGTCATGCCCTTCAGCCTTAAGAATGCTGGCACAAATTACCAATGGGTTATGACATATATTTTTCATGACCTTATCCATATAATCATCAAAGACTATGTGGATGACCTTCTTGGGAAGTTTAAGCTTCACAAAGACCATTTAGTTGTCCTTAATATTATATTTGAGTGACTTATCCATTATCACATCCACCTCAATCCTAAGAAATACATTTTTGGGGTATAGTCAGGCAAACTTCTTGGCTTCATCATTTCCCTTTGAGGAACCAAAGTTTATCCAACCAAAATTAAAGCCATCCTCGAGATGCTACCTCTGACCAATCTTAAACAACTCTACAACTTATAGGGGAAACTTTAATCCATTCATTGCTTCATCTCCCATCTCTCCAATTGGTGTCAGCCCTTCCACCACCTCTTATAAAAGGATGTCTCTTTCAAGAGAAATGCTGATTATCAAAATGCTTACTATCCCCACCTATACTTACACCTCCTAAGGATGATCAACATTTCTACCTCTATATCTCTACCAAAGACCACTCCCTAGGGGCAATGCTTGCCCATCAAGATGAACAACATAGAGAGCAAGCCATCTATTACATTAGTTATACACTAGTTGAATATGAGACTTGGTATATACATACCAAAAAAATGTGTTTAGCCCTAGTCTTCATGGCCACCAAACTTTACCACTACCTCCTTAACCACAAGAATTTTGTCATCACCAATACTGACCCCCTCAAATACATGCACTCTAAACCATACCAAAACCAACATATGGATAAGTGGCTCATGCTTTTAGCTAAATTTGACCTTGAGTTTCTCTAACAAAAATCAATCAAGGGGTAGGTTATCACTGACCAATTGGCTAAGGCACCCCTAAATGACAACCAACCTCCTCTTGCATTTCTAGATGAGTCCATCACAAACTTATCTCAAGCATATTTCACCAATTAGGTAACCATGTTTTTTGATGGTTCTAGATGTCAGCATGGTGGGGTAGCTAGTATCATCTTTATCCCCCTTATTAATGAACCACTTCATTTATCCTTTAAACTTGACTATGAAAGCACCAAAAACATGGCTGAATATGAAGCCCTAGTAATAGGTCTCCAAATTGATTTAGGCTTAGGAGTCAGAATAATAAATATCTTTGATGACTCCCGACTTGTGGTCAACTAAGTTATCGACATTTACCAATATAATAATGAGGTTTTATAGCTATAAAGCAACTAGTTATATAACTCTTAGCCTCATTTAAAGATTACCATATTCAAGCCACCCCATAATCTACCAACAAATTTACCAATACCATGGCTTCACTTTCTTCTCAGATCCCATCAACACCCTCAAACTCCAAACTATTGGTTATTTTACATCACCTAACCAAGCCCTCCTACACCAAGACAAACACTCCAACCATCTTTAGTGTGGAGGAGATCCTGCCTGACCTTTGGTACCAACACACCTTTGACTACCTTCACCTTAGCATAATTCCCTCTGGCCTCTCTAAGAATGCCCATTAAGGATTTATTTAGAGCACCTCTCATTATACCATTATGGGAGGAATCCTATATAAATGAGGCTTATATGGCCTCCTTTTCCATTACCTCCATAGTCCAGAAGCCTCTCATGCCATCAAAGAGATATATGATGGTATTTGTGGGGGTCACTTTAGTGGCCTCACTATGGCCAAGTACATCTTCCATGTAGGCTATTACTAGCCCACCCTCAACCAAGACTACTATGATTATGTGAAAAAGTGTGTCAAGTGTCAATGACATGATAGTTTGCATCATGCACCTAGTTATAGCCTTCACATGTCTATAGATTTTTGGCCTTTCTCACAACGGGGTCTAGACCTCATTGGTAAAATAAACCCCCAATCTTCACAATGACATCATTCTATCATTATCTTAACTAAATATTTTACCAAATGGGTGGAAGATATTTACCTTATGTCAATGAAAGATGAAAAGATTATTGAATTCATCACCCATCATATCATTTTCCATTTCAATGTTCCCCATAAGATCATCACTGACAATGGAAAATATTTTAAAAATAAACAAGTTTAAGGCCTTTATGATGTATTTGGTATTAAACTCAGCTTTTCATCACCTTATCTCCCACGAGCAAATGGACAAGTTGAAGCCTCTTATAAAACCCATAACAACATGCTTACCAAAATGGTTAATGCCTCAGGGTAGGATTAACACTTGCACATACCCTTCACCCTATGGGCTTATCATAATATCATCCAAACCCCCACTAGTGCTACACCCTTTTATCTTGTCATTAGAGTTGAGGCTATCTTACCTCTTGCAATCCAAATACCTTCTTTTCACATATCATTATGTAACTTCATTTCAGAGGATGATTACCATCAATAACATTTATCCCAACTTGAGCTACTCGATGAGCATCATTTAGCCACCCTTTCCCATCTTTGTGTCTATCAAAAGAAAATCAAATGAGCCTATAACAAACACCTAAAAGTATGAGAATTCAACATTAGAGATCTTGTCCTCAAGGAAAACCAACATGTCACTAATATAGAGAAAAGTAGAAGGGGAAAATTCACTTTTAATTGGCTTAGACCCTACATCATTACCCATAAGTATAGATCAGGGGATTATCATTTCTCCTCTCTCAAAGGTAAACTAGAACTTAAACCTCTCAATGCTTCACATCTACATCCATTTTATTATTAGATAGGGATCAAAATTATCATTTGTCTAACTTAAGCTCATCCCTTACAATCATATTCACTTCCCTCCTTTTAGGGGTAATTGAATAAGACTAAATCATGTGATTATCTATCACAACTATATCCTAATCTTGAAATATGGATACCACAACTCTATCCATGGCATGATTCTCATATTACTTCCCATCTCTTTGAGACAAGTTACTATGGTATTTATTCCCTATATATCCTTTTCACCTATTGGTACCCCATGTTAGCTTAGTTTTTCCTTCATATAGGTAATCCATTGAGCATATATGAATAGGTCTATATCAATCAACCTCTAGCAATATCAACAACAATATCAAATAGTAAAAACAAACTATGGGTCATCCTTAACATCCATAGACTACTCCCTTGAAGGAAAACTATTGGAAACGCATTGTAAAATTAAAAAATAGAAGGTGGACTGTACCCTTCAAGGATAACTATCAAAATCATTTGAGCCAACCATATAAATCCATACCACTCCCTTGAAGGATGGCTAGATAAAGCATTAGTCAAAACTTGTAATTTCTTGGAAGCTTCCCACATTGATCAGCTTCCCCAACCCTTAAGTAAAAGTTAAAAGAAATTAAAAATGCAAATTTTTTGTTTTGAAGCCATAATTGGCTCTCTTATATAGTAATAAAATTGGGAAAACCACAATTGGATCTCCCTAGTATACTTCCTGCATCGATCAGTCTACACTTTATATATGGACATAGACTTGTTTATACCCACTCTTTGGATAGCTACAAAAAAGGCATACTAATCTCACTAATGATTCCAGTTTCACCCATTCTCCCTCCACATATCATATGTATGGGACTATGAGCTCACTTGAAATAATGTTATCAGGATCCATGTCTATCAACCTAGGCATGAAAATGCAAAACATTTGAGAGGCTTAAGTTCACTATGCCAATCCAATTTTGGGTTTTGTGTCAATATTTACCAATGAAATGGCATCGTTTTCTTTTTATATCTTTTATTAGTCTATGTAAGACTATAAACATGAACAACAAATAGCATACTAAAATCATGAACATCATGGACTATGTCAACAAACAACATCATCTATCCACCATAGGCACAATATAAACATATATCTACTAGCCACAAACATTCATCTACCCATCACATTGTGTAAAATTTTGAATATGTTATTACAACATAAATCAAGAATCAAAAAATCATAGCATATATCATTCACCATTCAACATACATAGCCATAAACATTAGCCATAACATTTATCCATCCATAACATGTCCTATCTAACCAAGTGTAGAAATAAAACATCACAATTCTCCTTTCTACGTATGACATGCCTAAGTTACTAAGTCAAATAGCCACAAACCATGAGAATCCATAACCATAAATCACAAACATGAGCATAACATAAAACATCAAATGTCATATATCATATACATCAAATAGTCAAAAAATAATACATGTGGAATCAACTCGATCATACCCCAACCCACCCATTTTCCCTCATCCATCTCGACAATAACCCTATTACCTAAACTATGCATGTATAATACATCATTTCCTAGGTCATTTTGACCACATCAACAAACCTTGCTAGGTTAGCGATTGTATTTTTTCACCATCTAGTATAGTAACCAGATCAATTGTATTTTTTGGGAGCACTCCTACCTTGAATACCCATCACACATTGACCCAAGTTGTGTTTTTATGGGATCACTTCCTACCTTAGATACCCAAAAAAACACTTAAACTACCTTTAAGACTAATAGGTGTATCCCACTATCATGCCTATGGTAGTCACGTGATACATTGGTCACTTGTCTTCCTCACACCAACCTTACTTTTTATTAACATTGGCAACTTCAGTCTTTATGTGATCTACCCTCTCACAATTGGTCTCCTTTTATTCATAAATTATTCATATCACCCTACCACCTACTTATTATGAAACCTTGACCCAATTTTATTTTGATTTATCACCTCCCAATTTGAGGGGGGATACCTCCTCATAATTTATGGCAAACTTGACCTTACCCAACTTCCATTTTTGTTTTGTATCTTGCCAATTCAAGCTACATAATAAAAAGGGGGAAAATGTAGACACCAAAATTCTACATGCATATTCCCAAGTGCCATAACAAGGCCCTTGGACCCTTTTTCCATACCTAGGCCTATCTTCAGTAGTTTATCTTTATTAAGCTTAACATGGCCTTTTAAGTTATTTTGGTAGTTAGCCTCAACTGTTAATAGTCAGGCTAACCATCGATGGTTAGCCCAACCATCGATGATCAAGTTTAACTGCCTGATCTTCCCACATACAACTGAGATGCATGCATCACATACCATTTATAAATATAGGAAATCCAAACTTGTTTATGAAGTATTAAATGGATGAGATATATTTAAAAACCCTAGTTATACTTCCTCTTAATCTTTTAGCCCTTACCTATAAGAAGGAGAAAATTGTAAGGAGAAAATCCATCTATAATTATTATCAAGAGCTTAGGTACTTAGAGTTTTCTCTTGTAGGTCATTTATCATTATCAACCCCTTTTTGAGAGATTATTTTACACCACTTCTCAACCAAGTCTCCAAGTATCGTTACTTTGCCAAAATTAGACCATATTCTACCCATAGATTAACAATGCCTATCACTCACTTAATTCACTCTAGGTAAGACAAGTACTTATCTATTTCCATCCACATAATTTATTTCCATTTCATAATTAATTTATACCTTTACCAACTCCTAGAGTTCATTCTAAAATCCCAACAACTAGCTATTGACAAAGTCTAGAATTAGACACAGTCAACTGTTAATGGTTAACCCAACCACTAATGGTTAGGCCTAATTATCGATGATCAACCCAACCATCGATGGTCACCTATGAAAGAAGAGGAAAATAAGATAATTTCACTTATTTTGTCTAACCCAATTGACTTTTCTATGTTTTTGACCACTCACAGGCATTTTCCAAATTCCCTGAATCACACCTTGACCCACTAGCACTAGTATTAATCAGTTTATCACTAATTAGATTATTTATAGTTTATTTTATAAGAAAGAAATTATTTTTATCATTTTAGTACCCTTTTTATTATTGATTTAAGTACTTTCCTTCTATTTTATTAACTTAATTGTTCTAAAATAGTGGACTCATAGCCCCTAAAGAAGCTCTCACTTCTAGGATCTAGCTAGCGCTAGGCAATCCAACTAGCTACTTGTCTAACCCATGTATTTTATTTAGTGATTTATTACATGTAGGTAATCATACCTATCCAAAGAGGATCTCTCCATAATATTCTTATCTAATGAATGCACTTTTATCAAGTATTTCTACCACAACCCATATTTCTAATTTTACTACCTTCTTATGAATAATAACAAGATTTGAGTAAAATAACTACATTAGATTGAGGTCCATCTAGACTATGTAGATAATGATTAGATATATTATGTATCTCAGGTTAGCTTAGCCATCTTCAATTTTTTTCATATTTTTCATCACTTTGTGCATTCTCATATGCTTGGTTTTTTTAATGGCTTCTTCAAGGTCATTCCACCATTGCATCTATTTTTTCACCCACTCATCTTTAATATATGTGATAGGTTATATCTTTGAGATATTTATTGATAATTTTATCATGATGGGACACAACATATGAACCTACCATAAGAATAAAATCAACCCTATAGGGGTAAACCATTATTTATCAATGATCAAAATCAGCCCTATCGGGGTAAAATCATTTTATCATGATCATGTTTATTGTAATGGAGCACATTATTTTTTATTCTATATTTAGAGGCAAATTCATCATTTTTATTCTAATTATAAGCTTTGAAAACTATTTCCCTTGTTTTGGTATTAATTTAATGTGCAACTTATCTCAGGATTAATTAATTTTGAAGCTCATAGCTTGCATCCTAAACTTTGGGTGTGTTTAATTTATGCCACTTCTATTTTTGGATTGTATCTTTCCCATTACCCCCATATTTAGGTGTTAGAGGTATGATCACTAAGAGGGGGGTGAATCAATGAGCCTAGATATTTCAACTTTAGTTCTAATCCTTTTAAACTCTTAATCAGTCAATACATACATTCATGAGGCATACACATCACTCATAACAATGAATTAAAAAGACAATGCAAGATTAAGAACATAACACATGAAATACATGGGAAACCCTCTTGGGGAATAAAATCCATTGGAACCTATAATCAGACTACTATCTTATAATAATAAGAACCAATTTAGACAAGCTACAATAGATCAAAGAACTACAATCCCACAAATGTTAGGTGTAACACCTATCTAGTTTAGCTACAAAAACAAACATACTTTTAACAAGTTTCAACTTGAAAGGAGGATACAACCACCTTAGATGATGAGATAACAAAACAACACCTATGAACATGTCCACCTATGAACTGATGTCTTCAACACCTGATGATGGACCTCTGCTTATCACTCTTCACCTTCGCTCACACTCAATCTATAAGAACACTAATCTTCCTAGAGAATTATAACCTACAGGTCATATAAATATTCCTCAATCTATTATACTCTTCAACTCATCCATATTGCACTCTACCCCTCTTTCACTTCACGAATCATACACACACAATCCTCTCAAATCTCTCCCACTAGTCTCTCATATAAGTCTAGAAACCATCATCTTTGATTTCACTATTTATAGAGCATACTTGATAATCAACACCTTGGTCAACCATTAGGCATTCCTTATCCTTTAAGAAATCTTTCACATCAATACATAGCTCAAAAAAATCTTCATAGGTTGACCATAACATCTATGGTTCACCGTTAAGAAGCTAAACCTTTTAATAAGGCTTTTGTAGCTTTTATAGGTCTCATGTGAACCCATTCACTCTTTTAACACTTCATAGAATAAAATAAAAAAACATATAACCAATATAAAAAGTATGGACCCATTCCATATTATCTATAAGTCCCCCTTAAGTTCTAACAACCAACATAGAACCCTTCTTCTTAAGCATAACTTGCTCAAATAACATTCTGTGAACATAGTCAGTATGAATGAACACACAATCACCTTATAAATCATTGTTCATACTTAATAAAAATTGTTAAACATTTATAATACACAAAAATCATCCTCATAGTGTCTAAAACACTCCTCAATATCAAATTCATCAAGAGATATCGACACAATATCAAAAAAATCTTTGAACAATCTTCTCGGGTCACTTACAGTCCATACATGAACACACAATCAAATTTTAACCCTAAAAAATATGTTTTTACACACTTTCATATCTTTAAATATATATTTATAGATGTGTCTTGGATTCCTCTACAAGTTCACTTTTTACACCATGGGCGAATTATGCCTAGATCGAAAGTTATATCCAAAATATAGAGCACTAGTTTTTCCATTGTAAATTCAAATATTCAAATGAAAATGGTCACAGTTAAACCTCAAACATCATGCTTGTATCTCATGTCTTTTCTACTTAGATTAAACATATATCGTTAATCTTGTTTGATCTTTTACACATAGTCCACTAAATCCAAATGTTAAACATCTGACAGTTGATCTCATCTCATGTAACCTAGAGACTTTGACTCAACACGCTCTATTGATATCCTATACATAGCTTGAATTGTAATGTCATTAAATGACTATCACTTCGACCAATTTGACTCCACTCACACTATTAATCTCTATTTGTACGATCACCCACTCACTATTGATCCTTGGAAGAAAATTAATCTTTATCTATGCTCAATGTTAAACATCATGCACTTGTTCCCATCTCGTTGCTTCCTAACTTATTAGCGAAATTTGCACCATCGATGTTTCTCAAAATTTAACTTGTGAAAATTTGACTATGGGAACCTTACTTATCTACCTAGAAGGCCAAATTTCCATAGTCATATCTTTTGCTGTGCTTGGATGCATGATCTATAATTTGGACCATATAATCTCCTTACATAAGAGGATCCCACCATATAAAAATAGTATCTTATAACCCTCATATGTTTTATATATATCACCATTAAAATTCACTCTCAAAATATTCTATCATAGAGCCAACTACACTTAGAAATTGTCTAGGAGACCAACTTTGAACATGCATAACTTTTACTGCACTACATCACATGACCTAAAATATGGTGTATAATAACTAGGAATAAAAATAAATAAACCCATATAATCACCTTCTCCTAAAACATCCACACATGTGAGATATTCTATCATCAAAATTCTTACTTAGCTCTTTCTTACCTCATGCAAATTTTGCTAAGTATGGGAAAACACTGTCAAAATACTTAGGAGCCAAAAATTGCACATACACATATTTTGATGTGCTTAGGAACATGACCTAAGATTTAAAACATAAGAACTAGGTACAATATTGAAGAAACCCATGTGCCCATTTCCTCCCGACTCATCCACATGTGGAAATGGTGACATCAACAAACTGCTTACTCAAATTTTCTACCACTGGACCCAAAGTGTCTAGATGAAAACTATGGACAACTAGATGAATTCTAATTATGTACACAATCACTCAAAGCATATAAAACATCTTATGGAACTCTTTCACATCCTCATATAATCATACTCATCTCTAAACATCTCTAACCATGCCAAAATAGAATATCAACCAAGCATACTTCAAGAAACACATTCCACACTTTGTCATTGTCACATAGACTAACAAGACACTTCATACACTCACTATGGAACCTCTATGACATCATCATGGCATAATTTAAAAATCTACAAAAATATCTACAACTCACCTTCTCTCTCTTTAAGCACTCTCACAATATGAACTTTCTCCCCCTTTGACATAATGACAAAATGGGCACCAATTGATCCTGAGGACATAAAAAGAATTAAAAAAATAGAGGCCATATTGGAAAGATGATACAAACTCCCCCTTACCTTGAGCGTACCTCTTCTTGCCTTGATAATTTCCTCTTGCTCTAAGCCAACATTCTCTTCAACCAAGCATAATAATAAATGAATAAATAAAACACAAAAGTACTAAAATCTAATTTAATTAACTAAGAAACATATGAGAGGGAATCCACCTAAGATATCTAATCTATTACACATCTTGAGCATCTTCAAATCTCCATACGTCATGAAGAACCACCACACATGCTCACTAGCCTTCTCTCTCAAGCTACCACAAGAACCACCAATAGAAATTCATGCCACTCACTAAACATTATTAAACCACCTAAAAACTCTCCTTGAAATAAACACATTTTGATTTTTTGGATAAACTAAGAAAAAAGCATTCTTCTTTAGACTGGGCCTGTTTAGCCTCCTTGTAGCCCTACCTAGAACTTGTAGAGCCCACAATTTTCAATAGACACATCTTCAATACCTAAAAATTCATATCTAGAGTACTCTCATATTCCCCCTTAAGAAAATAAATTTAAATCACCAAGATCATCCTCTGAAACATACTTCCTTCACAAACCTACTAGCCAATTAGCCCTCTATATTGATAAAAACTTGAATAATTTGAGAACCACAAACCTTAAAATATATATGAATCATGATTTAACAACCCATTTATCCCATTCAAACTATTAATAAGACTCAAAAATCAACACATAAGGCAAACTACTTTCTTAGCATAGCCCAAAACCTTAGAATCTTAAAACAAATAAAGTCAACAAACCTCCTTCTGGTCAACACACACCTCTAAAACTTCTTACACACCTGGAGATAGGTATCACACACTTCTAGACCAAAAAATTGAACCACCATACCTTTGGGAACATAGAATTCATATAACCCATTTTAGGCCTACTTGCCCTTAAGCCAAAAATTGAGAGAACCAAGAGCACTCAAAAATATTCAATTCGCACAAACCACAAAAGCACCTATATCATATCACAAAGAAGTGTATATACCTCTCTAAAAATCAAAATCTTCTTGACATTTCATCAATCTCATTATGTCATTTGGATATACCCATTCTAACCCTGCATAATAGTTCCTTCAAAAATCTCTAGAGAAAGCTCATGCAATTATTATTTCCCCTTAATCAAAGACTTTATCTGATTGGCATTATCATTTTGAGCACAAAAAATTTCTTCTCAACAATAAAATATGTCTCCTAAGAAGCATAGGTAGAGAAAACCTACTTCACAATGTCATAGAATAATGTGAAATTAGGAGTTGTATATAACTCATATTCCTTCTCCTCCTTGGTCATCTAATACTTGTATTTCTTCTTCTTCTTCTTCTTCTTCTTCTTAGTTTTAAGATAATCAACATGCTAATCCACTACATCATTCTCTTTTTCTTTTATAATTGGATTGATAATACATAGATACAACATAGATTCATGACATACCTTTTCATCTATAGAATATTACTTAAAGTTTGGAACCTCATCACTAGGCAAATATAATTGATGATCTTTGTATGACATATTCTCAACAACAACAAGATGTTCACTTGGATCCATACATACCTTAGGACTAGATTCAACCAACACCTTGGTCTTCTCTTTGAGATTGGTCTCTTCACTCTCAACATGAGCAAAAATTGGGACGTCTTGGTACTCTTCAACTTATGAAGCATTCTCCACCATAGAAAACATATTACTTAGACCTATAGACTCATCATGACTCACACTTGTCACCTTTGGCTTCCATGTGTTAACCTATCTTCTTATTTGCACTCTAGGAGTTTGATTAAACTTATTTTGACTTGATGGTCTTTGCTTGTAGAATCTATCAATGTGACCTCTATGTTCATAGTTATAGAAAAATATACCTTTTTTAAGAAATGTATCTTGCCATACCTCATTTGGTCAAAAATTTACAATATGTCCTATTTCATGAAAACTAAATCACTTAACTCTGTTCACACCTTTTGACTAATGACCCCCATCATAGTTACATCCAAAATAATTTCTAACAAGTCTTACATTCTATGTTCCTATGACAAAATTGATTACATGTGTAATAGTAATCATTGAATCTTGCATACATCATGGCATTTGGCTATCTGATATGATTTATCTTTATTTTATGAGCACCTTCATTCTTTGTATGATGATTTGTATTCATAGTATGATTGTCTTGGTTCACGTTAGTCTTTATCTTGTATTAAGTTACATTATTTTATTCTTATTCATATCCAAGACTAGTTCTATCACTAGCATGATTTTAACTACTCATAATATTGACTAAATCACATGAGCTCTTTATTTTAGATAAATTTTGCTTATGTTTTGTATAAGAAAGAGAAAAACAACTTGATAAGGGTAGGCTATAAAAAACTTGATATGTTGTGTGCACGTTTGATCTAAATGGTTGTAAATACTCCTCTTTAGCTTGGGAGGAATGACCTTCAGATTAAAAATCACTTAGAGAAATGGTTTCATTAGTTATATAGTAGGGTGGATTGCCTAGCAAGCTAGATCCAATAAGTTTGAGCTTCCTTGGAAACTATCAACCTATACTTTTAAATAGTCAGTTTCTAAAAGATAAAGTACTTGCATAAATAATAGAAGATACTAAAATTAATTACAAGAAGTGCTTGATAAAAGAATAGATGAAATTAACTAATTATAATAAAAATTAGGTCAATACTAATGTTAAATAGGTTAGGTGTGGTTTAGAAAATAGGGTAGGGTTCTATGATCAGGTAGAGGGTCTAAAAATTGGATTTGGTTGAGGTCTAGTGGATGAAAATAGATTGATGTTATTTTGTCACATAGTAACCATTAGTAGTTGGGGTGATCATCGATGGTTAGGGTAACTGGTGGATGGGGTAATTATCAATGGCTGAGACAGATTGTCAATGTATAGAGTGAGTATCAGTGGTTACTATGGTTTGGATTTGGTCAAGAAAAAGGATATTTAGATGAGGTCATAGAATGGGGTTCTGAGAGATGGGTTTGGGTTGGATTGATTGTGAAATAAAAAAAAAAGTAACTGAGTGATTTATAATAGATACTTATCTTGATAGCTTTTGGTCTAATGAATAGTTGAGGTGGTGGATCCTAGAGTAATTTCAACAAAGTAATGGTACTTGGATATTGGTTGATGGATGGTAGCACTTTGGATCTCTATCACACTTGTTAGTTTGTTGAATTGCTAAAAGAATGCCTATAAAAGAAAATGCTAATGTAAGAGCTCTAGATATAGATGATGATCACTTGTTTTGGGATTCTTATTCACCCTCTCATCATCTTTCTTTATAGGAAGGGAGGTGAGGTGAAATAACATGTTAATAATGGGTCTAACTTGCTATCTAATTTTATCTCTCACATGCATTGGCTCATACATGAATTAGAAAGTCTAATTATAAAAAATCATGTTGAGTTGAAGTGGGTGTTTAGTGGTTTAGGTGATGGACACCCGACAATTAGAGGTCAAGCTTAATTATTGATGGTTAGGGTGAATGTCAATGGTCAAGGGTCAAAGTTTAGGTTTGATTAAAAAGGTGGGTTAGATAGTAGGTTAGTTCTAACCTAAGTTAGGTTTGTATTATGGTCGAAAGGTTAGGGTTGGTCCTTAAGGGGTTTTGAGGTGGTCTAAGGGTGTTTTTAACACTTAGAACCATAGTGTGTAGTTTTCCAAGGTCTAAAATTTACCCCTTTTTGTTATGTAGTTTGTATAAGCAAGTGATAAAATAAAAATGGACTATGGTTCGAAGGTTCGATTGCCCCAAGCATGGGAGGAGGTGTTCTCCCTTAAACCAAGAAGTGATAAGGTGAAACCAAATTGAGTGTGGGTTTGATAAGTGGTTAAGGTAGTGGTTGATATGTTGGGAACTAAAGTGCAAACATGTGCACAAAGTGTGACAAAGTACTATTGGGTGAATATTTTGTTGACCAGCTAACTAGTGAGCAAAATAGGTTCTATCACCACAGTAATAGGGAGATCAATTGGCCAGAGAAGTAGGTTTACTACATCAAAAGGGGATAAATCTCTCCTCTCATCAAGGGGATGTTCCCTATTAAGTATATAGAACTATATAATATATATAAGCAGAAAATAAGACACAAAGCTAGGACAAACCATCCATCTCTCTTTTTTTAGAGATGATGCTAACAAATAGAGGAGAAATCCTGGGAAACACTAAAGGCACTTCTCTTCCTTCAAAAGTATTCTTATAAGAAATAGTAAGAGTCCTTTCAAGGAACAAATAAATGGTAACCAAAGTACAAAGTAACCAACAATATAAGATGCAACACAAAGTCTCCACCTTAACTACCTAAGAGAGAGATACAAAGAACAATGGGGGAACAAAGTCATCCCAAGGTCCTTTAGGAAAAATAAAATACAAACACATTGAAATTACTTGTGGGAGCACAAATTCATCCCACAACTGGTCTTCAGGACACCTTCCTAACCACTTCCACTAGTTCTACTTGTTAGATCAAATAAACAAGAATGCTTCTAGGAAATAGACATATGAACAATTCCCTAAATAACATAGGCTATTTCTAGCACAAAGTCTAAAAAGGTCACTTGATTTCTTATTCAAATGAAGAAAAATGATTAACAATATGAGCTCAAAGTCTCAGTAAATGCCTTTCAATTTGGGCAGAGTTTTTGCTTCTATAGCAGGAAAGATCATCCTTGAAACAATCAAAGAGATTACAATATATAAAGGTCGAGAGAGGTTCAACACATTTATTCCTTGGAATAGCTCATGTTGTGCATGCAATGCTTTGAATGCACTTTCAGTTCTATATTTTAACTTGACTGTCATCCCCTAAAATTGGATGATCCTCTTAGTTCCCTCTCTTGATTTCACCATTGTTCACTTTGCCTTTATTCTCAAATAAGTCATGTCTTTTAAAGGCTTGAGAAATCTACATCCACGTTTCTAGGTTCAAGAGGTCTATCAAATCTAAACACTATGTTGATACTCTAGATCTTTCATATTATTTCCTTCACTTCACAGTAATTAGGGCTCTCACACTTAAGTAAGCAAAAATCAATAGACACTTCATTACCACCAATTTGGCATCCTCAGGTCTATCATCGTTTGAAACATATCTCATGCATGGATATGTCTAGTTGTTTTCTTCATCATTCCTCCTTTTTTGGATATTGAATCGGGTCCTTAAATTGCCTCTCTATTCTTTGGTCACTTTCCATTAAAAAATTGACACATGGAAGCATCCACTTAGAAACAAGTGAGGACACGTGATAGCTTTTACTACTTTTAGAGGCTTTAGAAACATTTTTTTATGAGTCTGACGAAAGATGACACGTGGTGGTCTCCACTGCACTTTAGAAAAATTCTTAGGAGGAGCTTAGAAACTTGTTCGAAACTCAGATGCAGACATGTGTCGCTCTCTATGGAGTTATAAATGAACAGGTGGTGGCTTCCACTTGTCTTTGGAGAGTTAGGCAGATGATGACACATGGCACATTCTACTTTTCTATGGCAACTCACTGGGGGTCCAACACAGACTTTATGAAAACAAGAAGCAAGAGGGAGAAATTTTGGATATTGACACTTATTATCTTTTTCCAAACTTTGAAAGGGACACATGGCATGTTCTGTGACTTCTTGAGGGTAGAGTATACAGTGCCTTGGTAGACGACACTTGGTGGCTTTTGACAAGCTTTAGTAGGGACATGTGGTGTCTTCCATTGTGATTAGAAACACATTCTAATGGGGCTCGATAGATGACATGTGGCAGATTTTTCTTTACTCATTCTTTTTGGGGCAATCCTTTGAACCATTTTGATTGAACCGACTAATTGAACCAACTTTGGTTCAACAGTTCAATGTCTTTGTTTTAGCTAAGTCTTGACCATTTGAAATAGTTTCTAAACTGCATTGATCCTTTGCTTTGAAATAACCACATTAAACCTTTAAACTTTTGCTTTGAACCAATCGATTAAACCAACTTTGGTTCAACAGTTCATTCCTTCCTTAAAGCTTAGTCTTTTGGAAAGCTGATGAACTTACCAAAGTGGTTGAGTGTCCTACTGACGTCACTGAATGGTTCAATCTAGCTGAAGTGCTTAACTCTTTTAACCCTATTAATGATGTTGAACCTTGAACCCATTGAACCAAAGTGGTTCAAGGTTCAACAGTTCAATCTTTGCTTAGAAGCTTGCCAATGAGCCCTTTGTTGGTTGAACCAATCCTGAAAATGCCCAAGTGTTAGAAAATCACTCACCCCTTTTGATTGAACTCATCTGAAGAAGCCATTAAAATAGTTGAACCTACTAATTTCAAGCATGTTGAGTCTGTAGATTTCTAGAAACTCTTGAAAAGTGAGGAACTTGAAAGTTTAGCAGAAATTTTGAAAAGGGAAGAGGTAAATTTGGTCTTGCAGGACCAAAATGGCTCATACGTTGTCCCAAAAAGAGTGACATTTTTTGGGTGACTATAGCTAGCTCCTATTGGGGAACTTCCTTCAGATGAGAACTTGGAACAACTAAGGGGAGTAGAAACTAGAATCTCCAATGCCTTGAAGTGTGCCATTGGGCTATGAAGTCATGCTACCCAAAAAGAAAGGTGACAAAAACATGAAAATAAATTGCACAAAGTAGAAAAGACTATACAAATATACATATGTATAGACAATTTCATTTGATACTTCAAAAGTTGAAGTGCTTCAGATGCTGCCCATCGTGAGGTAGAGAAAAGGGTGTGCCATCTTGATATTTCAATAGGAAGCTATTTTCACCTTTGAGCTCATGGATAGTAAAAGGGCCTCTCCACAAGGAATCAAATTTTCCATGCATTCCCTTTGGTTCTCTTCTCTTGTCTCACAATAGGACTTGATCTCCAACCTGGAAATCTCAGCTCTTTACTTTCTAGTTGAAGAGTTTCTTTACTAGGATTTGATGGACTATGATTCGGTCTGCCACTATAGTTCTCTGCTCTTCTAGCTCAATCAAGCACATAATTCTCTTATCAAGGGTGATTTCATACATTTGATCTTCAATTGCCTTGACCAATTTTAATGCTATAAATTCTAAGGTGATTGGTATTTCAAAATTGATACCATAAAGAAGTTGGAAAGGAGACATACTAGTTGCCCTTTTGGGTGTAATTCTATCAACCCATAAAGCATCAACCAATGCTTTGTGCCATGTTCTTTGGTTGTCATCAACCAACTTCTTGATGATAGTCACCAAGTTTTTATTACTTGATTTAGCTTGTCCATTCCCTTGTGCAAATTAATCAAATGAGTGGGAGAGTGTAATTCCATAGTAGAAATAGAATTGAGTGATCTCCTGGGAAGTGAAACAAGTTGCATTATTAGTGACAATCTTAGTTGGGACCCCAAACTTGGAAATGATGTTCTCTTTCAAGAAATTGCACACTACTTCTAAAGTAGCATGCTTGGTTAGAATTGCTTCCACCCACTTGGGTGAAGTAGTCTGTGGCTATGAGGACATAATCATGTCCAGTGCTTGAAGATGGGTTTATAGCACCAATAAAATTGAGGCCCCATTACTAAAATGGTTATTCTATGACTACTAGATTGAGAGGCAGGGCAGCTAACTTGGGTCTTCCAACAAACTGTTGGCATAGTTCACATTTCCTTACCCACTTATATGCATCTTGAAAAAGAGTAGGTCAGTAATATCTAGCTCGAAGGATCTTATGGGAAGTCATAGGAGTAGAAAAAATTCCTCCATAGACCTGATTGTGGAAGGATCTCAAAATTTGGCTTTGCTTCTCCTTGTCCATGCAACGAAGGAACACTCCATCAAGGCCCCTCTTATACAGTCCATTGTCTCAAAGGACAAAATTTGCCACTTTCAACTTGATAGTCCTCTCTTTATAAGATAGGTGAGTAGGAAATTCACCATAAGTAAGGAAATGAGCAATACTCAAATACCACTCATCAGTGGTAGAGACAAAGAGGACTGTTGGCACTTCTACTTCTGATTTTTGATGCTCTGTTCCTTCTGGCTTGTTGTCAGCAATTAATTGGCATAAGCCTTTTCCCTGAACTAGCTTTGTTGGTTTGATGAGCAAATCAAAATCCTAAATCTTTGCAACCTAATTGCCTCTTTTCATCCCAAACTCCTGTTGAGTTAGTATGGATTTGACTGTTGTGTTAGGAACCAAGGCAGTAGTACATGAATTCAAGATGTAGAAGCAGAAATGATTTACCACCTTCACCACTGCATAAGCATGCTTTTCCATATTCGAGTACTTTAGCTCATGATATTTGAGAGGATAGCTCATGAAGGAAATGGGAGACTCCATACCTTATTTATTCTATTGAACCAGAATTGCTGAAAGCATGTGTTCTGAAGCATAACTGTACATGGTGAACTCTTTGTTATAGTCTAGACAAACCAAAATTGGGGTGTGAGCGATGGTAGTCTTGATATCTTTAAACACTGACTTGCCTTCATTAGTCCAGCTAAAGGTGAACTTTCCCTTCATCATTTTTACAATATGTCTAGTCTTCTCAACAAACTTAGGGATGAACCTTCGTAAGAAATTCACCTTTCCAAAGAAAGAGTGAACAACAGTCTTACTTGTAGGCAAGGTAAGTTCTTAAAGGACTTGACTCTATCTGAGTCAATTTTTATGCCTCCTTTGGACACAATGTGTCTGAGAAGTTTTCCCTCTATTACTCCAAAAATTGACTTCTTAGGGTTCAAGGAAATGCCATTCTGATGGCAGCATTCTAGTACTTGTTGCAAGTGGTGCACATGATCTGAGTGATGCTTAAAGAAAATAGTCAAGTCATCAAGATAAACTATAATGAAATTACCCATCTCATCCTTGAAAGAGAGGTCCATTTCTCTTTGAAAGGTGGCACCAGTGTTTATCAAGCCAAAAGGCTTTCTCTTATAGGCGAAGGTGCCCCAAGGTGTGGTGAATGCAATTTTATGATGGTCTGCTTCACCAACTTCAACCTGATTGTATCTTGAGAAACCGTCTAGCATTGATGACATCTCTGAACTAGTCACTATCTGAAGCACTTGATCCATGATTGGCAAAGGATAGTTATCCTTAAAGGATGATTGATTCAAATTCCTAAAATCCACACAAAGGTGAATTTTGCCATTCTTCTTCCTCATAGGCACTATGTTTGCAATCCATGTGGAATGATGGATTGGGAAAATGATCCTAGCATTTAACATCTGTTATATCTTAGATAGAATAGTACCTAACATCTTTGGATTATACCATCTAGGTTTTTGCTTATAAGGCAATGAGTTAGCCTTCAGAGGGATGTCATGTCAGATTTCATCAGGCTTGAGTGACTTCAGGTCATCATAAGAGTATGCTAAAATGTCCATGTACTGTCTGAGCAGAGAAGTGAACTTGAATCTTTCCTCAGGAGTACAACACTTCCCAATGTTCACCATCTTGGAATCTTCTTTGGTACCAAGATTTACTTGATCAAACCCCTGAGAGGAGCTTACCTTCATTTGCTGTTATTTGATGAATTTGTCATGCTTATCAAACAATTTCTCAAGGGAGACCATGCCTTTGGGAATCTTATTCCCTTTAAGTTGCATGAACTCTCCATCCATGCTTGAACTTGATTCAAGGTTAGTTCAAGCTCTTGAGGTTCAATTCCTTCAAAATTCAATCGTTTAAAACAATCCTTTTGCTCTAGGAAAGCAATGATTTGGTTATCATTGTTAAACACCTGCCAATGATTGGCATTATCAGGTACACTTGGTTGAGAGACTAGTTTAATAGTGTACCTATCTCCTTTGAAGTTTGAGTGGGGAACCAGAAGAGTGCCTGAGATAGCCAAAGCATTAGCTCTATCATTAAATTCCTTGGGGACTGCAGAGATGCTGAAAACATCAAAGTTTTCAATTTGGTCACAGACTAGATTGCGGTAATGGCGTAGTCTCTCATTTTTGGTTTGATACAGGTTTCTTACCTGACAAACCACTAATTTAGTGTCTCCTTTAGCATGAAGAAGCTTGATACCTTTGTCTTGAGTAGCCTTTAATCCAAGCAATAGGGATTCATACTCAGCTATGTTATTAGTGTTGTTGAATTACAACTTGTAGGATGAAGGAAAAATATCTCCTTGAGGAGAAATCAACTCAGCCCTTGCTCTTGAACTAGTAGAGGAGTAGCTGCCATCAAATTCAAGGATCCATACCTCATTAGACACTAATTTTCCTTTGGATTCTTCCTCATTTAGAGGTGGAGATTCTTCCATAGTTCCAGCTAAACTAACCTTCAAGTCGTCACCTTTGAGAGATTTAACTGGTGTTTCATGAACTTCTTCAGTGGACCAAAAGTAGTTACCCATGCCTAAAGATTCAAAAAAAATTTGAGCTTTAGGTGCTGATGATTAGGTGACCACATACTTTATTTCCTTTTCAAGAAGTAATCTTTTCATGACACCTTTGACTGGGATTCTTGCCTCAGATAAGTCCATGTTTAATTTGACACCAACATCTTTGTAGAAATTCTAGCCAAGAAGGATGCCATAAGATGCTGAGACGTCGGCCACCAAGACAATCATCTTGATTCTTTTGTTTGGGAACACTGCAAATACAAATTGGGCATCCTTAATTTGCCCTAGCAATGGTGCTTGCTTGTTTTCCATGAAGAAACATCTACCAAATGTCCTGGTTAGTGTAAGGCTAAGGGATTCAGCCACTTTAGTAGGCATGATATTGTCTGAAGCTCTAGAATCAATGATACAATTGTTCAACTGATATCCATTTATTAACAGAGATGCATAGAAAGGTTCTATTTTCCTAGAAGTAGGAAGAGGAGCAATGACAAGATTTTTTGGGATAGACATGTTCCTTAGGAGATCATGAGTTGCTTTCTTAGCTTCTTGTCTTGCTGGGATGTTTTGGTTCTTCACACATTGAACCAATTTATCCAACTAATTAGGGTTGGACTGCATGAATTCAAATTCAGACATTTGAACTTCAGATTTATTTATATGATTAATAATGTCAAATGTCTAAAATGAGCTAGGAATAGAGGATGGGAGCTCATCCTTTTGATTCTTGGTAGGGGAGAACTGGACTGTAGATTTGAAGTAGAAGGTACAGGGGTATTTGGTGTACTTACCTTTCTTACAGTCATCAGATCTTTTGACTGGAAGGGCAAAGTACTTCCACACTTAGCAATTCAGATTGCTGGTTGAGGTTACTCCTTCATCTTCTCTTTATCAACTTCCTGAGTTGATTGATTCTTAGACCAGGTGAACACAACATATGATCCCTCCGTTACATTACCTTCACTTTTGGGTTCATGCTGATAGTTTAGGAAACCAATGTTGGAGTCACCAGGTAATTCTTCTTCTTCCTCAGTGAAGAGATTAACATCATCTTCAGGGTTCAACTCAGGCTGAAATGAGAAACCCAGGTTAGCTTCAAGATATCCAACTGCTGAGTTAGTTAGAGGTGCTTTAATGGCAAGGTTCCTCTATGGGAGAGGAAGATGATTCAATTTCCCTTGACCCCTGGCATCATTGCCTTGGTATGTCTAATTCTGGAATGTCTTCTTTGGGATATCTCTATATGTAGGAGCAGATGATGTGCCTTGGGCCATTTGTCTTCTAAGAGACAACAATTCATTTGCCAGCTTCTACACCATGGGATTAGTAGTGGCTGTAGATGAGTAATCAAAAGATGAAGAAGCTTTACCTCTATTTGGATCTTTCCTTATCTTTTCAACCAAGATAAGGTCATCTTCTACCTCAGTAGCCAAGTCCTAAGCTTTAACAAGGTCTATTTAGCCAGCACGTCTCATTAGAAAACTCACTTTAGGTAGTTGTGAGTTGATGAAGAAGCACTTGAGGTTTTCAGGGGTCGAATGAGCAATTGTAGGGATCCTATTCCTCAACTTCTCAAATTTGGCTATGAAATCCCTCATTGGTTCATGAGGTTCCTTCTTCATTTGTGTGAGTTGGGCTAGAAGGGCATGTGTATCTTCTATAAGTTTGAATCTAGCTTCAAACATGGCTTTAAGTGTGTCCTAGTCAGTCACTGATCAAGCCTACAGATGGTAGAACCAATCCATAGCAGTACCTTACAACATCTCCATGAATAGTTGTTAGGTTGTGGAGCTAAAAGCTTTAACTATGTAGATGAAAAGGAGGTTGCTAAAGTTCTAGAAGTACCAGCATTGGTAGTATGACCAACGTCAGTCATGATGAATGCAGAAGGCAACTAGCATTAGCAGGGAGTTGACCAACATTGGTCAACACCAGTTAGATAGGGACCAACATTGGTCGCCTGTGTGTTCCAGAATTGTTCATTACATGAATAGTTAGTTTGTTGAACTGAGTGTTTACATGTAAAGGCTATTTCGAGTCTTGAGCTACATGTCTATTATTAGTAAACTAAGAGTCTAAGTTATTGTTTAAGTCTGGGATCTATTTATAGACCCATTAGCATGTATTGTAATTATGAGTTGAAAAGGAAGGCAAGGAAGATCCTTCCATTGTAAGATCATTGAGTTGTAGGTTGTTGCAAGCTCATATGAGATCTACATGTGTAAGTATGGTGTATTGAATTATAGGTTGTAGGTTCATGGGAGATCTACTTGAAGTACTTTAGAGTGCTTGGTGTACTGGCAGGGTTATTAATGACTAGTTGGAGAGGTGAACACCAATTCTGTGTGTGAGTTGTGTGTTGGGACCATTTTTGGTAGGAGAGTGAACTTTTGAAGAAGAATTACTGTACACTTGAGGTGTGGGAAGCCTCTGTAAGGTGGAAGAGTGTGGCATCTCTTTATTATATTCTTTTCTGTATGAGTATTAATACAAGATTGTATATTGTCTCTCATATTCTGTGCTATTTGTGAATTCTAGTTACTTGTACTTCTAGAAATTTTTGCATGTTTAATTGCTTGTATTTGGTAATCATATTGTGCTCTTTCTAAGGAGCAAGATCCTAACAAGTGGGATCAGAACAAGGTGTGTTGTTCTTGGATTTCTTGACAGTTGGTATCAGAGCTTTTGGTTGGGATACTAACAGGTTGGATTAGATCTGGTTAGTGTGTTATGATTACAGCTACTCACAGGGATTTCTATTTGAGTGGGAGTAGAGCAATGGCAGAAGAAAGTGAGCTACAAATGGAGAAGTTTAATGGAAAGAACTATCAATTATGGAGGATGTAGATTGAAAATTATCTGTATCAAAAAGATTTGTACTTACCTTTGGGTGGGGTTGATTGTAAACCCCAGGATATGAAGGATGAAGAATGGGAGGTTCTTGATCGAAAGGCTCTGGGATCTATAAGGTTGAGTCTTGCATCGTCTGTGATTTGTAGCTTATCACAGGTTAAGACAATGGTAGAGTTGATGGAATCTTTGACAAATTTATATGAAAAACCCCCAGCTTTGAATAAGGTATTTCTTACGAAGCAATTATTTAATTTGCAAATGTTGGAAGGTGGATCTGTTCATAGTCATCTTAGTGATTTCCATGGTTTGGTAAACCAGTTAAATTCAATCAATATTGTTTTTGATGATGAAATTAAGGCTCTCTTAATCTTATGTTCATTACCTAAAAGTTGGGAAATTTTGGTAATGGTAGTTAGCAATACTGCATCTGCTTCAAAAATCTTAAAAGTGGATGATATTGTGAGTGTAATCTTGAATGAATAAATTCATAGGAAAAGCATAGGTGAATCATCAGGGAATGCTTTGAGTGTTGAAGGTAAAAGAAGGCAAAGAGAGAAGATAGAGCATGGGAGATCAATGTCCAAGATAGGTAGGAGATCCAAGTCTAGGTATGGCAGAATAACCTGCTGGAAATGTGGAAAGCAAAGGCATTTAAAGAGAGATTGCAGATTGGGTGAAGATCAACATGAAGGACACGAAGAAGAAGTAGATGTTGTGGATTTCATTGCAAAGGATGCTCTGGTATGTTCTTTAGATAAATTAGAATCTTGGGTTTTAGATTCTGGTGCCTCTTTTTATGCATCGCCAATAGGGAATTTTTTCATGAGTATGTCTAGGGAGACTTTGGAGAAATTTGTTTAGGGGATGGTAAGCCTTGTCAGATGGTTGGCAAAGGGAAAGTGAAGTTGAAATTGTAGATAGGTAACACATGGGTGTTGAAGGAGGTCATGCATGTCCCAGTTCTGGAGCGGAATTTGATTTCTGTAAGAAGTTTGGGTGATGAGGGTTACACAATAACTCTCACATCGAACTCTTGGAAGGTTACCAAGGGTGCACTTGTTGTAGCAAGAGGTAAGAAAGTAGGTATGCTTTATCTATCTACTTGTATTACTAATTCTCTTTCTGGGTTATCTACTTTAGCTGTAGATTCGAAGATGTGGCTTAATAGGCTGTCACATGAATAAGAAGGAGATGCATGTTCTTGAGTTAAAGGGTATGCTTTCAAATTTGAAAGGCATGGATTGAGATTTCTATATGCAGAAGAAGAAGGTGACGTTTCTTGAGGAATCTGATGTTAGTGACAAGAATAGGAAAGCCTTGGTTTTCAAGGAGAAGGTGATGGATAGAGTTTAGCATAAGGGGTAGAAGAATTCTGAGTAGATCATGTTTGATTTGGACAAGGGTTTGATCTAAAAGGAGCTCGTGGGTAGAAGTCAGTTCTCACAAGCAAAACACAGAGACCGACGTTGGCTAGAAAACCAATGTCAACATCTAGATAGGGACTGATGTTGGCTATGTGTAGCCTGACATCGGTGACTTAAGGATAGATAAACATTGGCTTTGGTTAGGGGAAACTGATGTCGACAGTGAGGCAGTCCCATGGAACTGACGTCAATCAGGTGCAGATTGAGATGTGACTGGCATCGGTCACTGAGACAGATTTTGGGTGGACAACAAGCTGTCAATGAGTCTCAAGCACCCATATGGAGGACATAAAGGGTATGTAAGCCTCAAATTTGTCATTTCCCTTATTTACACTACTTGTTGCTCACTTATGGTGAAGAACCAGGAAGTTATTAAAGAAGCAGAGTAGGTAGATCTAGGAAATAGTGGGAGCTTGGCATGGATGAAGGATGTGATTCCTTGGAGGAGAACCAAATGGGAGTTTTTGGTGGAGTTGCCAACTGGAAGTAAGCACTAAGAGATGAATGGATGTTCAGGATGAAGAAGAGCAGAAATGGACATGTGAGATAGAAGGCCAGGGTATATGGTCTTGTTTTAGCTATAGGACAATGGAGGTTTGATCATTGTGTTTCTCTTTACCAGGTTGGATAATATTAGCTACATTATTTTATTACTGTATGATGTGCTTGTTGCAGGGTTATATATACAGGGAGTTGCTAAACTAAAGGTAAAGCTAGTTTAGAGGTGTGTCATGAGGAATCTGGGAGCAGCAAGATTCTTTGGCATGAGTGTGTTCTAGAGACATGGAAGGCCATATGTTGACTTTGTTTTAGGATGATTGTGTGAGACCGGTTAGCACGCTGATGGTTAGACAGTTCACAGAACAATGTCTTGATTCACATAATGAGGTTAAGTGCATGGTATGTACTAACCCTGAGTTTTCCCAAGCAGTGGGAGTTGTCACAAGTTTGGAGCCAATCTAGGAAAGAAGCATTGGAGGGCAGTTTAGTGGATTCTTAGAGGGACCAACAGCAGGTGCACATGCTATGCAGGGTCAAGTTATTTTCTACATGGTTTATAGATGTGGATGTGGCAGGTGATTTGGATGACAGGGTTTACACCACAGGTTTTGTGGTGGTTGGTCTTCAAGAGTGATCTTGAAGAGGGATACAAAGCCAAGGGAACAAATTAGATGATGTACAGGTACAGGTATAGTTACAGCTATTTATCTCCAAGTGGGAGATTGTTAGGTTGTGGAGCTAAAAGCTTCAACTATGTAGACAAAAAGGAGGTTGCTAAGGTTCCAAAAGTACCAGCATCGGTAGTATGACCGATGTCAATCATGATGAATGTAGAAGGCAACCGGCATCAATAAGGAGTCGGCTGACATTGATCAGCACCAGTTAGACAGGGACCGACGTTGATCGCCTGTGTGTTCCAGAACTATTCATTGCACGAATAGTTAGTTTGTTAAACTGAGTGTTTGCATGTAAAGGCTATTTCGAGTCTTGAGCTGCGTGTCTATTATTAGTAAACTAAGAGTCTAAGTTATTGTTTAAGTTTGGGATCTATTTATAGACCCATTGGCATGTATTGTAATTATGAGCTAAAAAGGAAGGCAAAGAAGATCCTTCCATTGTAAGATCATTGAGTTGTAGGTTATTGAAAGCTCATAGGAGATCTACATGTGTAAGTATGGTTTGTTGAATTACAAGTTGTAGGTTCATGGGAGATCTACTTGAAGTACTTTAGAGTGCTTGGTGTACTGGCAGGGTTATTACTGACTAGTTGGAGAGGTGAACACCAATTCTGTGTGTGAGTTGTGTGTTGGGACCATTTTTGGTAGGAGAGTGAACTTTTGAAGAAGAATTACTGTACACTTGAGGTGTGGGAAGCCTCTGTAAGGTGGAAGAGTGTGGCATATCTTTATTGTATTCTTTTCTGTATGAGTATTAATACAAGATTGTATATTGTCTCTCATATTCTGTGCTATTTGTGAATTTTAGTTACTTGTACTTCTAGAAATTTTTGCATGTTTAATTTCTTGTATTTGGTTATCATATTGTGCTCTTTTTGAGGAGCAAGATCCTAACAAGTGGGATCAGAACAAGGTGTGTTGTTCTTGGATTCCCCGACAATAGTCTGACTGCCACATCTTCAAATTCCATGCCTATCACACCATAAGATATGCTAAAGGTTACAATGTGTTCATCAGGGTGAACCTTTCCATCACCAAAGAATTTGGGGAAATTATTCCTTGAATAATGTGGAAGCTCATGCAGGGGTGGAGTAAGATTGAGTGGGCCAAAAGAGTTACCCCAAGGGCCTTAAATTGCCATGAGTGGATTATTGAAAGTAGGGATGACAAATCTGGGTGGTGTATGTATAGGCAAAGTTCTACTAATAGTAGAAAAAGTAGCTTTGCCTTGTGTTGGTGATGTGGTGTTGGTAGGAGGAAGACTCCTAGTTCATTGAAGGTGAGGTTGTGGAGGAAACAACTCAAAATTGATCTACTGCACCAACTCAAAAATAGGGTCAACAACACCTTTAGATTTTGGGCTTTTGGTATAGCATGAAGTTGCCAGATTGTAGAACAAAAATAGGAAAGAATCGGTCCTAATTCAGTTTGAAACTTGAGGCTTCAAACTACACACTCTTTCCCTAGCGGAGTCGCCAAAAAACTATTGGGTGAATATTTTGTTGACCAGCTAATTGGTGAGCAAAATAGGTCCTATCACCACAATAATAGGGAGATTGATCAGCTAGATGTGCAGGTTTACTACATCAAAATGGGATAAATCTCTCCTCTAATCAAGGGGAGGTTCCCTATTAAGTATACAGAGCTATAATATATATATATATATATATATATATATATATATATATATATATATATAAGAAAAAAATAAGACACAAGGGTAAGACAAACCATCCATCTCTCTTTTTTTAGAGATGATGCTAACAAATAGAGGAGAAATCCTGGGAAACACTGAAGGCACTTCTCTTCTTTCAGAAGTATTCTTGCAGGAAATAGCAGGAGTCCTTTCAAGGAACAAGTAACTGGTAACTAAAGTACAAAGTAGCCAACAATATAAGATGTAGCATAAAGTATCCACCTTAACTGTCCAAGAGAGAGATATGAATAAAAATGGGGGCACAAAGTCATCCCAAGGTCCTTTACATAGGGAAAAGAAAATACAAACACACTGAAAGTACTTGTGGGGGCACAAAGTCATCCCATAGTTGGTCTTCAGGACACCTTCCTGACCACTTCCAATAGTTCTACTTGTTAGATCAAATAAACAAGAACGCTTCTAGGAAACAAACATACAAATAATTCCCTAAATAACACAGGCTATTTCTAGCACAAAGTCTGAAAAGGTCACTTGCTTTCTAATTCAAATGAAGAAAAATGATTAACAATCTGAGCTCAAAGTCTCAGTAAATGCCTTTCAATTTGGGTAGAGTTTTTGCTTCTATAGCAGGAAAGATCATCCTTGAAACAATTAGAGAGATTACAATATATAGAGGTCGAGAGAGGTTTGGCATGTTTATCCCATGGAATAGCTCATGTTGTGCATGTAATGCTTTGAATGCACTTTCAGTTCTATATTTTAACTTGACTGTCATCCCCTAGAACTGGATGATCCTCTTAGTTCCCTCTCTTGATTGTACCATTATTCACTTTGCCTTAATTCCTGAACAAGTCGTGTCTTTTAAAGTCTCAATAAATCCACATCCACATTTCTAGGTTCAAGAGGTCTATCAGATCTAAACACTATGTTGATACTCTAGATCTTTCATATTATTTACTCTGCTTCATAGCAATTAGGGCTCTTACACTTAAGTATGTAAAAATCAACAGACACTTCGTTACCACCAATTTGGCATCTTCGAGTTCCATCATTTGAAACATATCTCATGCATGGATATTTCTAATTCTTTTCTTCATCATTCCTCCTTTTTTGGCTATTAAATCAGGTCCTTAAATTGCCTCTTTGTTCTTTGGTCACTTTCTGCTAAAAAATTGACACATGGTAGCATCTGCTTAGAAACAAGGGAGGACACATGGTAGCTTCCACTGCTATTAGAGGCTTTAGAAACATTTTTTTATGAGTCCAGTGGAAGATGACATGTGGCGGTCTCCACTACACTTTAGGAAAATGCTTAGGAGGAGCTTAGAAACTTGTTTGAAACTCGAATGCAGACATGTGTCACTCTCCATAGAGTTATAAATGAATAGGTGGAAGCTTTTTCTTGTCTTTTGAGAGTTAGGTGAATGATGACACAATGCACATTCCACTTTTCTATGGCAGCTCACTAGGGGTCCACCACAGTCTTTATGAAAACAAGAAGTAGGAGGGAGAAATTTCAAAGATTGACACTTGTTAGCTTCTGCCAAACTTTGCAAGGGACACATGGCACATTCTATAACTTCTTGAGGGTAGAGTATATAGTGTCTTGGTAGATGACACTTGGCAACTTCTGACAAGCTTCAATAGGGACAAGTGGCATCTTCCATTGCAATTAGAAACAAAGTACAATGGGGCTCAGTAGATGACATGTGGTGACTTCTGCTTGACTCATTATTTTTAGGGTGATCCTTTGAACCATTTTGATTTAATTGACTGATTGAACCAACTTTGGTTCAACGGTTCAATGGTTCAATGTCTTTGTTTTGGCTAAGTCTTAACTGTTTGAAATAGTTTCTAAACCACGTTGAACCTTTGCTTTGAAATAATCATGTTGAACCTTTGAACCTTTGCTTTGAACTAACTAATTGAACCAGCTTTGGTTCAACGATTCATTCCTTCCTTGAAGCTTAGTCTTTTGGAAAGCTGATGAACTTACCAAAGTGGTTGAGTGTCTTGTTGATGTCATTGAATGGTTCAATCTGGCTAAAGCGCTTAACTCTTTTAACCCTGTCAATGATGTTAAACCTAGAATCCATTAAACCATGAAACTAAAGTGGTTTATATTTCAACAGTTCAATCTTTGCTTAGAAGCTTGCCAATGAGCCCCTTGATGGTTGAACCAAGGCGTTGAACCAATCCTTAAAATGCCCAAGTGTTGGCAACTCACCCCTTTTGATTGGACTCATCTGAAGAAGCCATTGAAATAGTTGAACCTGCTAATTTCAAGCATGTTGAGTTTGTAGATTTTTGGAAAATCTTGAAAAGTGAGGAATTTGAAAGCTCGAAAGAAATTTTGAAAGGGGAAGAGGCAAATTTGGTCTTGCAGGACCAAAATGGCTCATAAATTGTCCCAAAAAGAGTGACATTTTTTGGGGGACAACAAGTACAATATCCAAGATTGCACATTGACTAGATTATCATTATTGGTAAAAATTAAGGTTAGATATAAGAGGATCAATGACAAGTAGACTACATGATTATATGTGATGGTTGGGCTGCACTTGTAAACTCAAGTCTCTTAGACAAGGTTAGTGTTTTCATGGGTATCTAAGGTAGGAAGTGCTCTCAAGAAGACATAAAGTGGTTGGGTGTGCATAAGGTAGAGTAAGTTCAAAAAATTATTCAATGTGGTAAGGTAGGTGGTGTGGTCAAGGTAAGATCATTGCAAAATGTATGCTAGTTTATGCCAAAATGGCTAGTAGTGAGGTGACATGGCCAAAGGTAAGTTTGGTAGAGGAGGTGATCTTTGATGGCTAGGTTAGTTTGGTATTGGTAAAAAAGTGTGTTTGAAAAGTGGGGGGAACCCCAATAAGATGACCATCGATGGTTAGGGTAGACCCTCAAGATCTACCATCATTGGTCACCCTGACCATCAGTGGTTAGCCATCATCCCTAAAATGGTGGAGATAAAAGAAACAAGTGGGGTCACATTTGCTAATTTGAGTAAGTTGACATTTGGTGAGAGGAGTTTGGCATATAATCTAAAAATATCTCATGGCTGAGGGTAAATGATTAGGTTAGTAGTCGAGGTGGATCAAGTTTGACTAAGTATGCTAAACATGAGACCATCAAGGATATAATGTGGGCACGATAGAGGTTAGTGGCTATGGGTCCCAAAGTTCTTCCTCAATGATAGTTGAGGAATGATGTAGGGGTGTTTTGAATTTGTAGTTTAGTTATGAATGCATTTATTGATTTGGTAATTTAGATCAAAATGTGTTGGTTATTTGATTATTGGGTGGGGTTGACCTAGGTTTTAGGGTTTTGTGTAGTTTATGGGTAATTTGGAAAAGTGGTCAAGGTAGAGTAGTTATGGTAGGGTGGAGGATAGATATTTGTAGAAATTTTTAGGGATAGGTGGTGTTTGGGTGGGTTAATAGGGGTAGGTGTTTTTTGATCCATCGATGGTCATGCATAATGACCATTGGTAGTTGTTACCAACCATTGATGGTCAATAAATGACCATCATAGGTTGGTTGCCTGACCATCAACAGTCACCATGACCATTGATGGTCAATAAGGGGTGGAAGAATTTTTGAAAAGTGTTGAATGTTTTGAATGAGTTTAGAGTTTAGGATATGAATTAGTTTAGAGTTTAGTGTTGAATGTTTGGTTAAAAGTGATGTCAAAAGTAATGTTTATGTTTGATAAGTAGTAGTTGAAGGTGAATAATGAATGTTAAGGTCATGTGTAACATTGGTGGTTAATAGGTAATGGTTTAAGGTTGGTCATTAAGGTAGTAGTTATGTTTTAGGGTGAAGGGTAATTGGTAAATGGTATAATTCATAGGTAAAGTGTGATGGTATACTAAGGTTTGTTCCTATCAAACTTTGTAAGAATGAGAGAGGATCCTAATGTGAGATAAGGTGCCTCAAATCTTTGTTAATATTTATTGAGGGATGACTATAGATGAATGGGCTCACATGGAGGAGGTGGGGTATGGTGTGATGTTGCATTACTAGCACATGCTATGGGACATGGTTATGATCACAGTGCTCATCAAGAGATGAGATTCTACCATGAATACCTTTCTACTACCTATAGTTGAGATGACCATCTTACCTAAGGATGTCCATAGGATTACATGGCTACCCATACAGGGTGAGTTGATTTATCATATTGAGGAGTAGAGAGATGCTTTTATGGAGCTATTATATGGAGATAACCTTAACTTTATGAGGTGGTATGTAGGGGGGTTTGGCTATACCTAATATACAAAAGGGATAGAGATGATAGGAGGCTGATGATGATGAGATAGTAGTCTTATGCTTTGCCATACCAAATTTGAGTAATGAGAGGTTCCATTATTTATTGTCAGGGGTGTTGGTTGAGATGCTATTGGGCTACATAGTATTTACATGGGAACCTATGCTGTTAGTTCATATTTATAGGGAGCTATGGGGATTCCAAGACCATAGGAGGTATGGTATCAATGTGAGGTTTGCTCTACATTATTGGGTCTATGAGCACATTTGGGTATTGTGACTAATGGGGCTACTATGGGAGGGGTATGCTTAGATGGAGTTTTGGGTAGGATTCATATAGTGGAGATCTGATTTTACCCTCTTAGGACCAGGTGGAGGGACTCATGATATTAACTAGTTTAGAGGTTTATTAGATGCCTTGGTCATCAAAGATGTGATTTGAACACCATACATTAGGTTTTTGGAGTGGGCTCACTACAAGAGACATACACTATCCCTATAGATATATAAATGGATTTTTAACAAGAGAGGGTGAGACAGAGCTCATTCTTTTTGATAGGGTGTGACCATAGTTTGGTTTGATGCAAGGTATTCTAGGTCCATTATTGAGATATAGGTGGAATGATGTAGAGTTACTACTTCCTAAGCCATAACTAGTTTAGAGTTTCATTGATCATGAGGAGCTACTAGCTAGGGCTGAGATAGATGATGCAGGTTTCATAGATGGGTACCCTACATAGTACTAGCACTATATGTAGTGGCTGATTTTGGGGGTGATGATGGTGGTCAATAAGCTATAGATGTCAATACAACTAGTAGATGTGGACCTTATTAGGTGAAGGTATAGGGGGTTACCCTAGATATATAGGTAATGACTGCATAGAGGGATTATGAATGAGTAGCATTAGCCATGACATAAAATTCTATGGTAGTAATACAAGCTTAATTAACATTAATACAAGGTTAGGTGGCTATAATTATAGGTGAGAGGGACCAAGCTAGAGCTATATTAGCCTTGGTTACCTAGGAGAGAGATTCCCTAAGATAGGATGCAGGAGGAGTTGTAGCACCTACAAGACCACTGGGCACTATCCCCATCGCATGGTATATATCCATAGTGGAGGGGCTCCATTATTATGAGGTGAAAGTATTTAGTCACTATTTAGATGAGCCTCGATGGGGTAAGTATAGGGTAGGTGTGGTAAGTGGTGCTAGCATGGTGACACTAGGTTAGTGGGTTGCTTCTATAGGTGGTCAGTCAAGTACCTTAGGAGGATGGGCACCAAGAGGCAATGGTGCTCCAAGAGATAGTGGTGCCCCAGGGGCATAGTCTAATATGAGACATTACATATATTGATGTATATGATTTTGATACCAGCCTACGAGCATATGGTGAGATGTATATTTATTTTGAGAGATAGATGTATTATATTGTATACATGATGTTGATTATGAATAATTATAAACTCATTATTTATAGATGTGATCTTTGTCCATTACTTATGGTTCATGGTTGTGATGCTCATGATGATAAGGATATGGGTGTTGATATATACTCACCTACCTAGGCATATGATAAGATGGCCTTTTGTTTATGTTCATGATGATATTGATATGATGGTTATAGATGGTACATCTAATGTGATAATCATTTATATGATTAACATAAAATGTTATGATGTTGATCACATGGATTATTGTTTATGGCGTGTTATTGTTTACAATGATGAGGCTGTTTATGGATGATTAAGATGAGGTTTATGATAATTATGACTATTGTTCTTGATGATGTTGTTTATGGATGGTTTTTGTTATGATGTTGATATTGTTGTGGTGAAAGTGGTTTATTGATTTAATGAGTATATGCTTTATCATTTAGGTTTAGACATGCGTTGAAAGTGGTTTATTGTGTTATTGTTTATAGATGTTATGATGTTGATGGTAATGAGTATGTACATGGATATGGTTCATGTTAATGATGTCTATCTTTGTTCATGATATAATGATTATGTTATAATATTGACATTATGATTTTGTTATGGATTTTGACGATGATATTGATGATGATGTTATGATTAGGGTCCTTTTATTTTAAAGTGAAGCACATAAAGCAAGTTAAATAACAAAATTAGATGTGAGAAATAAGATGATCATGAGACAAATGTTGAATTAAATATATCAACCAGTTATGAGAGGATAAGAAGAGGGTATGATGCTTATTCTTTGGCAAAGACTAAAACAAGATTGAATTTGGATGGGATTAAGGAACATAATCCCTTTGAATGCTTTACATTAGTATTCGTTAGTTGGTTAAAAGGTGTTTTGATCACATTATGTCAAGTGAGCTCAAACATCCTTTGCTTATAGTGTATAAAGGGAAGATGGCCGAAAATTAAACCTTCTTGTGAGACTAGCATGCCTTTTCAGGAGGTTTACTAATGAGTCAATATAAACAAGTCTATGCCATATAAGATGTAGACTGATCGATGCGAGAAGTCTACTTATGAGAACTAATTGTGGCTTTCAAAATTATTTTGCTTTTTTTAATGCTTAATAATGGGTATTTTATTTATTTTTTTATTTATTGGGAGGTTTGGAGAAGTTTATCAATGTGGGAAGCTTCCAAGAAACCCAAAAATTACTACACTTTGAAATTTTTTTTACTCAGCCATCCTTTAAGGGAGTGGTCTAAGTTTGCATGCTTTGTTAAATGATTTTGATAGATATCCTTCAAGGGAGTATTCTACCTTATTTTGATAAAATTTTCATATGTTTTGGGTACCTATCCTTTAAGGGAGCAGTCTACAAATGCTAGGAATGACCCATGATCATTTTTAGTTATGACTTTGCTTTTGATTTTGCTTGACATAGACTTGCTTATATAGGCTTAAAGGTTCTCCTTTTGTGAGGGAAAAAATCAAAGCACTTGAAGATTAAGTAGGTGTGAAAGAAGTTTAGGTGATAATGACCATGGGAATCCATCTTGGGAAAGGGGAAAAAAGTACCATGAGAATCATGCCATGGGTAGAGCTATGGTACCCATTGTTTAAGATTAGGTTATGATCATGATAGATAATCACATGATTTTGTTTGAACTGGTTTCCCCTAAAATTAGGTAATGAATGTTTTTGAAATTAAGGGATGAGCTCAAGTTAGATAAAAAAGTCAGTTTGATCACCCTTTCACAAAATAAAGGATGTAGATGTGAAGAATTGAGGAACTTAGGTTCTAGGTTTGTCTCAAGAAAGGATAAATAGTAACCTCCCGATCCATACTTACGAATTATGATATAAGGTGCAAGCTAATTGAAATAAAAATTTCCCCACTTTATTTTCTCCATATTGGTGACATGTTCATTTTCCTTTAAGATGAAGAATCTGATATTGAATTCTTTCACTTTAAGGTGTTTGTTATAAGCTAGTTTGATGTGCTCTTGATAGACATAAAGATGGGTGAGGGTGTCTAAATGACATTCATCAAGTAGCTCAAATTGGGCTAAAAATTATTGAAAATAATCATCCTCAAAGATAAGATCTTGTATGTATATGTGAAGAGAAGGAATTTGGACATCGAAAGGCAGGACAACCTCTACCCTAAAAACTAGAGAGAAAGGGGTAGCACCCATATGGGTTTGAATTCTAGTATGATATTCCCATAATGTGAATGGGATGTAAAAATGCCATTCCTAACTAGATGCATTAACCATTTTAGTTAACATGCTATTGAGAGTTTTGTTAGAGGCCTTTGCCTATCTATTAACTTGAGGATGATAGGGTGGTGAAAAACTTAACTTGATACCAAATGCATCACAAATACCTTGGACTTGCTTATTTTTGAAGGATTTTCCATTATCAATGATGATTTTGTGAGGAACACCAAAATGATAGATGATGTGATGATTGATAAAGTTGACAATCTTTTTTGCTTTATTTAAAACAAGAGGAATAACCTCTACCCATTTAGTAAATTACTCGATCATAGTGATGATATAATGATGTCGCTATGAATAATGGGGGTTAATTTCACCAATAAGGTCCATACCCCATTGTGAGAATGGCTAGAAATTTATGTATACACAAAGATTATGGCTAGGTATGTGATGCAAATTGGCATGTTTTTGAAACTTAACACACTTTTTCACATAATCACAAAAGTATTTGTTAAGGGTAGGCCAATAATAGCCAAGGTGAAGGATTCATTTAGTGATGACTAATCTACTAAAGTGTCCTCCATAGATCCCATCACGCATTTCCCTAATAGCATGAGAGGACTCATGACTATGTAGGTAGTTTAAAATGAGACCATCAAAGTTGATTTTATAAAGAATTCACCCTAGAATGATATAATAGAAGGTAATCTGGATAAACACTCTTTGAGCATTCCTATAAATATTAGAAGGAATGATGGTAAGGTTTAGATAATCAAAGGTCGGCTGATACCAGAGGTTAGGTTGAGTCCCTTCCATATTGAAGATAGTGGGAGGGTATAGTTTGACATAAGAAGGATTAGTAAGTTTATGGATGATGATAGATAGCTTAGAGTTAGAGGGTTTAGACAAGATCTAAGAGGTTAGGGAAGCCATGGTGTCAGCAAAATTATTCATAGATCATGGGGTGGTTTGGATACGGTAGTGTTCAAAAGATGCTAAGAGTATGTCTACTAATTATTTATACTATTATAAGACATCATTATTACACTGGTAAGACCCATTTATTTGATTGACCATAAGTTGAGTCACCAAATATTTTGATCATTTTGACTCCCAAGGCTAACATAGTTTGAAGGCCTATGACTAGGGCTTTATACTCAGCCATGTTATTGGTACATTCAAAATATAGATTAAAGGATAAAATAAGAGGTTCAACATGAATGGGGATAAGGATGATGCCATATCCCCCACCACATTGGCACTTTGATCCATTAAATAACATGGTTACTTGATAGGTGAAGTTTGCCTGAGAGAGGGTTGTGATGGACTCATCAGAAAACTCAAGGGGAGGAGGTTAATTATCTTCTAATGGTATATTGGCCAATTGGTCAAAAATTACTTGCCCTTTAATTGAATTTTGATGAATAAACTCAAGGTTAAACTTAGCTAAAAGCATGAGCCACTTGGCCATACATTGGTTTTGGTATGGATTGGATTACATATACTTGAGTGGGTTGGTATTGGTTATGACATAGGTCTTGTGGTTAATAAGGTAGTGAAAAATTTTGGTGGCCATGAAGACCAAGGTGATGAAACATTTCTTGATATAGTTGTACCAAGTCTCATATTCTACAAGCATGTAACTAATGTAGTAGATGATTTTATCTTTCTATTGTTCATCTTGATGAGAAAGCATTAACCCTAAGTAGTGGTCAGTGGTAGAAATATAAAGGTAGAAAGGTTGATCATCCTTTGGAGGAGTGAGGATAGATGGAGATAAAAGGTACTATTTAATTGAATCAAAGGACTTTTGATAGTCATTATTCCACTTAAAATATATGTCCTTCTTTAGAAGGTGGTGAAAGGGTTGGCATTGGTCTGAGAGTTGAGAGATAAAGCAAAAAATGGATTGAAGCTTCCCTTACAAGCAATGGAGTTGCCTGAGGTGGGTAGAAGGTGACATATCAAGGATTAATTTGATTTTATCTAGATTGACTTCAATTCCCTAAAGGGATACAATAAATCCAAGGAGATTTCCTAATAAGACCCTAAAAATGTACTTGTTGGAGTTAAAGTAGACATGGTAATGAATAAGTTACATAAAGATAATCTTGAGGATGGTCAAATGATCTTTACGATATTTGGATTTTCTAAGAATGTCATTGACATAGTCTTTGATGATTTTGTGGATTAGGTCACGAAAGATGAAGGTCATGGCACATTGGTAGGTTACACCATCATTATTTAGGCCAAAAGGAATAACCCTATAGTAAAAGGTCCCCTATGGGGTGATGAAGGTAATTTTATGTTGATCTTTAAGGGTGATTAGGATCTCATTATAGCTTGAGAATCTATCTATGAGGGACAACATCTCATGATTAGCTGTAAGATCAACTAGTTGGTCAATGCTTGGTAGAGGAAAGTCATCTTTTAGGCAAGCAAGGTTGAGGTCACAAAAGTCCACACAAATGCATAGTCCCCTTATGGATTTGGTGATAGGTATGATGTTTGAGACCCATTGGGGATAATAAATGTGTTGAATGAAATTGATGGATACGAGACATTGAAGCTATTATTTGATGAGAAGGGCTATGTGAGGGTGCATTCATCAAAGTCTCTACCTAATAGGCTTAGTATCATGGTTGGTGACTATGTTGTGGGTAGTGATGGAGGGGTTGATTATTATAATATCACTATAATACTAAGCAAATGCTATGATGTGGTCTTGCAGGAAGGAGGGGAATTCCTAAAGCTATGTAGAATTCAATGATTGCCCAATTTTGATAATGCATGTGTCATTCAGAGTGCCCAAGTTGATATCCATGGTAGATTCATTCAACATGGTTGAAGTCTCAAAAGGCAGGGATTTGTGGATAGAGGAATCTAGGGCATCAAGATAGGTGAGAATAAAATCATCATCTTGACACTAAATGATATTAATGGTAGGAGAGTCATCTCCTATCATATCAAGATGGGTCAGAGGAATTTTTATGATCATGCCATCCTTTTGATAAGTCAGGGGTCTGAGGTTGATCATGTTGATGAAAAAAATCTAGGGGGATAATGTCAAAATCATCAGTTGTCAATGGTGGAGTGGATGGTGAAGATGGGATGTCTTTGTCAATGATGATAATAGGAGGTGGGTTAGTTTTCTATTTAGGTGGCATGAAATTAAGGCCATGATTTTCATGAGGTTTTTGGGTTTGATTGGAAGTCACTCATTAAAATCGTGTTCATATTGACTTAGGCCAAATCCCTTCCAAGTACACTTGTAGAGGTATGTTTTGGCAAAGTCTAGTTTATCTAGATAAGAGAAGTTGGAGGTGAATGGTTTATGTGAAAAAGACATGGCAGAAGTGCCCAGGGGTTTCTCAAGTCCCCCATAGATTAAATTAATTCAATAAGATGAGGGTATAAAAGGAATAATGGTGCCAATCTGGGGGTCATAATTGGGTTGGTGGTCAAGTTTCCCATATTCTTGGGGAGTAGGGAAAACATCAAGGTTGAGAAGGTGATATTCCAACCATGAAAGATGTTAGAAGGTTGATTCCAAAGGATATATTATCAAAATTTGGATGGAAGGGATGAAAGAGCTAGTGAACACTTAGTATAAGAAGATGGGGTTTCATCTATCACTAATGAGGGTTGGTTGGATGGGGGAAGGAAAACATCATTGGGTTGGTAAATCATGTTGCATGATGTGAAAGGGGTTAGGTCAGCTTGTATGGTAACAACTTGACCTTCATGTTCAAATTTGATGTACCGATGTAGAGTGGATGGCACACAACCCATGGAATGAATCCAAGGGTGTCACAATAATATGTTATAATAGAATTCTCCTTCCACTACATATAAGAACTCAAGAAGCATGCAAGGTCCTAGGCAAATGTGAAGGATGATAATTCCTAATTTTATGGCCATGGTATCATTGAATGATCAAAGTAATATTGAGGTTTCAAACATGATGTTATTTGGAAAGTTGAGTTGGTTATAGGCATGAGAGGATATGATGTTAATACTAATTCCCCCATCAATCATGACCCTTTTGATGTGGGTCTAGTTGATATAGGTGGTAATGAAAAGAAGAAGATATAGATCATATAGATGGATGGAAGGTATTTTTGAATCCTTGAAGGTAACAAGGTTGGAAATGTGAAGGGCTTACATAAAAGTTACTAAAGGTTGAGGGTCTTCTAATCTAACCTCTATAGAATGCAATGCTTCTATCATTACTTGGAGATGGTATGGTGAGGTGTTGATCAGTTCATATAAAATAATCTTCACCAGGGTTTGGTGAAGCTATTTTAGAACTACTCATTGGATTAATTTAGATGGATTGGGTTGAGAGGGTCCCAAGATAGATACTTTAGGTTTTATCAAAGGTGAAGGTGCTTGGTGTTGGATAGGTGGTCGAGGAAGGATATGTTTATGGAATGGACACCTTTACCTTTCCCTTATATTTTGGTTTATCCTATGATCACATGACCAAATGTATGGTATGGATTGGGGGAGGATTTAGGCTAGGTGATTACTTTGATTCCTCTTCACTTTGAGGTGAGAGTAGAGGGCTAGGTAGGTGTTGGTTGATGATTTATGATTATTAGGTTAGTGGTGGGATTAGAGGAGGCTCATCAGATAACAAGTCATCCTCATTATACAACTTATGGACTAAGACTTAGAGAGCCTTATTTTTTTTTGTATCATGCCCTAGTGTCTTATGGTACGAATATACTAGTTTGTCATTATACCAAGATGGTTTAAGACTCTATGGGTCAAATGGTCTCATGGGTGGTGAGGTTAAGTAGGACAATTTCAATAACCTCTAAAGGATGGTTGAGTAGGACTCTAGTATGGGAGTCTTAGGTTTGGTGGTTGGGGAGGAACCCTTTTAGGAGCAAGCTTGGTGGTGGGATTCTTGGGTGAGGGAGATTTCTTGGTGGATTTTTTGGGTGTGGATAGCCTGGAAATAGATGACTTGGAGGTAGAAGGTGTTGGGGTAGAGATCTGAAGGATAGACATTTTGGTTATAGGAGGTGTGGTGAAAATGGGTAAGGATGAAATTAGGAGTGATAGTGTAATTAAGAGTGGTAGTTGGGTTTGAGCTATGCTTGAGGTAGCTAGCCTCCTTGCTAATGTAGAGGGGCGAGGTCTCAAAATAGAAGGCAAAGTGGAGAGGGGAGGTAAAGTTTTGGTTTGTGAGATCTTGGGTGGTTTTTATTTCTTGGTTGATTTGGTTAGGGGTTTGTTATGTGGGCTTTATGAGCTCAAATCCACCTTTAACAATGGGTGAGTAAGGTTTTGAGTAGGGAACATACCAAGATTCTTGGTAGGCTTGGTTGAAATGATGAGGGGTGACTTGGTTACTTCAAGTAGGATAGATCGAGATGATTTGGCAATGGTTTAGTTAGTAGAGGCATCTAATGGTTTCAGTGTGATGGTGGTGGGTTTACCAGTAGAGATGATAGGGTTGGTTTGATAATGGTGTTATTAGGGGTTTTTGCCTAGTTAGATTAAGAAGTTTGAGATGGTGCCAAAATTATGTTAGGTTGGGATAGGTATACTAAGTTTTGGAATATCCAAGAAAAATGTTTATAGATAGGTTTGATCCCCTCTACATTGGTCTTAAAAGATAAGCCCATAGGTGGAGAAAAGGGAGTGGGTAGCTCATCCTTCATCTCAATCAAAGGTTCTAAGGCTTGGGAAGGTAGTTCCTCAATGGGAGGAGTAAATATAATGATATATTATTTAGGGATTATTTCTAAAGGGAGAGTGGACTATTATAGGATGGAATAAAAAGGTGTGCTGGGAATGATTGTTTCCTTCAGTATGTCCTCTAAATGGGTTGATTTTTCCACAATCTTGACAAATAGATGAAGGTAAAAAGTTATCTCCTTTGTTTCAGTTTTCAAATGAGAGGTTGGTGAATCAAATACCTCAATAAGTGAAGGGGATGGTAGGGTAGGTTGGGTAGTGGTCTCCTTCGTAATGAGTTCACTAAGCACCACATTAATAGTGTGTACCTCATGGGAGGATTCTACTTTGTTTTCATTGCTGGAGAATGGAGCATGGTTGGGAAAAAATTATATGAAGATGTAAAGTGATTGGTTTGGGGGTGTGTTAGGGTTATCTAGTGCAAGACCCCCCTTGTAAATGAGATTTTAGACAACACTCTTGAAGGTGTTACATTTTATAACATCATGTCCAATGACATGGTGTAAGGCACATAATTCATTCTCTTTATACCAAGTAGGTGTAGGATGAGAAGAATCAAATTATTATATAGGTTTGATTAGAGGAAGTTGGATAATGTTAGATTTTAATAGTTTCTCCTAGACTAAAGCATTGGATCCCCAAGTGGAGTGAATTATCTTTGATTGTTATAGTTTAGATTCCTAGTATTTTAATTAAATAAATTGGAAGAATTAGATTGGTTAACAATAGGTGGAGGGGTGGTTTTAAGGATAACCATGTTTATGGTTCCCTTATTTTTGAGTTGAGTGTTGTTTTGGTTGTTGGGTTTGGAGGATGAGGTTTCACTTGATTTGAAAGTGGAGTTATTGTTTTTCAACTTTAGTTTCCCCTCATTAATGGCTATATTTTCTAGTTTGCAAGCCATGGTGAAAGCCTCATCATAGGTCCTAAAGATCTAAACTCACAAAGTAGAGGAATGTGTTTGGCACAAGCTTGGGTAGAGAGTTTGATCAAATTAGGTTGGGGTAGAGAGAAAGAGAGTTGGTTGATGAGACTTTTCTAATGGGCCATGAAGTTAGAAATAGACTCATCATCAAATTTATTGATGGAGTAGATATTGGTGATGGAGATTTTCTTAGAAATGCTTTTTAAAAAGTGATTTAAGAAAATCTAAGCTAGTTGGGAAAAAGAAAAGAGGGTGTGTTTTGTAAAGGCATTATACCAATCTAGTGCCAGACTTGATAGAGACATGGGGAAGGTATGAAGAAGAATAGGATCATTATAGGCAATCATATAACATGGATGCCTAAATGTTCTTAGGTGTTGTTGAGGGTCTTCCTTACTCTAAAAGTTTGAAAACTTTGAAATTTTCCATTGATGAGTATATGTTCAAATGGGGATGGATGGGTGAATTGGTTCATTACAGATTTGGTCATATCATAATATATTATGGGCTCTAAAAATGGATGACTCCAAATTAGTCATTTTATCCATTAGTAGTTTGACAAGATCTATTTTTGGTTGTCTGCCTTCATAGTTATAGGGTACATTTTGTTGGGTTTGAGTAGATGTAGCATAAAGGTAACCAATAGAAGGTTTGGAAGTTGGCACATATTGGTATGTGAATGGGAGTGGATGAGAGGCTATTGGGCATAGGTAAGTAGATGTGGAAGGTTGGATGGAGGATGGGGCCATATGTCCTTGTGGGTTTAGGATATAGCTTAGGCTGGGTGTAATAGGTACTTGTTGAGAAGCTGATATGGGTTGAATGGGAAGTATGGTTAAGTTGGTGGGTTAGGGATATATGGTGATCTTGGTGATAATGAGCATGAGGGTGGAAGGTATATGAACCACCAAACTTTGGAGTAGAGTGGTGGTAGGTGGGTTGGAAATAAAAGGAAAAGTAGAAACACTAGCATAAGATGCTCACACTACAAGAGGGTATGGTTGACTAAAGGTTAGGTTGCTCTTATGTTAGAAGAAATCTTAGTTGGGGTAGATGGTGTTTGGTTGTTGATTGGTTGGGTAGATTGGTTTTGGGCAGTGGTATCAGTAGGATGGTTGGTGGAAGATAAGGTCTGGGTAGCTAACAGTCTGGTGGAAGTAGGAGAACTTGAAGTGGTGCCCATAAGGTAGGATGAAATTCCATAGGGTAGATCAGTAGGTGGAATTGAAGTAGGGGTATAGTGAGAGATGTAGTTGAGATAATGTTGAAGGGCTATAGGGTTGTTATCCAAGAAGGTAGAAAAATTTGTATCTCCTAGGGAAACTATTTGAGGGATGTTAGGAATATCAAAAGGATGGGGGAACCATATAAATCTGAGATGTAATTCATGGATGAAAAGGAAGAGGAAGAGGAAGATGGATGATTAAGAGGTAGATCCTGATTTTTTTAGTTCCTTAGTTATTGCCTAGTCATAACCATGCAAATGGGAAAAAGAGGAAGATATAAGCAATCTCATAACTTAAATAGGGAGAAGACATGAAAAAATCAAGGGAAAGAAACACACACTAAAGTAAATTAATCCTAAAATTTCCTTTAGTCTCTCTTTTGGCTTATGCCTTCAGCTTTAAGAATTATGTGACTAAAATTAGCTTGTGGAGCGGGTACTAGAAAAAAGTCTATGGTTGGTTTTAGCTTGTGTTTAGGCTCTCAAAGGGATCTATATTATAATTAATTACATGGATTGATATTAGGACCTACCCCCTCACTTTACACACTGCAATGATAAGGGTGTCAAGTGCTTAGCCAAGATATACCAATTGTCAAATTTTATACTCAACCAGAGAGCTAAGTTGGTTCTCCACTTGGTGATGAAATGCAAGTAGGATAGCTGGGAAATGTGATCACTAGGTAATGAAATCCTAGTCAAGCCTTATGTCAATGTTTGATGCTTATTCTAGATGTAAGTGGTTTATTCTTGTGTGTGTGACAAGAGTGAAGCTACAATTGAATTACTTTTATTTAATTAAGCTATGTGAGCTAAAATAAGTAAACAAATAATAGATGTAGTCATTTTAAGCCTAAAATAAATTTAGATTTCATTGTATGAGTAGAGAGATAAGAAGAAGCACCTAGATGCAACTATGAACCCAAGAAAAGACTCAAGGGTCCCATCAGGCATGATAGAATATTTCAGATAAATTTCAATTATGTTCTTTATAAGAAAGAGAAAAGAAACTCGAGAAGGGTATGAGAGAAAAAATTGATATGTTATGCGTGCATTTGATTTAGATGGTTGTAGATACTCCTCTTTGGCTTGGGAGGAATGACCTAAAAATAAAATAAAAACTTAGAGAAATGGTTTGATTAGTTACATAGTAAGTTAGATTACCTATAAAGATAGATCTAAGAAGCATGAGATTCCTTGGAGGTTATCAAGCCACACTTTTAAATAATCAAGTTCTAAAATATAAAGTACTTAATTAAATAATATAAAATACTTAAATTAAGTACAAGAAGTTCTTGATAAAATAATAGATAAAATTGACTAATTATAGCAATAAGTAGGTCAATACTAATGTTAAATAGGTTGGGTATGGTTCAAAAAATAGGGCAGGGTCCTATGATCAAGCATAGGGTCTAAAAATTGGATTTGGTTGAGGTATGGTGGGTGAAAATAACTTATTATTTTATCACACAGTGATCATCGGTAGTTGGGGTGACCATCGGTGGTTAGGCTAACCATAGATGGTTGGGGTAACCATCGGTAGTTGGGACAAACCATTAACAATCAGAGTGATCATCGATGGTTATTGTGGGTTGGGTCTGGTCAAGAAAAAGGTTATTTGGATGAGGTCATAGAATGGTGTTATGAGAGATGGGTTTGGGCTAGGTTGATTGTGAAATAGAATAAAAGTAACTGAGTGATTAAAAATAGATACTTAGATTGTTAGTTTTTGGTCTAATGAATGGTTTAGGTGGTGGAACTCGAAGCAATTTTGGCAATATAGTGGTACTTGGCTATTGGCTGATGGATGGAAACACTTTAGATCTATATCATACATTCTAGTTTGGTGGAATGCTAGAAGAACACTTGTAAAAGAAAATGTTGATACAAGAGGAGCTAGTTCTAGATGATGATCACTTATTTCTAGATCCTTATTCACTCTCTCTTTCTCTCTTTATATGAAGGAAAGAGAGGTGAAATAACATGTTAACAAGATGTATAACTTGATATCTAATTTTATCTCTTACATTTATTGGATTGCACATGAATTAGATAGTCTAATTATAAAAAATCAAGTTGAGTTAAAGTGGGTGTTTAGTGATTCAAGCGGTAGACATGTGATTATTGGTAGTCAAGCCTAATTGTTGATGGTTAAGGTGACCATAAATGTTTGAGGGTCAAAGATCAAGTTGGGTTAAAAAGGTGGGTTAGCTAGTAGGTCAATTCTAACTTGAGTTAGTTTTGGTTTATGATCAAAAGGTTAGTGTTGGTCCCTAAGGGGTTCTCAGGTGGTCTAGGAGTGTTTTCAACACTTAGAACTGTAGTGTGTGGTTTTATAGTGTCTAAACTCTTTTTAAATCTCAAAAATGTATTTAATTTAATAGATGTCTTCTTTAACTCATATTTCAAAGAATCATTTTCAAAAATAAACCTTGAACATTCATATTCTTTAGATTTCAAGCTTTTACGTAGGATTTCCAATTGACAACTAAGATTATTGATCATATCTTCATGCTCCTTAGTGCCTTCATTCAATCTTGCTTCATACACACTAAATTAATCCTCATAATATTTGAGTTGAGACTTCATCTTCTTATTGATCTTCTTCTCAATCTTCAATTCTTCAAGAATATTTGTCAATGTAGTCTCATAGTCCATCTCATATTAATCATCATATAAATCACTCCAAGTAGACTCATTTTGATGTGATAAACTTCCATACCCAATGATGAATAGATATTCATCCTCAATATAACCATCATCTACATGATCATATTTAGAGTCATTGTCTTCACTCTCATCTAATGAGCTACAATCTTCTTTGGTGTTGAGACTATTCTTGTTCTTGAAGGATTTTTTTTTATTGTTATAATTTCTAAATATTTTCTTCTTATATGTCTTCTTATCTTCATCTTTGCCTTCATCATGCTCTTCATCACCATATTATTCATGCCTATGAGGGCACTTATGATTAAAATGTCCTATCTCTCCACAGTTGAAACATTTGAAGGGTAGTTTACCGTTATACTTTCCTACTCCCATGTTCAATTTCATAGTAATCAAAGTAATTAGTTCATCCTCATTATTACAAATGTCACATTCCTTAGGTTTCTTACCTTGTAGCTTCTTAGGATTCATCTCAATCTTTAATGATGCTTCCTTCTTTGGTGGTATATCATCATTTAATCTCATCTCATAGGTAATAAGGGTGCCATGCAATTGATCCATCTTCAATTGAGTAAGATCATGACTTTCTTTTATAACAAATAATTTTGGATCAAACTTGAGGGATAGAGAACTTAATACATTTTAGACTATAGTATCCTCTTCAATTTTCTATCCAAGACCTCTGATGATGTTTAAAGTCTCATCAACTCTCTATAGAAAGCATGCCACAAAATCTTCTTCCTTCATTTTGAGACTTTCAAATTGCCTTCTATGTGTTTATAATTTAACAAACTTGACCTTTGAATCTCCTTAAAAAATAATCTATATTTTGTCCCATATCTCTTTATCAGATTTACAATGTATTATCTTTGTTTATTCAGTCTCTAAAAGACCAAAAGTGATAACATTCATTGCCTTAGAATTGTTCTCAAACTTCTTGTCTGCAACACTAGATGGAGGAGTAATAGGAGCAACATAACCATCTAGAATAGATTACCATACATCAAACCCTAGGGACATAATATATGTCCTCATCCTTGTAATTTAAAAAACATAATTTGATCTATTGAACATTAGTGTTTGCTTAGTAAATAAGCCTTCTTGATGACTACCCATATTGTACCTTGGATCACCTTTAAGTTGTTAAGATTTTACCAAAGGACCTACTCTAATACTATTTATTAGAGGTAAAATCACTAAGAGGGGGGTGAATTAGTGAGCCAAAATATTTTAAATTTAGGTCCAATCCTTTTCAAACTCTTAATTAGTCAATACATACATTTATGAGGCATACATATCATTCATAGCAATGAAAAAGAAAGACAATGTAAGATCAAGTTTATAACACATGACATACATGGGAAACCCTCTTGGAGAATAAAATCCACTATAACCTACAATTAGACTACTATCGTATAATAATAAAAACTAATTTAGACCAACTGTAACTGATCAATTCACTATAATCCCTATTTAGTAAGACTATAATCCCACAAGATGCTACAACACTTATCGAGCTGAGCTTCAACAACAACTAGACTTTTAGTAAGTTTCACGTTATAAAGAGGTATCAACCACCTTAGATGATGAGCTTCCACAACAACATCTATGAACACATCCACCCATGAATTGATGTCTTCAAAACTTGATGATAGACCTCTACTTATCACTCTTCACCTTTGCTCACACTCAATTTGTAAGAACATTATTTTGCCAATAGAATTATCACCTACAAGTCATACAAATAGTCCTCAATATATTCTACTCTTTATCTCATCCATAGAGCACTCTACCTATTCACTCCACAAATCACACACATAAGCCTCTCAAATATCTCCCACTAGTCTCTCATACAAGTCTAGAAACCATCATCTTTGGTTCCACTATTTATAGAACCTAGTTGATAATAAATACCTTGGTTGGCCATTAGGCATGGCATAGCCATTAAATAATATTTCAAATCAAGACAAAACTCAAAAAAATCTTCATAGGTCAGCCATAACATCTATGGGTCACCCTTAAATAGCTAAACCTTTTAATAAGGTCCTTGTAGCTCTTATAGGTCTCATGTGAACCCATTCACTATTTTAGCACTTCATTAAACAAAATAAAGAACACATAATAATTATCAAGAGCATTGACCCATTACATATGATTTATAGGTCCCCTTTAAGTTCCAATAACCAACATATAACCCTTTTTCTTAAGGATAATTCACTCAAACAAAATTCTATGCACATAATCATTATGAATGAACACAAAACCACCTTATAAACCATTTTTCATACTTCATATGAGTGATAAAACCTTCATAATGCACATAGATCATCCTCATGGAGTCTAAAACACTCCCTAATATCCAACTCATCAATAAATATTGAAATAATATCTAAACAAGATTCAAACAATCTTCTCAGGTCAACTTAAGTCCATGCATGAACATACAATAAACTTTGAACCTTCATAACTATGTCTATACACACTTTCATATCTTCAAATCTATATTGTGAGATGCACCTTAGATTCCTCTACAAGTTCACTTTTTACACCATGGGAAAATACTTCTTAGATTAGATTGAAAGTTATAACCAAAATACAATGAATTAGTTTTTCCTTTTCAAATTTAAATATTCAAATGCAAATGGTCATAGTTAAACCTCAAACATCATGCTTGCATCTCATGTCCTCACTGCTCAGATTGAACACACACCATTAATTTTGTTTGATCTTTAACACGTAGTCTACCAAAGACAAACATTAAACATCTGATAGTTGACCTCATCTCATGAAATCTAGAGACTTTAAGTCAATGTACTTCATCAATCTCATGTACGTAGCTTGATATTTAATGTCATTAAATGAATATCACTTTGACCATGTTGACTCCACTCATGCCATTGATATCTATCTGTATGGTCACCCAATCACTATTGATCTTTGGAAAAAGATCAATATTTATCTCCACTTAGCTTTAAACATCATGAATTTGTTTGCATCTCATTAATTCATAACTTCTTCGAGAAACATGCACCGTTGATGTTGCTCTAACTTTAACTTGTGAAAATTTTACTATGGGAACCTTACTTATCTACATAGAAGGCCAACTTTACATAGTCATATCTTTTAATATGCTTGGATGTATGCTCTATAATTTAGACCATATGATCTCCTTACATAGGAGAATCCAAACATATAACAATCTACTCTTGGAAGCCTCACACATGTGAGATATATATTTATCTAAATTCCTTCTCAAAATATTCTATCACAGAGCCAACTATGCTTATAACTTGTCTGGGAGACCAACTTTGAACATACATAACTTTTGTTATAATATATTGCATGACCTAAAATTTGGTGCATATGAACTAGGAAAAAAAAAAAAACCCATATGATCTCCTTGTCTTGAAACATCCAAACATGTAATATATGATACCATCAAAATGCTTACCCGATTCTTTCTTACCTCATGCAAATTTGGCTAAGTATGAGAAAACACTATCAAAATACTTGGGAGCCCAAATTTTCACATGTATATCTTTTTATGCACTTAGGCACATGAACTAGGATTTAGCACATAAGAAATAAGCATAATATTTAAAAAACCCATGTGACCATTTCCTCCTGAATCATCCACATGTGGTAGTGGTAACATTAACAAACTACCTACTCAAATTTTCTACCACTAGACCCAAAGTGTCTAGATGAAAACTATGGACAATTAGATGAATTAAAATTATGCACACAAGCACTAAAAGCATAGAAAATATCTTAAGGAACTATTACACATTCTCAAATCATCATTATCATCCCTAAAAATCTCTAACCATGCCAAAAAAAAATATCAACCAAGCATACTTTAAGCATACTAGGACAAACACATTGCACACTTTGTCATTATCATATAGACTAAAAAGACACCTCATCCACTCACTAGGGCACTTTCATGACATAACTAACAACTCTTCAATATTGGGGCCCATTATATTCTAATTATAATTTTATCATTGATGGAATCAAAGTGTGCAAGCATTAGTTTATCTGGATTTAATCTTTTTCATGGGTTAATCTCACTTTCTCTCTCTTTTTGAGTGTCCATCCTTCTCTTTCATTCTTAGTATGTCCTCTTGAGGGGGAATCATGGGTCATTTAAATATTTTTCTTGAAAACTCTTTTAGTTGAAAAGATGTTGCTTCACCTAAATGTCTCGCTATGACTTCTCAAACGAGGGAAATATGTAGACATACAATTCCTAACACCATTATGTTTTAAAATTATCAATCTTACTTGAATTACACTTAAATTCATAATTTAGGACAAAATCACTTAAATGTGCTAAATGGTTTGATCTTGTTGTATACAAGTTCCAATTTAGGCTAATGTACCCATAAATGGGGTAATGCATTTAATGTGATTACTAACTTCTCTCAAATAATTTAGAGTCAAAGTGATGATTTAATATTTTGGCACCCTAGATCACTCTTTTCTTCTAATTCATTAGTATATGTCACATACCTTTGTTATTTTGTGTTGGTAACATCCTAAATGGGATCATAGTTTGTACACATCTAACATCACCTTCCAATTCCTCTCGAGTCTAATTACAACCTAGTAATATGACTTTATGATCATTTTGATTAATTGTGCACCATTTTCCAAAGGATTGCACTAAAATTGATTAGTCTTACTTAGGCAGATTAACTCAAATTAAGATCTTAAGTAATAATTCCATGGAGAAAAATTGAATATTTATTTATTAGAAAATGATTCTAAATATCTACATCACCTAATGATATGAGCAATGGGGTGGCATCCATAAGCCATAAATACAACAAATATTAGGTTTATAGGCACCCATGCCTCATTAATTCCTCTTCTTCCCAAATAATTATGGGGATATTTATTGATTTATTATGTAATATTAGATTAATTTATAGCCATACATCTCAATATTAAGATGGATTGTCATGGTTGATCCTAAACCATTTGAAAAATCTATAAATAGAAGGGCATATCATATCATTTTAAAGTTAAAATTATGTAAACCTATAATGTAAGATTATCTCCATAAGCTTTCTTTGTGTTAGCTTCACTTGATAGGCATAGGTTTAATTTGCTATTTTGAGCCTAGATTATGCATGGTGATCTTGAGATGATGAAGAAGCTTGGCATCTATTGCTGACAAAGACAAGAAATAACAAATCAAGGGAGAAAAATGCTTGGAGCCTCTTTTGGATGGTGGAATCACTTGGGAAGGTAATATGCATGTGTGATTTATTTCAATTGCTTCTTATTGTCATTAGCAAACCCCATAGAATAGGTTGGCTTAGATTGTTAGTTCTTATATATTATTTTATATTTTTCATGACTAATGTTTGAATTGATCCTCTTTGTAATCTAATACTACACCTAATACCTCTATAGTTCATAGGGCATCAAAGTTAGTGTGACAACTTCATAGCAAGGCAAATTCAGTCAAAGATTATACAGCATAATAGATTAGGAGATCACAATTGCTCTTTCATATAACATACATGATCATAGTTCCATTAATCAACACAAGTCAAAGTGATAGTGAGTCTCCCATAAGACTCATTGATTAGTATGGTTCCTATTCTTGTGCATACTTCCTTCTCTCTCTTGTTCCTTGTACATAGTTTATTTTCATTTACTTATACATAGATTATATTCAAAAAACAATATAACATGTAAAAACATTAAAAAAATTCAAATATTACTCATAAAACACAAAATTTATAGATTGTATGCATTACTATGTTTGTATTTCTACTACTTTCTAGATATTACATATGCTAGCTATCTTAGTATAGTCAATTTTATCATACACATATGCTTCACTTGTTCTTATCGATTGATCATAGATTCCATATAGGAATATGATCTAATACATTGATCTAGACTTGTTATCATCTACCCACTAGGAGCATATACATCGATCCAGGTTTATTCATTTGATACATACACCCCCTTAGAGGCATCTCATACATAGTTGATTTTACTAGGTTATATCCTTACATTCTATACATTCTAGTTTACACATTGATATATCTTAATATTTATCATTGCTACTTATTGCTCATATATTTTTTTGAATATCAGAAGTTAGACTCAACATATATACATCTTAGCATTTACATAGATTTTTACTACATAGTTATACATGCTTTCATTTATATCTTTCTTAGTTTAGACTTGATTATGTTTCTTATGATTATTATATTTGAGGGCATTCAAATATACCATTATTCATTGGCTCTATGCCACTCCTATGTATTCCTTGGACATGTGCCTATAACCCTTGTGTGTGCTTTCCTAATTATATATGCAGACATTTGAACATGTCATTTTATGTGGCTATAAGCCAAATTGCTTGTTACTTATGTATGTGGATAGTTGAACATGTCCTTGTATGTCTTCCATTCTAAAATTTAATGACATGTGCCCATGTTCCTTGTACTATGGCCTCTTGGCCTACTTTTGCATTCCTCATGTGTTTTATATGTATGTTTCCTTGTATGCATCTTCACCATGATACTTGTCTTTAATTCACACACACACACACACACACACACACACACACACACACACACACACACACACACACACACACACACACACACACACACACACACCAATTTTTGATGCCATGAGGGACCTCATGCATATACCCTTCCTACTTAGGTGCCATAATGGACATCATGCCCCATCCCCATATGTAGCTAATCAAATTTACTATTATACACATTGATTGCATCTATATTGACACCCTTGTGCAATGCTAGATTATAGCATACATCTTAAATTACTTACTCATTATCAAATTCATTTACATTCTAATGTTATATTTTCATATTATATTATAATATCATGTAGTTATCATATATGATCTAACTAACACATTTTGTAAAACTACTTCCTTTGCAGGTTCTACAACTACCCTCAAAAGAGGGGTCATTCATAGGGGTTTATCATAGAGATCAATCTCCTAAATTGATATTAATAGATTATTTTCAACACATATGCTTAGTTTTAAAAATTAGACACAAGAAAAAATAGGGACTTAGAAAGTAGTTCAGTCACCTAGATTTTAGACTAGATAGACATTAACTCCTAGATATACACTACATGACACTACTATCTAGTAGCCACAACTTAAAAAAAGTCTAGATTATCCAAAATATTACACTAGTTTAGTATATATTTGCATAGGTACAACCATATGTTTGATAGTTATGTTCATATTTTGCTCAGATATACTCATTTTAGCTTAGATTCATACTAGTTGCTTAGATTTAAGGAAATCATGCACAATATGATAACTCCCACATTCATTTCATATACAAAAATATAGTTATTACATACTAAATTCAAAATCAATATACTCAGATATCAGATTAGGGGCATGTGCATGACACATAGTTTCCATATTCTCAGTTACACACAGGTTGATTAGATGGAATGACAAACTCTATGTCATTCTCTACATTATATACACTTGATATCATATTATAGGTTTTCACCAATTTCATGCCTTAATCCATCTTTAGTGGTTGGCATTCTTGAGTGGCCCATAGTCGCTTAATATACCCAAATATCCATGGAGCTGACGCACACATCTAGATATACCTAGTTAGATACTTTTAGCACTTTGCATAGTTTAGTTTTAGATGCATCTACTTCACATGGGTGGTAAATGATGGAGTCAACCTAATTAATCTCTTGATCCACCCACATTAGAGGGTTAAACACACAATCTTATCCAAACTATTCATAGAACATGATCCATTGAGTAGGGGTGGACAATGATGGAAATAAAACTAGATTAATTTCTTGAGGCACCCACATATAAATATTGAGAAATATATCAACTCAATCTAAACTATCTAATGATTTGATAACTATGTACACTCACACATAAGTTATCACCAGGTTCATGCATTAGTTCACATACCCAAAGAGGTGTATTTGTTCCTTTCCTCTTTCCTATCTCTTTACTTATCTTTAATCAATTACTTTATTCAACATGGTCTTTTGATTTTGATAATCTCTTAAGGACTAATTTTTTCATGTTTCATTATAGGTCATTACTTTGGATCATGTTTCACATACACAGACATAGATTCACATACTTATACTTAGCTACATGGGATTCACTTACTAGGTAAGTCCAGGCACACTTCTTTTTCCTTTATACTAGTTATTTTGTTTTGATACATTTCTATCATAAAGGGTTGGGAAAATGTAATCACCTAAGTGTGGTATTTGGATGCTAAAAGTATTTCTTGAGATAACCAACTACTAGCTTATCCATAGATCTATCCTAGATCCTTTATCACACTTTTATATCCATTGAATAAACCATAGACATATACATTTAGCTCAAAAACAATCCCAAGACAACTTTCCTAGATCACAACCTAGTGTACCCAACAATTTGCTAGCTAGACACTAGCACCACATTAAGGACACTAGAGCCATGTGATGCCAATGTCCCCAAATTGGCACTAGTGTCCCTTACCTTAAGTCTCTTGAATGAATATGTTTTCAAACATGTTCCCCTCCTAAAGTTGGCCTAAGTATATTTTATTATCTACAAAGCTAAGAATCTCTATAAATACAAGAATATTTGACCTTTATTCACTAGATGAAAAATAGATGTAAAAGCCCATCCAAATAAGAAATGAGTTGAGGAAAATTAAGGTATTTGATCCCTATTATGCCTTACTTCTAAATACTACCATCTAAATTATACCTAAGCCCAAATTTTAAATATTTTCAAGCTCAAGCACACTCAAGGCATTCAAGACCACTCTCATTCTAGCATTCACTTGCACTTGCACCAAACACTAGGTAGGAGAATTAAATTAGGCTTGATCGCTTCTTAGAGTATTATTATGTAGGAAAATCTCTTCAGAGTGGGGTGTTGAGTATGTTTATCCTATCCTACTAATGAACACACATTTTTATCTCATGCCATGTTTTCAAAGAGATTTAGGGTTTGCACACAAAATCATATTTTATAGGCACAATACAAAGTTCTAGATTTTGTGGGTGAAAGAAAATAACATAGAAACATGGGTACAAGTGCTCCCAAAAAATAGGAATAGTCTTTCAAAGAGGACACTAACACCATTTTAAAGACACTAGAGCAGTATGGTGTTATTGTCTAAGTGGGGTGATACTATCTAGTGAGTAATCAGACCTAGGGACTCTGTTGATGATAATCAACTTGTCCAAAACCCAATCTTCTGTGATATTCACTTTTAAGATAATTATCTATTTATTCATATTTATTATTATTTTTATAAATTCAAAAGAAGATAAAATCCATAATAAATCAGTGGTTGGTTATTTCATATTATTTAACTGATTTAGATATCTCAACCCTTTAATCTAACTTAGGATTTACACATGTAAAACCCTAAAAGGTTAAATCAATTTTGTTCTCACTTTCTTTAACCTCACTTCTTTCCTTAACTCATTTGTTTTTAGGTGTAGATATTTCTTATTCCTCCTCATACTTATTTTAATCACTTTATTTTATGTTAATTTCTCCTTTATTTCTCCTCTCTTGTATACATGGTCTTCTCTTACTCATAACACTCTTCCTATTGTTTCTCTTCCTTTATATCTTCAATCCATGTAGGTTTCATATAGATCATATTTAATATGTACACTAATTAATATTTTCCTCCATTCACTTGAATTTCCTGCATAGGTTTAATTTATAAATTATCATCCTATGAATCTTTGTCATCATTGGTGAATTTCTTCTCAATAATTATAAATTTACTTTTCAAGTTATTTCTCTCCTTGTCCACTTCATTCACTAGTGCACTTTTATTTTTAAAACACAACTATTGTACTCTTGTTTTTCACCATTCTTGCACAACTTTTCTTTTTACAAAAAAATCTTCCATCATTGTTTCTCTCAAACTCCCCTTCATGATCAATTATCTATTTTACTTCAATACTTTTAAAAAACCTTTATGCTCCTTAAATGACATTGTTTATGTCTTTTTGTGGTGACCTAATCACTTTACAACTTACCTTTCTCATTTATCCGTACTCTTATTTATCTTACAACACTTTGAGCTCTCAAATCTATTAATTTACAAATGATCCATCCAAGCATATTCTAATTTCCTTTATAGCCTTATGTTCATTAATTTAACACCTACTTGTGATTAACATGCTTTGTTGCCATCATTTTTCATCCATTGATTATAAATTTAACTATTACATGCCTTTTCCTTATTTTTAATTTCTTAATTATGTCATGTGCCTAGGCCATGAACATTTTAACCTTGTTTTATCATCTCCATTCTCATTACGTAACTTATTGTACCACCTCAAATTTTATGCATCATTTTTCCCATGCACATTATTTAATTTGAAACCTTTCCTCATGCTTTTATGTATTAGTTTTCAATTTTTATAACCAAGTAACTTGACTTCCTCATTATCCCTAACAAATATGTGTTAAATCATCTTATGTATTCTTCATGTTGTTGGTTTCCTTGACTATGTGCCTCTTTTTAATTTTCCATGGAGGAAAAATTTTATTATTTGAATAAATTAATTTATACATAATTATACTTCCCAGAGATACTTATATGTTTGGCATAAGGATCCTAAAATACCGCTAATTTGATTGAAATACAAAATAATCTACACATATTACACAAAATAAATAACATATTTACATAAGTAAAATGAAAAAATTAATAAATATTTGTGTTATATTTTCTCATGGCCATTGTTCATATACAATCCAACTTTGCATGATCATTTAAAGTATATAATGAGCCTACTCCCATTAAAGTACCATAGTAATAGTTTAACATCTAACATGTATAGTTTTCATGTGTTTTTTTCTAGAGTGTGATGAATCACATATGGTCCCATACATCAATTATCAAGCTTTATTTCATGCCTTGCATATTTTGAGTCATGCATTAACAATTAGCATCCACACATAGTTTTTTCATTTTAATATGCTTCTCATGCAAAACCTTATGAAAAAATTTGTTTACCCCTTGGATTTGTTGTGCTAGTAACATATTATCATTTAATTTCATTAATTTTACAAGTCTCTTACCAATTAATGTGCATTTTTATAATCCTCCCATGTATGAAATACTCAATTATGGTATCAAAAACTTAGCTTTTATTACTAATTATCTCCCATAAGCTAAATAGAATGGAATATATTTATTCAATAATTTGTATATTTTTACATATGTTCATAACACAAATATCACACTATTATCCCAATATTTACACCCAACATCACATATATTTTTTAATAATGTTCCCAAAAATTTATCAAAGGCCTCTAGCATAACATTAGATTGTGGATGATATAGTGTTATCTTGTGATACATGACTATAAATTATTACAATAAAATGTGTATCATATTCATAATAAAGTAAGTCCTTCCATAACTTGTAAAATCATAGGACATTCATATCTTGTTAGAATACCCGCCCCTAAGAATTTTGTTCTAAAAATTATTGTAAAATCCTTTGTAGTCATAACCTCAGTCCATCTTTTTAAATAATCAATGGTTATTATTATATACCACACACCACTACGTCTTGTGACAAGGGTAATTAGACCCATAAAATCCACTACTCATTTATAAAATGGTTTATGAATGATGATTGGGATCAATAACATCTCATATCATCTATTAGTTTTTCATACCCTCTAGTGAATGTCATTTGGTTTTTGTAATATGTTATATCCTTGTATAAAGATGGCCACCAATGCCAAATGAAAAAGATATTGTGTGAAATTACCTCTTTTATGTAGTGTCTACTAGAATTCAATTATGAAATTATCATAGTATTTATATGTGTTCATGTTCTAAAACACACCTATGCATTACCTCATATCTCCCTAGTATAGTTATCAGCTAATCAAATATTATGTTGTAACCTTTATTTTGAATTGATTGTTTTTATTTTTCAATCCCTTAGGACCAATCCCAAAATAATTTTTTTGGCTATTTATACTATATTTAGGAAATAATTGTACTTGATATAACTATAGATCTGACATATCATTCTCAATAGGTTACACAACTTTGTTAGTTCAATTATGCGACAAATGATTCAGACCTACATTCAACATTCCAAGCTTCACTACCACTAAAAATTAAAATTCCTAGAACAACATAATCATTTTAAAAATTTTTAAATGTAAAAAATATTCATTTAATAATAATTTGATTGTTTATAATGAAATTGAATGAGTTGTTAACAAATATTGCCTAACATTTTATAACACAAAAACAAATTCTAATGTTTTTCTCTCCGTTATGACGTAATTTTTATTAGCCTTAGATAACTCCATTATTGTGAAATAAATTAGAAGATATATACTCCCCTTTCCTATTTTCATGATTATCAATCCACTATTGTTCCAAATGCATATGAAAGAGAATATTTTAATCTAGAAATTATAGAATTGGTGCGCTTGATAAGTGTGCTTGCTAAAAACTCTTTTTAAATATTTTTTGTTGCATTTATATCCATTAAAATGGCCTATAATTCTTTAGTAACTCTTCTAAGGTCCATAAAACATGCACATAAATTCAAATAAAGTTCATGTAGTATTTTTCATGTCCCATAAATGCATGCACATCATAGTGCCTCTAATTGAAACATCACTATAATTTTGGTAGGATCTACTAATATGTCTTCCTTATAGATAACATGTTCCAAAAGTGTGTTGAATGAAAATACGAGTGAAAATTTCATAAAATTTAGTGACATGAATTTCTATGCATTTTTAAAACTCAAACCCAAGCTTTCATAATAATCTTTTACCAATCCATACATAGTCTAGTCATGTAAATAGACTTTAAAAAAATTATATATGGAATATTTAAATGCTTTTACCATAATAACATAGTAGATAAATTATTCAAACCAAATGGTATTATATTATATGTGAATGACCCCCATCATGTTGTACATGTGATATTTTCTTTAACCTCAGTGATAATTTACAATTGATGATACCCCAAAAATCCATCTATGAATGTGTATATTCAACATCCAACTACACCTTGAAACATTTCCTCTTTGAAAAATGTTGAAAATAGGTCTTGAATAAACATGTAATTTAACATGTGGTAATCAACACATAGTAAAATTATCCCACCCTTATTTATGTTGATGATAATAGGACTCACCTAGTCAGATTATGCCATTGGATATATCACACTGAATTCGAGCATTTTGTCAATTTATTCTTTCAACTTTACTTGAAGGTTTGGGTTCATCCTATATAGTATCTTCTTCATCGGTTTTATTGTATAAATTTTTGGTCATATTTCCCAAGTAGTCAAGTGATACTTTCATCTCAAGGTATTTATTGAGGAATATATCTTTGAACTCTTTTTAATCAATTTGAAGATGTGCAAAAATATCACATCCATCTATTAATCCCCAATTTTGTACATATTTGGATTTTACTCAATTCCCACATCTATATAATTTTTATGAAAGGGTTGATTATAATATTTTTATTTACACATTCAACTACTCTTTCTTTATTAATAGTTTTGAACTTCAGGTGGTCTACTTCATCATCAATCTTTTTTCCTCCATTGAAATTAAAAAGGTCATGTCCTTCAATTGAATTTTTCACATATGTGCCTTTCAAATATTATACACAAATTACACTTTTATCTTCATTATTGTTTGAACATTTAGATTATCATCCTCTAACTGGAATTAAAAGGTACTTATGAAGTCTTCCTTACTCTTTCTTAATCTATAGTTTATCTTTTAGTCTCACTTATCACATACCATGCATATGTCCACATTTTAAGAGTGGAAATAATGAAAAAACCCATAAACACATCCAAAGAAGGACCTCACAGGTGGTTGATGCTTTCTCACATTTGGATAAATAATTTTTAGAAATTGTTTCCTTTGAGAACCACAGTAACACTTTCTCTACATTACTGCACCTAGATCTCATTTAGAATTATACCTTTGTAAACCAAATATGAAGGTAGGGTTTATTCATCACCCACCCTCATGTAGGGACACTAACAAATATGTGAATGAGGACAACCACCCACTCTTCATATCTTATTAATCATGATTATATATATTTCACATATTCTTTCACATAATTTATCCCAACATATTAAGAAAGTTTATGTAATTGACCTTTAATCAGTTTTATTTTACCAAATTGGGATACTATGGATAAATACAATTATGTAAAATGGTAAAATGATGGAAACAAGGGGGACCTATCTAAATATGATTATATGAAAGTAGGAAGATGCCTAGTGCCTAAAATATAGAGATTAAGAATATGAAGAAATAATTGTGTAGACACCGCAAACATGTCTGCACCTTGGTCCTCCCCCCTTGTTCGCCTTAAACCCCTATCCTAACCCTTGGCCTTGGTCTCCATCCATTTGATTAAAATAAACTTAAGTATTTTAATTGAGTGGCCCCCTTTCCACCTCACGCTTGCCACCTTGAATCCTCCCTTGAATCCCTCCACCTTCCCCCTAGCATTTATTATGACAAATCCCCTCATTATCTTTCCCCCCACGCCCATTTAAGTGTCTTCATAACCGTTCTTCCCACACCCCCTCGCTCGGCGGCGTGCAAGAATGGGCAGAGGCTATTTTTAGCCTCTGTCCCCATTCTGCGACCACCGACGTCGGCGACCCTTTGGCCGACGTCGGCGAAACTGCCGGCGTCGGCAGCCTTCATTACCCCTTTCTGCATCCATTGCAGCCCCCCTGGACCCTTGAGCTCAAAAACAACATTCTCTTGGCATTTTGGCATTCGTCTCTTCTCCATTTGGACCTCGTGCAACAGCAGCAACAGGTGCAAAGGCTCTAGACCAGGAATCTCCTCTTGCAACAAGCATTCTGTGGCTCCAACAATGGCTCTCCCACTCTTCATACGGCAAACAAAAAGGTAAGCACAGTGTTTATTTCATTTTATTTCATTTTGTTAGCTTCCAGTTATCTGGTATATCTGCTGTTTCCTGCTCCCTCTATTCTTCTCCCTGAGAGGCTGAAAAGCCTTCTCAGGCCCTGTCCTCTGTGCATCTTTCTCTCTCTGTCCCTCTCTGTCCTTTTGACCCCCTAACTGACTAAAACCAAACTCTCCCAGATCATTCAGACCCGTCCACAGACCAAGCCCGGCCCGGACTCTGTCCAAACTCGCCCAGAACCTGCCTAAACCCCGTCCAAGCCTATTGCCCCGACCGACGCCGGTCATTACCCCCACCGATGTCGGTAGACTAACCGACATCGGCAGACCCGATAACCGACAGCGGCAACATTTCCGACCTCGGTGACTGTAACCAGTTTGACAAGCTTCTTCCAGGTAAGCCTTTTGTTTCCTTTTCTCTTTTAGTTTGCTATCATTTCAGTCTATTTTAGCATTCTGTCATTTATCAGTCATTTATCTTTTATCAAAATAGTGGGTTGACCTCCCTTAAGGAAGTTTTCACACTTTCAGGAACAAGCTTTTGCTTGGAAACCCACCGCCTATCCATCTAACGTTTTCTTGTCCAAGTGTCTTCTTCTTTGCAGGTGTCATTCCTCCACAGCCAAAGAGGGGTGCTCACAAGCATCTGGATTACGATGCGCGATCTTCATCCAGGTACTTCACATGCCTTGTCCATTATTCTTTAGTTTCTTCTCTCTCTTGAATCTAAAAAAAGCAAAAAATTAGCGATAGAAACATTCTGGCACGCCCGGTGGGACCCTAGGTTCCTCCTGGGTTCCTTTTCTTCTTCATTCATTTAGGAGCATTAGGTTCTTACCTTTTCTCCTCCTTCTTTTCTTCTCAATGACACTATAAGTAGGACTAAAATGAATCGTTCTTCCTTGCATTTCTAGACTAGTCTAAACATCATACTCTCAACCCTTTCTCAAACTTGTCTTCATAACAAACATCACATTTCGACTTGGGCATTAAAACACTTTGCATTCATTTCTGCTTGTGCTTGCATCTTCGTAGTCCACATCTAGTAACTTAGACGCATATTGAATAAATCGTAGACACTTGATGTTACACTACCAAACCACATGCACTAAAATGAACATAAAACTTACTTGAGACAAGGCCCGACTGGGATTTCATCCCCCAGCGGATACCTTACCCATCCCGGTGACCCTACTTGGATTTCATCACCAAGGGGGAAGCCCACTCCGTTCTCTGGCGGAGGATAAACTCTAGGTGAGGTATATCTTGGCTAAGCGAGACCAGCTAACCACTGGAATCGTGAAGTGAGGGGAGCTTGCTCCTTAGCACCAGGCCACGTACCAGACCCTAACACAGATTTTTGAGCACCTAAAACAACACCTGAAACCATCTTTAGACTGCCTTCTTCTAGGACCCTTCTTGCAGCCAATCTCCCCAAACATTCATCTAAGGCATAAGCCACAGCTTCTAAGGTTAATTCCTAGGATTTATCGCTTAGGCTTGTCTGTCTCTCTCTGTTTTCCTCTTCTCATCTGTTTGTTTGAGTGAGTGAGGACGCTTTCTTCATTATTTTTCCAAGAATCTTCAAATCTTTTGGTTCTCTGGAAAATAGTCACCGGCATCGATTCTGCCACCGACGTCGGCTTTCCTCTGTCACCGGCATCGATTCTTTTACCGACGTCAGTTTTCCTCTCTTACCGGCATCGGTTATCTGATCGACGTCGGCCATCTTTCTAACTGACATCGGTTTTTCAACCGACGTCGGTCTCTGTCACTGTTCTTTTTTTTCAAAACCAGCAACCTAAAAATCTGTCCCTTCTCTGTCAAAAATTCCATCCTGGTTTTTTGAAACTGAACAACACAGTTTCTGAAGCCTGAACCTTCTTTGCCTTGCATGGTCTTGACTCGTAGCCAAGCCAAGGCTCTTGTCAACCACACTAGCCGTCAACCACTTCCGTCCACCCCGTCTACAACCAGTCCTATCATGGAGTTCCACTCAGAGACTGAAAGAACTCCTATAGGACCGACCCCGACCCCGACTCAAATTCCCATCATCCCTGAAGGGGACCAAGATTTCGAGAGATTTTTGGACCTCAATACTGCAGCCCTCCAAAACTATCTCGCGAGAAACCCAACGCGAGACCTTTCGGGTGACGTGGCGACGACATCCACACCATTCGCCACCCAACCCTTCATGACTCAGCCTTTCGCATCAACCATTAACCCAACCATGGCCAATACACAAAGTTTGGCCTCCCCGTCTATTTTTAGACCGACCTCTGTCGGGGTTCCATTACCCCCTCAACCACCTACAATTCAACCAAGTTCTACATCATATCAGAACTTGATTGTCTCGACCCCTCATACTCTTACGCCCACAAATGTAGGAGTGCCAACCTATCTTGCTACCAGTGCCGCCATTCAACCACCTTTGGCAGTGCCTAGTCAACTTATACCTTCAACCTTCATAACGCAGCCACCTTTAGCCTCCACTTCTGCCCCTGCAGCTAGTCATCCGTACATTGTACAACTGACTATGCTGCATGCCTCCTCTAGCCTCTTCCAAGTGCCTTACAACCTAGGGGGCGCTCAACCCGCCAATCCATCAGTAGACATCATTAAGATGCTGATGGATAAAATGTCCAGTCTTAAAGCCTCCATTTCCGGTTCAAGCAATACTTTGTCATACGAGCAGATCTGCAACGAGCCCATTCATCCTTCCATCCCTATTCGACCATACCCTAACCATTGGGAGCTTCCTAAATTCACTCACTTTCAGAGTAAGGAAGACCCACAGTAACATCTATGGGCATTCAGACATGCCTGTTACCTTATTGCCCACGATGATGCGTTGTTATTACGCATGTTTCCTATGTCACTTTCTGGCCCTGCCCTTGACTGGTATAGCTCTCTTACCAGACATTCTATCTTTTCATTCATTCAACTTGCCCAATTATTTCTCGACCATTTCTCTATTAACATTACTAAACAAGTCTCTATCATAGACCTCTACTCCATCAGGCAATTTGACGATGAATCTGTAGTCAATTTTGTCACTCGTTGGAGAGGCTTGATTAACCAGCTCTCCTTCTCCTTGCCTCAACTTGAGCTCATTGAGCTCTTTTCTCGAGCATGTGCCAACCACATCTCTTCTACCTTGCAGATTTAGACATTCTGCACTTTTGACGAAGCTTTCATCATGGCTCGAAAGCTTGAACTCCATGCCCTTGAAGAAGATAAGGTCAAATTGCGTAATACCAACGCAAAATCTACTGACCATTCTTCTTCTAGACCTTCTTCTTCTACCAACTCCAAGTCCAAAGGAGTGGCCAAAATTGTGGTCATTAGATCACCATCCTCAACAACAACGAATTATTCCCAACCTTCGACATCTTCCAGCATTACCAAACAATTCCAACAATGGTATATCCAACGTTCTTACACTCCACTTGGAGAACCATACGCTTCCGTTTTGGAAAAAATTCTCAAGCAGGGGGTCCTCAATCTCCCTACAATCCAACCACCTCAATTTGACCCCTCTAAAGCCCTCCCTACATGGTATAGAGAGGCTGACTTCTGCCACTTTCACCGCATCCAAGGCCATGACATTGACAACTGCCAAACTTTCAAAAACATCGTCCAAGACATGATCGACAAGGGGGATCTTATTTTAGATAACCCGAATGCCCCACCCAATCAACATATCGACATCTTCAAACAACCTTTCCCCAATCATCTGCCAACTCAAAACAACATCCAAACCATAACCAAAGATTCTCATGACCATGACATTCACACGATTAACACTATCTTACCTCTTGTCTCTGACCAATCTCTTTCACAGGCAGAAGAGTCTTCTCCTATTTGTCTATCACAAGATGAAGAACCCTCTTCTCCTATTAGTCCTCCATCTATTTCTCCTATATTGGGGGACGCCTTGACCACACCTACGCCATTAGCCCCACCTCCATCCAATGACCATACCTTGCCTACTCCTCAAGCACAAGCGGAAGGCATAATCATCCCTGCCTCCTGCCATCTGGAGGAGCCACACTCTCCTATTTCTTCTCCACCAAGAGAAGAACCAGTCTCTTTACCCATTTCAATCGAGGAAGACCTAGTCACGGTTTCCTCTTGCCCTTTGCCTGAGGTTGTTATATCTCACTCACCTTTGTCCACATCCAAACCCAAACCCACATCTAACCTTGCCTCACACAATAGTGGCCCTCGACCCAAACTAACGAAAGCCACTAGACCACATCAGATAATTTCTCCCCCACCTTCATCATTGCCTTCAATCTTGGGCCCGCATCCGTCCACTTTAATAGGAGTACTGCCTACTCCCATCCTTCATAGAGGCACGTCGCCTCCATTACTCCCTCAACCCATCAAACATATATCTCCCTCAAACCATCGACCAATGCCTCTTATGCCTCTTAAACCAAAGTCATCAACCCCTACTGCAATAAGACATCTAGACTCGTTAGCAGGTTCTTATACCTTGCTTTTATGGCAATTGTTGCAGTCCTCTCACCTTGACCTCCCGCCTCTCAGACCATATCAATCTCTCAGACCAAAACCACCCTGGTTCGATGACACTTGCATTTGCGCATATCATCACATGCCTGGGCACGACACTGAGCATTGTCATGCCCTCAAGGTCGTCGTTCACCAATGTCTAGGGAATGACACCTCTCTTCTCGACCACGTCATCAACAAACCCTCAACACCGCCTCTCTCATCGACTCTCAGATCGAGACCCTCTTGGTTTGACAAATCTAAATTTTGCAACTATCATCACACTCCGGGACATGACACTGAGCATTGTTGTGCTCTCAAAGCTGTCATTCGTCAACAATGGAGAAATGATTTCTTTTTCACCAAGGACCTTCTTAACCACCTCTTCGACAAAACATCAACCCCGACCCATACCTCATCGCCTAAATCAGGATCTCCACAACAAATTATGGTCCCTTTACCGCCTTTGACCCCATTATTTGACATTAACACAGTCCATTTAATCACCAAGCCTCAGTCAACTTTGACTAATCTATCCAACATTCTCCCTAAGCGACTGGGGGAATCCAGCCTTATCTTAACTTCGATTAAACATTCAACCAAACCTCGACCAAGTCTCGACCAACCATCGACCATGACATCGACCATAACCTTACCAAACCTTCGACCAAACCTTCGATAAACTTTGACCAAACATTTTGCCACACTTCAACCACCTCTCGACCAATCAACAATCAAATATCATTCAACCAATATTCAACCAGTCTCGACCAATCAACAACCATATCAGTCAACTTCACATCCACCATCAACATCTAATCAATCTAGAAAGAGCCAAATGGGGCAAGTCCACTCCTAATTGACTCAGACCTTAACGCACTAGCATGGCCTAGGGACTTATCAGACCTTGACCCCCCCCCTTTTCGGCGTTGCATCTTCAACCATTCTTCTGTTAGTCGAGTACTCATCTACTTGACATGTAACTTGAGCTCATCCCTTGAGCAATCCTCATCCTCTTGATCCTCATCCCTTTCAACCCTATTTCCCTTTAACTAGTCCTCTACAACCCTTTTATGATACATGGATGCTTTGTCCTAATAAAAGGGGAGTCCTTGAACTTCTACAGCCTTGTCCATGACTCTAATCAAAAAATCAAAAAACAAAATACATCAAGATGTCAAAACATATCCAAGGTCACAAAGTCAAATTCAAAAAGACAGACTGATCCCTCGAAGGATAGCTATACTATCATTGCTGTAGCTAATAGACTGATCCCTCAAAGGACAGCTATTCAAACATTATAAAGCAAAAATATAGACCACTCCCTCGAAGGATGGCTATGACTACATCTTGCTACAAACAGCAACCTTTCTTAGAAGCTTCCCGCATTGATCAGCTTCGCAACATGACCACTACATCAAAAGACATCTCTATGTAGGCTTCCCACATCGATCAGCCTGCACCAAAAAAAAAAAAAAAAAAAAAAACGGGTCATGGACTTGGCTTGTAGTTGTCTCAGGGTCTCCTATAAAAAGGGGCAAGGTTATTCCTGCTCTTAAACTGGGTTACCCTATCCTCCTCCTATCACCTGCTCAGGGGACTTCGAGCTCACTTTAATGTCAAAGTGATTCGATTACCATTCTAACACAACACTGGTCAACGACGTAATGCATGAACGGGGCTTTTGTTCTAATAACCCCTATCTATGCTTCCTTTCTGGTCCTTGTCAATGAAAGAGCAATTTGCCTTTCATCTTTTCTCTACACTTTGGTCACATTTAACCACATTAATTGGTGACTCAACTCAAACCAAGCCATTTTTCATCATTTTCAGCTAGCATCATCCTAGTCCATTTCACCTAGTTTCTATGGACACCAATACACATGGAAACTACCGACCAGACCCAATTTATGTTAAGCATAAACCAATACTTGCTGAAGCATAAATTGACTTCCATTCATTTTTAGCATATATCCATCATGACTACGAAAACTTGCTAGGGATGAAAGCCCCTCAGCCCATATGACATCCATAGCATCATCTTACCCTCATCATTTTGACACTTGACCACATCCAATCATTGATCAATCAAACCTTTAGTCTGAACTACATTGGTCTGAGGCCCTATGACCAGGGCTATGTAGGCATCACTCAGATAACACATCCTCTGAGGTTAGCTCGACCACCCCAATTTGTTCATCTCTTTGATGGACAAACCTTCTCTTCTGCGACCTTGACCTTGACCATGACCAGTCTATCGACAACTTTGACCAAGACCAATCATTCTCTTTGACCAAGACCAATCATTCTCTTTGACCAAGACCAATCATTTTCTTCGACCAAGACCAATCATTCTCTTTGACCAAGACCAATCATTCTCTTTGACCAAGACCAATTATTTTCTTCGACCAAGACCAATCATTCTCTTTGACCAAGACCAATCATTTTCTTCGACCAAGACCAATCATTTTCTTTGACCAAGACCAATCATTTTCTTCGACCAAGACCCATCATTTTCTTTGACCAAGACCAATCAATCTCTTTGACCCTTCCTCCCTTTTAGGGAGAACTACATTGGCCTGAGGCCCTTCACACAAGGGCTATGTAGGCAACACTCAGATCACATGACATTTTCTAAGGTTAGCTCGGCCGCATCCTTTCATCCATCCATCCCCTTGACCAATGACCATTCTTCGACCTTCGACCACTTCCAAGACAATGTTGCCTTGGTTGTTTTTGCGTGTGTGCTACCTCACGGTTGGTTAGCAGAATTGTCCGCAGACTATTTTTGACCCTTCGCAAGTATAGGATCGTGAGCCAGTTGATCCCTACTACTTGTGGCTTTTTCGTGTCTCTGGGAGCACTTCCTGAGCCTGGGATACCTGGAACACGACGACCATTTGGAGCTTCAGCTTAGATTGAGTGACCCAATCAGCAGACGACTAAATGCTGGGGCCCAGTTACCTCAATTTTGGCACTCCTTGACCCTCGACATGCGATAATTTGACCCGACCCTCCCGTGAAGTGGACTACGCGCAATCACGACTACTGCAACATTTTCACTCACTCTCTTCTATCCATTTCTCTATCAAATTGACACTCGATCTTCGGTTCCCTTCTCTTGACTATCGCTTTGAGGGGGGAACACCTCATCCTTTTCCTAGGGCAACCAACTCCTGTTTTTGTCTTGCAGTTCATCAAGAATAACCAACAAGACAAAAAGGGGCAAATGTAGACACCGCAAACGTGTCTGCACCTTGGTCCTCCCCCCTTGTTCGCCTTAAACCCCTATCCTAACCCTTGGCCTTGGTCTCCATCCATTTGATTAAAATAAACTTAAGTATTTTAATTGAGTGGCCCCCTTTCCACCTCACCCTTGCCACCTTGAATCCTCCCTTGAATCCCTCCACCTTCCCCCTAGCATTTATTATGACAAATCCCCTCATTATCTTTCCCCCCACATCCATTTAAGTGTCTTCATAACCATTCTTCCCACACCCCCTCGCTCGGCGGCGTGCAAGAATGGGCAGAGGCTATTTTTAGCCTCTGTCCCCATTCTGCGACCGCCGACGTCGGTGACCCTTCGGCCGACGTCGGGGAAACTGCCAGCATCGACAGCCTTCATTACCCCTTTCTGCATCCGTTGCAGCCCCCCTGGACCCTTGAGCTTGAAAACAACATTCTCTTGGCATTTTGGCATTCGTCTCTTCTCCATTTGGACGTCGTGCAACAACAGCAACAGGTGCAAAGGCTCTAGACCAGGAATCTCCTCTTGCAACAAGCGTTCTGTGGCTCCAACAACGGCTCTCCCACTCTTCATACGGCAAACAAAAAGCTAAGCACAGTGTTTATTTCATTTTATTTCATTTTGTTAGCTTCCAGTTATCTGGTATATCTACTGTTTCCTGCTCCCTCTATTCTTCTCCCTGAGAGGCTGAAAAGCCTTCTTAGGCCCTGTCCTCTGTGCATCTTCCTCTCTCTATCCCTCTCTGTCCTTTTGACCCCCTAACTGACTAAAACCAAACTCTCCCAGACCATTCAGACCCATCCACAGACCAAGCCCATCCCGGACTCTGTCCAAACTCACCCAGAACCTGCCTAAACCCCGTCCAAGCCTATTACCCCGACCGACGCTGGTCATTACCCCCACCGATGTCGGCAGACTAACTGACATCAGCAGACCCGATAACTGACAGCGATAACATTTCTGACCTCGACGACTGCAACCAGTTTGACAAGCTTCTTCCAGGTAAGCCTTTTGTTTCCTTTTCTCTTTCAGTTTTCTATCATTTCAGTCTATTTTAGCATTCTGTCATTTATCAGTCATTTATCTTTTATCAAAATAGTGGGTTGACTTCCCTTAAGGAAGTTTTCACACTTCTGGGAACAAGCTTTCGCTTGGCAACCCACCGCCTATCCATCTAACGTTTTCTTGTCCAAGTGTCTTCTTCTTTGCAGGTGTCATTCCTCCACAGCCAAAGAGGGGTGCTCACAAGCGTCTGGATTACGGTGCGCGATCTTCATCCAGGTACTTCACATGCCTTGTCCATTATTCTTTAGTTTCTTCTCTCTCTTGAATCTGAAAAAGCAAAAAATTAGAGATAGAAACAAATTAAATAAGTATAATTGTAATAAAAGAGAGAAATAATATTGAAATGAACACATTTGGGTACCATCACAAAATTTTAGAATTGGGAATAAAGTCTTAAAATGACACAAAAGTTGTCATGAGAATATAATCATGATTTCAAAAAAGTCAGAAAGGGTCAAGTGTAGATTATGTCTAGATTAGAATCAATAGGTGAACAATTATATTTGATGCTATTTATATGTTTTGTAGCTTTATAGACCTATGTGAGAATTGATGTTGATCTATATTTTATCTTTGATTCATTAAATTGATTGACATAATTGTCTAATTTTTTTACTTTTAAATCTTACTAAGTGTTTTTCAAGTTAGTTGTCCTCAAAAACCTTTTGATGAGTTATAAATACACATCCCACATGATTAGAATTAAGGTTTTAAGTAGTTCTAGTGCTTGTGAGTGAATCCAAACTCAATGAGAGAAATGAATTCACCTCCTCTCCCTAGATAATCAAATGTAATTATATGCTTTGAAGTGACCTTATATTGGTACAATATGTGATTACATAAAACTTGGATTAATGTTGATGCAATGTAGGCTCAACGTGTAGACTCCTTAACTAAAAGTACAAAAATATTGATAAGGCTTGATGGTTATGCACTAAAAAAATGTCTTATAAGAGATCCAAATTGATTTCAAAGTTCTATACTTGATTTATTTATTGATATGAAATGGCTATAGATATATTTTTACATATAAGGATTTATAGGACACTTCAAAAATAGGATGACTCTAGAATATAGTTATAAGATAAAATTAAGGAATATGTAATCAATATAAGGCATTATGGACCCACAAAAGGATGAGGTTTATAACTAGAGGTCATCCAATTATAATCTAGCCAGGTTTGTAGATTTTGACCCAAATGGAAGAAATGCTCAAAATAAAGATTAATCTTAACAAATGATGTCTAATTACAGTCATGGTACTGAAAACTAACAAATCTAAGGTGTTTATGAATAAATATAGATAAATCAACGCTGAGGGGAGTCTAATGTGGGATGAAGGTGTCTGAAAATAGCCAAATATACACAAGTAAACAAAGTGTGATAAAGCATTAGAAAGATGCCATGAAAAAGGGTTTTGTAATAAAATTTTATGTCTACATAATGCCCAACTTTGATGAGCATGTATGTGAATACATGTATACATAAAATAAAAATTAATAACTCACCTAAACAAAAGTTGGGGGATGGAAGGATGGAAAATCTATATGCTTGGGATAAGATTCACTCATGTCCTAGTGAATTTGATGTTCTTATAAACAATTGTGAATGTATGAAAGTAGTCAATATATTGATAAATTGGTGAAAATATAACATTATGAGATAGAAACTGAAAAAATAAGCATAATAAAAAAATAATCATCATGGTACACATAACATGCTATCACTCCTAGGAAACTTTCAGTACTAAAACACAAAATTGGAAATTGGAAACTAGGCACTTATGAGTTTTAATGGGAAATGTAGAACCTAAATTTTGTTATAATGAATCCTAAAATTTAAAGTTTACTTCTTGGTCATGGAGGTATATGTATAACATTTCTTAGTATAACCATAGTCCTTGCAAATCTAAATCTTATAATAATATATCTAGATGTATCAATATTTAGGTATATGTTTGCATTTTGAGGTGAAGGATTTGGTACATGTTCTTAAAAATAACTCATATAAAATTAAAGAGTCATGTGAATCATATATTATCATATAAATATAGTTGAGGCTATTATAATATTTAAAAATATCTTTGTAAACACGTATACTTATCTATATAAAAATATCATCATGGAAAATTTGATAGGAAGATGCAACCTCATGTGAGGATGAGATAGTGAGGGGAAAGAAATATGACTCAATGTAACTTGCTAAAGGGGAAAAAACTATGGTAGGATATTTTAGTACCAAATATATTGATGTAGTACTCCCATGTGACTAGGTGTAAGTAGGATATTGTAGTGTTATGATATAATCATTATAAGATAAATTAGCACATGGGTGTAGTAAGATCCACGTGTAAGATATGGATGATAAAATCTAGGATTATGTGGGTATGATACACCCAATGGAAAAACAAGGTATAATAGTATCAATGAATCTCATGAGATAGTGTAAAAACCTAATTTGGTCTTTGACACTTTTTTTATTAGATGGGGTAAACAAATAGGCTAAGGGACCCATGCCCTATATAAAATATAAATTAGAAGATAGATAAGAACAATAGGTAGGACCAAAAACCTAGTATAGCTACAAGGCTCAACCAACTAATAACAAGTTACTAGCACAAATAAGCCTTTGCCAAGAACCTATAAAAAAGACAATAAAAAACCAAAATCCAAGAAGTTAAGAGTCTGAGTCCTTCAAATTTGAATAATGATCTAAATTACAAGTTCCAGTTATTTATTTATGAATTTACTTTCCCTTGGTCCTATTACTAATGTCTTATATAAAGTCCATAATTTCCTTCTTTATTTTAATCCCCACAGTTCTAACTTCTGCGTTTTCCTTACCATATTTCTTCCTTTTTGATTTTCCTTCTCTGATATGGTTATTTATATTATTTTTAAAATATGGGGTTGAAATAAACATTCCCACATTTTCATCACCCTCTTTTTAATTATCTCCATTCCCTGAGAAAAATTCCTCTAGGGACAATAATGATTTTAGCTTATCAACTTCATCCAATATTTCAGAGCACAACAACCTCTGAACAACAACCTTAGTCTAGATATTTTGTAGGGATTATTTAATTTCATCAATTATATTGTTCTTAAAATAAAACCAACCCATAATATAAATAGATTCAACATATATAGGGTTTCCCTTTTGACTACCCTCGAGGGATAAATCACCTAAAACATTTTCTCCCCCTGTCCCCTTGAGCTTCCCCTCTTCAATTCATGAATAATCCTCACTCTCCCTAGCAAAATCCTCTTAGTCACTTTGGATATGGATAGCCTCCAAAACAAATTTAATTAAAAACTTTCCCCCCTTTTAATAATCAAAAGGATAAGTCCCTGGTGGATGAGGTTAACAAATGGGTTATTCTTGAAATTATTAACAAAAACCTCTAGAGACTTCAATAGGAAAAAAAGAATGCAAATATGGTGCCCTCTAAAGTGGTTCAGCAGGAGGAAATGGTGGGAGAATATGATAGTGTGCTTGAATTAGAGGGTTATTTATTTCATAACCTATAAATAGACTTCTATCCATTTTTTGGTAAGTCAACATAGAGAAACCCTTTATGGTTAGAGGACTCATGTTTTTTATTTTTAGTATTATAAAAAATATTAAAAAACTCCTCTTTCCTTTTCTAATCTTTAAAAGCCTTAAACCCATTACAAACCATACCTATGAATTCTCCAATTATTTATTTATAGATGGTGATTTTGAGTCCACGCATCTTGAATTATTTCTTAGACCATCCTTTGGCAAAATCATGAGAGATAGCCACATCATGCCCTACTATCCTTTCCATAAAATTTGATAGTCCTCCCTTCACCATTTTTTTCTAGACATAAGGGTCTTCCTTGACCTCTGCATAAGAAATCAATTCCACCCTATCTCTATCACCACCCATGTTAAGCCTATTGTCCTTGCTATGATTTCTACTAAAATAATAAGTAGCTATTGAAACTAGAAATCCCTTATATGGATTTTTTTTGTTTAATGATTAAAATTAAAGCCAAGATTTTTTACTTATTTTTAGCCTTAAGATGTGAATAGATCATGATTTAAAAACATGTAACTTTGAGAATATTACCATGTGGCTTCAATTTATCAATATTTATAATCATTAAATCACATATTTGATTGGTATTTTTCATATTAAATGATAGACATGACATTATTAGGAATGTCCATGTCACCATACCAATGCTTGAGAGAGTCGATCCTAACCCCTATATTTGCCAACTTGTCAACACCCTTATTGCCTTACCTATAGATGTGGCAAATGGTTAATCCTTTGAATGAAGGTAAAAGGGATTTGAAATCCTCTATAATTCTAGAAATCAACTAGGAAGGTTGGGAAGTTCCCTTCAGACACTTGATAATATTAAGAGAATCCCTTTTCACCTAAAATTTCTCCACTCCCATCTTAGCAAGAAAATTGATCCCCCACCATGCTATCAAGGATTTTTACACATGATTAGTTTGAATCCCTAAAGGACCCACATATTATACCATAATATTTCCATTGGAATCTTGAATTACCCCACCACCCCTTGCAGGGTCAGGATTCCCTTTCACCATTTCATCAAAATTCAACTTGTACCATAAATCAAGAGGGAAAAATTACTTTATCAACGATCTATCAACATTATGATTTTGAACTTGAGCAGGGATCACTAATTTTAAATATTAAAGGACCTAAAAAATATTATAGTGGGGATCTCTAAAATAAGAATCAAGTGATGACCATTTCTCCTTAATAGACACCATTATCCTCTTAAAAGTGGAATTGGGATAGGGATTCAAGTTGTCAAAAATAGTAAAATTTTTGGACTTATAGATTCCCCAAAAAATATGGGGAAGAGCTAAATCCCATCAAAAACTCAAGGGGGTAGTCCTAAGGGGCCTTCCATTGATAAATCAAGTCCCAAATAGAATTTGGGAAGACACAAAATTAATTAAAGAAAAGGAAAAATGAATAAAGATTAGAAGAAGTGAAAGGGTAGAAAAGGAAGAGATGATTAAATGATTGAACCTACTTTTTATAAATAACACACATGTTTGGAATTGTAATACCCTTTTCATTAAGTTATCCACTATGAGAATTTTTTTGGGGTAGCCAACTGATAAAAAACATTGATTTTAGGTGTCAATTTTTTTACCCATAAAATATTCCAATCTTCCTCCAAAACTTATTGGTGCCATAATAATTTATATCTTGATTTAGTTAAGAACAAACCACTGGGATTTGCCTTCTAGATGAGTTCATCATCTTTGAGGAGTTTACTAATATGAGTAATCTGGAGATAGTTGTTTAACTCCTAAAGAAAGAGAATTTATTGTCGATTCATTCCTTATTTATGTAAGATATTCCACTTGCACTTTATGGCCCACAACCTCCTTGAAATAAACTCTAAGCCCCATAAAATCTTGAGAATATCCTATCAAAAATTTATTAATCCAAGGATCATACCAAAAATCAACTCTATCTCCTCTTCCTATTTTCCATTTTAAGCCTATTTTAAAGAGATCCTTTCCTTTAAAAATGGTTTTAAAAAAAGTGGACTCATTGTTAGGAATTTATTCTAAAAAGAAACATGAACCCTCCCTAGAATTCATATACTTAGCTTTAATTATTCTCATCCATTGGTTGTCTTCCTTCAACACCCTCCAACCTTGTTTGGAAAATATAACTTGGTTTATTGATTTCACCCTCTTGAGGGCGAAGCCCCCTTTCCATTTAGGCAAGCATGATTTTTACCAAGAGATAAGGGGAAATTCAAAACTATCTCTGCCCCGCTCTAGAGAAATTTATTCTATAATTGCTCTAATTGGTTCACTACTTTACCTAGAATTTCAAACAAGGACATAAAATATACAAGGATACTCTCAGGGAACTTTTGAGTAATTGTAATTTACAAGCTTGAGATAACAAATTCCCTTTCCAACTTGCCAACTTCTTCTGGAACTTATTAATTAGTGGATTCCATAATTAAAATTTCATTTTTCCTTTGAAGAGAGGAATACCCAAATAGGAATAAGGGAGATTTTTTATTAAACACCCAAGAATCCTTGAAATCTTGACCTAAATACTAGCCAGAGTATTGATAAAAAGTAAAGAATTGTTTATAAAGTTAACATATTGTCTCAACACTTCCTCATAGATATTAATATTTTTTTTAAAAACATTTAGCTTATAACATTGAGGCTTCTCCCATCATTAGGGTATTGTCAAAAAATTATTGATGGGTTACTGGTATGGTATTAAGATCCACCTTAATACCCTTGATAATTCTAGAAGATCTGGCAATTTTGATGATTCTACTCAGTGTTTCAACCATCAAGATAAAAAGGTAAGGTGATAAATGGTCTCCTTGATGAAGACCTATACCCACTAGAAATAAGACTATAGGAACCCCATTTATGATGATTGAATGCATGGGATAATAAATGAAGGATGAAATTAGATTTTGTGCCACCTGGTTGAACCTAAACTTTTATAGAACTTTATCCAAAAAGAGCCATGAGATCGTATCATATGATTTTTTAATATCAAGCTTGAGGAACATTTCCTATCTAGAAGAATTAGAAATAGAGTGGATAGTTTTATGTGAAATTATGATACCATATGATATCTATGTACCAAACACAAATGCCTCTTGTTGTTCCATTATTAACTTATATGGAAGCATTCAAATTCTTAAGGCTAGACCTTTGGTGTAGATATTATAGAATGTAGAGTAGAGGCTAATAGGTCTAAAGTCCTTTATTTGATTCAATCCATGTTTCTTGGGAATCAAAAACAAAAAAGTTTTATTAAATTCCTGAAGCATTGTCCCTAATTTAAAAAATTTAGACACTACTAAACAAAATTCATTATGTATATTGTCCTAAAAAACTTGGAAGAAGAAAGGGGGAAATCCATCTGGACCTGGGGCTTTGTCTACTTCCAAAGATAAAATAATAGATCTAATTTCATCATTAGAAGGTAGATAAATATTAGAAGATTTATCATCATGAGATATGACCCCCTGAATAAGATTTAGAACCTATTCCTTTAATTGAATATCCTTGGAGGGAATGAATTCCAAAAAATTCCTATAAAAGTTAATAATTTGAAACTCAATTTCTTTTTCCTCTTTATAAATAACCCCATATTCTCCCTTGACTTCTAAATTTTTTGTGTGCTGATGATTCTTGGAAGCTAAGTAATGGAAATACTTAGTATTCCTATCTCCTTACTTTAGCTAGGTTTTCCTTGATTTTTGATGCTAATAGATTTTTTCCTTGGCTTCTAGGTTATGAAATGAACTTAAGAACTCCTTTTATTTATCTTGAGAAGTGGGGTTGGAACTAGAAACATTGATCTCCTCCTCTTTTATACATAAATATTCCTAATTTTTTTTTGGGTAAAAATATTCTTGAATACTTCCTTATTCCAAATCTTAAGCTTATTATTAAAATATTTTAATTTCATGGCTAGGATGAACATATCTGAGCCCTTAATTGGAAACTATTATCACTCCTTTAAAGAATAATTAATAGATGGGTGGGTTAACCACATTTTTTCAAATTTAAATAAAATACACTTAGGTTTGGTCATCTTTTCTCCTATTAATATTAAGGGATTATGGTTAGAACCAATCTTGGAAAGAGAGGAAAGAGAACTACTGAATTGAATATCCCAATTTATAGAAACCAATAACCTATCTAGTCAGACTTGGATAAGGTTTTATCCTAGTCTTGTATTTAACCAAATGTAGGGATTGTCTTTTAATTACACATCCATGAGCCCTACCTTAGTTATGAAGTCAATGAAATCCATCATACTATAATTAATAAAACATATTATCCCTTTTTTTCCATTCGAGAAAGAGGAACATTGAACTCACCCACCACTATCGAGTTCATATCTTTTACAATATTCCTAATGTCAACCAGGTTTACCCAAAGAATTTTTATATCATTTATGGAATTGGGTGCAAAGCTATTTATAAGAATCCACTCCATTTTATTGTGATTATATTTTAAATGAATAGTAATATACAAGTCAAATTTTAATAGAATCAATCCCTCTAGAGCTAGGAGATTCCAAAAAACTATCATACCACCTGAAGCACCTCTAGAAATACAACTAAAACTTTTTTACTTTACCCTAGATATTATCATTATTTTTAAAATTTTTGTCCTCAATATCTTAGTTTCTTGAAGAATCAAAATATTAGGTTTGTGTTTATAAATAATATTTTTGACTAGTCTCTATTTTTTGGGATTATTTAAACCCTTTATGTTCCATGATATAATCTTCATTTTTTGGTGCTTGAGAATATCTAAGGGTCATTTGAGTACACTTCATAACTTGTTTATCTATTTTTTGTCTTTGGACATTCATATTAGATAGTCTACCATTAGATTTATGAGCTTCTCCTACTTTTACTTTCTTTTTACCCTTTTTAGGTTGCACCTTCATCTATTGATCCTCTACCTTTTCCTTATTTTTATCATTGTTTGTGTTCTGACCTATTGAGGAGCATTGGACTAGATTTAGATAAAAAGATTGATATAACCCTTCCTTATAGGTTGGGGTTAATATTACCTTTACAGGAAAACATTATTATAAAATTAGGTCTCCTCTTGAAATTAATGTTTCAGAAGAGAGAGGAGATTTAAGAGAATCTTGACCCTTAGAGTGAATCTCCTACTTTTCCTGAGATTTAACTAGAGTTGAAATGGGAGAAGCAAAATCTACCTCTACCAATTTTTATACCAAAGAGGGAGGATCTAAAGGGACCTTGACCAATTTTTTTTCTAATGAGATAACCACTTCAAAATTTTCTAAAGATATGGGACCAAAGTGGATATTCAAGGAGGGATTCTTATTTGGGATAAACCATGTTAGACTAGGAATATTTAGGGGATTCATAACCTTAACTAAAGAAGCTACTGACAACCTCTCTCTCAGGTTGAGGGGAGCAAGAGGAGGATGGGATGCATGGGGGGGATGAGGGGAAGGGTTTGAAGTAGGAGGTTTCTTCACCCATTAGGGAGTGGGGGGTTGGGAAGGCATCTTAGAGAGAGGGTAGTCTTTTGAGGAGTGATTCAAAACATTATAAGTTTTACAAATCTTTGAGTCTCTTTTAAAAATAATTCTTTGGTTCTAAACCCCATATTTTGATCTTATCTTAATATAATGGATCTTACCTTAATATAATAAAATGGTCTTTGACACTTTAGAAACATAATTTTGACATACTTTAACATATTTGAGAAATGTAATAATATCTAACTCTTGATTACACTTTACATATATTAGTCCACCCATCCACTATCTTATCCACCTTTATCTACCAAATATATTTATTCAAGATTAACTTAGTATATATAAGAACACTTAAAAAACCCTAAATATATGTTCTACATGCCTCATATGCTTATTTGTATTCCAAGGACACTACCTTAAGCTTGGATAATATCAGTTACTATAGTTGTCTCCTTATGCTTACACTATCTAGCCAAGCCAAAAACTATATTTCCAATTTATAAATGCCTATTAGGTTAGCCTAAACACATTCCATAGGTTGGTTATATCAGGGAATTAGAGAAGGGTCACCTTTATCTAAAAATCATCCCTAAGGTTATTATTGACTTGAGAATCACCTAACAAGGTCTTAGATCATCTCTCACTCTCTTGGAACATTATTCAAAAGGCCAAATCTACATAAATATGGGTCAAATATGCATGGTGTCAAAGGTCAAATATGAAAAATAAGACTAAATTATTGAATGTTCATGATTTTACACATTCAGACACTCACTTAAGTGTGAGAACTATGTGTAGTTTAATCCATATTCAAAGTACTAGAACATAATAAATTCTCAACCATTAAACATGGAGTGGTTGGGGTAATCCAACAAAAAATACAATCCCCCTTTTATGGTATCCTTTGATAAACCAAGAATAATTAGGGTTTTGGATAAAAGATACATAAAATAACCATTATTACATAAAATCAAAGAGTTTGCATCCATAGAAACATATTCCATCCATAGATGTAGGACTCCAGAAAATTATAGATCCCAAACGTGTGTATAATAACTACCAATAAATCCTAACATTGTTGGTGTCCATAGGTATTTAACTTTTCTAGCAATGCCTAGATAATTTGTAGACCCTTGATTTAAATCTAAGCACATGCTGAAGCATATATTGGACATTTGTAGATTTTATGGAATATTTTGTGAAAGATAGGTAGTCATAATTAGATAAGTAAATCATCCTTATTTTATCTTTTCAATTCTAAATCAAGTGGTTAAAATATTTATTAGTATCTTTTAATTAATATTATTATATTTATTACCATAATTTTTGTGTATTGAATTAGCATATAGTTTTAATTATTTCATATCTATTAGTGTATACACAATTTTTTTAATTTTATAAACTTGGAAAACATAAATTTTGTCATATCTTTGACATACATGACTTTTGCATGCATATTTTACCCTTGCACACCCTTTTCCATATCCATTTACTTATATATTATCTTAGTCAACCCAAATTTATATCATTGATATTTAGGATCACCATAGTATATGTCATAACTCTCTACAATCCTAATTAAACTATTTCTAAATTCTAGATCAGGGATTTTACCTCTTTGTATAGTGTTGAAAATAATATAAGAGTTATGATTATTGTAGGCATCTACCTCTACTGGTAGTGTTTAAGGGTCCTTAGTGGATAATTTTAAAATTAAAATGTCTCCCTTAGGTCATCATAAGCATGTTTCATAAGTCAGTTATGGTGAAAAATATCAAATAGTAATGTATAGATATAAATCAATCTTAAAGTCCTAGTATATGGGTTAACTTGGTCGCTATTTGACATACACATTGATAAATATATTGAAAATCTTTGAGAATTTCACACAAAATCATACACATTAAAACCCACAATGGAGTGAACCTAAAATCCAAGTTTGAATTTAAAAAACAAGTCAAGATTGAATGTTGTCAAGTGTCAAAAGCCAAAGAATTACATTGCATTCTAGTGAAACATGATTGAGCACACACATACACAGGTGGGAGAACTACATATGATTTGAGCCCTCTTTAGAGTATTGGAACATAGGTAAAACTCAATTATTCTAGGGGGAGTGGTTAATGTTGTCAATTCTATATTTCTAACCCATTTTTACAAGTTAATATATTGTCAAAAATGAAACTAGGGTTTACACTTAGGATACAAGACAAGGAAGTACACATAAATCAACTATAAAGGTAAGAAAAATAATTTATGGAATAACAAACTAGTAAAATCAATATGGAGAGTAGTAAAAAATAGTGGAAAAAATCAATTACTATAGGTATTTGACATTCACTAATAATATTTGCACAAATATTGATAGTTTATTTACTGATATACATAGCTATATAATTATTATAGAGCCATTATGAAGACTATGACATAGGCATTAGGTAGTATGGATTAAAAATAAATTAAGTTCCTTATCTCCTCTCTTTAATTTTTAATTTTTGTATTTAGTAAGTGCAATCAATTTCTCTTTACCAATTCAAATCTACATGGTTAATGTATTATCTTAAACAATCTAGATTTCAATAGTTTTTATCTTATACTAAGTTATTTATAGTTGATTAAAAATATCTCACACTATTACAATAAGAAATAACTTAGCATATTTGAAATGGACTATGGAAATACTATTATTCTTATAGTTTTATCTTGTTTAGATCACCCTAAAATCAAATAAGTTAAAACATTCTAGTGAGCCCACTCTTTGTTTTAAACACAAAAAACCCTAGGTCCTTTCCCCCTTAAGGTTTATTCTAGCCTTCTTAGGGTTTCATATCTCTCTTATATTAATATTTCAGATCTGATTTTTCATTCCCCTTATTCACCTAAGCAAAAGCCTAACATGGTTATAATAGATGGTGATGGTGTATATATTTTGATTCAAGCAATGATTGTCATGATTACATATGTTTCCTAAAATATATAATATGTTTATAATTCATGCAATGAAATGGTTTCAATTTATTGTAAATAAAAACTGAGGATGATATTAATAATGATTAATTCTTAGCTCTCCTTAGTAACACATTATATGAATGTTGAATCTAAAATGCTTTTAGTTACTACTTGTTGGCCCCCAAATTTTGGCTAATTATTTTGAAATTTTGATGCAGAACCAACATGGTATAGAAGGAGCCTAGAGTGGAAGACTATGGTGTGGAAGCATTGTGGTACAGAACCCATAGGGCATAAAATCACTAAGGCATGAAAGCACCAGTATGAGAAGACCTAGTCAAAGCATAAGTAGTCACAAGGAACCCAAGAGCATAGGACCCATAATAATATAAGAAGACTTAGGGAATTCATAATAAGTGGGAGAGGTTAAGGAGAAATTTATAAGGGTCACCCAGACCTTATCCATCAAAATTTTTACACTAACCCATAAGGAGATGAACATATGGTCGTAAGAATCTAGCATAGAACAAGTATATAAGGGGTGAAAAGGCCCAAATCCTTAGGAGAATTTAGCTTATAGAGCACCATGACTCCTATTTTGTTGAGAGTTAATTGATTAATTAATCTTATCATTGATGTTTTAAATAATTGGTCAGGGATAAACAAGTATAAATACCCCTATTGTAAAGCATTAAAAGGATGGATTTTTCTTGATAGTACTTTACTAAAGTTTAATATATGAGTTGTGGATATTATAAACAAAATTGTGTTCATGTTCGACTAAATGGGTAAGTTATGTACCTATGATAGGTTAAGTTGAGAATTTAGTGATTAGAAATTATTATGAAATCTAAACTAATCTTTTCTTTTTCTAAGTAACAACTCTGACCTGCAATGGCATTAATTTACATAATTATGGTGATCGAGCTTAGTACTCCAAGGATCAAAGTAGTCTATCTTTGCCTTTATGTAATATCTATCTAAATACATGTTTAACATAAATAATATGATGAATTTAATGTTACTATGCAATAAAACATGTAGGAACCAATCTCTAGCTGCATGCTTCAGGTGAGCACACAAGACCATAGTCTTACATGAAAGGGCCAACACTTTAGCTCATTGGGCTACACTTTAGTACTAAAGTTATAATAATAATAAAAACCCAACATTTTTTTGTATTGTTAGGACTCATAGCACTTGTTGTAAAAGTCATGGAAGATGTTTGAGCGTAACACCCTTAAGAGTATTAAATAATGGATTAATAGAGCTAAAGATAAATTTATAGTTCCTTACCTTGAATTGAGAGTTTCTACATGGTAGTGGGGACAAAAAATCTCTATAGTGTATTATATGAAACGTTATTTTTTGATATCTTAGTTTATTTACACACTTGGCTATTTGATTATGCTCAAGGATGATTATGAAACCTTGGGAGAAGATAGTCTTGGATATTAGAACAACAAAGAGCTTTAGCATGACTTGGAACTCCATGGATGAGAGATGTCAACATTTGGTGGAAATGAATTTTAAATAGATACATTATGAAGTATGATATAACTACTTATTCATGTCCTAAAGAATCTAAGTTTTAGTTCCTTAGAGAACCACATGGCTATTACATTAGACATTTCTATTTATAAATCAAGAAGTTATTTATTAACTATGGATTTGAGACTATGAAAATGGAGAGATAAATCCTTCTTTGCATGAGCCACTCATTTAGATGAGGAGTAGAGAGGAGTTGGTAAATGATTGTGGGTTTAGAATGGTAGCTAGTCAGTCGGCATTGTAGAAGTAGAAATTTGATGAAGCTTGGTAATGGATTATAGGAGTTAGTAGTGCAGGAAGAGACCAAGAGAACTCAAGAAGTGTTATTAGGATCCATAGGGAAGCAAAAACACACACATAAGACCCCATAACTTTCAAACTATACCCCATGCCACTTTTATCATATGAAGGAGAAATTAGCTAGATGAAAGAAACTAAAGAACCAAATTTAAACTAACTAGGCTCCCCAACCATAGTGCACACTAATCCTTTTGAAGTAGATCTCTCTCTCTCTCTCTCTCTCACACACACACACACACACACACACACACACACACACACACACACACACACACACACACACACACACACACACACATAATTGGGATATAGATAGTGTGGAATCAAAGACTGAACTTGTAAGGGGTATTGGAACTGAGTAATTTGACACTCATATAGATTTAACACATTCCTTCCCTTTTCAAGGGAATTTCATGGCATAATTTGAGATACTTGAAGGACCTAGCCTTCAAAGTGGATAGAGTATAAGACCAAATTTGATTAATCAACCTACTAAAATACCCCATGTCATGAACACTAATACTAGAGGAACTAGAGGCAGACTAGGTGGTGGCATAGAAGGAAGTGGAATCCCCCTCAAGGGACATGATATGAAGGTTCTCAAAATATCCTCAAGTTTAATAACCTCAATAAAAAATTGTATATTATGAAATTAAACTCCACTTAACTAAATATTGAGGCATGGAAAATGCAATAGAACATGTCCATAAGTGTGAACTCATTTGGAGGGTGTGAGGTATCAATTCTTCTAAGATAAAGTCACCCAATTTATAACTACACTATTGGAGTGAGCACACAAATGGTATAGAAATTTTGAACCTCAACAAGAAATGGTTGACTATGATCAACTTAAAATGGCATTCCTTTAGGAATTAGATATTCATAAATTTGAACAACAAAGCATAACCATGCTGAAGGACATAAAGTAGGAACTTACTAAAAGTGTGTGAGAGTATGATGTAAGGTTCAAAACATTATTATCAAAATTATAATTTGAAATCAATGCTACTCAACATGGATAGTGGTTTGTGGGAGGTTTGTTACATTTATTCTGACAAAACTTTGTCTCACAAGACCTTCACTAGCCCACATGAGGCTTTGGAGGCTGCCCTTTATGCTGAAGTGGTTGGTAGTATTGATACTAGGATTAGTCCTTTCATAGAAGCCTAAATAGATTAAATGGAATCAAATCTCAATAATTTAACTAAAAATAATACACATGATAATTGTAGTGGCCTTTAGTGTACTGATTGCTAGTCTGAAAGACAAACCTGAAGTAACTACCCATTTAAGAACATCTATTTTATACTAAAATAGTCATGTGAAATTTGTTATGAGGACCATGATGTACATTCTTGTCCTCTTTTATAATGAGATACACACTTTAATGTGTATGAATATTTTAAAATATGTGATGCTTATACCCATGACATAAATAATTGCTAATTAATTAGTGACATACATGAAGCATGCATAAGTGGTATGCACGAAACCTTGGTGGTTAAAAATCAGGATAATGGTGGCTATCATGGTCCTAGTAGATAATAAATATTAGGAGGTGATCATTTCCCATCTAGGACATGTTATAAATATGGATCCCTAGACCACTATCAAAGAGATTATCCAATTTACCCTACATGTGTTTTCTATAAAAAAGGACCACCTGTTAGAAGAGTCTCTTGACTTATACACAACTATAACTAAGGAGAGAAATGAAAAGGGTGTTAATATGATTTAATTTGAGAAACCACATTGGCATGCACATTTAATCACCCAAATAATTCAACAAGTGAATATTACCACACATAATAGAAGATAATCTTGGTTTACCTCTAATCCTATTGAGAAGGTATAGTATGAGGAACCTCGAGTGAGGAAGTATCCTGATGTCCAATAATAAAAGTTTATGTTCCAAGACATGATGATGTTAGTATGATATCTCCAAGGAGAAATTAATTTTTTCAAGGATAAAGAAGTAACACAACATATTGATATGCAAAAGGTAGTAGATCATCAAAATGGGGCACAAGATGATTTACAAAAGCTTTACAAGCATATTCTATTTGATGGCATTATTCCAAAACTAAGCATTTAGATTGAGAATCAGATACAAGCACAAATCAATGCTCAACCTCTAATAACTCAGTAGAAAAAGGATCATCGATTGAATCATGATCAATGAAAAGATACTCCTATTCCTCCCACACCTCTAAATGATAAAGAGATACTAATGAATATTGCCATTGATGGTTGGGCAATTCAAGACATCCTAGTTAACACTAGCATTGAAGTCAATGTCCTCATGAAGGAAGCATGGTATAAAATGACTAGTCTGGCACTACAACCTTCCCCATATGTACTATTTATGGCTAATAAAACTCATGCTCTACCAATTAGAGTCCTCAAGAATGTAATGGTTGATATACTTAGAGTATCCTTCATAGTTGATTTATCGAAGTTGTTGCCAGAATCTGGATAATGCAAGTGCAATGGAGACGTGATCACACAAAATGAACAAGTGCACACCACATAGATGCCAAAGCAATTTGAAAATAACACAATAAGAGAAATTGCACAAGACAAAATGGGGAAAACCAAAATTTGATTAACATGAGATGGCCAAAGTGAGGACTACAAATAGGAGAGTACGTAAGTAACTCCTCCATAAAAGGTGGACAAGGTACCCCAAGAATAGACAGTAACTCCTCCATGAAAGGTGGTGACAAGGTGCTAAGAATAGAGAAGTAACTCCCATCAAGGGAGTTACTTATGACATTCTTGTGACACCTAAGACACATCTATGACACACACCTCCACATAAGCTAGCCTATCCCACAAATGTAGGAAAACTCCATGTATGCACAAGAATTACAATTTCCCTAATTAATAAATAGGGAAAAATAAAAACCTACACTAATACCCCCCATAAGCGTAGCTTAGGTGGGCAGAGTGGAAATATAAAATGGGTCCTGTTAACTAGGCCTGATGAGGTACCCATGTACAAATGCAATCTCCCATAAGATAGAGAAAAGGAGAAAACTCGTAGGAAAAAATTCCCCCCAAAAGAGAGACATAAAAGAAAATAAGAGGCTAGAAGGCCCCCTTGAAGATGATGCTACTGCAGATGTGGACCGCACCCCAAGAAGATCTCATAGATGAATGAACTTGCTCTTAGTGAAAGGTTTGGTGAAGATGTCTATAACCTACTCTGAAGATTGGCAAAATATCAAGTCAATGACCTGACTATGAATAAGCTCTTGAATGAAATGCATGTGAATCTCTATGTGCTTTGTCTACTGGTACTGAACTAGATTCCTACAAATCTAAATGGTACTCTAGCTGTCATAATAAATGATGGTGGGCTGCCTGATAGGAATGCCAAACTTAGAAAGAATCCCCTAAATCCAAATAGCCTCAGTAGCTACATTAACAACTCCCCTGTACTCTACCTCTGTGGATGATATAGCAATAGCATTTTACTTCTTTCTAGACCAACTGATAGGAATAGAACCTAGAGAGAAACTGTAACTAGAAGTGGACTTGAGAGTCTGTGAATTGCTAGCCCAGTTTGAATCTGTATATCCAACCAAGTCAACCTCTATGCCAAATCTATAATGAATCCCATATCTATGTGAACCCTGTATGTAATGCAAGATCCTCTTAGCTGCTTTCCAATGTAGCTCATGGGGTTCCTGCATGAATCTGGAGACAAGTCCCACTGTATATGAAATGTTAGGCTTGGTGTGAGTCAAGTAGATGAGACTACCAAAAATTTGTTGATACTCAGTGGCATCAACCAATGGTAAAGAAAAATTAGTCTCAAGCTTGAATCCTGATAGAAAGGGAGTCAGAGATGGCTTGCAATCAGCCATGTGAAACTGAGCCAATAAGTCAAGAGCATACTTAGGTTGTGCAAGAGAAATCCTTGAATCTGACTATGAGATCTTGATGCCAAGGAAGTAGTGTAATAAACCCAAGTCTGTCATGTCAAATCTATCCTAGAGAGATGCCTTCACTGTTGAAATAGCTGATGAAGAACTCTCAATGATCAAAAGGTCATCAACATATAAAACCAAAATCAAGAGTGAATCATCTTGCCGTAAGAAGTAGACATTAGAATCAAAATGGCACCTAGTGAAACCTACTGTGAGAAAGAAGGAATCCATCTTGGCATACCAAGCTCAAGGGGCCTATTTGAGGCCATAGATATATTTCCTAAGTCTGCATACTAAGAAAGAATCTTGAACAAATCTTGGCAGCTGCTTCATGTAGATCTCCTCCTCTAGGTCTCCATGAAGAAAGGCACTCTTCACATCCATCTAATGCACATCCCAACCATGTGTTGTGGCAATAGCCAAGGTGAGTCAAATAGAAGTCATCTTTGTAATAGGTGCAAAGGTCTCTGAGTAGTCAATGCCTACCACCTGTGAGAAACCCTTAGCGACCAATCATGCCTTGTATTTATCAACCGACCCATCTGTTGAAAACTTGGTATGATGTATCCACCTACATCAAACCATCTTTCTTCCCTTAGGAAGTGAAGTCAAGTCCCAAGTGTGATTTTTTATTAAGGAAGAATATTGTTCCTCCATAGCATTATCCCACTCAGGTACCCCCGATGCCTCTTGACAAGTTTGTGGATCTAAAACTGTAGCAAAGAAGGCATGTTGATCTCTTTGAAAATCCCCTCTAGTACATCTTTCATCTATAGGATCTCCTGCCCAAGTGTTAGCACTCTCAAGTGTCTGTCTGGCCCAAAGTGGCTTGGAAATGGGCAAGTTAGATGTTAACTCCTCATCTTCTAACTAACTAGAGGTGGATGACTCTGCATCACTCTCTTCACTATCTAAACTCAAAGAAGAAGAAGATGACTCTAGCTCAAGAACCTGTTGTGGCTAATCTGAATCTGATGAGGAATCATCATGAAGAAGTAGATCTGATGAGGGAGAATAAGTGTCATGTGTTGAGTCTCTAGGACTCTCTTGAAAATGGACACTTCTCTCGATGAACAACTCATGGGTGACTGGATCTAGAAGGTGATATCTCTTAATACCATCCAGATATCCTACAAAGATGCAAGACTTGGACTGACATTCCATAGCTTTGTATTTCTTCTTTGAAATGTAGGCCATGGCTAGGGATTTGAAAACTCTAAGGTGCTCAACATCAAGTTTCCTTTTATGCCAAGCTTTAAAGGGTGTTATCCCTTTCAAAGCTTTATGAGGAACCCTATTTTGAATGTAGCAAGCATAATTGATGGCTTTGGCCCAGTACTATGGTGCTAAGGATTTGGAGTGAATCATACAGCTAACCATCTCTTTCATGAACCTATTCTTGTGTTCTACCACCCCATTCTATGAAGGACTGTAAGTGACTGTGTGCTGCAAATCAATCCCCTCTGTGGTGCAAAATTGCTCAAACTTGATGTTGACATACTCCCCTTCATTATCAATTCGAAGAACCTTGATGGATTTTTCACTCTATTTCTCAACAAGAGCCTTGAAGTCTAGAAAATTTTCAAACACTTCAGACTTTTGTTTGAGAAAATATATCCAAGTGTACCTAGAGAAATCATCAATGAAAGTGAGGATGTACTTGGCCCTTGTGAAAGATGGTTTGGGAAAGGGTCCTGATACATCACTGTGGACTAACTCCAAAGGTTGTGAAGCCCTCCAAGCTTTGCCTTTGTCAAATTTTACTTTGGGATGCTTCCCAAGGGAGCACCCCTCACAAAGTCCTTTTGAGAATTGGACACGAGGCAGGCCAATGACCATGTCATTTTTGCAAAGTTGCTCAAGATAGTGGTAGTTAAGGTGGCCAAACCACTCATGCCACAATTTTCTAACTCCATCTGAATGAGTCAACAATGATGTTGGAGAAGAATCTGATGCAAAATGTGAGAAGGTATATAACCTGGCTTGGTGATCTACCCTACCCACTACCACTGTAGTATCACTATGCACTCCCTGATAGCCATTGAATCTAGTAAAAACTCAACTCTCATTCCCTGACCAATGTGAGTGATTTGGTATACTGATAAGAGATTGGTTGAAAGAGAAAGAACACTTAGAACATTATTGAATGTTCCTCCTTCCATTTCAACTGACCCTCTCCCTGCAATGAAAACTGATGTGTCATCACCCAAACTAATTAAAGTCATGCTACAAGGCTCTAAAGATGAAAACTTAACTAGTGAAGAGCCCATGTGGTGAGAAGCACCCAAGTCAATGACCCATGAAGGTGTAAAAGTTGTTGTAGCTATAAGGGCCTTGCCCTTTTCTTTCTCCTTACCCTTGGCTTTTGCCTTAGTAGAATCTTGGGTAGATGAATTCTGCTTGATGGACTGAGGAACACGTATGTTGTTCTTCTCTAGAAGATGAGTTAGGTGATCTATTTGTTTCTTTAGGCATTTGTGTTCATCATGCCCTATCTTTTTACAATAATCACACTTAACCTTCTCCTTCTTAGGTTTAGCATTGGAGGGTGAAGACTCAATGTTTTTTTTGGCAGGATTGGTGTTTTCTTTCTTCTTCTCCTCGTCCTTGTTCTTTTTCTTCTTCTCCTTTATTGAAGTCTTATCCTTACCATTTCCAGATATCAAAGCTTGGGGTTGAGTAGACTTCACTATGTCCATTTGAATTAGCTTATCTTGCTCCCTAGTCAAGTTGATAATGAATGAATCCAAAGAAGGCATTTTCCATGTAGTGCCAAGGGCACTTTTTGTGGCATGGAAAGTGGAGACAAAGACTAAATAGCTTGGACCTAACTTTGTGAGAATATAAAGAATAAGTTGATCATATTTATTCTCTATCCCAAATTATTTCAATTGCAATCTAAGGGCCTTAAACTTAGTGAAGAAGTCTTGTAGGTGTCAAAGTTGCTAGGACTTAGACTTATGAGTTCATTTTCGAGCTCATGACCTCTCATCTCATCAAGCTACCCAAATAATTTTTCTAAGGTGTCCCATATGTAATTGGGAGTCTGAGAGGATTCTATATGGAAGAGAAGTTCTAGAGACATAAACAAGCTCAGTAATCCAAAGGCTTCATCACTACGGTTGTACCACTTAACCTTTTCAGCATCAGTGTTGGGTTTTGCTTTAGTACCCATGGTGATCCTATACAACCCTTTGCTTCTAAGAATTATTGACATTTTAACTTTCCATTCATGATAGTTGAAGGGTGTTAGGGGTTTAATTTGAAAAGAATCCATTTTTTTAGCTGAATTTAGATGAAGTTGTTTTGATTATAAGTTGTGAAATTATGCTGAAAGGAGAATGAAAGTTGTGAAGTGCAAGTTGTGGAAAGCAATCACACCCCCCAAAAATATTGAGACCCCCCCAAATATTCAATTACACACTCAAAAGATGTCATACTCAGCCAAAAATGCGTCTTAGAGCAATCAGTGCAAGACTAAAGAAAATAAGACGTCGGACTCAGCCGAAAATGTGTCCCAAGAGACCCAAATTTTGGCACTTTATAAACTAGTACATTTTTGACAATTAACAAGTCTACACTATGGAAAATTGAATTACAAACACTTTTGCAAAAAATGGCACCCAAAACTGAGCTACCATTTTTAAGATATTAAAGGTACAATTTTCCTGTAAACTAGTGTTTTTACAAAAAGAAGCACTAAAACATTAAAAAAATCCCTGTTATGGGAGAGAAAATGGCCTTACAACCACTCATTGGATTTGGCATAGAATGAATAATCCAAAGGAGGTTTGTGTGAGGAGGAATTGGCCTCCCGCCAACCCTGGCCTCACCCTTCATCTTCGTAGGTTGAAGATACAAGTTTTAATTCAAACCCCCAAAATTACCAAACTATCTAAAAAACCTTAATACTCAGTCAAATTGACTGATTTTTGTTTTGAAAAATTAGTTTTAAACTGAAAATAATAAAGATAGTTTTGATGAATACCAAATGTCCAAAGGGTGCCACATGGGATGCCAAGTAGGAAAGGATGCCAAAATAGCAGTCCAAAATTTTATCTTGCAGAAAAGACAAGAAACATAAATGCAAACCTGTGCTAGACTGTCTAAGGCACCATACGGCCTGATGGCATGGCAGGGAGGACTGTGGTAGCTTGGCACTTTACAAGAAAAGTGTGCAGTTAAAGAAAGTTGGCACAAAATGCAGAAGCATGCCGTACAACTAAAAAGAAGGCTGTACAAAATGCAAAAGTGCGCCGTACAGAATGCAAAAGCACGTCATACAGATTGGGCAGTGACTGAATGCTGTGGCATGGAGCAACTGGAGCAGCAGGCTGGAAGGTGGCATCCTCTTTCTTTCTTCAAGCTGGAGTCACACAAACAGAATGTAGAGAAGGGCGGTGTCCAAGAGCAGCAAACAGAATGCAGAGTTTTTGTTTTGCAAAATGAAAAAAAAATTCCTCCACCTTACTGAAGCCACAACAGATCAATCAAGATGTCTTGGAAAATTTTAACTCAGATATATAAAGGGAGATCTAAATAAAACTCAACATAAGTAATATTTTTTAACAGATTTCCATATGGATTTGCATGAGTTTTCAAGAAACTCTACCAAAACTCTCAAATGCAACCGAGTTAAACTAGGAAAGCAAATTAAGAATTTCAAAATAAACTAATAGTATAACCAGACACACGATTACCAGAGTAGCTCTGATACCATATCAGAGTTGTTGCCAGAATCCAGATAATGTGAGTGCAATGGAGATGTGATCACACAAGATGAACAAGTGCACACCACATAGATGCCAAAGCAATTTGAAAATAACACAATAAGAGAAATTGCACAAGACAAAATGGAAAAAAACAAAATCTGATTAACATGAGATGGCCAAAGTGAGGACTACAAATAGGAGAGTACATAACTCCTCCACAAAAGGTGGACAAGGCACCCCAAGAATAAATAGTAACTCCTCCATGAAAGGTGGTGACAAGGTGCTAAGAATAGAGAAGTAACTCCCATCAAGGGAGTTACTTATGACACCTATGATACATCTATGACACACACCTCTAGATAAGCTAGCCTATCCCACAAATGTAGGAAAACTCCATGTATGCACAAGAGTTACAATTTTCCTAATTAATAAATAGGGAAAAATAAAAACCTACACTAATAGATTTTGAGGTTCTCAAGTTAGAAGAGGATGATGACTTCTATGATTTATTGGGGAAACCTTGGTTTTATGAAAACAATGTAGATTTATGTTTCAAAAAATACTACATTAATTTTGAGAATGCTGACAAACACGTTGTTATTCCTCTTGATCAAACACATGAGCACCCATATATCAAACCTGTTAATGTGGAAGAAGATATAAACCACATCTGTAATGCCATTACTAGGGATGATGAGAAAAATGATCCTACTCTTAATAACATCCTTTGATGAATGGACACTCAATCCCTTTCTGACACTATAAGCAATGCTTGTGGTTATTCGGTGCATAACAATTATGACCGCACTAGATGAGTGTGCAGTGATATTGGAAGTGAGGAGACCATTATATGCTAGTTCTATAAATGTCATAGGTCCATATACCTTATTACTAGAAAATTCATGAGGGGACCAATGAGACATGAACCTTTAGAGAGAATTGATGAGGATCCATGCTTCTATGGACAAATGGTGTCACACCCTGATTTCACCATGTCATTAATATCCTTTAATTTATTGATTAGTGTGGTTAATATCTAATTACTATTGCTTTGATTTGATTTATTTGACATATAATAGTATGGGATAGTAGTATTGTTGATTAGTATACATTGTATGATAAATATATTTGATTATTTTATACATTGAGGATGTATAATTATTAATTTTACGTCATTGGTTTATGATGAATCAGATTAACTACCTATTTGTTGTGAAGTGGATGTAGGATAAGTCCTACCCTCTGAGTTTGATGATGGAGAACATCATCAGAGAGGGTCAATTAGATAGAGTGATTGGGGGAAATATCAATGGAAAATGCTAGTGACCCTGCACACACACATTGTGCATTTTAAATGATAATCATAAATGGCAGTGTATAATTGTGAATTATTTCTTGAAATTATATTTGTGTGTGTGGAATTAGTTTTTGTGTGAATTTAATTTATTTAGACTAATTGATTTGGTTTTTGAATTTTAAGTTTAGAAAATAAAAATTAAGTGCTAATAGAAATAATTATTGAGGAAATAATTATCTTAGAAGTAAAATACAATTAATGACTTATCTTATTTTTTAATTAAAAAATTATTTATAATTATTTTTGAAAAATTTCATGAAAGCCTTGTTAATGAAATTTAAGGTTAAAAATTGAATTTTGTATGAATTTACATAAAGTTAGGAAAATAGATTTTAATATTATTTTATTAAACTTGGCATTAGTTTAGTAAACTAAAGTAAAAGAAAGAGTCAATGGAGGTCATGATTAATCTTGAATTTCATGCACAGGTTTATTTGAAAATATAAATTAAAGATATAATTAATTATTGTGATAACTTAAGTTTAAATTTAGAGAACAAAAAAATAGAAGTCTTCATTCACAAGAGTGGGCATAGTTTTTAGGAGAGGATTATTTTCTATAAACAAAGCCTCTGGGAAATGAAAGAGAGGACAGTAGGAGAGAGTTACACATAGTGGAAAAGAAGGAATGGATGGGATTTGGAGAAAATAGAAGTAAAAGATAGTAATCTTGTTATTATTTTTATGAACAAAGGTAAGTTCTATTATAAAATATTTTTGTATGTATGATTATAAGAATTATATAAAATGAATATGGATTATATTTGATAAAACCTAAAAATTGTATTGTCATACAAAAATTGGTTGAAAATTAATTATCAAAAACATTGTAATCTGAGGTAAGCACCATATATATATTATGAAAAATGTGTTTCACCATTAAAATAGGCATTAATAAGCTTATCTTTGTTTAAAATAAAATACCAATAGTAGGTCAATGTACTACTTAGGAAGGTTGCATTTAAATTGATGTTAACAACATTTGGATTACAAGGTGTTGTTTATTATATTTGGAACGTTTCCATATTTAAGTTTGCATCCCTCCCCTAACATTTTTGTCATGGATAGATGGTAGTAACATATTTATTCTAGCCAGTGTCTTTTTATATATAAGCCTATAATATATATTAAGGGGGTTGCATTGACATTTGAAATGGCTGATTTTTTATCTTTTTTTGTTTTAATGGTCTGCATTGGATTTTGTATAGACTGGTGTTTCCCTTTTGAATTTAAGTGGTGTCATAGTTATTAGAACCTGGATTGAACTTAAAGTGGATACATTATCAATTTTTTAGTCTACTTGCTTTTGTGATAACCTCATCTTAAATTCTTGGCGTATATTATATGTACATAGACCTGTATTTTATTAAAATCCATGCTTTGCATAAACCAACATCTAATTTGTATAAAAATTTGACTTTTATTATTTAGAAAAGATGTGTTTGGATAGTGGATCTATGGATTTTATTTTATAACTTGTGCTTAAAAATATGGTTGCATTTAAATTGTATACCTGTATATTATCTTTTGAATGACTAGTATATTCATCCTAAAGGGATGGTGTCCTTTTGAAAATGATGAATAGTTGTCTACATGTTCATCCAATAGAAATATGTTTGGTTTGTATCAGGTCACTTATCCAAATCATAGGAAATAAACATCAAACCTGTGGCTCAATTAACACCTTCTTATGCTTCACTATTTTTGGAATACCATTTTATCAGCACGTAGGATCATCTGCCTTTCATGGATATCATAGGAGTTAGTAGTGACAATAATGCTAATAACAATCATCTTGCTAGTACAGTTGGAGAGGATATAAATCCATTTGAAAATCATCCATAAAAAAGTGAAATTCTTCATTTATGATAGGTGACCTATTAAAATAACAATAGTAGCATGGTCAATAACACTCATAACTATTGACCAAAGTAAATGACATCATGCTCTGCACCACCACTTTCCCCAAATCACTACTATTCTAAACTAGGCTATTTATAATGAAGTATGTCATTGTGTTTCCTTATGAGGTAAATCTATAGATCCTTGCCCACTGTGTAAGCCTTTGGCTTAAAAAAGCTAAATATATAATTTACAAACTGAAATGTTCATCCTTTAGATAGCAGTTGAGTCATCATTTGAAAACACTAAGTTAAAATTGATAAGATAAGTTTTTGAACCTTTTTAATAAATCATTGCATATTTAGTAGAATCTATATGTTTTAAAAAGTTAGTGTGTATGCATTAAAAAGTTGCACTATAAATCGAATAGAAAGAAGTCTTATAAATTATGATTTGACATCCTTTATTAAGAGACCAAATTTTAATCAAACACTATACTTGATGTCGTTATATAATTAATGAAATCAGTGAATGATCATACTAAAAGATAACTGAGTTATTTTATCTAAAATGTCTAGTGGAAATTAAGAAAAAAATTGAGTGTCTATATTCGGCATGTAACTAAATGCTAAGTTAAGCATTGAGTCTCAATATTGCTAATACACGGTGTTTTTTGCATGCATGTGTAGTTAAAATAAAATGTTAGTTCTTTATTATGAACTGCATAGTTTCTCTTCCTCGATGCAAGATGGAATTTAGGTGGAATGATAATTTTTACCTTGGATTTTCCAAAATATGGGTTGAATAAGTTGAATAAAATAATAATGATCATGGATATCATGGGATCCATATAAGGATCTTGAATAGTTTTCTATTGGTAAATAAGTATTTGATAAAGTACTTTTGAACAACTATAGTATTAAGATAGAAGTATACCTTCATGGGCTTAGGTATTCATATGTTTAAATAACTTGATAGGGCATTAGATTTTGTGTCTTTATCTAAAATAATATATTGGTGGTTAAATTTAATGAAGTGGAAAATTCAATATTTTTTGGAATACTACCCTTTAGTTCATACAAGGTGTAAACTTGAATTTCTATTTAATTGAGGCTATGATAACTATTAGTGATGAATTATGTTTTTTAGTGGAAACAAATAGTTTACCTGTAGTATAGTAGTGTTATGAAAACATGTCAACCAAGTCAAATTATATAGCACCATGAAATGATGAGAACTTATGTGCATTCTATTTTGTGAGAGTAATTTTATATACAATGATGTAACATTCTTGGAATTAAATAATGCATCATGATGTGTGCCTAGAGCTTGTATTTTTTTTTAATATTATTATTGTGTAGTTTCATCTAGGATATACCAAGGTGGTATAATCTTGATTTTTTGGTTTAATGATTCTTGTGTTAGATTGGTTATATCCAGACCCACACTTACATATTTCATATATGTATTGATTGTTACTTGAATAATATGTGTTATAACATTAGATATCATATCATTTTGGCATGCATACCATCTTAACAATGCAAATGAATGTAAACGATAGAATTTTATGCATTGTATGACTTGTTTGTTATAGTTATGTTTGATTGAATATGAATGTATGCTTCCATGATTTTATGAATACTTAGTGTAACTAATTATGGGAAAACAAGTAGTTGTACCTTAGAACCCTAGACTATGCTGATATGGGTTATCATGGGGATTGTTGTTTGGAACTTTTTTAGTAATTTTGAATCAGTAGCTTTTATGAATATACTCGGGTGGTATGAATTATAGGTTTATTTCTTGTATGAGTTAGATTCATTCATGCATAAATGATTAAGTGTATATCTTGTTTTCTCCTTGATTAGATTGTGATGTAATATTATTTTTAGTAGAATGAAATCTATTTGAGACTTTGAATTATATACTATGTTATATATTAGAGTTCTCACTAATGATGTTATTAGCTAGTGAGACAAGTTACACTAGCCTAGGTAGCACCACCAATGTAGGATAATCTAATCAATTGGTGTATGTGAAATTGATCAATCTAGTGATTAAATATTATATAAAACTTGGACCAAGTATTTCACATGTTTAATTTGCATGTTATGGGATATCATGTCAGAATGGATTTTTTTATGGTACACTACATGTTTTTAGAAATATTAAAAGCACATGGGGTATTAACACATCTCACTAGATTCTTTCACTATTCTATCTACCTATATATGAAGGGAGGGACATTTCTTAAGATGATGATTGTGTGGGGGATCATTGGTCTGTGGTTGGTGTGGTAAAGTGCTCAAATGATGCTCTCTCTCCTACACTACAATACCACCTAGAGATGATGCTTGATATTATCTATGATAGACAAGTTAGCATGACTCGAGCTCTAGAGATTTTGGTACCCATTATTATTTTAGGCTATACGCATGAGGGAATATAATTATATTATGTACTTGTATATTTGAGTAGTAGATGTTGTATTGTCAGACTAGCTGTAGTTGTGTCTTATTATATTTACTTTCTATGAAGTTGTATAAGAATTTTATTATATGCAGTATTGAAGTATACATACTATTATTCTTAATTATGCTGTAAATGTGTTGTATCATTTATTTTGTATAATAAATGCTATTTATTTTAAAATATATATATACCACATTTTCTAAGTATAACTTGAGGGGTTGTAACATGTGGTATCAAATTTGTGGCTCAAACTTAAAGACCTAATGAGTCCATTAGTGTTTTCATATCCCTCTACTTATGAGAAAGGAGAATTGAGAATGTGTGTGAGGTACATTGAGTGTGTACCCTTAGAGAATTTGTACCCCTTAGAGTTGCTTAAAGATTGGTTAACGAATGTCTTGTTGGTGATGGTTTTATTAGGTATTTGGTAGGTATGTGTATATCTTAGTTCTTAAGTCCTGAACAAAAGTTTTTTACCATATTTATGATGTTTAAATTGAACACATCAAGTGTGATTATGTTTACCTTGAATCACCTTCACCATTTGTGTTTTGTGTTGTAAGTGTTTTTAGCTTGGAGTGCTTCTCACTTAAGTAATTATGCATAGTTGTGTCTTAGATACATATATCCTAGAAGTTGGAAAAATTATAAGACCATTCTAGTTTGGCACCACCTAATGAGGTAGAAATATTATTGTAGTTGATGTAGGTATATTGATTATGTATTCATTCATGTTAGGAGTTGTTATTTATATTAGCATCCTTATATGTATATAGATTTGTGGATAAGTGTTATCTTTCTTATTTAGATTAGAGGTGAGTTGTTATGTTTTCACTCTCCTCTTACATCACTCTAAGCTACTGAGAAGATATATATTTTTTTCAGGGTGTTGATTTAGAGTTTCCTTAGGTAGAAAAATTATTTTTGAATTGTTTTTTTATTCCCTTAATTTTGTGGGATAGTGTTTTCTACTTATTTTTGATAGAGACTATAGGATTGGTTAAGATTGATGAACCCTTGTGGTTCATATTTTATTTTCAATTTTGGAGGGAGTATATGATAGTACAATTATAATATTTCAAGTGATAATGATGTCAAAACCTGGATTATGATGTTCCTTCTACCATGTGATGGTATGTAGGAAGTGTTGTTGTGAGATGTTATTATCTACTTTATACTTGTGACTTTTTGGAATCACTATTTTATCTAAATTTTAAACTTGACCATGAGGAGTGGCTAACTTGAATTTGTATTAATTCTAGCTGATTACAATTATTATGCTATTGTATATCTTTTATTAGATTAATATCATTTTATTCTTAAATATTATTATTTGAAGAGTTATATGTATACCCATCTTTAGAAGTAAATAAGGTATAAGGTGTGTAGAACATCTTGGTAAGTCTAAGGGTTGATATAACTTTTTAATTGTTGTATGATAGTCATGCAAGCAAGGAGACATTGTCTCACTTATAAAGTTGAAGGGATGGGATAATCCTTAGCTTTTGTATGCTATAATAACTACAATATTATTATCTCTTACTTTACTATGAATATAATATTATAGATTAAGTTACAAGTTATAATGCTAGTTTTGATTGATTAGTAGCAACTTAATTTAATCTCGAGATGATTGTATGATTTCTCATGTGTGTATGTTAGTACATATGGAAGATTTTAACATATAGTAATTTTTTTAATGATTTTTTAGTATAGACTTGTGTTTTTTAGAACCATATACACTTTTTGAATATCATCTAATTGTGGAGACCTAAAAGATGATTAGTGTTCTAGGAAGCATGAGTTCTAAGTAATAGTATGGTATCCTACTTAGCCTCACATTGACTTAGTTATTATTGAGTTAGAAATGACAGATGGACTTATCGAATCTAGATTTTGATAGGTGAAACTTGTCAAATGAAGTCATATGATCATTTGTTTTAATTATAGGTGATGATCTCATGCATTGTTGAGTTAGTATTGAAAATTTTTGTTAGACTTTTCTTGTGGTTCTAGACCCTTAAGTGGTCATGATGGAAACAATCAACATAAAGTGACTTTCATGGAACTTGGTTTCAGAATAGGAAATCTCACAGTGTAGAGTCTTATGAAACCAATTCTCTAAGAATAGTGCTAATTAGGAGAACTAGTATAAGTTCTTTAGGTAAATTTTGCATTTAATTGCATGATATGGTAATTGATAGTATCTTTTTATGTTGTTAGACCATGTTTATTAATTAGAACTTTTAGCTTGAATAAGAGTCATCAGGGTGATGACCAATTTTATTAGGGGAGGATGTCACATCCCAATTTCACCTTATAATTAATATCCTTTAACCATTGATCAGTGTGGTTAATATCTATTTACCATTTCTTTGATTTGAACATTTTGACATATAATGGTATGGGATAGTAGTATTGTTGATTAGTATACATTACATGAAAGTTATATTTTTGTAATTTTGTACATTGAGGATGTATAATTATTAATTTTGCATCATTAGTTTATGATGAATCAGACTAACTACTTATTTGTTGTGAGATGGATGCAGGATAAGTCCTACCCTTAGAGTTTGAAAAGGGAGAGAATCATTAGAGAGGGTTGGCTAGATGGAATGATTGAAGGAAATACTAGTGGAAAATGCTAGTGACACCTACACACACACACTGTAGATTTTAAATGATAATCATAAATGGTAGTACATAATTTTGAATTATTGCTTATGATTATATTTGTGTATGTGGAATTAATTTTAGTGCACATTTAATTTCTTTAGCCTAACTGATTTTGTTTTTGAATTTTAAGTCTAAAAAATAAAAATTAAGTGCTAATAGAAATAATTATTGAGGAAATAATTATCTTAGAAGTAAAATGCAAGTAATGACTTATCTTATATTTTAGTTAAATAATTATTTATAATTGTTTGTTAAAAAATTCATGTAAGTTTTGTTAATGCAATTTAAGGATAAAAATTGAATTACGCATGATAAAATTAGGAAAATAGATTTTAATATTATTTTATCAAACTTAACATTAGTTCGGTAAACTAAAATAAAAGAAAGATTTAATAAAGGCCAAGATTAATCTTAAATTTCATGCACAAGCTTATTTGAAAATAGAAATTAAAGATATAATTAATTATTATGACAACTTAAGTTTAAATTTAGAGAGTAAGAAAAATAGAAGTCTTCATGCATAATAGTGGGCATAGTTTTTGGGAGAGGATTATTTTCTATAAATAAAGCCTCTGAAAAATGAGAGAGGATAGTGGGAGAGAGTTACACATAGGGAGAAGAATGAAAGGATGGGATTTGGAGAAGTTGGAAGCAAAATATAGTAAGCTTATTATTATTTTTTCAAATAGAGGTAAATTTTGTTATAAAATATTTTTGTATTAGGATTTGGAGAAGGCAGAAGTAAAAGACAATAAGCTTGTTATTATTTTTCTGAATAGATTATAAAATATTTATGTATGTATGGTTATAAGAATTATATAAAATGAATATGGATTATATTTGATAAAACCCAAAAATTATATTGTCATAGAAAATTTGATTGAAAATTAGTTATCAAAACATTATAATTTGAGGAAAGCACCACACACACACACACACACACACACATAATGATAAATGCATTTCACCATTAAAATAGGAATTAATAAGTTGATATTTTAAAAAAATAAAATACCAACAATAGGTCAACATATTGCTTAGGAAGGCTATGTTTAAATTGATGTTGACAACATCTGGATTATAAGTCATTGTTTATTATACTGGCAACATTGCCATATTTAAGTCTGCATCCCTCCCCTGATGTTTTTATTATGAATGGATGGTAATAACATATCTATTTTAGCCAAAATATTTTTATATATAAGCCTAAAATCTATATTAAGGGGGCTGCGTTGAAATTTGAAATGGCTAAGTTTTTTTTCTTTTTTTAGTTTAATGGTCTACACTGGATTTTGTATAGACTAGCATCTCCCATTTGAATTTAAGAAACATAGTAGTTATTAGAACATGCATTGAAATTATAGTGGCTACATTATAAATTATTTAGTCTACTTACCTAAGTGATAACCTCATCTTCAATTCTTGGCTTGCATTGTATTTGCATAGACCTGCATTTTATTAAAGTCGATGTTTTGCATAAACTAGTGTCTAATTTGTGTATAAATATAACTTTTATTCTTTGGAAAAGATGTGTTTAGATAGTGGGTTTGTAGTTTTTATTTTTATAACCTATGTTTAAAAATATGGTTGCATTTATATTATATACTTGTATATTATCTTTTGAATGACTAGCATATTTAACCTAGAGGGATGGCATCCTTTTGAAAACATTGAACAATTGTTTTCATGTTCATCTAATAGAAATATGTTTGGTTTTTACCAAGTCACTTGTCCAAATCATGGGAAAAGCATTTTAAGTGTTGAACCTATGGCTAAATTAATGCCTTCTTATGCTTTGCTATTTTTGGAATACCATTTTAGTAGCATGTAAGATCATCCACCTTTCATGGTCATCATAGGATTTAGTAGTGATAGTAATTCTAATAACAATCATCTTACTAGTATGGTTGGAGAGGACAATAGTCCCTTGCAAAGAATCCATAAAGAAGTGAATTCCTTCATTTATGATGGGTGATTTGTTAAAATAACAATAATAACATGGTTGATGACATTAATAATTGCTGACCAAAGTAAATGGCATCATGTTATATCAAACTGCTTTACACCACCACTTTCCTCAAATTGCCACTATTCTAAACTAGGATATTTTTAATGAAGTATGCCATTGTGTCTTCTTGTGAGGAAAATATATAGATCCTTACCCACTATGGAATCTTCAGGCTTAAAAAACTTGAATATATAATTAACAAACTGAAACATTCAACCTTTAGATAACAATTGAGTCTTCATTTGAAAATACTAAGTTAAAATTGATAAGGTAAGTTTTTGAGCCTTTTTCATAAATCATTGCATATTTATCTGAATCTCTATGTTTTAAAAAGTTAGTGTGTATGCATTGAAACGTTGTGTTGTAAATAAAATAGAAAGAAGTTTTATAAATTATGATTTGGTGTCCTTTATTAAGAGACTACATTTTAATCAAATGCTATATGTGATGCCCTTATATAATTATTAAATTAGTGAATGATCATAATAAAATATAGCTAAGTTATTTTATCTAAAATGCCTAGTGGCAATCAGGAAAAAATTGAGTGTTTATATTTGGTATGTAATTAAATGTTGAGTTAACTGTTGAGTCTAAATATTATTAACACCCAGTCTTTTTTGCATGCATGTGTAGTTAAAGTAAAATTCTAGTTCTTTATTATGAACTAAATATTTTATCTTCCTTGATGTAAGATAGAATGTAGGTGGAATGATAATTTTTGCCTCAATTTTTCCAAAATATAGGTTGAAAAAGTTGAATAAAATAATAATGATCATGGATATCATGGGATCCATATAAGGATCTAGAATAGTTATCTATTGGTAAATAAGTATTTGATAAAGTAATTTTGAACAAATATAGTATTAAGATAGAAATATACCTTCATGGGCTTAGGTATTCATATGTTTAAATAACTTGATAGGGCATTAGATTCTGTCTTTATCTAAAATAATAGATTAGTGGTTGGATTTAATAAAGTGGGAAACTTTAACCTTTTTTTAGTACTTGCCTTTTGTTTATATGAGGTGTAAAATTTAGATTACCATTTAACCAAGGCTATGATAATTATTAGTGATGCATTATGTTTGCTAGTGGAAACAAACAACTTACCCATAGTATAGGAGTGTTATGAAAACATGTCATCTAGGTCAAATTATATAGCACCATGAAATGATGAGAACTTGTGTGAATTATATTTTGTGAGAGTAATTTTATATACAATGATGTGATATTCTTGGAATTAAATAATTCATCATGATGTGTACCTAGAGCTTGTGTTTTTATTTGATTATTATTATGTAATCTAATCTAGAATATACCTGGGTGGTATAATCTTGATTTGTTGGCTTAATGATCCTAGTGTTAGATTGGTTATATCCAGACCCACGCTTACATATTTCATATATGTATTGATTGTTACTTAAATAATGTACTGTAACATTGGGTAAGATATTATTTAGGCATGCATACCATCTTAACAATGCAAATAAATGTAACAGATAAAATCATATGCATTGTATGGCTTGCTTATTATAATTATGCTTGAATGAATATGAATGTATGCTTTCATGATTCTATGACTACTTAGTGTAACTAATTATTGGAAAACTAGTAGTTGTACCTTAGAACCCTAGACTATGATGATACAGGTTATCATGGGGATTGTTATTTGGACCTTTTGTATTAATTTTGAATCAACATCTTTTGTGAACATAATCGAGTGGTATGAATTATAGGTTTATTTCTTGTCTGAGTTAGATTCATTCATGCATAGATGATTAAGTGTATATCTTATTTTCTCATTTATTAGCTTTTTATGTAATATTATTGATAAGAGAATGAAATATATTTGAGTCTTTAAATTATATACTATGTTATATATTAGAGATCACATCGATGATGCTATTAGGTAGTGAGATGGGTTCCACTAGCCTAGGTAACACCACCAATGTAGGATAATTTGGTTAAGTGGTGTGTGTGAAATTGATCAAACTAGTGATTGAATATTATTTAAAACTTAGACCAAATATTTCACATGTTTGATTTTCATCTTGTGGGATATTATGTTAGAACATATTTCTTTATAGTACACTACATGTTTTTAGAAATCTTACAAGCACATGGCATACTAGCACATCTCAATGGATTCTCATATTGTTCTATCTACCTATCCATGAAGAGAGGGATATTTCCTAATAGGGGATTATATAGGGATCTTTGGTTTATGGTTGGTATGGTAGAACTCAGATGATGATCTCCTTCTGCCACTACAATACTACCTAGAGATGATGCTTGAGATTATCTATGATACATGAGTTGGCATGACTCAAGATTTGGAGAGTTTGATATCCATTATTGTTTTAGGTTGTATCCCTAAAAGAAGGTAATTGTATTATATACTTATATATTTGAGCATCAGGTGTTGTATTGTTAGACTAGTTGTAGTTGTGTCCTATTGTATTTGATTTTTGTGAAGTTTAATAAGAATTATATTATATGAAGTATTGAAGTATAAGTACTATTATTCTTAATTATGATGTAAATGTGTTGTATTATTTATTTTGTGAAATTAATGTTATTTTATCTTAAAAATATATATAACTATTGCATTATCTAAGTAAAACTTGAGGGTTTGTAACATGTGGTATCAGAGCTGTGGTTCAAACTCTAGGACCTAATGAGTCCATTAGCATTTTCATATCCCTCTACTTATGAAAGAGGATAATTGAGAATATGTGTGAGGTGCATTGAATGTGTACCCTTAGAGTATTTGTACCACTTAGAGTTGCTTAAAGGTTGGTTAATGAACATCCTATTGGTGATGGTTTTATAAGGTGTTTGGTAGATATGTGCATATCTTAGTTCTTGAGTCTTGAATAAAAGTTTCCTACCATATTTTTGATTTTTAGATTGAACACCTTGAGTGTGTTTATGTCTACCTTGAATCACTTTTTACCATTTATGTTTTGTGTTGTGAGTGTTTTTATCTTTGAGTGCTTATCACTTAAGTAATTATGCTTAGTTGTGCCTTAGATACACAGACCCTAGAAGTGGGAAAACCTATAAGACCATTCTAGTTTGGCACCACCTAATACAATGGAAATATTCTTGTAGTTAATGTAGGTATCTTGATTATGTATTCCTTTGTGTTAAGAGTTGTTATTTATATTAGCATCCTTATATGTATATAGAATTGTGGAGAAGTGTTATCTTTCTTATTTATCATAGACGTGATTTTTTATGTTTTCAATCTCCTCTTACATCATTCTAAGCTATTGAGAAGATTTATATTTTTTTCAGGGTGTTGATTTAGAGTTTCATTAGGTGGAAAACTTATTTTTGAATTAGTGTTTTAATCCCTTGAGTTTGTGGGATTGTGTTTTTTGCTTCTTGTTGATAGAGACTATAGGATTGGTTAAGATTGATGCATCCTTGTGGTTCATATTTTCTTTTTAGTTGTGGAGGTAGTATATGATACTACACTTTCAAGATGGTAAGTGATAGTGATTTGGAAAAGTAGATTATGATGTTCCTTCTACCATGTGATGGTATGTAGGAAGTGTTGTTATGAGATGTTATCTACTTTGTACTTGTGACTTTTTAGAGTCACTATTTTATCTAACTTTTGAACTTGACCATGAAGAATGATTAACTTGAATTTGTATTAATTCTAGGTGATTATAATTATTATGCTATTGTATATTTTTGATTATATTAATATCATTCTCTTCTTGAGTATTATTGTTTGAAGAGTTATATATATACCCATCTTCAGAAGCAAGTAAGGTATAGGGTGTGTAGAACATCTTGGTAAGTCTAACGGTTGATATAAAATTTTAATTTTTGTATGTTAGTTATGCATGTAAAGAGACATTGTCTCACTTAAAAAGTTAAAGGGATGGGATAATCCTTAGCTTTTGTATGTTATGATAACATGGTATTATTATCTCTTACTTTACTATGAATATAATATTATAGATTAAGTTGTATTGTATAATGCTATTTTTGATTGATTAGTAATAGATTAATTTAATCTTGATATGATTGTATGATTTTTCATGTGCGTATGTTAGTACATATGGGAGATTTTAGCATACAATAATTTTTTTTATGATCTATTAGTACAAAATTGTGTTTCTTAGAACCATATAAACTTTTTGAATATCATCTAATTATGGAGACTTGAAGGATGATTAGTGTTCTAGGAAATGTGAGTTTTAAGCAATAGGATGGTATCCTACCTAGCCTCATATTGACTTAGTTATTACTAAGTTAGAAATGATAGATGGACTTGTCGAATCTAGATTTTGACAAGTGGAACTTGTCAAATGAAGTCATATGATCATTTATATTGATTTTTGTGATGATCTCATGTGTTTTTGAATTAGCAGTGAAACTTTTTGTTAGACTTTTCTTATGTTTCTAAACCCTGGAGTGGTCATGGTGGAACCAATCAAGATAAAGTGATTTTCTCAAAACTTGGTCTTAGAATAGGAAATGTCATAGTGTAAAGTTTTGTGAAACCAATTCTCTAAGAATAGTGTTAATTAGGATAACTAGTATAAGTTATTTAGGTAAAATTTGAATTTAATTGCATGATATGGTAATTGATAGTATCTTTTTATGCTATTAGATTCTATTTGTTAATCAGAACTTTTTTCTTGAATAAGTATCATTGGGGCAATGACCAATTTTAGGGGGGAGGATGTCACATCTCAATTTTACCCTATAATTAATATCCTTTAATCCGTTGATTAGTGTGGTTAATATCTAATTACCATTGCTTTGATATGAGAATGTTGACATATACTAGTATGGGATAATAGTATTTTTGATTAGTATACATTACATGATAATTATATTTTGATTATTCTATACATTGAGGATGTATAATTGTTAATTTTACATCATTGGTCTATGATGACTCAAGCTAACTCCCTATTTGTTGTGAGGTGGATATAGGATAAATCATACCCTTAGAGTTTGATGAGGGAGAACATCATCAGAGAGGGTTGACTAGATAGAGTAATTAGGGGAAATACCAGTGGAAAATGCCAGTGACCCTGCACACACACACCATAGATTTTAAATGATAATCATAAATGGTAGTACGTAATTGTGAATTATTTCTTGTAATTATATTTTTGTGTGTGGAATTAGTTTTAGTGTGCATTTAATTTATTTATCCTAATTGATTTGGTTTCTTAATTTTAAGTCTAGAAAATAAAAATTAAGCGCTAATAGAAATAATTATCTTAGAAGTAAAATGAAATTAATGACTTATCTTATCTTTTAGTTAAAGAATTATTTATAATTATTTTTAAAAAATTTCATGTAAGCCTTGTTAATGTAATTAAAGGTTAAAAATTGAATTTTACCTGAATTTACATAAAATTAGGAAAATAGATTTTAATACTATTTTGTTAAACTTAGCATTAGTTTGGTAAACTAATGTAAAAGAAAGAGTTAATAGAGGTCAATATTAATCTTGAATTTCATGCATGGGTTTATTTGAAAATAAAAATTAAAGATATAATTAATTATTGTGACAACTTAAGTTTAAATTTAGAGAACAAGAAAAATAGAAGTCTTCATGCACAAGAGTGGGCACAATTTTTAGGAGAGGATTATTTTCTATAAATAAAGCCTCTAGGAAATGACAGAGAGGATAGTGGGAGAGAGTTACACACATGGAGAAGAAGGAAAGGATTGGATCTAGAGAAGGCAGAAGCAAAAGATAATAAGCTTGTTATTAATCTTCCAAACAAAGGTAGGTTATGCTATAAAATATTTTTGTATGTATGATTATAAGAATTATATAAAATGAATATGGATTATATTTGATAAAACCTAAAAATTATATTGTCACAAAAAATTTGATTAAAAATTAGTTATCAAAAACATTATAATCTAAGGTAAGTGCCATATATATAATGAGAAATGTGTTTCACCATTAAAAGAGGCATTGATAACTTGGTATTTATTTAAAATAAAATACCAATAGTAAGTTAGCATGCTACTTAGGAAGACTATGTTTAAATTGACGTTGACATCATTTGAATTAGAAGACATTATTTATTATATTGGTAACATTGCCATATTTAAGTTTGCATCCCTCTCTTGATGTTTTTATCATACATGGTTGGCATTAACATATCTATGTGATATGATAATGCAAGGAAATGATAATTAGGTGTGCTCGAGATGATTAGGGGCTGGTGTAAGGATTAAAATAAGCTAGAAATAGTACTGGATGGTTTTATGTAGAGAATAAGGAAATGTGTTTGAGTAGTCTTTCTTGTATTCTTACATGCTTTGTGATATTTACCAACCGTTTCCAAATGATCTATGAATAGGATTATATAGAGATATATTGGTCATGGGTTAAATGCAATCATGCTAGGCTAACATAATGAAGAGGAGGAATCAGGTAAAATTGGTAATTTAGGCTCAAAATATGATTGGATAAGAGTGTCAAAAAGGGGACACCCTAGGATCCAGTGCTATAATCCAAGTTAGGTATTATTATTTTGAGGGCATAGGACCTAGGGGGATGGAATAAACATGGAAAAAGGGTCATAACTAAGCTAGAATGAGGTATTGAAATCCTATGGATGATTGGGAATTAGTGAAAAGGTCCCTAGAAGGGTCATGAGAGCAAGCAAGAGGGATATATGGATTGAGAGTCATAAGCCACACTCAATTTACCAATTTTTCATTTTTATATGACTACATTTTCCCCTCCTTTATTCTAGTGATGCAAAAAAGTGAAATACTAGGTTAAAGGAAAAAAAAAGTGTACCTAAACTTACCTGTACGGGTGAAATTCATGAAGCTATTTATAATGTTGGGTTTGCATAGAGAGAGTGCATTGTGAAGTGCGAATCTACTAGAGAAAACAAAGAGTAGATTAGGTTTTACTAGATATACCATATCTAAAATAAGAATGTACAAAGATGGGTAAGAGAGAGAGGAAGAGAAAGGAATAAATACACTTCACTAGGTACGTGAACCAATACAGAGCTTGTTGTGCTACTGAGTGATGCTGGATTATGTTTAGTTATGCTAGAAGGTGATATACTAAGAGTAATATCATAAATGGAGTTGAGTGCTCAATTCCCCAAAAGTGGATCAAGAATGAAAAGGCTAGCCCTTTGGCTCCATCATCACCCACTAAGTGAAGCTAGGTGGTCATGCATGTGTTGATTGATGTTTGTATAGTGTGTCCAATCCCCCTGAATAGGTGGCTCAAGAATACAAAGGCTAGCTAGACCTTTGGATCCATCATTGCTTCATAAAGTGAAGCTATGAACTAATATAAGTATGAAATGTATATCATATGAGATGGCTCTTAAAGCTAATGAATTTACTATGATCTAAAAATGTTGATGTGGATAGTTGAATGTGTGCTATAAACTATGCCACTCTTAGCCACTTCGAAAGATGGAGATTAGGCTTATACGAAATCCACTCCAAAACTAAGAATCTAGATTATGTGGAATCCACTTGGGAACTCAAGAACTTAAAAATGTGGAGGTTAGGCTTGTATGAAATCCACTCTAAAATTATGCTAGCCACTTATAGATGGAATAAGGCATGCAACTACTAAGAATGTCTAGACAATACTGAACTATGAAAGAAAATAAACAAATGTGCTATGCACATTGCCCCTAATCACTGATGTTTGGAACATGGATTTTGATCTAGAATTTATACCAACTAATTTATCTTAAATTGGAAGTGAGATCCATCATTCCATTCATGATACCCCCTATATATAGATTCTCTGAGAAAAAATGTGTATTGAAACTATTGATTCTGAACTGGTCTGGTTGTGTGAATCTGTAGCTAAACTTACTTTTCTTCCTACTTTTATAAATTCTAGTTTTTATATTATTTAAATAAGAGCACTAGAAATGGATAATAACACCATTGAAACTATAGTATATTCTTGGCACTATTGTCCTGGGCCAAATCTGATGATTATTCTAGATTCTTGACTATCTTCCTAGTCTATTTTGACTAGTTTGATGTCTTGTTGTTGTAAGGATTATAAAAATAGATTTTTTGGTTGATAGGAGATCTAATCTCTATTACAAAACCCATTTCCCCCCCCCTCTTTTGAGGGTAAGAATGGATACCCTATAATGACTACCCTCAAAATAGAGATCCCTAAAAATGTGTTATGCTATAAAATATATGATATAGAAATTATAATTGACAAGATATCTCAAGATATAGCATGGTTTGTATTGAGATATTATTAGATCAACAGGGGTATGCCTAGATAGATATAATAATGTAAAATCATGTACAATATACTGAACTAGAACTAGAAGTGTTAGTTGTTAGTTTTTATGGAGGGATGGAGTATGATGTCAATCATGGCATCTCAGAAAACAAGATAATGCATGATTAGGATCATGACATTATAAATAATCAAATAGTAATCAAGAAATAATAACACAAGGCAAGAATTAAGAAGTATGCAAAATATGTCCAAGGGGCCAAGAAAACAAGGGACATGGGCACATGTCACTCAATCTAGAAAGCAAGCATACAAGGAATAATCAAATGCTACATACACATATAATTGAAACAAGTAAAATTTGGCATGAGGGACATAATCACATACAAGAGTATAAGAAAGTGACATTGGAAAATTTCCAAGGCACACACAAGACATAGAAGCAAAGGACATTGGCAAATGTCCTAAGGCATATACAAGAGGCAATCAAGAAGTAGAAAATGCAATCACATCAAGCTATGATAAGCAATAAAAGAAAGTATGATAGAAATTAGAAGTACAATCACATATAACTAATCAAAGCAATAGGGAACATATACAATACATGTTAGTACAAGTCTAGGTATATGATAAGAAATACACAAGTGTTATATACTAGTGAGTGTTGATAGAATAATTTATGTAATCTAGTAAGTAATGTACATCAACATGATAAATAGAGTGTGTGGTGTAGGAATAACATAACCTAGATGGTGTAGTCATCTAGAAGATGCCCCTAGTGGGTATGTATATCGAAGTATGTCTCTATTTAGAAGTAGGATGCCCCCTCAATAGGTACAATGAAGCAGTCAAATTTTTGAATGTCACTGAACAAAATTAAAAAAGATCAAGTGAAGCATGGTAATGTAAACAAATTGGCAAACAATGGCATAAAACAACAAATGTAAGTCTAGCATGACACTATAAATGTAAATTATGGATGATGCATACAATTGAAATGTTTTTAGTGTTTTTTAGTAATTTGCATGTTTTTGTGTTTTTAAATATTTGAATGTTTTTGAATATTCAAATTTTGTATTATTTTTTGGTATTTTTAATATGTTATGAACTATGTACAATCAATCACATGAATATTATGTACAATAAATCAAAAAAAAGTTTTGTAAAAGTAAGCAAAAAGAAACTATGTATAAGTAAGGCTAAAAAGGGATGATACTAATTGATGAGTCTCATGGGAGACTACATATCATGGTGTCCTATATCAAATAAAGGAATTATGCATGATTGTGAAGCATGAGGAAATTATTGCAAATATGATTATGAATATTTAGATTCATTGTTAGTATCTTGGAAATCATAATAACCTGTATTGTTTCACTCATCATTATCATCTTGATTTTGAACCAATGGAATGCTAGTGTTGAATTTTGTTGTATTTAGATCTTTTCCTTTGATAAATTGTGTCTATGAATGATTTTCCTTAGGATGTTCAATAAATCCCAAACCCTGGTGACAAACACTATCAACTACTTGAGTAGGAGTAGTGATGCCTTGAGCATGCTTACCCAACCCTTGACCTTGAAAATCAAACTATTGTAGATATTTTTGACCAAATCCATACTGATTTAAAAGTTGATCCTTATTTTGGAGAGGTATATTTTAATATTTTTCTTGTTTTACCTATTATTTTGGTACTATTTGTTGCTTTGATTTTGCTTTTTTATCCTTTTGTTGTTATGAGTTATGCTTTGTTAACCACTTTTATATTATTTCTAAATTTGACCCCTTGTGAATGTGTTCCTATGTTACCATGGATTACTTGACTGATTTGCCTTGTATAGGGTCCTAATTAGTAATTATCTATTGTATATGTTTATTCAATTCCAAACATGAATCTATGTGATGCCCATGCATTCTATGATATGCATAATGATATTTGGATCTTCTCATTGGATGTAGAAGAGGTAGTTTGATCAAGTTAGATTTAATTATTTCCCTTAGTACCTCACTTTAAATCTTATTTGATCATTCAATTCCTTTAGAATCACTAGTTGTAGATTTACTTTGTTTTTATTTCTTGTTTTGATATGTAACATTGTTTGCAACCAATTAACTAGGTAAAGCTGCATATATATGATTGACACAAGGGTGCCTTTCAGGATTTTATATTATAATATGATTTCCAATGTTGTAATTTTGTCATGTAATAGCTGATTCTATGTTTATAAATCTAAAATTAACTTGTTCATACTGGTGATTTGAACCCTTAAAGTCTCACAAGTGCAAACCCTAATTACTTCTAATTAAACATGTAAGCACATATGTTGAAGAGGTTTTGAAGAAGCTATAGGCTGAATGTATGCATTAGGAATAATGGTATGAAGTGCCTCACATTTTGGAGGGGTGATAGCATGGACCTGATTATGGGGAAAGTATATATCACCCTCTTGGGGGAGAGGAGGAGAAGGAAACTATTTCTTGTGCATAAAATATGACATTGAAACTTGGCAGGTGGTTGTTAGCTAATGCAATGAATCCTCTAGGTAGAAACCATGTATGTGGGATAAAATTCATGAAACTAGAGTTATAATTTGTATAAAAATATGTTTATAAAGAGCATTTTTAATGAGAGATAGTAAACAAGGGAGAGAGAGCATGAATTTGTGCATGAATGCATAAGAAACTTTGGCATGTGCTATGACATTTGTAATGTATGTAGGATGATAAATTTGAAAAAAATTCCATATGAGAGATAGAAAGTGAAGGGAAGAGAGATTAAATTTTTCATGAATGCATAAATAACTTCGACTTGTGACATAATATTTCTAGCATGTTTAACATGATAAACTTGAAAAAATTTCCACATGAGTGAGAGAGAGAGTATGCAAAAAAAATTAAATTTTATGCATGTTTAGTAATGAATTTTGTAATATCATCCCTTATTATAAAAATTAAGCATGAAATGAAAAGAATGAAGCTTTATAATAACATATGATAGACTTCATCATTCATGTACATGATAGGACCAATGGTGGTCTCATTTTTTTTCAAGAAATGTAAGGAATTTTTTTAAATAAGTGAGATCCATTTTTGAAATCTGATTTTAAAATGTAAGGTGATATCTCAAAAAGCCATAGGACCTAGTGTATGTAGCTATGGTTTTAAAAATGATTATTTTGAGATTTAATATGAAATTTTGCAATTTAAAGTGAATTTTTGAGTTAGATATGCGAGTAAAAAATCATAAATTTATTGGAAAATTTGTGATTTAATAGGACCTAGTGGATGCAAGTAGGGTTTTGAAAAACAAATATTTTTGCAAATTAATATTGAATTTTTAATTTTAAATTGAATTTTTTATTTTAATATTCTAATAAAAAAAGAAAATTATTAGAAAATTACTAGTAAAATACTGGGACCTAGTACGGGAAACTAGGGTTTTGAAAAAAATTATTTGAAAATTACTATGAAATTTTAAAATTTAATGCTAATTTATGATTTTATTATGCTATTAAAAAATCAAAAAAATATAGGAAAAATTAGTAGGAAATTTACACTAGGGTTTCTAGGGGTTTTATGCACAAAAGAAGTAAGTTGGGTTCACTAAATGATTTAACAATTTTGAGAATAAGTGGGGTTTTTATTCCTATTTAGTTAAAAGTCTAAGAAAAGTAAATAATTCAATAATTATGCCATAATCAAATTAATAATTTATTAATTTTGGTTTAGACTCTCTAAAAATAACAAGTGAATAGAGAGAAATATAACTTAGCTTAGAACTATGCTGATCTAATAGAGATGAAAGCTGATATTGATTGTGAAAGATTAGGATAGTATCAAGACCTAGATATAGATTTAATTTGGTGAAAGGACAAGAAAAATAAAAATAGGACACTTTGACTTCTAATGCTATAGTCTTGTTCCTGATGCTATTGTCTAAACTAGTCATAAAGGTCTGATCTTTCTAAGTTTTGTTCATCACTCTTATATGACCTTTCTTAATAAATTTCAAAGATTAACTCTTAATGGAAATCCTTTTAGAGTTGATTTATATTTGATCTTAGGTCTCCAATAAGATTAAATGGGACTTTGAGAAAAGAGGGGGGGTTAGTGTGTGTAAGATTCATTGGACGTGCTTCACACCTAATGTATGGGCATGTTACCTACTTACCAATACTTAAAAGAGAGATCAACCCATATGTAGTTCTCCCTTTGAAAGTGCTTGGTGAAATTTTGATATGAGAGTGCAAGGAAATACTAAACTAGGTGTGCTTGAAATGACTAGGGACTAGTGTAAGGATTTAAATAAATTGGAAATAGTATTGGATGGCTATATGTAAAGAATAGGGAAATGTGATTGAGTAATATTTATTTTATTCTTGCTTACTTTGTGATATTTTTCAACACTTTCCAAATGATCTTTTAATGGGATTTTATAAGGATCTATTAGTCATGGTTTAAATGCAATCATGCTAGGCCAACATAATGAAGAGTAGGAATCAAGTAAAAATGGTAATCTAGGCTCAAAATATGATTGGATAGGAGAACCAAAAAGGGGACACCCTAGGGTCCAACACTATAGGCCAAGTTGGGTGCTATTGTCCTAAGGGTAAGAGACCTAGGGGGATGGAATAAGTATGGAAAAAGGGTCCTAGCTAAGTTATAATGAGGTCTTGAAAGCCTACAGATGACTAAGAGTTAGTGAAAAGGTCCCTATAAGGGTCATGAGTGAAAGTAAGAGGGATATATGGATTGAGAGTCATAAACAACACTCAAGTTACCAATTTTGCATTTTTATATGATTATATGCAGCTAACCCATCCATAAAAAGATCTAAAAAGGCTAATTTCTAAGGTCCTAATGACTGTAAGGAGGCTCACCCAAAAAATATTGAAAGGAGTCCCAACTATATTCACTACTATACTAGTGTCAGTGTTAATCCCACCCACATTAATTCCTCATGTAGGTTAGCCCTAGTGTGCTTGTGCCTTTCAATTTACAATCAATCCAAATTCTAATCCCATTAGGGACTAGCTAGTGTCTTTCCTAAAGTTCCTTACCTAACTATTATAGATACCCTTTATAACTCCTTCAAGTTTCTTGATTTTAGCACAACCCACCCCTTTTGTGATTCCCTTTATTCCTATGGGGTAGGTGCCCAACTACCTTCCTTTCTTATGGCTTCAACCATGGTTGGTATCCTCAATACTCCAATTTCTCCTATTCATCATGTATCCCAATTATGGCCTTATTCAACCCCACTAGCATGGTTTGTACCATCAATGACTCTTAACCTATCCTCATAAGTTAGATCAACTATTAGTCTTTCCTAAATTCCCTTTGATCTTGTGTTCTCAATAATCCTTACAGATGTAATTTCCTTAAAAATATCATTTATTCCTACAATAATGATTTCTTTGAGTGGTAATCCTACTCCAATGTTTCCTATGACTACTAGTACCCCAACATCAGTTTCATCTAGCTCATCATCAGGTTTAGCAGTAGTCATGCATCTCTCATAGGCTCCATCTAGGATAGATTCAACTATAGTAGCATCAACATAAGTAGACCCAAATAAGAGGCTTACTAAAATATATAAGTTTATTGGGTTTAAGCCACATGTGTAGCCCCTAATGTATCTATAGTTTCCTTTTGAGCCCCTTATCAATCACACTAGGCTTTTAAGGATTTTTCTTTAAGAAACCAATATCCTCTTTCATATTAGACACACCATTCATGGGTGTAATTGGTCCCCAAGTCTTTGTGATCCCAAACTAATTTTGTCTCACATGTTCCCTTGGGATCCCCATTTGGCAGTTTCTCCCTCCAATTTTATGCCACATCTCCCACCCTTCATTCTATTTCATCCTTCACCTTCATCCCTCCACCTTTCACTTCATTTTCCACCATGTTTTCTACCTCATCTTCTACCACCTTGGGAGCCATGGATATACAATGATGGATGGGTCTTATTGAATCTTCACATGCACAAAAGCTAGAAATTGTGTATCATGTGGACTCAAATATCTAGTTGTAGTTAGATAGAGACTTAAGGTAGATGAAGAGAGTGATGACATAAAATCTTATATAAGATGGAGATCATGTTATCTAGAAAATATATTAGGACCTCTTCTCCCTCACAAGAGTTATAACTACTATGGGGGAAGAAAATATTATAGAATACCTAGTCTCTATAATCAATGCCACCAATGAAATCACATAGAATTTAATGGAGGACCTTAGGGATGAAGTCAAGACCTTGATTCCTAGGTGAGGATCTCAATCCTAGTTGGGTTGATTAATAAGGTTTAATAGGATATGGTACAATTGTTCATAACCCCCAGTAAAGTGTCTAAATCCCTTTCAAAGAATAAAACTATCTTCTAAAGAGAATAATTTAATTTTTATAGAATCATTTAAGTAGAAAAAAAGCTTAATAATATGGTAGTAGTCATCAACAATGGTATGTTCATGTAGTTCAAGCTCATGCCTCTCACTAATTTGAATTTATATCAAACCTTTGTAGGGACCATGAGGGCCTCATTTTAATATTGAATTATGGAGACATAAGCCACCATTATAAACTTGGATAAAATTATGGATTAGATCCCTACATACTTCAAAGAGCTTAACATCATAGTCTTCATCCACCTTGATGGCACCTTGCTCATCTTTAAGGAGTTTGGGGTCCACCTCAGCCACTTCAAGGTATTTAAAAACTCAAAATGGATAGAGCCAAAGCTATCTTAGATCTTGCCACATAATTTACTAAAAACATTGGTTAAGTCAATGAGTTGAAAGTCTCATTTGAATTTCCTCTCAAATTTCATGATAAATTATTGACTTAAGTAGAGGTGATATTCCAAGAGCCACCTATCAATTTTCCAAAGATAGACTAGAAAGGAAACTTGGTGGTGCAAGTGTTAGTAGCCTATCAAGACATCTAAAATTATTTTGGAGGTGGTTGCCCACTGAGCTCAACATGAATATTCTTGTGGTCCCAACCAATGGTGTGTTGTCAGTACCCTAGGTCCTCTTTGTCTCTTATAGGAATAAAATGGGAATGTTTTGGGTTTTGTAACTATTTTGGGGGATAATCGACAAGAGTGTAGAAATTTTATTATTTTTATATGGTCCTTATCTATTTTACTATATGTTTTATTATGTATCTCTTTGGAAAAGTTGATAATTTTTTAAAAGAACACTGGGAATATTAATATGTAGTTTTGTTTTCATCTCACTATGTTTTTATTTTATGAATGCCTTCAAATATTTTGTGCTATAATGCATGATATTGATGATAATATATTGATTAAATTTATTTATATAATTTATATGATATTTATAATGGGAAACATGCTATCCTAATTAGCTTCTTAACTCTTTCCATTTCATCTAGATTCATGTGACTATGTTTGAAAATAGCAATAATTTAGTAGGTGTTCATTATTAGAAAGGGTTATTTAAATTCAGCATATATATTTTCCATTGACTTGCTTCTCTATGTGATTAAAGTCTGAGATCATGTGAAACTTGGCATACAATTGTAAAACTATAGGTGGGAACATAATCAAGTCCTAAACATTGATGTTCTCTAACTTGATCAAAAGCTTTCCTTTTATACCTTACCCTCTCCTCCTTTTGATGTTTTTTTTTAATATTTCCCTTATTTTTTTATAAACTATGAAGTGAAGTTGCTCAAGGAGTTAACCTATTAAATTAGACCAACTAGTGTGAATAAGCTTTATGTTAGTGGGAAATAGGAATTGAACCTCTGGTGGTAGTGCTTCATCTCATGGAGATATATTTTCAGTAGAATATTTTATGGAATCCCATACCTTAAACTCATGCCTTGGATTTTCAACATCAATCCTAAAATGTGAGGATGATAGTCTCCCAATTATCTCCCAAGCTTGTTTAGTGCACCTAACTCAATAGTTATATCTAGGAGAATGGTATCTTGGGTTAAACAGTGGAGGCAATAGAAGGAGGGCCTATCCATATGATAAATAATTATTACAATTATATTTTATATAAAATAATTTTGATCCTCCTACATAGAACACTAGGTCTAGGTTTGGTCCCAGCCATTTATTAAACTCACCCTTGATATTTCATAGAAAGACTAGTTATGGAAAAGGGAGACAAAGACCCCCAATTGACCCATCTAGTTCATCCACCCTAACCACCCTAAGCAAGCCCATTCTTATGGATGTACACATGGCATATATATTTGGGTCTTCTATTAACATTCTTGGAGCTTTCATGACCTACTTACAAACCTAGAGAGGTGCCTTCCCTAGTTCACAACCAATGGAGATGCACTATCAAGGAGCATGTAAAATCCTATAAGATATCCCTTATGCTCCTTAATGTTTAAAATTAATATATATTTTGTAGGATATTTCTATTCAGTTTGATGGATGTTACCTATGATTAGTTTATAAACCTACCTAAAGATTCCATTATAGGATAGGAATAATTTAACAACACCTTCTTAACTCAGTTTGGGCAATTTATTGACCTCAGTGTCCTCTACCAATAGTTTTCTAACATAATAAGAGGGAATTAAATGAGACCATTAGGTTATCCAATTATAGGTTACATATTATGTATAGTAGGGTAACTATGTTATATAGATCATATTCTAGTTATCCCTAAAAATGTATAATAAATCCTTGGATATTTGGACTGCAATGTTCTTATGTAGAGATCCCTTATTTGTGGATTTGGCACTAGAATATGTTGAGGCCATAAAATTAGATATATAGGTAAACCATGAAGGCCAAATGACACCATACATCCTAAATATATTATTGAATGTTTATACCTTGAACCCTATTTTCAATACTAACTAGAATATGTTGATACCATAGCCTATTCCCATGATAAACCAACTTCACTTAAGGCACACTAAACCTAATCATCATTTGTGATTTCTTGGCCTAGTCAATAATTAATTATCACCTCAAGCTCATAGTCAAATATAGATCCTTATTATGAATTGTTTTAACCTTTTAGGACTTAGATGAGTGTAAATCATATGATGTTAAATAGATGAGTGTAATAAATCAAGGTAGAAATATGTAATAAATATATCCACAAACCTATTATATAATTGACTTAATTTGAAATTTTTAAAAATAAAAATAAATAATATAAATGAGAACTTAGCTAGAAAATGATTGAGACAGATGATTTGGAGGCTAAAAACTAAGGGAAACACTAGTCTTAGTGTCAAAAATAAGATCTATGTGTCAAAACCCCTCTTGGATAGAAGTGCCCTAATTGGTAGTGCCATATGGCACTAGTGTCCCTATTTTGGTAGTAATTTACTCTATGTAGAACTATTCTAAACTTTTAGTTGTACCTATGTTTGGGTCTGTCAAGCCTTTTCCTATGTGTACAAGTTTTGAATCTCTATAGGTGACCTATTTTAACTAATTTTATGAACAAACTGAAATCATCCAAGTTATTAGGGAGTCAAGTTTATACAAGCAATAAGTGTCTTATTAGTAGGGTAGGTTGGACATACTCAACACCTCATTGTGATGAGATTCGCCTATATGCCAATAGTCCAAAGAGGGATCAAACTTGATGTAGTTCTCCCCACTTAAGTGTTGGTAAAAGTACAAATGAAGTTAGTATGATTATAGACTTGAGTGCTTTGATTGTGATTGAGACTAAAAATTTGAGTAATTTGATCCTAATCGTTTTGTAGATGGTTGTATGGATAAATAGGGTAGAATATAGATTGAAAATTATTTTAGTGAATTTTTGCTTATATTTAGAGAAGGGAGAAGAAGAATCTAAATATTAATATGGTTGAAAACCTATTTTATTGTGTGCACATTTAATTAGATGATTATGAAGAACTACTCTTTAGCTTGGGAGGATGACCTACAAAATAAGATAGCACTAAAAAAAATGGTTGGTTAGATAGATAGCTGAGTGGATTGCCTAGCGCTAGCTAGATCCCAAAAGCAAGAGCTTCCTCAAGGGCTATCAATCCATATGTTTTAAATAATTAAGTTTAAAAAATAGAATATAAATTACTTACATCAATAATCAAAAGCTACTAAAATTGAACAAAAGAAATGTTTGCTAAATAAATAGACTATAAATGACTAATATAGAAATAAACAAATTAAGACTAATGCTAAACAAGTCAAGTGTTTTCTAAACAATTAGTATGGGTCTATGAATGGGTAGGGACACAAAAAACTAAATTTGGTTAGGGGTAAGAGGGTGAAAATAACTTGTTATTTTTATACCATAATGACCATCATTGGTTGGGATGACCATCGATAGTTAAGGTGATCATTGGCAGTCAAGGTGACCATCGGTTATTTGATAGACCATCAGTAATTGAGACAATCATCAATAGTTACTTTATGTAGGTCTAGGGTGGTAAATGGATAATTTAAAACATCACAAATTTGGATTCTAAGAGATAGGTTGGTGTTGGGATAAGTGCAAAAGTTAAATAAAGTAATTGAGTATTGGAAAACAAATACTTGTCTTGTAAAAAGATGATCTGGTGGGTATTTGAGGTGGTTGACTCATTGGTGGAGTATGACATGATTTCAATAGAGTAATGGTACTTGACACTTTGGTGGAAATACGGTGGAAACTTGGCTCTCTAATGGGATGGCTAGATCACTAGATTATTGATGATGATTGACCTATAAAAAAAGGGAACTTTAGATGTAAAAGCTCTTGATAATAATTACAGATGGATTTCACCTTCCTAATCCTCTCTTCTTATAGGCAAGGAAAGAGAGTTTCAAAAAGACATTAACTAGGCCTTCTATTTTTAACTTGCACATGTAATGGCTCACACATGGATTTAGACGATCCATTTTTAGAAAAACAAGGTAGGTGGCTTGCATGTTGGTGGTTAAGGAGGTGTACCTTGACCATCAATGATCAAGGTGACCATCGATGGTCATCTTGACTATTGATGGTCAAGGGTTAAGGCAAAGATTATGTAAAAGGGTAGGTTAGGTTAGTTGAGAAAATTGACTATGGGTTAGGCTCGTTAGGGGTTAAAGTGTGAAATTGGTCCCAAGGGGGTTTTAGGGCAGTTTAGGGGAATTTTGACATTTAGAATCATAGTGTGCATATTTTTCATGTCTATATTTTTCCCCTTTTTATTATTTAGCTTTGAATCAAAAAGATAAAAAATAAAAATGAATTACTAATAGAAGGTTTGATTACCCTAAGTATGGGAGGAGGTGCTCCCCCTCAAACTAAGAGTCAATGAGGTAAAATTTAATCAAGTGTGGGTTTGATATGGTAAAAAAAGGTAATTATGAAGGTGTACATCATGAAGGGGGGTGATAGGTTGGGAACTAAAGTGCAAACAAGCATGTAAAGTGAAACAAAAAGTGTGGTAGCCAAGATTATACATTGACTAGGTTGCCATAGTAAAAATAAAGGTCAGTGCTAGAAGGATAAGTGACAAGTGGACTACATAACTATAATTAGGTGTGGTGGCTAGGTACACCTGAAAATGCATGTCTCCTAAATTATGTCTATGTCTTTGTGGGTATCCAAGGTAGGAAGTGCTCCTAGTGAAAACACAAATGGGTCAAGTATCAAGGGTATCTGAGGTAGGAAGTGGTCTCAAAAAGACACAAATAGGTCAGGTAAGCATAAGGTGGTGCAAGTTCAAAAAGGGTGAACATGGTATTGTTATCACTATAGTCAAAAAGACTAGGGAAAAGGTCATTGCAAAATGTGCACTAGTTAGGCCAAAGCAGACCAATGATGAGGTGATCGAGTGGGTATAAAAGGTAGTCTCTAAGGGTGGGTGTAATCAGTTAGTTATACTAAGAAAAAAGGGTCTAATTAAAGGTGAAATAAAAATAGTGAGCTACTTGACCATCAATGGTCAAGGTGCTCAAGGGAAATCGTTGGTGGTCACCCTGATCGTTGGTGGTCAAGGTGAAAAACCCTAAAAGTTTAGTGGTTAAAAGTGAAAATTGAAATACTTTTAACTCATTTTAAATTTTGTTATTTACACTTTAGAGATCTAGGTTTTGTTAATTTTGGGTGAAAAGAGTATTGATGGTGACTATTGAGTAGGACTTACTAAGTAGGCATGAACGAAAGGACCTAGATTAGTAAAGATGCAGGGAGCACACAGTCACAAATGAGGATGGATAGGTTTATGGTTGATTCCATGATGATAGTCATAAAATAAGGTAGAACATGTTTTTCAAATTGTTTAGATTAGTTTTATTTGGCAAATGTTGGTATAATTAACTTATCAATTATTTTTTTGGGTGGGTTTTAGGTTTTTGCCCTAGGTAGGTTTTACACAAATTTTGTCAATAAAATTTGGAATTGACAGGGTGGGGTAGGTGAACTAGGGTGGGGTTAGGTATTAGGTTAGAATTTAGGAAATATTGAGTTATTTTGGGGATTTTTAGGGTTTTAGGTGTTTCACTAATGAAACACCCATAATAACCATTGATGGTTGAGGCTAACCATCGATGGTCAATATCTATGTAAATATAGATGTCTAACTATTGATGGTCACTTATCTTAAAAATAGGCATTTATAAAATATTTAAAGTTTTTAAGTTATAACAAGCATTGGAAAGTATGGTATGGGTTGACAGGTAAGTTAGGCAAGAGCTTTGGTGGGGTAGAATGTGAGATTTGAGTAGGTAAGAGTCAAAAAAGTGGTCAACTAGTAGGTTGAAGGTAAATATGCAAATAGGTAATAATAGTATAAGTGTCTAAGCTTATTATTATAGATTTCATGTAACAATGAGAGCAAATACAGATGCATGATTGAGTGTCATACATATTCATAAAGGTGCACAAGGGGATGACCCTAGCTAACTAGGCCCATATGGAGGAGGTTAGGCTGGGAGCAATGAGGCATTATCAACATGTACCCAAGATGCATCCATTATCATAGCTCTCATTGAGAGATGGTATCTAGCTATGAACACCTTCTTAATATCGACCAGTGAGATGATGATCTTGCCCAAGGATGTACATAGGATCATATGGCTACCTCTCTAGGGTGATCTAATATATCACATAGATGAGAAGATCAAGAGGATCACATTGAGTTATTGTATGGAGATGACAATGATTGGGTCAGATGACATGTTGTGGGTTTAGTTATAACATGTTATAAAAGAGGGTATAGGACAAGTGGAGATTGATGACCATGCTCATAATGGCCATCTCATACTTTTCACTTCTTGACTTGAGTAGTGGGAGGTTCCCATATTTGATATTGGGGGTCATGGTTGAGTTACTATTAGGGTGGACTATATTCATTTGGGTACCCATTATCTTGGTATAGATATACATGGAGCTATGGGGGTTTATGGTCCATAAGAGGTATGGTATTAGTCTTGGCCTAGTTCTACATTATTGGGCCTATGAACACATCTAGGTGTTGAGGCTAGTGGGATTATCATGGGTAGGATACATTAAAGTTGAGTTACCCATTAGGTTCATATGGTGGAAACATGACTTCACCACTTTAGGTGTAGAGGGAGGAACCCATGATGTATATTGGTTTAGGGGTGCACTAGGTGCACTAGTGACTAGTGACATTATCTAGAGGCCCTATGTTTAGTTTTTATTATGGCCTAGCTATAAGAGGTATACCTTGTCACTATAGAGTTACAAGTGGATTCTTGGCTAGAGGGAGGGAAAGGTAGAGCTCATCCCCTTTGATCGAGTATAGAGGTAGTTTGACCTAGTTTAGGGTATTCTAGGTGTATTTCCTAAGTACATGCACAAGGATTCAGAGATCTTATTTCTAGAGACACATCCCATGTTGACATTACAAGATTATGAAGAACTACAATCCATGCCATAGATATATTATGTAGGGTTTTTAGATGCCTAAATGGTATGGTACCATGTGTTATATGTAATAGAAAATTTTGGTGATGGTTATAATGGTAAGGGGCCTATAGATGTGGACCTAGTTGGGAGAGGGGGCCAAAGGGCACAAGTGCAAGGGGTTGGCCCTGATGGATAGTTAGGAGTGGCATTATCTACTACATAAGTATAGGTCACAATGTTAAAAGTTTAGGTGACTAGTCTATAGGGTTAGGTTGCTACTCTTGTAGGTGATAAGGACCAAGTGATGGTTTCACTAGCCTTGGTTACATAGGAAAGGGACTCTCTAAAGTAGAGAGGAGGAGAAATAACACATATAAGACCACTGGGCACCATCCCCATGGAAGATACCTAGCTATAGTGGAGGAGTTATGATATTATAAGGCTATAGTTTTGAGGTGATGCCCTAATGATCCCCGATGGGGTGAGTATAGAGTGAGATTTTTAGGCGATTCCAGTGTGGTGACACCAGGGTAGTGGGTAGCATCTCTAGGTGGTCAAATAAGTGCTAAAGGTGGATAAGCACTGGGGCCTAATGGTATTCTAGGAGATAGTGGTACCCTAAGTGCATAGGCATGCCATATTTTATACATATCATATATTACTATATATCATTTTGATTTTGGCCTATGAGCTAATGTAGTGAGATGTATATTTGAGAGAGAAGGATATGTGTACACATTTATGACGTTATTTGACTTATGAGATATAGATATATGGTCTTTGTTTATTACTTATGCTCATGGTACATGATTTACATTGATGTTTAATGCTTATGATGTGATGTTTATATGGATTATGCTTATGTTATGGATGCTAGACACTGATCTAGACTCACTTAACTAGGCATAAGATGGATTTGATTTATGGGTATGCTTCTTGTTTGCTTATGACATTATAATTTTTAATGATTATATACTTCATTATGTATATTTAGACATGTGGTGAAAAATGGTTGGTTTTTTTACTAGTCATGGATGATACGGTTTTATTATGCTTGTTATGGTTATGAGTATGATTATGATGTTGCTTATGAGACATATGGATATGCTTGTTGTTAATTTGTTTTAAGGTAAAAATAATGAGGTAGTTTACCAACACCAGATGGGTAAACAAGAATACAATCAAGAGACAAATGTCATAATGAAAGATCAATTAGCCACAACAGGATAGGAAAAGGACATGATGCTTCTTCTTTGACAAGGACTATAACAAAACCAAAGTTGGATTGGCTTAATAAATATAAGCTCTTTGAATGATTCACATTAGCATTCATTAGTTGGTTAAAAAGGTTTCTTGACCACATAATGTTAAGTAAGCTCAAAATCCCTTGTGTATAGTGTATAAAGGGAAGATGGATGAAAATGTAACCTTTGTGTGAGACTAGCATGCCTCTTTTGTAGGTGTCCAAAGAATAAGTATAAATAATTATATGTCATACAAAGTGTAGACTGATTGATGAAAGAAGTTTACTTATGAAAATTGATTGTGGTTTCCACCTTATTGTATTTTGTGAGAGCTAATTAAGGCTTTCAAAATTAGTTTTATTTTGTTATGATTTTGAAAATGGGTCTTTTGCTTTGTTGTTGCTATAGATGGGAAGTTGATCAATGTGGGAAGATTATAATAAATGATTATGATTTTGACAAATGCTTTACTTAGCCATCCTTCAAGGGAGTGGTCTAATTTTATTTGATTTGTTCAAGGCTTTGTGATAATTTTCCTTTAAGGGAACATTCTACCTTATATTTGTGCAATTTCAGTATACTTATGCATTTGTTCTTCAAGGGAGTAGTCTATGAATGCTTGGAAAGACCCATGATTTCTATTGGTTTGGATTTTGATTTTTGCTTGTTTGATTTTTGGTTGACATAAACTTACCTATATAGGCTTAATGGTTCACCTTTATGAAGGCAAACTAGAATCAATAAAGGTTGATTAGGGGTAAAGGGGTTTAGGTGACAACAATCATTAGAACCCATCTAGGTAAAGGGGTGGAAATTACCATGAGAATCATGACATAGGTAGAGCCATGGTACCCATTGTTCAATATCAGGCTATGACTATGCTAGACAATCACATGATTTAGTTTTAATTAGTTTCCCCTAAAATATGGAGATGAATATGGTTGGAAGCAAGGGATGAACTTAAGTTAAAATAAAAGGTAAAATTGATCCATATTAGCAAAAGAACAAATGCAGATGTGAAGCATTTAGGGGCTCAATTTTTGGGTGGCCTTCGAGAGAAAACAACTGATAAGATCTTGATCCATAATTTTGTGTTATGATATAGGGTCCAAGCCAATTGAAAGCAAACTTTTCTTACTTGATTTTTTTCCATGTTGAATTCTTGCACTTTAAGGTGTTTTTTATAGGCATGCTTGATGTACTCTTGATAGACATGAAGATGGGTAAGGGTTATCAAGCGATGCTCATCAAGTAGCTCAAACTAAGCGAAATGGTACTAACAATAATCATCTTTAGAAGTGAGATCTTACAAATATATATGAAGAGAAAGTATTTGGACTTTGAGAGGCAAGACAACTTCCACTCTTAACATAAGAGAAAAAGGTGTAGCACTAATAGGGGTTTTAATGATAGTATGATATGCCCATAAGGCAAAGGGGATGTGTAAATCCCAATCCTAACTAGATGCCTTGACCATTTTAGTTAGCATATTGTTAATAGTTTTGTTAGAGGCCTTTGCCTATCCATTCACTTGAGGGTGATAGGGTGAGGAAAAGCTTAACTTAATTTTGAAAGCATCACATAGACCCTAGACTTGCTTATTCTTAAAATACTTAGCATTGTCAGTGATAATCTTGTGAGGAACACCAAAGCAACCGATGATGTGATGGTTGATAAAATCAATAATCTTCACCACTTTGGGTTAGACTGGAGGAATAGCCTCTACCCACTTGGTAAAACATTCATTTGTAGTGATGATAAAATGGTGTTACTATGAGGAATGGGGATTAATTTCACCAATAAGGTCTAGACCCCATTATGAGAAGAATTAGAAATTAGATGAAACGTAAAGACTATGTCTAGGTGCATGGTGAAAATTGGCATGTTATTGGCATTTAAGACACTTTTTTACATAATCATACTAGTCTTGGTTAAGTTTAGGCTTGTAATAGCCTAGGTGAAGGTTGTATTTAGCTATGGTGATGTTACTAAAGTGTCCCCCATATATCCCATCATGTGTTTCCTTGATAGCATGAGAGGTTTGGTGACTATGTAGACAACCAAAGAGGAGACCATCAAAGCCACATTTATAAATAATTCATCCCATAATGGTGTAGCATAATTTAATTTGAATAAATTCTCTTCAAGCATTCCTAGAGAGGCTAGAAGGAATGATGACAAGGTTGAGGTAGTTGAAGGTCTATTGATACCAAAGGTCAAGTTGGGTCCCTTCCACATTGAAAATGGTGGGAGAATTTGGTTTAACATAGTAAATCTAGATAATTATATGGATAATAATAAATGGGTTAGATTTAGAAGGTATAGATGGGATCTACGAGGCAAGGGAAGCCATGGTGTTGATGAACTTATTAGTAGACCATGGGGTTGACTAGATATGGTTATGTTCAAATGATGCTAATATTTTGTCAAATAATTATTTATACTAAAAAAAAACATCATTCTTACACTGGTAAGAGCTATTGATTTGATACACCACAAGTTGGGAGTCACCAAATATGTTGATTGTTTTGACTCGTAGGGCTAAGGTAGTTTGAAGGCCTATGACTAGGGCTTCATACTTAGCCATCTTATTGGTACATTCAAAATCAATCTTGAAGGATAAAGGAAGGGGCTCACCATCAAAGGGGATAAGGATGATACCAGCTTCCCCACCATGCTGACACTTTGATCCATCAAATAACATGATGACTTGATACGTGAAGTCTACTTGAGAGAGGGTCATGATGGACTCATTGGGGAATTCAAGAGGAGGTTGGTTGTTTACTAATGGTGCTTCAACTAATTGATTGGAAATAACTTTCCCCTTAAATGACTTTTCTAAAGGAACTCAAGGTCAAATTTTTCTAAGAGTATGAGCCATTTGGCTATACATTGGTTTTGGTATGGCTTGGAGTACATGTACTTGAGTGGGTCGATATTGTTTATGACATATTTTTATGGTTAAGAAGGTAATGGCAAAGTTTGGTGGCCATAAAAACCAAAGCTAAGTAGAGCTTCTCAGTATGGGTATATTAAGTCTTATACTCTATAAGCATATGAGTAATGTAGTATATGACTTGTTCCCTATGTTGTTCATCTCAATGAGCAAGCATTACCCCTAGGGAGTGGTCAGTGGTAGAGATATAAAGGTATAAAGGTTGGTCATCTTTGGGAGGGGTGAGGACAAGTGGAAAAAAAGTTACTTTTTGAGTGAATCAAAATCCTTTTGACAATCACCATTCCACTTGAAAGATACATCCTTATTTATAAGGTGGTGGAAGGGTTGGCATTAGTCCAAAATCTAGGTGATAAAGCAGTGAATGGATTAAAGTTTTCATAGCAAACTATGAAGTTGTTTAAGGTTGATTAGAGGAAGCATGTTGAGGATTTCTTTGATCTTGGTAGGATTAAATTTGATTCCTTGAAGGGAAATGATAAAACTAAAGAACTTTCTTGATAATACCCTAAAAATGCACTTCTTAGGGTTTAAGAGATATGGTAATAGATAAGGTGTTCAAAGATGATCTTAATAATGACTAAATGATCCTTTCATAGTTTGGATTTTCTAAGAAGGTTGTCCACATAGTCCTCTATAATATTATGGATAAGGTCATAGAATATATTAGTCATGGCATGTTGTTAAATTGTACTAGTGTTATTTAATCTAAAATACATGAATCTATTACAGAAGGTCCCATATGGTGTGGTAAAAGTAGTCTTGTGCTAATCTTTAGGGACAATTAAGATCTAATTGTAACTCAATAATCTATCCAAAAAAGATAACATCTCATGGCTAGATATAAGATCAACTAGCTGGTTAATGCTTAGTAAAGGAAAGTCATATTTGGGGAAAATGAGGTTGAGGTCATGAGAGTCCACATAAATATGTAATCCCCCTATGGCTTTGGTGATAGGAATGACATTTGAGACCCATTGGGGATAGTTAATGGGTTGAATGAAATTTATAGATAGAAGATGTTAAAGCTCTTCTTTGATGAGAAGGGCTATGTGAAGGTACATGTGTTAAAGCTTATAATTGATGAGCTTAGCATCATGGTGGGTGATTATGTTGTGGTTAGAAATGGTGGGTTAAATTATAGGCATGCCACTATAATAATAATAAAATATTATGTTGTGATCTAGGAGGAAGGAGGGGAAATCTCAAAATTCCTCAGCATTCAGTGATTGGCAGATTTTGACCATGTGGGGGTTATCTAGAGTAATCCATGGTGGATTAATTTAACATGGTTGAAGTATCAAGAGGAAGGGATTTGTGGATGGAAGAATCTAGGGTACCAAGGAAGGGTTGAATGTAATCATCATCTTGGCACCGAACATTGTTAATGGTAGGGGAGTCATCTCCTATCATCTCAAGATGGGTCAAAGAGATGGTTATGGTTTCCCCCTCATTTTGATAAGTTAAGGGTCTAAGTCTAATAATGTTGATGAAAAAAAAATTAAGTGAGATGATTCCATCATCCTCACATATAGATGGGGGAGAGGTTGGTGAGGAAGGGGTTTCTCCCTCAATAATGGTGATGGTAGGAGGTTTGGATTTCTTCTTGGTAGGTAGAATGAAACCAAGGCCATGATTCTCATGAGGCTTTCTAGTCTCAATAGAAATCAAATCATGTAGGTCATGCTCATATCACCTAACACCAAATCCTTTCCAAGTGCACCTATGAAGTTATATTTTGGAAAAACTTGGCATGTTTAGACAAGAGAAGCTAGAGGTGAATGGTCGAGGTGAAGAGGACGTGGTAGAAGCACTAAGGGGATTTTCAAGTCCCCCATAGATGAAATGGGTTTGACAATGTGAAGGTCCAAAGGGAATAATGGTTTTGACATTGGGGTAATACCTAGGTTGGTGGTCAAGTTGCCCACACTCTTGGGGAGTAAGGAGAGCATCAATGGCTAAAAGGTGATATTCCCCCAATGAAATATGTTAGAATGTGGATTCTAAGGGGTCTGAGGTGGGGATCTGATTAGAGGGGATGGATGAGCTAGTGGATACCTCATTGATAGGAGGTATGACTTCATCTTTTGTGGTAGAGGTCTTGTCTTTGGTTATAGAGGGTGTGTTAGATGGGGGTAAAAGGATGTTGCTAGGTTGGTAGGTCATGTTGCATGTTGAGAAGGGACTTAGGCTAGCTTGGATGGTGATTCCATAGCCCTCATGCTTGAATTTAATGCAACGGTGAAAGGTATATGGAATGTAACCCATGGAGTGGATCTAAAGTCATCCTAACAAAACATTGTATTGGAATTCACCTTCCACTGCATAGAAAAGTTTAGGGAGCATGCAAGGTCCTACATGAATACGAATGACAACCATTCCCAGGGTAGTTTTCAAGGTGTCATTAAAGGATTAAAAGATAGAAAACATTTCAAAAATGACATTGTTCAGAAGGTTAAGTTGGTTATAGGGATGGGAGGAGAATATATTAATGCTAGCTCCCCCCATCAATTATGACCTATTTAATCTAGGTTTGGTTGATGTTAGTAGTGATAAAGAGAGTGGGATTTAGGTCATCTAGATGGATATAAGGTATTTATAAATCCTTGAAGGTGATAAGGTTAGAAATTTGAAGAATATTGACAAAGGCTATTAGAGGTTTATTGTTCCCAAAATCCATCACTTGTTTTTAGGGACAACATATCAACTATTTTGGTCCTACAGACCAAAATTCTCTCTTCCCTTCTAAAAAAATGTTATGAGTATTCAAATTCTTTAATTATTCAAGTCTTCTCAGATAGAGAACTCGCAAGTTCAACAGGCAGGGTTTCTCAGAAAGAAGTTCCAAAACTTAGGCATTTTCAAGGCTAGTTCAATGCTGAGGTTTAATCAAAAGACTTAGCAGCGAGCTTCAAACAAATGGAATGAAACATTAAACTGTTAAACCATTGAACCCCACCTCAAAGGTTTAAAGGTTCAACAAGTTTAAAGGTTCAAAAAAAGAGTTAAGTGCTCAATGAGTTCAAAGAAGTTCAACCACTTCAAAGAGTTCAATGAGTTTGAAGACTTTGGCAAGTTCTAAAGTTCAATAAGTTTGGTGGACTTAAAGAAAAGAAGGCTTCAAAGAGTGAAGGTTGAACCATTGAACCATTAAACCTTCAACCAAAATGGTTCAACAAGTTCAAAGGTTCAACAAGTTTAATAAGTTTGAAAGACTTAGAAGAAAAAAGGATTTGAAGAGCAAAGAAGGAACCATTGAACCATTGAACCATTTGAGATGAATTGACATGCCACAATTAAGGTAGATGCCCTATTTTAGCATGGCCCCTTGATAGAATTGAAAATGTATTCAAGGCATTGAATGCAACATGGGCCATTCCATGAAACAAAGTGCCCAAGTCTTTCTTGGAGTGTTATATAATGACATCTCTTATTTTATGAAAAAGAGATCTCTCTGTTATAGAAACAAAACTCTACCTAAATTGAAAGGCATTTCTTGAGACTTTAAGCTCATATTGTTAATCATATTTCTTTATTTGAATGAGAAAACAAGTGACCTTTTAGAGTTTGTGCTAGAATAGCTTGTGTTATTTAGGAAATTTTTCTTATGCCTATTTACTAGAAGCATTCTTGTCCATTTAATTTAACAAGCAGAACTAGTGGAAGTAATCAGGAAGGTGTCCTGAAGCTAACTGTGGAGAGACTTTGTGCTGCCACAATTGTCTTTAGTGTGTTTGTTTATCTGTTTATGTGTAAAGGATCTTGGGATGAATTTGTGACCCAATTGTCCTTCATATATTTCAATCTTTGGTAGTTGAGGTGGAGACTTTGTGCTACACTTCATCTTATTATGTTACTATGCCCTGTTACTTTTACTATCCAAGAAGGAATCTGGATGTTGGCTGAATATTACTTTTGAAAGAAGAGAAGTACCTTCACCAATCACCCAAGATTTCTCCTTTGATTTGTGAACATCATCTCTAAAAAAAGAGAGATGGATGGTGTTGTCCTACCCCTGAGTGTTATTTTCAGCTTATATATATACTATATAACACCTCATAGTTATAGGGAACCTCCCCTTGATGAGAGGAGAGATTTGTCCCCTTCTGATGTGGTCGACCTACACATTTGGCTGATCAATCTCCCTATGTTATGGTTAAAACACCTATATTTCCCATCAGTTAGCTAGTGAAAAAATATTCACCCAACAGTTTTTGTCGACTCTACTGGGGATCATTTTGTGCAATTTGAAGCCTCAAGCTTCAAATTGAAGTAGTCCCTATCCTTATCCATTTCAACTTTACAATCTAGGAGCTCCATGGTATATGAGAAGCCAAAGATCCAAAGGTATTGTTGACCCTGTATTTGATTTAGTATAGCAAAGTAATTTTGATCTATTTTCTTCACCATCTTGCCTCCAATGAATTAGGAGTTTTCCTCCTACAAAAGTCAGGTCTTTATTACTAGGCAAAGCATCCATTTCTACTATTAGCAGAGCTTTTTCAATACATACCCCTCAAATATTTGTTATCCCTCCCTTCAATAGTCAAATAATGGTAGTTTAAGGCCCCTGGGGCAACTCTTTTGGCCCACTCAATTTAACTCCACCTCGACATGAGTTACCACGTAGTTCAAGGAAGAATTTACCCAAGTTCTTTGGTGATGGGAGAGTTCATCCTGATGAACATTTTACAACCTTAAACATAGCCTATGGTGTGATAGGTGTGGAGTATGAGGACATAGTAGTTAGGTTGTTTGTATAAACATTACAAGGCACTACTACAGACTAGTTTTATCATCTGCAGGCCTAGACTGTGATTGACTATAACACTCTCAAATCCAAATTTGAAGCTAGGTTCAAGCCTGTAGAAGATGTGCATGCCCTACTGGCCTAGCTCACACAAATGAAGAAAGAGCCTTATGAACCTATGAGGGACTTCATTACCAAATTTGATAAGTTAAGGAACATGATTCCTATAATTGCTCAGCCAATAAATGAGAATCTCAAATGCTTCTTCATCAACTCTCAACTACCTGAAGTGAGTTTTTTGTTGAGACGTGCTAGCCACATAGACCTTGCTATAGCACAAGATTTGGCTACTAAGGTGGAAGATGATCTCATCTTGGTGGGGAATAAAGGATAGATCCTAACAGAGGTAGATCTTCTTCATCCTCTGAATATTCATCTATAAGCACCACTAATCCAATGGTGTAGAAGCTGGAAAATGAGTTGCTAGCTCTCAAAAAGCAAATGGTACAAGGGATGTCTACTCCTCCTTCATACCAAGATATACCAAAGAGAACATTCCCTAATTAGTCATACCAAGACAATGCTACCAAGAATCAAGGGCAACCAAATCATCTTCTTCCCCCACAGGGGAAGCTTGCCATTGAAGCAACACCATCCAACTTAGTAGTTGGATATCTTAAGACAAAATCTGATTTCTCTTTTCAACCTGAGTTGAAACTAGAAGATAACGCTAATCTCTTCATAGAGGGAGAAGAAGAATTAGCTGGCGACTCCAACATTGATTTCCTAAATTACTAGGATGAACCCAGAAGTAAAGGTGAAGCAGTTGATGGATCATACACTGTATTCACCTGGTCCCAAAACTAGTTAGCCCAACAAGCTGATAAGGAAAAAATAGAGGAGCATTCTCAACCAACAATTTCAATTTCTAAGTGGGGAACCACCCTACCTTTTCAATCAAAGGACCTTGTGATCACTAAAAAGGTAAGTACATCAAGCATTCCTTCATCTTCAACTTCAAATTTGTAGACCAGTACCACCCCTCCTAAAAACTAGAAGGATGAAATACCTTCCCATGTTCTTAATTCATTTCAAACATTTGATATAATCGACCATGTCAAGAAAACCAAAATTCAAATGTCTGAATTTGAATTCCTACAATCCAACCCTAAATAGTTGGAGAAGTTGGTTCAATGTGTAAAGAATAAAATCATCCCTATAGGACCAGCTATCCAAAAGGTGACACCCACATCCACTTGGAATAAGTTTGTTGTTACTCTTCCATCTACCCTCTAGGAAAGTATAACTATTTTATGTTTCCCTATTGATAAATGGACACCAACTAAACAACTGCATAATAGACTCAGGTGCATCTGACAACGTCATGCCTACCAAAGTGGTAGAATCTCTTGGTATCACATTAACCAAGACATTTGGGAGATGTTTCTCCATGGAGAATAAACAAGTGCCACTACTGGGATAAATCAAAGATGCCCAATTTGCATTTATGGCCTCTCCAAGAAAGAGAATCAAGATGATAGTCCTAGTGGCTGACGTCCCAGTCTCATACGACATCTTTTGGGTGATATTTCTTTAAATATGTTGGTGGCGAGTTAAGCATGGACCTATTTGAGGAAAGGATCCCTATGAAGGGCATCATGCAGAGGCTACTTCTTGAGAAGGAGGCAAAATATATTATCACCCAAACATCGGCTCCTGAAGCTCAAATTCTATTTGAGTCTTCAGGGGTGGGTAATTACTTCTTGACCATAGAGGATGTTCGTGTTTTAGTAGATGAAAGTCCTATAGGTGGTGATCCAGAAATTGATTCAAAAAAGTTAGCAGAAGAATTAATAAATCACAATGTAGGTGCAAAAGGACCCTCCCCTCCAAATAAAGGAAAAATTGAGAAAGGAGCAATTTTTGGTGGTGTATGGATTCTATAATTTGATGGCAGCTATTCTTCTATTGGATCTACAGTTGGGATTGTTCTAATATATCCTCAAGGAGATATTTTTCCTTCATATAAATTATAATTCAACAACACCAACAATACTACTGAATATGAATCATTGTTGCTTAGATTAAAGGTTGCTCAAGATAGGGGCATCAAACTCATTCATGCCAAAGGAGATGTTGAGCTAGTGGTTTATTAGGTGAGGAACTTGTATCAAACCAAGAATGGAAGATTGTGTCATTAACACAATCTAGTTTGGGATCAAATTAAAATCTTTGATGCTTTCAGTATCTTTGTAGTGCCTAGAGAATTCAATGATCGAGCTGATGCATTAGCTATTTTGATGACTCTCTTAGTTCTTCACCAAGATTTCAAAGGAGACAAGTAAAGTATTGAACTAGTCTTTTGACCAAGTGTTCCTAACAATGCCAATCATTGGCAAGTGTTCAAAGACAACAACCAAATCATCACCTTTTTAGAAAAAAAAGATAGCTTTGAACAGCTTCATTTCAAAGGCAAAGGACCTCTACCATGGAAATCAACTCAAGAAACAATTTCAAATGCAGATGAAGAATTCATGTAGCTAAAAGGGAATAAAATTCCGAAAGGATTGGTTTCCCTTGAGAAACTATTTGATAAGCACGACAAGTTCATCAAACAACAACAAAAAGATTCAAGCTCTTCCCAAGAGTTTTATCAAATAAATTTGGGTACTAAGGAAAATCCTAAGATGGTGAACATCAGGAAGTGTTGCACTCTAGAAGATAAGTTCAAGTTTATTGTTCTACTATGCCAGTACATAGATGTTCTAGTGTACTCCTATGATGACCTGAAGTCACTCAGGCCTGAGGAAATTCACCATGAAATTTCTCTCAAGAGTGATTCAGTGCCTTATAAGTAGAAATATTGGTAGTATAAGCCAAAGATATTAGGTACTATTCTATCTAAAATACATAAAATGCTGAATGCTAGAATAATTTTCCCAATCCATCATTTCACATGGATTGCAAACATAGTCCCTATGAGAAAAAAGAATGGCAAAATTCACCTCTATTTGGATTTTAGAAACTTGAATCAATCCTCTCTAAAGGATAACTACCCTCTACCCATCATGGATCAAGTCCTTCAGATGGTGACTAGTTTAGAGATGTTATCAATGATAAATGGCTTCCCAGGGTACAATCAAGTAGAAGTTGGTGAAGCAGACCAGCATAAGAGTACCTTCACCACACCTTAGGGCACCTTTGCATATCAAATAATTCCATTTGGTCTGATAAATGCTGGTGACATTTTCTAAAGAGTAATAGACCTTACTTTTAGAGATGAAATGGGTAAGTTTATTGTGGTATACCTTGATGACTTGACTATCTTTTCCAAGCATCGCCCTGATCATATGCACCATCTGCAACAAGTGCTAGAATGATGTTGATAGAATGGCATTTCTCTAAATCCCAAGAAGTCTATTTTTAGAGTCACAAAAGGAAACTTCTCAGACATATTGTATCCTAAGAAGGCATAAAAATTGACTCAAAAAGAGTCAAATCCATCCACGAGCTTACTCTGCCCACAAGTAAGATTGCAGTTCACTCTTTCTTTAGAAAGGTGAATTTTTTATGAAGGTTCATTCTCAAGTTTTTAGAGAAGACTCACCACATTGTGGACATGATGAAGGGAAAGGTCACTTTCAGCTAGACTGGAGAAGGCAAATTGGCATTTCAAGACATCAAGATAGCTATTGCCCATGCCCCGATTCTGGTTTGTCTAGATTATACCAAAGGCTTCATAATGTATATTTATACTTATGAACACACACTTTCAGCAATTATGGTTCAATATAACAAATAAGGTGTGGATTCTCATATACCCTTCATGAGTTGTCCCTTAAAAGCTCATGAGCTAAAATACTCAAACATGGAGAAGCATGTTTATGCAGTGGTAAAGGTAGTAAAGCATTTTTGCTTTTACATTCTAAATTCACACATTGTTTCCCTAGTTCTTGATGTAATATTCAAGTCCATATTAACTCAGCAAGAGTTTAGAATAAAAAGGGGCAATTGGATTGCTAAAATCCAAGAGTTTGAACTAATTATCAAACCAATGAAGCTGTTGCAGGGAAGGGTTCTCTACCAATTAATTGCTAACAATAGACTAGAAGAAATAGGGCATGAAGAAATAGAAGTGGGAGACACACCAATAGTTCTCTTTGTCACCACTACGGATGAGTGGTATTAAAATATCGCTCATTTCCTTACCTATGGTGAGTGTCTTGCTCACCTATCTTGTAAAGAAAGGAGGCATGTTAAATTGAAAGCTACCAACTTTGTCTTGTGGAATAATGGGCTATATAAGAATAACCTTGATGGATTATTCCTTTGCTGCATGGACAAAGGGCAATAGAACAAACTTTTGGAATCCTTCCACAATTTAGCTTGTGGAGGACATTTTTCTATGCCTATGACTACCCATAAGATTCTATGAGCTAGGTATTATTAGCCTACCCTATTTCAAGATTCATACAAATGGGTATGTAAATGTGAACTCTGTCAATAGTTCATTAGAAGACCTAAATTAGCTACACTACCTCTCAAGCCAGTGGTAATATAAGAGCCATTTTAGCAATGGGGAATTGATTTCATAGGTGCTGTAAACCCATATTCAAGTGCTGGACATGATTATGTCTTCATAGCCATAGATTACTTCACCAAATGGGTGGAAGCTATTCCAACCAAGCATGCTTCTTTAGAAGTAGTATGCAATTTCCTCAAAGAAAAAATCATTTCCATGTTTGGGGTCCCAACCAAGATTGTGACAGATAATGCAGCCTATTTCTCTTCCCATGAGATTATTCAGTTCTATTTTCATTATGGGATTACCCTCTCCCACTCTTCTAATTAGTTTTTGCAAGGAAATGGCCAAGTATAATCGAGCAAAAAGAACTTGGTGACCATCATCAAAAGGATGGTAGATGACAACCAACAAACCTAGCATAAAGCATTATTTGATGCTTTATGGGTAGACAGAATTATGCCCAAGAGGGCAATAGGTATGTCACATTTCCAACTTTTGTATGGTCTCAATGCAGAGATACCAATCACCCTTGAATTACCATCATTTAAATTGGCAAAGGTGGTTGAAGATCAGACATATGAAAGCTCCATCGATAAGAGGATCATGTGCTTGACTAAGATGGATGAGTAGTAAACTATGGTGGTGGATTGAATTGCTACACATCAAAGTTTGGTGAAGAAGCTCTTTGACTAGAAAGCAAAAACCCATGATTTTTAGATTGGTGATCAAGTTTTGTTATGGGACAAGAGAAGAGAACTAAAGGGAATGCATGGGAAATTTGATTGCCTATAAAGGCTCGTTTACTATCTATCAGCTCAATGGTGAAAATAGTTTCCTATTGAAGTCTCAAGATGGCACACCCTTTTCACTGCCTCATAGTGGGTAGCATCTGAAGCAGTTCAATCCTTGAAGTATCAGGTGACCTCAGTTATATATATATATATATATATATATATATATATATATATATATATATATATATATATATATATATAGTCTTTATTTCTATTTGGTGCTTTTCATTTTCATTTCTTTTTAGCACCTTTCTTTTTTGGGTAGCATGACTTCATAACCCAATGGCATACTTAAAGGCACTAGAGATTCTATATTCTACTTCCTTCAATTGTTTTTACAATTAATAAAAGTTCCCCAATTAGAGCCAGCTATTGTTCCCAAAATCCATCACTTATTTTTGGGGACAACATATCAACTATTTTGGTCCTACAAACCAAAATTCTCTCTTTCCTTCTCAAATTTTTTTTTGAGTATTCAAATTCTTCAAGTCTTCTCAACTAGAGAACTTGCAGGTTCAACAGGCAGGCTTTCTTAGAAAGAAGTTCCAAGACTTAGGCATTTTCAAAGTTGGTTCAACACCAAGGTTCAATCAAAAGACTTAGTGGTAGGCTTCAAATAAATGGAATGAACCATTAAACCATTGAACCCCACCTCAAAGGTTTAAAGGTTCAATGAGTTCAAAGGTTTAAAAAAGAGTTAAGCACTCAATGAGTTTAAAGAATTTCAACTGCTTCGAAGAGTTCAATGAGTTTGAAGACTTTGGCAAGTTCTAAAGTTCAAGAAATTTGGTAGACTTAAAGAAAAGAAGGCTTCAAAGAGTGAAGGTTGAATTGTTGAATCTTGAACCAAAATGGTTCAACAAGTTCAAAGGTTTAATGAGTTCAATAAGTTTGAAAGACTTAGAAGAACAAAGGATTCAAAGAGCAAAGAATGAACAATTGAACTATTGAACCTTGAACTAAAAGAGTTTAAAGTTTAAAGGTTCAATGAGTTCAACAGAAAAGAAAAGAATCCAGAGAGTTCAAAACTTCAAAGGATTCAAAGAAAGAGAATGAACTGTTGAACTTTGAACCAAAATGGTTCAAAGGTTCAATAAAGTTCAAAAGACTTAGAGAATAAAAGGATTCAAAGAAAGAGAATGAACTGTTGAATTGTTAAACTTTAAACTAATATGGTTTACAGAGTTTAACCAGTTCAAGAAGTTCAAAGTTCACAAGGAAGCTTTGAGTGAAGGAAGGAAATGGAAGATTCTAGAGACAAGTTTGAAGAAATGGTTCAATTAATTGAACCAAGGAACTTATTGAACTGAGGAGCCAATTAAACCAAAGAGCTAATAGGGCCATCCAAACCATTGAACCATTAAACCAATGCACTCTCATGGTTAAAAGGTTCATGGTTCAAAGTGGTTCAAGTGACCAGCAACCAATGACATCCCCATGGATGTCAAATTCAAGGTAATAAAATGCCCATTTATTTTCAAATGTGGCACAAAACTTGAAGAAAAAACTCAGCGACTAGCTAAAGAAGAAGCCAAATGAGCCAGTAGAAAGGGAAGAGATAGCTTGAGAGATCAGATCATGAGGAAGAGATAAAATGCATTAAGAGAAGAGGTAACAAGAGGGAAAGACTAGAAATATCTACGTAGGAGTTATTTCTAGTTGGTGAAATAGTCCACTAGGTGGACATCATAGAGCTCAAGCACTCAAGGACGCATCCTACTTTTCTCCATCAAGTAAAAGCAAAGTGGACAACTATGTAAATATCAAGAAGAGGACTAGGCAGCCTATACTTTGGAGGAGACATTTGAGATAAATTGACATGCCACAGTTAAGGTTGATGCCCTATTCCAGCATTGCACCTTGACAGAACTAAAAATGCATTCAAGGCATTAAATGCAGCATGGGCCATTCCATGAAACAAAGCACCTAAATCTTTCTTGGAGTGTTATATATTGGCATCTCTTATTTTATGAAAAAGAGATATCTATATTATAGAAACAAAACTCTACCCAAATTCAAAGGCATTTCCTGTGACTTTGAGCTCAAATTGTTAATCATATTTATTTATTTGAATGAAAAAACAAGTGACCTTTTAGACTTTGTGCTGGAATAGCATGTGTTATTTAGGAAATTGTTCCTATGTCTATTTCCTAGAAGCATTCTTGTCTATCTAATTTAACAAGCAGAACTAGTGGAAGTAATCAGGAAGGTGTCTTGAAGCCGACTGTGGAGAGACTTTGTGCTACCATAATTGTCTTTAGCATGTTTGTTTTTCTATTTCTATGTAAAGGATCTTGGGATGACTTTGTGCCCCTATTTTCCTTTATATATTTCACTCTTTAGCAGTTGAGGTGGAGACTTAGTGCTACACTTCATCCTGCTATGTTAATGCACCTTGTTACTTTTACTATCCAGTAAGGAATCTAGCTATTGGATAAATATTACTTCTAAAAGAAGAGAAGTACCTTCACCAATCACCTAGGATTTCTCCTTTGATTTGTGAACATCATCTCTAAAAAAAGAGAGATGGATGGTGTTGTCTTACCCCTAAGTGATATTTTCAGCTTATATATATAGTATATAACACCTCATAGTTATAGGGAACCTCCCCTTGATGAGAGGAGAGATTTGTCCCCTTCTGATGTGGTCGACCTACGCATTTGGCCAATCAATCTCCCTATGCTGTGGGTGAAACACCTATTTTTCCCATCAATTAGCTGGTGAAAAAGTATTGACCCAACAAGGTTAAGGGTCTATAGGTTAGACCTCTACCAATTTAAATGCCTCTATCATTACTTGGTGGTGATGAGGTGAAGTGGTAATTAAATCATATAAGCGCATCTTCATTAGGGTTTAGTGAATCTATTTCAGCACCACTCTCTTGATGGACTTAGAAGGGTTGGATTAGGAGGCCCCTAAGATAGATAACTTGGGTTTGGGTGAAGGTGAAGATGTTTGGGTAGGGTTTGGTGAGAGGTATAAGATGGGTATGTCCATGGGATAGACACTGTGGCCTTCCCCTTATCCTTCTATTGTGCCCTTGTGACCACATGAATGGTATGAATAAAAGGAGGAATTAGGTTAGGAGAGTCATTTAGTTCTTCATCACTCTGAGGAGAGAGTGGAGTAATAGGTAAGTTTTGGCTAGTGGTTATTGGTTAGTGGGTTGGCAATGGACCTATGGGAGGTTCATCTATTAATATATCATCCTTGTCATTGATCTAATGAATAATGGTTTGGAGAGCGTTACAATTCTCCATGTCATGGCCTAGTGTCTTATGATAGGAGCACATGTGGTAGTTGTTATACCAAATGGGTTTTGAACAAAGAGGGTCAAATGGCCTAATAGGGGGTAGGGTCAATCAAGAAGCTTCAAATAACATTTCTAAAATGGTAGAGTAGGATTCAAATAAAGGTGGAGAGGATTTAGGGCTTTTGGTCTTGGTTGTTAAGGTGGAATTCCTTGTTGGAGCGAGTTTGGTGATGGAAGGTTTGGGTAAGGTAGTGTGTTTGGTTAGTGGTTTTGATCTTGGTAAGGCAGTGGTTGAGAAAGTAAAGGTAGGAGGTTTTAGGATAAGTATCTTCGTTATTGATAGTTTAGTGAAAATAAGTGTGTCTGAAAGCAAGTGTGTTGGTATAACTAGAAGTGACAATTGGGTCTTGGTTGGGACAATAAAATTTCTAGTCAGAGTAGAGGGATGAAGCCCCAAGATAGAGGTAAAGGTGGAAGGAAGTAGGAATTTGGCCCTCTATAATTTTGGTGTTTCTTCTCCCTGGGTTGATTTGGGTTGGCACTCAGTTGTTGGGTTCGATGAGGTAAGCTCCACCTTCATAGATGGGTGAGTAAGACTCTACATAGGTAAGGTGTTAAGGTTCTTGGTTGGTTTGGTCATATTGGTTGGATAAGTTGATTTGGTTTCTTGGGGTTTAGGTGCCTTGGATGGATGATGAATTGTTGGGTTGGTAGAGACCTTCATTAGATTGGTTGGTAATATAGGGGTTTTGATACTAGGAGTGGTGGGTTAGTCTGCTAAAGGTATGGTTGGAGGTTCTTTCTTAGAGATATAAGTTATCGCTAACTACTACCAAAAGGTGGCTTGATCCATGTTAGGGTTGGAGACAAATTCCAATTTCTACACTAACCTCTATAATGGCTTATAGGCTGGTCTTATTCCTTAGATAGTGGACCTAAAAGATAAGCCCATAATTTTAGATATAGGGGTGGTGAACTCATCCTTTTCCTCAATCAAAAGATGTAAGGTTTGATCAGGTGAATCCTCTATGGGAGGTGAAAAATTTGGGGTTTCCTCTTTGAGAATTATTTTGGAAGGGGAATTAAGATACCTAGTAGTTGAAAGAGAAGGTAAAATGGGTGCTTGTACTGGTATGTCAGTCAGAGGAGGGATTTATGGCTCCACTACCTTACTAAGTAGAGGAGAAGAGGATGCTTCCTTAGTTTGGGTCTCTAAAAGAGGTGAGGGTAACTCCACTACCTTAATAAATGGAGGAAGAGAGGAATAGATAGGTTGGTCATTAGTTTCTTTAGTAATGAGTGTGTTGATAACCATGTTAACAATATGGGCATTGTGAGAGCACTCAACTATGTTGCTCTCATTTTTTATAGGCACATGATTTATGAGAGGCTACGTAAAGATGTCAAGGGCCTAGTTTGGAGGTGCATTTGGGTTATCCAACATAAGCTCCCCCTTATCAATGAGGTATTAGAAAATGCTCTTGAAAGTGTTGTACCTACTAACATCATGCCTTATTACTCGATGGAAGGAACATAGATCATTCTCATTATACCAACTAGATGTGGGATGAGAAGAATTAAATTTATAAGGTGGTTTGATAGGATGAGGTTATATGATATTATCTTTCAATAGATTCTCCATGATCAAAGCATAGGATTCTCCAAGTGGAGTAAATTGCTTCTAGGTGTTCCACTTTTGGTTCCTCATATTTTTCTTTAAGGAACTAGAAGAATTAGGTTAATTGGTAGATGATGGAGAAGCATCTTTAAGGAAAACCACATTCATAGTGCCCTTGATCTTGGTCTTGCTGCTAGTTTGGTTACTCAATTTAGAGGAGAAAGCCTCATTAGTTTTGTAGGTAGATTTCTTATTTTTATTTTTATCTTTCCTTCATCGATGGCTCTACTTCTAATTTTCATGACATGGTGAAAGCTTCATCAAAAGTTCAAAATCTTTGAGCACACAATGTGGAAGAGATGTTCTTATCACATGTTTGAGTAAATAGTTTGATCAATTTGGGTTGGGATAAGGAAAAGGAGAGTTGGTTGATTAGGCTCCACCAATGAGCTACAAATTAGCAATAGATTCATCATCAAACTTATGGAGGAGTAGAGGTTAGTGATGGAAACCTTTTTGGATATATTTATCAAAAAATGATCTAAGAAATTTTGATCCAGTTGGGTGAAGGATAAGATGGAATGATTGGATAAGGAACTATACCAATCCAATTTTGGTCCTAACAAAGACATAGGAAAAGTATGGAGAAGGAGGGTATCATTGTAGGTAATCAAATAACATGAATTTTTGAATGCCATAAGGTGCTACTAGGGATGCTCCTTAATCTAAAACTTGGAGAACTTGGGAATTTCCCATTAAGGATATGGCTTGATAGGCATAAATGGGCTCATTATAGATATGGTTATATAATAGAATGTTATGAGCTTTAGAGATATATGATTCTATAGTAGTCATCTTATCTATGAGCATTTTCATTAGGTTTATTTAGGGTGGTGTACCTGAAGGGTTGTAAGGTATATTCTATGGTTGGGGTTGAGTGACATATTGATAATTTTTCAAAGGTTGAGAAGCTACCACATATGGGTAAGTGATCATAGGAGGATGGTTAAAGCCACATATGAATACATGGTCACTGGTGGTTGGGTGGAGGGTATGTACTGCTGAGTGGCACAAATGGTTGAGTCATAGGTAAGGGATAAGTGTTAACCCTAATAGTGATAGGTGGTAATGTATAAGGTATTAGTGATACTATGCTTTGAAGTGGAGAAGGGGTAGCTAATGGAATGGTAGTAATGGTGGTAGTGGGTACTCCAATAGTAATTAGGGTATGAGTAGGTAAAGGTTGGGTGGTCACTAGGTTAAAAGGATTATTAGTTGATCTAGGAGGTATTTGAATGTTAGAAGGTTGAGCTAGTTGGTTTTGTATGGTTGTGTTAGATGGATTACTAGTTGAGGTAGATGTTTAAGTAGCTAACATTTGGGTGGTGATAGTGGCAACAAAAGAGTTACCTAAAAATCCCAATGTCATGACATAATGTGGATCAGTAGGTGGTGTCAGAATGGGTGTATGGTGAGTTACTATGCTATGATAATGTTACAAGGCTACTAGTTTATTATCCAAAAAGGTAGAAAAGTTTGGGTAACCTTAGGAGACTATCTGAGGAACACTAGAAGCACAAGAATGATGAGGATAACTCTTAGCATCAGAGATATACTCTATAGATGAAGAGGTATATGAGACTAGATAATATATAGAGGGGTCCTAAATTTCTAAGTCTCTTCATTGTTGATGAGTAAGAACCTTGTACATAGGATGAGAGGAAAATATAAAGAATCTTAAAACTCAAATAAAGAGTAAGCAAGAAAATGATCAATAAAATCCAACACACACTAGAGCACATTTAAATCTTGTGGTTAATTTTAATCTCTATTTTGGCTTATGCCTTAATTTATGAGAATGTGTGATAGAAGTTGGCTTGTAGATTAGGTACTATAGAAGCAATCTATAGTTGGTTTTAGGTTGTTTATGTGATCAAAAATATCTATGTTGGAAATCAATACATGGATTGGTATTGAGGCCTACCCCCTCACTTCATACTCCACAATGATGGGTGTCAGGTGCTTAGCCAATATATACTGATTTATAGACTTTATACTCAACTAGAGAACTAATTTGGTTTTCCCTTTGGTAGTGACCTCCAAGTAGGATCACTGAGAAAGGGCAAGGTGATCACTAGGTGATGAAATCCTAGTTGGGCCTTATCTCAAAATTGTTTTATGTTTAATTGATGAAGGTGGATTAGTTTAGTGTGTGTAACAAAAGTGATGCTATGATAAAATTATTATGTTTTAAACTAAAAGTGAGATAAAATTAGAAGAAAGTAATGGATGCACTTGATTTTAAACCCAAAATAAATTTTAGTTTTGTTAATGAGAATAGATAGAGAGAAAAACATATAGATGTAAAGGAAAGAAACCCAAATTAAAGACTCAAGGTCCCATTGGTTGTGCTAGAATGTTTTAGTGATTTTTTGCTTATAATTCAAGAAGGGAGAAGAACAAAATAAATATGGGTATGGTTGAAAAACCTATTTAATTATGTGCACATTAAATCAGATGATTATGATGAACTCATCTTTGGCTTGGGAGGATGACCTAAAAATAAGACAACACTAAAGCAAATGGTAGGTTAGATAGATAGATGAGTGGATTGCCTATCATTAGTTAGATCCCAGAAGTAAGAGCTTCTTTGGGGACTATTAATCCATATGTTTTAAATAATTAAGTTTAGAAAATAGAATAGACATTACTTACATCAATACTCAAAAGCTATTGAAATTAAACACAAGAAATGCTTGCAAAATAAATAGACTATAAATGGCTAATATAGTAATAAGCAAATTAATACTAATGCTAAATGGGTCAAGGGCGCTTCATAAAATCAATCAAGTGTCTATGAATAGGCAAGGACATAGAAAATGGATTTGGTTAGGGGTAAGAAGGTAAAAATAATTTGTTATTATTTTCTACTATAGTGACCATCGATAGTTAGGATGATCATCAGTGGTTAAGGTGACCATCGACGGTCAGGGTGACCATCAGTGATTGAGACAACTATCGATGGTTACTATGTGTAGGTATGGGTTGGTAAATGGCTGGTTGATGTGATCACAAAGTTGGACTCTAAAAGATGGGTTGGTATTGAACTAAGTGTGAAAGATAAATAAAGTAATTGAATATTGGAAAATAAATACTTATCTTTCAAAAAGTTGATCAAGTGGGTGTTTGAGGTTGTTGACTCATTAGTGGATTTTGATGTGATTTTGGTAGATTAAGAGTACTTGATGCTTTGGTAAAGCTATAGTGGCAAGTTGTCTCTTTGATGTGATGGCTAGATCACTAGATTGTTGATGATAATTGACTTGCAAAATAAGGGAACTCTATATTCACAAGCTCTTGATAATAATTGTAGATGGATTTCACATTCTTGGTCCACTCTTATTATATGCAAGGCATTATAGTTTCCACAAGATGTTAACGAGGCCTTCTAATTTTAACTCATGCATATAATAGCTCATACATGGATTTAGATGAGCTATTTTTAGAAAAGCAAGGTGGGTGGCTTACATGTTGGTGGTTGAGGAGGTATACCCTGACCATTAATGGTCAAGGTGACCATTGGTGGTCATATTGATCGTTAACTATCAAGGGTTAAGTCAAAGAGTAAGTAAAAGGGTAGGTTAGGTCAATTGAGAAAACTAACCATGAGTTAGGCTTGGTTAGGGTTTGAAGGGTTAAATTGGTCCCAAGGGGGTCCTAGGGTAGTCTAGGGGAATTTTGACATTTAAAATCATGGTGTACAAATTTTTGGTGTCTATAATAACCTTAATTGTACACAACTTGTTCTGAGTTTGTATGTATAATTTGCATCTCATTTCCATCTAGTGGTTAGAGGGATAAAATTCATGTGTAGATTTTTTTTTGGTACTTTTGTGGTGCTAAAATATGTCTAGGATGACCCTAGGTGGTCTAATATTTGAAAAGATATCCATTTATGTAAAAAGGAGGGAAAATAAAATATTTCCAAAATTGGGACACTAGTGCCATGTGGCACTAATGTCCCTATTATAGAACTAGTTCTTAGATGGTTTAACCTAAGGCATAAAGGGATAGGATGTAAGAATGAGGGTTTACGAGTATTTTAGGGATGTCTAAGGATGCATGTGGCTTGTACAAAGGTTGGATAAGTGTGAAAATAATACCTAAGATAGGTTTAGGGCTAACCTAAGGATGGTTGGTCTCAAGTAAGACCCTTAAAACTCAAGTGTTATTTTTATGTGATTACCTTTGTCCCCCACCTTATTCTACAAATGAAACAAAGAGAAATGACCATGATAAAGTAAAAAGAAGCATGCTTGGAATTACCTAAGAGACAAATCCCATGAATCTAGATTTGAATATGTGAAGCATGATTCATTGCATGTCCTACAATTGAAACATGCATAAATTTGTCCTTACTTAAGAGATGTTAAAAGTAAATGCAAAACTAAGTAAAGCATTAAAAATTGAGTAAAGATATAAAATTGAGTAAAGGGATAAGAGAGAGGAAAGGAATGAATACACCTCACTAGGCACACAAGCCAATACATAAACTTAGTGACAACCTATGTGTGTACATGTATATAGTGATTAATTAATGAATAACATGGACTAAGTTGATGGATTGCTTAATCCCCATGTGTGGGTGGCTTAAAAACTCAATCCAATTTTGACTCCATGATTACCCACCCCTACTTGGTGGATTATGACCTATGAATAGCTTGGATTTCACTAATGGTGTGTCCAACCCTCTCATGTAGGTGGTTCAAGAACTTAAGTAGACTATGACTCCATCATTGCCTACCTATGTGTAAAAGGTACATCTAAAACTAAAATTTCATAATGTAACTAAAAATGTCTAAGTAGAGATTTTTAACCTCAGATATCTAATTAGATATGTGGTTCTATGGCCACTCAAGTATATTAGGCAGATCTAGGCCACTTAAGAATGACAACCACTATAGATGGAGTAAGGCATGAATTTAGTGTAACCTAAAACATGGTGTCTAATGCATACAATGTATAGAATGACATGGAATGTTTCATTCCATATGATCAACTAGTGTATAAGTGAGCATATGTAAACAATGTGTCATGCACATACCCTTACATGTGATATATGAGCATATGGATTTTGGACTAAATTATAATAATATGTATATAAGTATATGAACTAAAAATATAAATGGTCATGCCATGCATGATTCCCCCAATCTAAGCAAACTAGTATGAATTTAAGATAAATTGAGCTAAAATTAAAAAAAATTGTAACTAAACATGTGTAGACCTAGACTGCACCTACTATACTTTTTTGGCTAATCTAGATTTTTCTGAAACTAAGGCTATTAGATAGTAGTTCCATATCTTTGATAGTAGTTCCATGTGGTACTAGTGTCCCAATTTGGGTGCTAATATATTATTTTTTTAATTTTTGTATAACTATAACTATGCTATGTATCACTATTTCCCACTATGTTTACCTGATTCTAATTTCTATATTTTGAGTCTATGTGCTAAAAATTGTACTCTAAGTGCATTTTGATAGCCTAATCTCTATGACAAACCCTTGTTAATTTCCCCTCTTTTAAGGGTATTTATTAAACCTATGAAAGAACTATCCTCAAATGAAAAAGTTATATAAAATGTGTGTTAGCCAAAGCATATATGATATCTACATAATAGCCCAATATAATATGCATACATAACATCAAAATATGAGATAATCTAAGCATAAACTTTTAATATGTGATGTATGTAATGTCTATCATTCACAAGGTTATCAAGATAGATGTAATAATGTACGTAATAGCAAATTTGAGTAATAACTAAGTAGATACATAGGGGGTGGTGCATGATGTCCATCATGAAACCTAAGTAAGAAGGGGAGATGCATGAGGTGTCTCATGACATCAAAAACTAGAGTGTGTAATAAGTAAGAGATAATTTTCATGGCCATTATGCATGTAAAAAAACATACATACAACACACATTATGCACATAAAGTAGGCTAATGGGCTAAAATACAAGGGATAAGGGCACATGTCACTAAATATGAGAAAGAAAGACATATAATGACATGTTCAAATGTTCACATATGAAAACAACAAAAAAGTTGGCTTAGAGTCACATAGAAGGACATGTTCAAATGTCTACATTCATAATTAGGAAAGCACACACAAGGACACAACCATATCTCCAAAGCATACATAATGTGAAAATAAGTGGCGTAGACCCATAAATCAATGGCATATTCACATGTCCTTGAATAAAAGAATCATACAATCATAATTAAGTCTAAACTAGTACATCTAAAAATGAAAGTATGGATGAACATGTAATACATATCTATGTAAGAGCTAAGATGTACATATGTTAAGTCTAAAGTAGTAGTATTCGGCAAAAAATTTGAGTAAGTGTAACATGATAACTATCAAGATATAACAACGTTAAAGTTTTGATGTAGAGTGTAGAAATATGTAACCTAGTAATCGAAACTGCATATAAGATGCCCGCAAATGGGTGAATGTGTCAAATGAAGATATTATGTATTTATGTATAAACCCCTAGTGGGTAGATAATAACAAATCAAGATCAGTGCAGTGGACCTAAGTCTTGTATTAATTTTCAAGCACTCAAAAAAAACAAGTGAATCATGTATGTATGATAAAATTGACTATACTAAAATAGCTATCATATGTAGTGTATGGAAAATATAAGAAATGTGAACATGGAAATGCATATAATCTATAATTTTATGTAATTTTGAGTAAATATTTGAATGTTTTTGTTTTTTGACATATTATATTATTTTTATATTTTATGGATATAAGTTATGTACAAAAAACATGAAAATGAAAATATATACAAGGATCAATAAATAATGAAAGTATTTATAATAAGGGAGGAACAATACTAACCGATGAGTCTCATGGGAGACTCACTATCAATTTAGTTTGTGTCAAATAAAGGAAAAATGATTATGTGTTATATGAAAAGGTAATCATAGTCCTAGAACCTATTATACTAAGGGCTTTGTAGATAGTAATGTTTATGAAGTGGTGCTAAGAATCCATGAAACTAATTATGGTGTCTTATGAACTGTGTCTTAAGGACCCATCTGGTAGAAGATGATGTAATTGGAATAAGTGACTTATGATGAGAACATTGATAACATAATAATAGTGATCTTGAATGAAAATGAGTATAGGAGGCCCTCTATAATCTAGAACATATCTTTGATGTATAATTATCTCTAATAATGGTATATATGGTAGAGTATGAATATGTGGAAACACTATAGGAATATACCTCACATATAGTAGTGGCTCCACTAAGCTCTGTGGTGTACTGATATGAAGTATGGTCATATCTATAACTAATAACTAAGTTGTAATTGGTAACTAAGCTATAACTGGTAACTACAGGGTAACTACCAGTGGGATAGGTAGAGCATACTCATATCAAAGACCATCAATTATGATCACTTGATTATCATGTATATATTTAAGTTTTCTATGCACAGTAGATGGGATGACTCATAGCTGATGTATACATAGCTTACCCAAGAACATGTCAAATGTGCCTACATTAGGTTCTACTAAGAATTTAGTGTCTACATGTTCTAACCTATAGTGGAATAACAATCTACCTAATGGAACATTAAACATGGCCACTAAAACCATGAATAACTATGTTTATAAGATAAATATCCTACTATGAATACCCTAAATTATCTATGAGTGTGATTTGTGCACATGTTAATGTTTGGCCCATTTTCAACCATAACACTTTGAATAGGATAATGATTTATGTAGACTCATACAAAGAGTGCATATAATTTATAATCATCATCAACAATCTCCTACTATAAGAAGGTGATGACTGGTATAGATAAAATGGTAGTATGGTACACACCAATCATATTATGTGGGGTGTATGCATCCTCTATAGTAGTGTGATATGATGTTGGTGGTGGATGTGTTTGATTGTATAGTGAACACCTAAATTTCCCCTACCTCATTTATTATATGCTTTGGAAATGGATCTAAGAATACTTTTAATGTTTTAGATTTCATTTGTTGAATTTTGGGTTCCTCTATGGGTGTGCCCACATCAATTATGTTGGACTCTATCAAGTCTTTTATCTTATATTTCAATGTGATGCATCAGTTGTAGTATGGCCTAATACCCTATGAGATTTATATAATGCATTAGAATCATAAATTTTTATAATAGGTCATGTCGTATTAACCTCTTTTATGGGAGGAAGAGATATGACATTACATTCTAGGAGTTATTTCAAAACATGTGCTAGTGATTCTATAAGGTTAGTGAAAACTCTCCATGAAAGAGTTGATAAAACCTGATGAGGGGATGGATCTGAAGCTATGTTGATTATGGCCTTTGGATCACTCTTGTTTTTAGTGGCCTTTACTTTATATTTAGGTTTACTATAAATCTTAGTATTTGATTCTAATCCACTTCTATATTTTAGTTTACCCATAGAAATAAGCTTGACTTCTCTTTCTTTCACTATGTGGCATATATTTGGGAAGGTTAGAAACTTCTTTAACAAGATGGCTTCATGTAATTTTAGTAGTAGGATATATTTGAATATGTCTTATAACTCTATTTCTACCATGGGGATAGATAATTTGGCCAATATAATCTTATATCAAAAGATGTATTCTGCAATAGTTTTGTTGGTTTCTTTCTTTGGTTGTGCTACTTGAGCATATGATATCTTATCAATGATGTTTATTGAGAAGTGTGCTAAAAATGCATATGTCAATGGATTGAATGTGGTGATACACCAATTAGGTAGATCATAAGACCACTATAAGGCATAATCCCTTAGACTAAATGGGAATAACTTGGTGAGGATCCAATCATTTTACATGTATTCTAAACATGTTGCATGGAAATCTTAGAGATTGTGCTCTAGTTCACCGTTGCCATCATATAACATAAGCTTAGGTGCCACAAATATGGAAGGCAAAAGAGTTTCCACTATGTGATGTGACAAAGATGTATGTAAAATAACATGAGAATCCAAGGCATGTGATGTCCTCGTAGCTCCTTATTCAATATGTAATACCTTAGCCTATAGATAATAAACCTCATGCATAAGGTATTGTATATCTAGAGATTAAGATCTAGCCATAAGAGGTGTAACTACTACTAAAGGTTATTGAGTTAAAACTAGTTATTGTATAAGCTGAGTTGGCCCCAAATTATGCGTAATAATGTTGTTATCTGGGGTGTAGAATATTGACCATTATTTGATTTGTACTTTATTGCCATTATGTATTGTAAATTTTTTTCATGATCATGGGGTTGTTCTCAAAGTCTATCTTTGAATCTCTATAAAATCCCATCCTTATTGACTATAAGATTTATATTGTTAAGTGGGGGGAAGAGTATCCTAATTCCCATCTTATATATCATCTATATCTTAATTGTATTACTCATATTTGAATGCATGATTATTTAATTTCACATAATTAGGGTGTGAAGGATCAATGATAGGATTTGTAATTGGTCCCTTGTCTATGGTATAAGCTTGAACATAATGAATCTAAGTATTCTCAATAAGATTGCCACTAAACCTAACACTTCTTATTAAGGGAAGAGATATAACTTTTTTACATTGCATATAATAAACAAAGTGAAATAGGGGTTACTAAAAAAAAATGTATGAAATATGAAAATATTAAAACAACTAATGAAAATAGGAAAAATAAGGATACAAACCCTAGTATCATCTAGGGTTAGGGAATGAATAGTATTTGAAGTAAGTTAGGTTCACCAAATACTTTAACCTTTTAGGACTTAGATGAGTGTAAATCCTATGATGTTAAGGATTTGATTGTATTAAATCAAGGTATAAATATGCAATAAATGTAAACACTAACCTGTTATATAATTGACTTAATTTGACCTTTTTAAAAATAGTAATAAATAATCTAAATGATAACTTAGCTTGAAAATGACTAAGATGGATGATTTGGATGTTAAAAACTAAGGTAGAGGATAGTTTGAGTATTTAAAATAGGATCCAAGTGTCAAAACACTTCTTGGATAGTAGAACCCAAATTAGATAGTAGTGCCATGTGGTGTTAGTGTCCCTATTTTGGTAGTAGTGTCCTCTATACAAAATTGTTTTGAGCTTTTGGGTGAACCTATGTCTGGGTCAAGATTGTTCCTACATGCATGAGTTATAAATATCTATAGGTAACCTATTTTGATTGATTTTATGAGTAAAACCTAATCCTACATTTTTCTAGGGCATCTAATTGATACAAGAAGCAAAGTGTCTTGTTATTGGGGTAGGCTAGACATCTCAAAACCTCATTATGATAAGAGTTGGCTACATATTAATACTTTAAAGAGGGATAAATCTTGATATAGTTCTCTAGACCAAATTTCTAGTACAAGTGAAAGTGAATCTAAGATGATTATAGACTTAAGTGCTTTGAATGTGCTTGAGACTACAAATATGACTAATCTAAGCTTAGGAATATTTTAGATAGTTGTATGTAGAAGTAGGGTAGAATAGGGATTAAAACCTTAATTGTGCACATTTTTTTTTGAGTTTTTATGTATAATTTGAATCTCATCCATCTAATGGTTAGAGGGATAAAAATCGTGTGTGTGTGTGTGTGTGTGTGTGTGTGTGTGTGTGTGTGTGTGTGTGTATTGTTGTGGTGATTTTACAGGTGCTAAAATAGGTCTAGGTTGACCTTATGTGGTCTAATATTTGAAAATATATCCATTTATGGAAAAGTAGGGAAAGGAAAATAATACTAAAACTAGGACACTAACACCTTGTGGAGCTACTATCCCTATTATGGTGATAGTTTCCAAGTGGTATAACCTAAGGTAAAAGGGCCATGATGTAATAATGAAGGTCGTAGACTACTTTAGGAATGTCTAAGGACATCTATGATCCACACAAAGGTTGGATAAGTGTGAAAATAGGCCCTAAGATAGGTATTGGGATAATGTATGGATGGTTGGTCTCAAGTATCACTCTTAGAAATCAAGTGTCATTTTTATGTGATTACATGAATAATGTCCAAAGCATACCCCAATAATTTATAAAGAATGAGTTGGATGCCATACAACATATGGTACAAAATATCAATAATGATTTCTTGTGCCATTGAAGGTAGGTTAGAAAAAATGATGGGGAGAATTATAATATGAATTTCACTTATCAAAGGCATGACCATACCTATAAATATTTTGGTAATGAACCAAATCCCTCACCCAAAATGCTAACAAAGATTAGCATCTATGAGTTAACACTGTCAAATTGGTGTCATGTGTATAATATAGATTAACATGGGGAATTAGATTATATTGAGTTATGCAATGCATTTGACATATTTCAAAGATAAATGGAATAATACAAGGTGGTCCCAAACCACCCCAATGCCACCAATTATCCTAGTGTCCACATCTCTTCTATATCCTTGAGCACCACTATGGTATTAGAGTCTTTGAAGTTCCATCTATAAGAGGATAATGAACTAGAATAAGGCACCAATAATATGCATTCTTTCCAAAAATATCAAATAAATAAATACACCCTTAGGATTTAGACATAATAGTAACCTATTAATACATCCATTCTTAATAATGGTACAATAACTCATGATCTTATAGCAAGAAATGACCCTCCACCTCAAAAATCTAATAACCCCAAGCTCCCTGAAAAGACCTAGCCCACTCCTAACAATACTATGTATAACATATTAGAGTATATGAAGAAGATCAAGGAAAACATCACATTACATGAGCTTTTCAAAATAATTGAGTAAAGAGACCTCCTCCTAAAATCCAAGACAAATAAACTATCTTAGCTCAAAACCTAAGACTTTGCATGCCAATGTGCTCATACACAAGAAAAAGCTAAAGATGTATCATTTCCTTCTCACATTTAAGTTATTTGTAAAGAAATTATATAATTTTCTATTCAATTTGGGAGCCTCAGTCAATGGCATGGTTGTTATAGTCTTTCAAATATTAAGACTAACACCTAGTAACTTAGACAAGGTATTATATCAACTAGACAAGTCTAACTTCAATGTGGTAGGTGAGATCCTAATGGTCCACATGTAATTGGAATTTAAGCCCAAGGTCCAATAGTTTATATGAATTTAAGTGATGGATATCTCATTTGCTTATGGGATGTTATTGAAAAAGGATTATTCCAAAACCCTAAATGGGTATATGGATAAAGATTTCTCCCATAGTCTACCTTGAAGAAGCATGGCCAATCAAATATGTGTTGAAAAATAAACTAGAATGAAACATATGATCATAGAATATAATGCAATAAATGAAAAAATAAATATAATATCCTTTAACATAGGCATTTATACCCTATCTACAAAATGATCAAAAGACAAAGTTGATGAGAATTATCGATCATCAAGCTTGTGGTCTATGTACTTAGATGGGGCCCATTCCAAATAAGGTTCTAGTGCTAGGATCATGTTTATTAACCTGTAGGTAAAATTACATTTATATTCCTATATGTTATTGTTCCATTTTAGAAATAGCCTCATAGAGTATGAATCTTTGATCCTAGGTCTACAACTCTAAAACATAACATTAAAGAGCTTAAAGGGTTTGGGGATTTTAAATTAGTAGTCAATTAGGTCATAATTAGGTTGCAATGTAAGTTGTCTTACTTAAGAAAATATAAACATAGATCATGGAACTTAATAAATACATTTGATGCATTCAATATCATTCTAATCCCTAGAAAAGAGAACTAGGTTGTGGGTTGTCTAGCATCATCGGCTATGAACCTTACTCATTTGGATGACTCAAAACTACAACACTTTTCCATAGATCTCATACCCTAATCTTCAGTCCTAAAGAACATTGATAACTTCTGTATTTTCAATGATGATCACCATATACTTAATTTTTAAAAATATTTTAAGGTCTTTAGTGTTCAAATCATAGATGATAAAGATAGATATAACCCCCTTGCTAAGGAAGGCAATGAGGATGGTATTATTAACTTTAGAGAAAACCACATCCTAAAAGGCATGATCTCATTCGAGATAATGTTTGACTTGGATAAATCTACACATAAACTAGAGAGACCAACTTGGTTTGACCAAAAATCACTCACTATCAACCTAGGGTTAGTTAACCAAACCAAAAAGTCCATATTGGTTCAAACTATACCCCAAATGAAATAGACTAGCTCAAGATATTATTATTTTGGTATAGATATGTCGTTACTTTGACATACAAATATCTCAATGTCTTTGACCCTAGTGTGATAATGCACACCTATTGCTCAAGAAGAATCAAAAACCCTTCAAGCAGAGGTAAAAACCTATGAATCCATGTTTGGATCCCTTTATCCATAAAGAGGTTCATAAACATCTCTTGGATGGGATTATTTTTCTAGACTGACATTTCACATGGGTCACTAACCTAATGCCCATTCATAAAAAAAGTGGAGAAATTTGACTGTGTCGATTTCATGAACCTAAATTAGGACTCTAATAAAGACAAATATTCATTATCCTCCTTAGATGAAGTGATTAAAATGGCAAGTGGTTCCCAAATGACGTTCTTCTTGGATGTATTCTTGGTATATAATTAGGTCATGGTAAATCCTAAAAACAAAGTGAAAACTCTATTCATAATGAAGTGGGACACCTTCCCTTACAAAAGGATATCATTTGATCTCATTAATGAAGGGGACACTTTTTAGAGAGCCATGCACTTCACCTTTGAGGGTCTAATCAATAAATGCATAATTATTTGTATGGATTACTTAACTATTTTCTTAAATCATAGATCCGATTATGTCCACCACCTATATTAGATATTCGAAAGGTGTAAAAGGTATGGTCTTTCTCTTAACCTGAATAAGAGCATCTTTGACATCATAAAAGGTAAGCTTCTTATTCATGTTATCACCAAGGAATTTATTCATATCGATCTCAAACATGCTGATTTAATTTATAGAATGCCTCTTCCTAACAACAAAAAATAATTAAAGTAATTCTTTGGGAAGATTAACTTTATGCACAATTTTATATCTAGTTTTGTTGAGATTGTTAATCCACTGAATGCAATATTTAAATAGGAAGTAAAGGTGGTGTGGACCCCTACATCTAGGAAATCCTTCTAGGACATCAACAACTCCATTATGTAGGCACTGGCATTGATTATCCTAGATTATATAAAGCACTTTTACATTTACTCCTTTGCTTCAAAATATACCATAGTCATACTACTTACATAGAAACTAGATGAATTTGAATACCTGATAACCTTCATGAGCATAAACTTGAAATATGCAGATCTAAAGTATTCCACTTAAACAAATATGCCTATGCTTTAGTGAACTTTTTGAAGAAGTTATGGCATTACATCCTTATAAATAAGGTACATTCCATTATTTTTGACCTTTCCATAAAGCTTACAAAAGGGTATAATAAGCTGGGAGAGGGCATAGGTTAATGGATGTCCAAATTACAAGCATAAGACCTATAATTAACATTATTTAAGTTGATAGGGTGCCAAGGTCTCACTCATTTGATTACTAAAATTGACCCAATGATCACTATGGTGTATTTGGACTAATTAGAAGTGGCCTGCTTAGACTAGTATGATCTAATTATCCATTATCTCCTTTATGAAAATCCTCCTCTAGGATTAAACCAATCACAAAAGAAATCCATCAAGCTGAAGATAACCCATTACATACTCAATAAATGAGTAATCTATTATAATAATTATGAAATCATATACCAATATCTATTAGAGGGAGAAGAAAAATAATTCATGACCAGCTTTCATGAGAAGTTGGACAACAACCAGCCCTCTAGAATGGAAACAACCCATAAGATCTCATGAGCTAGATATTATTGGCACACCATATTCAAGGAAACCCATTCTCATGTTCATATATACCATGAATTTTAAACTTTCATCAATAATGGGGATCATGTAATAATTTCCCTCTAATCTATAATATAAGAGTATCCTTTTACTCAATGGGGACTTGACTTCATAGGAATCATCAAACTGAATTCATAAGTGGGCCAAAATTTTATACTTAGAATCATTGATTATTGTAGTAGATGGATGAAGGAAATAAAATAAATAAATAACACAACTAAGGAAGTGATTAAGTTCCTTTAATAGAACATAATTATGTGGTTTGATACCTCATCCTCACTATTCTATGACAATGATCCCATATTCTATTCATCTGAACTCTTCAGATGGGCCTATGAGAATGGAATCACCCTAAAATTCTCATCAAACTAATACCCAAAAATTAATGGATTAGTTGATTCAACCAATAAGAATCTGATAGATGTAATTAATAAAGTTTTATAAAAGTGACTTAGAAATTGGAACTCATTGTTAAAATATGAACTTTGGGCTGACCAAACTAGATACAAGTGAGCTCTCAAGATTTCAACCTTTCTAATGGTTTATGATTTGGATCCAATATTCCTAATGACTCTCAAGCTACCCACATATAATTATATGCAATAATTTATGGAAAATTATGGGAAGAGAAACTCAAGGCTGTTGAGTATTATTCAAATAAAGATGTATGATAAAAAGCCCTGTAAAGCTTCAGTATGAATCAAGACATTATCAAAATATGGTTTGATAAAAGGGAAAATGTGAAATCCTTTTAGATATAACACTTGGTTCTACTATAGGAAAAATCACTTGAGAATAAAGAGAAATATTCTAAGCTAAACCCACTCTAGATTGTTCCTTACTATATTTATGAGTTTCTTGAGTAGAATGCTTTCAGACTAAAATACCTCCAAGGAAATGATCTCTTGTTGCCTGTGAATGGAGATTTATTGAATAACTACTTCTTGAAGGTGGCATCCACTATGATATTTATAGTATCCCTTTGGGAAAGGGATAGTAATGTAAATATGGTTTATATGTATTTTAGTTTTTATTTTAGTTTGTTTATGTTGTCTGTTTGGTCTTGTTATGTGTTTGTTTCTTCCGTGTTCCCAATTATTGTTTTGGTTGTTTTCCTTTTCCCCCCTTGTGTTTTCCTTTTGATTGTCACCCCTAGCTATAGTTTATTTGTGAACCCATAGAAATGGAAACCTATTCCCACAATAAGATCAAGAATAATAGATGACATTAGAAAAGAGATAATATTTTTGCTAAGCATTGGTCCATATATCCTCATATTTGGTCCTTTCAAAGGTAGACCATACATTGAAGGCACAATTCAGAAAATAAAAACATAAAAAGTGGGATTTCATTATTAAACAACCTAATAGATGGAGAAACTTCTTTCAAAACATTTGTTTAAGCCTAAATTGAATCATATGGGGAATTTATGATGAATAATATATAAATAAATAAGCACAAGGGTGATAAATTTATCTATAGTAGGTTGAATAATTTTCAAACTCAAAAACAAAAATTGGATTTTAATATTGAGATATGCCAAAAAGAAAAAAGTATAGCTATTTATTTATATTAAAATGAATTAAAAATAAGAGTACTTAGTTGGTTTACTATGTGCATGTAGATATAGGCTGAAATAGGCTAGAATTAAACTATATCGAGATCTTAGAATAATCATCAAATTCTATAATTTTGCATTATATTCCCTCAGATGTTTGCATTAAATCTAGATAGTTGCACCAATATTGGTGTTTACACTAGATGTAGATGAACTATATGACATACTAACTATATCTAAATGTGACTAGCTAGATCTTTCTAGGTTTTTTCACCTTTCTTCTAGTGCATATAGATCCCATGCATAGGTTGTCTCCCTTCATCAAATTCTCAAACCCTAGATTCCTCTTCATTAGAGTGACTATGGGAAAAATGGGTCAGTGAGCACATAATGTCAAGCTAACCCAATAAACCCTCTATCAATGGGAACTAACTACATTCTAATTATTCAAAGGGGTCTTTAGACATGTGTATTTCTCCCCTACATGTTGTCTTGTGTATGCATAAGGATGCAATGTGTGATAAAAAAGTACATACAGTAACCTAGCTTATAACTTAGAAACTATGGATCATGGGATGCTTCTTAATTAATTTATACCTATGATGATGTTGATCCTATGACTGATATGTAAATAGGGGGAAATAGGCCAAGTTTTCTCACTTAGATTCTTGATTGAGTATTTTCTGGTAAGTTCTCTTGTGATTTCTCAATATTTAATAGTTTAGGAGTGAATGAGCATTAATATTATATATATACCAATCCCTTTTATAAATACATTGCACTAAAGTAATTGGTATGACCATAAGGATAAGTTTCATTTGAAAATTAGATGACTTTTAAGCACTAAACAATTAGTTAAAAAATGGACGCCTGCTTTGATGTAGGCATCTGGCTGAGATACAAGTGTTTGGGAAGCTATTAAAAATATAAAGGTCTAAAACTAGTAAATAAGGATAATGATTAGGTTTAAATCATTTTACATAATATATAATTCCTAACCATCAGAATAATAGTGGTCAGACTAAGAGATAAGCAATTTGGCACAAAGAGATAGTGAATGCAATCCTTTCAACAATGGGAAGGTCTTATGAATGAAGGGTACTACCATGATAGATATTTTCCAAATGTACAAGATTGAGGTGATATATAATTTATATTTAATGTTTACATTTTCCTCTCATTTAATCTAGTAATTAAATTGTTAGTTTAAAGGAAAATAAATGTGTACCTAGGTGTGTATAACACACCTTCTCTTTGCATGAGCCCCACTTGAGCACTTTGCTAGTGACTAACCTAAAACCAATAACATGTTATAGTATATAAATAATTTATGAAATCTAAAATCAAAATAATTTTAAATACTTAAAATAAAGAGATAAATATTATGAGTACACCTGTGTATCAACATAACCATCTTGTCTTTTGTAAATTTGATTTGAAGAGATGCTTTCTTATGAATATTTAGAGTTGAGACTAGGAAAATTTGGAAGTATACAATTACACACACACACACACACACACACACACACACACACACACACACACACACACACACACACACACACACACACACACACACACACACACACACACACACACACACACACACACACACACACACACACACACACACACACACACATGAGGAAAATATACTCCCAACCTTGGAAAATAGGTGAGTTTCCACATGACCATTGAACTTATCTCAATCGTGCAACCAAATCATACTTATAACCTAGAAAGTGTGAGTAATCCAATAAAATCACACTATATATCTAGTGAGGGTGGATGATTTAATCACTCCATCCTATAAATCTTGTGAAGTTAAATGATTTAATTAAGTCTAATTTATAAATTTAGTAAGATTGAGTTATTTGATCACCTCAACCTTGCAAAAGGGTGAACCAACTACTATAGTAGATTAGCTCAATAAAAGTTCATAAAATCCCATCTTGGGTATGATAAAAATCCATAATAGTATTTGAAATCTAGAAACTAATTTGATTTTAAAATTTTAGGTGCCCTTTACATGGAATATGAATCCCATATATGTCTCAAGTTGAAACTTGGGTATAACAGTGGTACCAATGTGTATAATGTTACCATAAATGTGTATCTGAATCACATGACTAAAATTTGATATAATTTAAAAAAAACAAGTGTAGAGGACATTTTTCTATGACATGCCAGTATTGAATGTGGAGAACATGAGAACTGGTGTAAGTTTGGAGAGCATGTTTCCATAAGAGGACCCATTATAATCTGAAGATGATGAGTATTGAATATTGTGAAGGTCATGCCTTTTTTTCATGCCCAAATAAACTTTAAAAATGTGAAAGTGTGGAAGCCATGTCTCTATTACATACCCCCACTGATATGCCCCCTCCCATTTTGAGGTGAAAGAATTAGAAACTAGTAGTTATGTTACCTCAAAAGGATAAGATAACTACATAATGTGTGTATCAATCATGTAGCATATAGGAGTAGCATGTCTAGATAGATATAGCAATGAGTTACATATTATGTAATCACATCAATTATTAATATGCATGATGTAAATCATGGCTATGGGTAGAGACTAATAATATAATCTTAGCAAGTAATCAAGCACACACACAAGAGCACTCAAAAGCAAAACAAAAGGAAATGGTCTAAGGAGATCTCATATAAGGGGCATGTTCAAATGTTACACAATTGAAAGGAACTGACTTATTCAAATGTCCACAAAATATATAATGGCATATTTAAATGTCCACATATAATAAACTATGACATGTTTAAATGTCGTTGTACCAAATAAAGGCATGAGGGCTATAAGTAATGAAGTATATTATAATTATTAAAATAAGAAATACGAGATCAATAAAGGAAAGACACTCAAGGAAGTGATAATAAAAAGGAAAACATGGAATCAAAATCAGTTAGCATAATCACATCATACTAATCCTTAGATATGTGTTAGCAAAAAATGTTAAGTACATAGCATATCAATTACACTATGAAATATATATGCATGAATAAAGGCATGTGTAAGTATATAAGCTAAAACATGATAATTTAAATTCATCATAGGATAATATAACCAAAGTTTATCAGGATCAAATAAGTGGATACCCTTAATGTAGTGAAGGCCCAACATCTGTATATGCATATAGCATGTGCCTAGGTATGCCTGTATCAAACTCAAAATATACATGAAACATATGTGTATATAGAAAGAAATTATATGTTATATTACAATATGGAACCAACAACATAGATGCCAAGGAGATAATAAAATATGGAAACACTGCATATTTTTGGATTTTTAAATTTTTAAAGTTTTTTAGTATTTTTAGAATATCTCATTAAAGGTGTTATGTATAAGTAAAGGTGCTACTAGAAGCCAATGTAATCATCAAGGAGACACCTATGTGAATTTTTTGTACCATGTGTGTCATATTCATATGCTTCATAATCAATATCATCAAGATCATACCAATCCTTTGTGGTATAAGGATCATACCAATATTTTGTGTTATTAGTATAGGAAAGATGTAACTTCTTAGGTTGTTCTTAAAATTTTGGTATATAATTTCAAGCATCCATGTCTAAAAACCCAAATGCACTATAGACTTGATTTTCCTTCTTCAAATTTCATTTTTCTTGAGTATGTTCATCATTGTAAAAAAATTTCATCTCATTATGGGATGGAGAAGAGACATGCATATTTTCTTGCACATTAGGAAAAGATGTAAGTTACAATTTATATTCTTTATATTTTTGTAACATATTTTGGTAAACTTGGCCTTTTGAATATTTTCTTTCTCTAGTTTTTGCATTTTCAATTTATTTTACTTTGAATTGTGTTTTGGTACCCATATTTATTGTTTTTACACTTGTGTTTTAAGAGAGGTACTTATAATGTGAATGGTTTTCTTGGTTCATGTATTAATTATATGATCACCACTACCTTTATGACTTTGTATTTTATTCTTTAATGAAAAACAAAAATTTGTATGATGCCCATGCATTCTATGATATGTACAATAGTATTTGGATCTTCATATAGGATGTATATGAGGTAGTTTGGTCACTTTGTTTCTAAGCATCGCCCTTATGATTTCACTTAGACTCTTATTAGCTTTTTATTCACTTTTAGAATCACTTTTTTTGGATGTATTCTATTTTAGCTTTTCATTTGAATAATAAACCTTGATATATGAATATGCAAACACATTATTAACACTATCCTATTTTGAATTATATAGGTATGTAATATGATTTTCTAACTCTTTTATTAACTTGTTAATACTAGTGATTTGATCTTTTATGGCTCACAATCATAAACCTTAGGTGCTTTGGATTGAATATGCATACATGTAACATCTAGGGATTTAGGAAGGGTTTGTTTGCTACCCTATTTTGGAATTATAGGATGGGCCACCTTACTCCTTGAAGGAATGATAACATAGATTTGGTTAGAGGAATGTTAACTATCACCCTCCTTAGGGTTAGGCAAAATAAGTTCTTTTTTATCCATAGTAAATAAGATTTAAGAAAATAAATTCTCATTTTTGAAATATATTATAACAATTAAGAGATCAAAAAAATTATGAAACCCTAGAGTACACTAGAATTAACATGGAAAGACATAGAGGTCAGGTTCACCAAATTTTTAACCCTAAATTGAATGAGAGGGGGTATTTAGGGTTAAGAATATATAAAATAATATACAAAAGTGTTATAAATAGATCTATATCAAGCCAATTAATTTTAAAACTTAGATAAATAATATTTTGAATTTATAATACTAAGATATGCCAAAACTAGAAATTACAACTATTGATTGATATTGTAATGAATTGAAAATAAGATTACTTATTTGGTTTACTATGTTCATGCATATCTAGGTTGAAACAAGATAGAAGTGGACTAGACCAATATCTTGTAATAGTCAACAAATTTTAGAATTTCATATTTTATGGCTATAGATGTTTGCTTTAAATCTAAACAATTGCATTGATGTTAGTGTCTAAACTAGATGTAGGTGTCCTATATAGAATAATTACTTAATACAAATGCAACCAATTGGAGACTTATATATTTTTTGTTTCCTTTCTTCTAGTGTATATATATCACATGTATATCCTATCACTCTTTATCAAATGATCAAACCCTAGATTCTTCACCCTTGGCATGACTATGGTAAAATGAGTTAATGGGCACACAATGTCGAGTTGCCCTAAGGACCCCTCTATAAATGGGTTGTACCTACATAATTAATACTCCAAAGGGGGCCTCAGACTTATGTATTTATATCTTATGTGTTGGATTATGTGTGCATAAGGATATAATGTGTTATAATCAAGTACATAAAATGACTTATCTTGTAACTTATAAAATATGGCTCATTAGATGATCCTTCAATAATTCAAACCTATGGGGATATTGCTCCTATGACTGATATGGAAATAGGGATGAATAGAGTAGGTTTGCTCACTTGGATTCTTGATTACGTGATTTTTGGTAAGTTTCCTTGTGAGTTCATAATATTTACTAAGGTGAAGAATGAATGAGGGTTAATCTTACACACACACACACACACACACACACACACACACACACACACACACACACACACACACACACACACACACACACACACACACACACACACCAATCCATTCTAAAAATATCTCACACTAAAGCAGTTGGGCCAGCCACAAAGATATGTTTCATTTAAAAATCATATGACTTTTAGGCACTAGATGTTAAGGTGATTAATTCACCACTATTAAATAAATGAGTAATATTTAATTAATTATATTTGTTTGTAATATATTTATTTACCATAGATATGTTGGTAGGTTATTTAGGTTAGTAAATCTTGAAAATCTTTTAATCTTAGTAATTTTAACTCTTGATTAATATTTGGTAGATTTTATTATTTATGTTGGTTTTATCTCTCTTATTTTGTAGGAGTTATTATGATCTCATATTCCTATATAAATATAAATCTCAGATATGTAATTCTCAATTGGAATAAATATGATTTGATTATTCTATCATATTGGGTATTAGATACTCATAAAACTCTAAACCTTTGCAAGAGGAGAAGTCTAATTTCTCCCAAAGTTGATAGAGATTCATTATGTGAAGAGAAGCTTGTGGACTCCCACACTAAATCTAGAATCCACTAGAATCTATAGACAAAAATAAGCAGTATGAAGGTTTTTTTTTAAAAAATTATGAGTTGACTCCATGAGGCTTTCCAACACACAAAGCATTATATTTTGTCTTTGGAGGATTGGCAGTATATAAGAAGGAAGGCATTAAAATAATCATTTCCAATATCTATTTTGATATTAATATATATTAATATTTTATATTTGATATATTAATATTATTCATTGGAGATTAATTTTTATTGGAGGATGTTGAAAGGAGAAGCAATAGTTTGATCTATTTGGCATCATCCTCAAAAGTGTTTGAAAAAGATATGTTAAAAGAATGGCATGTAAAAATAAATTTGTGAGTATTGACATTTCAAAGGAGCAGTTGAATGTCATCTAAAGCTTGGAATTTTAAATAAGTAGAAGACTAGTGCAACATCATTCTTGGCATTTAAAAAAATAAAAATAAAGGAAAAGCAAGTGCTGGAAAAAGCATTGTATTGGAGTGGCATTTCAAATGCCAAACTACAACAAAAAAGCTTGAAAAGAGGTTGGCCTATTTTTTTTAGCCTATAATTTTAATTTCTTAGTTTCTAAGTCCTTTCTTATGTGCCTAATCACTTTTAAATCCATAAACCACTTTCTAAATTCCCAAAACTATCTATTATTTATGCAAAATCACCTTCAAAATATTTTCTTTGCTGCAAATTTGATTAAAAACCACTCTCTATCAAATCCATGGTATTCTTTAGGCTAGTGGTTTTCCATTCAAAATAATAAATTATACTCTTCAATTATAATTTGTTTCATATAAACTTGTCAAGACACATAGGTGAGTCGGTGTGTATTATTTTTATTAAAGGATAGGTTGTGAGTTCAAAACCCACTATTTAGTAGACCCTCAAAATTCAGAAAACCCACTAAAGTTAGCTATAGGTAACTAATTTAGAGACAAAAGTCATATTTAAATAAATTTGAAAAAAATTAAAAGAGAAAAGGAAAAATAAAAAAAGAGGCCAAAGAGCCCCAAAAAAATGTAAAAAAAGGGAAAAGTGAATTTTCATTTTTTGAAAAGCATTATAAATTTCTTTTGCAAAAAATTGTAATTATATTGCATATCTAGTATTGTACAAAATCACAAGTTTTTCAAAGTTGATGCAGTGTTTAGTCATAATATGCCTCTAAATCACATTTATGAGTAATGTCATCATACTTGAGTTACTACATACACAACCTAACATAGCTACAACAATGATGTTTGGACATCATCCCTTTAAATTGTTGGGGAGAAATAAGGCACATTCACTCATATCCTTCCCCTCATTTACCTATTTGATATAATTGAGGAGCATAAATCCTGACAGATAGAATTTCTAATTATATATTGAGGTTACATGCATGAATGCAAAAATCCATCTAAGTAGGTGTTAGTGATTGGACAAACCCTTTTTAGTACTATTTAGGTACCAAGTATCAGATTCTTTCTTGTATAGTTACACCTCTTTCTCATACCATCAGGTATACATAAAGGGTGAGCTTCTTTCTGTACAAATAGATATAAAAGAAGGGAACATATAAAGAAAGGTATGGTATATTGGTCTAATGGTATATAGAAAGGGATACCTATATACCTGAAATGATAAGGAACCAATCCATCACCTATAGTCTTGATTATGGTTACACAAGCTCCAAAATTCTTTCTACTAGATTCATAGTTACTCAAAGGTGACAACTACTCTACCTGAAAGACAATGCTTAAAACTCAACTAGAATTTAAAGAAATTTGGTGTGTAGTAGATGTCTCATATACTTGACATATAATAGATGTTGATCAACAACATAAATTTGACAAATCCAATGAGAAGACTCAGTTGATAATCATGTTCATAGTAATGGATAAAGTCCAACCACACATTCGTGAAGCCAAAATAGCTAAAGAATCTTGGGAAAAGATCTAAACTATATATGAGGCCAAAAATGAGAGCACCATTCTACATTTACAAAGTCAACTCCACTCTCTCAAATTGAGATCAAGAGAAATAGTGTAGGCTTTTTTAAGACATGTTGTAGATAGTTCAATCCTTTGGTGAGATAGTTCTAGATGACCATCTTGTACCTAATGTATTGATAGCACTACCACCCTCATACAAGATTTTTGTGACCACTTTGACTATCATAGAATAGAAACCAAGTTTTGAAAAATTAGTGAATATGTTACAACAAGAATATTCCTTTAATACTCATGACAAACAAGAAGAACATGTATTGACTTCTCATCAATAGAAAGGCAAGAAACTAGTCAAATCTTTATCAAAACATAATTCAAGGTAGAATTCATAAGGAGGAAAGTCAAAAAAATAAAGTCTCATATGTGGTCTTCAGGGACATGACCTAATTAATACCTTCATAAAAGGATCTTCTAGTGGTCAAAAGTTCACTAACCAACAATCATCCCTTGACTCATTTAGTAAGCCACAAAGATAAAAAAGGGGACTTGGCAAAAGAAATCAAATAAATAAGGCAATATTGTTGAACAAGAATAACATGATGAGGAAGATGAATACCTATACTCTATGAATACCCATGATGTATCCACATCACAAAGTGACATATGGTATGTTGACTCGGGTGCAACCCAACACATAATAGGTAGAAAAGATTAGTTTTTCACTTTGAAATACACACCTAATAAAAAACATGTTTCTTTGGTTGATGATACCTCATAAAATGTGCAAGGAATTGGTAATATTGCCTTATCCTAGGTATATAAACATGTAAAATCATGGATGTTCTCTATGTACCTATATTAACCAAAAACTTGTTATTAGTAAGATAACTCTTAGATGATAATTTAAAGATTGACTTCGATTGTAAAGTTGGAATGAAATTGTGTTTGATTAGAGATAAATCCATTGAATCCAAAATTATTGCATAAGCATCTAATTTGAACCATATATTTTAGCTTGATTTTTTTTAGAAAAATAATCAAGCACTCATAGCAAAGGACACAGACCCAACACAACTATGGCATATGAGATTTGGCCACATCAGTTTCAGATATCTCAACAAACTCCACCACAAAACATATTAAGAATATTACCACCTCTTAAAATGGTACAAACAAATTTCATGATTGATTAGTGGGAAAGCAACATCAAGATCCATTTCAGAAAAGTACCTATAGATCTAATAGTAAACATGTTTTGGTTCACATAGATCTATGTGGACCAATAATACCTAGCCATGTTAGATTTAAGTAATTTATGATCTTTATTGATTATTGTTCCATAAAAATGTGGATTTACTATCTAAAAATAAAGGATTAAGAGTTTAAAACTCTAAAAAACTTTAAAATGGCTTTTGAAAATGAATCTAGTTTAAAAATCAAGACCCTTTGCACAGATCATGGGGGGAATTCATGGGTAATGAGTTTAAACATTTTATTCAAGAAAATAACATTAATCATCAAATGGAACCTCCACATACACCACATCAAAGTTTAGTTATTGAATAGAGGAATCATACTATTGTATAAATGGTGTGATTTATGATATATAATTCAAGATTTACAAAGCCATTTTAGGCAAAAGCTGCCAAAACTATCATATATCTACTTAATAGAGTACCCATTATAGCTCTTGATGGATTAACACCACATGAATCCTAGTCAAGGAAAAATACATCTATATCACATCTTCAAGTTTATGAATGTCAAGCAAGTATACACATTACCAAAGTGAAATGGACTAGGCTTGATATAAAAGATAAAAAATATGTGTTCTTAGGGTATAGTAAAGAAGCACTTGCCTATAGACTCATGGATCCAAAAAATAGACAAATCTACATCAATAGGGATGTTGAATTATTTGAAAATAAATGATTAGAAGTTCCTTCTACAAGTGGACCTGATAAATAATTTAGTCTCATAAAAAAAGTATAAGATGGTAATCTCCTAGATGAATATAATAATGATGATGGGGAAAATGGTAATATTACACCACCTAGAAGAACTACTCAATATATGCCTAAATGGTATACAAATACTCTCAGAGATGTAAAATTGGATGATTTTCCAAACACATCCACCACTATACTAAGGACTCACAGTATGGCTCATGGTGATGTCAATTTGGCCTTTAATGAGTATAGTTGTTGAATCTATCGAGCCCTCTACAGTTCAAGAAGACCTATAATGGAAACCTTAGAAAGATTCCATGGATGTGGAATATAATTCATTGATGAAAAATAAAATATGGAAACTTGTAGATATTCCATTAATGAAGAAGCTAATCAGATGCAAATGGATCTTCAAGATGAAGTACAAAGTAGATGGTAGTCTCGATAAGTATAAGGAAAGATTGGTTGTGAAGGGGTATGTTCAACAAGAAGGCATTAACTATGAAGATAATTTTTCTCCCACAACAAAGATCAAAAGAATCAGGATGATTTTTTCTCTAGATACACAATTTGGCTAGAAAGCCCATCAAATGGAGATGAAAAGTTCCTTCCTTAATGGAGACTTATAGGAAAAAGTCTGCATGATTCAACCATAAGCTTTTGTCAAATCTAGAAAAGAAGATAAGGTTTTTATACTTGTCAAATAATTGTATGGTCTTAAATAGGCTCCCAAGGCATGGTATATCAAGATTGATAAACATCTCTTGAAATATGGATTCGAAAAGAGTCCATATGATCGAAATCTCTACCTTAAATAGCAAGGGGGAGATAGTAATTGTAGCTGTATAAGTTAATGATCTAGTCATCACTGGTAGTTTAGTAAAGATTATTGTATCAATAAAGAAAGATTTGAATTGATCATTCAATATGATAGATCTTGAGATTTTGCATTATTGTCTTGGTTTTAAATTTTGGTAGAGAGAAAATCACATTTTTTTATTTCAACTCAACTATGCCAAGACAACGCTTGATAAATTTTAAATGATGGATAGCAAACCATTTTCCACTCTATTGAGAGAAAGTTCCAATTGTCTCAAGCATATCCATCACCATAGGTAAATTTAAATCTATATTGATAATTGATGGGGAGTCTCATTTACTTGACCTATACTAAGCCAAACATCAGCTATGTTGTTAGTTATCTCTCAAGGTTCATGCAAGAGCCTAATATTAGTCATTAGAAAGTAGAAAAGTGAGTATTGAGGTAGGTTAGAGGAACTATGAATTTTGGCTTAGAATACAAGAAGAATGATAACTTCTTCTTAACATGATACTCAGACTCAGATCATGCAGGGAATATTGATAATAGGAGATCCACTTCAAGATTTGTATTATTTTAAGGATCTGAACCGATATCATAGTGGAGTAAGAATAAAAGTTGTTTTCAAATTCCTCCATAGAATCAAAATATCACACCGTAGGAGGAGCTATCTATGAAGAAATTTGGCTCAGATGTATACTTGAAAGATTTGGATTACCACAAGATCAACCAAAAATTCTTCATGTAGACAATGAAGGAGTAGTGAAGATTGTTCACAATCTAGTGTTTCATGAACACACTAAACACATTGAGGTAGAAGTTCATTTCATCCATGAACATGTTCAAAACAACATCTAGCTCTAATATTTCCTGATAGATCAACAACATGTAGATATTTTTACCAAAGCACATATGTGGGAAAAATTTGAGGGATTCATAGAATTTCTCTCCTGTTCACTTGAGGGAATGTTAGGGTGATTAATTCACCATTATTAAATAAATAATTAATATTTAATTACTCATAGTTATTTGTAATACAGTTATTTACCATAGATAGATTGGTAGGTTCTTTAGGTTAGTAAATCTTAAAAATCTTTTAATCTTAGTAATTGTAACCCCTGATTAATATTTGGGAGATTTTATTATTTACGTTGATTTCATCTCTCCTATTTTATAGGAGTTATTATGAGCTCATATTCCTATATAAATATGAAGCTTGGATATGTAATTCCCAATTTGAATAAATATGATTTGATTATTTTTCCATACTAGACACTTAGTTTAAAAAGGGAAACATGTGCCAATATAGGCATTTGGTTGGGACATAAGTGTTCGAGAAACTAGAAATAGGTAAAGATCAAAAATATGAATAGGATAATGATCAAGTTTAGATCATTTTTCATAGTATATAATGCCTATTTATTAGAATAATAATGGTCAAACTAAGAGATAAGTAATTTGGCATAAAGTGATAATGAACATAAGCCTTTTACCATAAGAAGATCTTAGAATTGAAGGGTATGACCATGATATGTATTTTATTAATGTACATGACTAAGTTATTATATAATTTAGATTTAGTTTCTCTAGTAGCTAGTAATAAAGAGGGCATTGAATTAAAACCAAGTAAATCAAGAAAAAAATTATTTTAAACAAAAGATCATCACCACACTTAAAAGAACATATAAAGGTCACTTTAAATTCAATGAATAAGTAAAGGGTACCCTTTAGTGTTGAATAAATCACTAATAAACCATTCACATTAGTTTTATTGGTTTCCAACCCTTATGGTTCATAAATAAAGAAAACATTAGAACTAAAGTAAGACTGAAATCTTAAGAAAATCTCAATCTCTTCCTAAGAAAGGGTGATTCATGCAACCTCCATTATAGGATTTTTTTGCCTAATTGACAATGGATCAAAGCTTGGAGTGGAACAAAAAGTATCTATATCAGGGCTATAGACACCTAATTAGTATCAAATCAATACCCAAGCCTTCCCTTCCCTATCTAATATGTGTGAAATAATAAGTACATTTCAATAGCTCTACACACTTAATTTGCATCTAAGATTAATCATGGATTCAAAGGGAAACAAAAATAATAAATCATTATCCACACAAGATGATCTCTTGAAGGAATTAGATCCAAATATGTTTGGTTTTGAATCAAATTTAATTGTTTATTTCTCATTTGGTCTTATTTAAAGAGGTTTTAACTACTTACTTGCTTGATTAATAATGGAGGTCTATAGTCCAGGTTCTAAAACTTGGGCATTTTTTTCCCTGCATGGTCACCATTTGTTATGACCAACACATCCTTTTCATAAAATAAAATAGGACTCCTACATCACAAAAAAATTCAAAATTTATTGGCGCCTCTTTTGGTCATAGTCTAATCCATAAAAATTTTCATGACCATGATAATAGCTTATTTGTTCATATTCAAATATCTTTCGCAACTATTCTATTTTAATATAATTAATCCCATTACATTATTTAAGTGATTTTATGCTTTTTTATATGGGGAACTAACTATTTTTATAAGAATTTATTATTCATGCATTTTCCTTAGAGTATCAGTCCTAGAGTCCTAGTTGGATTTATTAGATCACTTTTAGTAGATAGGTCCTAGAGGTGTCAGAGTTATTAGAGCCCTGTGAGGCTTAAACCAATGAGAAGGAACCATGTGTCTTTGTTTAGATCCTATATACATATAATATTTTCAAACTTTATCAATCATTGATGCTTTCTATCTTATAAGAACCCATCAAGCCTCAATATTTCTAAGTGCACACCTCAATGGTTGCATCAATAAAGGGGTGGGTAGACCATTGGTACTTCATAAGATTGTTATCCCTTACATCCACTTATAAATCCAACCAACTCCTATAAATATTCCCCTAACCTTTACCTCTTATTTTTCACCCTCCTTGAGTCATTTGTCACCTTCATTACCCCTTTTCCTAACCTAAGCTCCTTTTTATCAGTTTACATGACATAGTTGGCTACATCGACCTTGTATTGTTATTTGACAAAGCTTACTACGAACTAGGTTGCCCAGAGGCAAACCTAGTTTGTCTCATCAATTATTATACTAGGTCGATTGGGTTAACCTTGTCAGCCTAAACTTTCAAAATGGTTTAGGGTTAGATATACCTATATAAATATGTCTAGTTTTCCATTCTTAGAGAGACAATAGAAGCTAACTATTCATTTGTGATTCTTTATAATTTGCTCTTCTACCATTCTACTTAAGGAGTCTTAGCTTAGGGTTTCTACTTGGAGAAGAATATTATCTTGTGGATAAATCTTGGATAATTTAACCTTTCTTAGTGATTCTCAAAAACCATAATAACCTCTTGTGATGCACATTTGTCTAAGGGAGAGATTGAGTCTTGATGGGTTAATCTTCTAGGTAAGTATCTCTAATTTTACTCCTCTCTTTAGTAAATAGAAGTAGCATAAGTAATGGCCTGTAAATATATTCCTCTCTCCATGCATTATGGTTTTACCTATAAATAGCTTAAATAAGATTCTCTTATGTATGTTTAATTTTCATTTTTACTACCCCAAATTTATGACACAAACTTTGGTGAGCACTAGATTAGATTTTTCTTTACTTGTTATTAGTTTAGTCAATATGAAAACATAGGACCTAGTTACAGTTACTACATAGTTTTGCTTGATTGTAGGCTTTGGAACCCTCCCTAGTGATATTATTTGTGGTAAGGGATACCTTAGATAGGTCTAATGGATCCATATTGGTCATGACCTCAACTATCTAATGTATCCCCAATTGAAAGTGTAAGTAGGATTATCTTCTTTGAGCTAGGATTAATTTGTAGATATGTTATATTTCTGATTGCATACATTCTAGTGAAGCTGACATGAAATATAACCCTTGAAATTTTTATTTAACATTTTCATTTCTTTCATTTTATTATTTTTATATATTTATGATATGTTGAACCAGATGGTATAGTTTTAACTTTTATGTACAGGTTTAACACATAGTCGTATCAAAATGACTATGTTCTTTCTATGTAGGTTTTCATCAAATATAGGTTACATGATCAAATAGTTCAACACAATAATCTTTTTTAGTCCTACATAACAAATTATGTTGAATAGGTTGACTTCATCTTTTAGTTATCACCCAGATCATCAAACTAGATTGAATAGGTCAACTTAATCCTTCAATCAACATCTAGATCAACAAACTAAGTCAAATAGGTCAACTTAGTCTTTCAATTAGAATCCAAATCAACAACCTAAGTAAAAAAATCATATTATCTTGCTTCAATACATAGGGTTTTATAGAATTAGGTTAAACCAGTCAACTTAGTTTACAAAATTTGAAAGTAGCATTCAAGGTACTTCAGTAGAAAATTTGCAATCCTAATCATCTTCCAACCCACCAAGGTTCCTCTCTTTCTCTCTCTATCAATTTAGTACTTCATTATAGTTCTATTTCTTTCAAGTTTTTAGTCTTTAAAACTACAACTCTATAGTAAACTAATTTGACTTGGTCAACTTAGTTATGTAGCTTGTCTTCCATCTAAAAGATTGAGTTGACCTGGTTAACTCTATTCTTAAAGACTCTTGCTTTTGAAGAATAGTAGGAACCAGTCGACTCTATTTTATGCTATCTACATATAGTGTCATCTGAACTAACTCTATACCATATTAATTTAGGAATTAACAACTATTTTCTAATAATTAATTCACACTTTCATTTTAGTTGTTTACATGCTTAGAGTAGCTCACATAGTATAATTAGGTAGTTTTTTCAAATTATCATTTAATAACACTATTTTGCTTTTTTTCACACATTACCAAATCACACAATACTCAACATACATTTAACATTTGTCTTCCTAAGGCTTACCTATTTGAATTTCATCACCAAGGGGGAAGTTGACATGGTTTTTTGGAAAAGTATAAACATGTGGTTAATGGTATATATTATAAAAACACCCAACACCCTTATCATTGTAGGATTATGAAGTGAGGGGTTAGGCCCCAATACCAATCTAGTACCATTTCTAACATAGATATCTTTTAGCCTAAACATCCTAAGACCATCCATATATATTTTTAGTAACTTATCTATCATGTTTAAAACAACACTTTCTAAAAATCTAATAACACACAAGATGACCACTTAATTAGCCTTTAATTTTAAGTTGATTGTTTGATCTCTAATTATTATGTGTTATATTACAAAAACTTACATTGGCCAGTATTGGTGTAAGGTTTTATGTTGTGTACCCCAATTGGATCACTCACATTGATCTAATTATTTATGTGTTCTTAAATTTATTGCTTCAATCATATTGTAAATATTTCTCTATTTTAGCACATTATTGTTCTATTTAGTACAGTCTCCTACAAATTGTGTTTCTCCCTATCTACATTACTAAGTTGACCTGGTCAACCTTGTACCCTTATCTACCTCTTGGATTATAGTACCAAGTTGACCTAGTTGACCATGTATCCTCATCTACCTTATGCCTAGTAGTACATAGTCAACCCAATCAACTTTTTATTCATCTTATCCCCCTTTTCATCAATACACAGTGGACCCAATCAACTTTGTATTTGATTACTGACCTTACTCTTCTATCTGGTTAAGTTAGTTATCTATCCCTGATTTCTCTTTATTTTTGCTTAAGATTTTGTTTATTTCCTCAAAACATCATGAAATCCCCTATTATAATCTTCTTGGACAACTTAAATCCATTTAGACACTATATGGGGTATTATTATCTCCCTCTTTTTACCTCCCAAGATAACCCTCACTCTTGGATTACTTCTTCCCCTACATCTATGGATTGGAACATGGTTTGAATCACACCTCAAGATGAATTATGTGGATTTGATTCTCTTTTTACCCATCAAGACAATTCTCATCTTAAATTTTTTCAACATAATGTGGAGCAATTGACATAAGTCTATCCAACAATCCCACTGGTAATCCACCTTCTAATAACCCTCCCCCTAATACCAATTTAGGGAGTTCTCTTAAAAACACTAACCCACTAATTGACATGACTCAACTTATTTCACAAGTCATATAGAAAATGAACATAATTCAAACTTATAACACCTCTTAAATAATGAAATTACAATGTCATTTGATCAACATAGCTAATTAACCTCTTTTTCTAAATCCTCAATCTAGTCCAAATGTTATTCCTCCACCTCATAGAGATGCCTCAGGAAATGTTATTCCTCAACCTATCATGAATTAAAAAATGCTTCAAAATATCCAAAATGAGCCTTTAGCTCTTTTCATCATGCCTATTGATATTGGTAATATATCTCCAACTATCAAGTATGATGGAACTAAAGATCCTACACCCTTTCTTAAAGCATTTGCCAATCTTTATAAAGAGTGGATCCAAAATAATAATTTTGCCATAATTAAACTTCTAGTTAATACCTTCATTGGAAATGTATTATAATGGTATAACCAACTTCCCCAACATTCCATTTAGAAACTTGAAGATTTAGTCAATCCTTTAGTTAAAGAGTTTTAACACAATGACCTTCCTAAAAAATCTCTTAGCCATTTTATTAATGCTAATCAATCTCCCACTAAATCAGCTCATGATTTTATCAAATGATAGAAATCTTTGGCCCATAAATCTGACCATAACATGACTAATGATAATTTATTCAAACTCTTTATAACTAATGTAACTCCTTCACTTCAATATAAGGTTTGAACTTTTGCTCCTCAAATGCTTAATGAAGCTCTTGAACAAGCCAAACGTCAAGACTTCCTCATGAATCAATTCAAACCTAATACCAAATTCCTTAAGGGATCTTTTCAAACTTCTGCTAATGCCATCACTAAAAATACTCCTCAACCCAAACTAGGAGTAGCCAAAGCTAACAATCCCCCAACTTCTTAGTTACCACTAATTGTATAATAAATGAAATAATTCTTATCCCTCTAAACCCTTCACTTATCCTCGTAATCCTTCTAAATAATATGACCCTAATCAATTTTGTTGGTTCCATGATGATATTGGTCATTCCCATGAAACTGGTTAAGGGCTTACAAAATTTGTTTTCTCTTACATGCTTGGTGATTCTTTCAATCAAGAACCCATGATCCAACTCCATTATCAAGAGTACAACACTACTTATCAAAAATGATAAGATCATATAGCTTATTCTTTCAACAACCAAAAATATTTTCCCACATCTACTAATCATAAAAATACTAAGGATGTTTATGTCATTGATGCTAACTATGACTAATATTACAATAATTCTCAACATATTAATGTAGTTAATGTTAACTATCATTGAAAACCAACTATAAAAGATCCTATCACAAAATCTAAGAAACCATATTTATAAGAACAAATTCTCAAAGATACTATAACCACTCATTTAGCTTTAGAAGGTCATGAGGAACCACCTCCTTCTTCTTAACCCCTAATAACTTCCATTCCTTCAAAATATACCTTACCTTATAAATTTCATATTGGTCCTTCTAAATCCCATTGTAACTTTCTCAAAGAAATTAACTTCATGCTTTGTAATATTCCCCTTGTGGATTTATTTCATACTTCTTCTTATCATCATAATTTCCTCATGAAACAATTACAAGAAATTGAAGATCCATCTCCTATAGATGAAGAACCGCCCTCTATTGAGCCTCAGCCTACTAATGTACATACCATTGAATCCATTTATCCTTCTTACAAACCATCCATTAAATTTATTTAAGAGGACATGATTAATGATGAGATCATTTTTTTCACTGATGATCCACCCTTATTCATTAAAATGGCCATTAATATTACCCTTATTCATAAATTTTTAGTTGACAAAGGGTTTGGTATTAATTGGACATCTTTGTGGCTCATCCAACAACTTGGATATAATAAGGATAATCTCAAACAAACCTACCTCACATATTGTGGCTTCGATAAAACTAATCAAAATCCACACCATTATATTTGGCTTCCCCTAATGATCAGACCTAAGACTATTAAAACTAAACTTATAGTCCTTAATTTACCCTTATATTATAACATACTCCTAGGTCACCTTGGAATCATAGAATGAGGGCAATCACCTATTTTGGTAGCTAATACATCATATTCTTACATGATGACAAATAGTATAAACATTAGGTTGATCCCAACCCTTGGAGTATTCAACTTCCCAATTTTAAATCTCAATATCACATTGCTACCATCAATAGTTTTCCCTTACCTAAATTCATCAACATCAATCCAAACTTACAGGTCACTCTTGTTGACTTGGATGATGATGAACCTAATGACTTGTAACATATTTGTAACACTACTAAGCTACCTCCTTACATATCAGAGTGGCTTCCTCCTTATCTATTACCTTGTTATTACATTATTCATGTCATTAATGAGATCTTTGATTTCCCCCTCCATGTAATGCTCAAGACTCTTCTTACCTAGAAGAGGCCTTCACATGCAATGACTATGGAGCGGACAAATTATTCCAATATCCTTTAATCATGTCTCCATGCAAGTTCAATGATCTTGGAATTTTCCCTTTTGAAACTCCTCTTGAATCTCAAGTATGTACCATTTCTCCAACCTATGATAATAACTATATCATGGCCCAAGCTCAATCCCATGACTTGGATGTTCAACATTATCAAAAAACTTTAGCTCAAATACATGATTTCAATTATGATGTTCACACCATTTCCATAGATTTTGAATTAGCTCTAGAAGGTCATGTACCTCTTGTTAATTATCTACTTCTTGATACTCCTTAGGTGTTCAAACAAATCCTACCTTATGAACATATAAAAATTATTACATCTTATCTACCACCTATAGATCTCATAAATACATCTGATTCTTCCCCTATCAAATAAAATAATAATATACCAATCTCATATGATCAATCTACTCCTCCTATTCCAAGATTACATTAGACACCAAGGCCAATGATGTTCATCAGACACATTCTAAATATGATCACCATGGTAACTAAATTATTTATCTCAAAGTTGATGTCAAGTATTATGGCTCTCTTCCCACTTTGCCTAGTGATGAAGCCATTCTTTGATTGTTTCATGCTCAAGAACCTCAAATTCCTTAGCAACATCACAAAATCTATAATTTCACAAACAAATCCCCTTGTTTTAACAACCTCATCAATAGCATTGACCCTAAATTTAATCTAATTTCTTCTTTACCTAATGCACCATATTATTTCTAATATGGAAATGATATGCTCATCAAAGAAACTACTTGCATTGAATATGGTACTCCATCATGTCCTCGACCTATTATAGTTTCTTGTGAACTTGCACTTGTTGAACATGATATCTTTAACTTATTTTTCATTAAATATCATGAGATATTTACCTATTCCTATGAGGACATTCCTAGTATTGACCCTAACATTATGGTGTATAATATCATCACTTTCCTTGATGCCAAACTTGTATGCCAAAATCAATAGAACTTTCCACCTGAAGTTTACACCTTATGCCATAAATAAATGATCAAAATTATTAATGCTAAGTTTATCACCTATTCAAAAAAGGTCACCATGGTCATTTTAATTTTCATTGATTTTTGTAATCTTAATCTTGCTTATCCTAATGAAATTTTCCCTTTACCTTCAATAGATGCCATTATCAATTCCACAGCTGGTTATGAAATGTTATCTCTCATGGATGTCTTCTTGTGATATAACCAAATTCACATTGACCCCAAAGACTAACATAAGATAGCTTTCACCATAGAATGGGGCACCTATTATTATGTTAAAATTCCCTTTGGCCTCAAAAATGTTAGAGCTACCTATCAATAGGAAATGACTCATATCTTTCATAATCTTATTCACAAAATCATAGAAACATATGTGGATGACCTCATTGCTAAATTCAAATGTCACTAGACTCATCTTTCTGAACTTGCCATCATCTTCAACTACCTTATTAAATACAAAGTTAGACTAAATACTTATAAATGTGTTTTTAGTGTCACATCTAGTAAACTATTAGGATTCTTAGTCTCATTTTTTAGCATCAATGTTAACCCTACCAATATTAATGCTATAATCAACATGTTGAATTTGCTAATATTAATGTTATCATCAACATGTCCATCTTTCAATCCATTCCATATATTCATTCTTACCTCAATAAATTTGGGGAAATTAGATGATTCATTCCAAAAATGGCTTATCATATCTATTCCATCAAGTCTCTTCTTAATAAATTTAATTACTTAGAATGGATGGATCATTGTCAAAAGAATTTGATACTTTGAAAGAATCTATGCTTCACCTACCTACTCTCTGTCTCCCTTCAAATGATCGAACCTTGATCCTATATACCTCTTTCACACTTATATTAGTTGGGGTACTACTTACCCAATAAGATTATACTAGAAGAGAATATGACATCTACTATATTAGTTGAGGCCTCATTGATTATGATAAATTCTACACAAAAGACAAATTTTATTGCCTCACCATATATTTTACTACTAAATTTTTTTGACACTATATGCTTTACCAAACAACTTATGCTGCATCTGCGAGTACTTCATACTTGATGGAAGAAGCAAAAGAGTCCACAAATTTCACTTTGTATTCCTCAATCACTTCAGACACAAAGTAAGAATCTCCTTTCCTTTTTATTTGCCTTTTTCCTTGCTCCAAAGTCTATTCACTCATAGGAAAAAGGAATCTCGTCCCATCCTTCATGAGGGGTTAATTATTATAATTGAAGGGCATTGCAAGAATAAGGCCATTGTAAAGAATCCTCATTCGGGAAAACACAAGGACTTAAGGAGTAATAAGAAAGAAATAGTAAAATGGAATGAAAAAGCTAAATTCAAACTCCCAAGTGTCAATAACCAGACTGTTGATGAGGAAACAAAGTGGGAAAGTTCTAAAAACACTGGGGAGGAGAGTCTGGAGGAAGAAGGAGGAAAAGAAAGTGGGCATTCAATTTCCAGTGAGGAAGAAGAAGTGCAAGATAAGAATGAGAAAGGAGTCACTATAGAGGAAAAGTCTGAAAACAACAACCATGAGTCTGAGGAAAACCAGCAAGTGTTTGAGGAAATGGAAAAAGATCTAGATGATCCTACTGTGGACCCTGATCCAATTAATGAGAAGGAAAATCTAGTTCAGGTTGCTAACCAAATATTGGAAATGGGAGCTCAAGTAAAGGAAGTAAGTAACAAAAATGTAAGCCCTGCTGAAATAAAGGAACAAAAATGAATGAAAACAGAGGATTATATTGAAGAAGTTGGAAGCAGTCCTAAAAAGAACACAAAATATGGGAGTGACAAAAGGCAGAATGATGAACCTACTAGATTGGCCAATTGTAAAGCTGATGCTACCCTTCAATTCAATTTATGGACATATAAGGAGATAATGGAAATCAATAAGAAAATGGAAATAATGGAGGGTAAACAGGAGGCAGTTTGGAACAAAATCAATAACATGGAAAAATAGATGAGGGATATTCCCATAAAACTCAAAGAGTATGAGAACAACCTAAGGGAACTCATAAAGGAAAGCAGAATAAAGATGGAGGAGGTAACCTCTAGCATTTGTGTTGCTGTTGTAAACATTGGAAAAAGAGCAAATGAGGAAATCAAAACTTTGGAGGGGCCTAGCAAGAGAACTAGACAAAGCTCAAGAAAGAAAGCAATGCAAGAGGGATCTACGCAGGCGACTGCTACCATCCAAGACACTATTGTGAAAGGTAAGGAAGCAGTGAAGATGATATTGGAACTAGAAGAATAGTTCCTGGTTCTTTTAGTTGGTTCTGCTAGTTGGTTGTGTTTTCTAGTCTTGGTACCTGGTTTTTTGAACTTTTACTATGGAGTTTCCAGGTCTCTGTAAAACTTGGGGGATATATTTGGTTGTTCATTTGTTAGCTTCAGGTCTTTGTATCTTGGTTTTGTTACTTTGGTGAAGTAAGTTTTAGGCTTGCCTATGGATGTTTCTATTTTATCTTTCTCCTTTTGTTCAGGGTTTTGGGGTCCCTTCAAAACTTGTTTTTACCTTAATCTAAAACTTATGTTATCATAAATTATGATCCCTTTCATAACTTATTATCCAAATCCTTTCTTCCTATAGATATAATTGGAAAGTATATGGTCCTTCTCATGGAATTTGATCTCTAAATTATTACTCAACAAGTTGTCAAAAGATAATAATTATATGGTCATTATTGATCAATTTGTTGTAACTATTGTGCCAACTATCGACCACCTTCAAGATAATCTTCTTGATGATAATATTCTCTATATTAAAGGTCTCAACTAGGACATATCCCTTAAATATTACTTCCATAACTTCACTACTGGTATTAAAGTAATTCATCTAGACAAGTCCACTATCTTCTTTGATATTACTAAACCAAAATTAGTTATCAAAAAACTTCCTAAAATTAATGTTGATTTACACGAGGATACTTGGACCCTTCATTTTTATGGAGATAATTCATTTAAGGATTTTATGAAATTTGTATCCTCACAATCCCTCTTGGTAAAATCATCCCTTTATCATTTAGATTAACATTTGATGTTACTAATAACATGGCAGAGTATGAAGCTTTAATCTTAGGCATGAGAGCAACTCCTGATCTAGATATCCAATACCTATATACTCTAGGTTATTCCAAACTCATTTTCCTCCAATTAAATGGTTATTACCAATGTAAAAGTTAAAATCTCATGTTTTATCATCAAATCAAAACCACTCTCACCAAATACTTCATTTCTTTCACCATCGAGCCTATCCCTCAAGATCAAAATTCTATTGTCAATTCCCTTGATTCTTCAACATTTCTTTTTCATCTACACCAATTTATTATTGATCCCACTTTTTTTATCCAAATAATAAAATATTTGTCTTCTATTCAAACACAAGATTCACTTATCTACCACATTGAGGCCATCACCATTTGACAAAGCCCATGATATAAAGACATCATTGAATTTATGGAACACTAAACTTATCCTCCCACCCTTGATTCCCATAAAAAGACTTGCATTTTCAAACAAGATAAAAAGTATGCCTTTAAATATAAAATCCTATATTACCATAATATTGAAGGTACCTTACTATGTTGTGTTATGAAAGACCAGGTTCTTCCTCTTCTTGAACAAGCAAATGGGTTCCTTTGTGGTGGCCACTATAATGGATATGCTACATCCCACAAATTTTTATGTATGGGATACATTTGGCCCACTCTTGAAAAGGATGCCATTTAATTTACTATATAATGTACTCTTTTCTAGCTTCATGATTATTTAATTCATTCACCTCTAATTGAGTTTCAAACTATAAAATCTCCCTGGTCATTCTCTATGTGGAATTAGATCCCATAGGTAAATTACCTTGATCTCAAGATGAGCATGTCTTTATAATCACAACCACATAATATTTTACCAAATGGGTTAAGTTTATGCCCCTTATTAATGTCACTGGTGCCACCATTTCAAAATTCATCCTTAATCAAATCATTTGCCAATTTGGTATTCCTCACACTATCATTTCAGACAATGGTGGTAATTTCAAAAACAAATATGTCAAAAATCTCTATGATAAATCTAAAATCAATTAAAAATTATCCACACCCTATCATCCATAATGTAATAGCCAAGACAAATTCATGAAACCCACGTAGATTAACACCATCTCTATCCTACTCTTTAGGCCTATCACATTAGCATATGCACTACCACTAAGATAATTTCATTCTCTCCAGTCTATTTTTATAAATCAGTCCTCACATTATAATTTGAGCTTCCCTCTCTTTGTATATCTCTTCATGGTATCATACTAAATGAATATATACATAAATCTCACCTTCATGCTCTCAATCTTCTTAATGAACACCATCTTTCTGCTTTAAAACATAATCACCAATATAAGGCTTGTATTGCCAAATAACATAATACATGAGTTAAAGTTTGTACATTTAATGTTGGTGATCTTATCCTTAAATTAGACTACACTCATGATAAATAAGGTAAATGTGCCCAAAAATGATGGGTCCCTTATTTAGTTAAATATATTCTTGGTCTAAGTACCTATTGCCTTCAAACCCATGAAGGCCATATTTTAAAAGAGCCCACCAATGAAAAATTCTTAAAGAATTATTTTGCCTAAATACTTCCATTATTTTATTTATTTATATATGCTATCTAACACTTTTTTTAGGATACTTACATGGGTCTCACCCTCTATAGCATCTGTCTCTTTTCATAAACTATAGTCCTTCCTTTTGATCTTTTGGTTTTCCCTTTTTTCATGAGTTGCATTGTAAAGCTACAAATAGGACTTGATCTTCCTCATGATTTACATGTATCCTATTTGTTTTATCACTTTTGAATTATTTTTGGCACCTCTTGGGTATTTATTTTGTGAGTTATAGTGTAAGAACATAGATAGGACCTAGCCTTCCTCACAAATACCATCTTTATATTATCTAATTTCTACTTGCTTTATACACCCTCATGGGTTTCTCTTTTATGATTTACAATGTAAGACCATGGATAGGACTTGGCATTCCTCATAAAATTACCATATTTTCATTCTCTATCTAGAATGTGTTTAGTAATGGTTATAAGTTCTTGGATCTTGGTTCTTAGCTTTAGTTTTACTTCTTTTGATACATGATATTTTCACATTCCCTCATGCTTATGACAAGGAATCACACTTTACTATCATTGTATCCCTCTTCACCCTTTGTCACATTTTTTGTGATTTAAAGTAATTAAAATTATTTTATGTCTCACTCATCTTGATTTCATTTCCTTCCACTCCAAATTGGATAAAATAAGTTTGAAGTCAAGATAACACTTTTATTTCACATAAATTAATGATACTCTTAGAAACCATACTCGTTGATTTATCTCTCTTAGAAACCAAGTCACAAGTTTTCAAATGAAAGTCATCTATAGCACCCATGTTTAGTTTTCCAAATCCATATGGATAAGGAGTAGAAAAATCCATCAATAAAGTTAAAATCCAAATCAATTGAAATAAAAGGTAATGATATAAAAAAAGGCAATAGACAAAATCTCAAAATTCAAAATCACACCAAAATATATGATTACAAGCACATCTCTTATCTCCAATAGAAGCTCAAAATATATAGTTGGCCTCACACTAAAATCAACGTCCATTAGGGTGCAATAGGCTAGTAGATTGGAATAGGATAATTCAACAAATTTTATGGTGTTACCTACTTTCTCACACAAGTACCTAATCTTTGCAATAGATTGGTGACTCTATAAGGGGTCTTGAGGAATAGGGAATATGTTGTGGGAAGGTAGGTCCATTTTAATTTTCATGTATATAGCCTTCATGGGATGATATACATACTTCATTTGTTGACCTAAGACTTGTGTGGCTAGGATAAATTCTTCATAGTCCTTAATGTTAAAAGTCCTCTTGTCTTAACAAACTTAATTTTAGTGTCTTGACTTTGATAAAGAGTTCCTCTACCTTGGTTTTTCCTTCATTCTCCCCTCCACCCATTTCAATTCCCCCATTGATAAGACATGTGTGATTCTAAATCTATTTTCCCCTCTTATATACTTCATTGTTCTTCACATATTAAAAACATGCTAGCACTACTTTTTAAAAATTCTATCTATATTTTGAACAAAACAATATGCTTGAGAAACTATGGATTATCTCCTTTATACCATGACTCTACATTTCTAGACATACTTTGCTTTTTTATACCATTTTCCATTACTGTACTACCCTTTTTGTGGACACCTAAGTCCATTTTTACTTCCATGTTATTTTTCCATTGTTGAGTGGGGTTGTCTTGTTACTTCTCACTCACCAATATTATTTTCCCTTTTATGCACTTTTTCTATTGATGATTTAGTAAGGATTATTACTTTTAACTCATCAATGTTGTTTTACCATTTTTTTTACTTGCCCATATTTGTGTAAGGTAAGTTACTACTTTCACATTGATGTTTGATTATCATCCTTTTTGACATGTATCCTTTATTTGACTTGGTGAGTTCATATTTCTTACTTAAGGTTTACTTTTTTGAGTTTTTTAGTCTTCAGTAGCCTTGGATTTTTAATTACCTAATTTATTATAAATTTTGACTTGATAATTTGGTCTAACATAGCACATGTCACCCTAAATTTATAAATTTCCAAGTACATCCCATCCACAGAGCACCAGTTATCTTGAATTTCATGCATTTTTTTAAACTTTAGTTTTATATCCTTGGGTTTATCTAAAGTAGTCATTGTGCCCTCCATGATCAAAACTATAAACATAGCATACAACCATCTAAAAATAAAGGTGAGCCAAGGTACACATACATTTAATTTTTTATTTATTTCCCTTTTAGCTATTTACTTTTAGTTATTTTATGATTTAAAATAATATAACTTTTTTTAGCCTCAATGTTGTATGTTCCTATGTTCTTTCTCAAAGCACCATCCCCTATTTCACTTGAGTGACATGTGATGATATTTGAGTGAGGAATATGTATACACAATTTTTGTTTCCAAAATTAGCTCAGGTCATTTTTGGAACAACCCCCTGCGAAACTTGTTTGTTTTGCCCTTTGTCTCTCTAAGTCTATTTTCGAGACGGGTTTTTCCTCGTTCTTATATTAGCTCAACTGGCACCGTTCCAAATTCATAACATATTTTCACTACATTTCCCCCAAAACATGAAATTTGTTATGGTCTTGATATGATTAGGGGACCAAAATGTTGGCTTTTTTAGAGTTAGTGTTTTTCTTTTGTTTCCGTGCACGGGCGACAATTTTTGCTGTCAGTGCATTTTTCCTTCCAACATGTAGGAGTGAAAAATTTTGCTGCCCCTGCATCTAGACGTGCAGGAGTGGAAAATTTTGCTGCCCCTACATTTTTTTATCCCTCTCATGTAGGAGTGGCAAATTTCACTGCCCTTACATGTTCCTTCAATTTTTTAGTGCAAGGACAGTGAATTTTTCTGCCCCTGCACTGCCTCATTTTCCATGCATGACATTTATTACTACATGCACCAGGTGGTTGGGATCAGTTTTCAACCCATTTAGTCAGATTTTAACCTCATTTTGATTCATTCCTTCTTACCTCTTTCTCTCTACCTCTAAATGATCCAATGAACGGGTAAAAGTGTATTTTGGTAGATTTGAGCTTGCGACACACATGGTTTTCCAAGTAGGTCTTATTTTTAGCATTTATTTCTTTTCCTTTTCTCTTTTTAAACTTTGTTTTTAGTTATTGTTTTTTTTGGGGCTTGTTTTTGGTTATTTCTTCCCAACCCTATCAGCCCACTCCCGTTATCTCCTCCTGCCAAACTTTTCTCCCCCTTTCGCGTCGGCCAGCATCCTTTTCATACTGGGGTAGCAATTTTCACCACCCTTCCTCTCCTGTGATTCCCTAAATTCCTACCTACTAAGGGTGATGAACTCACCACCCTAACCTAGATGCTTCCCTTCTACATTGATGGTGAAATTTGCTACCGATACAAGCTCCTGCCAAAACTGCATCGATGGCAAAATCCACCACCGACGCAGGCAAAAAATGGCACAAGACGTGAATTTCACTACCCCTGCACTTCCTGCATAACCTGTATAGGTAGCAAAATTTGCCACCTGTGCCATTTTTTTTCCTTCATGCAAGGGTGGTGAAATTCACTGCCCATGCATGCAAAGTCCATTCTGCATGCTTGGGCTATGAATTTTGCTGCCCTTGCATTTTTTCCTCCAAATTTCTCTAACTCTAGAGATATTTTCATCTTTTTCATTTTTTCCACCTCCTCCCCTTTTTTCCTCATTTTTTGACCCAATTTTCAACCTGGCCTTGTTAAGTGCCCTTCCTTAGTCATGATTACCCAACATGTGAATTCCCCAATTTGCCCACTATTTCCTAATTGCATGATCATGATTGTAGTACCCCCAAAATATTCTTTCTCATTGGCATCTGCTCCATCAAGACCAATTCCAATGACTGAGACTTCTCTAAAAAAGTTAAAAGCCATGAAGTACTGGTACCAGGGCATTTTTTTGATCACTTCAGTCACCTCTAATGTTGACAACATTAGAGATACAGAGATTGGCCACATAGATATGGTTGAGTTCATGAATAGAACCAAGAAAATGAACCCAAGATCTAAAATGATAAGAGTCATTGAGAGCAACATTCATTTGGTTACTTCTTTCTTGGTAGCGGCACATCATACGGAGTTCATCCTCCAGTGCACCCAATTCTAGAACAAAGAGACTAGATCAGTGTCAAATGCTAATGACAACATAATAATTTAACTAGACCCTCAATTCATTGATAAAGTCTTCATGTGCTCTCCTACTATTGAAGTACTAAGAATTGACATCGTAGAGGCACAGAAAGAGTATGACAAAGACCCCGAGAGGGTAAAGAAAGTGATGAATCATAGGTGGCTTAAGGACCCCAGAACCAACTTGTCTAGGTGGCCAAAAAATTTCCCAAGTAGTGATTCCATTGAAGAGGTTGGTGACTTGATTACTCTCTTTAGTAGGGTACGAGGTCTGCCATCTTCTTCACAATTCCATGAATGGATGTACCCCTTCATCAAGATCATCCTCCAAGGGAAGCAGGTTATTTTTTGGGGTGAGCAAATCAACAAATCTCTTCATGAGCAACTAACCAAGGTATCAACCACTTTGAAGTTCTATATGAATTTATACCTAGTGTACATTGCGGCCTCCATGCAAACCTTTCCAGGTTTGACAAGTGAAGGAGATAGGAAGACCACCCCAGTCTACTCATATTACCCTCAGTTAACATTGCAAAGATCAATATATCATTTTAGGAGGGTAAATGATGCCTTCTTTGTAGTATTTTTATGCCTCTTCGACCCTCAACTCAAACAAAAAAGGGTGTCTGATGAAGCCTAGATGGTCATCAATGACTATGGCTATATGTTCTTATAATTTCTCTCCTTTTGCTATCTTTGGGTTGGCTTTTTCCAAACCTATCTCTATATGCTCCCAAGATTTCCTTCTGATAAGTTAGTTTTGATGGAGCTGTGTAGACAAATGGTTGTCATACACACTAGGCAGATGGAACTGAAAAAGCTAGGTTTTAGGTATCCAATCAAAATTAACAGATACTCAATTTTGATTGCAGCCAAAGCAAAGGTTATGGAAATAGAGATGCAACTGGTTACTATGAAATAATTCAAGAGAAGGGTAAATTTTGACTACAGGGGTGTCAAAGACATGATCATAAGAAAGACTCAGTTTCATGAGCCTATAATCAAAGACATCTACGTAGACCTGAGGATAACTGAAGAAATCAAGAGGATGGACTACAACAGGCTGACCTTGAAATAGATCAAATATTTGGGGCTTGTAGATATTCCCTCTAATTTGGTCAATGATAATAACATTATCAACAATAGGTACCTAGCCAAGAAGATTGCTGACTCTCCTCTTCCTCCTATCAGTGGTCCCAAAAAGAATTGACTTCTTTGAGGAAGAGATTTAAACCAATATTAGCTAACACCAATGATTGGTTAGTAGCCAAAGGGATTATGCTGAAAGAGTTTATTACAAGATCAGAGGCTGAATTCTAAGTAGAAATGAGGAAGAAGGCAGAAATAGGACCAAGAACAAAGGTGATGTTCCTTCTCCATCTAGGCCTCACAAGCCTAGAATCATCTTTGTTTCCAAGAAATCAAAGGTTGTATAGGAGCCAAAATTAATGGCTAAAAGAGTTGGAGAACAAAGCTCCCAAGAACAGGAAGCTCAACAACAAGAGATAGATCACAAGCCCTTAGACTGGCAAGGAATCGAGCCTCTAAATTCCCAAGAAGGGGCACAACCACTTACAGATGTCTCTCCTTCTCTGCCTTAGTCTCCTATGGCATCTCCTTCACCTCTATCTCTTATCAGTGTTCCTTTTTCTGGAGCTACCTCTCCTTCCAGAGTTATGTTTGGTAATCCTTAGGGTGCTTCTGGAAATACTCTTCACTCCTTTGGTTCTATTCCTAGTCTGACATCTCCTTCTTTCAATCTAGGAGAAAGCTCTACCCTTGATCAGTTAATGGCTGATACAGTTTTACCAATTACTCCCACTACAACCACTATTACCACTAGTAGTGTAGATGTTACCATGGTAACACCAGTTGCAGGAACTGTTGCCACAGTAAGTACTTATTCTCTCCCTCCTTGGATGTCAAGTTTTATGCCCAAAAAAAAGAAGCTAGCCATCTTTGTAAATGACTTCGATTTTGGCAAGATAGTGCTGGTGAAAGCTAAAGCCCCTAAGAGACTAAGGATTCTTTCAAAATTGGTTGAGGAAAAGGGGCATACATTTATAAAAATAGCTAAACCACCACATGACGCAACCCTTGAGGGTTTTGACATGAGTAGCTATTTTATTTCTCATGTGGAGCTAGGAAAAGTTACTCATGAAGGTGTGAAGAGTGATCTACAGTCCATAATGGACATCATGGTCCAAAAATTTGATAGAGAAAAGGAGATGAAAGACTACTATAAGGCCAAGGCAGAGTAGTTGACTGCAGTAGTTAGGAAATTCACCCTTGCCCCTGAAGTAACAACTCCAAAAGCCTTTTCTATAGATGACCCTATTACTTAAAAGGCAGAGAAAACCTATATGAAAGGAAAAGTGCTGGAGGATTACATTGAAAAGATACACACTTAGGGAATTTCCTTACAGAGGTTGCTGAGAAGGTAGATAGGATGAAGAAGGTGAGGATAGATTTAGAGGACCTGGTCTCTCTTATCTCTCAAGACATTGACAGTATAGAGAAATATCTTAGCAAATGGAGGGAAATGAAGGATCTGAAGACAATCACCTTGATATCCATTAGCATTATTTCCAACAAAGATTCCTATGTTGAGATCAAGGAATTAGTGATATACAGGATTCGGGTACTCAAGGAGCTGATTGAAGATCTTGAGTCTTCTAAGGATGCTAGCAAAAAAAGCAACATAGGCCTGTTGAATAGATTGGAAAAACTGCCTTATGACCTCACCTCCAAGAATAATTGATTTCTCTTAGCCAAAGAGATGATTTGAGGATTCAAAGGTATGATTTAGAGGGATTTCAAAGAAAAAACATTCTCAATGACTTCTATGGACAACATTTTAGATACTCAGTTAACTCTAGATAATCTAAGATCCAAGTTAACTAGTCATGCTAAGGCAATCACAGCATTGAAAGATGCTATAATCAGGGCCAGAGTCATCTTCAGGAACACCATTATGCTAGACAGTATAAGAATTTAGGCATCTATCACTATGTATGATGCTCATATGAAGAAGTCTGACGGTAAGAGCTGAACCATTTTCCCCTTCTCTCTTCTTCCTCTCTTCTCATGCACTTTTGTCATGTAAAAGTGCATGCAATTTTGTAATGTGTAATTACATGTAAAAAATTTAGAAAAATATCTCAAAAGTCAAAGATGACCCATCTTTGACTAAGATATTTTTATATTTTAATCTTTTTTAATTTTGAAAGGTTTCTCCCTATATATAGAGGGGACCTCTTTTGTAAATATATCTCTGATAATTGAGAGCAAAAACTCTACTGAAATTGAGACACTTCTTGAGACTTTGTGCTCAACTTGTAAATCATATTTCATCAAATAAATGAGAAACAAGTTTATTTCAGACTTTGTGTTGAAGTAATTTGTGTTATTTAGGAAATGGTTCTTATGTCTTCTTTCCTGATAATCTCTTATCTGTTTGATTTAATAACCAAAGTGTGTGTGTTGATATTATCTGAAGATGTTTCTAAAAGATAGAAGAAAGACTTTGAGCTACTTTTATCTTGGTGATCCTTTTATCCTTTGTAGTTTTAGGTGAAGACTTTGTGCTTCGTTTCACTCTACGGTTACACATATTCCAAATCGGGGAAGGAGACAACGGAAGACTTTATGCTTATGTAGGTTTCTTTGTTAAATTTGTTACCTACTTCAGAGGATTTTCTACTCTACACTAGATACCATTCCTAAAAGAAGAGGAATTTTCTTAGCCAATGATAAGGATTTCTCTCTTGTTCCTTGGACATTATCTCTAAAAAAGAGAGGTGGATGCTGTTATACTACCCTGAGTATTATTTTCTACTTACTTTTATATATACATATATCATATAAATATTTATAGGGAACCTCCCCTTGATGAGAGGAGATATTTATCTTGTTAAGATGTGGTAAACCTACACTTTTTGTGGCGTAAATCTCCTTGTGCTGTGGTTGATATACCCATTTTGTCATCAGTTAGTTGACAATAAAATATTCACCCAACAGCTTTTTAGCGACTCCACTGGGGATACAAACATGCATTTTGAAGCCTCAAGCTTCAACTTGAAGTAGTTTCAGTCCCTTTTTCATTTGACACTTTGACAGATCCACCATACATGAGAGGCCAGAGAGCTTAGGGTATTGTTGATCCTATATTCGAGCTGGTGCAGCAAAATAATTTTGAGATTTCTCCTTCATCATCTCATCTTCAACTAACTAGGAGCTTCCCTCCTACCAACATCAGATCTCCCATATCTAGTGAAGCTTCTAGCCTCAATACTGGTAAGGCTTTGTCTTTATTGACCCCACCAAGATTTTTTATCCCAACATTTAATCATCTTATCGTAATGGCTCAAGGTCTGTGGGGTAATTCTTTTGGTCCTCTTAATTTGACCCCATCCTTGCATGAACTACCTCATAGTTCTAGAAAAAAATTTCCCATGTTTTTTGGTGATGGGAAGGTTCATTCTGATGAGCATATTATCACCTTCTCTATAGCATGTGGTGTAATTAGTGTGTAATTCAAAGACGTAGCAGTGAGACTTTTTATAGAAACTCTGCAAGGCGCTACCATGTATTGATTCTACCACCTTTAAGCTCAAACTATAACTGACTAGAATACACTAAAGTCCATATTTGAAGCTAGGTTTAAACTTGTTGAAGATGCACATGCCTTGTTAGCATATCTGACACAAATAAAAAAGGAATCCTAGGAACCCATGAGGGATTTCATTGCCAAATTCAATAAGTTAAGGAACCAAATTCCAACTATCGCTCAGCCCACGCCAGAGAATCTTAAGTTCTTTTTTATCAACTCGCAACTTCTCAAAGTAAGTTTCTTATTGAGGTGAGCTAGCCTTATGGATCTCACATTGGCTCAAAATTTGGCTACTAAGATTAAGGATGATCTTATCCTAGCAAGTAAGATTAGAAAAGACCTTAGTAAAAATAGATTCTCTTCATCTGTTGAAAGCTCTTCTACAGGCACTATAGACCCTATGGTGCAAAAATTGACAAATGAACTGATATCTTTGAAGAGATAAATGACTCAAGGTATGTCTATTCCCACATATTGAGATATGCCAAGAAGAACATTCTAGAATCAATAGTATCAGGGCAATATTGCTTGGAACCAAGGGTAACCAAATTGCCTGCCTCCCCCTCCAAGAAAATTGGCCATTGAAGCAACACCTACCAATTTAGTAGTCAATTACCTAGAGGCTAAACACAACTTTTTGCTCCAACCTGAGTTGGACCAACAAGATGATGCTAATCTCTTTAAAGAGTAGGAAGAAGAATTAGTTGGTGACTCCAATATCGATTTCCTAAACTACCAGGATGAAGCTAGAAGTAAAGGAGAATGGTTGGATGGATCTTATGCTATTTTCACCAGATCTCAAAACCAGTCAGCTCCATAGGCTGGTAAAGGACAAGCAGAAGAACCTTAGTTGGTGATCTCCATCACTAAATGAGGGACTCCATTGCCTCCTCAATCAAAAGATCAGGTAACTCACAAAAAATCAAGTACCTCCAACCACCCCATACCTTCCACCTCTGTTGCTCAAACCAGTGTCACACCCACTAAAGACCCAGATGATGGACCCTCTTCCTCTATTTCAAATTCCTTCTAATTATTTGATATAATTGATCACACTAGGAAGACTAAGATCCAAATGACAAAGATTGAGTATTTGAGAGCTAACCTTGAACAATTTGATAGATTAGCAGAATATGCAAAAAATAAAGATGTCTCCACAAGAAAAGATTCTTTAAAGGCCACTCATGATCCCCCCAAGGACAAATCCCCCCAAAATAATCTTGTTGTGACTCCTCCTATTGCTCCCAGGAAAATAGAACCTTTTTATGTTTCCCTGCTAATAAATGGTTACAAATTAAGTAATTACATAATAGACTCCAGAGCCTCGAATAATGTTATGCCTACCAAGGTGGCAGATTCCCTTAGTCTAACTCTGACCAAAACTTTTGGGAAGTGTTTTTATATGAAAAATAAGCAAGTCCCACTCCTTAGTCAAATAAAAGACACCCAATTTGCTTTCACAGCCTTTCCAAAAAAGAGGATAAAAATGATGGTTCTAGTGGCCAATGTTCCAGCCTCTTATGACATCTTGCTTGGGCAAAATTTTTGCAAAGATGTTAGAGGTGAGTTGAGCATGAATTTGTCAGAGGTAAGGATCCCAATTCAAGGTGTTATGAAGAAATTACTTCCTAAAAAAGAGGTAAGATATGTAGTCACTTGATCATCAGCACTAGAAGCTCAAATTTTATTTGAGTTTTCTGGCATGGGCAATTATTTCCTATCTACAGACAAGATCCATGAGGCATCTGATAAAACTCTTATAGGCAAAAACTTGGAAATGTGTTCAGCTGACATAGTGGGAGAATTGGCACAGTGAAATGAATGCATGGAAGAACCTCTTCCCCCAGATGAAGAAGTTTTTAAAGGGAAAGCGGTGTCTAATGAGGCATGGATCTTAGAATTTGATGGCAGCTACTCTTCTACCAGTTTAAGAGCTAGAGTTGTGTTAGTATCTCCTCAAGGAGCTATTGTTCCTTTATCCTAAAAGTTGTAGTTTAACAACACCAACAACATAGCTGAGTATGAATCCCTATTACTTGGATTACAAACTAGTAGAGAAAAAGGCATTAAACTACTCCATGCTAAAGGGGATGCCGAATTGGTGGTTTTCCAGGTAAGAAACCTTTATCAAACCAAGAATGAAAGATTGTGCCACTATCACAATCTTGTCTGGGACCAAATTGAAAATTTTGACACTTTCAACATCTCTACCGTTCCAAGAGAATTCAATAACCGAGCGGATGCATTGGCTATTTTTGGTACCCTCTTGGTTCCCCACCTAGATTTTAAAGGAGATAAGTACACTATTAAATTGGTCTTTTAGCCAAGTGTACCTGATAATGTCAGCCATTGGTAAGTATTTAACAATGATGATCAAATCATTGCCTTCTTAGGGCAAAAGGACAACTTTGAATAACTACATTGTGAAGGTAGTAAACTCTGAGAATGTGAAGCCACTTCTGAATCAAATGTGAACACAAGTGAGGATTTCTTGCAGCTTAAAGGGAATAAGATTCTCAAAGGCCTAGTTTCCCTAGAGAAATTGTTTGATAACCATGACAGGTTCATCAAACAATAGTGGATAGATTCAAACTCTTCCCAAGATTTTGATCAAGTAAACCTGGGAACCAAGCGAGATCCTAAAATGGTAAACATTGGGAAATGTTTTACTCCTGAGGAGAGATTCAAGCTTGCTAATCTACTCTATCAATATATAGATGTCTTGGCTTATTCCTATGACAACCTAAAATCACTCAGGCTTGATGATATTTGCCATGACATTCCTCTTAAGGCAAACTCCGTGCCTTACAAATAAAAATCTAGGAAATATAACCCAAAAAGCTTAGGTACCATTTTAGCTAAGATACAAAAAATGCTTGATGCCTGGATAATTTTCCCAATCCATCACTCCACATGGATTGCCAATATAGTCCCTGTTAGAAAGAAAATTGGTGAAATTCAAATCTGTGTAGATTTCAGGAACTTGAATCAATTATCTCTAAAAGATAACTATCCTCTCCCTATCATGGATCAAGTTCTGTAAATGGTAACAAGTTCAAAGATGTTATCAATGCTAGATGGTTTCTTGAGATACAATCAAGTTGAAGTTGGAAAAGCAGATCAACATAAGACCACTTTCACCACATGTTGGGGCACCTTCACCTATCAAAGAATGCCTTTTGGATTGATAAATGTAGGTGCCACATTTCAAAGAGTGATGGACCTCAATTTCAAGGATGAAATGGGTAAGTTCATTGTAGTATACCTAGATGATTTGATGGTATTTTCAAAGAAACGTGCTGACCATGTCCACCATTTGCAAAGAATACTAGAACGCTATCGTCAAAATGGTATTTCTCTAAATCCAAAGAAATCTGTCTTTGGGGTGACTAAAGGAAAAATTCTCAAACACATCGTGTCTCGAGAAGGTATTAAAATTGACTCAGAAAGAGTCAATCCATCTAATAACTTACTCTGCCTACCAGTAAAACTACAGTTCACTCTTTTTTCAGAAAGGTGAATTTTCTTTGAAGGTTCATCCCTGAGTTCACTAAAAAGACTCACCACATCGTCAATATGATGAAAGGTAATACTACATTCAGGTGGAATGCTAAGGGAGAATCAATATTCAAAGACATCAAAGAAGTAATTGCTCATGCACTAATTTTGGTTTGTCTGGATTACACCAAAAACTTCAAAATATACAGTTATGCTTTCGAACATACACTCTCAGCCATTTTAGTTATATAGAACTAAGAAGGTGTAGAATCTCCTATCTCCTTCATGAGTTGCTCACTAAAGGCTCATGAGCTAAAATATTCTAACATGGAGAAACATGCCTATGCAATGGTTAAAGCAGTCAAGCATTTTAGATTTTATATCCTGAACTCGCACACTAAGGTTCTGGTGCCTGATATAATAGTGAAGTCCATTTTAACTCAACAAGAGTTTGGTACAAAGAGAGGTAATTAGATCACCAAGATTTAGGAGTTTGATCTAGATATCAAACCCACCAAACTTGTGTAGGGAAAGGGTCTTTGTCAGTTGATTGCCAACAACACTCTTGATGAAGCAAAAAATGAAGAAATAGAGATTGAAGGCACACCCATGGTCCTCTTTGTTGCCACTACTAATGAGTGGTATTCTGACATTGCCCATTTTTTGACCTATGGTGAGTGTCTCATTCATCTCTCTTATAAAGAAAAATAGAATGTTAAACTAAAGGCTGTTAGCTATGTTTTGTGGAATAATGGTTTATACAAAAGGAACTTGGACAGGGCATTTCTTCGTTGTGTCGATAAGGTACAACAAGATAAACTCGTAGAGTCTTTCCACAATTTGGCCTATGGAGGATATTTTTCTACACCAGTAATAGAACATGAGATTTTGTGAGCAAGGTACTATTGGCCTATGCTATTTCAAGATGCCTAAAAATGGGTGCATAGATGCGAATTGTGTCAATAGTTCATTAGAAAGCCTAAACAGGCTGTATTGCCTCTCAAGCCAGTAATAATCAAAGAGCCTTTTCAGCAGTGGGGTATTGACTTCATTGGCATAGTCAACCCATCTTCAAGTGCCAGACATGATTATGTCCTCATGACAACTGATTACTTTACCAAGTGGGTGGAGGCCATCCCAACCAAACATGCTATGTTTGAAGTGGTGTGCAATTTTCTCAAGGAAAATATCATCTCTTGGTTTGGGGTTTTGCTTAAAATTGTAACAAATAATGTGGCCTATTTCTTGTCGCATGAAATTACTCAATTCTATTTTTATTATGGGATTACCCTATCCCACACTTCAGATTATTTCTCTTAGGGAAATGGCCAAGCAGAATCGAGCAATAAGAACCTGGTCACTATTATCAAAAAATTGGTAGATGATAATTAGAGAACTTGGCACAAGGCATAGTTTGATGCTTTATGGGTGGATAGGATTACACTCAAAAGGGCCATATGTATGTCACCTTTCCAACTTCTATATGGCTTGAATGCAGAGATACCCATCATTCTAGAACTACCAGTGCTTTGATTAGCCAAAACAATCAAAGATTTAACATTCAAAAGTTTGATCGACAAAAGAATCATGTGTCTGACTAAACTGAATGAGCAACAAACCATGGTGGTGGACCGCATTACAGTGCATCAGAATCAGGTGAAGAAACTTTTTGATAAAAAGGCTAAGGTTCATGATTTTCAAGTCAGAGATCAAGTCTTGTTGTGGGACAAGAGGTGAGAATTGAAGAGAATGCATGACAAATTTGACTCTTTATGGAGAGGTCCATTCACCATTCGATAGCTTTGTGGTGAGAATAGCTTCTTGCTAGAGTATCAGGATAAAACACCATTTGCACTACCCCATAGTGGGAAACATTTGAAGCTATTCAATCCTTGAAGCTTAGATGGATCCACTTATATATATGTATAGTTTTTATGTTTTGTCTATTTTCTTTCATTTTTTAGCCTGACTCTGTAGCCCAATGGCTTGGATGAAGGCACTTAGAGATTGGTTTCTACTCCCATTGATCAATTCAATTAACAAAAGTTTCCCAATAAGAGCCAACTATTATTTCTAAAATCAAATCAGCTATTTTTGGAACAACCCCTTACGAAACTTGTCCATTTTGCTCTTTGTATCTCTAAGTCCATTTTTGAGACGGGTTTTTCCTCTTTCTTGTATTGGCTCAACTGGCACCATTTAAAATTCATAACATCTTTTCATTACATTTTCCCTAAAATGTTAAATTTGTTATGGTCTCGATACGATTAGGGGACCAAAATTTTGGTTTTTTTAGAGTTAGTGTTTTTCTTCTATTTTCGTCCATGGGTGGCAATTTTTGTCGTCAGTGCATTTTTCCTTCCAACATGCAGGAGCAGCAAATTTTTTTGCCCTTACATCTAGACGTGTATGAGCGGCAACTTTTTCCACCCCTACATTTTTTTATCCCTTTCATGTAGGAGCAGTGATTTTTACCACCCCTGCATGTCCCTTCAATTTTTTAGTGCAAGGGCGATGAATTTCACCACCCTTGCACTGCCTCATTTTTCATGCATGACATTTATTACTACGCATGCCAAGTGGTTAGGGTCAGTTTTCACCCCATTTAATCTAATTTTAACCTCATTTTGATTCATTCCTTCATCTCCTCCTCTTGCCCTTTGCCTCTGGACAATCCAATGAATGGGTAAAAGTGTGTGTTTTGGCAAATTTGAGCTCGTGATGCGCGTGGTTTTCCAGGTAGGTCTTATTTTTAGCATTTATTTCTTTTCCTTTCCTCTTTTTAAACTTTGTTTTCAATTATTATTTCTGTTGGGGCTTATTTTTGGTTATTTCTTCCCAACCCTATCAGCCTACTCCTATTATCTCCTCCCACTAAAATTTTCTCCCCCTTCTACATTAGCTAGCATCCTCTTCATACTAGGGTGGAAATTTTCACCACCCCTCCTCTCCCATGATTCCCTAAATTTATACCTACTAAAGGCAAAAAACTCACCACCCTAACCTAGAAACTTCCCTTCTGCATCAGTGGTGAAATTTGTCACTGATACAAGCTCCTACCATAATTGCATCAACGGCAAAATCTATCGCTGATGCAGGCAAAAAATGACATGGGCAGTGAATTTCATTGCCCTTGCACATTTTTGTATAACCTGCATGGGTAGAAAAATTTTCTACCCATGCCATTTTTTTCCTTCATGCAAGGGCAGTGAAATTCACCGCTCGTGCATGCAAACTCCATTCTGCATGCTTGGGTGGCAAATTTTGCTGCCCTTGCATTTTTTCCTCCAAATTTCTCCAACTCGAGAGATTTTCATCTTTTTCATTTTTTCCACCTCCTCCCCTTTTTTCCTCATTTTCTGACCCAGTTTCTAACCTGGCCCTATTAAGTGCCCTTCCTTGGTCATGATTACCCAACATGTGAATTCTCCAATTTTCCCACTATTCCTTAATTACACGATCATGATTGTAGTACCCCATAAATATTCTTGCTCATTGGCACCCACTCCATCGAGACCAGTTTTAATGACTGAGACTTCTCTAAAAAAGTCAAAAGCCATGAAGTACTGGTACCAGGGCATTTTTTTGATCACTTCAGTCACCTCTAATGTTGATGACATTAGAGATACATAGATTGGCCACGTAGATATGGCCAAGTTCATGACCAGAACCAAGGCAATGAACTTGAGCTCTGAAATGAAAAGAATCATCAAGAGAAACATTCATCTGGTTGTTTTTTTTCTGATAGTGGCACATCATACGGAGTTCATCTTCTAGTGCACCCAATTATACAACAAAGAGACTAGATTAGTGTCAGACACTAGTGGCAACATAATAATTTGGTTGGACCCCAAATTCATTGATAAAGTCTTCATGTGCCCTCTTACTACTGAAGTACTGAGAATTGACTTCATAGAGGCACAAAAAGAGTATGATAAGGACCCTGAGAGGGCAAAGAAAGTGATGAATCATAGGTGGCTTAAGGCCCCTAAAACCAACTTGTCCAGGTGGCCACAAAATTTCCCAAGGAGTGATTTCATTGAGGAGGTTGGTGACTTGATTACTCTCCTCATCAGGGTATGAGGTCTATCGTCTTCTTCACAATTCCATGAGTGGATGTACCCCTTCATCAAGATCATCCTCCAAGGGAAGCAAGTTATTTTTTGGGGTGAGAAAATTAGCAACACTCTTCACGAGCAACTGACCAAGGTATCAACCACTTTAAAGTTATATATGACTTCATACTTGGTGTATATTATAGCCTCCATATGAACCTTTCCATATTTGACAACTGAAGGAGACAGGAAGACCACCTCAATCTACTCATATTACCCTCAGTTAACACTGCAAGGATCAATCCATCATTTTAGGAGCATAAATGACACCTTCATGGTATTTTTATGCCTCTTCGACCCTCATATTGAATAGAAAAGGGTATCTAATGAAGTCTGGATGGTCATCAATGACTATGGCTATATGTTCCTATAATTTTCCTCCTTTTGCTATCTTCGGGTTAGCTTTTTCTAAGGCTATCCCTATATGCTCCCAAGATTTTCTTTTGATAAGTTAGTTCTGATGGAGATATGTAGACAAATGGTTGTCATACACACTAGGTAGATGGAACTGAAAAAGCTAGGTTTTAAGTTTCCAATTGAAATTGCTAGATACTCGATTTTGACTACAACCAAAGCAAAGGTCATGGAAACAGAGATGCAACTAGTTACTATGAAATAGTTCAAGAGAAGGGACAATTTTGACTATAGGGGTGTCAAAGACATGATTAGAAGAAAGACTCAATTTCATGAGCCTATGATCAAAGACATCTGGGTAGACCTGAGGATAGTTGAAGAAATTAAGAGGATGGACTACAACAGGCTGACCCTGGAATAAATTGAATATTTGGGGCTTGCAGATATTCCCTCTAATTTGGTCAATGATAAGAACATTATCAACAGTAGGTACCTAGTTGAGAAGGTTGTTGACTCTCCTCTTCCTCCTATCCAGTGGTCCTAAAAAGAACTAACTTCTTTGAGGAAGAGATTTGAACTAATATTGGCTAACACCAATGATTGGTTAGCAGCCAAAGGGATCATGCTGAAAGAGTTTATTACAGGATCAGAGGCTAAATTTTAAGAAAAAATGAAGAAGGTAGAAAATAGGACCAATAACAAAGGTGATGTTCCTTCTCCATCTAGGCCTCACGAGTTTAAAATCATCTTTGTTTCTAAGAAATCAAATGTTGTAGAGGAGCCAAAATCAACGGCTAAGGGAGTTGGAGAATAAAGCTCCCAGGAACAAGCAGCTCAATAAATGGAGATAAATGACAAGCCCTCAAAGTAGCAAGGAACTGAGCCTCTACCTTCCCAAGAAGGGGCACAACCACTTATAGACGTCTCTCCTTCTCTACCTCAGTCTCCTGTGGCATCTCCTTCACCTCTATCTCCTATCAGTGTTCCTTCTTTTGGAGTTGCCTCTCTTTCTAGAGTTATGTGTAGTGATCTTCAGGGTGATTCTAGAAATACTCTTGGCTCCTTTGGTTCTATTCTTAGTTTGACATCTCCTTCTTTCAATCTAGGAGAAAGCTCTACCCTTGATCAGTCAATCGTTGGTACAATTTCACCAATTACTCCCATTACAACCATTGTTACCACTAGCAGTGCAGACATTACCATGGTAACACCAGCTGCAAGAACTATTGCTACAATAAGTACTTCTCTCCCTCTTTGAATGTCAGCTTTCATGCCCAAAAGAAATAAGCTAGCCATCTCTACAGATGACTTCAATTTTGGCAAGATAGTGCTAGTGAAAGCTAAGGCCCCTAAGAGACCAAGGATTCTTTCAAAATTGGTTGAGGAAAAGGGGTATAAATTTCTAGAAATAGCTAAACCACCGTAGGACGTAACCCTTGAGGGTTTTGACATGAACAACTATTTCATTTCTCATGTGGAGCTAGGAAAAGTTACTCATGAAGGTGCGAAGAGCGATCTATAGTCTATAATGGACATCACGGTCTATAAATTTGATAGAAAAAAGGAGATGAAAGACTACTATAAGGCCAAGGTAGAGCAATTGACTATAGTAGTCAGGAAATTCACACTTGCCCCTGAAGTGGCAAACCTATAAGCCTTTTCTATAGATGACCCTGTTATTCAAAAGATAGAGAAAACCTGTATAAAAAGGAAAGTGCTAGAGGATTACATTGAAAAGATGCACACTCAGAGAATTTCCTTACTTATGGAGGTTGCTGAGAAGATAGACAAGATGAAGGTGAGGACAGATTTAGAGGACCTAGTCTCTCTTATCTCTCAGGACATTGACAGTACAGAGAAATATCTTAGCAAGTGGAGAGAAATGAAGGATCTAAAGAAAAGCACCTTGATATCTATCGACATTATTTCTAGAAAATATTCTTATGTTGAGATCAAGGAATCACTGATATACAAGATTTAGGTTCTCAAGGAGCTGATTGAAGATCTCGAGTCTTCCAAGGATGCTAGCGAGAAAAGTGACACATGCCTGTTGAATAGACTGGAAGAACTATCTTACAACCTCACCTCTAGGGACAATAAATTTCTCTCAACTGAAGAGATGATTCAAGGATTCAAAGGTATGATTTAGAGGGATTTCAAAGAAAAAGCATTCTCAATGACTTTTGTGGACAACATTTTAGATACTCAATTAACTCTAGATAATCTAAGATCCAAGTTAACTAGTCATGCTAAGGCAATCATAGCATTTAAGGATGCTATAATCAGGGCCAGAGTCATCTTCAAGAACACTATTGTTCCAGATAGTATAAGAATTTAGGCACTTATTGCTATGTACAGTGCTCATCTGAAGAAGTATGGTGACAAGAGTTGAACCATTTCCCCCTTCTCTCTTCTTCCTCTCTTCTCATGCACTTTTGTCATGTAAAAGTGCATGCAATTTTGTAATGTGTAATTACATGTAAAAAATTTAAAAAAATGTCTCAAAAGTCAAAGATGACTCATCTTTGACTAAGATATTTTTATATTTTAATCTTTTTTAATTTTGAAAGGTTTCTCCCTATATATAGAGGGGACCTCTTTTGTAAATATATCTCTGATAATTGAGAGAAAAAACTCTACTGAAATTGAGACACTTCTTGAGACTTTGTACTCAACTTGTAAATCATATTTCATCGAATGAATGAGAAAAAGGTTTATTTTAGACTTTGTGTTGAAGTAATTTGTGTTATTTAGGAAATGGTTCTTATGTCCTCTTTCTTGATAATCTCTTATCTGTTTGATTTAATAAGCAAAGTGTGTGTGTTGATATTATTTGAGGACATTTCTAAAATATAGAAGAAAGACTTTGAGCTACTTTTATCTTGGTGATCCTTTTATCCTTTGTAGTTTTAGGTGATGACTTTGTGCTTCGTTTCATTCTACGGTTACACGTATTCTGAATTAGTGAAGGAGACAATAGAAGACTTTGTGCTTACGTAGGTTTCTTTGTTAACTTTGTTACCTACTTTAGGGGATTTTTTTCTCTATGATGGATACCATTCCTGAAAGAAGAGGAATGTTCTTAGCCAATGACTAGGATTTTTCTCTCTTGTTCCTTGGATATCATCTCTAAAAATAGAGAGGTGGATGTTGTTATACTACCCCGAGTATTATTTTCTACTTACTTATATATATATGTATAGCATATAAATATTCATAGGGAACCTCCCCTTGATGAGAGGAGAGATTTATCCCATTAATATGTGGTAAACCTACATTTTTTGTGGCATAAATCTCCTTGTGCTATGGCTGATATACTCATTTTGTCATCAGTTAGTTGATGACAAAATATTCACCCAACACACAATATATTCAAACTTTATCAATCATTAATGCTTTATATCTTTTAGGAACCCATCGAGTCTCAATATCTCTAAGTGCATGCCTCAAGGGGTGAACTGGGAAAGGGGTGGGTAGACTATTGGTGCTTTATTAGATTATTGTCCCTTATCACCACTTTTTATCAATCGAACTATCTCCTAGAAAAATTCCCCTAATCTTTTCCTCTTATTTTAAACCCTCCTCTAGTCATTTGTCACCTTCATTACCCCTTTTCCTAACCTAAACCCCTTTCTATAAGTTTACATGACATCATCAGCCACATCAACCTTGTATTATTATTTGATAAAGCTTACTGCAAACTAGGTCAGCCCCTAGCCAACCTAGTTTTTTTGTCAATTATGATACTAGGTTGATCGGGTCAACCTTATCAACCTAAACTTTCAAAAGGGTTTAGGTTTAGATCCACCTATATAAACACACCTATTTCACCATTCTTAGAGAGATAGCAAGAGTTAACTATTCATTTACACTTCTTTAAAATATTTTATTCCACCATTCTACATGAGGAGTCTTAGCTTAAGGTTTCTACTTGGAAAATAATCTTGTCTTATGGATAAGTCTTTGATGTTTTAACCTTTCTTAATGATCCTTAAAAACTAAAAAAACCTCTTGTGAAGCACCTTTTTCCAAGGGAGGTATTGAGTCTTGATGGGTTCTTATTTTAGATAAGTATCTCTAACTTTTCACCTCTCTTTAATAGATAGAAGTGGCATAAGCAATGGCTTTTGAATTTATTTCTCTCTCCATGAATTAGGGTTTTACCTATACATAGATTAAATAAGATTCTCTTATGCATGTTTACTTTTCATATTTACTACCCCTACTTTGTGCCACAAGATTTGGTGAGCACTATACTAGATTTTTCTTTAATTGCTATCAATTTAGTGAATATGAAAACATAGGACCTAGGTAGGGTTACTACGTAGTTTTAATTGATTGAAGCCTTTGGAACCCTCCTTAGTGATATTATTTGTGGATAAATTATCTAGGTCTAGAGGATCCATATTGACCATGATCCTGACTATCTAATGTATCCCCAATTAAAAGTGTAAGTAGGATTTATCTTCTTTGATCTAGGATTGATTTCTAGATCTACTATATTTCCCATTGCATACAACCCCATAGGTGTCATAGTTTTTAGAGACCTAGGATGCCACATGTAATTTCATACACTTATGTGGTATAAGGACATAAAAGAGTCATGAAAAGGTTTAGGTAAAACTCTCAACCTAATCATAAAGTACCACATATACTTTATACACATAAGTAACCAATTCATATAGGCATAGCTATCAAAGAAAAGAGCTCCCTATCATGCCTAGTAGTCATAATACTTAGTGAGTCCACCACTCTTCAAGTGATACATGGCTAACCCTAGGTAATTTTATAGTGTCATGAGAATAAACTAGGTGTGTGCTTACCACACTCCTCACATTTATTATCTTGGCTAGAGGATATCATGATCTTATAGTTGTAAAAGTCCCATCACCACCAACCAATCTAAATGGGGATTATTTTCAAATGTTTGAATTAATGTCAAATCAAGAAATAGATGATTTGGGCTTGTACCATTAAATCAAAGTTTATTTCATAGAACCTGATCCCACTAAATCCATTACTTTATAAAACATCATAGATACCTATAAGGTCACATCAAGGTCTAATTCACCATTATTAATTATGTGTTTCTCAATCATTTGGAACCCTTTACCTTGAGTTCACTCCAAACTATATAGAATTTCCTTTACTAAATTCTACACATAGAAGCCTATATAGCCTAATAATGGTTTCCCCAACTTATAATCCTATAATAGAACCAGAGTTATATGACACCACATTCCTACATGGTGTCACTCTATTCAAACATTAACATTATATTTTCAAAATAATTTAGGAAATATAGAGACAAGACACTAATGATGAAGTTAATTAGGATGATACTTGATATACAGATGTTATCATCACCATCAAATCTTCAAGATTGCACAAATCTATGACCAAACTAAAAGTATTCATGTGTGCACACCTCTTTCGTGACCTTCTACTCTCTTTCAAGTGCAATATGGATATCATGTACTTGTTGAACACCATGTTCAAGATTATAGATATCTTTGGGCCTATTTTAAAGTAATATTATAACCTACCAAAATACACAATCACTTATGACAAGGAGCTCATATACACCTAAGAATAGACTCATAATATCCATGAGGTTCTCAAATATTGGTCTAAGGACATAGATGGGTGGGTCAACAAATAATACATTAATACATACATGATCCAAACTTTTTGAGGAGTGCACATTAGTATGCTACTAATGAATTACTTATATAGGGAAATAAACATGTGTACATCAATAATTTATGGGTTCCCACCCCCCTAATCATCATCATTAAGGGAGAGGAAGTTTTATATTTTGGGAGCATCATCACATTCAACCTCACTTGGAAGTGAATGGATCCCTCATAAGAGGTTATTTATACATGATATCCTACATAGTAGATGCAATCTATAAACTTCAAGTACATAGAATTTATGGTACTAATGGGGTCTATGGTGCATGTATTATTTTACAAACTCTACATTCACCACTCTTTAAATCACATCTAGGACATTTGTGACCACTTCTACCCCATTATGTATCACACCATTAATGATATGTTAATGCTAATGATCTCAAATGATATATGAAATTCACTCCAACCCATTGACACATATTGGTACTATATAGATAATACCATAATAATGTTTTATTGTATTATATGGGCTCCTCTCTTATTATCGTACATGGTCCCATATTTCCTCAAAGAACAATAAATAGCTTGGCAAGTGGCCAATGGCATCTTGGGTTTCTGCCTTAGTATAAGATAGTACCCAATGTTCCCCATGGTCATTGGTTTCTATGAATACAATAGTGTGGAAGTATTACTTGAAATGGGCCAACACATATACTAATATAACCTAGGTAAGTCTAAAGTCTCAAGGTTTTGTAAAAACTCATTTGAAGAGGTATTGGGCATGATTTAACACCATATATCACTATGAGAGACAACTTGAAGCTGTAATTCACTAAAACCTATCAAATGATGTAGAGGTGATACTAAATTTGGATGCTACCACCCACCAAAAATCTCAAGATCAAGCTTAATCCACACTTAAAAAAAGGTCAACTCCATAGCCACATCTAGTATAGCTAACCCTTTCATAATAAGATCCACAAAAGCTAGCTATTGAGGTACTAATAACTACAAGAAGGCTCACCCAACAAATCTTAAAATGAGTCTAATTTATTTCTACTATGCTACCAACATCTATTTCAATCCCACCCATGTTAGTTCCTTTAGTAGGCTATCCTCAAGCTACTTATGCCCTTCACTTTTGAAGCAGTTCAAAGTCTAGTCCCATTAAGTACCAGCCTATGGCTTCCCTTGAGGTTATTTCTAAAACTATTAGAATTTCATAGATACCCTTTTTAACTCTTCTAAGTTTCACCATTCCAACATGATCTACCCTTATCATGTTTCCCTTTTTTATTATGGGGATAGGCCCTTAGTTGCCTTCCTTTCCTATTTCTTCAACCATGGTTGGTATCCCTATTTCTCCAATTCTTCATCTTACACCCCAATTATGGCCTTATTCAACCCTAATATCATGGTATATACTATAAATGAATCTTGGATGATCCCTATATGTTATATCAACTCCTAGTCTAGCCCATATTTACTTTGCTCATGTGTTCTTAATAGCCTTTATAGTCATAGTTTCCCCAGTAGCATCAGTGGTTCTTGCAATATTGACTTCCCCCAGTGGTACTCCTACTCAAGTGGATTGTATGACTAATAGTGCCTCTACTCTAGTTACATCCAACACATCATCAGGCCTGATAGTACTCATGAATCTCCCAAAAACTCCATCTAGGAAAGCTTAAAATATAGTAGTATCACCACAAACAAACCCAAATAAGAGGCATGCTAAAAGACAAAAGTTTATTATACTGAGGCCACATGTGTAACCCCTTATTTCATATATAGTTCATTCTTAGGCCCCCTCTCAATCATACTAGGTTCTCAAGGATTTGGCTTTAACCAACCAATGTCTTCCTTCATGTTGAACACAAATCTCTTGGGCATAATTGATCACTAAGTCTTTATGACCCTAAACCAATTGAGGTCTCACATGTTCCCTTTCACTTCCCATTTAGTATCTCTTCCCTTAATTCCCATTCCACCTTCCCCACCCTTCATTTTATTTCATCCTTAACCTTCATCCTTGCCTCCTCCACCTATGCCTCCACCTTCCACTTCATCTTCCACCACCCATGTTGCCTCATCTTTTAACACCTTTAATACCATGGTTAGGCAAGGATGGATAAGTCTATTTTTTGATAGAGACTCAAGCTAGATGAAGAGAGTGATGATAAAAACCTTGACACATGATGGAGATCATATTTTTTGGATAATAGAGTAGGACCTCTTCTCCCTCACAAGAGTAAGGACTACTATAGCGGAAGAAAATATTGTAGAGGACCTAGTCTCTATAATCAAGTCCACCAATAAGCTCACATAGAAATTGATGGATAACCTCAAGGACTAGGTTAGTACCCTATAGTTCCAAGAAAGGAATTCATTCCTAGTTGGGATGATTAACAAGGTTAAAGAGGTTTTGGTATAATTATTCATAGCCCTTACGATAGTGTTTGATTCCCTTTCAAAGAAAAAAATACTCTTCCAAAGAGCATAATAGTATATAGATAAAATCATCTGATTAGACAATAAGTGAAATAATATGGTGGTAGTCATCAATAATGGGATGTCCCTAGAGATCAATATCATGCCTCTCACTAATCTAAACTTATATCAAACCTTCATAGGTATCAGGAGGACCTCACTTGAATATTAGCTTAGGGACACCTAAGCCATAATAAAACCCTTAGATAAAATTAGTGACTAGATATTTGCATACTTCAAAGTGATTAGCATCATGCTCCTCTTCCACCTTGATGGCACCTTGCTCAACTTTGATGATTTTGGTGTCCACCTCAACCACTTCAAGTCAATGATGAAGAAAATTGTGGAAAAATCTAATATGGACATATCCAAATCTATCTTAGATTTTACCACATAATTAAATACCAACTTTAGCTTGGTTAATTAGGTTAAATTATTTTTGAAAACTACTCTCAACAATCATGATAGGCCGTTGACTCAAGTAGAGGTGCTCTTATGAGAGCTACCCATTATTTTTCCAAAGTTGTACTTGGAGGAAAACTTGGTGGTGCAAGTGTTGGTATCCTATAAAGATGTCATAAAGTAGTTGGTAGGTTGTCCTCTACTAAACTCAACCTAAAGACTCTTTTGGTCTTAAAAATTTATGTGTTTTCAATTTCCTAGGTCCTATTTATCTCTTATTTATCTCTTTTAGGAATATCATGGAAATATTTTGAGTTTTATACCTATTTTGGGGCATGATGGCCAAGAGTGGTAATCTCATGTTATTTGTAGATATGCCTTGTCTCTTTTCTTATTTATTTTGCTATGTAACTCTTCAAAAATGTCAATAATTTTGTAAAAGAACATTATAAAGATTAATACATAGTTTTTTCTCATATCCCTATGTTTTGTTTCTAGGAATGCCTTCCAATATTTTGTGGTGTGATGTATGATATTTATATTAGGAGATAAATTGAATTTATTTATAAAATTTATATGATAGTTAGGATGGGAAACATGTTATCCTCATTAGTTCATTTATTATTTCCATTTCATCTATATTCTTTTGAATCTATGTGTAATAAGTAATAGTTTAATATGTGTTTATTCTTAAAAAGGATTATTTAAATTTAACATATATATCTATCCTTGACTTTATTCTCTATGTGGCTAAAGCTTGAACTCATTTAAAACTCATCATACAGTGGTAAAACTATAGTTGGGCACATATTCAAGTCCCAAACATTTATGTTCTCCAACTTGCTCAAAAACCTTCCTTTTATGCCTTTCCATCCCCTCTTTTTGATTTTTATTTATTATCTATAATCTTTCCCTTCTTTTTAAAAAATTTTGAAATTAATTTTCTTAAGGAGTTAACCTATTAAATTGGACCAACTAGTGTGAAGAAGCTTTGTGTTAGTGGGAAATAAGAACTAAACTTTTGATGGTAGCACTACATATCTTAGGGATCTATTTTAAGCAACTTATTTCATGGATCCCAATACTTTCAAGTCATGTCTTGGATTTTTCCAACATTAATCCTAAAATGATAGGATGAAAGTTCCTCAATTATCTTCTAAGCTCACTCAGTGAACCTAACTCAATAGTCACATCTAGGAGAATGAGATCTTGGTTTAAACAATAGATACTTGATAGGGTGATAAGATACTATGATTAAGAGATACCAACTAGACAAGGTGTAGTGAAAATTTAGTAGATGAAAGGGTATTCCACATGGACCTCATGTCTTTATTAGGGTGACCCAAGAGAGGTGATAGTGTGGGATAAAATTGGATATGGCTATAGCTATTACCAATTTTTATGTAGTGGTTATGGTAAATTGAGATTACTAGAAGGTTATTCTTGATATAAGAGTGATGGGGAGTATAATGCATGGTGGGTCTAAAGAGCCCCAATTAGAATGACTTGGCTAGTAGTACCCATGATGACTCTATAGGATTATATAGGGATAGTGATGAGGTCCTACCCTCAAATTTAAAGACATAAAGACTTAGTGTAGAAATTTTTGAGGTGGTAGAGGAGAGCTAGAGATGGAAACAAGGATGGAGGGAATGGAGATAAGATACATGTTTATGTGGTGTAGGTGCGGTAACTAGGAGATGGAGATATAAATAGGGTGAATATATTGATAATACAATGTATTAAACTAGAGATGTGGATTTATATGTGGATAGAGAGGATAATGATGGGGATGGAGATGTTGAAAGAGTTATTATGGAGATATATGGATGTGGTGGAGATGGACAAGACTAGGTCTAAAGATAAGGAGGAGATAGAGACAATAAGATGTGGACACTTCAAACTCTCCCCTTTTCAAAGAGGCTTTGTTTATGGGAGGATTAATATGATGAATCCTAGAGCTATAATGGAGTATGATTCAAAATGAGTAGCAGTCATAATGGATGTTAGAGTAGGGATTGATGAGGCAAGGTCTTTGCATATCGATGAGGCTCAACCATCCCATGCTAGGTCAATAGATCATGAGGCTCTGATTGATCAATTGGAGGATATTTTTACCAAGGTTGAAAAAATAGCTAGACTATCATGATGGGTGTATAACATGGATATAGACATTATAGAGAGACTAGTAGATAACCTTATTATGCACTGAGATTGTCTGATTGACTTTGGTAGCCTAATAATTTATGATTAGGAGTGATGCTACTCAAGAGGGAATTTATTTGATGAGGTTTGGCTAGGAGATTCAATATTGGACATATTTATATGTTCAAGTTGTACCATCAAAGTAGAGGTACCATCCTTTAAAGAGAGAAGTTAGATAGGGGTTATTCTAGGTCTAAAAATTTTATTCATTTTATGCATTTTCCATAAATGCCTCCACCACCACTTATAGAGGAGGAAAGTTGGATATGATGTATATACGTATTAATGTATATCAACACATGGATGTCCATGATGTTATTTTATATAGTCATTTTTATGTATTTATAGACTATGTTTTGATATATATGATGATTATTTTAGTTATGGATTTCATGTGTTATGGGTTTTAATTATGTGTTATGATTTATATGATGTATATGATGTATATTCATGGTGTGAACATTATGATTTTAATGTTGATGATGATTATGATGGTGTGTATGATTTATGATTATATGTTTAGGATTGATTAGTCATGTATGTAAATGATGATTATGTGATAGATGTTGATAATGATGTTCCTACCTTTTAATTTTCATGTCATCTTACTCAGCTCATATATTGATGTTAGGATGTTAGATTAGGAAATAATGTTATTATTATGTCATGTTAGTTAGACAATGTTATTAATTATGTTAGACTAGCATGTTAAAGATATGTTATGTGTTAATGTGACATTGATTTAGATAGATGATGAATTATGTGATTTTATGATAGATGACTAGATGAGTATGATTAGGACATGATGATGTAGATTATTAGGTTGAAATATCTTGAGTGATATGTATTGAGTTTTAATTTTTAATATAACATTAGGCAATAGACACCATGATTACTTCTTGCCATAATACATAATGGACTGACATAAAAATATAAAACACAATACCATACAAGTAGTATTTTATTAAGATGCATCATTGGTATTGATAGACAAAGATGACACCATTGTTTTATGCCACTACACCCAAACACATGATAAGACTTAAAAATACCAAACAAAAATATAAATGAGAAATGATGTAACATAAACTATATAGAAACAAGAAACAAACATGAAATATAAAAACACACAATAAATGCATTCATAGACAAATCATAAAAGTTACTATTTAATTAATTTTTGTTCATTATTTTATGAAATAGACTATTAAAAAACTTAAATTTAAATGCATGGTTTTAAGACTTACCTATGATTTGGAAGATTGTGTAACGTTGATCCAATGAATCTGAGAACTCCTTTTTGGATAGGAAGGACTACCTACACATATGAAAAAACTTGAAAAATATTTGATTAATAGGATATGTTAGTGGGTTACCTAGTACTATACAACTCCCAATATGTGATACAATTCCTAATAAGGATGTCAACCGACCTTATAAATAAATTAAATAAATAAAAATAGTAAAGGAAATTAAAAAATGCATATAATGATATAAATATGAAATTAAAATAATTTAAATTAATCTACATTCATTCCATTGAGATTAGTAAAATCAGCATGTCAATAAGCTTCAACTAAATTTTCTTATACATGTATGATTTATATCTGATCAAAAATTACCTATATGGTAGGGGAAAATATAATTGCACAGAGTGCTAACTCAAAAGTAATGCCACTTTGGTCTATAAAGAAAAGTTGTGGGATAATAGGTAAATCATGGATGGTGATTACATCATGTAAAACTCCAGGCAATGTCATCTATAGGTGAAACCCATGGTTCAAGAAATAGATGATTAAGATTTATTTAGGGGTGCTAATAGAAATAGGTTTGGATTTCAAGTAGATAATATTTTAAATAGAGATCGATGTCAATCCTTCATGATTGATGCATATTATTTGAATCAACATCAATTCTGATAGTATAGATAATATTCTAAAAATAGGGGGCTAAGGATTGGTTGGGTGAGATTTAGGATAGTTTAGGGTAGTCTAATAATGATAAGGGTGATAAATAGGAATGTAAAATAGAACATAAAAAGATAAAATTACTTAAAATAATAAAATGTACTTAATTTCATAGTGCTCCAAATCTATAGTAATTATGAGGTTGATGCCCTGATTTATGACCTTTAGATAGATGTTGAGGGGATAAGACAAGAGTATGGCTTTCCAATAGGCAAACAATTATCTCATAGTCATCTCAGATAAATTATTTTAATGTTCAAGTGTAGAATTATGGTCCTTTACATAAGGGAAATTTGTGATTAAATTGATGTCAATTCTACCGAATCTATGTTGATCATGGGGATAGGTGTCGATTCTAGCCTATGTTTACCAAAAGCTATTGTAATTATTTTAACTATAGGTTTAAACTAGACTTTAATTTGTTTAAAAAATTTTGGACGTGACAAAGTTGTTAGGGGGTTAAAACATTTTGATTTTATTATGATTTGGTAGATTTGGCTATATTTTAATTGCTATTAAGTAGTAAAAACTAATTCCATAAGTGAAATAATAATTAATCAAAAAAATTATGTGGGTTAAGGATAAAATGGTTATTATTAAAATTAATTACATGGGGTGAAATAGGGATGGAATGAGAAATGGGACTTAATATCTATACTAGCAAAAATATTATTGTGTGAAATCCTAGTACCTACATTTGCCCCCTTTTGTTGAGTGGTTTGTAATAACCTATCATGAGACAAAAACTAAGAGAGTTCTAATTCCATAGGTTAATGTGAGGAGGTATCTCCCCTCAAACTAGGAGTTGAAAAAGGATGATGATTCAGTGATGGGTTTGAAATGAGGTGTTAATGGCTAATATAGATAGCAAATGAGCATCAAAACTACAAAGGTAGTAATGAAGTAAGATTTTGCATGAATAAAAAGCAAGATATGTAGTCATAAATTCCCTAAGGAAAACAAGTAATGGATTAACACAACTATGAATAAGTGGGTTCAATCAAAGGAAATCAAGGAAACAAAGGTTAGGATGTGTTGACCAAAGCATCTTGTGTGTTTGGGACATGTGTATTACCTAGAGATGGTCATAAGATGAGGTACACTCTCAAGATCTACAAGGGATTTTTCCATAAATGAGTGTAGGCCTCTTAAAGTTTATTAGACCAATAGGGGGCCTATGTCCACTAGATGGTAGTGAAAGGTAACAAGTAATGGGATAGTGATAACGAAGATAACTTAGGTGTCCTTGGGGCAAGACTAGAGGGATATGAAAAATTTAAAATTAGTACAACAAAAGAGCCAAATGTATCTAATTGATACCAATTTATACGAATTGTTTTCGATTACATAAAATTGATGTTGATCATAACTAAATAAATTTCAATCTCCAAGGACTATATATAGTAAGCTTAATATGTTAGACACTCATTTTTTATTGATGATGTAAGCATGAGAGTAAACTTTTGACACCCATTTACATGTCTTGGCTAATTATGGATGGAGGCTAACTAAAGTAGACAGAGGAGGTGGAGATCTCATAATGAGGTAGGTTTTAATTTTTGTTAAGTTTTTTGAATTTTATACATTTTTTATTGTAATTTAGGGTTTTGGATACTAGTACAAAAATACATATGGATCAACATCAATTTTTATTAAATCAACATTGATCTCCTTTGTATTGTCATCAATCAATTTAGAATTGACATCAATCCATAAAGATCAGTATTGATTCTTTGGGATCATTTTTTATTTAGGCTAGGGTATTAAAAAGTTAATAAAGCTTAAGAGTGTAGAAAATAAAATTATGAAGGCTAACCTATAATTATAGGAATGGAATTAATTGATAATGTAGGACCATGTAACACCATTATTAGAGTGGTTACAGGACTAAATGATTGATGAGAACTAAAAACACATGGAGGATATTGGTTTTGGAGGATTATACCACTATCACCATGTGCACAAAGATTTCAGGTTATTGGTAGCATTGATAGAATAGTGGGATGTGGCAATAGGGAACTTTTGGCTACCTTCAAGGGAGATTATTGTGACTATAGATGACATCTACCATATGCTATTACTACTAGTTTAGGGTGAAGTAATTGTGTTGGTGAATAAAAGGGGACGTGCAGTAGTATAACATGACTAAACCTACTTGTTATACTTCACCTTCTTTGTAAGAATGACAAGAAACTTTTTCCATTTTTTTTGGAATTATATATATCTTATAGAGTAATTTCATGTTCCACATTATAATATAAATGTTTAAAAAAATTCTCAGTTAGATCCCCAAATAATGTGATCAATCCTTTAGGTAAGTGTATGAACCATTCCAAGGCAAGTCCTTTAAGACTACGAGGAACAATTTAGTAATATAGGCATCAGTGTATGTAACTTCTTGATAAGACATGAAAGAATACTTTACATGCTCCCTTAGATCTCCCTTTCCTTTATCTTTATAAAATTTAGGAGGCCAAAAGTGAGGTGGGAAAGGAGCATGAAATATGTCTATGTCAAGTGGATACGGGCATATATATTCAAAATTTTACTTTTTATTGCATGACCTTGCCTTTATTCCTTAGAGACCATCCTTCATTGCTTGCCATTATTAGGAAAATCTGGGTTCAAAAAAAGGAATTGATGATGATGAATGATACCCAAGATTTTTTTATTTTGGTTAGTGAGAGGAAAATTGATTTTGGATGGCTTCTTTGAATTTTTTGGTTTACTATTATAACATCTATTTTAGAGGCAATGGATGCTACTTATTAGGTGATTTTATTTAAACTATCAAGCAAGGCTTGTTTATGGCTATGTTCAGCTTGGTTTTCTAAGTTTAAATTCCCTTTACCAAGTTTGACTTGATTAATGTTTATGATTTATCTTGGGGTTCTTCTTATTCATCTTCAAAAGGATTTTGGCTAGGTGTGGGTCTTTGTTATTATAGGGTTTGAATAATATATTTTATATTATTTTATTCAAAATTATGAGGGAGTCTGCTTCATCCTCAAGAAGATGGAATAACAACTCATCCTATTCTCATAAATATATTATTTTAATTGGGTTCTACCCCAATCAAAATTCAAAAATCCATATTGTGAATCTTTATTGTGTGCATCTATATCAATAAAGTTATTTTCATCATTATCACAATATTTCCCACACCATAAAATAATATCAATCTAATTTTTGTGGCTTGATTATCTAATCCTAAGACATTAATGAGTTTGGGTAGGCATGGTTTCAAGGTGTGGATGAACTTGTATGGTTTTATATGATATGAGATTGGGGAATATTAATTTTTAATATTTATTTAATCAAGTTAGGATTTTAAATTTGATATGAGAATGTAATGTGGGACTATGATGTGAGATTATATTATTTAAAATGTATTTTTGAGCAAATTTGATTTCTAGATGTGAGCTAGTTTGATTGAAATGAGTTTAAGGTATGATATCCCTAGGTTTGACTTAGATGACGAGCTAAATCAAGATTATGATTTGAATTGGTTTTATGGGTGTTATATTTTGGCTAACTAAATATGTGACAGGTTAACTAAGATTTAGTTTATCTTAGTCAAATTTGACTTGACAAGACTATATCAATAGAGTGATTAGATGGCATTTTCTTAATTTAGATGGTTGATGATGAGATGATTGGATTTTGATATGTAAGTTAGTTGACTATGGTTTTTATTTCAATCAAACTTAAGGAGGTTTGATAATTTTACAAGTGATGGAGGTAATTTTAGTCAAGGCTATATTTTGTGAGATAATGTGTGTAGGAGATAGGGTAAGAGGGATGTGGTTAGATCATGAAGGTCAATTGATGTAAAGGATTAGAAAATAATATTGATGTATGGATCTTGGGTTAAACATGATGGGTTGATTTGATTGGTGTAGGCTATAGGTATACAAATAACATTGGTGTCAACAACATACAAATAAGATCACATAATATGACAAGCATATGAAATTAAATTAAGGGTATGCAATGCAATAACTAGACCAAAAATATACTCACATAAAGTGGTGACTAGGTTGGTCTCCTAACCCTCACTCTATGTCTATATGTTGTGAGTGCTCTTTGAGAATATCATTTTCCCTAAACTAGAAGATGATTGTGGTATAAGGTCTTAATTTATGTTGTACAATTATCACTAATGGATTCCCATAATTACCTTATGGTATGTGGGTCACAAGTATGTATAAGGATGTTTTCTAACACCTACGTATCATAGTGTTACCTCCTCACTTCACATAACCCTTCATGGTGAATTCTACTTAGCTTTATGATATTTTTCCTTGATATTTATACACTAAAAAATAATAAAGTGTGGATTAGTGTGTGGTGATTAAATCCATGTCACAACCTAATTAAATAATATGACAAGTGTGTGGGGATGAATTCCACATCACATTGCCCCTAGAAAATAAAAAAATGGAAAGAGGCTTATCGATTATTTTTATCCCTAAGGTCACCCTATAGGAATGAATGAAAATCATAAACATACTTAACCTTGGGTATGATAAGAAATAAACATAATAAATTAAGCTAATATGATTAAAACACACACACAAAAGGTTAATTAATTATAGTGAAAAGTTGTTTATGACAAGTTTTGTTTTTATTATTTCTTTGACAGGCAGACCTTCAAAACATGTGTTAGTAGTTTGAATTTATCTCTCAAGATTTAATCTATAAAAACATAGTTAGAAAACAAAGTCATGATTAATTAGAGTAAATATACTAATTTTTAAAATGAATTTACCTTTGTACAAAACAAAATCATCAAAAAAAAATAGGTTAGTTAGAATCTAGAAAAAATAATGAACAAAGCCACATCTAAATAATTCAAGGACATTAATTATATAATGAATCCACTTATCCATAGGATGAAGTTTATAAAATATATATATATATATATATATATATTAGTTAAAAATAAAAAAAATAGTGAAAATCAAAGTTGTGTCTATCAACAGTGAAGCCGTGAATACAAAAGTAAAGTCATGTATATAGAAAATAGACTAAAAACTAAAAATAAGTAAGTCACTATAGGATATAAATTTTTTTATAGTTATAAAACTAAGTTTTTAATTAAATATTTAAAGCTAAATAATCATAAAATCACTAAAAATAGTATATCTTAAAGTCAAGCATGGACTTTGTAAATCTACAATTACATAGTGCAAAGCCCTGGGTGTTGAAATCAAAGTCATGTGTATAAAGTAATGGATTTTAAACTTGCACACAAACAAAAAAATAAAAATGTGAAAAATCACTAAAGAGTAGCATGAAATTATCAGTGCAAAATTAAAATCATTTCTACAATAGAAACATATTTGAACTAAATAGTTAGAAAACTCATATGGTTAAATAGACTATGATGATCAAGTTTGATGGTTAAGTATGAACTAGAAATTGTCTAAATAAAAGTCATGTTTTCATAGTAAAAAGTCATGTCTACATAGTTCAAAATCATGGATAGTCTAACAATGAAAATGTCCTATAAATTTGAGGTTTTTAGCTATCAAATCCTCTAACAAAGGAACATGCAAGTTCGTCAGATCAAAACAAAACCTTCATTAGAAAAATTTAAGGGACTAATCCCACTATGGTCTCCAAAATTTGATGTGTAAATGAGTGTTAGATAAAAATTAAATGGAATAATATAATAAACTTAGAATTCCTACTCTAAATCCACTCACAATCACCTTTGATTGAGCTGAAAAAACAATAGATTCACATGTAAATTTGAAATTAAATATAAACAACAATTATACATCAAGTATCAATGAATTATTCCTCCTTGACAAGATTGGATTTTCTCAAAATGACTTGGACATGATTGAATATTCATAATGGATGTTTGATTTCTATTACAATATCATGAGAGTAATTGATGCTTGATTAGAAAGGTGATGAGAAGATAATATCAAATTCATAAATTGGCAAAGATTCATAAATTCATAAGTTATTTTTTTCATGGATGTGTGTTTGTTTATATAGAAGGCGATGGAGGAAATCAATGGCTATGATTCAACTATGTGAGATGAAGATCAATGGATATGAATTAGTCTAAGGATTTTGTAGCTAAGAACATGAATTAAAAATTCATATAATTATTTAAAAAGTAATGGGTAAGGGGATCTAGGAAGCTTAGATATTTCTATAATTCATTAGAATTAGTTAATTATGATTAAAGAGTAATTATAGGGAGGATTTGTAGGAGACATAGAGGAGGTAGTTGGTAGTAGGTGAGAAGGAATTTAAAATACCAAATATGTTGTGTAAGTGGTGATTAAGGACAAATGAAGTATTAATAGAAGAATTATTTAGATATATGGTGTTATAAGGTTGGTGTGTAATGTAGGAAATGTATAAGGGGGATATTAGGATGGTATAATATAATAAATTATATATTATGATATAAAATTGATACATAAGTAGAATTAGTATGGAGTGATAATGACATTATTATCGAGTGATGAAGTGGAAGGTTTTAGATGTGTATATATAAAAATTGGAAGCCTTACATTAAGGCCTTTGACTCATGTTTTATTTATGGAAAATAAGACATGTACTCAGCCTATGGGAATATTAAAGAATGTGTTGGTTGGTATAACGAGAGTAAATTTTCATGTAGATTTCAAATTCATTGAGTTATCCAAATATGAAAAATACCTAATACTACTCAAATTACCATGGTTCTATGTAAACAATGTAGATATTCACTTTAAAAACCACTACATGAGTTTCAAGAATGGCAAGCAATGTGTGGCCATTCACCTTTATAATAACCATGGACCTACTTATGTCAAAAATCATAAATTTGGAGAGGAAATAAACCATATATACACCATCATGTCACAAGGTGTAAATCACTTGGATGTGAATAGTGAAGGCATTCTAGATTAGGAAAATGTTAAATCTTTTTTTGACACTATAAGTGTCACTTGCGACTGGTGGGTGTAAGAGTCATATGAAGTGATAGATCATACGTGTGGCACCATAAAATAATAACCAATACCTAAAAGCACAATAAAAAATTAATGGAATTGATGGTAATAATATATCAACACAAGATAATAGGATATGGGTCCCGCATGTGATGATTAATATGAATAGGGCATACTACCTTAATAATTGAAAAATGGTTTCCTAGCCATAGTATGATGGATCTAAGGATGTTCATACATTTATATAATATTTATAACCTTACATTACAAATATGAATATTAGGTGGGTATTTTAATACACACCTTGAGGGTTACTAATATACATTGGCAAGCTACATACAAGCCAAGCCTACCAACTTGGGTTGCTATCATGGAATATATTTGTATCTATTTTAAGTGCACTAATAATATATGTGTAATTCATAGTTATGGTTTCCATTCATCCCCTAAAATAAACATTCCATAATTACAAAGTTTCATGGAAAAAATGCATGCATAAACTTCCTAAAAGGTTATGGGTTCATGTCTTTCAGATAATGTTAAATACCTGGGCATGCACATGGTATGTTATCTATGAGGCATTCCATGAAAATTATTATTAGGGAGATGTAAAAGATACTTTTGTGCATACCTTTTCATTTTACTCACCTCGGATAGAGCTATGTCAACTTTTACTTTGGGTGCACTAAGCCATCTTCTATGTTGAAGTTATCATGGAGGAATATGCCTAAAAGTTACATAGTGAAATAGATGGGGAATTTATATTTATGGTGGACACTTAACCCCTAAAAGACACATCCATAGTTATGAAGTGGCATGGAAAATTTGAATGCATCAAATCCATGAATGGTTATGGTTTGCCTTTCATATAACATTGAAGACCTAGGTATGTGCTTTATATGTTATCTGAGAGACATTCCATAAAACTACTGATTGGGGAGAGGTAAAAGATACTTTTGTGCATACCTTTTCATTTTCCTCACCTATTCTAGATTTATATCAACCGTTTCTTTTACTATAATGAGCCACCTTCTATGATGAATCTATTAAGTAGGAGTGGGTATGGGAGTGTCATAGTTAAAAGGGCCTTACATTACCAAAAATTTTCAAAGAGTGAATTTTGAATAGTGACTCTAGTGAAGAGGATGAGGATGTTTAGTTGAATCAAAATTAGTGCTACAAATGCGGTAAAAAAATCTTGTGTACCAAGAGGATGAAATACTATTAGATAACACTTAAGATCACTTAAAGGCCAAGACATCCTATAGAGAGAGTGAGGTGGTGGATACACAATGAGATAATCACAATTAATAACATGAGACCCTCAAAACATATAAATTTAATATTTATATTGAGGAGGATCCAAATATTTCCACATTGGGTGACTATTTTTTGGATGAAGATCTAACTCAAATTGTTGAGATCCTACATGAGTACCAAGACATTTTCCCACATAAATACAAGGAAATTAAGGGCATTCACCTCTTTTTTGGAAAATGATATCAAGGTAATTTATGGTGAAATACATGTGAAAAATAGACCATATAGAATTAACCCTAATCTACACTCTAAAGTGAAAGAAGAAATTGACAACATGTTGGCTACAAGGATTATTTACCTGGTTGAATAATTAGAGTGGGTAATCCCTATGTTAATCATCATTAAAAAGTATGGATGAATTCAAATGTGAATCTATTTTTTCTTGATGAATTTTACATGTGTCACTAACTCATTCCCAATTCTATTTTGAGGAGATTCTAGAAGGAGTGATAAGTTATGAGGTATACACCTTCATTGATGGGTTATCTGATTATCATAAAGTTCAAATTAAGGAGGATAAGCCACAAACAACCTTCATGATGGAATGAGGATGTTTTGAATACAATGTTATGCCTTTTGGGTTGAATAATTCCCCAATTTTATTCCCACACATCATCATCTTTATGTTCATAGATTCCTCCAAGTATACCTAGATGATTTAGATGGTTTATGGGTTGGTTGAAGACTATCACACAAATTTATGCTTAATGTTTGATTGTTATAGGTAATTGTAGAACTCCTTGAATTAAAATAAATGAGTCTTTGTAATAACATTTATAACTTTACTTCATCATTTTATTTGTAAATAAGGGATGCTCCTAGATCCAAAAAATATATCTATTTTCTTATAATTGGAAGTACCAACCATATGTAGAGATGTGTACATGTTTTTAGGACACATAGGCTATTAATGTAAGTTAATTTATAACTATAAAAAAAATTCAATGTCATTTGAAGAGATATTTTGAAAATATGGACCATTTTTGTGGATATAAAATCAACAAGAGGCATTTAAGACCACAAGGAAAAAAATTTAAGTGAAAAATTGTGAAATTTACAGACTAGAACACTCCATTCCACATCCATGTTTATGCATCAAGAACAAATATTGGTGTCATTTTTGAGTAATTTTAGGATGATAGATTTATCATCCTATCTACTTTTCTATCTATAAACTTACCTTGGCTAAACAAAACCATATAACAACTGAATGCAAGGTGCTCACAATGGTTTATGTGCTTCATAATTTTTGCCAATACCTTCTTGCTACCCCATTTGTGTTTTCTTCGAGACCATAAATTTCTCAAATACCTCATAAAAAATATAATATTATATGGGATAATCTATATATGTATATTTGTATTGAAATAATTTTAATTTTTAGTCATGTTCAAACCTATCAAATATCATTTTAGACCCAAACATTTGTCTCAAATCACCTTCAGAGAAGACACACATAACATAGATGGATGGCAAATTCCAAATTATATAAAATTTAATTAAACCTAGAATACCTCATGGAGATAATGGTTTTCCTCACATTAATAATTTCCCCTAGTGAATTAATATCAATAGAAAAGAAGTAATTGGTAGTTCATGTTTCCCCTATCATCTCATTGAGGTAAAATTGTACAAGATGGGGTATGATGAGTTTTTTTAAAGGTGTGTGATGGATAATTAGCACACATCATATTTATATGAGTTTAATAAATGAGTTTTGTGTGTCCACTACACTAAAGAAGCTACCACATGAAAAATATTTTTTTTCTAGTTTATGGTGGTTAACATTGTTTTGAGATGCAAAGGGTTGCTCGTAAAAGTGTGATGGATGTTAATGGATTGGTAAGCCTAACTATTAGGAAAAAGTTTAATTGGTTCATATCATTACTTAAGAACCATTTGAAAAGTGGTTATTATACTTTTTTGGACCCATCTCCCCAACCATCACTACAACAATGAACTACTTGATAGATAAATAGAAATGGTGCCAACCAAAAATTATATCTTAATGAAAATAGTACATTTATTTTGGGATAAAAATATAAGTCAATATGAGTGAAAATTGAGTCTATAAAGTGATCAAATAACATACTTTATGAATGAGATAGTGTGTATTTATTTTTAAAAAATCATGAGAATGCAACATAAAACTACACCCTATCATCCTCATGTGAATAGAATCATTAAGGCTTTTAATAAAATATATCATTGAACATTGACAAAAAAATTCATGTAGGGCACAAGGAATAGGATGACCAAGTTTTTGTAGTATTTTCATAATACATGACCACTTATAAGGGAATGAATAAATCTACACCCTTTCCATTGGTGTTTTTAATGGAAGCTTTCATGAAAATAGAATTCTTGGTGCCTTCTTTGCATATTACATGCATAGGAAAAATGGAAAACAAGAAATATCTTGATGTGTGAATAGAGGAGATTATAAAGTAGGATGTGAGACACATTATATCTCATTAGATCCAAGGTGTTGAGAAGGATAGGTACTATTTTTGTCATGACAAGCACATTAAATGGAAATTCTTACATAAGGGTGCACATGTTCTATTATATGATTCCGAATACACCAACCATCTGGGAAAACTTCAAAATTCATTTATGGGGCCTTATGTCTTACATGATATTCTAGAGAATAGCACATGCAAATATCACACTTTTTATGGTTAAATAATCCATGGGAATTTTAATGAGAGTAGGCTCAAGCTTTATCATTTGTAATTTAAAAATGAGCCTTTAAAAAATTAGGCATAATCCAATGTTTGCTTTGATATTTCTAAGTTTTTTATTGTCATTTATTTTTTATTTTTTAAAATAAGTCTAATTGATTATTCTTATATCATTAGGATTATTAATAAATGTGTAAAACTTTATAAGTCTAGTTTGATGAGTTGAATGAAGGATTTTTTTAAAATCTAATTCTAGATGTCTAAGTGAATATGGGAAGGTGTTTTTATACCATTATGTTTGTAAATATTTGTTCTCCCATTTTTTTATTTTAGAGATACATATTAAGATTACATGTTTTTTTTAAGTCCTATTTTGTGTAATTTTGATGTCTAATTAACATTTGTATCAACAACAACATTGCTCACCATGAATTTTTATACACAACATGCACATTTCATAAATTTAAATAGAATGTATAAAGGCACTAGTTACATATACATAAGTAAATGGAAACCAAATTTATTAGTACCCACAAAAGCATACCCATTAGTTAAGGAAATATATGCACTAGAATACCAGGTGCATATTTAGTGTGAAGTAATGTGAATAAAGGCTCAAATAGACATTTAAGAGAAGGAATACTGGTAGAAAAACACAAAAACATTACCAAGTATCTAGATACATGAGGGCTCCAGGGTGAGGGAGAAAAAAATAAAAAGGGATGTATTATATGCCCAAGAATGCAGGGAAGAGGTAAAGGCATAGATCATGCCTAATAGGAACTATGCAAGGGATGACAACACTAGAAGTAAATCAAATGTATGGAAGTGATAGTAATGAGTAGATAATGACATGGATTCCATCATTAAGATAATTTAAATGTCATCAAGCTCTATAAATTTCCATCCATAGGTCATTTTTACCACTTGTTTTCAAATAAATTGAGAGATGTGAAAGTGTAGATAAAATAAATAAAACTAGGTCAAGCATATTTAACTTGTGTTTGACAAAATTTAGGTATTTGAGACCATATTTTCCTTGTATAGTGTTCCCAACGTATTTTCAAGGAAAATTTAAGTGAATAATGTGAAGAAAAGGTATAATTAAATAAATTTATGGTTATTGGTTTGAACAATTATCATTAATATGTTGTGAAAATTGAATCCAAAGCTAAAAATTTAGGGTTTAAATTGAATAATTTTAATAATTCACCATTTTTAGGGATTTAATATAATTAAAATACCAAGGGTTTACCAAAGTAGATTTTGGAAAAAGAATAATATTACTACCATGTCATAAATAATTTATAAGAATGCAAATATTTTAGATCCATGATCAGTTGGTATAGACTTTATCAAGGAAGTGTGATGCATGTGCATTAGTAAGAAGGTCTAATTTTGTACATTTTTATCTTATAAAGGTCTAAGGGGTCATGTTTTGATAAATAATAATCTTTTTCATGCTTTAATTTATCTTGTAATGGGCATGTTTAAGTATATAAGACCTTGATTTATTTGTTAGAGGAATTTCAGTTCTTAGTCCTTGAAAATTTGGTCATGTAGAAGTATTTACATGTTATAAAGGTATTTTTTTATTTTCAATAGTCCATTTAGATCCTATAAGGTGTTATAAGGTATTATCTACAATTATTCTTTATAAATCATACTTGAACTCAAGTAAAGTTAAGATAAAGAAGAGTTAGCTAATGTATGAAATAATTTACATGAAAAATGGAACTAAACATCCAAAAAAAGAAAATAATTACATGAATATAAGTGAAATAAGGTTTAATAGGTCATAAATAAATTTAATAAATCAATAATGGTCTAAGGAGAGGTGGTAGGAAGAAGAGGAGGGTGCCAAGGACTACAGGACAAAGGCTTGAAGACAATTTTTGAAAGCTTTTATGTAACAAATTTTAAGAATAATGAATAAAATGAGATGTTATTAAGTTGCATGTATGATTCTCAAATATATTTAAGTTCTCTTATGGCATTGAAATCATACTTTTTTATATAAATAATGAGTGTTGGAATTATAGGTCTAAAATTAGTGAATAAGAGTTTATGTAGTCAATACAAGGATCTATTTTCAAACCTTTAATGTATTTAATGATAAATAATTGATAAAAATGTGTTATATATTAATTAAATCCAAAAAATATATTCATTCATAGGTGTTTAACTTTAATTTGCATTAAAAATATGTTTATTATACTGTGACAATCTGAAAACAAAATCAAAGTCTAATAGTCAAAGAGAAGAAGGTGATTTTATTTCATTTGGTGATTGTTAAAACATAAAAAGTGGGTATAAAATTAATATAGAGGTGCTTATGTATTAATACAATAAATAAAAACCTCGTGAAAATCCATAATTTAAATTATTTAAAAAGGGAGAGCTCTCTTTTTCACAGTCAATTAGGGTTTTGTGTTAGTAAAATGGCCATAACTTTTAAACAATCCATAAAATCACTTGAAATTTTATAGGTAGCTGCCTTATGATGTTTTACATATGTTAAAATTTATTTAAAGTCTTTAATATATATATATATATATATATATATATATATATATATATATATATATATATACATACATACATACATACATACATACATACATACATACATACATGACTATGGTTTTTTTGCAGGTTTAGAAAGACCTAAAAAAGGTTTGAGACAAAAAAAAGGAATAAATTTGAAAGAATAAAGCCAAATGACCTAAAATTTTGAGTATAGGTGCATGGGGTATGTGGTTTTGAAACTAGTTTTTTGTGTATTATGTATTTATATGGATATATTAAAAACATACAATCTACAGATCTATAAATTGTGGTCTAACTCTTGTTTCTTCATACTAAAAAGAACATATCTCCAAAATGAACAAACAAAAGGTAATGAAACTTTATGGACAAAGGTATAAGGATGAAAGTGAGATAATTAAAGTGAATTCATTATTTTTTAAATATTAAAATATTATTTTTTCCCAAAAATCAAACTTTAGATCTGTGTATGAGGTATGAAAACCCTATTTACTTACTTTACAAAGATTAAATCTAAAAAAAGGTCCTCAATGTGTTTCTTTGTAAGGAGAACATTGATATGAATGTATTAATGCTTGAATACATAATTTATCTTTGATTTCATCAGTATAAATATAAGAATGTGTGACATACCTATGATTATTTCCTTATTGAGTGAAATGAAAGGCCTAATTAGAAAGGCAAAGAAATATGTTTCATTATCCTTTACATTAGTCAATTGAAATTTAAGGTGAGACCTTGTTTATTTAGATTGGTCAATTTTTAAATGTTATAATAACCCTTTTCAAATCATAGGGAATATTTAGTTAAAACAAACCTAGTGGAAATAAGAGCTTGTTGAGGCCTATTTACATCAAATTAGCCATAGAGATAGTGAGAATACTTTGGATTGTCATCAAAGTATCATAGGAAAAATGGTTTTCATAAATGTAGTACCCCAAGACTTATTCTCATGAGGAATATTGAGACTCAAAATTCATGGAATAAAAGGTATAGGATTACAATCATCATGGAGAAAATAATGAATCGGATCTAATTAAGGACTACATAGTGATTATCAAGAGAGCAAATACAAAAGGAATAGTGCAATCAAATGTGTTCATCAAATTTTATCTAGAAAATATTAGCATGTTTAGCCATTTTAACTACCATACGTGGACAAACAAGATATATGGGTTGATTTTTTACTCTCACATATTCATTAGGACATATTATATTTTGTGGGTCATTACATGAAATTAACTCCAAATCACATAAGTAGATCTACTTCCTTACCATTTTTGGGTAAATACATAAAAATGATGTTATCTAATAATTTAGTGATGTAAAGGGTAGTTAAGTATCTTAAATATAATAATTAAAAGTACACATTCCTAATTGATAACATTATTGATCAAGATACAAGGGTGGTTTCATTATGTTTAGTTTGAATTTATTCGGGAGTGGTATATGGGATAATATCAACAAATATTACCTCTACATTGTGCACTGTATGGGCATAGACAATATGTAATTCAATGTTTCCAAATAAATTTTTGAAGAGATTAAAGAGTGTGTAGAGTGTACTCATATAACTAGAGAAATGTTTATATGGGGCACAATTTTGATTCTTTTAGTGATTGATGAAGTCAATGTTATTGATAGTTATAATAAACATGTTTAGTCATACCTAGTGTTGGATAAGTTTCCAACCAAGAGGCATAAAAAACATATCCTTATTGGTGCCTAAAACAAAAAATATGTGTTCAAAATGTATAGGTATGTTGATAACATAATCTTGGCCTTTAGTAATGAATGGTGCATTTATAGAACCTTGATTGAGGCATATGAGAGTTATGTTGAGTTTGAAATAATGAGACATCATTCATTGGAAAAAAATATTATGAAGGGTAAGAATATGTTTGACTGGTTTAAGCTACCATATTATTTTTCTATGTAGTGTTTTAAATACCGGTAAAGAAAATGCATAATGTGCAAAAATGAATGTGGATAACATGAAAATTGATAAGGGTAGGTTGATTCTCAAAGTGTTATTAAACAAGATCAGAGTAAAATTATGAAATCAAGTTGGACAATGACTCAAATACAATAGACCCATAGTTGGAGAAGAGAGTAGGAGGCTTTGCATGAAAAATATAATATGAATTGCATCCTAGTAAAAGGAAAAGTATGTGTTAGGTTGAGCAAGAAGAGGAGTAGAACTAAGAATAGATGATCGTGAAATTCAGTAAAGCTAAGCTAGTTAGAGATAAATAGGAAGATGTAAGGGCTGCTAATAAAAATAATTTTTCACAACACTCCCATTCCTTGTCTATAAATATGAAAAAGAAATCACAAGGCAATAATCACATCATATTATAACATGTATTGAAGGACTTAAAGCACATAACATCATAATAGTATAAAGAATTTCCTTCTAAGAAATAAAGGGTTTCACCCTAGGATAAAGCATAATATAATGACTTTATCTAGGAATATATTTTAAATCCACAAAATCAACCCATCCCATTTCCACCAAAGCAATCCATCCCACCATGTTACCCCATAACTACACAACTCTGTAATCTCCAAATCCATAAATGGAGACTATATAGGTGAAGGATAATATCTCACCTCATCCCAAAGAATATGACCTAAACATGAGAGCACCTAAGAATTAGATTTTGTTAGGTAACCCTTTATAAAATTTTGCACATGACTATAAGGGGCTGACCTTAAGTATTTTATAAAGCTAGAAGATAAAATTGTATGGGTAGACACCAACATGAAAATGCATGATCAAACATTTAATTCTAAATAAGTGGAGATGCTTGGGAAGGAGTTGGTACTAAATGACTTGAGAGATTTCTGCCTAGAGGACATCAATGAAGGAGATGAAGAATAATAATAAAATAAGGAGGTGCGTAAAGAAACAAGACCAAAACTTATTGAAGTATCTATTGATGAGGGTTTTTATGGTGGTACTAATAAATCAAACAAACCCACTATGCCATAAAAATGAAATTCAATGAAGTAAAATCCAACCAATGAGGAAATCACATTGGAAGGGTATATAATGATAATGGAAGTGTATCAGTAGAGTTTTCTAGATAAAAATTTATATTTTTAGAACCATTTTCAAGAATAAATTAGCTACATGCAAGTACACAAGCATTTTCCTTCCTCTTAGACACATATGTGGGTAAGCTAAAATTTGAATATCTATTGAATAACAAGCTCAAGAAAGATACTTATGACATATATGTTGCATAAACCATACACATAGACCTAACCAAGATAAGTGATGTATAATTTGGGTGTGCACTAGTCAAAATAGTATCCAAGGTCTCACATAAAACCTTTTGAATAGTGTAGTTACTATAAATTATAGGATACATTTGATAAGTCAATGAATAAGTAAATGATGGCTAAATATAGACCATTAACCATGGAACATAAAATTACAAGTCTAGAAAAACACATATTTCAATATGAATTTAACCTAATGGATAGGGTCAATATGGAAGGTATGGAGGATATAGATAAATTAACTATAATGGTTGATAGGATTATAAAGGATAGAAGAGAAATAGTTAGCATTAAATAATAAGCATAAAAAGAATAACAAAATACACATAATGAACTCAATAAACATCTTGAGAGTTGTTATAAATCGATACTTGAGCTCTGTGAAAAAAGTGGAAAAATTAAAAAAATAAAGAATTAAACTTTGTGAGACAACCCCAAATAATAAATGTGTGATTTCTTGATGAAAATTAGAAGTAGGAAGAGATGATAATACATGCTATTAAACAAAGGACAGATCTATGAGAACTAAAATTCTTAAGGATGTGAAAGAATTAAGAGATAAAATTGATAGGAAGTGGAAAGAATTGGAAAAGGGTTTTAAATCCTACAACATAGGGAAATATACAAGGAAATCACCCTATGATATGTGTTGTAAAAAGTCGCCCAGGAGATTGTATCAACAAAGTATAAGGCCATAACAATTTGAGTGTAGCCAATGGTGCTCAAAGAACTAACCTCAAAAATGACCAAGAAGACATAATTGATCCATGTTATACTTTCATGCAAGAATAATTTTGAATAAGAGGTCTAAAATGATGGACCTAAATTTTTGGAGATATAAGTAAAATAAGATAAGTTATCCAAGGATAGATAAGCAAGTTAGTGTGGGGTGATGTTGGGCCAAAATTTTTGGCCAAGTCTAGAAGTGTGCCTTTTTTTATCAGGTGGCTTAATGACTAACACATTTTAAAGACTATATTAATTAAATAAAACAATGTGCAAAAAAATATTTCTCAAGTATTAATAAAGGTTAACATAATGCATAAAAGTGAAAACAATGTGCAAGGTTAAGGTCATGCAGATGTACTTGAAAACCTAGGAGCACTCAACATTATGACCAATCCTTAGAATGCACATTTTGCAACACATTGGTTGGCACATAATAATAATTACAATGATTGGGGAGAAAGTTTCACAAATCATGGAGCACAAAATGAGGAGTTACAAGCCAATCTAGAAAAGAGATTCCAAGAGAAGTATTAAGACAACTATTTTGGAGAACATCTAGAAGAGTGGCATGGATATAGGAGATTTTAAGAACTAGGACTTTCAATGTAAGTAGTTTTGACTAATATTTATATAAACAAAATTCACACATTTTAAAGAATGCATTGATGAAGTGTAACTGCAAGGTGGTGTTTGGACTCTATAAAGGCCCACCTTGCCTCTTTGTTATATATATAGTTTTTTAGAGTTTATATTTTTATGTTTCCAAATTTTTGATTAATGTAATCTATGAATTTTAATGAATAAGGATCCAAATTTTCTCTCAATATTCATTTAATCCATGTGTTTGTATTAGTTTATTTTTCATATGGTAACAAATTTGTTAATTACAATACAAATATGTTACTTTGAGTTCTATTATGCTTACTATGTGAACCTCAATAATATTACACATGCTCTAAAAGTGTTCAAGTACTGGTTAACACCCATATTAAATCTCATGAATCTTATCTCTATGCAACTAACCCAATTGAGACTCGATGTATTCTCCCTCTTTGTGCCTCAAATGGGCATGCTAATCTTTAGCATGATATGTTAGTGTGATGAAGTGGTTAATGTTTGGTTAAGTGATAGTGGTGCAAAACTCATATAATACATGTAAAAAATCCCCAACATAAGCATCAATATATGATAGACTCTAACCCAATATGGATAACATGGTCATGACATAGACTAGAGGATCCTTTTATATTAATAATTCATTACATGACAAAAAGACAATAAATACTCTCATATAAACATGAAATGTAACATGTCATATATCCCATAATGTAAGAATCAACAACATCAAACACACATAGAATAATCAATGTTAATCTACATATTCCATCAATGTCATCATCTTAATACAACACACTAAAGAGTATAAACAATAGGAAGGCATGTATAAATAGTCCAAGTAGATTAACATGATCAATATAATGTCATATAAAGATAAAACTTGTAAAGTGTATGAAGATTACCCTAGTGTAGGTATGCCCTAAATGTAGACAGGTAACCCCTAGGTGTAAGGAATGTCTCACATTAAAATGTATATGTATCATATGTAACTTGTATGAACTATATCCACTCATGTATATCATTAAAATCAAGTGTGTGTAAAATGGATATGTAATTTACAATGTAAAAGTTAAATAACATCAATCAATCATGCAAGCTATTAAAGCATGTCATGCATAGGTCTTGATTTCGATTTTTTTTCATATCTTAATTTTGTTGAGTTTTTTTTGTAATTTTGAATACAAAAAACATGTTCTTACTAACCATCTCATCCATGGGATAGTCATATGTATTATCTTACGAACCATGCATATAAAATACAACATCTTCACTTTTTATCTTATATTGAGTTAATAGTTCTAACTCATGAGTAAGTGTATTATATGGTAAATTATTCAATTCTAAACTCATATGAATACTTGTGACTTTATTTACATTATATAAATTTATTAATCTCAATTGAGATAATGCACATAGTGATTTTTTACCCATGTGAATAGTTGAATATTTTGTGCAAGAATCTATTAATTTGGATTTGTTATTCCCATCATCTTCTATATTTTTAGTTGGGTATGCATAAACATCTTATGGAATTGAACTATTATATCTCTTTTTCTCTTTAATATATTCCTCATTATCAATATCAATCACCTCAGATGTGATGATATGTGGAGATAAATTAGATATCATATCTTGAGCACTAGTGGAAGGAATGGTTTCTACTTTCTTTTGTTGGTTGATATATGTTTATTTTATTGAAATGGAAATAGTGTTTCCTTGGAGCTCAAATGTACTATGATCATGATTCTTACTGAATGTTGCATCCATTTATCTTATCTATGATCTTCCAACTATAACATCAAATTGAGTCAAAGTATGGCTAGTGTGAAATGTAGCAGAGTGAAGTTTGAGACTAAGAACTATGTTCCACTTAACGGATCCTATAAATTGTGTATATAAAGTAGTATTGTTAAAGTCTTCAATGTTATATACAAGAGACTTGAAAAATGTCTTGTTATTAATTTCACAAGAGTTATCAATTATGAAATTTTTGTATTTTTTTCTATCTATTTGAGGGTGAATAATTAAGATTATAGGAATGAAGAAGGATTTTTGATACCCACCTTAGAAACTAGGCTTGTAACACTAATATTCTTAAGTATATATTACTTATGAACTACATTATTAAGTACCTTTTTCTTAATAAAATTTTATATGTTTATGCTTTAAAAGATGTATATAATTTAATATCATCATTATTAATAATATCTATTATTCTGTGTTTCAAATCCCAACACTTATGTTTAGGATGTCCACAAACTCTATGATAAATACAAAGTATTTAGATCTTTTCATAGGACAAGGAAGAGGTAATATAAACAATTGCATCCATAACATACTCCTTATAGTTTCAATTAGATATCTATTGATCTTATGCCAATTTTATGATCTATTAGATATATTATATTTTATTTTTAACCCATGTTTGAGATGAAATCTTTGGAGACATAGGTTTCAAATGGAGATCTAGAGATGAAATTTACATTAGCAGGCTCAGGATTTTTTGCATGTGTAAGCTTAACCTCAAGTGAAATGACCTTTAAGTTTGTAATTTATTTTTTAATTCCTATATGGAATTCATCATAATAATCATATAAATTTTAGGAATGGTGATACTCTGGATGGATTCATTCAATGATTGAGTCTTATTATTTATGGTTTCACTAGGCACACTACTTCTCATGGGTTGGGAAGATTTAGCTTTATAATCACAAACCCAAAACATTTTATATTTAATATTCACACAAAATTATAAAATATTATGTGTATACATCTAAATTCTATCCACAACTATCTTCTGACCAACCTTCAGACCGATTCCTACCAAAAATTTCAAACTAAGCTTAAGAACACTAAACATCCTAAATTTTACTATACATCATTCATCAAAGTTAAAAATCATGTTAAGGCATCCATATTTGGGATAATATCCCATAAACAACAATAAAATCTCATAAATTCATCCCTAATAACCTTGTAGCATAATAACTGTCAATTTGGCCTATGGACCCATTAAGCGGGGCACTTGATCAAATCTTGAAAGAGCAAAAATGATAATCAAATTGAATGAACTAATTAAAAAATATTAAATTCCTATTTTAAATATCCATTTATAATTAATACATATCTAAAAATAAAAATTCCAAAAACCAAAATATCAAGCCTTTCATCATTGCCTTTATGAGTTATCAAGCTCTTCTAAAATGTCTAAAAATATATAATTTGAGAGCCATGCTTATTAATTAAAAATTATAATTACATGACAAATATTAACTCAAATGGAGTTAGTCTCAACTCACCTAGGGTTATTTTGAACCCATTCCATATTTAAACTCAACCTTAACTCACCTTGGGTGAGAGTTAATTCTTGAGGCTATAAATACAAGGCCATTCCTATTGAACTCTAGATTATTTTGGTACAAAGTTACTATGCACAAATGTCTTAAAAAGATTGGATATTGTAGAGTTATTATGCAGGATTTCCTCTATAATCCTCATGCAAGGAATGTTGCCATATCTAATTTTTAAGATAAGTAATCAAATCCAAGGTGTCAAGGAGAAAAGGATCCAAGCAAACTTCATTGTCAAAGACTTCTTGATGCACATGCTGAGCAAGCCATTCAACAAGCCATTTGGAGCTCCAAGGAAGGTAAAAGAATGTGTTGTTTTATGTTTTAGTTATGATTTCATATGTAGTTTTTTTACTTATGATCTCCCTAGTGTCTAGGCTAGAGGTGTTAGTATTTTAGTGTGTTTTTTAGTTTTATTTCTTGGACTAATACAAGACTAACCTCCCCTCTACATATTCCTTGTCCACATGTTGTCATGCCTAATGGGACTTTAAGCATCCCATATAACCAATGAGAAGAATATGATACTTTTAGTTTTTCTAATGGATGCATAAAAATCTTCAAAATTCAATTTTTAACTTCATTTTTTATGTCTTTCTATTTTAAGCAAGTCACAAGTTCTAGGGATTGACATTGATTTTTAGTCACAGGTGACAATGATCGGCACCAATTTTATAGATCAATGTAGATTAATATAATTAACCATGATCTCTATGTGAAAAATATAACATGGTAAGAACATAATTAATGCAAGTTTTAATTGAGATTTTTGGTTTGCATTCTATGTTTGTAGACCTAAATATTGTTTGTCTAACCTTTTTATTACAAGATCTAGTGAGCTATTTTGGTTTTGAGATCATTTTATTGGTCATTTTTATATCTAAACATACTATATTTTTCTATATTTTATAGGGAAACATCGATGATCTACTTGATCGATGTCGATCTATGGAGATGGACATTGATACATGTGTGGATTGATGATGATCAATCTCTGAGATAGAAAATAGAAAACTTGAGAGCTAATTTTGACATGTTATTTTCTCACTTAGTTTTGGGCTTATAAGTAGGAAAACCCTCTAATAAATTGTATGTCTTGAGGTGGAAAAATTAAATTGTAATCATAGTTAAATTTTACACACATTGTATTTAGTGCTTAAAATATACCTAGTTCTTTTCATGCCTTAGTTATTTTTGAAGTTTTTTGCAAATTTATCAAATAACAAAAGCTAAGGGGCTCAAATTTCATAACATATTTCATTTTGGTGTTATAAAATGAACTTTAACATTATCTAAATACTCATAAGAGTTTTATTTTATGCTTGTTTTTTAAAAGTGTTTGTTTTATCAAAATGAGTGGCATGTGTATGCTCTCCCTATGTCTCCTTTAGGGAACTAGGGTGACCAAAAATGCTAATGCTTTACCTTTATAACTTTAGTCTAAAAGTGGAGAATGAAAATTTGTAAGTACATTCTTAAGATTTGTATGATTTGGTTGACCCCAAAATGACCCTAAATTCCTTCCACTTATCTTTATTTTTATGCATTTTATCTTACGAGTAGGAGTTCATCGCCTCCTCATGGGTTCTCTAGGGAAGAATTAACATGAGAATTCATCTCCCAACATCATTTCAACCCCACTCCATTTTGGGGTATATAAATTTAGGGTGAGCCACTAGGATGCTTTTTTTGAGTGGTTAAAATAATCTCCATTAGTGGTACTCAGTCTCAGAATGTAGGGGCAACTCAGAAATCACACTACATTGAGAAATTGATGGATGTAGTGGTTTGTGAAAATGAAAAGAACTTTTCACAAAAATTTGGTTGGCATAGATATAAATTATGTAATTTAAAATCTAATGTTAACCACACTTAGGACCATTTATAAATGAATGAAAATTGATATTTTATACAACCCCACTTATCACAAACATACTGTTGATGTAGGGCAAGTAGCCTGAAGTTCCATGTCACTGTACAAACTCTTGAGAGAAGAGATGGATTAACAACCCTATTTTTCATATGTTTTTACTTTTTGGATTTACAACTTAAAATACTCTCAAGATCAAGTATATAGATGGAATTTAATAGTACTAGGCAACCTTGTCAGTTTTAGGATTTAGGACGTTACACTTAGGTGTTTTTATCATTTTATCCTTTCTTGCATGGTCTTTAGTCTAACTACTTATTTGTCATATCATTGTCAAAAATAAGTTTTGTTTACACATCACTCCTTTGTTTGAAAAGGAATTATGTTATATATTTGACATTACACATTTGCCTTAGTATTTTATCAAACTTTTATGTGTGTGTCATTTGATTGAAAATGGCATCATTATTTTGCCTAAATCATTCAAAGTTTGTACCTTAAAATCTTGAAACAAACCATTTTATATATCTATAGAGCATGATAATGCTATTATGTTACTCAAATAATTTAAAATACTAGTTTCCTTGTGTCTAAAATTTCAATTTTGAAACTAAAGCCACTTATACCTTTTGGATCTATACCTAGCACCATCATGTCATTCATTATTTCCTAGCCTATTATCTATTTTAAGAAGCCTGGTTTTCTAAGTTGAGTTCAAAAATAGCCTTGACAAGTTCAAATACAAACATTTATTAATTTATGTCTATGTCTCATGTAATTTTAGCCTAGATATAGATATTTCAATATTGGGTTGTGTAACTTAATTATTTAATTCAATTTGAAAACTATTTGTGTGCGTAGATTTAGGAAAGTAGCCTATCTTCCATGTGCCTATTGTTTCATTTATTTTTCAAATGATCAAGTTAGTATTTAAATCCAAATTCCTAGTTTCTATAAAAGTATTTCAAATCTATTAGATTAATCTTTTACATTTTAGACCTTGTTTTGTTTAAAGTCTAGCTTTTGTGCCTTTTCCAAAAGACCTAGCAATACCTATTTTAAGCCTAGCTTTTTTGCCTTATTTTCTAAAAGACTTAGAAAATTGTGCTTTTTTAGACCTTGTTTAGACTTGTTTGGATCACTTTATACCCAAGTTTGGAATTTCATTTTTATTTTCATTCACTTGACCTTTTGGTGTAAGACATTTAACATTAGACATTTGATGTTTGACTATTTTATACCATGTTTTAGCATTGGCCATTTTGGAGATACAAAACAAATTTTTAGACCAAGTTAGACTATGTTTTTACCATTTGTCCTTTGGACCTTATTTTATAGAGTTTGTATAACTCTATGCCTTTTTACAAAATGTTCATCATTGACTTGGATATGTCTCATTACATTTGTAGTAGAGCCATATACAATCTAGGTTATGACAATATGGTCACATAAAATGATTTTATTCAAGACCCTTATAGTGATGATGTATTTTTTGAGATGGATCCTTATCCTCCTTAAAATCCTCAATCTAGAGAACAAATCCAAGATCCTCAAGCATAGTATTTGATGATACCTTCTTTGTGATGATTAATGTACCAAGTTTGCCCTTTTAATTATAATAGTACTAAATCCCCTACTTATACCATTAACCCTCCTTTAGTCTACATGATAAAATAAGATTCACAACATCCAAGGATCACCATTTTAGGCCCTCAACCTTTGGCTTGTGTGAGTGACCAAGATCCACAATGCCCTACCATTATTATACCAGAACCTCATCCTTTAGCTTATGTGAGTGACCAAGCTCCACAATGACCTACCATTACCATTCTAAGACCTCATCCTTTAGGTCATGATATTAATAAAGATTTTTAATACCCTACCATTACCATTCAAGGCCCTTCCAAGTATGATATCTCATTATCCTAATAAAGTTGTACAATTATAACTAGATAGATCATAGTTACTATCTTAGACTGGCAACCAATCTTTGTTAAACCAATCTTAGATGAACCTATTTGCAAAGAGGTCATTATCCAACTGTCGACCATTCGTCATCCCTTACCAACCTTCCCCAAATTTAAAAAACTAATTCCAGTCTTCAAGCCACAATAGATCCAATTAGTACCTCTCCAATAAATCCAATCATTTAAAGACCAAGATGTGTTCAAAACTAATATTTTACAACTACTAATAAACCAAGTCCAAGAGAACCAACCAATCCATGATGTTTTTGTTGAAACACCTATTTGTGACAAGTCAACCTATGATGAATCACCTTTTGATACTATCCCTATTATCGAAGAGTCTCACTCTAACCAGCTAGTCCTTGTTGAGTCACTTCTTAATGATTATAACTACCTTTGGACAAATCACTATCTTGACCATTGTCCTATTTTTAAAAAGCCTCCCTTTGACAAGACAATCTCTATGGAGTTGTCTCTTAACATTTTCCCCCTCATTAAGGAGTCTCACTTTGACAAACTAGTCTTTGTGGAGTTCTTATCTAAGCCTATTTCTGAAGATCCCATTGTGCCATCATAAGCCATTACTTATCCAATACGAAACATTCAATAAGACATCATTGTAGTAGCATCCACACCATATGAAGAATCAACATTGAAGCTAGGTTTTATTCTTGAAATAACATCAAATTTAGCATAAGAATCAAAATTAACATTAGTCTCAACATTGTATTTAGAGTCTTTTGAGTCAAAGTCAGCTTTAGAATCAAAATATGTTCATGGTTGTTACAACATTGGTTACTCATGCCTTGCAGATCAATTTAAATATATTTGTGATCCTTCCATAGTTTTTGAGGATGATTACTTTATCTTTGACACAAGTTATCCTAGTATATTCTATGAGGATTTTATTACCTCTTTCCATTCCATTATCATTCCACATGCTATTAATACTACCCAACATAGACATTATATTAACATTTCACCTTTAACAAGTGTTGATTGAGGCCAAAATAATCATACCTTGCTGAATTACATCCATGAAAAAATATCATTTGAAGAATATCAGGGGGCCAAAGACTAAATTAATGTATAAGAATAATGATCTCCTAGTGATACCTTTTTGAATATGATATAGGACAATCAAAGTCCAACTCAGCACCTTCTAGTGAAACCTTGTTTGAGGTGCCAGAAGACAATCAAAGTCAACAGTCAATTTTCCTTAGTGAAACATTGTCAAAGGTGCTATGGAACAATCAAGATAACTTCATTGGTGAAAAACTCTTTGACGTACTAAGATTTGAGCACAATAGTTCTTCACTACTTGATTAATACATTATTTAAGATAAAACTTCCAATCTACATCATAATCAGATAGAAGCTAGTCTCAGGTACAAACAATAGAAAAATATGGTAGTCTTAATTTATAACATTTTTATATTATAGTTATATTGTAAGTTATTTAGGACATGCATATCCACATAAATAAGAATAATATAATAATATATTTATTCCACCATTTACCTTCACTTTTCCATTTTCCATTCATATTGACATTGTTTCATACCCTACCATTTACCTTACCATATCACTTGGGGGCAACCCTCTTACCATTATAACATCAATTTCCTTTAATAATTCCATATTTTATACCATTATACCATACCTTCATTATTTAAAAAAATTATTTTTACCCACCTTACCTAACCCTTTTGACCTTAGTTCTTTTGGTTCTTCAAACACCTTCCACGAGGGGATTCCAATCCAGTTTTAGTAGTTTGAGAATTACGTGTTCAAATGGTAGTTTATGAAAGTAGTATGATAGTGGATATAGAAATTACATATTTTATTTATGATTGATAGTTGTTATTATAATAACCACTTTTGGGCAAATCAGTATTTCACCTTGTGTTACTAATTATAACTACCTATGGGCAAATTAGTATCATTGATCTATATCATTATTTCCTAATTATATCTGCCTATGGGAAAATTAATAAAAACATGTTTACCATGAATTATCACATCACCTCACCATTAATATTATTATTTTCCCTACCATTTTCCTAAATTTGTATAATTGTTTCTACTTAGTCGGATCTCATCACCTTTTGTGTTGGCAGAACTATAATAACTTAAGATCCTTCTGGTACTATGTAGGTAGTGCTTGATTCCCATTGAGGTCAGTCTTGTCACCCCTTTTATAATGCTCTCATCATTTTGTGAGTAACCTAATCCACTCTCTTACCATTTTATGATTTAGTTTATTTTGTGTCTCATAATTCTCAATCAAGTTGAACTACTTCCAAAATTCCAAAAACATTCAAAAGATTTCAAAATCCTAAAAATTGGAAAAATTGGCTTACAATCTCTTAGAGAGATATAAAGCCTCAAAATATAAAAATATTTGTGCTATTTAAACTTGGTCATTCATCCTCAATATTCCCTACTAGGGAAAATCCATTGTTAGTTCTAATCCATTATGCTAACATTGGGGGTGTGACCTTCCCTTGGCATATATCCTTACTTGGGGGCACCGCCCATTTATCATTTAGCCTTCATGCATAAATATTGATTTGGTTGATGACAATATGCTTTATATTTATTTTATTTTAAATCTTGTTGTGTGTTTTTTTTCTTCTTTTTTATTAGTATTTTTGTTTTTTTGTTCGCCTATTTGTTTGTTTTCATTGTTGTGCCTTGACTTAGTATACATGCATTCATTCGGTGATTCCTTGCACACTCTACTTAAGTCCATCCATATTCATATATCCACATTATAATCTTGGTTTTTATCATTGATGCATTGTTTTCAATTATTTATTAGATCATGTGTTAGATTTTATGCATATTTTAGCTCAATATTTATGGTTTTTTATATCATGATGCTTATCATCACATGTTATAGAAAAAATCAGCTCAATAAATCTTACAAGCAATGTGGCTACGACACTTCTCCTTGGTACCTTAAAATTTTTTGATCAAAAAAATCATTCCCATAGATATAGTAATTAAATCATGAAATAATTTTAATCCTTTCTAGTTAGTATGTGCATCTTCATATTAGTAGGTTACCCAAATTCATCTTTTTCCTCTGTACTAGCTTACTCTTACTCCGTGAGTGTAGATTCAGTTTGTAAATCCCCTATTCCACTTTGTCATATTCCTCCCATCATTTTTCCAATGTTTTTAACCACTTTTGGGAAAATCATTGTGTATAATCCCACTTATAGAACCAATGATTATAACTACCTTTGGGAAAATCATTATGTTTCAATCTATTTGGATGTTATAGATTATAACCACCTATGGGAAAATCATTATCTTTCTCTACCCAACTAGGGTACATTTTCATTATGATAATTCTTATAACCAACTTTGGGAAAACCATTATCTTGATCCCCCTGAATGGGGCATGTTTTTATCGTACCAATGATTATAACTGCTTATGGGCAAATCATTATTTCCCTTTTCATGATTATAACTGACTTTGGGAAAATCATTATCTTATTACCTTTGTCCTTTGGTTAATGATTATAATCACCTATGGGTAAATCATTATACCATTATAAAATAATGATTATAACCACCTTTGGGCAAATCATATTTTTTATATACCGGATTGGGGCAACTCACCATGCCACTGATTATAATCACCTATGTGCAAATCAATATTTTCCACCCCATTTTACCTTTTGGTCCCATCATTTTCCTTTTTTATAGGGACTGATTACCAACCTTATTTGTTGACCACTCCCTTGAGGTGGCATCTAGAGCTTATCCATTATCATTAAAGTAGTAGGCATACAGGACCTTTTCATTATTTGAGAATATATTACTATGCCTATATTTTGAAATGCCTTCCCAAATAGGGGAAAATTATAGACACCCAAAATTTGACCACAACTAGCTTCTGACTAGACTTCATATTTATTCCTACCAAACATATTAAACTAAGCCTAAGAATCACTAAATATCCTAAATTTGTTCTTCCATCATTTATCAAAGTTCATAATTATGTTGAGGCATTCCTATGTATGATACTATCCTATACACAATAATAACCTCTCACAAATTCATCCCTAATCACCTTGCATCATAGAAATTGTTGATTTGGCCTATGGACTCATTAAGTGGGGCACTTGATCAAATCTTGAAAGAGAAAAAATGCTAATCAAATTGAATTAACTAATTAAACAAGATTAAATGCCTAGTTGAATTATCTATTTTTAATTAATGAATATCTAAAAATAGAAACTCCAAAAATAAAAATATCAAGCCTTTCATCATTGCCTTTATGAGTTGTCAAGATCTTCCAAAATATCTAATTTGTGAACCATGCCTATTAATTAAAAATCATAATTACATGACAACTATTAACTCAACTAGAGTTAGTCTCAACTCACATAGGGTTAGTTTGAACCCATTGCTTGTTTAGACTCAACCTTAACTCACCTTGGGTGAGATTTAATTCTTGAGGCTATAAATACTATTGGAAATATTATCATTGATGTCAAAGGTTTAGCATTATTGGTGATAAAGAGTGTGTTCTTTTATGTTTTAGTCATGATTTCATATGTAGTTTTGTTACTTATGCTCTCCCTATTATCTAGGATAGAGGTGTTAGGATTTTAGTGTGTTTATTTGAGTTTTATTTGTTAGACTAACATAAGACTAACCTTCCCTCTACGTATTCCTTTTCCACAATATGCACCCAATATCTTCATGTTGTGATATCATGAAGATATTTCCTAGTATATCCTAAGGAAAATAATGGAGGAGGGATGGTGGCTATCACTACCTTTAGGTCTAGTGGTGAGAGGAATTAAAGGAGTCATACATGCCCTTATCCATTTTAGTAGTGTTGGGTTTTTATTCTTATTATATATTTAGTGTTGAAGTGTAGCCTAATGAGCTAACACCCTAGCCCTTTCATGCAAGACTGTGGTCTTGCATGCTCACCTGAAGCACGTAGCTAGAGACTGGTTCCCATAGGTTTTTTTACATAGTAACATTAAATTAGTATATTATTTATGTTAAACATGTATTTAGATAGATATTACATAAAGGCAAAGATAGAGTACTTTAATCCTTGGAGTAATAAGCTTGATCACCATATTTACATAAATTAATGCCATTTTAGTTGAGAGTTATTACTTAAAAAAGAAAAGATTAGTTTAGATTTCATACTAAGTTCTAATCACTAAATGATCAATTCAACCTATCATAGGTACACAACTTACCCATTCAACTAAACATGAACACAATAATTTTTATAATATTTACAACTCATATATTAAGCTTTAGTAAATTACTATCAAGAAAAATCCATCCTTTTAGTGCTTTACAATAGGGGTATTTATACTTGTTTATCCCTGACCAAGTATTTAAAACATCAATGATAGGATTAAATGACAAAAAAAATCTCAACAAATTGGGAGTCATGGCACTTTATCAACTAACTTCTCCTAGGGACCGAAGCCTTTTTGCCCCCTATATATGTACTCTATGCTAGATACTTTCTACCATGCATTCTTCTCCTTGTGGGTTGATGTAAAACATTTGATAGATAAGGTTTGGGTAAACCTTATCTATCACTCATTAGCCACTCATGCTTCTCATGTGCTCCCCAAGTCTTATGCTTTTATTCTAATTATTATGCTCTCAAGTTCCTCATGACTAATTCTCTTTTGATTGGGTCCTCTTGTGTTGGTGCTTCTACACCTTAGTGATTTCATGTCCTATAGGTTTTATTCCATAGTGCTTCCATGCCATAGTCTTTTTCTCTAGGCTCCTTCTACATCATGTTGGTTCTATGCCAAAATATCAAAATAATTAGCCAAAATTTGGGGGAAAACATCACCCCATACTACACTCTTAGTCCATCTTGGACTAAGTCTCACTAGTGGCCTCCACCAAAAATTTAGGCCATGTTGGCTTGATCTAATTCTTGACATTGTCCCAATCTAATAATATGTCAAGCATCTTGGCAATTATTACCTCAATGGCCTCCTTGGACTTATTCATCTCTTTAGGTTAGCTAGATGTCTCATTGTCCTTATTGACCAATTCATTCAAGGATGTGTTGGCATCCTTCTAGACTTCTTAGATAACCTATCCTTAGAGGGATATAAAACTAACATTGAATTATTGATGATGTGTATTGATATTTTCTTCCATCGTCTCCACATCATTAAATGCTTTGGTGTACTTGGAATGATCCTTTATTAAAAGTCTAGCATCAACCATCTATTACATTTAAGCTTCTTTTGCTTAGAGTCAAGCCTCTGAGATCTTATTTGGGTGTGCCAACCATTCAAAATTTCCATCCAAAATGGGGATGATTTCCCCTACTCTCTCTAAGGTGCACTTATAGACTTCAACTACTTTGGTAAATTTCTCCACTATCTCTATTCCCTCATCACTTGGCATAGGCTACTCATTGTAGTGCTTCAACAAGGGGTTCACCAAGGTTTCTAGTTTTCCTATGACATCCCTATCAAGAGGTACACCATCCACTAGCACTGGCTCTTATACAAAAATTTTCTTACATAAATTCAATGTTTTAACTTTTACCTCTATGGCCTCCTTTACGTATTACTTCAAAGTATCCACTTCCTCAGTGAGCACCTTCTTGGTGGTAACTTCCTTATTATACCTACCCACCACCTGGGTATGTTTCTTCTCTATACTACATGCATCATAATCTAAAAAAATATTTTGGCACATGACCTCTAAGTCCATGTTTAATAATGTTGTGCTGGTTTGTAAAGGGACATTCTTTTAGGGATCTATCCATAATTTTTTAGGTAGCACAGGAGCATCAAGACCTAAATAAAGTCTATCTTGGGGGAGATCAAAGTTATACTCCTCATTGTACGTACCCAATAAAAAGGACACATGCTTCCTTATCTCTAGGGTTACACCATGGGGACTGAAGTGCATCCATAGATATAACATCTTGCTAGGGATGCTCACTTGATAATGGTCATGTAGATTGGAAAATGCATCAATAGTAGGCTTTTCTATGGATCTAGCCAGCTCTTTCCCTTTACTCAGGTTACATTCCAAGACCTCAACCTCTGAGTAAGTATCTAAGGAATTTATACCAATGGGCATTATACTCATTTCTTACTCTTCACCATCCTCCTCTTCACCATAAAGGTGCTCAACATCAAGTTGTAAGTCATTAAATTTGGCCTCCTCTTCTTACATTAGAGAGGGTGTCTTCTTGGAATTATATTTTGATGCTTCCATCTAGATTTCAAGGACCTCCTTCTCAGGTGTTTGCTTTGTAACTCATTAATGTGAAACTCCTGATGAATAAACTTTTTGGGGAGATAGTTGTGGAGTTATTTTAGGGGTGAAGGTAGAGTTAGAGGAATGTGTGGAGGAGAAAGTGGGGGTAAAGGGACTTATGGTAGTGTATATTTGAATGGAGAAGGTTAGGGAGGAGAAGGGTGAAATGGAGAAGGGTGAGGTGGAGAAGGGCATAGTGGAGATGGTCAAGGAGGTGAGGGGTTTATTTGTGGTGCTTGGGTAGTCTTATATCACTTTGGTGAATCCTGATGACCACTTACATCAGCATCGTGTTCAACCCACTTCTTCCTTAATGGAGGTGCTGGTGGGAGATTTTCCTTATGTTCTGCACCCTTTGAGTTCTTCATAGGTTGTATCATATTAAACAAATTATGTACCTATTCTCCCACTAATATTTTCTTGACCTTAATATATTTTAGGTCCATCTCCTTTTTCTCTATATATGCCTTCTTACCTAGATAGACATACATATTTCAAAGGGTATGAATCTCCAAATTGATATTTTCTACCTCCAAGGTAATAAGTTTTGCATCATACATCTAATTTATGAAGTTAATAAAGTATTGTGATAAATAGGCATATAGTAACTTTAACCATGTAGAGATTTCTTTAAAAGAGACCATCTTGATGCACATGAGAGAGAAGTGTTTCTTCACTATAAATTGTGTTTGTTCAACAATTAAGAGACAAATATTTTGGGATGTACCATTCATTCTTGAATGCCTCCTTCGTGCCATCAAACCAATACTTCATCTTTATTTTATAAGAGGGGGTAATGTGCCTTAGACATGTGAATGTCTTATAGCACTCAGTAGGAGACCTATTTTTCAAAAGGTATGCCCACTTTAGTACTCTCAATCTTTAGTCTGGTAAACTAATCTCATCAAAAACCATCAAAAGTAGAAATACTCCCCATAGAAACCTATGGCTAGGTATCTGATGGGTTTTATCTATGTCCTCAATAATTTTTTGGATAAAATACATAGCCCAATTATCTTTTAAGCCTTGAGTGACTTGGTGAGTGATGTAGAGGTGAGCCATGTCAACATCCTTCCAATGATTAGTCCCACTGATCTTGCTCATGATGATCTTCATCATAACCTAGACGGAAGGATCCTATAGGTTCTTTATATGCATGGTGTGGACCTACTTCTGATATATCAATGTTGTGGTTATCTTTTGGACCTCGTTGGTGTCTAATAAGTCATCTATCACATCTAACCCTAAACATTGAAATCCTAATACCTTGTTTATCCTCTTAGGTGTGATCTTTATACTACACCCAGAAAAATATAGATATTCCTCATGAACACACAAAATAAGGAACTTGATCACCTCCTTGGGTTTTCCAAAGTAAGGAAATTTGAGAAGTTGGAATAACCCCATAACATTTGGTTTATTGAAGATATGAAGATCATATACCAATTGGCTCTTGGCATTCTGGCACTTGACTTTATAATCATTATATAATTTAACCTAATTCCTAGGTTGATGATAGTTATAGTCAAAAATCATGTAAGAGGGCACCTTGGAGACCTAGTTTTTTGTGTGTAACACCAGTTCAAGGTACTGCATTTCCTCAATCATTAGAGTTAGGGGTATAGATGATTGAATCTTCTTGGCTTATCATGCCATACTTGCTTCTCCCCTTTCCACACATTGTGATTACTCCTCTAGTATCTCTTCTCTAATGAAAGCCATCTCTCCTCCAATTACCTCCTCTTCCTTTAATATCACAGGGTATGGATCATTCGTTAAGGCCTTTTTCTTAGGCCATATCACCTTTCAAGGAGCTTGAAGGTTAACACATGACAGTCTAATGTTACCAAATGTATATGTGATTATAGTTGATGAATTTAGTTTTTTGAGCTTAAGTACCCTTTGATGGTGGAATTATATAACCTAAAACCTATAATCTTTCCATATCATGGATATGTTTTAGATTTTCCCTATACCTTGATTATATGGATTGATGCTTGCCTCAATACCTGTGTATCAACTTATGATGTTTCATATTCTAGCTTTAAAATTGATCTTGCTCTTTTTCCTCTTGGCTCTGGTATTTTCTTTGTTATCAGTTATTAGATCTTGTAATTTAAAACAAATGTAAATGGAAATATAAAAATGAGCTAACTTGTCTATTTATAGGTTCAAGAAGGTGGTCTACATTTACTATCCCCTTTCAGCTCATCCATCACTTGTCATTAATGCTTTTTCTAGCAGCCACCACTCTTTGATTGTCAATTCTCATAATTAATGCATTTAATGGTATTATCATGTCACATTATTGGTAAATTTCTCACAAGTTCTATCCTTTTTCATATTAATGGTACATCCCATCCTATGCCTTTCTTTGAAGTGGAAGATAATTGTGTCTTGCAGTTTTTTTGGAGTAGAAGATAGTTGTGTCTTTCAAAATTTAAACTAATGATAGGAGTACCCTATCCTTAGGCTATATATTTTGTGTGAATTAAATTAATTTCATGCCCTAAGTACCTTGGTTCCATAAATACCTTACATGCCCTAGTGAACTTGCATGCCTATCTTTAATTATGAATTTAGATCTCTCACCCCATACTATAATTGAGTCATGGTCTTCCATGAAAAGATAATTACATTAAAAAAATGTTGCATACAATGAAGGTAATGATTTTATAAAAAAAATATGGAATCTTAAGCTAATGACATAAGCCCTATTATTTTAAAATATTTTAACTACTCAAAAGTGAAATATGGTCAAAGTTGGCTATCATTGTAATGCCCAAGAAGGAATTGGTCATCCAACCTTTGTAATCAATAAGTTTTATTAGGCTAAATGCTATGAATGAAAAAATGACCATCCCAATGAATTTGAAGTTTTCCAAAATGTCACGTGAACTTGGAGTCATATAGAAATACCTTCATTCCTAAGGAAAATGTTTTATGCTTTATGTGGCGATCATGCCATGCCTTCTATTTGCACTTTTCCACATCTTAACTCTAATGATTGAATAAAAAGGATTTAGCAAGATATAATAAAGTATCTAGTCATGATTTCAAGGATGACTCCTCATCCATTTATCCTACACACACAATGTTAAGAGATAGCACCAAAACTCCTATTTGAAGGATCACTTCTTTGTCATATACTAAATTGAATGGGGTGATTTTGCTCAAGCACTTGTAAGTTGTTTAGTAAGCCCAAAATACCATATATACCATATCATCCTAGCCATTTTGACCAATATTATAACTATTTGTCAGAGTAGTGCCTAGGATCTTATTGAAGGCCTCACTAGTTCCATTGGCTTGAGGGTGATATGACATTATTTTATGGTGTGTAATCATGAATTCATCTAGTAAGACATGATTAGTTTCATTTAGGAAATGGGTGTTGTGATCACTAGTGAAAATTATTAAATATCTAAATTGAGTTATGATATGATCTAAAATTAAACATACAGTAGTGGTAGTTGTATAATCTCTCATTGGCATAGCTTCAACCTAGTGCATGAGGTAGTCAGAGTATATGATGATATACTGGGAACTTGTTCATCATCCAATTGAAGTGATGGAGACAATAAAATCAATGGCCCATTTCTCAAATGGTTCCTAAGAGGGAATTGGTCTTTGAGGCATGGCATCTCATTCATTTAGTTTCCCTATGCACTAACATATGTCACATTTCCAAACATATACCTTAGCATCTTGAAAAAGAGTAGGCCACCATATTCTAGCCAATAGAATTTTTCACATGGTAGCCTCTCTCCATCAGTGTCCTCCAAAATAACTTCATGAACTTCTTGTATTACCTTGTAATGCTCATGTTTCATAACATAGTGTTGAAGAACCTTGACATGGCCAAGATTGTAAATATTCCCTCCTATGAGTTGAAAAGGTGCAACATGGACTATGAGTTATTTCTTGGCTTAGGCATGAAATAGTCAGGCAATAAGCTAGCAGTTAAAAAGGCAATAATATATTCCATCTCCTCAGCTACACGAGTAACATGGAAGAGTTGAACATTAGGTAAGTCATCTTTAATAGCACATGATGGCTCTATTGACTTAATTCAAGATAGATGGTTACGTCCACAATTGGTTTTTATAGGTTTGACCATGATGGAAAATTAAAACTCTTAGAATAACACTACCCAACATCAAATCCATCCATATAACACAAGTTTGTTGACAAGGTACTTTAAGGCCTCATGATCTATATAGAAGACAAAGGGAGTATCCAATAAGTACTATCAAAATTTCCACAAATCATAGACCATTGATAATGCTTTGCACTCCATGGTTGTGTAATTCTTCTCAGTGTAAGTGAGTTTCCTATTAGTAAAGTAGATTGGGTGATCTAGGTGACCTTCACCTAGTTGTGCAAGGATTATACCAACTACCATTCCAAATGCATCAACATGGACATTGAATGGTTTTATCCAATCAAGAAACTAGAGAATAAGAGTGGTAACTAGTTTGTCCTTTAGTGTCTAAAAGGATTCTTTACAAGAGCAAGTCCATATGAAGTGCTCAATATTCTTTAAAGTTTCCTCTAAGGGCATGGAAATCTTTGCATATCTAAGAATAAATTTTCTATAGTAACTGGTATAGCTTAGGAAGGCATGGACCTCACACTAAGACTTGGGTATTGGGAGGTGAAGAATAGAAGATACTTTACCAGGTCTACTAAAAGTCCATACTTACAAATAATATGTCTTAGGAACACAACAAAGGATGTAGAAAATAGGCACTTCTTTATTTTCAATGATATTTATAAGACTCGATAGCACTCAAGCATAAGTCTTAGTTAAAGCAATGGTCCTTGACCAAGACATAGACTATCCAATCATCCAAGTGGACTTGAAGAAACTTATGGATGAAATCCTTAAAGACTTCAATGTCTATTAGTGATAATATAGCTAGTACATTCTATAACCTAAAGGGCATGATAGTATACATGAAGGATCCCTATTTAGTGATAAATGTAGTCATCAGTTGGTCTTCTTTAGCTATCTATACATGATGGTATCTAGAGAATCCATATTTTAAAGTATATATCTCACATCTAAAAACACCTTCAAGGATTTATTATATGAATGGTGTTGGGAAGGGATCAATGACATAGGATGCATTAAGTACTTGGTAATATGTGCAAAAATAGATGCATCCATATTTATTTATACTAATCACTATGAGATTAACCCATTTAGATTCATTAATGGGGGTGATTACTCTAGCACATAGCATACTATCAATTTCCTCTTTGAGGCATGCTTGTAGATTAGGATTCATTTCATATGGCCTTTTCCTAATTAGTTGAACATTGTTAATCAACTTAATATGCATTTTTCCTAGGGATGGATCAAATCCTTTCATCTCATTATAGATTCTTGGAAATACATCTTGGTATTCTTTAAATAGATTTAATATCTTTAAAAATTTAGTGTTAGTCTAATAATTGCCTACAGTATCCATTTTTGGTTCTTTTTCCATGCCAATGTTGTGTTAAATAGCTTAAATTGGCCCAGAGTAGGGGTTGTCTATATCATCACTAGTATCCTAAACAACTCATGTGCCATAGTATATAAGGAAATATAAATGGTTTGAAAAAGGGTCAAGTGGATTGGATCCTTCACCTTCTTCCATTTTAAACACTCGATTTTATTTTTTTAGATGTATTTCTTCATATCAGTCCTAATTAAGGACTGGTTTTGGTGTGGGAAAAAATTATGCTGATGGTTCATTAAAGAGATGTAGAGCTTATTTAGGGACATGATGGATACTTCTCAAGTGAGATTCAAGGCTACTAAAGTCACCAACAATAGCTTCACACATGGCTTGGAGAGTGAGGCACAAATCCATCCTTAGATAAGAATAAGATAGTGTTGATTTCATGTTCTCCTTTAAGAGATGCCAAATTTGGGTTCCCATGTGTCATTATTCATGAACATACCATGATCATTCCCAGGTGTGTAAATTTCCATATAATTCATTTACCCACAAGTACTCTAGTAATTATGACTCTTCATATCTCTAAATTCTCTTATAAGTGTCTATATAGGGTTTAGGTGTTAGTACTCTGGTATAGTTGATTATTCCCCTAACTTTATTATCATGATGGAACCAATGATGCAATGTAAAGTGTACATGGTCCCACTAGAGGATTTACTCATGATGGTTTTTCCACCATCTTTCAACTATATTATTAAAGAGGTGAACCAAGGATTGAATACAACTATTGCTAGTGTGATAAAATTCCTCAAGGCACTATACAAAGTTGCAAACTTCCATTTGTTACAACCCCTCAAGTTTTACTTAGAAAACGTAGTAGATATTTTTTTAAACAAATAACATTCATTCCACAAAATAAGCAATACAACACATTTATAACATAATTAATAACAGTAGTACTTATAATTAAATATTGCATATAATATAATTCTTATACAACTTCGCAAAAAGTAAATGCAATAAGACACAGCTACAAGTAGTCTAACAATACAACATATGATACTAAAATATACAAGTACATAATACAATTACAATCCTTTAGGCATATGGCCTAAACTAATAATGGATACTAAACTCTTCAGAGCTCGAGTCATGCCTACTCATGTATCATGGATAATCTCAAATTTCATCTCTAGGTAGTACTATAGTGGAGGAGGGAGAGCATCATCTGAGTGCTTTACCACACCAACCATGGACCAATAATCCCCTACACAATCCCCTATTAGGAAATTCCCCTCCCTTTATGGATAGGTAGATAGAATAGTGTGAGAATCTAGTTAGATGTGTTAATACCCTATGTGCGTGTAATATTTTTTAAAACATGCAGTGTACCATAAAGACTTCCATTCTAACATGATATCCCACAACATGTAAATCAAACATGTGAAATACTTGGTCTAATTTTTAAATAATATCCAATCACTAGATTGATCAATTTCACACACACACCCCACTTGATTGGATTATCTTACATTGGTGGTGTTACCTAGGCTAGTGTAACCCATCTCACTACCTAATAGCATCATCAATACAAACTCTAATATATATAACATAGTATATAATTCAAAGACTCAAATGGATTTCATTATCATATCAATAATATTACATCACAAGCTAATCAAAGAGAAAATAAGATATACACTTAACTATCTACACATGAATGAATCTAACTCATATAGTAAATAAACCTATAATTCATACCACCTGAGTATGTTCACAAAAGCTACTAGTTCAAAATTACTACAAAAGGTCTAAATAATAATCCCCATGACAACCCATATCATCAAAGTCCAAGGTTCGAAGGTACAACTACTAGTTTTCCCATAATTAGTTACACTAAGTAGTAATATAATCATGGAATCATACATTCATATTCATTCAAGCATAACTATAATAATTAATTTATACAATGCATATAATTCTATCTTTTACATTCATTTGCACTATCAAGATGGTGTGCATGCCTAAATGATATCCTACACAATGTTACAACACATATTATTCAAGTAATAATTAATACATATATGAAATATATAAGTGTGGTTTGGATATAACCAATCTAACACTAGAATCATTAAACCAATAAATTAGGATTATACCACTCAGGTATATCCTAGATTAAATTACATAATAATAATCAAACAAAAACACAAGATCCAGCTTCACATCATGATGCACTATTTAATTCCAAGAATGTCACATCATCACATATAAAATTACTCTTATAAAATATAATGCACCCAAGTTCTCATCATTTCATGGTGCTATAGAATTTGACCTATTTGACATGTTTTCATAATGCTACTATTCTATAGGTAAACTATTTGTTTCCACTAGAAAACATAAGGTAATACTAATAATTATCATAGCCTCGGTTAAATGGTAATTCAAGTTTACACCTTGTATAAACTAAAGGGTAGTATTCTAAAAAGGTTAAAGTTTATCGTTTAATTAAATCTAACCACCAATCTATTATTTTATATAAAGACATAAAATCTAATGCCCTATCAAGTTATTTAAACATATGAATACCTAAGCCCATGAAGGTATATTTATATCTTAATACTATAGTTGCCAAAAGTACTTTATAAAATACTTATTTATGAATAAAAAACTATTCAAGATCCTTTTATGGATCCCATGATATCCATTATCATTATTATTTCATTCAACTTGCTCAACCTATACTTTAAAAAATCTTAGGCAAAATTATCATTCCATCTTGCATCAAGGAAGAAAAACTACAAAATTCATAATAAAGAACTGGCATTGTATTTTAACTACAAATGCATGTAAAAAATATCAAGCATTAGAAATATTTAGATTCAACACTTAACTCAATATTTAGTCACATGTCAAATATAAAGACTCAATTTTTTCCTAATTACCACTAGGCATTTTAGATAAAATAACTTAGCTATATTTTAGTATGATCATTCTCTAATTGAATTAATTATATAAGGGCATCAAGTATAATGTTTGATTAAAATGTAGTCTCTTAATAAAGGATTCCAAATCATAATTTATAATACTTCTTTTTATTCTATTTATAGTTCAATTTTTTAATACATACACACTAACTTTTTAAAACACATAGATTTTGCTAAATATACAATGATTTCTTAAAAATGCTCAAAAACTCAGATTATCAATTTTAACTCAATGATTTCAAATTAAGACTCGATTGCTATTTAAAGGTTGAAATTTTATTTTGTAAATTATATATTCAACCTTTTTAAACCAAAGGCTTACAAAGTGAATAAGGCCCTATAGATTCACCTCATAAGGAGACACAATGGCATACTTCATTATAAACAACTTGGTTTAGAATAGTGGTAATTTAGGGAAAATGATAGTGCAAAGTGATTTGGTAGAGCATGATGCCATCTACTTTGGTCAATAGTTATGAGTGTCATCAACCATGTTGTTATTGATATTTCAGCAAGTCACCCATCATAAATGAAGTATTTCACTTCTTTATGGGTTTTATGAAAGGGATTGTCATCCTCTCTAACCATACTAGCAAGATGATTGTTATTAGAAAGATTGTCACTACTATCTCCTCTGGTAAATATAAAAGGTGGATGATCCTATATGCTACTAAAATGGTATTCCAAAAATAGTGAAGTATAATAAGGTGTTAAGTGAGCCACATGTTCAATGCTTATAATGCTTTTACCATGATTTGGACAAGTGACCTAATGCAAACCAAACATATTTCAATTGGATGAACATGTAGACAATTGTTCAACATTTTCAAAAGGATGTCGTCCCTCTAGGTTGAATACACCAGTCATTCAAAAGATAATATATAGGTATATCATTTAAATTCAATCATATTTTTAAACATAGGTTATAAAAATAAAAATTTTAGACCCACTATCCAAACACATATTTTCCAAAGAATAAAACTTAGATTTCTATACAAATTAGATGCTAATTTATGTAAAGCATGGACTTTAATAAAATGTAGGTCTTTTCAAATACAACACAAGCCAAGAATTCAAGATGAGGTTATCACTTAGGCAAGTATATTAAATAATTGATAATGCAGCCACTCAAATTTCAACATAGGTTCTAATAACTACTACACCACTTAAATTCAAAGGGGAGATGCTAGTCTATATAAAATCCAACGCAGAGCATTAAACCAAAAAAAATAAAAAATAAACCACTTCAAATTTCAACATAGCCCCATTAATATAGATTTTAAGATTATATAGAAAAATATTTTAGACAATTTCACCAAGCACTTTTAAAGGGAGAACTGCATATGGCTTGATCCTTCTTTAGAGTATTGGTATTTAGGTATCATGCCCACACACAGGGTATGAAGCATGTCCAATGCATCTTACACACATTAACCCCCCTATTTTCTCAAAGTCCCATTTAAGTTTATTGGAGACCTAGGATTGAAGAAAAATCAGCTTTATAAGGAGATTTGTTGAGAGTTAAGGTTCAAAATTTCATAGGCAGGGTCATACAAGAGTGGTAGACAAAACCTAGAAAGCTCAAACCTTTGTGACTAGTTTTGATAATAGTGGTAGGAACAAGACTATAGCATCAGACCCTAAAGTGTCCTATTTTTAGTGCTCTTGTCCTTTCACCAAATGAAATCTAGATCCAAGTTTTTGATACTATCCCAATCCTGTATAGTTAATATCAACCTTTGTCTTAGTTGGATCAACATAGTTATAAGATAAGTTATATTTCTCTCTATTCACTTGCTATTTTTAGAAAGTCTAAACAATAATCAAAATTAACAAATTAGAAGTTGATTATGGCATAATTATTTAATAATTTATTTTTCTCAGACTTCTAACTAAATGGGAATAAAAACTCCAATTATTCCCAAAATTGTTAATCACTACACTAGATGTGGTTGTGAAGGAGATAACCTTTCTTCGAGTATAGGTTTAGCTTGAGGTTGGGCCTTCTAGAAGGTGATGAAATCTAACTTTGATATCACCTCTACATAATTATCTAGGTTGAGGTGAATTACATCCTCTAGGTGGCTTTCACAGTGATATGTGGCATTGAGGCATGCCCAATACCTCTCCATGTGAGCTTACACAAAACACTTAGAATCCCATTATTTATCTTTGGCCTTGCCTAGGTTATAGGAGTCTCTATGTTAGGTCATTACCTACAGTGATTTAAAACTATTATATTCATGGAAAATAATGACCATGGGTAACATTAGGTAGGACTTCTATCTTTTGCCAAGGCAAAAACCCAAGATGCCATCGGCCAATTTCCAAACTATTTCTTATTGTGTGAAGTGGTTTAGGACTATGTATGATAATAAGAGAAGATCCCCTATAATACCTTCAACCTTGATTATGGTGTTATCCATGTAGTACCAATAGGTGCCAATGGGTTGGATTCAATCTTGTATCTTTTTAAAGAGATTTGGCATCAACTTCTTATTGATGGTACAATACACAATGGGGTAGAATTAGTCACAAATGTCTTGGATGTGAATCCAAAAGTGGCAAATGTAGAGTTTTTAAAATACTACATGCACCACATACCCCATTGGTACCCATAGGTAGAATATCATGTTATTTAACCGAAGGTAACATACACTTCATTCACTATATAAGACATCATGTATAAATTGCCTCCAAAACATGATCCATTCACCTACTAAGTGAAGTTGAATGTGATGATGCTCCCTAAATACAAGATTTTTTCTCCCTTCATGATGATGCTAAGGAAGGGAACCCATAAAGTATTGATGTGCAACACTTTACTTTCCACATATAAGTGATTTAACAATAACATACCCATGCACACTATTTTTCATAAAGTCTTGATCATGTATGCATTAATATCTTATTTTTTGACCCACATGTCCATGTATTTAGACTAGTATTTGAGGACCTCATGGATGTTGTGATTCCCACCTAGGTATCTATGATCTCCTTCTCATAAATGATTTTGTATTTCAATAGGCTATAATATTACTTGAATATAGGTCTAAAGATATCTTTAATATTGAAATTGGTGTTAAATGAGTACATGATATCCATATTATACTTGGAAAAGAGTATTAGGTTATTGAATAGGTTTGCATACAAGAAATTTTTTAGTTTGGTCATGGTTTTGTGCAGTTTTGAAGCTCTAAAGGTGAAAATATCATTTGCATAATGAGTATCATCCTCATTAACTTCATCATTGGTATTCAACCTCTAATTTTTGAATCAAGTGACACCCTATAGGAATGTGTTGTCTTGAAACTCTAGTTCTGGTTTAGGATTAGAAGTTGAGGAAACCATTGTTAGGATATGTGGGTTTTTATGAATAAAATTATAAAAAAATATTATCTATGTTTTGGAGTGAACTTAAGAAAAGGGGTTATAAATTATTGAGAAGTAAAAAATTGATAAAAGTAAATCAAACCTTGATGTGACCTTATAAGGTTCTGTGATGTTTTTTATAGTAATAGATTTGATGGGCTTAAGTTACATGAAATAAACTGAGTTGAGGGAATGAGTCCAAATCCTTTATTTCCAAATTTAACATTAATTTTAAATTTTGAAAATGATCCCTATTTAGATTATTTGGTGGTGATGAGAATCTTCCATCTGTAGGATCATGATCTCCCATAATCAAGCTAATAAATGTGAGGAAGGTGTTAAGGACACCCTAGTTTATCCCTCATGGCATTTTTAACTCCCCTGGGGTTGGCCAAATGTCACTTTAAGAGTGGTGCACTCACTGAGTATTATTCCAAGTAGGTGTGGTGGGGAACTCTTTGATTTGGCAACTATAATTATATGAGTTGGTTGTTGAAGTGTAAAAAGTACACATGACACTCTATGATTGGGTCAAGGGTCTAACTTATACTTTTTCATGAATCCTTCAGGGCCTTCTATGGCCTTATTCCACCTGGGTGTATGGAAGTACATGTGGATCTTTCTTAATTGATTGGGCCTCCTAGGGCTCTGATAAATTTGACACCTATAGGACCTTCATGAAGACACGTGTCACCTTCTCATTAGTTCCAACATCCCAAGGTGTTAACAACTCTGACACCTCTAGGACTTATACAGAGACACATGACTTATTGTTCATTAGTTTAAGCCTCCCAGGGATTTGACAAATATGACACCTCCATTACCTATCTACCAAAAGCATTATGAGAAATCCAATTAGGACTTTGGGTTTGAGACTCCAAGAAATCACCCACATAAGAAATTTCTATATAAATATTTAGAACCCCAAAACAAACTAAGTATAAAAACAATTAAATATGCAATGGGATTGATTGTTATAAAAGTGAATCTCAACAAAATATCTTAAAATATGAATAAACAAGATATTATCAAGATTTAAAAAAAATTTAAGGATTGATTTATGATCAATAGAGGTCCAAGAATTTTTTAGTTTTCCATGATACTGAGGTCCCATTTTCTTCTATAAAAAAGGATGCATTAGTCATAATAGTAACACTCCATCAACATATACCCCATTTAATCATCATCCTCTCCCATCCCCACTTAATCTACCTATAAGGCATCCATGTCACATCTCCTGCAATAAACTAATCTAATGCCCATATATAAAAGGATACATCACCTACATGTCCTCGATTCACCTCCATCATAATATCCTGCCTATATATCACTAACTCATTGGGTGCTCTCTAGATGCATTTCCCTACTACCCACTTTATGGAAATATCCTCTTAAGCAAAAATATATAGTAATATCACTCCCCAAATTCTCCAACCCCTCATGTAGGTAGATAAATGTAAATTTTTATACAACTACAACAACATAGTGAGTCCCCTAGAATTGATTCTCCTAAACTGTGACATGTTTGCAACCATATCTCCAATATAATTTAGAAAAACATCCCACTCTTCTTACGCATTAGAATGCTATTAAAAATATACATAAGGGTAAAGGTAAATCATCTATCATATCATCTCAAAAACAACTATACAAATCAATCTATCCTCTAGATATATCCACCATAATATGCCTAACTAGTTTCTGAATAGCTACCATCTAGCTAGGCAATAACTAGTACAATTGATCCCCTCAGATCAAGATCTATAGTATCTACCAAATTTACTCTAGCATGACTATCATATCCCTAGTCACAAAGTGTAAGGTATTCATCTTCAAGTGCAAACACTCCACTAATGTTGTCAATAAGGATGTGTCTACCCTAATTAATGGCATATACACTAGATGATATAATCCCACCAACTCCAACATGCCATAGTCCTCCACTATTCACTCATGTAACCTAAAATAACTTTTGAACACCATCCACATAATGAAATCACTAGTGGATACTCCTAACATCAAAAAATGTTATCTCATCAACTCATTTCACCCTAAAAAGTACACTAATTATTCCCCACCCATTCATCAAGGCTACATCACCATTCCTTATCCAAGTGTCCTCATAATATATTTTTTAAGAAAACCCTTTTTTATAATGTGAATTCACCTTTTATGAGATCAAAATAATCCTTACAATAAATGTGGATTCATTTTTAGTCTAAATAAAAAATCACCTCTCAAGTACAAAGCTGCTCATGCATATTCAAAACCATTAATCTATAGGAGGGGCTTCATTTTTTCTCATTTTGAAAATTTGGTTATCTAATTTCAAAGCCACTAGTAACTTTTTGAAGACACTAATTGGTAGATGTAGTTTCATGTTCATCTAGTTTTCAAAATGGATTGGATTTTTGTGAAGCTGATTTTTCCATTAATGAAATTTGTGACATTTTTCAAATCTACCCCAAAGGGAAAACCCACCAAAATCCTACACTTTAAGTGAGATCACATTTCTGTAGCACAAAGCCCTGTATCATGCTAGAAAAATTTATTCAATGGAATTTTTCCCTATAAGTGACTTCATGTTATTCCAAATTTAGACCCTAATTAATGTATTTAGATGCTTAAACTACTTATTAGGTCTATATAGTCCTCATCTCTATTATAATCTAGGATGAACTCTCCTTGATGATGGTGGTGCGACATAAGTCTATTTTCTTCTCACATTATTATGTTAAATCTAGAGAAAAAATAGAAAGAGGCATGTGAAAATAAAAAGTATTTTACCCCTCTACCCCTTATTTAACCCCCACTTCCCCCATTTTAATCCTCCTAACACCCAATTTTGGCCCAAAAATATCATTTATAATCCCCATTCATCTCCTATCACTATCCTCCACTTTATTAATACCTTTCTAGTGCCTCCCCTTCATTATGCCCACTATTATAAGAAAATCCCCCATCATTACCTCAACTAGTCCCCTTAGAGCAACCTTGGGGCATCCCTTCATCATTTAATTGTCTTGTCAATGACTTCATTCTTCTCATATTTAGAGAACTACATCAACTTGAGGTCCCTCCAAACTATATATGTAGCATTTGATCATATGGGATGTTTGATGTAAGATCAAATGCCATTTTTATCCTCCCTATTATTTAACACTCATCATCCTATCATCTTACTCTCATCATTATTCCTAGTCATTTAGTACTTGAGATATAGATAAGCACTTCATCCATCATTACTCCAATTTAAGCCTGTATCTCTCCCTAACATGCATCCTTACTTGGGATACATCCAAATGATTACAACCTAATTTATTATCCTCTATTTATATATTTTTTCCTCTACTAGGACACATATACAACTATAACAATGTATAATTCACCTTATTACATATGTCTTTACTTGGAGCATAATCACTGCTCATAGCTCTTCCTAGTAGACATCCATTCCTGTGATATGTCTAAATCTTGTAACACCCATTAAATTAATTAAATCACTTGATAAATATTCCAAAACAAATATAAAATATCGAATTATCATGGGTCCTTGCATGAGATATGTAAAAATCTTGTGACTATGCTTGGCTTTCCATTCAAAGCTTACAATTATGCCTTTCACTTGGGGCACATCCAAGGTCATAAATTTATCATATTTTGATCCCTCACATATTTATTTACTAGGGTAATTATAGCTCATGGATTAACATATTCAAATCCTATCCATCACATCCATCCAATTTATCATGTCCAACCAAACCCCTCTTTCTTCTATCTATGCCTCCCACCCCTTATTTTATTATGAGTGGCCATTTATCTAATTCCTCCTTACATGACCTTCAAGGGGGCATAACCCATCCAAACTTACTAATTTTTAGGATTATTTTATTCTTTGAAAGACCATAACTTCTTCTAGTCACAATGCCCTTTGAAAAAATGGAAAAATGTATACATCTAAAAGTTACCACTTTATCACTCACTATTAATTTCATTATCACTCCATAATAATTATACTTATGTATCAATTTTATATCATTATATATAATTTATTCTAGTATACCATAATAATATCCCCCTTCTAAATTTTATACATTACATACCAACCTTATAACACTGTCTCTCTCAATTAATTCTTCTATTAACACTTCATTTGTCCTTAATCACCACTCACGCAATATATTTAAAATTTTAAATTACTTCTCACCTACCACCAACTACATCTACTATGTATCTTAGAAATCCCCCCTCTAATCAGTAACTAATTATAATGAATTCTAAAAAGCTATAATATTCCTAGAGCCCCTCACCCATTCCTCTCTAGAGAATTCTATGAATTTTTAATTTATATTCTCAACTAGAAAATCCTCACACTAATTCTTAGCTATTAATTTCCCCCATGACCTTATATATAAACAACCACACCTCTATGCAAAAAATAGCTTATGAATCTTTTCTAACTTATGAATTTTATATCACCTTGACGTTACCTTGCCAATCAAACATCCATTACTCTCATCTTGATTTATTCTTGAGAATTGTAACAACAGTAAAATATCTATTATTAAGCATCAATTATGTCTAAGTAATTTTGAGAACATCTAATCTTTTCAAGGAGGAAAAAATCATTAATTCTTGAGGACTAATTGTTTTTTATATTTAATTTGAAATTTGCATGTGAATCTCTTGTTCCTTTAGCTCAATCAAAGGTTTTTGTGAGTGGGTTTAGAGTAGGAATTATGAGTTTATTCCATTGTTCCATTAATTTTTCTCTATAAGCTATTTTCATATCAAATTATCAAAGCTTATTATGTGATAATGTTAACTTTCACCCCTACATAAATAAGGATATCACACACTATACATACATTTATTATTGCATCAAATAGTAACTTTTGGTTGCATCAAATATTTTGAGAATTCTTGACTTCATGTTCTCATAGTAGGTATGGTGTAGGTACATCATTAGTTATAAATAATTACTAATGCAACCATATGTTTATCATAAGAAGAATTCATTTTTATCACAAAAGGGTTATGATTTTAAAGAGATGATTAGTTTCCTCCACTTCATTAATTTTATAGTGGAGTAGTTCCCTAGCCTTTACCTCCAAATCTTGGCCATACTAAAGCTCACCTTATTATTTACATAAGGGTCACTTTAAATACCTCCTTTTGGCATAGAAAATTAGGGTAGATGGTGGAGGGACCTATGTGGTTCACCTTATCCTCCAACCTAAGCTCATAATCTAGTCAAATGTTATCAATCAATGCTACTTCAAGCCAAGTCATGGTACCACTACATGTCACAATATTCACATGTATCCTTATATTTTATGACCATCCAATTTTTTCATCCATTGTCCCATTGGGAACAAGAAAATAATCATTCATTAGCCTTTATATTAATTATCCTTTTATTTTAGTTAGTGTTCAATGTGATAGTACCTACAATTGGGGAACTTCAAACAATCCCTGAGATAGTGATCTAGAGAACCACACTTATAGCAAGTGTGAAACAAGAATTGTATACCATATCATATACTATTTTTTTTTGTGATATGGGTGATATATAACATATTGTCTTTAGCCTTATTTTGAGGACCTAACTATATTTTTCACTCTCCCCTTCCACCCACCTAATGGATTTATTCAATCACCTAATAGTCCTAAGTGTTGTGGGTAGACACATCATATATTTCTTAATAGAGTAATACCTTTGTTTACATATCTTGTTATAGCAATGTAGAATTTCACACATCATGTACTTCATGAAAAATCTCAAAATATATAAGAAGTTATCAAATATTGTGCATAAAGAACTTATAATTATTATACCCTTTTACTTTAAAATCAATGAACCATAATCCACTATACATGTCATGTACATTAATAGCATTGAGTTTTTTAAAATTTGAAACTATCAATATAGTTTATGCTTCTATAAATAGACTAACATGTTGAACATGCCTGTATACTAAGAGAGGGGGTGGGGGGGGGTTGAATTAGTAGATCTCAAAAATTGGTTACTTACAACTTCAAAAATAATTTTAAACATATGAAAACATAAACACATGAAATAAATAATGAAATCAAAAAATCACAACACACAACACTAGATTTATATGTGGAAACCCAAAGGGAAAAAAAATGGTGAGAAAGTTTTTAGAATCTTCTATTCTAATATAGCCTCACAAAGTTTGTCTCATTGACAGAACCTCACTGGTTACATTTTAGGACACCCATCCCATAGAGGCACCAATCCAATATTTTAAGAGTACCAAATCATAGGAAGAACCTAATGCCTATTTTGAGCCCCAACCCAATTTAATATAATGACACCAACCTATCAAACATTTACAAATAAAATTAATGAATCAAATTCATAAAAGAATCCAAGTGTCTATTCTTTGTTGTAGGTCCAATCTATAATTGCTCATTTCTCCTTCAACAAACTTTTGTATATCCTTCACTCTTTCTTCACCCTTTCTCTGTATCTAAATTTATCTATTTGACACTTAGATATTCTCCAATTAGATACTAATCCTCTATGCTCAGATGAGTTTCATATTTTTGCACCTATGGCTCAAACTCCTCTCATTTCAAAAAAATGACTATTTGTCTTCCTTGTTCTTCATCACTTTGGAATTTTGCATCACATAACTTTGAAAGCAACCTCTAAATATATATAAGAGACTCAAATGAATAACCATTTTTACAAGAACTAGTTATTTTCCTTCAATTAATGATTTAGACTTTTGTAACTGACTCACTTTGTTGGGTTCTTGAAAATGCAAGTCTTAACATTAAACACTCCATCTCTTGTCAGGTTTTCAAGAATGCACAATTTAACTAACTACATAAATTTCTTGAAAGTGATTGACTTAAATTACTTCAACATTATCCTCTAGTAGCTTTGTTAACATCTCACTCTCCACAAAATCCTTGAATGCCTTCACTATGTTGATCTCTTCTCGACTTGCTCTATGTTTATCTTGACACTAGAAAAAATTAGTTGAGCACCTTTCAAGCTTGGAAAAACTTTTCTCCATTATATCTTCACTTCACTATTGATCATGAGCCATCGATCTTATTAACAAGAATGAATTTTAACCCACTAAATAAGTGTGAATGTGACACTTGTCATCTATGCATTAGCTTAGAGCTTTACTCTACACTTCTAACATTATCATTCCAAAAGTTTTAAAAAATATCCTTCAAGAAATTCTTTGAATTCACTCAAAAGTGTCCTTTGGCAAAAGTGAAAGTGTCCTTTAAAAATTTGCACATACCCTTCATAGACCTTGCAATGGTCCACATACCCTTCAAAGACTTTACAATGGTCTGCATACCCTTCGAAGAATTTGTAATGTATCCTTCAGAAATTTTCTTGGGTCACTTATCCTTTAGAATAATTACAAATTTCCTTTGGAAAATTTATCACAGATAATTTATTCGATAAGTCATAATCCAATTTTTTCACAAAAAGTCTCCAAGTTCATTTTCTTTGAAAAAAATGTTGTAGACATTTTTCCCACAAGAATTCTCCAAGTCTATTTTCTTAAGAAAAAATGCTGCAAACATTTTTCCTACAAGAATTCTTCAAGTCCATTTTCTTTGATAAAAATGTTGTGAACATTTTTTCCATAAGAATTCTCCATGTACACTTTGGGTTCTTCTCCATTGATTACTATAGATTCTTGAAAGTTGAGAGCTTTAAAGATTCAGACAACTTCAACTATGGAGCCTTAAATAAGTAAGTCTTCCTTGAAAACCTGATGCACACTATTGAGACCCATTTGGGTTCTTATTATATCTATACTTATGAAATGGAAAGAATTAATGAAGATTTGAAACCTTGATCGACTTGTCTAGACCAATTTTGGTTTGTAACACTACTTGACTTATAAGATTTAAATAAGTAATAACATTAAATGAACTTGAGTTACTTCATCCTAACCCATTAGAGTTCTTACCATAACTTAAATTATAAAAATGAACAAAGCTAAGTCATCTTGGAAACCTGATTACCTCTATTAGACCAAGTCAGGTTCTTTTAACTACTCAACTTATAAAATTTAAACAAGTTAAGTCACTTCATAAACCCACTTTTCTCCATTCAAATTTAAATTGGTCTTTAGATATATGCTTAGTGAATATATCTAAAATTTTATATTGTGTTGGTATATATTCAAATGTAACCTCTTGATCAACAACCTTTTCTTTTAGAAAGTGATACTTAATTGATATAGGCTTTGTCTTAGAATGCATCATTGGATTCTTAGATATATTTATGGCACTTGAATTATCACACAAAATTTAAATTGGTCCTTTGAAATACACCTCCATGTATTTTAGATTTTGTTTCATCCAAATTACTTGTGTGAAACATGCCACTACTATAACATATTCTACTTCTATTGTAGATAAAGTAACTGACTCTTGTTTTTTACTCAACCATGAGACAAGTCTATTACCAAGAAAGAATGGACCACCACTTATGCTTCTTATATCATCTATGCTTATTTTAATAATTATAATGAATTATAAAAATATATAAGATTCTTAGATCCCCTAACCCATTCCTCTCTAGATAATTCTATGAATTTTTAATTCATATTCTCAACTAGAAAATCCTCACACTAATTCTTAGCCATTGATCTTCATCTCACATGGCTAAATACTATCTATTGATTTACTCCATGACCTTATATATAAACAACCACACATATATGTAAAAAATAACTTATGAATATATGAATCTTTTCTAACTTATGAATTTTATATCACCTTGACATCACCTTGCCAATTAAATATCCATTACTCTCATCTTGTTATAATCTTGAGAATTATAACAACAGTCAAATATCCATTATCAAGCATCAAGCATGCCTACGTAATTTTGAGCACATCCAATATTTTCAAGGAGGAAAAAATCATTACTTATTGAGGAATAATTGCTGTTTATATTTCATTTGAAATTTGAATGTGAATCTCTTGTTCCTTTAGCTCAATCAAAGGTGCTTGTGAGTGGGTTTAGAGTAGGAATTTTGAGTTTATTCCATTGTTCCATTAATTTTTATCTATAAATAATTTTAATATAACATTATCAAATATTATTATGTGATAATGTTGAATTTTTGATTCGAGCAATATTTTAGGTGACAATTTGGGTGACGGTATTACCCCAATTGGTGGCAGAACTTCTGGGAGCCATAAATTTTGCACCATAGCTCCATTTGAATCCCCATTTAAACCATTGGAAAGATAAGAATGAGGAGAAAATTATGACATGGAATTAATATATTATTGATGGTTTTGACCCTGAAATCCTAAGGTCAGTGTCCTAAATTTCAATTTTAATAGTGTAGTCTAAAAATAATAAGTTTCTAAAAATAGTAATTTCTTATATTCTCTAATGTTGTAAATCATGGAAGTTGAACCAATTCATCTCCCTAGAGATTTTTGACCTTAAAAATCCTCCTCCTAACTTCAAAGTATGTATAAAAATAGATGTAACCTAAAAAGGCAATCAGACATCTCTTCTTAGAGATAGGCATATGTTGTATCTACAATTTTGAGTAATAAAAAATCTCTTCTCAGAGATAGCATTATTATTTGTGTGTTATTGAAATATTATTCAACCAATACTTTTGAGTTTTAGATAAATTTCACCCCTACATAAATAAGGATATCACACACTATCCATACATCTATTATTATGTTAAATAGTAACTTTTGGTTGTATCCAATATTTTGAGAATTCTTGACTTCATGTTCTCATAGTAGGTGTGGTGTAGGTATATCATTAGTTCTACATAATTAATAATGAAACAATCTATTTATCATGGGAAGAATTAATTTTTATCACAAAAGGGTTATGATTTCAAATAGATGATTATTTTCCTCCACTTCATTAATTTTCTAGTGCAGTGATTCCCTAGCCTTTACCTCCAAATCTTGGCCATATTGAAGCTCACCTTATTAGTTACATCAGGGTCACTTGAAATACATGGTCACTTGAAAGAACTCATTTTGTAATAAAAAATTAGGGTATATGGTGGAGGTACCTATGTGGTTCACCTTATCCTTCAATCTAGGCTCATAATCTAGTCAAATATTCTCAATCAGTGCTACTTCGGGCCAAGTCATGGTACCACTACATGTCACACTATTCACATTTATCCTTATGTTTTATGACCATCCAATTTTTAAATACATTTTCCCATTGGAAAAATGAAACTAATCATCCATTATCCTTTATATTAATTATCCTTTTATTTTAGTTAGTGTTCACTATGATAGTACCTACAATTGGGAAACTTCAAATAATCCTTGAGATAGTGATCTAAAGAACCACACTTATAACAAGTGTGAAACAAGAATTGTATACCATATCATCTACCAATTTTTATGTGGTATAGGTGATATCTAACATATTGTATTTGGCCTTATTTTGAGGGCCCAAATATAGTTTTCACTCTCCCCTTGCACCCATCTAATGGATTTCTTCAATCACCTAACAGTCTTAGGTGTTATGGGTAGACACATCATATATTTATTAATAGAGGAAGACCTTTGTTTACATATCCTATTATAGAACTTTAAAATTTCACACAACATGTCCTTCATGATAAATCTCAAAATATTCAAGAAGTTCTCGAATATTATGCATAAGGAACTTATAATTGTTATACCCTTTTACTTTAAAATCAATGCACCATAATCTACTATACATGCCATGTGCATTAATAGCATTGATTTTTTTTAATTGTGAGACTATCAACGTAGTTTTTTATTTTATAAATATACTAATACTCATGTGCACACTACATAAAACTTAGATCTTAGAGCTACTCCAATGTCATGTACAAATATTTGAAGGTATTTATTTATAGTGCACAATTGAAAGGTAATAGGATTCCTCCCATGAACCATTACACATGTTGTACTAAATGAATTTCAAAAGAGAGATTTGAGATCAAGGTCTTAAATATCACATCATAGGCATGGATTCCCTAAGTTATCTCTTTCTTAATTTCTTATTGAACATAGATACTCTACTCTTCAAAGTATGGGATATAAAATTACATAAAAGTGTTGGCTTTAATTGGTCATATATTTAATGGCCTAATTTGGGTCATACTTATTGTACCAAGTATGTGTGAAATCCAACTATATATTTATAAATAGAATAACTTTCATTTCTAGTGCAATAATATGCTCTTCATATGTGTTTGCATCTATTCACATGATCTAAAATGGTTTTTACCCCTTTGCATTCTACAAAGCTCAAAGACATCTCATAAATGATTTTTTAAGGATTTAGTTTCACTAATGATTCTATTGGTATAGATGGCACACTTGATGTTGCCTAGAATCTTAAACCTTGGATACCTTCTACGTTGCCTCCTATTAAATCCATATTTCCACTTTGTGTTGGCACTATTCTACCAGTGTCAACTTTTGGTTTTGACGTACATGAATTAGCATCGAGATTTTTTTTATGGATCCAATGACCATGTTACCACTTAGTTATTACTACTTACATGGGTGGTTGGATCACCACCCTATGCTAGTGGTATTCCCAACATAGTTGGGGTCTTGGTTTGTGTAGGTTTAGTCAAAGCAAGTCTCAAAGGCATACAAGGTATTATATTACATAATACTCTTTTATGATTTTTATTTCCTAAGCTCTAAAATATAAAAAATATCCATCGTCTTGACTTACTATTGTTTAATTAAGAAATAAATGGGCTTGGACTTTGGGTAGACCTCAAGGTTACACTTGATTTTATGCATTATTCTACATGATTCTAGGTCTCCAATTATCTTTATCTTAATTTCCCCAAACATCCACTTGATCATCAACAAGTGATTATTCCTCATTAGAGTAAATTAATTTAGTTCAAGAGTTATCCACATTTTATCCCCACCCTATATGGGTCCTCATAATATTTCCCAGTCTTAGCTCTTTTTTCTCTATAGAGTCCTTGGTGGAAATTGCATTTTTCCAAGTTTCATCATATTTTCACCATTTAAATTCAAGTTCATATAGATTTTACATGCTAAATTCCAAATCTCCCCTCCTTATCAACACCTATGAACCATAAACACCCTTCACCTTTTATCTTCTATGTAACCCATGAGTGAAAGAGCTAGTTGGACATAGGTATATTCTCGATCCCATAATCTACCATAAGTTTATTTATTTACAAGGGGTTTTTTTAGATGAAATAACTTTTGAGTTCATGTATAAACTAATATTTAACATCCTTAGGAAAAGAAAATTTAAAGATTACAAATTCTATTAGATAATTGTTCAGTGTGCCAAAACACCATATATCAACTACTCTAGTATAGAAAGTATCTGTGTTCTTTAAATAATCTAAATGTTCTTTAGTATAAGGATAATTTAGCTCATAATTTATAATTCTTCCCAAAACATATGGAATATGACATGCATGAATTTTTTTAAGTAACTCATAAAATAAAACCTCATATAATGGGTCATACAAGTTTAATTAAACCACCACTTGCCCTATTGATGTTTGAGGCTAGGATTTTTAATGTCAAACTCAAACTCTAAATTCTCCAACCATTGATTGATGTTTTAAAAGGAAATAAAATGAATCATATTCACTCATCATTTCAACAAGTTATTTAATTGTCTTGGTAATAAAACCAAAATGTTTGGGATTTTATGCTTGCATTATAAGAATTATGTGTCACTAGTCCTTACCCAAACATTATACACTCTAATGAACTAACATATCATGTTAAATACCAACATCCTCACCTAAGGCACCTCAAGAGAGAGCACATTGAGTGTTAGCTAGGTTGGTTACATAAAGACAAGATTTTTGGGATTTCATTTGGGTGCTAATGAATACTTGAGTTTTTTTGGAGCATGTGCAATTACAATGATGTTTTCACATACTAAGCATAATATAACTTCAAGTAATATAGTTTTATTAAAATTACAAAAATTATTACCACATTTAAACTAAGTTAATACAAATTCATGAATGCAATGAGAAAATATGGATATTTATTCATTTAAATTCATAGATACATGAATTAACATATCATTTATAGGTATTAGGCCTTTGATACAATCTATCCTTTCATTATACCCTAAGTAACAATTCATTAGCAATTAAACAACATAACAATATCGATATCACTATTAATACACACACACACACACACACACACACACACACACCAAAAGGTAAGGTGGGATTTTATAAGGTCCAAATACACACACACACACACACACACACACACACACACACACACACACACACACACACACACACAAACACACACATACACACACAAAAACACACACACACACACACACACACACACACACACACACACACACACACACACACACACACACACACACACACACACACACACACACACACACACACACACACACACACACACACACACACACACACACACAAAAGGTAAGGTGGGATTTTATAAGGTCCAAAAACCACCTTTATGTTACAATTCATTAATGGATGATTTATAATATGAAAAAAAAATTTATTTAAATAACAATAACAATTTTATTGAATATCTTGGTTTTAACAATCTCTTATATCTATGCCACTTTGCTACATTCAATAAAAATACTTATGTCTTAATTCTTATTTTGATGTAATCACTTTTCCAACATAGAATGCGACTCATCATTTTCAAATATGTGTTTTATATAACCTTATACCCAATCCTAACATTCCTTGTTCTATGCTAACCAATGTGCCATAATATGTAAACTTCAAGAGTTAATCAATATTATTGAGTGCTCCTAGGTTTTCAGGTATATCTACATGACCTCATCCTCACACACTATTTTTGATTTTCTATAGTATTTATAAAAAATTAAGCACTAATTGTTTTTCCTACCATTTTATTTCATACATATAGTCTTTAAAATATGTCCAATTGTTATGCCACCTGATTGAAAAAAGGTGCACTTTTAGACTTAGACAAAATTTGTGGTCTAATATATGTGCATCATGATCATGACATTGTTACATCTAGGATTCAAGTTGAGATTGGTTACATGATTTTAATCACACATCCTTTATATTATGTATGACTCCATGATTACTATCATGCATATTTTACATTTATTATTACTACATTATTGATTTTTGCATGCCTAATTACTATATTTGCTTGAAATGACACTTTTATGACATTGCCATGGAATACATGTTTCACATGTGCTTTGATGATTCAATATCTCTAAAATAATATATATTACCATGTTTGTATTTATGCTTTACATAATGTAATTTTATATATAATACATGTTGCACATAAGGGGGGTATACAATGGGCTTGTCTTATAGCTATAGACATTGACAAACAACCAATTGGTTCAAATTTTGGATTAGATTGTGTGATTAAACTGGGGTAGATTGACACATATGTGAGTAATATATTGAGAATTTTATAGGATTAATAGGAATAGTTGAATTTTTTCATGACATTTAAGGTAGATTTATTATATTTGGTAGATTGATAGAAAGATTATGACATTTCAAGTTACATATGGATCAAATTTAGGACATGAATGTTGTTCATGCATATAATTTTCTATTTATATGTTGAATATTGATGGTAATACATAATAAATTTTGATATAAAATCCATCTACAATAGTTGATTCAGAGTTTCAATTTAATTTCAAACCTATTTTAGGGTTCCTCCTTCACATATGAACTTGTCTCAAGGTTCTATCAAAAGAATCATGATGACATTTTGAGTGTCTAGTTGAGGTTTTACATCACTCAACTTATAGTACTTATCTATCTATAATGGGGATTAAAAAATTTATACTTTTAAACCATGTTTTTATTATTTACATTTCTTTAGGGAATACTCACCACATGGAATTCTCCAAAAAACAAATGGGATCTTGGTTTTCATACCCAAAAGTGTATTTGTTCCTTAACTCTTAAATTTAAAGTTATTTGATGATCTAGATTTCAAAATTTCTATCTTGCATGGACTTTGATTTATACATGTTTCCTTTGAGGTTTTGCATGGAGCAAGATGAATTTTTAGTGCATGCATAAAATAAACAAGTTTGGTTACACATAGGTACAAAATTTATTTATTTTATCCTATTAATATAGAATTTTCAATACTATACTAAAATAAGGGAATTTGTAAACACATAAATTTAATATTAAACACTTGGAAATATATATTTTGACATATATTTGACATACAGGACTTATGTATACACATTTTAATATTTCACACCATTTTCCTTATCCATGTAGCTATTTATTATCTTGGATGACCTAATTTTATATAATTGATATTCAATATCACCCTAGTAAATGCCATGACACTCTATGATATTATGTAGAGTATCACCATATTCTAGATCCTTAATTATAACTATCTAGATAATGATGACAATAGTCAAATAATTATGGTTAATGTTATGGACCAAATTTTCACCCTAGAGAAGTAAATTAGACCTTATAGAATTTAGGGTAACATGCAACTATCTCTAAAAATAGGCAAGCTACTACAAGAGATAGATCTCTAGATTTGAAAGAGCTAACTCCCTTGATATATCTTTTAGGCTCACATAATACACTAGACTAATCACTATTATGGGTGAAAAGGGAAGAAAGAAAAATAAATAAAACTAAAATAATGAATTTTATAAACCAAATATAAGTGCAAAAAACACACTTGCATCTTCACTAAGAAAGAAGACTACTAAAACTAACCTTGACTCAATATTCTTCTAGCATAAGTGTTTCTATAACATGGAGGTGGATTGATATGCATATCTTGAGGTGGGAGAAAAATAGGTATAATATTAGACACTAATAATCTATCTCACACTTAAAAACATACCTAAAAAACACATACACTTCATGGGACCTATTAGAAGAGATGCTACTACTCACACAATTCATACAAGAGTAGAATGGAAGAAAGGAGAAGACATTCATCACTTGTCTTCCAAATACAATAATTGGCATACCTAGGCAAGAGTTATAGATATAAAACCAACTTAATAACTTTATTTAAAGACAAATCAAGATGTTAAACTATTAGGGATTCACCATACCAATTGTGGATTCTTTACAATGCCAAAATGGCTTGCATATATAGAGCATAGGAGAGGAGAGAGAAGTGAAGTTGGATAGTCACAAGGCCAAGTGTCAAGAATTTTAAACTAGTTAAAATGTAAGAGAATGAAGTGTGAAATAGGTCATTAATCCCTCTTATACAACTTTCCATCTGAAACATGACACCTGCTTGAGGTTGGCATAAAGATCTTCATGTCCTTCTTGAAATGACCTTTCTTAATGATGAGTTCCCTTGACTATCTAAATATTCCATAGAATTAATTTATAAATACACCTTTAATTTTTAAGGTGGATATATTATTTTTGATAGTAATATACACCCTTAAACTGATATCCTTTCCTTCACCACTTATGATTCACTTTCTTACAACATTCACTAGCCATTTAGGCCTGATTCTTCACACTTGTCACTATGGTGACCTCTAGGTGTTCAAGGAAATTAATTGAAAGGATGTAAGACACATGTTAAACAAATTTTTATCATTTATTATATCAAATATACCTCAATAAACTTAGTGTCACACTTCTCACTATCACACTTAGGCATTCACATTTCTATTCATTATGCCATTCAAGACTACCTATAATGACTAACTTAGTAGAGGGGTTATAATGCAAAAACAAGGTGATAATTGAGTATGAGGAGTTATAAAAATTCCCCACACCCCTTCCAAAATATCCTTCACCTATCAATTCCTTTTTGGTACCTATAAAAGAATTCAAATCTTGTAAGAAACACTAAATTAGACCTATTGATATAAGTGATAGTATGTAACAATTAGATATTAAGGATATTGAAAGAGTGAAAAATAATAAAAATTCATCTTCCAGGCCAAATTAATCATTCTAGATGCACCTCCATTCATATCTTCTTCATCAGGTTTATATAAGGGTTTTATGAGGGTCTTAGGTCATTTTTCTTGTTAACAATGATTCATAAAAATTAGAGACTCAAACCTTGAAATAATTACACTAATATCAATTTTAAGACCCCCATAAACCATCCATATCTTCTTGAGGAACCATATAACTCATTTTTATAGATATAAGTGAAGGAATTTGGCTTCTCAAGATCATACTTGCATTCTAGATAGGCCTAAGATAGATTTAGGCCAAAAATGGACAAATTGAGCTATTATCTACAAAAAAAATGGTTCTCATAAACCTTATAATCTCCCCTAAATTTTATCACATTGTTTGGTGAGGTCATATGGTCATATAAGTGTCATTAGAAGCCATGAAGGTTTAGGCCTAGTTTTAGGCTTAGTCTGTAAGACTATGTTATTGAGCATATGGTCATTTATGGAGGTTTACAATGAATTTATAAACTATTAACACTTTTTTAATCTAAAAATAAATCCTTTTCATCATATTAAAATTATTTAAGACCATGTCATTTCATAAATTTACCATTAATGTGTTAAAGTTGCATGTTGGATTAACTATGGAGTGCCCTCTATCTAAGACAAAATAAAGGACATCTTGACTATTAGTACAACCAAACAAAGACCATGGAAGTCTATATTAGTTCATGATAACATTATTTACAAATTTTTATAGCCATATCATACTTTTATGGCCTTCAAACTCTTCACACTAGGTTTTAAGACTATGACTGTGTAGGGTTTTTGACTTGACTAAGTTTAAGGTTCAAAACCCATTTTTTTCTCTATCTCCTTACATCTAAGAATCACATGAAAATGTGTTATAATAAATATAAGGATAATTTAAATGGAAAATCATATGAATGATAAACTAGAATTTGAGAGCCCCGATGGAGAATTTGAATCCTGAGATTTTGAATGCTGAGCACGTGCATGCACGAGTGCGAACTCAAATCCTGAACCAGGTAGTCGTTGATTCGGCAGCTGGTGTGGCTGAGGCTTATGATATGAAAGGGACTCCACCTGTGAACGGGGAAAGGATCCTGATCGCCCATTCTTCTGTGGAAGGGGGTTCTTTTCCAGTTACAAATATAGCAAAAGGATCCCCTGTTATTGGTTTTGTCCCTGGGTCAAAGGGAAGAACTTATGCAGATGTGGCTACTTTTGAAGCTAAAATACATGACGCAAAACATCAAGCTTCTGCTGGGAGTCTGTGCGTTTCACCAGTAAGTGCTTTAAATCCTGTCAGGGTTAATCTAGATCCTGATACAATTGAAGCAATCTTTAATCGGGTAGATTATTTTTCAAAGTATGGGGCTATTTTTTGATTTCATGGCTACTGGCCATCTCTTGCAGATCTACATGGATAGATCTCCAATACCTGGTTGCCACTAATTGATGGAAATGTTGAAATATACCCATGTGTTAAAGGTTTTTTTAGCTTTATTCCAATACTCTAAGGACAGGAAGACTATTCTATCCAACAATAATTTTTTATGGCAGGGTAAATACCCTCTTATGGCCAAATGGTGGCATATGGATTTCAATCCTCTCATGGAAACCTTCAACAAGATCCCTGTCTGGGTTTGTCTCCCTAATTTACCAATACATCTATGGCATGAATCGGTGTTTAAAACCATCGAAAATGCTATAGGGGAGTTTTTATTTGAGGATGATGAAACTAAGAGGTTTTACCACTTGACCTGTGCACGCTTTATGGTTGAGGTTGATTTTTCTAAGGGCCTTCCTGAGGTGATTTGTCTAGACTCCCCTAGGGGTTCTTGGATGCAAATGTTAGATTTTGAAGGTTTACCTTTTCGATGCAGAAAGTGTCACCTGATGGGGCACGTTGCAGCCCGGTGTACTACAGGGAAATCCAAATCCAGAAGATCACCTTCTTGGTGGTCTGAATCTGAGCATGAACATTATTTTGCTAAATAACCTGAGGAAGATTTGACTGCTTCAGAGAATGAGAATGAAATGAGTATCCATTCTGAATCAATGGATCGGGAGACTCTGCTGGAGATAGATCCTGTTGAAGGTACTGTGGAGATTGGATTATGTGATCTCTCTGAACTAATTACTAAGGAGGTGGTATTCCCTCCACCTATTTTGAAGGATTCTCCTAGGAGCTAGAAGTTGGTTGGTTCTCAAAAGGATTTTTCTGAGGCATCGATGCCCCCTGGACTTCATGGATCATGGCCTTCTAAGGAATGGGTTGCTGAGGCAGCTAAGGTAGAGGATGGTTGGACAGTAGTTAAGAGGAATAAGTCTAAGCCTTTGGTCCCCCCTCTAGATATGAAACTTCAGTCTTGTAAAAAATATTAATTGTTTATCTAGCTCTTGACTGCTACTTTTAGATTCCTAGTTAATCTGGTCTTGCTTATGCAGGTTCCAGGCTATTTTGTATCCTGGTAGTGCTTAAGGTTTATCTCTCTTCTGATGTATAGGGTTTTGGGGCCCCTTCAAAACCTATTTTTACCTTAATCTAAAACTATAAGGATAATTTATTATGTGATCCTTCACCTTATATCTCTTTTAAAACTCCCAAATGTGTAATCTCCATTGACTGGGCTAGTCAACAGACTATCTCTAAACTGTAAGTGTGCATTAGAGAATTCAAAAGATTCTTATAAACACTTTGATACAGGTTCAAGAATTTTATTTCATACATTTGGTTCCTCCTTATGTGAATAATATATTTTCACATCTACATATATTTAAGACTACCTTGAAACTATGCTCTCATCTATTACTATCAATGCACTAGTTGTCATTGTTACATTGTAATGTTCTAGGTTATTTTGGCTTAGAAGTATTGTAGTTACTAAGTGTTTCTAACAAGATTGTGACTGAGTTTAAAACCCAATCTATCATAAGTTTATCTTGACTAAATAACCTCTTATGTTCATGATTTGACCTTTCATTTAATATCCAAGGATAAAGCCATCAAGCTCATCCAGACCTCATTAAATTCCACCAACACATGACACTATATAAGGCAAAATCCTCTTTCAAATATATTAAGGTATATGTTCCCATTTGAAAATTTTATTCAAACTGACACCTGTCCACCTAGATTTGACTATATGTCATGATCTCACCACTTACACTATGATCTTATCTATTCTCTTAGACCTACTTGAAGGTCTCAATTGAGTTCAAACACCTCCAAATCCCTTTTAACAGTCTATCTCAATAAAACTACATAGTCATGTAGGTGATTGTCTACTTGTATGTGATTTTAACTTTAAACCTCATTTGGTTCACACATGTTTTGAGATCTGCATTGATCCACTGAATATTGATAAAGCATCACCATGTTATTGGATATTGAAAATAATTATATCACTTTTGATCTAAAGTTATTTATCGGAGAAATAACATTGCAATTACCAAACTCTATTTTGAAGACCATGATAGTGTTAATTTCCAAAAAAAATTATATTTTATTACTTACCCTATATTACCACACATGATAAACCAATTGACAATCTCATGATAAGGATGAACATACTCTACATTGGTTTACTTAGATCAATGTAAATAGAGAAGAATATTGAGGTGTTAAGAATGTGTAGGCAACTTGAAGGTGCTAAAAATCTTAGTGATTTTTCATGAATTATAGATCTCCAATCCTAAAACTATGGCCATTTAATGGAATTAAATAGGGACACCTAATATCCACCAATTTCACTCACTTCAACTCTCCTCCTATCTATACTAAAGAAAAACCATTTGACCTTGTTGACTTGCCTAAGAGAGTGATGAGAGAGAAAAACTAAATTTTATTAAATTTGGAACTATTAAAGCCACCTAAGCCTAAAGATACTTGTGAGGATCTAAAGAGAGCCTCATAAAGCCTTCACATATGCTAGATATGTCATATAGTCTATACAACATTAGAACATGCCCTTTTTTCAAGTGATCTTATTATTATTACATTAAACCTACATTTTTTATTTTTAAAAATACCATCTAATACTTCCTAACATATGGAAAGTTAGAGTGATCCTTGACACATTTATCCTTTGATAGGAAACCATACATTTCATTTAAAATAACCAAAAGGTAGCATAATATGACATAAGACCAACTAGACAAATATGACCAAGGTGAAAACATATTAAATGACTTCATAGGATAACCTTACATTATTATAGGACCATGGTGACCATTTTATGACTTAGAAGGACCCTATGAAAATTTTGAATATATAGGGGGTTGAATTAATTTGACCTAGGGTCAAATTTGGCCAACATTTTGGAGATTTCTTATGGGTATCATCCTTCTATGCTAAGGATTAGTTGGCTTATCCTATCCTTGGGAAATGGAGTCACTTATAAAATATTTTTGACATTGATAAGCCTCTAAAAGGAAACCAAACCACATTAAACATGATAGAAAAAAAACTCACAAAGTAGTTCACAAAATACATATTTGTGATCTCATGAACACTTAGGGAAAACACACAAGCAACTCAAAGGAAAACATAGACCTATCCTAATATGTACAATACCTCTAAAAACTTGAGGTGAAAGATAAATATTTATTTCTTCAACCAAGTTCAAAGATAATGCTTATTACATCACTACTGATCCATGAAAATAATCCATAATATGATGCATACTTGTCAATGAAAAACTTATAAAGATAGTCAAATGACTTACCATTGTTGGATCTTCTTTTTACTATAAGTGCATCACTTGGATCTCTCATGAACACTCCATCCATCTCTTTAATATTCTTCTTTGGGTTTTCATCTTTCTTGGAATTCATCATATTCAATTAATACCCTTCAAATAGATCCTTGGGAGTCATCAAATCCTTCTCAATTTTAGATGTGTTAGACTCATGATATGTCTACTATTGATAGTATTCAAGGCTATGCTCTTATTCACCAAACACTTTCTATTATATCAAATTTGTTCCTTGATTATCAAAGGCCTCAATCTCTTCCTTATGCTTATTGGATACATGGTTGACCTCATCCTCAGGACTGTACCCTTTTTAAAAGTTACATGGATTCTAAACTCCTCAAACTCTAACACTATGTCATTAAATTATTGCCACATATCACAAACTTATTCTTGAGGTTGATGCTTATGTGTTTTCTCTTCCTTGATAGGTAAAATTGAGTGCTCACTAAGAATATCATGCTTTGACACAACTAGGATATAAATGTCATTATCCATGTGAAAAATATAATTTCCCCATGTAACTTGTTCTAGAGTATCATCAGAATCTATTTTAAGAAATCCATCAAAGTATTAATGAAGTATGTAAGTATAAAGTCATATTTCTTCAATTCCATATTACTCAACTCCCCACTCATCAAGGTACAAGTCAGATATGCCATCAAGAAGTGTTAGAGGTTCTTGATCACTAGGATGATCTTCTTCCTTAATGACATTGAAATTCATATTATAGGTATAAGGCACATATGGTTCTACATGAAAACTATAAAGAGGTTATGATTTTATTATCACTTTTACACCATATCTAGTCCTAAAGGTTATATAGGACCAGTCTAAAGTCAAATAGCCTCTAATCTTATCAGTGAACTCTCTTAATATATAAAGTGAAAAATGAGGTGGCACATACACAACCACAACATCTTGAGAAATGGTAAAAGTAAGACAATCATGGAGAAAAATTGTTAAACCTTTTATTATGCCAATTATCTTGGTAGTTGACCCATCCAATTATATCACTCCTTTGTCATGAGGTTCATACTTCAAGTTTTATTTATCAATTACTTGCTTGGGCATGACACAAGTACTATCTCCACTATAAATTAGATAATTGTGTACTAGATCATCTCCAATTATGATAGATAAATATAATGGAGGGGTTTTGTCTACCTTTTCAACTTTGTTTGACTATCCTTCACTAGGATTCAAAGTATTTATCAAGGCTACCTCTTTCCCACTAGGTTTCTTAGATGTCAAACTTAGTTTGGACAATTCCTCTTAAAGTAGGTATGCTTGTCCAAGTATTTCTATTGTATCCCACATTGACAAATTCACATGGGACCTCTTATACAATGTTAGTGAAAGATCCACTAACCTTAACTTGTACACTAGTAGGAATTGTATTGCCTATACCTTGAGAATTTTGAGGTATGAAAACCCTCCTATAATTCAAATTTATTTGATCAAATTATGCATTTATAAATTAAAAAAAAAAAAAACATACCTTTTATGATTTTTGAACATTCATTGATCAACCATTAGCATCCCATTAAACCTTTTTAATTTCCTTCTTCTTTACTCTTGTGTTTGTAGCTATAGGACTTGAATATTTACTTAGATGCCCTTGATAATTCAATCTAAATGAGTCATCTTATTTCCAATTAACCAATATAAATCCCACTTTATCACTCTTTTTCTTGGTCTCTCCTCCATTTGGTACCTCATCTTGAGTCATAACTGGCATAGTTCCCAAACTTACCATGAAGACTTGATTTAAGGACTCATTAAAATAGGAAGATGGATCATGAGGTTGATCCCATGAAGGCAGACCATCATGCTCTTTGGAAAGGTTATTTTGAGTGGAAACTAATGATCTTGAGTTGGAAGGAGCATTGGGATTGTATCTATTGTATTACTTGGCTTGAACTAGCTGCCCTTAACCTTGAGGAGGACCTTGAAAAGGTGGTCTATTACTTTGATATTTAGGGTAGGACTAATTAGGCTGATAGAAAATTTGGAAAGGTCTTACATGCTACTAATGGGCAATCCTCTTTTAACCTAAAGTCTCTTGATTCATATATCTCATTTTTTTTACCTCATTAGACTTACTTGGTTAACTAGGGATAATATGATTATCTTTAGTGTAGGAATGGGAGAAAAAATAGGTGTATGGGTTTTTAAATTAGGGAATAGAAGCATAAGAGGTTTTAGGGTAATCTTCCCAACTTGAATCAAAAAATTCTCTACCCTAATGACTACCTCATAAGCATTAGGTAATGTGATCCCTCCCATAGATTGCATCATCATAGAAATATCACTATCAAAAGATTTAAGATAGTAAAGGAAAACATGGTGATATGTGGGTCTTACAAAGATTATGATCCTATCCCATGTCTTCTAAAAACTTGTGTTGATGCTTTTAATGACTTATTGAGGTTCTTTCCTTATGCTAGTTAGTTATTAGTTAATGACAAGTTGTCACTCTTGCCTTCAAATCTTCTCCTTAAAGCATCTCATAACTCATACCATGTGGTGATTTATTTAGGGGATAATGTACCATACCAATAAAAATATTTCCATTTGAAAGAGATAACCAACAACCTAATTTCTAAGTTCTCCTTAATGTTGTGATGGATATTTCATAAGTTAGAAATGTTTCTTATATGATCAATAGGGGTAATGGAAGTCTCACTGGTGTATGAGGGAACAATTTTATGGGAATATATGGGAATTTCATCATAATGGGTAGGTATTATAGGACTATATCCATTCAAGGAAATAAAATTAATTTTACTTTACATGGTATCTTTAGGAATTTAGGGGAATGGGCTGATCAAATACATTTTTATAGGTTTGTGAGCAAGATAGGACCTCTTTGGATAAGGATGTGTGTTAGCAAATATTATTTCTTTGTATGAATAATGAGGAATCTCTTAGAATTCAAAAGGAATGCCTTTTCTAAGATACCTTGTTTTTAGCTTAGGCATGAAAGAGTGCACTAGTCTTCAACAAAGATTCAAATGTTAGAGTCATGAGATATTATAGGAGGTGGAATGTTACAGCTCCTTATTTTCAAGACCAACATCCACCTTGAATAACCTTCTTAGATTTCATATCCGATGGGCCATGCGATAACTATTATATTCCAAAATTTGACCCTATAGAAGTCAAGTAGATCTTATCATATTTGGGGTAACATGCAACTATCTTTGCAAATAGGTAAGCTACTATAAGAGATATATCTTTAGATTTTAAAAGGATAGCTCCCTTAATCTATCTTTTAAGATCACATACTACACTAGACTAATCACTATTGGGGGTGAAAAGGAAAGAAATAAACATAAATAAATCTAAAATAATGAAGGTGATACACTAAATAATTCCATAAAACACACTTGCATCTACACTAAGAAAGAAGATTACTAAAACCAACCTTAATTCAATGTTCTTCTAGCATAAGTATTTCTACATAGAAGTAGATTACTATTCATATCCAAATATGGGTAGAAATAAGGTCTAATATTAGACACTACTAGTCTCTCTAACACTTCAAAACATAACTAAAAAACACACACTTCATGAGACCTATTAGAAGAGATGCTACTACTCACACAATCTATACAAGAGTAGAATGGAAGTAAGGAGAGGACATTCATCACTTGTCATCCAAATAAACTAATTGACATACTTAAGAAAGAGTTTTAGAGAAAAAATAAACTTTATAACTTTATTCAAAGACAAATCAAGATGTAAAACCATCAGGGCTTTGCCATACTAATTGTGAATTCCTTATAATGCCAAAATAGCTTGCATATATAGAGTATAAGAGAGGAAAGAGAAGAAGTGAAGTTGGAAAATCACAAGGCCAAGTGTCAATACTTGGAAAATAGTTAAATTCAAGATAATTAAGTAAAAAATAGGTCATTAATCCCTCTTAGATAACTATCCATCTTAAACATGACACCTACTTGAGGTTGGCATAAAGATCTCCATGTCCTTATTTAGCTACCTTTATCAATAATGAGTTCACTTGAATTTATGTTATCACTTATATTTTCACCCTTTGAGGAGATGAAAAGACTCTACTCATCCAAGTGGCATAATTGAATCACCTATATGCTTGTGGGCAACCTAAGGAATTAGGTGAGTCTTTAGATAGGGCCAACTCCCTTGATGTGCTACTTAAGATCGAATCTACAACTAAATTTGGGGGGTGAAAATGGAAAAATAAATTGAAAGAAAATCTAAACTAATGAAGGTGATACAAAAAATTGATTGATGACTTCAAATCATATGTATGCTACACTTGAGACCAAGAAACAAACTAAACATACACTTTTCTAATCTACAACTTCTCACATCAATGTTACATTGTGAGGTCAAGATGAACATATAGGATAGGAGGACTAGAAAAGAGGACTTAAATGTCATTGATGTAGAGAAAAACTCACTTAATCTTTGAAATATCTCAAAACACTTCACATGCCCTACAATAAGAAGTTTTCCAATTGCAAATAGGTTGCAAGAATGAGGTAACATGCTAAGGAAAAAAGAGTGTCACTTAAGCAAAATCAATCATTAAAATGAAACACACTATGAATATTCATATAATAGGTAACACATAGTAATTTATTTGATCAAAAGGTATAAAAATGAGTAGGGATTCACCATACTCAGGTGGAGAATCCCATACAATGCCAAAAAGGCTAACTATTATATAGTTTGTGAGAGAGAGAAAGAGAGAAGTACAAGGGTCAAAAGGACACTTGTAAAGATAATAATATTAGTTATCCATGCATGAGAATAATTTATGGGTCAAACCATGTAAGTTAATGAAGTGAAAATGTCAATTCAAGTAATCAAAGTTATGCAAAGTAGCATAAAACTCCTCCTTTTGCATAGAAAAAATGTCTTCATGATTGGGCCCACTTGAACATCCTATAACTAATGAAGACTATTTATAATAATTTAAATTAAAGATAGGTACATAAAGAATGTCTCTTCATGCATTGGTTTCATGCTTAGTCTTATGAAACCAACTGAAAGTGAGCCATCATCATTTGTAGTCTAAAAATAACTCCTTTCATGCACCTTGCACACTTAGCATTCAAAATGGCTTTAGTTTTCCATGAAAATCCACAAAATTTAGTGGGTTACATGTTTCAAGACTCTAATTGGCCTTGGAAGCATCAAAGTCACCTTAAAAAGAGCTCACTTGAAATTTTCCATCTTATTCACTAGCTTGTCCAATATTCTAGATTTGATTGGCCAAGTTGAAGGCTATTATTTGAACCCTTAGGAGCTATTTCAAGAAATACAGTGACCATATGGAGTTATAATAAGTATAAATATTCCTCCCAAACTTGATTTCATCTTCAAAATCCTCTTTTAGCCTACATAACACAAAAATGGTAAAAAATATCTTGTATCTACCCCCATTTATACAAGTCTGTAAGAATAGATCACATGTGAGGGATAATAAAAGAGTCTTATTCATCATCTAATATCTATTCTTTTCAAACTATTCCATTTGATTGCATTTCTAACTCCATTTTCCAAACTAGTCATTGGCAAGGGTTTAGTAGGGTTTTAGGCCTATTTTTATTCTTAAGGATTGTTCATAAAAGATGGATGTCCAATTTTCAAATAAAATTCACAAAATCATTTTTCAAGACCCTTTTTAGCTTCCCCTAACTCTTTTTGAAACCATGCAGAGCCTCCAAAAGATGTGAGCTTCTAAAAATTGCCTATCAAGCTTGTTTCCCTTGTTTTCACAGGCCTAAATAGGTTCTTGAGTCAAAAGTGGATTTATTGATGTTTAATTTTCACTCCAATGGATTTTAAACCTTAATAGTCATCCTATAGACATGACCAAATGCATTTTAATGCTTTTTCAAGGTTGAAAAAGAAGTTGGTACCCTATTTGGATTTAGACCTAGTCATATTTCGTAGGTCTATCTGCACTTCAAGGTCTAAAAATGAATTCCTAAATATTACCCTACATTAAAAGAGTTTAAACATACCTAATACCATCCATAGACATGATTAAATAGTGTATAAGGCATATCTCATGTTAAAAAGGAAATTGACCTCTCATTAGGCCTTAGGCTTGACCATACCTAATGGCATTACCTACAATCCTTGTAGGTTTGGAATACTATACTCAATTTCACATTTATTTTATTAGTATATCATGTTTCATATGTGTCATCCAACTTTAAAAACCATCCTTCAAGGTTCAAACAACCCCTTGCCTATCCATTTATCACTTTTTCTCAATACTGCTAGTTTATGTATCCAGGGAAGTGCCCCCTATCTGAGATAAAATAGGGGGAAATTCACCTATTTGTCTGGGATAAATAATTATTTGATAGGATCTTTCAAGTTGAATAAATTATATATATATATATATATATATATATATATATATATAAATTTATCCATTTATCTTATGCTTAGACCTTCTCAAAGTGTTAAAGATGGACAAACTGTGAGCAAAAGACTGTATAAAAGGTTTCTTAGTATAAACTATGCTTTTTTTTTGTTCGAGCCACTCCTATGCTCCCTATCAATTTTATAAGTCCCATTTTAATTTTAATGGACAATTTATAATGAATAAAAACTTAATTTAAACCATTTGACACCTCAATCACTTTCCATACTCCTGAACTTACAAGGCTGAGTTAGTTTTCTTGATTGTGTTTCCTACCTTCTCAGTCAAAATTTGAACCCTGTATGTGACTTGAATGGTTTAAAACTTATATTAAGTGATTAAAAACCATATTGGATTCCATTTTAACTATATTTAATTCTTTATCATCACTTATTCCTACTCCTTTATGCTCATTGTCAACACACTTATACACAAGACTATAAGTGTGTGTGAAGGCCTTAAGAGGTATATGTGGGTTTAAAATGCATTTCCAAAAGGGTTCATAGAGGTTATCATAGTTTTTATAAATGTTTTCATATGATATAACTCATGTTAAATCAATTTAAAACATTTATATTCACTTGAGTCCCCAAACTAGGCTCCTCCTTTCATGACTACAAACCCCTACCTATTAGACCCTTGGCTGTAGGTCACTTTCTCTCATTCAAACATAAAATAATGTTCAAATATCCATTTAAAATTCCTTTGAGTCACTTGGGGAATTATTTAAGTAATTTTAACCATTTTTATTGTATTTTTAATGCTCAAATAACACTCAATAAAGCCACTACCTATTGATTGGCTTGTAGGTATGAATTTCTATAGTGTATAGACTATGCATGATGTATCAGAGGGAGAGAAATGTACAACACTCCTTTAGATTATATATTAAATAATTTATGTTACCTCTACATAATGAAACATTCAAATTATGGTATCAAGAATAAGTTTCACTTTGAATGATAAATACCTTATTTGGGTCACAGTCCTGTAGACTCCACTATTTAGTTTTAGTGTCTTTGAAAGCAACTTTAGGTCTTCAAATGTTCATCCTTCACTCATCTTCTGACTCTCATAATTTTTAGAGTTATTTAATATACTATAAGCTACAATATTTATCCCTTAAATGCATTATAACCCTTAAGAGACATGTTGGAAAAGGGCTACAAAATGCCTTTAGGCCTTTGTTTTTCTCATTTAGGAAAAAAGAAACCTAAATCTATAGTCATCCCATGATGATGGCTTCTCAATCTATTTTGTCCACTACATGGTTTAAAGAGTATTAATTATGGTATCTTCAACCTATAAGACTCCAAAGGAAGTTCTAACTCATCCAAACTCTTTATAAAATACCTTTAATTCTCTATCAACACCACCTATAGGTGATTATTTTCATATATGTAGGTGAAGATGATGATTAGTAGTGAGCATTATTATAACCTCTTATGAATTATATATCCATCTCTAAATTCTAAATTTACTTTTAATCCTATAAAAATTCTGAAAAAGTTTCAATCAACTCCTAAATGGCATTTCAACATATCTTAGTCTCTATTTAGCCCCCTGTAGATGACTACTTGCAAGTGTAAGTAGTAAGGTGTAAAAATGAATAGTTTGTATTGCCTTGACCTTTCATGAGTTGTGTTCTCATCTCAAAACCTACAAATATATTTATCTTAAATCAAACCATAATTGGTTCTAAATACTCTTCTCAATAATAAATCTCCATAAGAGCACCTTTAGATGATTATCCAAAAGGGTAGACTGTATGCAAGCACTATATATGACTGTACTCATGGAGGAAATTGTCTTTAAAGTTGAGGTGAAGGATAAAGATAAACAAGGAAACCTTTTAAAAATTTAAAATGAAACTATAATGATCTCTTAAAGTCACCATCCAAGCATGAAGGTTTTGAGAATGATGGAAAACTATCTTTTGCATAAAAAAGTATTCCCTCCTACAAATTAAGGTGGTTAGCACATATAAACCTCATGAAACATTAAAAAAAGTATTTGGAGTAGTGGATAAGGAATTAAAAATTAAATGAAATAAATAGCAATAAGTGAGTTGTACATAATCTCCCAAACAAGACAAAACCTAAAGGGTGCATAGATAAGCAAACAGATTTGCACAATCCACTTCAAATAGATGGTTCATGAAGCACAAGCCACCATTAATCAAAATTATTATATTTAAATGAATATATCTGAGTTTACAGTAACCTCCCAAATTTTTTTGACTTGAAACCACTTGTGTTGTTTGTACCAAGTACAAACCTGGAAGTCACTTCAGTTTGCCAAAAAGAGTGAAAATGGAGTAGAATAGTTTTGGGCCAAAAATGCCACCTCAAAATAAATTAAAGTGTGGAGATGAATGAGAGGAATCTGAAGAGTAAAATTTCCATATTTTCCAAGTGACATACTTCCCAAGGAGGCTATACAAGTGCCATTTGCTTCCATTTCTTTAATAAAATTGACTTTTATTTTGATGAACCTACAAATTTAAGTTTTTTAAGTTAATTAAGACCTTTTTGTACACATTGGGCATGATATCACACATTTAAACTTTCATATTTCCCAAGAAACCCATATAAATCATTAAATGCACCTCTTTTAACCTTTAAAATGACCCAAGATGATAAATGGACCTAGAAAATAATTGACCAAAGCTAGTAAAACCTTAATTAACATAAAATGAACTATAAAACATCTCATTAAAATACATTATGCCCCATTATATGCCTAAAAATCAAGTTTTTTTACTAGGGGTATCCAAATTTGACCTAAAAGTCAAATTTGGTCAACATTATCTACAACTACCATATAAGTCTTTGAAATATATACCATGACTTGGGAAGATGGAGTTATTATCTATTATTATAATTTATGCCCTTTAATTTATATATTCTCCTTTACCACTTTTCATTAACTTTCTTGCAACATTCATTAGCCCTTTAGGCTTGATTATTCACACTTGTCACTGTGGTGACTTTTAAGTGTTCAAGGAAACTCATTTTAGGGGTATAAGAAACTTGTTAAAGATCTCTTTGTCCTATAGTATATCAAATAGACCTCAATATACTCAATGTCACACTTATCACTATCACACTTAGGCATTCACATTTCTTCTCATTGTGCCAATCAAGACTGCCTACAATGACTAATTTAGCATAGGGTTTTCATTCATAACCAATGTGATAATTGATTATGATGAGTTAGAACAAGTCCCCATAAACCTTTCAAAATATCCTTCACTTATCAATTCCCTTATGTACCTATAAAACAACTCAAGTCTTACAAAAAACACTAAATTAGACCTATCCCTACAAGTGATAGTACAAAACAACTAGATTGCAAGGAGCTTGAGAGAGTCCCAAATAAATTCAAACCATATTCTATGCCAAATTACTCCTTTTATATTTATCTCCCTTCATATCTTCTTCACCAGGTTCATATAAGGTTTTTAGGTCATTTGGCTTGTTAATAATGATTCATAAAAGTTAGACATTTAACCCTTGAACTAATTCCACTAATATCAAGTTAAGGACCCCCATAAACTATACCTATATTATTGAGGCACCATACAACTCATATGTATATATATGAGTGAAAGAAGTTGGCTTCTCAAACTCTTACTTGCATTATGGATAGGCTTGAGATAGATTTAGGCCAAAAAAGGCCAACTTGAACTATTATTTTAAAACAAATGGGTCTCATCAACCTTATACTCTCCCCTAAAGGATATAACATTGTTTAGTGAGGTCATATCGTCATGGAAGTGTCATTATAAGTCATGAGGGTTTAGGCCTAGTTTTAGGCTTAGTCTGCAAGACTGTGTTATTGAGCATATGGTCACTTGTGGATGTTTCCAATGACTGTAATACCTGTTAATACTTTATTCATCTCCAAATAAATCCTATTCATAATCTTAAAATTCCTTAAGACCATGTCATTTCATTCATTTACCATTCATGTATTAAACTTGAAGGTTGGATTGACTGTGAAGTGCCCTCCATCTGAGATAAAATAGAGGACATCTCCCCTATTGGTATAGACAAAAAAAGACTATGTAGATATATCTTAGTTCATGAGGACCTTATATATAAATTTTCATAGCCATATCATACTTTTAGGGCCTTCAAACACTTTAAACTCTTCACACCAACTTTTAGGAATTTGATTGTGTAGGGTTTTTGACTTGACTATGTTTGAGGTTTAAAACCTAGTTTTTTGTCTATCTCCTTGCATCTAAGAATCACATAAAAATGTGTTTTAATAAATATAAGAGTAAATTATTACATGATCCTTCACCTCATAGATATTGTCAAAATCTCAAACATGTAATCTCTATTGACTAGGCTAGTTTGTAGATTATCTCTTAACTATAAGTATGCATTAGAGAATTCAAAAGATTCTTGTAGGTATTGAGAAAATTTTGAGAATAATATATCCTCACTAAGGATCACACCTACAACATCCTCAAAATTCAAGCTTCCCTTGGCAAGGATTGCATTACTCACAACCATAACCAAACTATCCCAACTATCATGCAAAAACATAATATTAGCGAAGCTCTAACTTCATCATCAAACTTAATTACAACTACAGTAAGCATATTTAAAATCATATTAAAATAATTTAGATGATTATCTATTGAACCATTCTCAAACATTTTCAAGTTAAACAATCTTTTCATAAATTTTTTTTATTATAAGTTGAAGGTTTCTCATATAAAATTCCAAGTTTATCCCTGAGATCTTTTATGGTTTTATCATAAAAAATATTAAATGAAATAGAGGATGCAAGGCATAACCAAATGGATCCCAATGACTTTCTATCAAGTAATGACTAATCTACATCACTCATCCTTATAAGTTGTTCTAATTTCCCCTCCAAGGGAAAATGTAGATCCTTTTAATATAGGTAATCCTCCATCTACATTTTACATAAACCAAAATTCTTACCATCAAACAACTCCACTCTGAATCTGATCTCTTCTCCCATAGTTCCCACTCAAGATAATAATGTTCATGTTATTTACCACTTTAACAAAACACATAACCAATGGCTCTAATACTAGTTGTTAGGAATAAAAACATTTAAACTAGATTTACTATTACCATAAACCAGATCTAAATCTATGCAATAACAGGCATCATGGAAACATTCCTTAATTCACCATTATTATGAAAGCATAAATAAGATCAAGATAATAACATAAATAACATAGATCTAATATGGTTCACCTAATGTGGGCTACATCCACCAATGAAAGTTATCAAATAAAAATAATAATCTAAATACCATGACTACAATGAACTCTCACATAGATATAAAAATCTCCTATAGAAAATGCTACACAAATAGCTACACTTTCACCTACACCTGCACAATGTTGTATCTCACAAGTTGCTAAATCACACCCTATAATTAACACCTATATTTTGAAAAACACCTACACTTTGAATTTGATCCTCAAATTCACACCCTGTAAATAAACCATTAACCTCTAAAGGCCACACCACACCCTGTATATATAGCAAACGAAGGAAAATCCACAAAAGGAGGAGAAATGTGCAATACTTATCCAATATAAGCATTATCTAACATGTGACAACCCTCTTCCACCTAAACAAGCTCATCCAAAAGCTCATCCATGAAGGAACATGCTAAGATTGGGTCTCGACCTTTCAAGGGCACATTTACCAACACCATGTGATCACAACCAACTCCTTGAAACAAGGAAGGCATCCCTTTTTCCAAAAAATAACTAGCTCCCTCAAAACAAGAAAGTCAACATGGGAAAAGACATCTAACAACCAACTCCATAAAACATGGAAAGATAGAAATTAGATAAAATAATTAATTCCCTAAAAATAAGGAAATTAATTCCACTTCCAATAAATGAGGAAGTCACATGGAATTTAATAAATAAACATTTAATAATATTCCATTCACATGTGGAGTACATGAGAAATGCATTCCCCACACCTTTGGAGCTCTCTAAGCCCCCAAAACATGCCACCATGGTCATGTGATAGCCCTAAAGGGCTCCACACTCAACATTCAAATTAAAATGTCTCCCTTGGGTTGACCTAAGCATGTTCACATATCAATTATATGGGGAAATATTAAATATTAATTTAGAAATACAATTCAATCCTAAGGTCTTAGGATATGGGCTAACTTGGTCACTATTTGACATGTAGTTTAATTAAAATATTAGCACATCCTTGAGACATTCCCATAAAATCATAAAAACATAAAAACCTTTAAAAGGAACACATCCAAAATCCAAATTTTAATACGATGTGGAATTTAAGATTACATGTTGAAATCCAAATAATTGCATTGCATTTTTATAGAACATGATTGAGTGGACACATAACTAGGTGGGATAACTACATGCATTTTGAGCCCACTTCAAAGTATTGGAATATAGGAAATGTTCAATCACTAAGTGGGGAGTGGTTGGGCATATCCAAACCATCTTTATAACTCATTTCTCCAAATTAGTCTAGTGTTGAAAATGAAATTAGGGTTCCAAGGACAATATAATCAAAATTAGTATCTACACATAGTATAATGGAAGAGTAAATATAAAAAAGTAATCTATAATGGTAGGCATAATAATAAATGGTAGAACATACCAAAAAAATACATTTGGATATTACTAGTAGATAGTGGATAGAACCAATTACCGTAGGTGTCTAAGATTTATCGATAATGTTCACACACACACACACACACACACACACACACACACACACACACACACACACACACACACACACACACACACACACACACACACACACACACATTTTCTTGATCTGAATAATTATAGAACTATCACAATAATTTTAAGGATTTTTAGATAGTAATTGAGTATTACATATCATAAAATCATCTAAGTGCCTTCACTCCTCTCTTTAATTATTAATTTCTATATTTTATAAGTGTAATCAATCTCTCTTTAACAATTCAAATTTTTAATGTTAATGTATTAGCTTATGTAATTTTAATTTCAATAGTTTTATCTTGTTTAGGTCACCCTGAAATCAAACAAGTTAAAATATTTAGGTGTAAATATTTAATTTTTTAGTGAACTAGACCTTTTTAAACACCTTTTCAACTTAGGGTTTTTACAAACCCCATTTTTCTTTAGATCTTTTTATTTTCTATTTTTATGATTTATTCAATCCTTTCAACCCTATACCTTTATGTTTTCATTTATTGATTATCATCATGGTTCACATTTATGGTATGCAATAAAAATATTTTGATCTCATATCACCTATAATGCTTATATTAGAAACTTCAATGGGTAAGAGTAATATATCTTTGCTACATAGATTGTAAAATGAATATATAGTAATGAATGGAAATGTCAATCAAATTATATTTCAAGATATTGAAAAAATCCCTTTACCTAAGATATAGTAGTAAAATGTATCATAGAGATAAAAAATACTTTTACTTATGTTCAAGTTACTTCTTATTTTCATTTATCCAATATGCCTTATAATAATTATTTGACTAATTGACAATTCTTGCACATCTATAAAAATAGCTATAACTACTCCTAATATCAAGGATATGAATCAAAATTTAAATGAGCTTAATGAGAATGACAACCTTCCTACACCCAACTTAGATACTATGAGACATGTTATAGGAGACATATACATGAAAATTTGTATTTTAACATCAGAACAAGAAAGCTTTAAGGCTCACCCTAAGAAATATATAGATCATAGAAATACTATACAAAAATACATATTGAACATGATTTTTTCCCATCACTTGATCATTCTAAAATTAAATTTATTTTATGGTCATGGAGATCTTCACGAGCATCTTTGTAACATATTGACTTATATAGGTGATTGTGAGGACCACACATTGATGATGCTTAAGTTGTTTCCTATTAATTTGGTATGTGTTTCCTTAAATTGGTAATATTCTATGCCTATTGGTTCCCTAAATTTTAATGGGACATTTACAAAAAGTATTTTTACATAAGTACATCATTGATTATAGACCAATATATAAATTTTTTAAATATTCAACATATAAAGCAAGGTAATAATGAAATCATACATGATTTTATCTTTATATTTCATTGTCATATTCATTCATTGATGTATCAATTGTGTGTTCTATAAATACAACACATACACAAACACACACACACACACACACACACACACACACACACACACACACACACACACACACACACACACACACACACACACACACACACACACACACACACACACACACACACACACACACACACACACACACACACACACACACACACACACACACACACGTGCACGCGCGCACACACACACACACACTCACGCACGCACGCACACATGCACATGCACATGCACACGCCCATGCCCATGCACACACACACACACGCACACACATGCATGCACGTGTGTGTGCACGCACGCACGGACACACACACACACACACATACATCAATAATCTCATAGAATCTATCAATAAAAAAAATTATAACAACTAACAAATTGTTTACTTATCTTACACATAGGACCATTGATCTAGATGTAGAATGACTCCAACCTAGGAATAAAATGACACATTTTAAGAAAGTAACCTATATTCATACTAATATACCAAAGATAAAAATGCATAATACATAGATTAAATAAAAAACATATGATAAAACATAAAACAATACTAAAACTCATAAATAAGTTAGGACTTCATCTATGGATAAAGTATAAAAAAATCCATGATAGACATATAACACATTTCAAATAAATCATCATACTTATTCAAGAATAAATACAACATTTTGAAGAACATATTACACATAAACATGATCAAATTATCACCCTTGTGAAACATATTTTCAAAATATAGGCTAACATATCACAAAGACAAATACAATTATTCATATCATGTAATAAGAGGAAATTGATGCATCACTTTAAGAGACAAAATTCAAGAAATAATTGATCATGACAAAATCAAACTTTCTCAAAATTATTTACAAAAGTATAAAATAAATTTTCCAAAGACATTTAAAGTTCATAGAAGTTTACAATCAATGCTCAATTCTAATGTGACAATTTTTTTCATGTAGATGACCATTTATTTTATAATGAGACATCATGATGGGGGGGGGGGAGGGTTACAAATCACCTAAGTTTAAAATTCTAATGCCTAAAATTTCATATCATGGGCCTAATCAATACATCTTTAATATATTATAGTCTCGTAGATAACTTCTTACTAATTATTTACTTGATCTCCCTCTCTTGAGATGATTGATTATTTCTAACATTCTTTTAATTTTACATGGATGCGTTTATATGATTTCATATTAACAATTATTATATCCCTTGGCTTTAATGCCATTATTCTGTTTCACTATCCCTTGACTTTGATTTCTTATAATGATTAATAAATTCATGTTATTTATCCTATGATGAAATGTGCATGCATCCCATTTTGAAGAAATATGATCTAAGGACATATTTCTTTAGGCATGTTACACCTTGACGTGGTATAAAACTTGTCCACCTCTCCATATTGACTATCCATGCTTGCTTTTATCATGTCATACATTGAGCTTACATGTTCACATATATTATATTCCTATATATATTATAAAATTTGTGTACATATTTAATCTTTCCCATTAGGGGTGTGTACCTATTATGTGTCGATCTAAGAATTTGACTCAAGAGAGGATGGTTAGTATGGTGTTAGTTCCAAAATGAAAACAAAATGAAATAAAAACACTAACTATCATAACATCTCTAGGCCTAGACACTAGGGAGAGCTTAGTTAATAAAAATGAATAAAACACAAAACTAAAATGCAAAATAAACCTTCTTTTAACTTCCTTGGATGCTCCAAAATGCTTGTTGTAGTGGTTTTCTTGGCTTGTGCTCATAAAGTCTTTAGAAATGGAAGCTTGGATACCTCTATCTCTCCTTGGCACCTTTGGATTGTGGCTTCACTTGGATTGGAATCAATTTGGCATGGTAACACTAATTGCAATGGCTTTTTGAAGATATTTGTGCATTATAACTTTGTACCAAAAATATCTTAGAAATGATGTTCATGGCCTCTCTATTTATAGATTTTTGAGAATGTCTAGAATCAACCTGAACCATCCATCCTGATATTGAGATGTGTGGTTGAGGATTAATTCAATTTTTGGAATTAAGTTTTTAATTATCCTCATCATGACATTTGAAGAAGGGGAAATGAAGAGACATGGAGGGCATGAATCTTGATATTTGTGGTATTTATGTCCTGGGGATGTCTTCCTAAGAAATACAGTCACTCGATGATGTAGATATTCAATATTAATTTCCAAAAATAAGTATTCAATAAGTTTCCATGAAATTCTTAATTACGCTCTAATTTGGGTTAATTAGCTCTTAAGCATGATTAAGCATTTTGTGTATAAATTACTCAAATTGATCAGAATGCCCTGTTATTGGTCCAAAATTTGACTGGATAGAAATTGGAAGTCAATGTCAAATGCATTAAAACCATATTCCCATTTATGATGTTACAAATAGAAAATAACAAAGGCACGTGTCTTGTGCAAAATATTTGATAGGATAGAATAATCTAGAGCACCCAAGTGCAAAATTGGCATTTTGACTTAAAATGATCTTATCAAAGTTAGCTGGCCCATAAATTATATAGCCCCATTTAGGGATACCCTAGCCAAAATCAGCACTTGAATATGCTAGTTTCACATCATTTAGCATGTTTTAGTATTTTTAGGCCAAATTGTGCATTTTGGGTGAAAATTAGCTAAAATCTTGATTGGAGGTTATCGATGGCCAATTTTTGGTGTCTATAATTTGCCTCTATTTAGGAAGGTGTTTCAAGATATAATCATAATAATGTATTCTCAAAGAATAAAAAGTTCCTATATGCCTACAACTACAATGATGATAAACTAACTTCATGATGCCCCCTCGAGGGAACAGTTGGCACAAGTAAGTTGACAAATGGTCCCTCAAAAACAAAAAACAAAAATGATGGGACCAAAGAAAGGAAAGATGATGGGGTGAAAACATAATTATATTGAAAAAGTAGTAAAAATCATTGATAATGTAAGTGGGATGGTACACAATGGTTTGTCCAAAGTTGGTTATAAACATCGTACTTTGATAGTGGCAATGTGGTATGATAACATAATGATTTGCCTAAAGGTGGTTATAATCATTGAGAAGATGGAGCTGCCACAGTTAGGATATAAAAATAAGATAATAACACATCCCTATATAGGCATAAAAATTAAAGTGGTGACAAAATAATGATTTTCCCAAAGGCAATTATAATAATTAAGAAATGTAGGTGGTATGGTGTGTAATGATTTACCCATAGGTGATTATAATAATTGAACCCTGATTATGGAAAACATGATAAAATTGGCCAAGGATGATGATAAATTAACACAAAGGAGAATGATGAATTGGAACAACCTACTAGTAGGGAAATGCTCATTTGAACTAATAAAGGTTGAAATTCTTTCAAGGTTAATTACTCTATTTGGGATATGATTGGGAGTGAATCAGGATGTCAGTGTCAAAAAGATACTTCCTTACTAAATAAACTTCTTGAAGATGAGGTTTTTTATAACATGTGTTGATAGGTATCATGGTATAACATCATGAGGACTTGGCCAAAATATGCATAAGGACTAACTCCTATAATCCAATACTCAATAGAAAATAATACACCAATGATAGAAACCATGATGACAATGTAAACATATGAATATGGATGGATTAAAGTGTAAGTATGGTAAAGGAATCACCTAATGAACACACATAAGCTAAATCAAGGCAATAGTGCTAAAAGCAAAAAAATAGGTAGACAAACAAATAAAATAAGTAGAAACAAACAAACAAATAATGTAATAGAAACCCTATGAACATTTCCCCTAGAAAATAGGTGAAAACTTAACAAACAAACCAAATGGGGGAATAAAAGAAAAGGAAGGGGGTGGTCAAGCTATCTCCATATGCACTAGGCAAGTGGACACTACCTACATAGTTTTATGGATGTAATATCCAATAAAAAACTTTAGGTCAAATGTAGTTCTCCCAAGGAATGGGAAGAATGTGATAACTAATGAAAATAAATAGAATGGATGTGATAGAATAATAGTAATGGTCTTAAAAAATGGAAAGTACATGAGAAAAAAGGCTAAAAAAGATGGGGAAACTAAGTGATTTTGCTTGTAATTTAGTAAGGGTTCTCAGAATCCTTAAGGCAAAGAAGTAGTCAATGTTTTTATTCTTTTATAATGATTTTTTGAATGTTTTTAGAATTTTATTGGAGTGTCTTGACTCAATTAATAATGATGAGACACTAAATGGTTTAGGCTTGCAAAATATTAAGAGTGTTCAAACTTAGATTGTTCATAAAATAGCGAGAGCATGGCTTAGGTTGCTCACAAAATGGTAAGAGTGTGGCTTAGGTTGCTCAGAAAATGGTAAGAACGTGGCTTAGGTTGCTCATAAAATGGAAAGAGTGTAGTAGATAAGGGTGACTAAGCTGACCTCAACAAGTATTGAGCATTACCTACATAGTCCCAAAGTAGGAACTCAATTCAATGTAGTTTTACCCAAATAGCAAAGGAATTTGATGAGTGTAGTAGCTAATTCAAACAAAATAGGCACAATTGGTAAAAAGGGGTAGTATGACAGAGGAAGTGGCAAGTTGGTACATCAAGGCTTAATGTTTCCCATAGTTTTCCCATAGGTGATTATAACTAGGACACAATAACATAGATAAATGGTACTAATTTACCCAAAGGTGGTTATAATTAGTAGCAAGATCAGTGGTAAGTAAGGAAAAAAAAATGAAAGATGCAACTATCAAAAATTTTGTCATACTATCCTAAATACAATCTCTATCTAAAGTACTTAAACCAATTGATGAAATTCATTAGATACCTTGATGTTGAAACTACATAATGAATGGAAAAAAACTAAGGTCAAATGGGCTAGGCTTTAGAACACATTGGGCTGATAGGTAATAATTGGAAAGTGGATATGATGAAGAGGATGGATAAGGTGGTATTTGTACAAAGAATAATAGTGATAAAATAATATAACTAAAATGGTCTTGATAGACAAGACACCTTATAACTCAAGCATAATACAACTTGAGATGAATAATATTCATCAACTTAGGAAGTTCATCTCTGTCTAGTGTGGTAAGCTTGTATGCTCTTGATCCATAGTCTATAGTAATAATGAAAGGCCCTATCTAATTTGGTTTTAATTTCCCTTTATGCTTCTTCTTATCCATGGTATTCTTTTGATTTTCTTTAAGAATAAGATCACCAAGTTTAAATATTATATACTTAACATGTTGATTATAGTGGCTTTTGAGTTGACAATGATACGCTTGAAGATTGTTGAGCACAATTATGCATTTCTCATCAAGTAGGTCTAGTTCTTACAAGTGAGTTACTCGATAGTCATGATCATCTAGGACATGCTTGAAATAGATGCATAGTGAAGGAAATTTGACCTCAATGGGAAGGATGGCTTTAATACCATAAACAAGTAAGTATGGAGTCGCTCCTATGAGAGTATGATGATTGGTATGATATGCCCAAAGGGTAAGGAATATTTGCGAGTACTAATCATGACTAGCATCATTGATAATCTTTTTGAGAATATTGACAATGGTTTTTTTGGATGCCTTAGCTTGGCCATTACCTTGAGGGTAATATATTATAGAAAAATATTGTGTGATGTTATATTCAATACATAGCTAGTATACATCCTTATTCTTGAATGATCCTCTATTATCAAATATAATGTCAGAGGGGATACCATAGTGGAAAATGAGATGGTTGAAAATGAATTTGGAAATTTGCTTTCTAGTCATATAAGTGAGGGGTATAGCTTCAACCCATTTAGTGAAATATTTGGTGGTGATAAGGATATGTTTATGGCTATTAGATGAAGTGGGGTTAATCTTCCCAATGAGGTCAAGTCTCCATGTATAAAATGGCCATGGTGTCAACATCAATTTTAGATTTTTTGCTAGGGCATGAATCAGATTAGTATGCCATTAACATTTGTCACACTTTTTTACATATGTAATAAAATTTGCATCCATTATGGGCCAATAATAACTAATACAAATATCTTTTGGATAGGACTACCCCATTAGAGTGAGCTTCACATACTCCTTTGTGAACTTCTCTTAACCCTAGTGTAGACTCTACCAAAGTTAAACAATGAAGTAGAGTTCCATAAAAAATGTGATGGTAAAGGGTGGATCTAAGTAGAGTATAATGAGTGGAATGATGAATGAAGGCTTTGGTTTGTTTTTGAGATAGGTTAGGTGGTAGAACTTAGTCATGAAGGTAGTTGTATAGGTCTAAGTACTAGATAGAATTAGGACCAATAATATCACAACTCATTATAACAGTTGAAGGTTCATGAGTTAGTGTTGACAAATTCTCAATGAGGAACTGATACTCTCTACTTTATCAATTTGTTAAATCAGAGAGCCAATAGTAGCCATGGCATCTATAGTTCTATTACTATCCCTCGGTATGTGCTCAAACTAAATATTCATAATTTGTTGCTTAAGAGTGTCAACCATAGATTTATATGGAACCAGCTTGTCATCTTTGGTCTAAAAATAATCTATGGCCTAATTGATGATTGACTAAGAATCACCATAAACTTGGAGATGAGATATATTCTAATGCACTAATTTTTGAAGTCCTGCAATAAGTGCTTCATTCTAGGCCATGTTATTTGTACAATGAAAGCTAATTCTAAATGATTTAGGGATTAGATCCCCCTATGGTGTAATAAATAATAGGCTTATCTCCAATCCATGTGTAGTAAATACACCATCAAAATATAATTTTCAAGGCTACTCCTCAAGGGGTGTGTCAATGATGATCATGATGGATTCATCAATAAATTGAAACATGAGTGGTTGTGTGTCTGTGAGAGGTGCTTCAACAAGTTGATCCACAAGAACTTATCCCTTGATTACCTTCTGATTGACATACTCTATGTTAAACTCATTGAGAATCACGATAGCCATTCTACCTTGCAAATCTATTTTAGATAGTAGATACTTGAGTGGATCTAATTTTAAAATGACCATGGTCTTATTATTCAACATGTAATGACACAATTTCTAAGCTGTGAATACAATGGCTAGATAAGATTTTTAAATAGGTGCATAGTTATATTCATATGTAACCAAGGTACAACTTAGGTAGTATACAACATGATATTTTATATTGTCATCATGTTGAGCCAAGAGTACCCCTAGAGCATGGTCGGTAGCTGATAGGTATAACAAGAATGGCTTTCTTGGCATAGGAGGTAATATAACAAGTGGATTAACAAGCTAGTTTTTGAGTTTCTAAAAATCTATTTGGTAGTGATCATCCAAGTAAAATGCAACTAACTTATTAAAAAAGTGTGTAAATGGATGGCACTTTTCTATTAACTGAGAGATGAAGTGTTAGATTGATTAGATCTTACCCTACAAACTATAGATTTGCTTTAAATTAGTTAATGATGACATCTTAGTTATAACATGGACTTTAGCTAGATCAACTTCAATACCTTTATGAGACATGATGAAGCCAATTAATTTTTTTGAAGTTACACCAAACACACATTTCTTTGGATTGAGTCTAACTTTGTACTCTCATAATCTTTCAAATATCTTACACAACACTACTGGATGGTCAACCCTAATTTTAGATTTTCCTAATATGTCATTGACATAGTCTTCAATAATATCATGCATCATATCATGGAATATGATAGTCATGGCCCTTTGATATGTAGCTCCAACATTCTTAAGGCTAAATGACATTACTTGATAACAAAATGTTCCCCATGGAGTAGTGAATGTTATTTTATGTTGGTCTTTTAGTGCTATCTAATTTGATTATATCTAAAAAATCCGTCCACAATCAAAAGTATTTCATAACCTACTATGGAGTCGATGATCATGTTGATATTAGGTAAGGGAAAATCATCTTTAGGACAAGCTTTGTTGATGTCTCAAAAATTAGTACAACTTATGATCCCTTCAAGATTTTTACTAATAGGTACCACATTAGAGATCCATTCTAGGTAGTCAATGGATTAGATACATCTTGATTCTAAGAGTTTTTCCAACTCTTTCTTTACCAATACAATAATGTAAGGTTTCATCATACATACCTTTTGTTTTAATAGTTTGGCATCAGGATTAACCACAAGGTGGTGCAGAACCAAGGTGGGGTCTAAACTTAGCATGTCAAAATAATCTCATACAAAGCTATCTACAAATTCTCTCAACAAAGATGTAAAGATGTCACATTCATCCTTAGTGAGGAACATGCCTAATTTTATCCATTTTAGGTCTGATGGGGTCTCGATATTTACCTCTATTGTATATTTGACTAGAAGGGTCAAACCATATTCTAGGATAGTAGGCAATGACTTAAACTATTGAATTATGTTAGGGTCCTCTGTTAAGACTTGCTCTTCAAATTCTCCTAGGCATGATGAATCTAATCCCCCTAATGGGAGATCTAGCCATGTGATAAAAATAGTTGGAAATTCTTGAATAATTTGATTAAATACTTTTTGTTTCTCAAATTTGAACTTGGCTCCACAAGGAAGTTAATGATTGGTGGTTTCCTAGTCTAATTTCAAAGAGGAATAAACACCCCCATTTAATAACACCTAAAATAGGTTTTCACCACTAGACTAGCCTTTATCTTTACTTTTTCCTTGGTTAGAAAGTGCCTCAAAGAGGTTTTCACTTTAGGACCTCAATGTTTTACTTATTTGTTTTTGCTAAGGGTGTTCACTCACTCTTAAAAATAGGCTGTAAGATCTAATGTGATTTAGAATCTTGATTTTTGATCTCCCAATAGAACATTGTCTCTAAGGCCTAAAAAGTCTCAAAATGCCTCATCATTATAGAACTCATCAATTGAAAGACTAGATTCTTTTTGGTCCCAATCTATCAATTAGGGATAGTAAAATGGTAATAGGTTATGATGAATAGCCAAGGTAAGGGTACAAATGACATTGTAATTAAACAGGTTGGTTTTAGCTAGGTTATCAAAGGTGAGGCTATGAATAGCATCTGCTTCATTGTTAGCATCATCATTACTAGTCACTGGTGATGGAGTTTGAATAAGATATGTAGGGTCACCCCCAAGTGGTTTAAATCCAAGTTCATAATGTCTTTCATACTTAGTAATGGAAATTGGCTCGATGGTTCCTTATTGATTTGGTCTGATGCCTCTTCCTTCATAATTGTGACACTCCACGATCCTATTGGGAATATGATACTTTGTATTTTTATAATAATTAGCTTGGTTGTCATTGTATAACTATGATTTTTCCCCTTTAAGAGGGTCAGGTTCTAGGCTAGATTCTGGTACAAATGTGATAGGTCCCTTATCTTTGTTCTTTTATTACCATTGCATATGTAGGGTGACTTTAAGTCACCCAAAGGCTTCAAAATTCTGAGGAAGATTGGCAATATTAAATGTATCATGGGTCACATACTCTCCTGATCTATCATTTGAAATGGTGAAATGATTAAAAGCTTTAGGAGGTGGCATGTGGGAAAAGGAATCCAAGATATTAGGATCTATGTAATTATCTAGTGAAGGATCAATAAGTATAGCCTTTCCTTTATCTTGTTTATAACTTGGATTCATGTCATACTGATAATTATAAATTTGAAATTTGACCTTAAGATGCTTGCAGTGTTAATATGGGTGTAAATCTCTTGGAATATTCACTTCTATCCCTGAGTGGAAAAACTTGATACATTGGTACAACATTGACGGGACCACATGAATCTCATGTAACCAAGGCCTACCTAAAAGAATATTGTATGATAACTCAAGATTAAGCACATGGAAAAGTGTATCATGGGTCAAAGGCCCAATGATAAATGGTAAGTTAATGGTGCCTTATGATTCTCTTTCTTGATTATTATAGGCTTTAATTGTTATTATTTTTGGCTAGAGATCTACCATTGTGTACCCAAGAAGCTTGATGAGCTTTAGAGACACTATGTTGAGGCTAGATCCATTATCTATAAGGACATGTTTCACTTTATGTTATATTATACAAACATCTATGTATAAAGGATTATTATGGATTGGGCCAAGGGAAGATAGATCACTTTGGTTGAATGTGACTTGTTGGGATGGAGCTAGGTGTCCAACCAAAGATTGAAATTTATCAAGGGATATGCCACTAGCAATAGTGGATTGGGTCAAAAACTCATTCAAGATGATCTTGTGGATTATTGACATTCATATAAAATCTATAATAGAAATTTATATTGGTGTCTTTTACAATTGTTCCATAATATCAAATTTCTTATCTTGGTCAGTAGTGAATGGTTTATTTTGAGGCTAAATGGTTAGTTGGATGACAATAAAAGTGGTAGATGGTTGTGGGCCTGGGATAGTAATATTTGACCTTCAAGTTATGATTGCACAATTAATATTAAATATTGGACCATTATTTATAATCAATGTTGGGAATGGTATGGGAATGGACATGATAAGTCTTGATTACTGATGCACTCACATGTGGTCACCTAATAAGGATGAGTTGTCAATATAAGGTCCAAAAGGGGAATTCCTAGTTTGCTAGTTTGCCTATATGCATTCCCAGGTCAAATAAGGATTATCCATGTAATTTGGTTGAATGTTTTTATTTAGCATTGGTCTAGGCTGATTAGTGCTTGGTCTAGGATTAATGGAGATGGTATTAATACTACCCCCTATAATATGACCTACAACCCTATTATAGTCATGTGCAATTGCATGGTAGGTTTGTTGGTTATTACCATTCTGATCTTGGTTTTGTCTATTATTATATCATTGTGGGTTCCATTTCTAATTTTTTTGATTCTACTAGTTTAGCCTTTGATTTTGATACTATTGATTTTGCTACTCCACTAGCTTTTATTGTTGTTATTGCTAATTATTTTACTATTGCTAATTGTTATGTTAGGGAAAGGGGTTCTAATAAATTCCAAGAGTTTGATTGGAAGTAGAAGCACCATTATCCAATGTTATCTCCACATTCTCTAACATATTCTAAATTAAATGATTGATTTGGACACATCTTCATAGATTATGCCCATTGACCTGATGATAGTCACAGAATTCATTTTCACAGTACCAATCAGGGTAAGGAATGCCTTATAGATAATGCTTTGGTATAGGCAAACTAATCAAATTAGCAGTAATAACCTTGTAAAATATAAACTCAATAGGTTCTTCTAGGTCACTAAAGACATCAAGTGTAGGCATGGTTCTCCTAATAGGGGAGTTTGAAATGGTAAATGCTATTCTATTTATTATGTAGGTCTTGGTTGTTGTGCTTGTAGCATTGGTTAGAGAGGTTTTTAGGTAAGAGTAAGATGAAAATGTGATGTAGATGATTTTTGTACCATTTGGACATGATGGGATTAAGTCACTCCATTTCCCACAACATTCCTATTGTGGTTGAATTGATTCAGTATTTTATGGTTATTAGCTTGTGTTGGTTGTGATGCTAGTGCTTGAATGGGATGTTGGTCATTTCCTTGATTGGTACCTTGATTTTGATTAGTTTAATTAAGCTTGATACTCCTTTATTGATGAGTGTTCACTTACTCAACAAGCCTTTGTCAATGATTTACTTGCAAGTATGTGTGTATTGTGGATCCAAATGATAAACTATCTCACTGTGCAAATTTTTGGTAAACATAGTGGCTAATTGTTTATCTAGTAAACTATGGGTGAAATAGCTTGCAAGGGCTCTCCATCACTGTAAATAATTTTCAAAACCCTCACCATCTTTTTATTTTCTTTCATTAAGTCCACTAATGAAATCTCATGCTTGAGATTATAGGAAAAGTGTTGCACAAACTTATAATAAAGATCATCAAAATTTGTTATTGAATTTTTGGGTAACTTTAAAAACCACCCCAAGGCTTGTCTAGCCAAGCTCCTTGGAAATAACAACAAAAGGTAAATGTTACTATATGCCATTGGTTGACAGAGACAAAGAATTAGATCAAATAAGCTTTAAGGTCATCTTTCCCTTTGTATTTGTCAAATTTTGGTGGTTCATATCTTAGAGAAAATGGTATCTACAAATAATCCATGTTGAATGGGTAGGAACACATGTCATCTAGTTTTAAATTTTTAATCTACTTACCAACTTGAATGGTAGCAATTACTTCTTTCATCTACTATAATTCTTGGGATAGGAAACTACAAGAAACATTGGTTTGAGGGAGAATATTGGTTTCGGTAGATGGTTGGGAGATCACAAGTGGGACACTTTGACCAGGGTATGATGGAGATACCTATTTGGGTACATTAGTTTGGTTGGGGAATGGACTAGGAATACACATACATGGATTAGGATGTACTTGAAATTGCATAATTGGTTGCATGATATTCTAGTTTGGGTTGGCAATAAAGGTTTGACTGGGAGGATTTTGTGGTTCAGATGGAGGGATATAACTATAATGTGCTTGTTATGGTTGAAAAGGGACATGTTATTGACTAATCAAACCTTGATATTGAGTGGGAACTTATGGACCAAGACCCTGTCTCTAGATTTGTAGCACATTTTGAACCAACAATTGTCTAGTATGTACTTGAGAAACATGGGGACCTCCTTGTTACATAAATCCATGTGAGGAAGTGAAAATAGGTTATAGATTTGGCATCTATCGTTGACCAATATTTTCACATTGTTGACTAGTCATTGCTTCGTTTTGGATTGGCATGTTAGTCTATAAATGAAGAGGTATGTTTGTCATTATCTAGTGAGGTAGAACATTAGTTGCCCCTGATTGAGGTGGTAATGTATTTTTCCTCTATTGCATTGATACACTAGGTTATGTCTACTATTGTGACATACTACTTGTTAATTTTTAAGGAGTAGGGTTTGTCATATTCTATCATTGAGGAATGATAATAATAGTTTTTTGATTACCTGATCTCATAGGTTGTATACTTGAGGAAGTATTTGGTTGAGGTTGGTGTGTAGTAATTAATATTCCTTGGTATGATGATATATTCATAATATTAACTATAGGCACATGTTATTGGCTAATTTTTTGTGCATTAGTACCACTTTGATCAGGATTGGATGTTGTTTGTACATTATATACTATATTTGGTTCACTATTCTATGTAGAGGCTGAAGACATTTATTCAATAATGGGCATATACATCAAGTTATCTATCAAAGTAGTTTTTATGAATAGGTCATAATTCAAATTATTTTTTCCAACTAACTCTATCAGCACTCCTATTAAAGGAACTAGGTCAATGAGAGGCTTACTCGCCATGTTCATCTGATTGAAATCATATGCTAGATTTAGGTAGGTTTGATATGTTGTTTGCATTCGGTTAAAGTGATCTTCCATGATGTTTTTACCTTGATTAGATATATTAGGATCTTGGTATGTTAGTTAGACTAGAGCCACAAGATTTCTAGAACAAGAATATTGATCGTAAATGATATTTGGGGTACTCTTACTAGACTCGGTAAATTTTCATGGGGAAAGTCTATTGGAAACTTGCCCCCTAGTTCTATAGATCTAACCAAAATCTCATCTTTGTTCTCTAAAAAATGTTGCTCAAACAAAAATGGATCATAAGTGGAAGTCGTATTAGTAGAATATGACTATTGAAGAACTAGCTCATCCACTATGGGTATTATAGCTAGGTATTGTGTGGTTTGTTCTTGTTCTTATTTTGAATAAGGTGGTGTGTTAACTAGATAGTTAGCCAATAGATCTTAGCTTTGTGCCCTTAATTGAGTATTATAAAAGGGATAAGAATCCATCTCATAAGCAATATTATCTACATAGGGGTTTTGTACCATTTCTTCCTATAAAACTACATTACTAATCCTTGGATTGTACATGAGTCAACTATGAGTGTAGGAATACATGTTAGGATCTATAGTCAAATTTTTATGATAAAAGGTCAAAGATTTATACAAACTCTAAAAAGGATAATGTATAAAATAGATTATGTTCCAACTTGGTCTAGATTCATCAAAAGGATCAAAAGGCTTATGCAAAGATTTGTGAGGAAACAAACTAGCATGAAGTATCGAACATTTCACTATTCACATAAAAATAAGCAAGCAAATGGATCAAAAATAAAAAATGCCAAAGGTCAAAGTATTTTAAATTATTCTAATCTAAGAATTTAAAATTTGCTAAGTCTTTTGGCCAAATACAGTGTTAAAAGATAGGCTGAAATAAGGCATGTGCTAGGACTCTTGGCCAAACAATGTGAAAAGCTAGACTTTGAAGTAGATGAAAGTTTTAATCTAACCTATTTAAAACACTTCTAAAAAACACTAGGCATTTGATTCTTAGACATAAAATTGATCAACTAGGTATAAGGTATGAAATAAAATGCACTTTAAAAATAGTTTATTTTTTCACAAAAAATGGTATAAAATTTTGGTTCTTTTGACAAAAAAGCTAGACAAAAGTGAATAGTATAACTATTTTAGATAAAATATCACAAAAGTACACTCAAGCCAATCTAAAAATGTAAGAACAATTTTGGAACTCTATGCAAAAGGGTCTATGAAATAAAATTTGAAATGTTTTGGGTAGTGTAATGATGTTATACTACCTAAAAGGTGTGACAAAAAGGTTTGTTTCAAAAAATATCTAAGGTAAAGACGTTTTCCTATAAGCATAACACTACTTTTCTTGACTCAAAATGTTGTGGTGCACAGACTCAAAGTGAAAGTGCTTTATCATAAAATGGCTTAAGTCTATCAAGTGATGACAATGATTATGAGTCTTAAACAACCTTCAACCCAAATTGGAAATTAAACCTAACTTCCCTCAAGCTTGGTGCAAATGTCAAACCCACTTAACACATCAACCCTATGAACTTATAAAGGTAAAATTCTAAATTTAGATTATATGTGGACTTTAAACAACTTTGGTAAAGGTCTAGACTCAACTGGGTAACATAACTATGCCAAAGTGGATGATATGACACTCAAGATTTTGATGAACTTTGAACAAGGCAAATTTATGATCTCACATGGGCAGCATAATGCCTCTTTGTTCAATGTAAAATTAAGACTATGTGTTTGGTTTGAATTTTTTGTTTACACCAAGTTTTAAATTCAAACAAGACTTTAATCTAAGACAAGACCAAATAATTAATCTCTCTTAGATCATAAATTGACAAGGTTGCTTGGTATTCTTAAAATCCATAAATATATATCATTTGAGAGGATTTTAAGTGTTCACCCAAAATTAAATGCATATTATATAGTAGTTTTTTACACCCCCCTTCTCTTAAATTATAGTACTACGATATGGACCTTAGGTACACCATACACCAACAGTACTTCCATGGCAAGTGGGAATTTGTCTAAGATCTAACAGGTTTCTAAACATTTTAGTGGAATCAATTGTACAATGACTTTCACATCAAATAATGCAAAATAAAGCATGGATTTTGGGTCTGTATCACTTGGCTTATTGCAAAAAGGTCTAGTCATTTTTGTAACCACTACATCCTACTGTTCACTCAATGTAGTGTGATGTCCAAAGTGCCACTATGTCCTATGTGTAAATCCAATTAGGATCCAAATGAAGTCAATGCCAATAGGTGAAAACCCATGTCAAAGCTTCCCTAAATAACTTGTGGGAGGTGATGAAGTCCCCCTTGAAAGCCAAGTTTGTATAAAAATAAAGAAAACATGAAATTATAAAGACTTTAGGGTCATTTTCAAGGTCACCCAAACTTTGAAGAGTTTTTGGGGAGTGCTTTAGATGAATTTATTTCTAAGCCTTGGAATAGGATACTTGAAATAGGAATGATGATTTTCATTCCAAGGGTTCCCTAAAGGGGACAAATGGAAGAACATACACGCAATATTCCTCTTTTTGACAAACAAAATTTAATCTAAACAACTAAGTAAATACAAAAATATTTGAAAAGGTGAATTCATTTTTAAGCCCAAAGGAAAAGTGAGGTGGTGTTCATTTGACCCCTTGGTCTTAGTTGTAACTTTGAAAACATTCACCATAAACATATAAATTCTTTTGTTAAACACAAAAACAAGGCTCCCAATTGATTTTTAAGCATGCAAAAGGTAATCTAAAACATGTTTTTAGCAAATATCAAGCTTGGTCATACAATAAAAATGTTAGCATGTCCTTTAGCCTTGAAGCTCTTTTGGGTTTGAAATAATGAACTTTAGAAAAAAAGCTCTCAAGTCTGTGTTTTAAGAAAAACACAATGACTGACATTGGTTTATATAACTAATGACAGTTACATTTTCCCCGATGTTAGTTATCCAACTAACATCAGCTATACCAATGTGATTGACAATAGGTATCCAACTGATGTCAATTTTACTAATCGACATTGGTTAAGATATGCAACTGATGTCATTTTTACTAGTTGACATCAGTTACTGTATAAACCTGTGGCAAATAAATAAAAAATAAAGTTTTAAATCAAGGTAAAAGAAAGTTTTGAAGGGACCCCAAAACCCTTTTATAGAATCAAGAAGATGAAGCATTAACAACCACCAGGAAAAACATTCCTGAAACCTACTGAAAAATAGTATCAAATTAGGTTTTACAGGGACCTAATACCACAAAAATAAACCAATAAAAGCACCCAGGTTTTACAAGGACCTAAAACCTAAACAAAACCAAGTTTTACAGCCTGAAATAATGCTAAAAAATATATATCATTAGCATTCTGCCCTAGCCAACAATGCAAGTTAACATTGCAATAATGCCACACAAGCATTTTCTGTGACAATAAAAAACCCCAAAATACCTTTGGTTTCTCTATCACTAAGATTGATGAAGACACCGTCAGATCTAGCAATAATGATGGCCATACCCAGGTTTGATCCAACAAACCCTAAAAATGCACTGCCCACAAAAAATAGCACCACAAACAAAGAAATAAGCCCCATAACTAGTGCCACCAATGCCCATTCCATCCACCTGATCATCTGCCCAAACTCCCCCTCTACAGAGGATACGCCACCATGGTAATAAAAAATCATCAAAGAAATCCCTAACATCTGAAAGCACCTCAATATGAGCAATGACCCCAGTTGATAGAATGTGATGGCAAATAAGGCAATTGCAAAGGTTAGGGCTTTGTTCAGTATGATGGCCGCTAAATAACACTCTATGCAGCTCCCCCATAGGGGTTTCCCCCAACAATTCCATAGCATCCAGCACGTCGTTCTCCTTAATGCCAACACAGCATGGGCAGATCCACCCCTGAAATAGAGGCACACGGATCTCAGCCCGAACCTGGCCCAACTACCCACAGCGGCCTCCATGAGAACCCTGTATGGCTCCCCCGCGGCACCATTTAAACACACTCAGGCTGGAAATCCAACCCGAATTCCAAAATAAAGTTCCACGTAATAATAGATCTGGCAATACAATGTCGCACAGACACAAGGGTTTGAGGGGGCCACGCAGACGCGAGCCCCCAGCCCCTTAAAACAAAATAAAGTTATAAACTCAATTTACAAGAGTTTTAAGGGTCCAAATGAATATTTTAAAGTTTTAAAATGATCTTCTTCATGTGTGGGATGCATCTAGTCCTACTAGGCATGCCATATATAGATCTAGGAATTTTAATCAAGAGAGGATGGTTAGTATGGTCTTAGTTCCAAAATGAAAACAAAATGAAAGAAACACACTAACTAGCATAACATCTCTAGGCCTAGACACTAGGGAGAACTTAGTTAACAAACATGAATAAAACACATAACTAAAATGCAAAATAAACCTTCTTTTATCTTCCTTGGATGCTCCAAAATGTTTTTTATAGTGGCTTGCTTGGCTTGTGCTCATGAAGTCCTTGGCAATGGAAGCTTGGCTACCTCCATCTCTCCTTGGAACCTTTGGCTTATGGATTGGCTTGGTAACACTAATTGTAATGGCTTCTTGAATATATTTTTGCATTATAAAGTTTCACCAAAAATAGCTTGAAATGATGTTCATGGCTTTTCTATTTATGGATTTTTGAGAATGTATAGAATCAACCTAAACCATCCATCTTGAGGTTGAGATGTGTGGTTGAGGATTAATTCAATTTTTGGAATTAATTTTTTAATTATACTCATCAAGAAATTGGAAGAAGGGGTAATTAAGAGGCATGGAGGGCATCATGGAAAGTATTGATGAGGCATGGAGGGCATGAATCTTGATATTTGTGGCATTTATGGCCTAGAGATGTCTTCCCAAGAAATGAGGTTGCTTGATTATGCAAATATTCAATATTCATTTCCAAAAATAAGTATTCAATGAGTTTCCATGGAATTTTTAATTAGGATCTGATTTAGGTTAATTATCTCTTAAGCATGATTGAGTACTTTGTGCACAAATTACTCAATTTGATTAGAATACCTTGTTATTGGTCCAAAATTTGACCTGATTAGAATTGGAAGTCAATTTTAGATGTGTTGGAACTGTATTCCCATTTAGGATTTTACCAATAAAAAATAACAAAGGTACACTCTTGTGCAAAATATTTGATAGGAAAGAACAATCTAGAGCACTTAGGTGAAAATTTGGCATTTTGACTCGAAATGATCTAATCAAAGTTAGCTGACCCATAAATTACATTGCCCCATTTAGGGATAACATGGCCAAAATTAGCACTTCAATATGTCAACTTCACATCATTTAACATGTTTTAGTGTTTTTAGGCCAAATTGTATATTTTGGGTGAAAATTAGCCAAAAGCCTGATTGGAGGTTATCGGTGGCCAGTTTTAGGTGTCTAAATTATGAATTATTTAACATAATTTTTATATACATGAATTTACCATGTAGTTGGGGAATATCACTTTCCTACACCTTCATGAGACTTCTTCACTATTACACTTAGTGTACTCTCTATGTTGACATATGTAATTGATTATCTAGATAATTCCTATTCTCATTTTTTTAATCCTTTCTCATTGGCCTTGATTAATTAATTAAATTATTTCATATGGAATTATTTTAAAAAGTTAAAAATATTCAAATATTCAAAAACTAAACAAACATACAAATATTCAAAAATACGTGGTGAGTTACATATCTGGTTTTTACACACATGATTTTCATGGTACACATGAGTTGGATGTAGGACATAGGTTATATATGAGACATGGTCATACAAATGTGTGACATTGACTACACCCATGGAAAACCTTTATAAATAAATGGCATTCCCATATTGGGGTAATTATGGCACATTTTTTAGGTTATATATTTCTATGCTAGTCTATTGATTATATTGAGATACTTAGCCTATTTATACATGACTTGATAATGTTCATAAATTTTTAGAGTACTATTTCTATGGATATTATAATTTAATATACTATATGATGACATTGATTAATTATGTGAATTAGCATTGCTTGCCTTGTGCTTATTATTATTTTATGGTGTTTCTCACTCATATATGTATGTTTTATACTATCTGTTCTATGTTCTGGGGGTACATTAAATGATGTCTTGTCTATATTATGTTAGTCATGTCATACGATATTTTAGTCCATGTCATGACCATATCATGTTATATTTGTGTTATAACTTATATGCTTGTGTGCTTCATGATCATGATGTGTGTTCTTATGGCTTTTTCCACATGATATTATGTGTATGTGCATGTTTAGATAAATTTATACGGGACTAATTAACTATTTTTAGATAAAAGTAAGTATAAGGGTTTTATAAGGATTCCATAACCTGAGTAAAAAACCAAAATATAAATAAAAATACATTAACACAAAATATCAAGAGACAAGCCCAAAAAACCTAGGCAATTAGTAACACACAACATCAATAGAAAGTAAGAAAAAATTCCCTAAACTTCAAAAAACCTATTTAAAGAAGTAACCTTATTGTTCATTCATCTCCTCTAGGTTGATGGAAACTTCCATTTCCTCTATGAGTGCTCAAATCATGGTGTCTAGAATGTCATATTTATTTTCTAAGGTTTTGCCTTAAGTCATCTTCTTTTTTCCCATGGTATGTTTATTTGGGCCATCAAGATAATATTTAACATGTATTTTTTAATTGCTTATTTCTTGGTATTACTAAGATTAGGATTGATATTATTGGTAATATAGTTCTATATGTATTTATTTCTCTGCACTTTCTTCTCAACCTTTTGTATATTAGATGGAAACTTAGTAACCTCATCTTTCTGTTGGTTGATGGCTTAGTTGAAGTGAGAGAAAGTTTGGTCATGGGTTCTTTGACTTTTTGTTCTACTCCTCCACTTTACCATGGATCTATAGAATATATGTCTTTGAATTTTTGAATTTATTTACTAGTTACTTAAGGAGTCTAATTTCGGAAATCAAAACATATTCAAGTTTAAACACTCTTTCAATGAAGGAGTCCCCAACATGAGGATTATCGATTAGTTGAGCCCTAGATATAATATACTCTTTCTTAATAATTTTATTCATATCTATTATCACTTAAACATGAATGCTTTAAGGAGATGGCAAGTCTCTCCTCATTCAAGTGGCATAATGGAACCACCTCAGGGTTGTGGGTGACCCAACTTTGAGGTGGATCTCTAGATTTGGGGCTAGTTCCCCTTGATGTACCACTTTGATTAATCTTATTACTAGCACTTGGGGAGATGAAAATGGATGAGAATATCTAAAATTAAATATAATCTAGGGGAGGTGATACATAAAATAAGTTTTATACTCACACCATCTAACATGCACTTGGAACCAAGAAAAAGGCTGCACATACACTTTATCCAAGGATAATCTTCCCTTTCACATCAATGTTTCAAGCATGGGGTCTTAAAGAGAGCCTAGGTTAAGAGGAATTAGACAATATGAATTATAAGAAACACTATTTAATATACTTCTCACCTACAATCCAATTAGACTCTTTTTTCAGACCTATAAAAGAGAGATTCCAAAACACACAAGGCACTAGGAAGAGTAAAATGTGAAGGTAAGCCAAAATAGACTTGCACAAGACCAACAAAAATTATATGCACTTAGTGAAATATTGAATGAGGTGAAAAAAATTATTATCTCAAGGCAAAAATTTGGTAGGGCTTTTCCATACCTAGGTGGAAAGATATATACAATAGCCAAAAAGCCTAAAATTTAAAAAAAATGTGTGTGAGAGAGAAAGAGAAGCTCAAGAGTCATAGAGACACTTTTAAAACTAAAATTATCAGTTATTTGTGCATGTAATAGAGATATGGGATGATATATGCAATATCAATAGCTACAAGTGTCATCTCAAATCATCAAACTCTTGTAAAGTGGCCTAACAACTCTTTTCCTTGCACAGAAAACTACCTTTATGATTTGCCTTCACAAAACTACTTCACCACTAAATAGGGTCAGGTCTGATGATGGATATGAGTAGGAGGGGTTAAAAAATATCCCTCACATGAATTTTATTAGTGTCTAATCATTCCTATTATTCTGGCCATGCACAATCATCCATGATAGTCCCAAAATGACTTCTTTCCATACACCTCTCACACTTGGCATCCAAAACCTTTCCAATTATATAATATGATCCATTAATATTGAGGTATGAAACTTTCCAAGATTTTCTATATCATGATTTTCATCAAATAGACCTTAAAAGGCTTCCCAAATGGAGTTTCACCTTTTTTTCCTAAGTGTTCACTATCTGCCCATTAGACTAGCTAAAATGAGAGAGGTAGAATATAGACTTAGTGTATTATATACTTCATAAAATGACCATAGATACTTATAAAAAGTCTCAATATACCTCCTAAAGGTGATTTTATCTTTTGAAACCTTCTCAAACCTATAAAACACATAAAACTATCAAAGAAATCCCTTTTTGCACTATCTATACAAGTGTAGTACACCCCAATCACATGTGTCAAGTCCCTGGAGAGTCCTCTATAGATTAAAGTTTGTTTCATGGAATTTACATTGCATTTGTATGCTTTAATTGCAACATTTCTCCAATCAGGTTTGTAGTGAGGGTTTACAAGGGTTTTGGAGTGGTTTCAAGTCTTAACATTTGTTCATAAAGAAAAAACATTATAACTCTAATAAAATTCCACCAAGTGATTCTTAAGGACCTTTAATAACATCCATAAACACCTCAAGGTCCCATGTAAAGGCTCATAGAAGATACAAGAATCTTAAGTTGACTATTCAAGCCCTTTCCATGCATTCTGCATGGTTTGAGTTCATTTCAAGTCAAAATGACTTCCTAATGAGTTTTTCCTACAAATTGAGGGTCTAGACACATATTTATATGTCCCATACACATGATCCAATCATTTTGATATCTCATCAAGAGCTAGAAATAATAATGACCATCCTTTAGGAACTAGGCCTAGACCTTATTCAAAGGGTACACTTATAACCTTAGGATTAAGATGATATTTTGTTTTTTTCCTTATATATATATATGTAGCTTGGAAAAATACATTTTAAATTTTTAATCATTAATCAAATAATTTAAATGAATTACAAGTACTAGAAATGGAAATGACCTCTTATTTGGCCCTTTGGCCTCAATTCTACCTATTGGGTTTGACTGCAAGCCTTGTTTCCCAAGGCACCCTGTCTATATTCCAACTCTCTTACTTAGTTTAAAATGTGGTATTATGTTTTATACAATTTATAAAACATTCTTTCAATATTTTTTGACCTTTGGTCCATGTTTCTACCCCTTTTCCAAAAGTTGTATGGTATTTGTAAAGTGAAAATTGACCTACCTCTAAGATAAAACTAAGGCATATTATCCTACTGGTATCCCAATAAAAAGAATTATATGGTTTTATATAGGTCATATGTATTATCCATACCAAATTTTAGCATAAAAATCTAAATATAGACCCTCCATCTCTCTCAAATTCCAAAACTAGCTTTTGAAAGTAGACTGCCTGCAGGTTATTAGGCTAAGACTATGTTTGTTAAAATTGGGGGCCCTCCTTTCATTATTTATCCCTCATTAAGGTGTTAATAAGTTTTTATATATTTTTTCCATATGTATCAACTTCAATTCACACTCCAATCTCCCACATGCTTCTTACACACCTTAAAACTAGGACCCTACTTGACTGAGATAGTTTTGCCCTTTAAGACACTATTATAGGTGTATACAAGGGTTTTAGGATCCTGTGTATACTTTAATTTGAATTTTAAATGGTTTGATGGAATACATAAAATTATTTTTTAAGTGTTCATTCATTTTTTCACTAAGGTCAAACTCCCATTGACTACACCAATGTACTTTGAAACCACTAAGACTGGGTCTTTATCTATAGGGCTGAGATATTCTTAGTGCTTGTTATAGGTCATAACCTTGCTCTCTATAAACTTGATTTAAATGTTTAGAAACCATTTTAATTCATATTTAAACTCAAATCATGTAATTTAACACATTACTCCTCCTTATGAACCTATAAGGCACTATTTTTCATAGTTTCTCAAGCCATCGCTTGAATTAGGATGCTCTGCCCATAGCCCTTCCTATAGGTGAATATAGGGGTATTTTGTCCACTTTGTCATGATTTAAATTAGTTAAATATGAAAAATTATTATCTAATACAAAACAAACCTCACCTACACTCATCTATATTCCTCTTTCCTCCACACTTTGGATTTGAAAAGCTCCCAAGGCTAGTTGCATTTGGCTGATTGTGAACTTTGCTTATAGGTCATTGTTAAGCCTCCTCTCAAATTGATAGTGACATGGTTAGGATCACATTAAATCCCATAAATTAACCAAAATGTTAAATATATTTATTCATTTGAGAATACTTATAATAGATCATAAATTTCTCATGCTAATTCAACTGTTAGTCACCCTACCTACTATAGGTGGAGCTTACACTATGTACGGATAGGGAGTGAGCTTGATTAGAGAGTAAAAACCATTTTCAATGATCCATTGTATTTTTTCTTATATTTATGGTATTTTATCTTCTAAAAAGGATAATACAATGAAATTTTAGGGCTTTGTAGTTGTTTTTTAAGTTTTAGGGGTCTCTTAGGCTTACAAGCCTGTAGATAACATTGAATGGATTCAATGTTTTTCATGATACCTTTAGACCCTTATGAAACCTCTCTCATTTTGTCAATTTTCCTTCTCAATTGGTAGAGTCATTGTATAATTATATGGATATAAGATCAATCAATCACCATAAATCATAAGCTCTTTGTTAGGTTGTGGAGCTAAAAGCTTCACTGATGCAGACATGGAGGAGGTTGCTAAAAGTTGCTAAGTTGCAGAGAAACTGACGTCAGTCTGATCAACTAACGTTGATCATATACAGTGAAGAAGAGCAACTGACATTGGTTATGTATCAGTTGGCATCGGTCACCTCCAGGCAGATAGGGACCGATGTCGATCGCTTGCACAGTTTTGAAACTGTCAGTTGCATGAACAGTTAGTTAATGAACTAGTTATTTGCATGTAGAAGGCCAATTTTAGACTTGAAGCTGTGGATCTAGTTATTGTTTTCATGAGATATATATAATAGACTCATGGGCTGTATTGTAATTAGTGCTAGAGAGTAAGAGAATAAATATTAGCTCCTTCAGAGTGAAGAGAGCATGGTGTGTTCCTCCTAGTGCCACAGTGCCAAGTGTGGGTGTTGGTTTGGAGAATCAGAAGGATTCTTCATGTATGTAGGATCTTGGTCAGTAGGTGTGCAAGGCCACGTTTGGAGATCTACATGTGTAAGTAAGATCATTGATCTGTAGGTGTTTATGTGTGTAAGGTCTAGGTTTGTAGGTGTGCAGAACCAGGTTGATTTACAGGTGGCAACAAGATCAAGGTGACAACAACACAACAGGGAGCAAGATCAAGCAGGATCTACTTGGAGTATGGTGTGTACTCAGTTGGAGAGCAAAGAGGAAGGCAAGGTAGTTCCTTCCAAAGTAAGATCATTTGAGTTACAGGTTGTTGCAAGTTCAAGGGAGATCTACTTGAAGTATGATTGTGTACTTGGAGTGCGTGGAGCACTTGTGGAGTGCATGGAGCACTTGTGTACTGGCAGTAGAGATACTGACTAGTTGGAGGTGAACACCAACTCTGTGTTTGAGTTGTGTGTTGGGACCGTAAGAGAGAGACAACTCTTGATTGAGAATTACTGTACACTTGAGGTGTGGAAAGCCTCTGAGAGGTGTGGAGAAGAAGTGGCATCTTCTTTATTATATTTTCTTTCTGGATGAGTATTAATACAAGTTGTGTATTGTCTCTCATATTTTGTGTTATTTTTGAATTCTAGTTACTTGTGCATTCTAGTTAATTTCTGCATATTAAGTTGCTTGTACAGTTGGTAATCAATGGTGCTTCCTTAGGTTCCTAATAGTTGGTATCAGAGCTAAGGTTGCAAGGAGCAATTTTGTGTTTGGTTACATGTCACTCTCAGGGGTTTCTGATTGAGTGGGAGTATAGCAACGATAGAAGAAAGTATACTAATAATGGAGGAATTCAAAGGCATGAATGGTCAATTACGGTCTTATGGAAAGAAAGAGCAGGAAAAGAAATATTGTTGGTTGGTAGAAGATCAGCATGAAGGAATTGAAGAAACAAATGTTGTAGGTGTTGTTGCACAGGATGCTCTGGGATGTTTCTTGGATAAAGTAGAATCTTGTTTTATAAATTTTGTTGCCTCTTTCCATGCAGCCCAAAATAGAGTATTTGTCCATGTTAAGGTCTTTGGAGACTTTGGAAAGATTTATTTAGGGGCTGGTGTGCCTTGCCAAAGAATTGGCAAAGGGGAAGTGTTGCTGAAATTGTAGGCAGCCAACACATGGGTGTTGAATAAGGTCATGCAAGTCCCAGTCTTAAAGATACGGCTAATTTCTTCAAGAAATTTGGGTGATGAGAGATGCACAAGAACTCTCATAGTGGATGCACTTGAATTAGCGTGTGGTAAGAAAGCATGTACTCTTTATCTACTTGCTTGTATTACTGATTCTTCTTTTGTTACAAGGATGTGGCTTTGTAGGCTTGGTCACAAGAGGAAGAAGGAGATGCATGTTCTTAAATGAAAGACAGATGTGTTTGACAGACTTAAGAACTAGAAAGCCTTGGTGTTTTTGGAGGAGATGATGGATAGAGATCAGTGGATGGGACTAAGTAACTCTGAGTAGGGCAATTTGGATAGGGTTTTGATTCAAAGTAAGCTCGTGGGTAAAAAGTCATCACTCACAGGCATACTCAAGTACCGGCATCGATCAATGGTAACTGACATCAAATAGACAGGTGCTGATGTTAGTCATGTGCAGACCAAAGAAGTTGGTGGTGTCGAGTAGGAGGAGACCGATGTCAGCAGGATAACCAGCATCGACGACCTAGACAGTCACATGGAACTGACGTCGATCAGATGCAGACTGTGTGGTGATCGAGGTCAGTCACTGAGATAGATTTTAGGTGGACAACAAGCTATCAAGGAGTCTCAAATGCCCATGGGGAGGACTGAAAGTGTATGTAAGCCTCAAATTCATTGTTCCTCTTCTTTATACTTGTTGCTCACTGTAGAGCAGGAAGGATCCAGGAAACAGTGGGAGCATGGCATGAATAGGATGCAGAACCAAATGGGAGATTTGGTAGGGTTTCCAGCCAGTATGAAAACATTGAGATGAATGGATACCTTAGTTAAAGAATAGAGAGAATGGATACATGAGATGGAAGGCCAGGTCATATGGTCTTGAGGAAGCTGCAGGATAGTGGTACAAGTTTTGACAGGTGGATGACAAAGCAGGGCTTTAGTCAATGTCAGTGTAACCATTGTGTTTGTCTTACTAGGTGGATGATGATTGCAACATTATCCTGTTACTATATGTGGATGGTATGCTAGCTAGCAGGTTCATACATACAGGGTTTTGCTGAGCTAAGGGTAAGGTTAGTTTAATGGCATGTCATGAGGAATTTAGAGTAGCAAAATTCTTTGGCATGAGAGACATAGAAGATCACAGGTTGATTTTGTCTCCAGTGGGAGATGATGTGAATTAGATGTTAGCGAGGTTCAATACGTAGGATGTAGAACTGGAGCACACCAAGGGCTGGAAAGTTCAGTGTCTAAAATCACATGAGGTCTAGTATAGACCTGAGTTTTCCCCAACAGTGGGAGATATTAGAGAGTTAGGAGCCAATTCAGGGAAGTGGGTTCTTAGGTATTTGAGAGGGACCAACAATAGGTATACATGCTATGCAGGGTCAAGACTTCACTACATGGATTATAGGTTCAGATGTGGTAGGTTACTTGGATGATAGGAGGTGCACCATAGGATTTGTGGTGGTTGGTCTTCAAGGTTGAGTTTGAAGAGGGATACAAGCTATGAAACAAATTAGATGGTGTACAGGTATAGGTACAATGTAGCTATTTATCTCCAAGTGGGAGATTGTTAGGTTGTGGAGCTAAAAGCTTCACTGATGTAGACATGGAGGAGGTTACTGAGTTGTAGAGAAACTAGCATCAGTTCGATCAGCCGATGTCGGTCATATACAGTGAAGAAGAGAAACCAACGTCGGTCAGGTATCGGCTGGCATCGGTCACCTCCAAGTAGACAGGGACCGACGTCGGTCTCCTATGCGATTCCAGAACTGTCAGTTGCATGAACAATTAGTTAACAAACTGGTTGTTTGCATGTAGAAGGCCAATTTTAGACTTGAAGCTATGGATCTAATTATTGTAATTAGATGTCTAATTATTGTTTGCATGAGATCTATATAATAGACTCATGGGTTGTATTGTAATTAGTGCTAGAGAGTAAGAGAGCAAATATTAGCTCCTTCAGAGTGAAGAGAGCATGGTGTGTTCTTCCTAGTGCCACAGTGCCAAGTGTGGGTGTTGGTTTCAAGAATCATAAGGATTCTTCATGTATGTAGGATCTTGGTCAGTAGGTGTGCAAGGCCACGTTTGGAGATCTACATGTGTAATTAAGATCATTGATCTGTAGGTGTTTGTGTGTGTAAGGTCTAGGTTTGTAGGTGTGCAGAACTAGGTTGATTTACAGGTGGCAGCAAGATCAAGGTGATAGCAACACAACAAGGAACAAGATTAGGCAAGATCTACTTGGAGTATAGTGTGTACTCAGTTGGAGAGCAAAGAGGAAGGCAAGGTAGTTCTTTCCAAAGTAAGATCATTTGAGTTGTAGGTTGTTGCAAGTTCAAGGGAGATCTACTTGAAGTACGATTGTGTACTTGGAGTGCATGGAACACTTGTGGAGTGCGTGGAGCACTTGTGTACTGGCAGTAGAGATACTGACTGGTTGGAGGTGAACACCAACTCTATGTTTGAGTTGTGTGTTGGGATCGTAAGAGAGAGATAACTCTTGATTGAGAATTACTATACACTTGAGGTGTGGGAAGCCTCTGAGAGGTGTGGAGAAGAAGTGGCATCTTCTTTATTGTATTTTATTTTTGGATGAGTATTAATACAAGTTGTGTATTGTCTCTCATATTCTATGTTATTTCTGAATTCTAGTTACTTGTGCATTTTGGTTAATTTTTGCATATTAAGTTTCTTGTACAGTTGGTAATCAATGGTGCTTCCTTGGGTTCCTAACACTCTTGTGCCTTCACTATGAAAACTCTAAAAAACCTTGAGGAGCAATGTTTTGGCCCTTTTGGGATAATAGGCCTAATATCATAGTCACATTGTTTTGATCATGGTTTTCCTCTTACAATGATCATGAAATTAGAACTAGTTCTACCAATATGAAATTCAATGCATAAAATTTGAGGGTGACTTCCTTAAGACTTGAATCCTTCACACAAGGTTCTCCAATCTCTTTGGTACTACCTATAAGTGGTGATGAGATGTAGTGGGTAGTAAATACAAGAAAGGCATGGAGAATTTCTATGATAACCTTAATGAAATGTGAATCAACTTAAATCCTCAAATTTACTCCTAATATCTCCAATAATTTTAAAACATTACCAAGGTTATTGTCAAAGCAATGATGTCATCACTGAGACCTTTGTAGGTGCATCCCTTTTGAAATATGCAGATAATGAAGGAGAAAAGTGGATAAGGTGCATGGTTTTGGATTAATTATTCCTAATTTGGTCATCAAGTTCACCTTTATAACTTAAAAACATATAATACACATTTCATGCTTGATATTAATGTGGAAAACATGCATCAAGGCACCTGTAGGTGCACATTTTGAGTATGAAGTAGTGAAGTTGAAAATAGACCAAGAATAAGACTAGAAGAGTATTATTGGATTATTGAGAATTATAAAACCAATATAACCATGGAAAACCTATGGAGTTACCCTATAAAACATATGGAACAATTAAATCCATCATACTAGAGTAAATTATTCAAAAACTAGCTCAAATAGTGACCCCTCTTAGATGAAAGTGCATTAAAATCTACCTGGAGTCTAAGTGGTGGTTAATAAAGGAGAATATATCAAATCCAAACTTATTTCCATAGATTTTTATTATACTCAATTCTCCTTCAATCCTCAAGAGCATTTCTTCTAATTCTACCTATACGTCTCACACCAAGCATTCTAAGTTGACCTTTCTTGGATTTCAAGGAAAAGAAGGAATAAATAAAAGCAAAGAATGAAATTTGTGATGAAAAATATGCATAAAATCATGGAAAATAACATAGGGGGATGAAGAGACAATTTACCCATGTTTTTAGTTGAAAGTGGACATCCCAAGTCCATACAAGTGCCAATAAGGGCCTAAAATCAAGGGAAAACTACCTTCTTATACATATAAATACTTATTAGACTGAAATATGAATAATTCTAACATATTATAACCTCTTCCACATTTAAATCAAGCTTGGTGACAAATTTTCTTACTCAACCCATTTGTACAAGTCATTTATTATGTTAAAAATGTGGCTAAAAGGCACATTTGACATATAAAACATGGTAAAGGATGAATTAATGACTTGAAGACACATTAAAACATATAAATGACCAAATTAGGACATTTTTAACACAGTTTTATCCATTTACCATGTTTGACTAGGGTTGACTAGAGTTGACTAGGCAAGTACAAGGGAGATGGGGTTAAACCAAGGCTAGAAGAAGGATAGGTAAGATATTTAGACTAAAATGAGACCTTATTAGACATATAGAAACATTGGAAAAGTTTAAATATGTATGGGTTTATCCAATTTGACTAAAATTCAATTTTGGTCAAAAATATCCATATACACTTTATTCTTACTCTTAATAGGATTTTCCATATTTTTATTGGGGATACTTTACATGATAACCTTAATTTTATCCAAGATTTCACCCTTCTTGCCTTTAAGATTTCTTTTTTTAGTAAAATAGGTCAGGGTATCCTCATCATTAACTTCTTCTTCTGAAGGAATATCCTTTGCTCCCTTGATCAAACCCATCTCTTCAGAATTCCCTTCCTTGATATCATTATTCACCATGGCTAGTTGAATGGTTGGGATGGATGAATAATTAAAAATGAAAATGAGCACTTGATGAAGGATATAGTCACTCTTTTCCTCTTGATAATCTATAATGGTACTCTCCAAAGAAATTAATAGGTAAAAAGGGAGACTAATCCTTAAGTTATGATTTAAATGGTTTTATTAGATCACCAATTAATTATATTTAAACATTATATATTTCATAATATGTAGACATATCTTGTCCCATGGGTTATGCAAAGTTATGAATAAGTAGCCAACTTCAATATGGTGAATTATTTTTTCTAGCTTGAAAAAGTTTTGAACCAACTCTTTCTTACTCCTATCATTAAAATAATTTTCACCATTAATTGACATATATATAACCAAAAACATGTGTTATTTAGTGATATCTATAGTGATATCCCTCATATTCAAGAACTTCTTATTCTAGGCCTTTTAAAAATCTAGCATCAGTCCTAGATCACAACCATAAATCCTCTCAATATATGGATTCAGACCTCCTTGTCCATGTTTATTATATATTATTCTATGTTCTTTGAGATTAATTTAAGATAAAAGTTTAAATAAAACTCTCACTCCACCCATTGTATCTATTTTAACATGCCCATTCTTGAAGAGTCTTTAGACCAATCCTTTCTTGTCGAGCTTTACAATGCAGTTAGCTTGAAAAGATAACTACCCCTTATAATTTAATTAAGAGATACCACATTCTTTAGATTAACTAGATGAAAAAGGTAATAATGAGTGAAATATTACCTCATATTGATTAACATGAATTGATGAGGTGTTAACTTACATAGGATTGTGATATCCAATTATATGGGAAGTCTTCCATCACTAGTATTGAACTCCTCATTGATCCAAAAATATGACATTAGGATTAGGATAATAAAAATATTAAATCATGAGATAACCTAATTAAATTTTTTTAAGTGCTTCTCATTAACCAAGTTATTGAAGCTAGAAGGTAAATCAACCATCCTAGTCAAAATGGAAAAGTTTTGGCCAGCAACCCTTTAGTTTTCCATTTAAATAACACAATGATTTCCTTCCCTATAGGTGTGAAAAATGTCCTCTCCTCAAATTTTGACATGATGACTTAAGCATCACTAATAAAAATGGAAATAAACCAACTATGAGGAGAAGATCCATTAAGGTAATTGATTATGTTTAATGAATCTCCCTTGATGATGATAATCTTGATCTATAGGTCCTTGACCACCTAGATGCCCTACAAGGCCATTGTGGCTTCAATAATGTGGATAGTTTGATGACTGATTTTGAAAACATAGGATAATAATAAATCACTGATAAAGTCTCTAATGAGTCCACCTCATGTTTCTGCTCTTGGGTTCCCTTTAGTTGCCCCATAAAAGTTTAACTTGAAACATTCTATTGGTGGATCTTTCCGTTTGAACTGATTTATATCAATATTGTCAATGATCACTAGCTAATATTTTTGAGAAATTGATGTTCCGATTACAAATGATATCGGTTCATAAAACCAAGGGTTGATTTTGAATAGACTTCCTAATAACCTTCCAATTTTCCTTTATGGCTTCAACTATACTCCCTCCCACTTTTAATATATTCTATTTTATATTCTTCAATATTATAACATTCCTTTCCCTCAAAAAATCCCATAAGATATATGGGAGATTCAACTTCAAAATAATATTGAGGGTTGAAGAAGACAAAGGGAACACTTATTGGGTTATTAGACCAAGAATCAAATTAGGTGTGACCCAAGCCAAGTTGAAAATTGAAAGAATATTATCTAGATTTTTTTTGTAAAAGGGAATTCCATGAAGAGGTGATGGATTATCTCATAATATTTATCACATAAAACAAACCTATTATGGATGGTCAATCCTCTTTTCATAGGATTATAAATCATAAGGATCATGTATTTTATTACCAACTAAAAGAATAATTTGAATTTGGGCATAAGGTTCTTAATCAACAATATTTTCCACAAGAAACCTTCCTCTTTAGATAAAATCCACTAAATATACTAATTTGACCATATAACCTCCATGATATTCAACATACCAGACTGACTAATCCTCTTTATATAGTTGGAAAATGTGTATAATACTCATATTTTGATTAAGAGTCTTTAGTTAGTGTAAGATTTTAGGGTCATCCATGTCCAAGGTTTGAGTTATCCATAACTTTCTCATTTTTTTGATAGATAATAGCTTTTGAATAGAGCATGGACTGGTATGGAACACAATTGTGGGCATAGATCCCCATGTGATTTATTAACCACTTGATTACCACCTGTATACTAGATATTACTAGATGCATACCAACTATTACCAATAATTACCAATAATGACCACCACCAACCTTGAGAATAACCAATGTCCATTAATGGCCTTGAGAATATAAACAACAGCCATAGCTACCCTTATATATTTCTTGAGATTTGAAGTTGGGTGGGGATTAAAAGAACCAAATAACTTAACCAACTCTCCCATACCTCATTGGATGGATTCCTCTTATTGATGCTTACCCAATAATATTTTACTTTATCCCCAATAGTTATCTTGAAAAATTATTCAGTCTCTTTCTAGGGGATCTTTAGTGTAAGGGATAGTCATAGAGCCACACATATTCCAAAAAGGAATTCTTATTCCTATCATCAATTTTTCATTTACACTCAATGCTCAAAACTTTCCTTTTTGACTATAACATTCCAAAAAAAGGATCCATGTAGAGGAAAATACGAAGTTAGGAAAAAAAATCCACATTTCCCTCTTCTAAATATTTATCTTTGACAATCATCACCCACAAAGAGTTTTTAGTCCTAAATTTCCATCCTATAATAGCCAATAATGCATTATTCATCCTTTAAATCTTTCTCAATCCATAATTTCCTCTATCCTTGGGAAAACAAAATTTATTTCATGCTACAAGGGGTATTCTATTTTTTTCCTCCATTTCGAAGCATAGAAATGTCCTTTGGATATGTTCTTCTCTATCTACCACTTTGGAGGGTATCTTGAATAGAAAAATTATATATATAGTCAATTTCTAAAGTGAGCTTTTGATCAACTAAATTTTACCCATTTTGGTTAGGAGATTCCCTTTACACCCAACTAATTTCCTCTGCAACCTATCAAGAATGAGATTCAAAATGCTAGTGTCCATATTCCCTTTAAAAAGTGGCATGCCCAAATAAAGTGAGGGAAGTTGTTGAACTTATAACTCCAAAATTTTATCTATCCTCCTTTTTAATAACTTATATTCATTTATAAAAAAGAAATAACTTTTGAAAAAATGATACATCATGTATATCTCTATTATGTGCTTGGTGATCTGATTTGTATCATGCACATATCTATTATGTTAAATTTAATTATATTTAATTTTACATGATTTATATCATACATCTAATAAGATTATTGTTACTACATGCTTCATTGATATACCTAGCTAACTATAACACATGTTTCTAAATAAATTATCATGATTATATCTTGTTTGCCATTAACAAATAATGCACATTGCCTTGGATTACATGTTTCATATGTGCTTTCAATGATCCAATTTTTTCAGTGAGGACATATCTTGTCATGTACATATGTATATGCCAATTACATGATTATACTTTTAAAAATAACATGTGATGCACATAACTCTTTCTTTTGAGATGAGTGATTTTTAGCCTTCATCTACCAAATAAAAAATGGGGATACAATAGGTTTATTTTAGAGATTAATTCCATGTAAAACAAAGTATTCCACATTCAAAGATACATTATACAAATTAGATGTGTCAAATTTAGCATATTGATACATTCACATGATTTTGAGGAAAAAATGAGAGATTCTATGTCATTTAAAGAGATAAATGTTTACATTTTATATGACTTTGAGAAACAATTTGACATTCCATATCACTTTGAGGAAAAAATTGACATTCTATATAATTTTTAGTGATAGATTTATTATATGGGTCATGGAATTTATTCATGAAAAAACTTTTCTATTTTTTATATTGAGGACCAATGGGAACAAATGTTATTATTTGAGCACATTGGGTTTATATATTTCTAAAATGTTTGATCCATTTTACATAAAAACCTAGTTTTGGGGTTTCACAAGTAGAGGATGTTATGTTGAAACCCTTTTTCAATTGTTTGGCCAAGAATACAATGAGGTTAGATTTTTTTTTTACATTTAATTAAGGGTTATTTAGATACCAGGGTAGTGTGGTTGAGGTAACTACATCACTCAAATTCTATAACTAAGGGCATTTACACTCTAAATATCAACATATTAATAGTTGTATCTCTTTGGGGCATGTTCACTCCATAATTTTCTCCAATAAAATTCAACAAGTGATAGCTAGGTTATCATACCATCAAGTGTATTAATTTATTTAATTTTTAATTTTTAAATTATTTCAATGACTTAGATTATTTAAGATTAGTTATCATGTGATTGAATTAATCTACACAAGTCTTCTTGTAAATTTCACTTGGTGAGAATGGTACATTTTGATGATATCTGTTAATACCAAACATAATTTACAAGAAGAAAATTTATCTATTTTATCTATTTTTTAATTTAGCATATCAATAGTAGATTAAAAGAGGGCATCTCTAAACACCTAAATTTAGTATTTGACATTTTGAAAATATTAACTTGACATAGTTTGACATACTTGGGAATGAATATATACATGTATACATGTGTGTGTGTGTGTGTGTGTGTGTGTGTGTGTGTGTGTGTGTGTGTGTGTGTGTGTGTGTTTATAACTCTTGAGCACACTTTCCCTCTATCCTTCTACCCATACACTCTTATCGTCCTTTATTTTTTGAACACATTTATTTAGGATCAGATTAGTCTATAAAAGAACACCTTTAGAATCTAAACTTACTTTCTCCATACATCTAATCCTTATTTATGCTCCTAGGACATTTCTTATGAATTGGGAAATGCTAATGAATCTATGTGTCTCTCTCTACTAGTAGTGTCTATGGACACTCAATGAATAGTTTTCAAATTGTGAAATATCCATTAGGTTGTCCTAGTCATTTTTCATGAGTTAGTTGTAGTGGGAAATTAACTAAGAGTCACCTATATACACACATCTTAAGGTTCTTATTAACCTAAAAATTTCCCAAAAAGACCTTAGATCATCTCTCATGCTATTGGAACATTATCCAAAAATAATATAAACACATCAAATATTTAAGGATCATTCATAGATTAGTACATAGAGATAAATCTAAATATAAAGAGGTCAAAGTTGCATAGTACCAAATATCAAATATCAAGGATGGGGATGCATTCTAGATTGTTCATAATTTTACACATCCACACACTCACCTAATTTGGATTACTACATGTGGTTTGAGCCTTGTTTATAGTATTTTAATGTTGGAAATGATAATCCATTAAAAAAAGAGTGGTTGGGTAATCTAAACCAACATGTTAACCCATTTTTAAAATATTTTTATGATAAATCAAGCACAATTAGGGTTTTAGACAAAATAGACATAACAAAACATTATCACATAGGATAATTGGTGCAACACCCATAAAAATAGATTGGTGGTGTAAGCACAAGGCTCCAAAACTTTGAAAACTCTCACTTGTATAAAGACATTATCAATGAAACTTTATAGTGTTACTGGACATTTGAATTTGCTAGTAGCATCCATATAGTTTATCACCCTTGATTTAGATTTGAGTACCTCAAAAAGCATATCTTAAGAATATATAGATTCTCCAGCATATTATATGAGTGTTAAGTAGTAAAATTTAGATAAGTAAATCATATTTTTTTTGTCTTGTCAATTTGAAATCAAGTGGTTGTAATATCTATTATCCACTTTCAATTCAAATTATTGTATTTATTGTCATTATTATTATAATTTGAATTAGTATATAGTTTCACTTATTTTATATCTCTTAGGTGTAAAAAATTCAAAACATATATGTAAGGTTTGTTACCCTCAATGGAAGTATAACGTAAGGATAAAACATATGCCTCACTATAACAATATACCCCTAGGTGGGATATAATAAAAACAAATTACACACACAACAATAATAATACACCTTCACAGATAGATGGTAATGAGCATGAAAGTGTAGGTAATAAGAATAGTATACCACACATAGTAGTGTGCATCATATTGATCATTGTACTAAGCATATCATATGATGTAGTATAGGCAATGAAATCACACATAGGTAGGTAATCATACATAGAATAGGAAACCATCAAGTAAGAAATATGAACAATATGCATTTAATGATAATACATGATGACTAAAGGATACTCTATGGAAAAAATTGGATAATACATCAATATGTAACATGTAAAGGCACTCAAAAGTATGACCATACACATGCAAACAATTAAGCAATCATAAAGCACACAAGATAACACACAATGAATCCATGTAGCACACAAGATGTATACAATAGAAACACATGTATAGTCAATATATATCTTTATATTATAAAATATATGCTCCTAGTATGAGACATGCCACCAATATGATAATACCCTAGGGTGTGGGTGTAAATGTAGTTGAAAAACATTTTTAAGTACATGATCATATGCAACTTGTATATCATGCATCTCACTTTCTCAAATAATACCATGAGAAGCACATGTGTAACATGTATATGTAAACCTATAACATAGGTAGGTAATAATGATATGTATCCATTAACATGTATTTATTTTTAATTTTTTTATTTTCTAATGTTTTTTCATTTTTATGATTTTATAGAAGGAGGTCACACAAGGAGTAAACTAAGAGGTGTAAGCTCTAAAAAATGATGATAACTCAATTAAGAAAGAAAATAAACCAAGGGGAAAAATCAAGAAAGCCAATCAGGAAAATAAACAAGCCAAGGGGGAAAAATATGTAATAAATAAGAAGAGGAGGATTATAAAAAAATATAACCTCCCTTAGAACACAATGCATGCTACGACAAAATGTCTTGATATATATGTTGTCATCATTGGTATTTATATGAAAGTGCTTGGACGGAGATCAATAATTAAGGAGAAAAGTCCAAGTAAACATAAAAAGAAACATATATGAAGGGGATATAATAATGTCATTTTAAACTAAGGAAAAACATAAATATAAAATCTAGAAGAAATATGAGACAAGGAGCAAACTAAAGGGAGGAATACACATGAAAGTCACAATATATAAAATAAAGATGTATAAAGAAGGTATGTAAATTATAATGTATTAATGAGGTATAAGGGATATTCTAGCATGGCTAATCGATGATCCCATATATTTGTCTACAAAGGGATGTCCATGATCATGGGAAGTAAGATGTTTCACTAAAAGTACAAAAAAAGTATCATAATATGTAAAATTAATCATATAATCATGAGTTATGTTCCAAATTAAATAATCATCACTAAGATAATAATTTTAAGAACTGAATATAGGATCCACATTAACCTTTTGGAAAGAAACATACATATTAGGTAAAATAGTTATTTTTATATTAGAACTAGTTGTAGGTGCCTAGGAATGAATACTATCTTAAGATGTGGATGTGTAGGTATTGTATTTCTTGGTGGTGAAACTATAAGAGTTTTAACTCTAGGAGACATAACTCAAGGAATAATAACTATGGATGTAAGAATTATAAAAATCATAATTGTAGATAGTGAAATGTATTAGATACCACATGAAGTTGAATTATTTAATTTTTAGGAACAAATTTATGTAATATCTCATGTTGTTTTTGATTTTGGATTGGTAACTCATAAGGTGCATAAAAATAGTAAATAATCTGCTATCATGCAAAAGCTTAAGGAATTGGTGTAATGTCAATAGGATTTTTGTAATTTTATTTATCCATAGGAATCCAAGTAATATATCATTTCAGACATCCATTTTTTACCACTTTCATGTTAAAATTTCAAGTCAGAATGACTTTTTGTAATAACGCACAAACTAGACCAAATACCATTGAAACACGCTAATTCATTCGCACACATCACATATAATCATTGAAACATATTATTTAATCAATGATTGGGGAAATAAATTATAACCAATTTTTAGCTTCATTTAAATAATGAGAGTTAAATTTACACTTTATAAGTAACATTTAGGGGCAATTAAGTGGAATGAGTATTCAAATTTTGATATTACATAAAACACATAAAAGCTAATTGAGATTAATTATCATAACAAATCAAATAAAATGGATAAGTGGAAAATCAATATAAATAAACTAATATCTAATTATGTCATATTTAAAAATTCAACAAATATCTGAATCATGACATCACATGACATCATCTAGAAAGTTGGTAAGAACTAAACACTAATGAAAATAAATATTAAGATTAAGGCAAACCATGCCTCATTAATGCAACCTCTTTTCAAAATATTTATTTCTTTAAGCATCCAAAATTGAATTTAATTATGGCCACTCATCTTGATCTTAATCTAGTGGTCACAATCCATCTAGAAAATCTATAAATAGAAGGGTCACCATAGACCTTTCAATAAGCTTTTTATACAAATAAAATTTTTAGAAATACCTCAAAAGATTCACCCATTTTATTCCAATTAGTACACAAATTTTTTTAGATATTTCTTGGAGATATTTTGATGGCTTCTACATTGTGACATTGACAAAGAATTTTATCTCTACATCTGGGCATAATCATGTATGAGTGTTGGTTAGCTAATGGCATCCATGATGAAGGTAATAGTCTTTTGATTGATTTTATATTTGTTTATCTTGGTTAGACCTTGCCCAATTTAAGGAATCATGCTTGATAAGTTATGTTTTATGAATTTTTTTGATCTTGAATAATAATAAAATAAACTAACCCTCTCTTGTAATTATGGTTTATATTTGGCATGCTCTATGGGACAATGCACCTCAAAATATCTTTCTAGGCCTTCTTATCCTTTTAATTACAAAATCAGATCATTCTTAGACCTTGATTTTTTCATTATTCCTCTAATTTTTCCATGTTTCATCTTCTACATATTGGTGAGATTTCACTATGTATCATTGAGGTGGATCCCATGAATAATGAGTTTGATATGTGGATCAATGGTTTCATTTTTATTGTTTTCTTTACTCTTTGTGTGTTTAAATAGATAGGTGAGTTTGACCTATAGAATGGTGAGATTTAACTACATATCAATGATCTTGGCCTACTAAATAGTGCCTTCATATCACCAAATTCATTATGTTTTCTTAAAATTAGTGAGATTGACTTATGCATAAATGAGAATGAGTTTATAATTAATGATCTTGCATAACATAGTTGTGTTTTTTATGCTATTATTTTATTGAAAATAATGAACTCATCTTATGAAATGGTGAGGTCATATTAATAATTAATGAGGTCACTAGGATGTTTTTTATTCACTATATAATGATGAGATTAAACTATAAAATAGTGAGATTGCCTTGTGTGAATTTATTGAGAGCTAAAAACTATAGAATTCTAGCTTCCTATGTTCACCAAGAAACATTTTTAAAATCCCAACCTGATTTATTATAGGTTTTATGTTCTTAAGGAGTTTTTTAATATAATTAATAAATCAAAATTCACTAATATCTATATTTGGTGCTTAAACAAAGAACCTACATTTCATTTTGTTCTCTAAAAACACATTTTTTATTATTTTTTAAGTATTGTTGCTTGATTGCTTGTTTGTGTAAAATATTGCATCTATGCTCTCCCCTTGACCCATTAGGGAGTTTGGATGATAAAAAAACATGTAATTTACTTACTTCTTGTTTACCTAAAACATTTATTGGAGTATGCTCTTTTCTTTCCCATTTGTGGGGTCATGAGAATTAAAAACAAACACTCCTTTCCTTTATTTATTTTAGATTATGAAGGGTGGACTTCATCACCTTACCGTGAGATCATAAGGTGTATATATTTGGAATTAATTACCTAATACATGTATTAATCCTATTATATGATAGGGTATATAAATTAAGGCTACACTTAGTTGATCTTTAGCTAAAATGTCCTTTGGAGTTTGAAATTTTTTGATAACACTTCACTTAAATTCTATGAATAAAGTGGTCATGAAGGGAAAATATATTTCCACAAATATCCCATTAAGTCTTGACATCCAATTGATGTATTTTATCCCTTCAAGGACCATATAGAAATTAAAACAAAAACTTTAGAATAAAAACTTATTTTTTTGTGGAAGTCTCATTGATGTAGGGGTACAAAGGTATCATCCCCAAAAATCTTGCCTTCAAGAATGACCCTTTGAGAGAAGGGAGGGATTAAAACACTACCATAATTAAATTTAATTAATTAATAAAATATTAAACATTTAATCCTCTCAAAGGTGAGTATATTTAAAGATTAATGATTGTGCCATAATCCTATGTTAGTTTTTAAAGTAGCTTCATAATACTTGTGTGTTGATGCTTAATCATTGTGTCAAAAAATCATTCTTATTCAAAACCACATCCAAATAACATGTAAAATTTTCAACCCTAAAGTCCAAAATGTGTTTTCACATATTTACACACTAAGGTGTTACATTGTCCACATTTTAAGTCACCCTTCATACATTCCAAGGCATTGTACCTTTCAATTTGGGACCAAGTTCTATCCATTTGACACCATTATGCTACCCATTTTTATTTAGGTAAAAATAAGTTTTCATGCAAATAAAAATATAAGGTAAAACCAAATTAAATTCCATTATTATTCTAGTTTCAAAATTATAATTAAATTCAACCAAATTCAAAACTTTCAAAAGGTAAAAGTGCTTTAAAATTTAAAAGTTGACCAAGGTTGAATTTGATATCAAAACCTTATCCAATCCAGGTGTTAGTTTAGGTATGTCTAGATATACTATTAGTGGTGTTTATTATGGTACTTAATTTGAGGAAAACTTTTATTATCCACTTGGGTATCTTATAAATTTTGAAAATAGTGAAGATGAGGAGGAAATCCCAATTGTGTTTGAGGATCTCCCCTCTAATATGATATCTAGTCAAAACTAAGTTGAAAATAAATTATCACAAGACAAAGATGAATCCATTTTAATATTTATATAATTTTGAGTTAATATCATCACCTAATTTTACTATAGAATAGTTACACAATAGTATTTTAATGGAGGAGATATCTCAAGAGGTAACTACTAGCCAAAGTTATCCTTTTACCCATAGTTCAAAACTAGTTATTACATCATCTCATAAAGGAAAAGGTACACTTGTTGACCCATCCCAACATGGCCAAATTATTACTTCCATAATAAAATATATTAGTCAGTGTTACGTATATAATCTTGTAGCATATTTGACAACTTCTCTAGCTACAATTTAATTTAATAATTTCTTGTTCATAATCCAAAACCAACCACTAGAGCAACCATAAGAATTGTTAGCCAATCCTACATATAATGTGGATTTAATCCCTAATTTTGAGAAGGTACTTCCAGTGAGTTATTTTTAATAATTTTTAGCTAATATATAACATACATTATTCAATCATAAATAATGTCCCTCATAATGCACAAAAAATACCCAAAAATTCATAATATCAAGTTACAAATATGCCACCACAATAAGTGGTGGGTAATTTGAAACACATAATGACTAGTTCACAACAACAAACCTATTCCAATTTGTAACAACAATTAATTTATTTTAACCAAATAGTATATTCCTCACGATCCAAAATAGTTCTCCTTCCTTTCACAACAAGTGCATAATCATCAGCATCAGATTCCTCTAAAATAATAGTTCCTTGGCAATCGTCTTCCAAATTCAAGCCAAAAACAAATCCCCTATCAAACTTATAATCTCAATTATTAGGTTAATATCTATAATAGAGCCACACAAATGGGATACATCCCCACTCATAATAATTCCACCCAAGCTAATCAGTTCCTAAATGTGAAAGAAAACACATTCCTTCCATCCTAAAGCAATCCCAACCTCAAAGAATGGAATGAAAAAAGAAAAATTTTTTAGGGCTTCAAGTAGTAAATCATGTTAAGAAGTATAAGTTTGATGACATATGACCTTACCTTTTTTCACATGAGTTTCCTTCAAGTACCCTTCCCACCTCATTTTGTGTTACCTAAGTTTGATAAATATAAAGGGAAAGGTGATCCAAGGGAACATATATATGCATTATTTGTCACATGTCAATAGGTGACTTTTATTAATATTTAATTATGTCAATTTTTTCCACATAGTTTGGGTGGATAAGCCTTGGATCAATTCCTCCATTTTCCAAAGGGATTGGTCACCACTTTTTATGATTTATAAAAAAAATTGTCAAAAATTTCTCATACAAAATAGAACATGAGTTGTCAAGTGTTTATTTATGTAATACTAAATAATGTGGTTGAGAAATATTATCTAAATTCTTGCAAATATGGAGGGCCCTATCTAGTCATTTTGCACATAATTTTCCAAATAAGTAATTATCTAGTATCTTTACATAGAATTTGAATGCTGAAGTTGCCTATAACCTAAGGATCCATTATGAAAACAATTTTTTAGATATCATAGAGAAGGGGGTATATAGTTAAAAGTAACTTATTGATAAAGGTATAGTCAAGATATACTCTCAATCTCAACCACCATCCTAACCTCAAGTGTTAATTCAAGCAAGTGCAACCAATAAACAAAAGGCCGTTAAAAAAAATAAGAACATGGTTGGTGATGGGGTCATGAAATCAAGACATGTGAAAATTGTACAACCACAAACTTCCCAAGATGAATAACATAATACACCACTCACATTAGAAAGGGAACCCCAATGAAGAGGACAATTTTAGAATAGAGTGTTCAGTGATCTCAGTGAGCCCATTGAGGCAATATTTCAAAAGTTGGTTATGGCTAATATGATTATTTAACTAATCCCAAAACCCTTTCTAGAGGGTCAACCTAAGAAAACATGGTAATAAGAGAATGAGAATTGTGATTATCATTTCATCAAGACCATGCTCTTTATATATGTGTATAACCCTAAAATTTCATATAAGATCTACTTAAAAATGGAGAGATTGATTTAGAAAAGAGTGATGCCAATGAAAATCAAAACATGGATATTTACAAAGATACCTTACCATATCATAATAATCAACATAAAATGAATAGTAAAAATCAAAATCAAATCCAAAATGAGAATCAAGCTAATCATAGTCAAGATCATGATACCCAAGTCAACTAAATCAGTTATTGTAATGCCCTATCAAATTATGCTAATGTCATGGGACATGTTACCTATAACTACATCAATAATATTAAGGTCACTCATTATCTACCATCTAAAATTCATCAAAGTGTTGGCCTTTCTATTTTAGGACCTCCACCTTCCTCTTTGTGTAATTCCTTACTGAGTCAAAATAACTTGGTTGCACCTTGACCTTAATGGATTACTATTCTTGGTTCATCATCCAATTCATCTAATTCAAGTAACTCCCTCCCAAATTTAAATTGAATTATCACAAATAGACATCCTTGAGTTACTATCCAATGCCCTTCACTATCTTCCATTACCAATCCCATTCTAGGCTCTATGCCTTTAAAAACTAAAACATCTCCTCCACTCATCAAAAATAAATACTATATTAGTGAATAGTTAAACAAAACACCTATGAAAAATTCCATCATGAATCTATTAAAAACATTTAAATTTCATTTAAAAATATTGAATGACCTTATCCATTAGTATATAACACTAAATGACATTGATCCTACCTAATTTCAAGTACTTATGGGACAATTTTCCATAGGGCAACAACTTACATTCAATCAAAGTGATATGTCATCCTTTGGTCCCTTACATAATAATCCTTTGTATATTATATCCATCATTTACCATAATAAAATAAAGAATTTTATCATAATAATGATTCAAGGTTGAAATAGATTCTTTAAAACTAATCCAACACTTGGGATATACACCATCAAATATGCAGTTGGATACTATCACTACTAAAGCCTACAATAATATAGAGTGAGATTCATGGGCACCATTTATATTATAATAATTATTGGGCCTATCACCCATGACACCCTCTTACCTATAATTGATATAGAGCCAACTTATAATTTTCTTCTTGTTCATCCTTGAAACCATGAAGTATGGGAAGTCCCTTTTACACCATATCAATGTATCTATTTTACTCATTTTAGATTAGAAGTCACTATTATTGGTGATTTTTAACCATACTAGTATTTTAAAGACATAGAATCAAAATATGGAAACTATAATTATTGTCCTAACACTGAGTTTGTAGGCAAAAAGAACAAACAAGTAGTTCTTATCTCCCAAATCTAATTACATTGACTCAAGTGACCTCACATCCAATTATTTTAATCTACCTCCTCTATCAAGCTTATCTCATTTTACCATTAAAGATAAAGGCATTGCCACATAAAAAATCCAAGATGATTTTAACATTGGAAAATTACCCAAATCTCCCAAATCTTATGGAAGACCCAAAGCTACACAAATTCCTAGCAAACACAACATGATATCAAAAAAGATAACTGATTCTCATTAGAAACAAATACTTGTATTTGTTAAATATACTCACCATATCAAGACCAATACATAAGTTTTTAAGGGTCTTAGTTATATGATGATGGTTTTTCTACTTACTTTTAGAGCACCAAATACATCATTCCTAATATAATCATGGACAATCAATACTATAAAGCTAAAGGTCTAGGAGCAAAATAAAATGGTATTATTGAACCTATCTCTACAATAAAACATACAATAAATTGAGGTCTTATATTCACACCACCTAGAGGTGACCCCTTGGATTTTTAGAGTGATACCTCTTTATTGACTAATGACAAAAATCTTGGTAGTGACACAACATACCATTATAACACATAAAAAAAGCTCATCAATACCAAACTATTTGATACCAATGACATTATTACCATCATAACCCATGTTCCCATTTCCCTCCATTATCCCAACCTAATTGATTAGGACTATCAATATTATATTATACCATTAGATAAGTCATAATGAGGAGGCAATTTATGAGGTCATGGGTATCATAGATGAGTTTCTAGTTGGAGATCATAAATAAGGATTTGAATTCACATTAGATATTATCACCAACTTTTTAGAGTAGGTGAACTTATTTTGTCACAAAAAATGTAAAACATTGAGATCCTCTAGTGAAAACCTCTTTTAGTCACCTTCAGATTAGGGAAAATGTAAATACAAAAACAAGTCCATTTGTGAAAATTTGGTTTAGGTACCCTTGGATGGGGAAGTTTGCTTTCCTCCTTAGGAAGCATAGATTATTATAGGTTAACATTTCCCATTATGTTCTAGCATCAATTTAAAGGAACAAAGGATCTTTGAAAAATTAGTTCAAGACTTTCCAGAGACATTTGTTAATGGGCCACTACTAGACTTGGCCGATTCTAACAATTACTACATGGGAGAGTCATGTGGATCACAAATAGTTGAATAAGATCAATTTTCATTATTACTAGATATTCTCAAAGATGGTTACAGACTCCTTATGGAATATTCCACTAAAGTAAACATTGACACATATGACGATCCAAAGGTGATTAAGTCAGGTGCATCCCTCACTGCTAATGAGTGTGAATTCATTATTATTATTATTTTGAAGAACTTCATTGACATATTTTCATGTTCTTATATGGACATGCTGGGTTTAGATCCATCTTTGGTGTTACATCATATTTTTGTACATCTAGAGGCTAAGGTAGTCAAATATAAGATGTAAAAATTGCATATACACATTGATATCTTAGTCAATAAAAAGTTATAAAAACTATTGGGATTAAGATTTATCAAGATACTTGATTACTTATATTGGATCTCAAACATTATTATAGTAAGCAATAAACCACATGGCATTTGATTATGTACTAACTTCAGAGATATGAACAAATCTTTCCTTGAGGATGATTTACCTTTACCCAACATTAACATGATAATCAATTCAACTACAAGGTATGAGATTTTTTCCCTCATGGACAACTTCTCAAAACAAAAACAAATAAAAATTGCACCTGAATACTAGAAAAAGATAATGTTCACCACTTTCTAAGGAATTTTTTTATCAAGTCATGCCATTTGTTTTAAAAAATGTTGGTGCAACCTACCAATGTGCCATCACTGTCATATTCCATGACATGATGTATAATATTGTTGAGGACTATGTGAATGAAATTATAGTAAAGTCAAAGACTTGTGTAGGACTTAGTGAATATAAGGTACACCTCAATTCTAAGAAGTGTGTATTTGGTGTCACTTTTATAAAATTACTAGGATTCATTATATCTCAAAGGGGCATAGAATTAGATCATACAAAGGTTAAGGATATCATGGAAATTCCCCCCTTTCCAATCTGAAATAACTCTATGGATTGTAGGGTAAGATTCAATCCATTTTTTAGTTTATCTCACAAATAGAAGATTAGTGTCATCCCTATGCTCACCTTTTTAAAAAAGGTGTCACATCTCAATAGAGCATATATTTCTAACAATATTTTGTAGAATTGAAAACCTATTTGACTAATACACTAGTATTAACCCCACCCACACTAGGGAAACCTCTTTTCCTTTACATCATAACAAAAAAACATGCATTGAGAGTAATTTTGGCTCATCATGATGAAAAAAGTAAGGATCACATAGTTTACTATTTGATAAGGACCCTTGTAGCTTATGAATATAATTATTTGACAATTAAACAAGATTTTTTAGCAATGGTGTTCACTTCTCAAAAATTGTGACACTATATGTTAAATAACAAGATCATTTTTATAGCCAAGATTGATCCCCTCAATTATCTATTATCTAAGGCAAATTTGAATAGTTTCATAGCCAAGTGGATAGTGTTGCTAAGTGATTTTGATATCGAGTATCAAAACTAGAAATCTATTAAGGGACAAGTCTTTCTAGATTAACTTACTGAGTCTCCTCTCTTAAACACCAAACCACTCACTTTTGATTTCCTAGATGAGTTTATCTTGACTCTGGAAGAAGTGGTTCATGAATCCAAATGGTGGAAAATTTATTTTGATGGTTATTTCACCTCCCATGGATCTGAGGTAGGTATTATACTTATTATTCCATAAGGAGATCTCATTCCTAATGCTTTTCATATTGGTTTTCATTTCACTAACAATATGGTATAATATGAGGCACTCATTATAAGAATTTGCTTCATAATACAATGGAAGATTAAAAAATTAATGGTGTATGGAGATTCCCAATTAGTGATTAATTAAACTACCAATAAATAGTAAAATAGAGATGAGAAGCTAGTACCCTATAAAGATATGGTCAAAAATCTCAAATAAAATTTTGGATCTATTCAATTTGAGTAGATATCAAGGGTCAATAATTGGTCGACAAATGCAAAAAAAAACCATTATTTCCATGATAGAAATGGCCAAAAATGTCAAAGAGTACCAATTTCATATTGAGAACCTTCTTCAACTAGATCATGTATAGTTATATTATGAAATGGTATGTGATATTGTTGGTGCCAATCCCCATTGGTACCAAGACCTATACACCTATCTCCAAGATCAAATTATCCCTCATAAACTATCATGTAACCAACACAAAAACTTTATCTATAATACCTCTCATTACAACTTAATTAGTAATACACTCTATCATAAAAGCTTTGATGGAATGCTACTTCATTATTTAACTTGAAGAAAATTTGAGTTAATTATTAAAGATATACATGAAGGAATATGTGGGGCCCACCCTAGTGGTATAGTCCTGACTAAGAAACTCCTTCGAACAGGGTACTAATGGCCAATAATGGAAGTTGACACCTATAAATATGTCAATAAGTAAATTGCTTATAAAAAAACATGGTGGTGATTTTATTCACGCTCTTTCAAGAGAAATTTAAATGATTAAAACTCCTTAGTTGTTTTTAATATGGGGACTCAATATTTTAGGGAAAATAAACCCCACTTCCTTTGACAATCATAAACATATCCTAACTACTATGTAATTTTTTAATAAGTAGATAAAGGCCAATCCTTTCACCTATGTAACTAGAAATTATATATCCAAGTTCATCTATTATCACCTCATATGCATCTATGGCATTACCTCCACCATTATATCTGATAGTGGTGGATCATTTAAAAATAAGGACACAAAATTATTTTGTAGCTATTTCCATGTTAATCATAAGATGTCCACACCCTATTTACCCCAAGGTATTAGCCAAACTAAGGCATCTAATAAAACCATTGTTAAGATTATTAATAAGATTTTCAATGACACTAGCCATGATTGAAACTTGCAATTATTCCTAGCCTGGTGGGCTTATCACATAAGGACTTACACACCTACAGGTGCCACACCATATTCATTAATCTTTAGATTTGAGGTTGTCATTCATTTAGAGATCAAGTTTCCCTCTATATTAATCTCCTTACACAATTTCATTGATGATCAAGACTATTGAGTCTCCATATTTCAAGATTTAGAGATCTTGGATAAGAAATGGTTAGCCACTATCAACCATTTGTGAGCCTATTAGAAATGGTAATGCTATAATTATAACTAGCATATTATTCCTAGAGAATTTAAAGTTAGTGATTTATTACTGAAGGAAAATAAAAAGAATACTAATGTAAAACATAAAGGTAAGGACAAGTTTTAGGCCAACTAGATATGTTCTTATATTATTACAACAAACTATGCATTTGGTGCATATGAGCTAGATACACTAGACAATCAAGAGTTAGAGGAGCCCATGAATATTATACATCACAAGAACTTTTACACTTGATTGGGTCAAACATTATCTATGAGAGCCTTTACTTGGGGGCATCCATTTCATATCCATTCATATTTTCCCTTATCTTTCCTCTTTCGTACCCTGGTCAATTATTATCCTTATTACCATTTCTTATTACCATCATGATCTTGATTATGAGCAATAAATGATATATGAAGATTCAAATAGAATTTTCAAAATCATTTTAGATTTATCAACTTCAATAACCTCTTTGCAGATAAGTGTATTAGGGTAATTCAATATTGTTTTCATACTTGGTACTTCTTTGAGATGGATTTTCGTTGATTCTTTAAATTATTCTTTGTGTTACCTCCCATATTAAATGCCTTCCTATTCCAATTTAATATTTCATGGTACTATTTTGCTTCAGATCTACTATTGTTTTGTATAATTACCATTGCAATGGGTTTAGATATTATTTGAGCCCCTACGCAAGGTTATTTTTCCTTTTCTGGGCAATTCCTCATACATTTATGAATATTCCTTTGTTTTCCTTATTCACCAAAAACCCAAAAACATTGAAAAGACCCAAAAATATTACAAAATAAATTTTTTAGAAAAAGGCTTAAAATCTTCAAAAGAGATATAAATCCAAAAAATATTTGAACCTTATGTCATCCCATTCTCTGGTGGATCTTGGTCGTATTCTAGGTGGAAACCTCTTATCCAATATTGATAATTTCCAATCATTATTATCCTCCCATTTTTAAGAGAATTATATTAGCCTAAGGCCTATACAAACTATGTAGGTAGCACTTGAATGCATGGGGCACTTGGGTCAGCTTGTAAGTGGAATTGCTAAGTTACAATGTTACATGCTTATGAAGTGAGGTTTCCCATTAAGAGATAGGTTTGTAAGACTATTAAAAAAACATTCATAAGACTCAATGAAAAGATAAGGATTCTTAAGCACATCTACAGGCCCTCAAAACAATATAAACAAGTTTAAAATTTCCTCCAAAATAGCTTGCAGGTCTACACCCTATTTTTTAAGATTCTATGACCTATATCAAACAAGAGAACCCAAAAAATTATAGATAATATAGACAAGGTTACATATCTATCTTTGGAGCAATTTTCAAATCATTAAGAGAGTCTCAAGCTTAGGAAAGATCTTATATATCTTCTAGTTTCAATTCCCAAATATGTTAGGGTTTAATCAAGGTTTTAAGGTTTCAAGTATCTTCTAGGAAAGGCAAGTCTGCAAGTAGGAATTTAACGTCTTGCAAGACCTCTAAGTGAGTTTCATGGGCTAGAAACATAGTTGTAGGTGTGTAAAATCTTATTCTTCAAAGACATAATTATAATATAGGGAGGTTTTATCCCAAAAACCTCATTTGTAGGCCTACAACTTTTAGTCAAGGCTCCATAACTATCTTAATATGTGAATGAAGAAGCATTGAAGAATTCATGAAGATTTTAATATCCTTAAGACTATCAAAATTATGGTTTTAAAGTTATAGGCCTAGATAATAGATTTGAATGAATTTCAGAGTTTGTGGTAAAACTTGGAATGCCTTCATGATGAAATAGGTCTTCCACGTATTCACATAGCTCCTTAAGCCTCCTTCAAAGTCCTAATATGGCCTTCCAAGAACAATATGATGGTTTTTTCTCGTGAAAATCAAGGTTTTCAGACCTTCCCTTAAACCTCCAAGTCTATCAATGAAAAAAGGAGATTTAAAGTATGCTACAAGAGTTAAACCTAACTACATGCCTATATAAATAAGTTTCAAGGTTATTGGCACGTTTTGGAAGACTAAATAAAGAAGGAGTTTGGAGAACAATGTTGTTGAAGCTTAGAAACAATCTATGAGGCCTTCAAGTTGAATATATAGAGGTTTTATGGCCTTAACACCTAGATTATAGATTTGTAACAAGTTTTTAAGAGTCTTTTGGGGCTATAAAGAGTTGATTTTAGGTTTACAGGGTAGAAGATAAGGAAAAATAGAGCCTTAAAACATGAAAAGACATGTTTCTTAAGCTTCTCAAATAGTTCTCATGGATAAAGATGAATATGAAACAACTTCTCAACCTCTCCAAGAGACCTTAACCTAAACTTCAAAGCTAATTTCAAGTAGTTCACTTCAATAACATGTCTATCACTACCATGAATAGAGTAAATGGTCATAATAATCATGAAGGAGGTATGGTAGCATTGAAAACTACTACTAAAAATGTGTAACTTACTCCATGGAGTGGAAATAATGTAAAGTCAACATAAGGATCTAAATAGGCATTGAGGATTGGTTTTCAAGTCAAACATTCAACAAACATGGTAGTTAGGCAAGTCAAATTGGGCTAGACTCTCTCTATCATACATGTATGAGGAGATGGGCAAGTTAATGTAATTAAATAAGAAGTTTTACAAGAATATGGAAGCCTTTAAGGAGCACATACATCATCCAAAAAACTCCCAAAGGAAAAAAAAATAAAGAATAAGGTATCCTCTTGAACCACTATGCCAACCTTCCTTAGAGATCTTCATGGAGTAGGCCTAATGCATTGGAGAGAGCTTAATTATCCTATTTTCCTTATCTTTTCTCTTGTATAGGATGGGTTGATGTAGTAACAATGACATTTATGAGGTCTATTTGTCATTATTCCCCTCTCTCTCATCTCCATTTATTATATATAGAATTGAAAATGACTTGTTGATGATCCCTCCTCTTGGGTATGACAAAAATCTTCTCTTTTTAGTTTTTCAATATTGGATTGATGACTTGAATATATAAAAATTGATATTTGCCTCTTCTGCATTGTCCATTTTATTGAGTATTTTATAAATTTGAACTCTTTATCTTTGTTTATGAAATTTTCCTTCCCTTATGTTGTTGTCCTATCACTTTTACACCCTTATTTGTAGGTTTTTTGTTATGTAGATCACTATCTTCATATAAATTACTAATGCAAACATTGAGAAAGTTATAGGTTTGTAGACATTGTGTGATTTACTATGAATTTTGAGGATTTCTTATTTTGTTAGAGTGAGTGGAGGAGATCTCTAGACTTGGTGCATCACCTCTTTTATAGTTTCAATTTATACTCTTCCATTTTCCATGACCAAAATCATAGACTTAGCTATAAATAGGTATTTTTGGAATTTTTTTAGGCTTACACCTGATCTTATGTCAGGTGTATATATTTTAGGAAGGAATTCAGACTTCTTCAGGGATTCATGCCAAGGATCTAATGTCCCACACATTAAGGATGATCCAAGTATTTCAATAGATTAGTTGATTGATAAAACATGTGCAATATCTAAGTGACAATAGTTTATGGCATGCTTGATAGGATAAATTTACATAAAATTAAATAATTCAATTATGAACTTGGTTTTGTTCCTTAAAAGGATACCAAATTGAAGACACTTCAAAGGCACATTGTGACTTCACATATTTCTTGTTCTAGATCAATCCTACACTTCCATGCCAAAGGAAAAAAGGGATTCCATAAGAGTTACTAGTTCTTAGTTTTTTGAATTATCATTATATCCTAGAAGAATAAGAACTACATTGTTAAGGTTACCTAAAATAAGAGATAAATTTTATAGATATCCTTATCTAAGTGCTCAATCTACACCTCCTTTTAGTAGATTCCCTAGATCAAGAGAGAGGTTGAATCCTGTTCTTCATATGGCAAACCAAAGAAATTATTTATTTGTTACATTAAATGGAGGAAAACTCTTATCCCTTAAATAATATGATGATATCCTAATTGTATATCTTAAGAGCATACTATATTTCAATGGTAAGAATGCTAGCACTCATATAGAGCACATACAAGACATTACCATCATATGTTCAGTCCAAAACATCACTCAAGATAATGTGGCCATGAGACTTCTTACTACCTCCTTAAAAGGAAAGGCTCTATAATGGTATAGGGGGTTATAGACTGAAATAATTCATAGTTGGGATGTGCTAGGAGAGAGACTTTTCTAATAATTTGAAAACAAGAGTGATCATCTTTATCTTATGGAGCAGCTCACTACCATCAAGAGATATCCTCACTAATATTTGGTGGACTCCAACTTTAGGTTCCAAAAAACTTGTGATAGAATTCCACCCTTGGTGAAGCCTACTCTGAATATTATGTTCTTGTACTACTTAAGGTATTTTAATAACAACTTAATGTCATGATACAGTCCATGGGAGGTGTTGTATTACCATTTTCATCTGATAATTCCATAAGAGTATAAAATACTCTAATTCAAGCAATAAAGATTGCCCCTAGACCTTTAAAGCCCTTATGTCCTAAACCTCCACCCATTCAGCCTACTTTGGCACTCATTCCAATAGTAACTAGCTAGTTAATTACATCTAGTATCCCTCTTAATAAGCTATATGAAGTTAAGACATTGTTACAAATATTTGGGAATGGATTAGTAATCTTGAAAAGACAATAACAAGCTCAACACATAAGACCATATCAACATTTCAATCAACCATATTAGCCATACCAATCTAATATTCAGTCTTATCAAGCAAATACACAAGCTTAAGGATAAATTACACATGCTAATCCCTTTAATAGTCAAAATCATAATGCTTATTGTACTTAAAAATCCATTATACCTATATAAAATAGCTTGGTTCAAGATTATTAGTAGTGTTATCTATGCAATCAGCCTCACAATCAAACCACGTGTCCAAATAGAGTGATTAACCAGGATTTGATGGTCTAAAGTGTGTCACTTTATCAAGGGAAATAAAGTAAACCAACTTCAAAAGGAGAATAAGACCATGATCAAACACTAGTTTAAGGTGAACCCACTCTTTTGAATTGGAAAGAGAGTGAATTGTGTGACATAAATCATAATGAAGCAACAATAAAATGAAGCACTTTGGTATTCTAAAACATAAGGTTTAAGAAAAGAGAAATCAAGGTAGAGCCATCTTCCTTAATTGGTCAAGTTCTAACCTCCCAAGCCCCTCATGAACCTAACAAGTAGAAATTATCTATTGGGAAAAATAAATCACAAGAAAATCAAATTTTTCAAAAGAAAGCTTATCCTTAAATAAGTGAACATCTAAAAGAAGAGACTATAGTTCTAAAGTTCTATCCAAAATGAGGACTAATTCCCTTCAACATAGTTGAGAAAATGAAGAAAAAAAACCTAAATTTTTTATATGTATGAGGCTCTCTCCATTCCTTATAAAATATATCTATTGAAGTAACTTTTAAACCATCTTGTTCATGCAAGCAAAACAAGTGCAGTAGATATTCCTTCCAACTTATGCCAACCAAAAGAGGTAGATAGTAGTAATATTATCAAACCACCTCCATTATACATCTCCTTGATTATTAGTAATCATCTTGTCCACAATTTTATGATTGATTCTAGTGAAAGTATTTCATTTATGCCTAAGAATATTATTGACCTCTTAGGTTTAGAGTACACTCTAGTCATAAAAGGAGTTATCCTGTTAGATGGTGTACTTGATAGAATTGTTGGAATCATTAAGAAATTTAACCTTAACCTACATTTTTACCGAAGTCTCTCCATATTCTAATATGTTTTAGTCATAGACCTCCCTCCCTATTTTTATATATGCCTTTCCATATATTTAACTAAAAATATGGGTGGGTGTCTATCCTTAGATTGGTCACACATGTTGCTTAGGACTAGGTATGGTTTTAAAGTAAATATCAAAGATGAGCCTATTTTTAGAGACCACATTGAGCCATATTTTCCTATTCCAACCCCCATTAATTTCACCATGTATGATCAAGAGAAGAATTTTCTCCTTTGTGAGACTATCACACATTTGGAGGAGGTTTTAGATACTTTACTTGATGAGTGGGAAATTGAGAACTATGGTTTTGATTGATATGATCATGTGGAAGATATAATGTTGGGTACCTATTTCATCCTTAAGGAAGACTTGATTCTACCAAAAATTGTGAGGTCACAATAGGATCTTGGAGGTATTTTTGATGGTTTAAGGATCATACATGGTGTTGGTTTAGGTATTGTGTTGATATCCCCTTAAAAGGAGTAATTTTCTCACATAGTCTATAGTTCAGTTATACCAAAAATGTATCTTAATATGAGGCATTGATATAAGGCCTCCAATTAACAAAAAAAATATAAATAAAGAAGCTTTAAGTGTTTGGTTATTGTGAGCTAATTGTAAATCATATTAGAGGCCAAAATGTAGTTAATAAAGCTTGTTAAAGGTCTATAAACATAAATTTTAGAATCTAATTGAAGGCTTTAATGACTTCAAAATTCAAGTTATAGTAAGAGAAGAAAAAGTTGATGTTGATAGGCTTAATACTATGGGATCTCAATACAACCTTCCCCATTATGTTATGAAGGATTCATAAGAACTTGTAAATATGGTGGTTAGGCCTAAAAATACTTATAACAACTTTAGTTGGAAAGTGTTTGAAAATGATGAGAAATAATCAAATTTATATAAGAGGAGGCATAATTCTTAGCTAAAAACTAGCATAAGCTTCAAGAGCAATATCAGTATTATATTATTTAGCTAAAAGGTAATAATTTTCCTAAAGGTTTGGTCACTTTAGAAAGCATGTTCAATTTATATGATCATCTCAAAGGTGAGAAAATGAATATGACAATCAAGCATGAGAAATATGAGCTAGTTGTTATCTCTAATGGATTTTTTTTGAATACTAGTAAGGTATGTACTAAATATAAAAAATAATAATTTATTATTCTTTTTAGGAGTTATGATGACATATTTGATTGAAGTTACCAAGACCTTATAGGGTGTGATAAAAACTTGGTCCAACACACCATTAATATAGACCCTAATTCAAAATGAGTTAGGCATAAATAAAGACAAATAAACCCAAATATTGAAACCCTGATGAGAAAAGAGATAAATAAACTCATAGAAGACAACATCATATTCCCTATTAAGAATTCCTCAAGGGTGGCCAACCTAGTCACAATTATAAATAAAAATGGGGAGATTAGGCTATGTGTGGACTTTAGGGATTTGAGTAGAGCATCCCTTAAAGATCATTATCACCATACACCTATGGAATAAATACTTTAAAATATAGTATGTGTTGAGAGGTTTTCACTCCTTTACGGCTATTCAAGATATAACCAAATATTTATGCAATAATGTGATCAATTCAAGACATATTTTACCATAAAATGGGTAACCATTACTTACAAGAAGATGCCTTTTGGGTTGAACAATATTGGTGCAACCTTTTAAAGGGCAATGGATATGGAATTTAGGGGCCTCATAAATGATTTTATCTTGGTATATTTAGATGATATAACTGATTTATCCAAACATACATCTAATCAATTGGTTCACTTGAGACAAGTCTTTGATAGGTGTAGAGAGTTTGGGGTATCCTTGAACCCAAATAAATGTGTGTTTGTTGTCCATGAAGAAAAGTCATTGAGGCATGTTGTTTCCAAATATGACCTTGAAAATGATAAAAAAAGGGTGGAAGAAATCTTGGATCTATCATGTCTAAGCCAAAAGAAAGGTCTCCAAATCTTCTTGGGTAAGATAAAATTTGTAATAAGTTTCATCCCAAACATTGATACTTTGGTCAAACCTCTCACTTCTATGCTTAATAAGAATTTTACCTTTAATTGGTCAAGTTAAGGTTAGGACAACTTTGAATCAATAAAAATATAAAATTCTCAAGCCCCTACACTCATGAATCCATGCTATGATAAATATTTTATTCTTTATGTTTTGTGGGGGAATGAGAGTATATCAGCCATGCTAGTGCAATAAAAGAGTAATCTAATGGAGTATCCCATTGTATTTTTCAATTAAGAACTTAAATATTATGAGCTAAGGTATGGTTTATTGGAAAAACAAATCCTTAATGTCATAATATCCCTTAAATTTTTTTGACAGACGTTCTCTAATAAAAAAATATAGCTGATGGTTTCACACTCAAGCATGAAAGAGTACTTGTTGAACAAGAATATAGGTGAAAAGAGAGCTGGCTAGATAACTAAATACATAGAGCATGACATTGACATCAAGGTCACCAAGATCATGAGAGGAAAAGGGCTATGGGAGCATCTAGTAGTAGACCTCGAATATAAAATAGGGTAGTTTTTGTGTTGTAAGAAGATCTACAAGCTGATCATGAAGTTTCAAATAGTTGGACTAAAGACATGGTTACTTTCTTGAAAATTGGTGGTTATCCACATAGACTCAACAAATCTAAAAGAAGGTATTTTAGACCATAATCTATTTCATATGTCATTATTGATGGTATATTATTTAGGAAGGACATCAATGGAGTACTTTTGAGATGCATAGAATCTAACCAAATGGCAAAGGTGATAGAATAATTTCATGATGTCCCATTAGGAGGCTATTTCTCTCCCAAGACCATTGCTATTAAAATCATGAGGTTTAGTTACTATTGGCCAAATATATTTAGAGATGTACACATATGGGTTAAAAACTATAATAAGTGTGCCTTATTTATAGTCTAGTAAAATCTATTAGCTCTCCGTCTTTATCTCATCTAGATAGATCATATTTTCATACAATGGAATTTGGATTTCATTGGCATGATTAACCCACCTTTAATTATAGGTCACAAGTGGGTCTTAACTACCACATATTACTTCATAAGGTAGATAGAAGTAGTGGCACTTGGAGATGCAAAAGAGATCTTTGTATTATACTTGTATGAAGGTATTTTTACTAGATTTGGTGTTCCATTTACTATTATATTTAATAATGCTTTGGATTTTATTGGAACTAAAATCAGTGAATGTGTATTAAATTCTGGCATTCATTTGAGCACCCTTATAAATCTTACCCCTAAGGTAATGGCTTGGAAAAATATACTAATAAGAACCTAATAAGGATTATTAAGAGTTACCAATAGCCCTTGTGGGTGTTATGATATAGGGGACACTCAATATGGCATCAAACTTTGTGTGTTTTTCATTTTTTCCCCACCTTCATCCCATTTCAAGAATAGATCTCCTTATTTGAAACACCTATCAACAATATCAAATGTCCTATTCAATTGAGCTTTATGAAACTCCATTCTATGCATTGCATGATCCATTACTTCTTCTAGCTCCATAAACTCTACTAATCTCACTATAATGGCATCATTTTCCATTAATTCTAGATATTGATTGAGATCAAAAGCTAGTAATTCAAGTGATAAAGGTAACCTTTCTTATCTCTCATAGACTAACATGAAATAAGAGTTACCAATAGCCCTCGTGGGTGTGCCAATTTATTTGATTCTCCTCCATGGTCCTGGATGATAGGATAACACCCACGAGGGCTATTGGTAACTCTTATTTCATGTTAGTCTATGAGAGATAAGAAAGGTTACCTTTATCACTTGAATTACCAACTTTTGATCTCAATAAATATCTATAATTAATGGAAAATGATGCCATTATAGTGAGATTAGTAGAGTTTATGGAGCTAGAAGAAGCAATGGATCATGCAATGCATAGCATGGAGTTTCATAAGGCTCAATTGAATATGACATTTGATATTGTTGATAGGTGTTTCAAATAAGGAGATCTATTCTCGAAATGGGATGAAGGTGGGGAAAAAATGAAAAACACACAAAGTTTGATGCCATATTGAGTGTCCCCTATATCAGAACTAGTTGTAAACAAGCCAATGAGTTTTAGCTCTCAAAGATGAATGTAGAGGAGTTGCCTATCCCAATTAATAGGATCCATCTCAAGGATTATTATTGAAGTCATTTTCAAATATTTTTACATAGTAGGCTAGCTAATTTTATCCCTCAAAGTTTTATTTAGATAGTGGTTTTGAGTAGTGTAGTGGTTTCACATTCCTATAAGTATTTTTACATAGTTGTTATTTCCTTTTATTGCTTTATTATGTGTTTTTTTGGATTTTTTTAGTTCATTTAAAGATTGGTCTGACACATTACAATAATGATTTCACTTTAAAAATGAGATGTAGTGAATCTCATGTGACTCCTTTGTAAAATATATTTTTAAGGATACTAGATCCCTACTCATGAGGTAAGTAGTCCATAGAAGCTACCAGAGTATTGACTATTCTAGTCACCTTGATATCTTAGTACATGATGTACATGGGATAGAACATTATTTTTAGCCAAAATCAACTAAGTATAGTCTTTGAAGAACCTTAAAGATGACTATGTTATACTATGAACATGTATGTCAAGGTCATTGAGATTCCTTGAGCTTTTTGGTTCATTGGATGAGGTTTCACAATCATTTATGAGGACATTGATTAGTGTAATCCTTTAGGGTTACTATTGGAGTGATTTTCAATCTGAATATGTCAAAAGTCTTGTATGATGTCTATTAAAAATTTAGATCTTATTTCATGACTAAAGACATCCAAGCTACTTCTTAATGTAAAATCTTACCAAAAGGCCTAATAGGCATTCTTAAGTCTTAGAGCCACATTGGCCTAATGAAGATCTATTTGATGATTATAAACATGAAAATGCTTTTCAAGGATAAGTGTTTTAACCTTTTAAGATTTATATGAATTTAAATAATATATTGTTAAAGAGATGAGTATAGTAAATTAGGGTATAAATATGAATAAATAAAACCACTAATTTATTACAAAATTAACTAAATTTGGCCTTTCTAAAAAACAACAATAAATATTGTAAATGAGAACTTAGGTCAAAAAAATTGAGATGGGTGATTTGGAGGATAAAAAATAAGATGGAGGCTAGTCTAAGTGTCAAAAATAAGATCCAAGTGTCAAAACCCCTTCTAGATAGTATCACCCTAATTGGATAGTAGTGTCATGTGGTGCTAGTGTCCCTATTTTAGTGGTAGTGTCCTCTGTGTAAGACTATTCCAAGTTTTTGGGTACACCTACGTCTGGGTTTGTCAACCCTATTTTTTCATGCACAAGTTTTGAAACCCAATAGATGACCTATTTTGACTAATTTTATGAGAAATTCGTAATCCTCCATGTATCTAGGGAATCTGGTTAATATAATAAAAAAGCGTGTTTGTTAGTGGGGTAGGCTAGACATCCTCAACACCCTATTGTGATGAGAGTTGACCACATACCAATACTTAAAAGAGGGATCAATACTAATGTATTTCTAACCACCTAAGTGTTGGTATAAGTGCAAATGAGACTAGTATGATGGTTGGCTTGAGTGCTTTGAATATGTTTAGGACTAGAAATCTGAGTAATCTAAGCTCATAAATGTTTAAGATGGTAGTATGTAAAATTAGGGTAGAATAAGGATTGATAACCTATATTATTCACAACTTGTTTAGAGTTTGCATGTAATTTGCATTTGATTTCCATCTAGTGGGTAAAGGGATAAAAGTCATGTATTTATATTGTTATAGTGCTTGAGTGAGTGATAAAAGAGGTCTAGGTTGGCCCTAAGAAGTCTAATATTTGAAAATATATCCACTTATGGAAAAAGGAGGAAAATGATATTAAAAACAATATTGGGACACTAGTGCCATGTGGCACTACTATCCTGATTATGGCACTAGTGCCTAAGTGGCAGACCCTGAGGCACAAAGGGCTAGGATATAGGAATGAGGTTATAGGACTACTTTATGGATGACTAAGGATTCATATGGAACATACAAAGGCTATATATGTGTGAACATAGGCACTAATATAGGTCTAGGGATAATCTAGGGATAAGTGCTCTTAAGTATCACTCTTAGCACTCAAGTGTTATTTTTAGGTGATTGCATTCCCCCTATTATAGAAATGCAACAAAGTGAAATGACTAGGATAAAGGAAAAATAAGTGTACCTAGACTTACATAAGAATAAAATACCATTAATATGGTTTTAAATATGTGAATCATGTTCCATTTCATGTCCTAAAAGTGAAACATGCATAGATCAATTCGTAAGAGATATGAAAAACAAAGACAAAAGTAATTAAAGAACCAAAAGTGAGTAAAACTAAGTAAATGGATAAGAGAGAGGAAAGGAACGAATACCCTTCATTGGGTAGGTAAACCAATGTATAAACCTAGTGATAACCTATGTGTGTGCATAAATAGTGATAAATTCGTGACCAGCTTGGACTGAGATGATGGCTTGCTCAATCCTCATATGTGGGTAGCTTAAGAACATAATCTAGTTTCGAATCCATCATTTCCAACCCATGTTTGGTGGATATTTACCTATGAATAGATTGGATTGGACTGATGGTGTGTCCAACCCTCTCATTTAAGTGGATCAAGAATTCAAGTAGACTATGACTCCATTTCCTACTCATATGTAGTAAATGCATCTAAAACTAAAAATGTGAGATGTAACTAGAAATGTCTAATTATAGATATCTAATTAGATATTTTGGATCTGTGACTACTCAAGTATATTAGGTAGCTCCATGACACTCAGGTGTGCCAACCACTATATATGGAGTAAGTCATGAAATTGGTGTACAACCTAGAATATGATGTTTGATGTATACAACATAGATAATGACATGGAATTTTTCATTCCATTTGATCAATTATTGTGCAAGTGTGATTTAACCTTTTAGGTTTTTATTAATATAAATCCTAAGTTAGATGAAAGGGCTAAGTTAACTAAATCAATGAATGAAATAATATAAAATAAATAACCACTAATTTATTATAGATTTTTAATTACTTTGAATTTTTAAAAATAGTAATAAATATGTGAAAATAGAGGCTTATTTGTAAGATGACTATCAAAAAGTATTTGGGTTCTAAAAACTAGGTTACATATAGGTCTAAGTGTCATCAATAGGGTCCCTAGGTCTGATTCTTCACTGGATAGTATCACCCCACCTTGATAGTAGTGTCATGCTACTCTAATGTCCTAAAAATGGCACTAATGTCATATTTGTAGGACTATTCCTATTTCTTAGGAATACCTATGTCTATGTTTTTGGGTTTTATTCCTATGTGCACAAAATACGAAACTCTATATTATGCCTTGAATATCTAATTTAGTGTGAAAACCTTATTCCTCTTTATAATTATGGCATGAGCTGAATATGTGTGTTCATTATTAAGATAGGGTAGACATCATCAACAACCCAATATGAATAGATTTGACTACATACCAATATTTTAGGGAGGGATTAAGCTCAATGTAGTTCTCACACCTAGTATGTGGTACAAGTGAAAGTGAATACTAGAATGAGAGTGGTCTTGAATGCCTTGAGTTTCCTTGATATTTGAAATCTTTGAAATATGGGCTTAGATTAGTTATAAATGGTAGTACGCATAAGTAGGTCATAATAATGACTAATTACCTTTATTTTTCTTAACTTGTTTCTTACTTGAATAAGATTTTTACATATATTTTTCATCTAGTGGATAGAGGTCTAATAGTCTTATATTTATAGTGATTTGTAGCTTGTGTGGATAATAAAATGTACTTAGGCTAACCTTAGGAGGGGCACATATTTAAAAATATATTTTTTCATGATAGTTAGGGTAAGGGACACTAGAACCAAGTTATAGACACTAGAGCCATGTGGCTCTAGTTTCCTTAATGTGGTGATAGTTTCCATCTAGCAAGTTGTTAGGCATAATGGGTTAGGACCTAGGAATGTTGTTCTAGGACTACATTTGAGATAAAATAATATGTATGTGGTCTATATAATGGTTGGAAACATGTGATAAATTATCTAGGATATGTATAAGGCTAATATAAGAATAAGTTATCTCAAGTAACACTCTTAGCATCCAGATACCTCTTTTAGGTGATCACATCTACGCCCCCCTAGAAAAATGACTAATATAAATGACAAATAAGTGTACCTAGACTTACCTAAGAAGTGAAGCCTTTATATTTGAGTTTGAGTATGTAAATTGGGTATGCATATATGAAACATGACTCAAATTAATGACCTATAATGAAACATGCAAAAATCAATCCTTACTTAAGATATTATTAAAAGAATAAGACTATGCTAAATAAAGTAACTAAGCAAAGCTGATTAAAGAGATAGGAAAGAGGAAAGGAATGAATATACCTTATTGGGTACATGAACCAATGCATGAACTTGGTGACAACCTATGTGTGTGTATATATTGATCAAATCATTAAATATCTTGGACTAAGTTAATAGCTTACTCAATCCTCATTTGTGGGTGGCTTTATAACTCAATCCAATTTTGAATCTATCATCTCCCACCCTTACTTAGTGGATCATGATCTTTGAATAGCTTGGATAAGACTGTAAGTATGTCTAACCCTCTCATATGGGTGGCTTAATAACTAAAGTAGGATATGATTCCATTATTACCCACTCATGTGTGTTAGATGCATTTAAAATTAAACTATGAAAAATGATAAAAGTATCTAAATAGGTGTAAATAACTATGTATGTTGGCTCTATGGCCACTTAAGTACATTAGGTGAGTCTAGACCACTCAAAAATGCTAACCACTGCATATGGTGTAAGGCATAAAATTGGTGACAACCTAAAATATGATATAAAGTGTATACAACATAGAGAATTCCATGGAGTTTGCCATTCCATCTAATTAACATATGTGTAACTGAGCATATGGAAACTATGTGTCATGCACATGCCCCTAATTTGATATCTGAGCATACTAATTCTAGACTATGTAATAATTGTATCTATGTATCTGAAATAAATATAGGTTCGATCATGATACACATGATTCCCCTAATTTGAGAAATTGGTATTAATCTAAGTGAAAATGAGTGTATCTGAGCAAAATTTGAACATAACTATCAAACCTATGATTATATTTGTGAAAATTTATACTATACTTGGTGTACTATTCTTGCTAATCTAGACTACCTTGAAGATAGGGATACTAGACAATAGCACCATGTAATGGATAGTAGCACCCTATGGTTCTAGTGTCCCAATCTCGATGTTAATGTCTATCTAGTCTAAAATTTGGGAAACTAAATTGCTTTTTGATTCCATATTTTCTCTAGTGTTTCACATGTGTCCAATTTTTGAAACTAAGCTTGTGTGTTAAAAATGATCTATAAATAGCAATGTAGGAGCCTGATCTCTATGCCAAACCACTATAAATTCCCCCTCTTTTGAGGGTAGCTTTTGACTTGCACAATAACTATCCTCAAAATAAAATAGCTCTATAAAATGTGTTAGCTGGAGCATATATGATAGTTGCTTGATATTCTAATACAATGTGAAAACATAAGATTTGAATTTAAAATAATATGAGCATAAGCGTGTAGTGTATAATGTATGTTGTAACTAGAATTACACAAGGGTGTAAATATATATGTAATCAATGTGTAAAATAACAAATCTTAATATCTACCTAGGGTGATGGGGCATGATGTCCATCATGACACCCAAATAGGAAGGGTAAATGCATGAGATCCCTTAAGGCATGAAAAATAAGTGTGTAAAAAACAAAAATAAGTGTCATGGTGAAGATGCATACAAGAAAACATACATAAAAAAACACATGATGCACACAAAGGTAGGCTAAGGTGTCATTATACAAGGGACATGGGAATACATCACTAAATTTGAAAATATAAGACATATAAGGACAGGTTAAAATGTATACATACAGAAGCAACAATAAATTTGGATTAGAGCCACATAGAATGACATTTTCAAATGTCTACATATATAATCAAGAAAGCACACACAAGGGATATGGGTGCATGTCTAAGGCATATATACATATAAGTGGTGTAGAGACAAAGAGCAATGGCATATTCAAATGCCCTCAAAATTGAAGAATGATAGGAAACACAATAAAGTATAAAATATAAAATATATAAATGAAATCATGTATAAATATGTACATGTGCTAAGTTTAAAATAGTGATAGTTGGCAAAAAAAATTGAGCATGAGTAGCAATGATCAATATCAAGATATATCAATGCATAAATTGAAATGTATAAAATGTAAGGATAGAACTTGGTATTAGAAATTATGTATGATATGCCCTTGAGTGGGAAGATGTATCAAATTAATAAACATATATGGTTTTATATGCCCTCAGTGGGTAGATGATAACAATTTTGGATCAATATAGTGGGCTGAAGTCCTACATGTAATCTGCAAGCACTTGAAAATAACAAGTGAGGCATATATGTATGATAAAAGTAATTATACTAAGATAGATAACATATGTTGGAAAAGTCAAAAAAGAGAAAACCTCATGCAAGGTCATATGCTCATATCATAAGGATCCAAATCTATAACATATATATTAAGATGGTGTATAAAAGAGATGTTACAAATATTCAACCCTAATGCATTATCAACTAAGACTCATTTGACACCCACCTCATTAATCTATAAATAAATATAGAGAGGTAGATGTAAATATATTATGAACTAAGGTGGAAGGTCCTCTCTCTCAAAATATATGTTTTATTTTATCCATTTCATAGTGTTGATAATATAAGCAACATAGGTAGGCTTGGATGTTCAAGGTACTTGAGTATCATATATTACCACATATAAAATATATTTTTATGTGTTTGAGTGTTGTAAAATATCTTAAATATAAATTATACTTTAATTAGTACTTTTTTGATCAATAAATCTATAGCCATGGGTATTTAAAACCTACCAAGCTTCAGGACCACATGAGAACATCATAACTTGGACCACAAGGTCTACCAAGAGAGTAGAGCTAATAGTAGATGTGGGATGTTATCTATATTTTTTTGATTGAGAATAATGGGGGATAATCATGACCATTGATGTTTTAATATGATTAATAATTATAGGAAATGAATCAAAATGGACCAAAGAGTAAAATGCATCTAAGGGAGATTTGTTGATTTTAGGTAGTATTACTATTAATTGATGTAATAAGTTATCTATGTGATGAAAGAGTAATGTATTAATTGTATTTAACATAAGAGAAATATAGCATGTGAAATAAATAATGAAACATGAAAGGCATTTTAATTGATATACAGTATCATGTATACATGTGTCTATGTCATTTCTAAGTTTATTCCAAATTAGAGGAAACAAGCATACAAATGATAGTAGTAAAGTTTGCAAAAAAAAAGTGATTAATTTAATCTATCTTTATAATCATGATTATATAAATTAGAAGATGTGCAAATTTGAAATCTGAAATATAGAAATGTGGACCCTTGGGTTAGGTATTGATAGGGTTTGGAATTAGGGTGAGTTTTTCAAAGATTTAAATTATATTTAAATAAATGAAACCCTAATGTGGTATTGGTTAAATGGGATAGGTTATGAAAAAAATTAGAAAAATAGGAGGTTATAACCCTAATTTAAAGCACAAAAATTAAAAAAAGGTAAAACCTAGGAAAAATTAGGGTTTTAAGAAATATTCAAAGTAAGTTAGGTTCACCAAATGATTTAACCTTTTAGGGTTTTATTAATTTAAATCTTAAGTTAGATTAAAGTTAAGTTGACTAATTTAGTGAAATAATATGCAATAAATAACCATTGATTTGTTATGGATTTTGACTTATTTTGACTTTATAAAAATAGTAATAAAGAAGTGCAAATAGAGACTTATTTAGAAGATTACTATTATAGAAGCTTTGGGTTTTGAAAATTGGGTTACAAATATGTTTAAATGTCATAAATAGGGTCCTTGGGTTTGATTCTTCACTAAACAATAGCATCTCACCTAGACAATAATGCCATGTTGCTCTAGTGTCCTAAAAATAGTGCTAGTGTCCTATTTTTAGGATTGATCCTATTTTCTAAGAGAACCTATGACTTTATTTCTAGATTTTTTTCTTGCATGCATGAAATATAGAACTATGTATTATGCCTAGAATATTTGGTTTAAGGTGTAAACCCTAATCCTCCTTATAAGTATGACATGAGCTAAAAATGTGTGTTCATTAGTAGGATAAGCTAGAGATCCTTAACACCCCACTATGGAGAGAGTTGCTTACATACCAATACTCCAAGGAGGTATCAAGCCTAATGTATTTCTCCCACATAGTACTTAGTACAAATGCAAGTGAATGATAAAATGAGAGTGGTCTTGAATGCCTTGAGTGTGCTTGAGATTTGAAATCTAGGCTTAAGGCAGCTATAGATGGTAATATATAGAAGTAGGTTAGAATAGGGATAAATTACCTTGATTTTGCCCAACTTATTTCTTATTAAATAGGTTTTTTGTATATATTTTCCTTTTAGTGGATAGATGTCTAATAGTCTTGTATTTATAGTGATCCATAGATTTTGTAGATAATAAAATATACTTAGGTTAACCTTAGAAGGGTCACACATTTAAAAATATATCTATTAAAGAGAGTTAGGGAAAGGGACACTAACACCAAAATGGGGACACTATCACCATGTGGCTCTAGTGTCCATAATGTGGCACTAATGTCTAATTGGGAGGCTACTAAGTAAAATGGGTTAGGATTTGGGAATGTTGTTTTGAGATTGCATTTGAGTAGATAGAAGATGTATGTGGTCTACAAAATGGATGGAAACATGTGATAAAGTATCTAATATAGGTATAGGGCTAAGTTAGGAATATGATATCTCAAGAAATACTCTTAGCATCCAAATACCACTTTTAGGTGATTACAAATTGACAAAATGGAAACAATGTGTCTTGCACATGCCCCTAAATATGATATCTGAACACATGGATTCTGGACTAAGTTGTAATAAATTATATCTAAGAATATAGATTCTAGAATGAGTTATAATAATTTACAGCTGAGTATCTAAACTAAAAATGGTAATGGTCATGTTGTGCATGATGCCCCTAATTTGAGCAAAATGGTATGAATCTAAGCTAAACTAGTATGAATATGAGTTAAACAAGTAAATTTATAAGTAAACTTGTTCAAACCTAGACTATAACTACCATATTTTTCTAGCTAATCTAGATTTTTTTAAAACTAAGGCTACTAGGCAATAGTGCCATATCTTGGATAATAGTTTCATGTAGTGTTAGTGTCCCAATTTAGGCATTAATGTTTGACTATTTTAATTTATGTGTAACTATATTGATCTCTATGTCACTATTTCCCACTGTGTTTACGTGACTCTAATTTTTGTAATCTAAACATGTGTGCTAAAAATTATAATTTGAGTGCATTATTATAGTCTGATCTCTATGATAAACCCTTATGAATTCCTCCTCTTTTAAGGGTATTTTTTGAACTTGTACAAGCACTATCCTCAAAGGAAAAGGTTTACAATATTTGTGTTAGCCAAATCATTTATTAAATCTACACAATAATCCAATATGATGTCCATACATAACATCATAATGTAAGTTAATTTGAGCATAACTTTGTAATGTGTGATGTCTATTATGTATAGCATTCACAAGGTTTCCAAGATAGATATAATAATGTATCTAGTAGTGGATATGAGTAATAATTGAGTAGCTACCTAGGGGGATGGGGCATTATGCCCATCATTAAACCTAAGTAAGAAAGAGAGATGCATAAGGTCCCTTATGGAATCTAAAATTGGAGTGTGTAAAAATCAAGATATAAGTGTCATAGCCATGACACATACATGAAATCATACATACACCACACATGAGGCATGCAAAGTAGGCTAAGGGGCCAAAATACAAGGGACATGGGCACATGTCACTAAATATGATAAATCAAGACATACAATGACATGTTAAAATGTCCACATATGTAAACAAGTAAGTTGGATTAGATCCACATAGAAGGACATGTTCGAATGTCTATATACATAATCAAGAAGGCACACATAAGGACATGGGCATATATCCAAAGCATACATACTATGAAAATAAGTGGTATAGAGACAAAGAACAATGGCATATTCAAATTACATTGAATATAAAAAGCATAGAAACACAATCAAGTATTTACTAGGAAAGCTATAAATGAAATTATGCATGAATATGTAATATAAATTATGTATAAGGTTCCCCCAAATGGGTGAATGTGTTAAATACATAACCCATGTATCAGTGTATATGCCCCTAATGGGTAGATAATAGAAAATCTATATTGGTGTAGTGGACATGAGTTCTATAGAAATATATAAGCACTTGACAAGAATAAGTGAAGCATGTATATATGATAAAACTAACTATACTAAGATAGCTAGCATACGTAGTGTTTGGAAAATATAAGAAATACAAACATGGTAATGCATATAATCTATAATTTTATATTTTATGAGAGAATATTTAAATGTTTCTATGCTTTTTGAATATTATATTATTTTTGTATTTTCTAGATATAATCTATGTACAAGTAACATGAAAATGAAACTATATCCAAGGAACAAGAAATAAGGAAAGTATGTATAATAAGGGAGGAATAATTTTAACCAATGAGTCTCATGAGAGACTCACTATCAATGTGACTTGTGTCAAAAATATGAATGGTAATCTCTCATGCAATGTGAGTGATACACTTTAGTTTTATAGTTTTGTAGTATGATTTTGAGTATTAGTCATCATCAAAATCATAATAATCTAGAATGAAAGTGTTGACTTCTATTGTATTTGGATGAGCATAAATAATTACCCCATACCATGGAGTTGACGTTTCTAAAATGTGGTTGGAATATATATGGTGATTTTTTCCTTTCAAACTATGCTTATTGTAGGCATATGGTGTTATGGAGGCTCTTTTGATATAAAACCTCTTGTGACAATGCTTGTTAGCTTACCATGAGTTTCACTTTGAAAATTGAAGTTCTTGCTCTTTCTATAAAATTTCCTATGTATCTAGATACTTTGCCTTGATAAACTATATCTATGAATTATTTTCCTTAGGATTTTTAATAAATCCCAAACCTTGTTGATCAACATTATCAAATGCTAGAATAGGATTAGTGATGCCTTAGGCTTGCTTGCCCAAACCTTTACTATGATAATCAAACTATTGTAAATATTTTTGACTAAACCCATACTACTTTGAAAGTTGAGACTCATTTTGGAGAGGTAGATTTGCATCTTTTGCTTACTTTATCTATGCTTGTTGTACTATTACTCAATCTGATTGTGCTTTGTGAACCATTTTTTTTTTTAATGTTTTAGTAACTTTTTTTGTATTGTTTCTAAATTTGACCCTTTTTAAATTTTTACATGTGCTATTGTATGTTGTTTGGATGATGTATCATTGTTTGAGTCATTTGTATCCATTATCTATTATTTTTTCATTTTAAATGATAAACATGAATTGGTGTGGTGCCCATACATTCTATGATATGAAAAATAATATCTAGATTTCCTCACTGGGTGTAGAGGAGGTAGGTTGATCAATTTAGCTTTAATCATTTCCCTTAGTACCTCACTTAAACTCTTATTGGATCCTCATAGGCTTTTGATGTTGAATTATTTATGATCCAAAGTTATTGGTTTAATTTAATTTATGTCTTGTTAGTTTTTAGTTGGCTCATAAGAATTAATTGGTCTCATAACCACCCCATGAAAAGCTTATATAGCTTTTCACCATCTTTGTAAAATTAACTTGAAATAATAATAATTAAATTTTATGTTAAAAAATATATTTATAATGTATTTTTTTTATGTTATGTATTGATGTTTGGGACAATAGTGGTATCAGATCACTAGTAAAAGAGAGAGGAAAGAATAATGGAAGCCAATACATGCAATTATACAGTTCCATAATAAGTTAGACAATGTTAAGGTGACGTTGAGATATTTTGGCATCTTAATTTATCCCATAATAAAATTTAAATTTTTATAATAGTATATATTTATTAATACTAATGATATTGGGAAGTTTCACTATTTTTTTGCTATTCTATATTATGTAGACCTGATTAGGAATATTGAAGGCTTCATAGAGTAGAGTGACACCTTTATTGAGAAGTACAGTGGAATCCATATTATATGAAATTGAATTTTTAGTGATTCAAGAAATGATTATTTGTAGATTTCAAACTTTATAAAGGACATGAATGTATCCAAGAGGAGGACAATCTAAAATAGATCCTAGTGCTCCAAAAATAAGACTTGGTGATTTCAACACCTTATAAAATATACAAAAATCTTAGACTTGCATGGTGTCTATAGGTAGATCTGTATGACACTTCATGTAGTGATTCACACACTGTAGAAATACATCATTCTCTAGGGCATTATGGTGAAATTTTTTATTTAATTCAATTAAATTTTTTTGGCCTTTTTCTAGATTTTTTGCTATATCTTAGCATAGCCATAGCATATTGCCAACAGACTATTTTTTTTTTCAAATTATGTGTAAACTAAAATATAAATGGGTCCCTTCAAGAACTACATCAAAACCTTCTAGTAATAAACAAATGGAGTGAAAAAAATGTTTTACATAATGAATTTTTCCACGTAAATTAATTTCACATGCATGTAATTATTATTTTTTATTTGACAAAATAGAATAATACAACCTCAAATATAGGATATTTTCATTAATATATTAGAAATGTCTTTAGAGTGTTTGGTAAAAGATATTTTATGAATTCATTGGGAAATTGGTGGTCCAAGGTTCAACTCTTTATTTTGTTTTAACTTATTTTTTCAAAATAAAAGAAATCTCATTGAAATAAGCTCTTAAATGTGTAACTTACATGTAAGAGGAGATATAAGGGTGTAAGTGGTCAGTCGCTCATTTATTTAAAAGTAGTTTGGACATTTTAGACACATCAAAATGTTTAATTTTATGATTTGAAACATATTTATATGTTTTTATGACAAATATATTAAATTTTATATAAAGGTGCATTTTCAATTAAACCCTGACACATTCAAAATGACAATTTTCATAATGTCACCTCATATTTTTGCTCTCAAAGACAATAAAATTATTTATAGGTCCATTAGGATCCTTGTGATTGATTAAGTGTAAATGGCACACTATAGGTTGGAGGATTTATTAGAGTCTAGTGGACTATTACCCTTCGCTAGTTAGTTATTCACTCAGAGTTTGGGTTCAATGCTTGAATGCCAATTTTGGTAGCAATCTTTTGGCTTGTGTTCTTGCTTTTAGTTCCATTTTTAGATTTTTTAACCTGATATGCATGACATGGAGTAGACATGGTTGTTTGATTTTTTAAATCTTATTTCACAACTTCTTACCTCTTATCTAATAGGTGGAGAAGATATAACATTGATTGGTATTTGATAAGTCATCAATGATAATATAATTTGACAGGGGTTACTAGCATCAGTATTGTTGAGTATAGGTCATCAAAATTTGTTAGACATTAGGAATATGTGACATACATAGAGAGGGTTGGTCACTACGATAGAATTCTAGGTGAAAACTTGTGTGGATTGATGTATTTATATAGGCCTTGATCATGTTCTAATATAGTATGGTACCATGATCATAGGGGATGAGTAGGCATTTATCATTTTCATCAACTTTTTATGACACAACTTATAGGGTAGGATTTTGAATGAAATGACATCAGTTTTGGTCAGTACCAGGATGTAATATACACTAGTTGTAGTTGCTTCAGAGTTTCTTTGATGACTTCAAAGACATTACTCTAGTTCTTTCATCTTCTATACCCATTTGGATCAAGGGGGTGATTTTTGGATTATTTATGATCCAAAGTTATTATTTTAATTTACTTTATGTCTTGTTATTTGTTAGTTGGTTCATAGGAATTATTTGGTCCTATAATCACCCAGTGAAAAGCTTATATATCTTTTCATAGTCTTTGTAAAATCAACCCAAAATAATAATAATAATAATAATAATAATAATAATAATAATTACATTTTATGTTGAAAATTATGTTCACAATGTAATTTTTTTTATGTTATCTACTAATATATGGTCCAAAATATAAATCACTTATATAGATGTATTTTTTTGTACTTTATGATTTAGATATGAAAGAGTGTTAGGCACCACTTTTCTAGGTGTAGTTGCATATACATGGTATACACTAGAATATTTTGAAGATTATGTACATGTAATGAGATTTGCCAATAATGTGACCTTTTCACTTAATAAGTAATTTTAATTATGTAAATCTGATATTAGCTTACTCATACTAGAAATTTGATCCCTTAAAGTCTCACAAGTGTAAACCCTAGTTGCTTATGATTGAACATGGCACACACACTATAGGGGAGATGCATAAATAGGCTAAGTATGGGCATGAGTAATAATATTATAGGCTACACCATCTCATAAAAGAGTGATAACATCTACCTAGTTAGAGGGAAATTAAATACCATCTTCATGGATATGACAAGGAGAAGGAGATTCTTTCTTTTGCATAAGATATGACATGGAAGCTTGAAACATAGTTGTTAGCTTATGTACTAAACACTCTATGTGTGTAAGGGTTTCTTTTTTAATTGAATTTCTCATAAGAGAATAATAAAATGATAGAGATAGAATGAAATATGACATACATTTCATTTAATATTAAACATCATGTATACATGTGTTTATGTCTTTTTTGAGTTCATTCAAAATCAAAAGCAACAAGTACGTAAATGAAAGTATTATACTTTGCATCAAAAAATGATAAAATTATTATGTCATTATTATCATGATTATATGAAATATAAATTAGAACATATATGGATCTAAAATCTAAGTGTGCATCTTAGAAGGCTATAAACATAAACCTTAGGGTTATCTAGGGTTAGGGTTTATGTAATATTCAAAGTAAGTCAGCTTCACCAAATATTTTAACCTTTTAGGACTTAAATGAATGTAAATAATATGTTATTAAAGAGTTTATTATATTAAATTAGGGTATAAATGTGCAATAAATATAGCCATTAATTTGTTATAGAATTTAATAAATTTGACCTTTCTAAAATTAGTAATAAATAAAATGAGAACTTAGCTGGAAAATAACTGAGATGGATGATCTATAGGTTAAAAACTAAGGTAAAGGATAGATTTAGTTTTGAAAATAAGATTAAAGTGTCAAAACTCCTCTTGGATAGTAGCATCTTAATTAGAAAATAGTACCATATGGTGTTAGTGTCTCTATTTTGGTGATAGTGTCCTTTGTGTAGGACTATTTTAAACTTATAGGTGCATCTATGTTTGGGTCTATCAAGCTTGTTCTTGCATGCATGAGTTATAAAACCCTATAAATGGCCTATTTTGAATACTTTAATGAGAAAATCCTAATTCTCTATGTAGCTAAGGCATCTAGTTGATACAATCAAAAAAGTGTGTTTGTTAGTGGGGTAGGTTGGACATCCTTAACACCTCATTTTGATGAGAGTTTCCTACATACCAATACTCTAAAGAGGGATTAAGACTAATGTAGTTTTCCCCACCTAAGTGTTGGTCTAAATGTAAGTGAAGCTATTATGATGGTTTAATTGAGTGATTTGAATGTGCTTGAGATTGAAAATCTCAGTAATCTGATCTTAGGAATGTTGTAAATGGTAGTATGTAGAAGTAGGGTAGAATACATATTGATAACCTTAATTATGCATAGCTTGTTTTGATTTTACATATGTAATTTACATCTAGTGGATAAAGGGATAAAATTCATGTAGTTATATTATTATGATGATTTTGTATATTCTAAAAGAGGTATAAGATAACCCTAAGAGGTCTAAGATTTGAAAATATATTTGCTTGTGGAAAAAGTAGGGAAAGGATAGTAGCACCAATAATGGGACATTAGAACCTATACCTATTATTACACTAGTGTCTAGGTGGTAAAACCTAAGGCAAAAAGGGCCAAGATGCAAGAATGAGGCTCTAGGACTACTTTAGGGATGATTGTGGCATGTGAAGGCTAGGTAAGTGTGAAAAGAGGCCCTAAGATAGGTCTATGGCTAAGCTAGAGATAGGTGGTCTCAAGTATCACTCTTAGCACTAATGTTTTATTTTTAGGTGATTATAGTAAGATACATCAAAAGATTCCTAAATTCATTCATTAGTGTCATATTATCCTTGTAGGTGCTTATTACATTACTTTTTAATGTGAAATAAGAGCCAAAAATGTCTTAAAAGGCATTCATGAGGTCATAAAAGGGTCAAAGGGTCTTAAGTCACTCATTAGGATCATCTTAGAGGGGTGTGAGAAATTAAATAAAGTTTAAAAAAATTAATTTGGAAGTTTTAAACTCCTTCACAATCTCTCAAGTCCATAAAAAAATCTCAAATAATGTATTTGACTTAGTGGTTTTCCCTCCACTCATGTTTCTTGGTGGACTTTTTCATTTCCTCAATGTGCAAATAGTGCATTAGACCATGATAGTGTTATGGTTTATCTTATGTTATGGATGTTTTGTGTTATGTTTTAGATGTAGTAGATGGATATATGTTGTCTATGATTCTCTCTTCTACATTTATATTTGATAAATGTTAGTATTTTTAGGTTTTTTTATTGAATAGATAAAATGGATATACAAATTTTATTTGTGAAAATCAAGATGGTTTGGATAGTTATTTATTTATAGGATTTTTTAATATTTACAACAATATTTACAACATTATATTATATCATGAATTGATCAACCTTTATTTTTGTGTTGCGTAAGGTAATATGCACCAATGATATGGAAAAACCATGATGTATATTGAGTTATATGCATAAGGACTGATATAGTCACAAGTACAAGACTTAGTGCATCATGATATGGAATATCATAATAACACCATTTGTAATGCTCATAGTGATATATAATCAATAAAGAGAAATAATGAAAACAAGATAAAAAGTGTTTGTAAAAATGGAATGAAGGAAGAAAAACAAACATGAATGCAAACAATCAATTGTATAAATAAAACACATAATTTGTAAAAAATAAATAAGCAATTAAACAAATGTCTTTTTGGATGTCCTTGGTTGATATATGATATCTTTAAAAATGTTAATCATCTAATGGGTAAACCTTGTAAATGATAACTAGGATACATTGACTAAGGACACTAATGTTTTAGGATTGATTTTGTGATTTTTTGTTATTTTGGGGGATTTTCTAATTTTTTTAGATGTTATTGGATTTGAGATGGTAGTGGTTGAGATGACCCTAGATACCCCATGTATCTAAGCACTGCTAAATGATTTATTTCTCCCAATGAAGGAATAAATGGAAAGTGATGATACTATGTATGATTAGATGAAATGTACTTATTGCCTATTTGAGTCACCTTGATCTCTTGGCACATGATAATCATCCAATGGGTAAACCATGTAAATGATAACTAGGATACATTGACTAAGGACACTAATGTTTTAGGAGTGGTTTTGTGAATTTTTCTTATTTCGGGGCATTTTATAGATTTTTTAGATACTATTGGATTTGTGATGGTGGTAGTCGAGATGACCCTAGATACCCCATGTATCTAAGCACTACTTACATAGTCTATGTGTATCTCTAGATTATTTATTTCTCCCAATGAAGGAAGAAATGGAAAGTCATGATATTATGTATGATTAGATAAAATGTACTTGTCGACTATTTGAGTCACCTTGATCTCTTGGCACATGATGTACATGGGACAAACTTTTTTTTTTCAAAGTTAGTTGAGTATAGTCTTTGAATCACCTTCAAGATGACTATGTTAGCCTAAGAACAAGTATGTTGAGGTCATTGAGGTTTATTGAGATTTTTTGCTTCATTAGATGAGGCCTAACAATCATTTGTAAGGTCATGGGTTGGCATTAGTCCTATAGGGTTCATGTTGGATTGATTTTCAATATGAATGTGTGTAAAAAGTCTTGTATGAGGTATATTAACCTTGTTAGATCCTATTTCATGACTAAAGGCATTCAAGTTGCCTCTCAATGAAAAATATTACCAAAATGCCTAATATAAATTCTTAAGTCTTGGAGTCACATTGGCCTAATGAATACCTATTTGATGATTAAAGACATGGAAATGTTTTTCAAGGGTAAGATACATTAAAAGAGTCTTAAATTAGCTCATTAGTGTCATGTTAGCCTTGTAAAGGCCTATTCCATTACTTTTCAATGTGAAATAAAAGCCAAATAAGGTCTTAAAAGTCATTCATGAGGCCATAAAAGGGTCAAAGGGTCTTAAGTCACTCATTAGAATTATATTAGAGAGGGTGAGACATTATATAAAGATTAAAAAAAAATCATTTAGAAGTTTTAAACTCCTTCACAAACTCTCACATCCATAAAAAATATCAAATAATTCATTTAACTTAATGGTTTTCCCTACACTCATGTTTCTTGGTGGAATTTTTCATTTCCTTAATATGGGAATAATGCATTAGACCATGACTAAACCATTACCTATATTCAATCTCTTATCTAGGATAGTCTTCATTATTTGAAGAGGTTGCAGTAATATTTGTAGGTTTCATGAGACTATGATGAAGAAAGTTGGACTTTGAAGAAAGTTTAAAGGTTACAAATATGTACAATAAGGTCCTCAATATCTTACAAGAGAATTTGTAGGCTTGTCAGGTGAAAAAATGTGAAATTTTTACTATGTATAAAGAATCAAGCTTTGAAAACAAGCCGTGAATGAGAGGTTATAGTTAAATAAATATTTAAGGATTATTTTATAGATATAATGAGTCAAGAAGTTAAAATAGAGATATAATGTAGGTTTTCAAGACCATTAATGAACATTGGCATGCTTCATAAGTCAAAAATGAGCTTTTGGCAGGTTTCTCACAAGATACAATCACATTATTACTCTATCTTATTCATGCATGGAAGTTGTAGAAGTCAATCAAGTATTGATAACTATCCAAGAATGATTGGAAGACTAATAATGTTAATTAATAGGTCTACAATCTAGCTACAATTTAGAAAAACCTCAAGGGTTACATCCAAGAGACAATCATGTTTGATCTTCATTTTACTAGTGTATGGTTCAAAAGGAGTCTTGGGAGAATTTAAGAGGATTGAAAGGATTATTCTAATGATGATCATATTAATAGAGTAGGTAATAATCACATCACTTTAAGAAGAAGATGGTGTATAATCTAAAACCTCTATAAAACCCTAAGACCATGTTTTCACTTTTTGAATGGTTTTCAAGTTTGCGAAGCATAAAAATGAATTATAAACCCTTTTTAAAGCTTTTATGAGGGTAGTTTTAAAGCATGGATATCTTAGAGCATTTTTTAAATAATTATCAATGCTTACAGGTAGTTTTAAGACTCTATAGTTCTCAAAAAATCATCTAAAAGTCTGCATACCAAGTAAGAAGGTTTCAAGCATGTTAGAGAGCCTTCATGATGATTCAAAAATGTATAAAAGTTGCAGGCTTGTGAAATGGCTATGACTATGAGATCTAGAGTGAGGTTTTCAAGAAGGTAGTGGTATTTTTATAGGATTTTCAACCTAAAAAATATATTACAGGCCTATATGCTTTTCTTTAGTATCTACAAGTTTGTCAATAAAGATAGAGGGGTTCCTAGGCATGATCAAGGTTTTGAAACTTCCCTCAATTATGAAAAACCTTCACACAAGCCTAAAATGTAGGGATACGAATACTTTTGGCCTTGAGAGGTCTAAAATTTGAGGAGTTTCAAAGTTTAGGAGAGGTTTCTTGATTGATCAAGATGAAAACATGTTTTCAAGGTTTTTCAAAAGGATTGCAAGTTAGAATTTAGGGGTTTCAAACAAGTCATAGGAAGAGAACACATAATGGTAGGTTGGCATGGAATCAACACCATCTAAACACTCATCCACAGGCTTGACAATTATGAAGAAAATATCTATAGTGTGTAGAAGTTATAGGTATATTAAAAAGTGAGGTGGATATCTCAGGTACCCCTCAAAATTCCTTACCATCATAGTTTTAGGAAGCTTCTAAGATCTACCAATGGATCACATGGATAAGAATATTCATGGAGACTTTCAGGCTTCCAAAACCCAACTTCAAGTTTTTTAGATAAGTTTCATGAGTAATAAATAATGAATGCAAGGTTACAATCATGTTTCAAAGGAATGTAACAAGTCTGTAAAATAACATTGTAAAGATTAGATATCTTCATGATCTAGATTCCCTACAAGTTGAAAGCCTACAAGGCATTCCAAATAATAGTTTATTTGGTTATAAGGTTTATCTAGTGTTTTGGGTCCTTAAGGCATAATTGTAGTTATTTTTTAGAGTAAGTTTTAAGAAGGCTTCTAGAATTTCAAGCTCCAAATAAGGTTTCCTGAGTGACCAAAGTGGAAGCATGGTCTTAGAATCCCAAAGAGAGCCCAAATATCAAGGTTTAATGTCACCAAGGGTTGTAAAGGAACATGAAAACATTATTTTAGGCCTTTGGGTAGAGCCTCAATGTTTATATAAGATTCTTAGAAAAAATATGACATCAAGGAAGTTTTCAAGAAGGTTATGAGCATTAACCATGCATCAAATGTTGTAGACATGTTTATAAGTTTTTTCCAAACTTACAAAAGATCATACAATCAAGGGATACATAAGTTTGCAAGAAAAATTATTATTTGAAAGTCTATAAACATCCTAAAGGACCCTAAAATGATATAAGTCTATGTTATTTTCTAAGTTATTGAAAATTTTATGAAGATTACAAGATTGTAGACCTTTAAGTAGAGTTTCCATGAGGTTTTAAAAGGCTTATAGACTTTAATACCTTCACATAGGCCTTAGACAAAGTTCTTGGTAGGTTCCTAATATGTTTCTCATGTGTGCTAAATATTTGAGAGCCTTCATAACTATAAACAACCCTTAAGTCTATCCTTTCATTATTTCAAGATTGAAATACCTCTCTAAGAACCTTCAAGCTTGCAACCAAAATTATGGTTTTCAAGGAGTCACAAGCTTCATAATGTTCCTATGGACATGTGAAGATAAAAAATGAAAATATTTAGGCCTTGAAATAGAGGAAATGAGGTATATAGGCTATGAGTTATGTTCTACAGGGTCTTATTAAGCAAATAATGTTGTTGGATGGAGTTAAAGAAAGTGAGAATGAGTTTCATGAATACCAAGAGTATTCAAGATTGCCCCAATGTTCTCAAAATGTATATGGCATTAAAACCAATCTTTTATGAAGCAAAAATCATGGTTTCAATGAAATTTATAGGTCTAGAGGACCAAGAAATTTTAAAATATGTGAAGTGAAGTTTCAAGAAAAAGATAAGTAGATAAGATGGTTAAGAAAAATTTCATAATATTAAAATAAAAGATAAGGGTTATTAAGAATGTCTATAAGCCCTAAAAACAAGAGAAATAGGTTTTAAATATCATCTAAAATAACTTGCAGGTCTACACCCTATTTTTCAAGGTTATGTGACCTCTATCAAGAAAAAAAACCCCAAAAAGTACAACAAATATAGACAAGGTTACAGATCTAGCTTTAGAGCAATGTTCAAACTATTAAGAGAGCCTCAAGATTAGGAAATCTCTTATAGGTCTATTAGTTTCAATGTCTAAATAACTCAGGGTTTAGTCAGGGTTTAAGGGTTTCAAGTATCTTCTAGGAGAGGCAAGTCTGCAAGTAGGGATTTAATGTTTTTTAAGACCTCTAAGTGAGTTTCATGCGCTGGAAACATGGTTGCAGGTTTTTAAAATCTTATTATTCAAAGACATAATATTAAGATAGGAAGTTTTTAGCCTCAAAACCTCACTTCCAAGCCTACAAATTTTATTAAAGGATCTATAACTATATTAATAGGTGAATGAAAAAGCATTGAGGTTTGTATGAATATTTCAAGATCCATAAGACTATAAATATTATGGTTCAAATCTAAACGATTGGATGATATATTTGAATGTATTTCAAGGTTTTTGACAAAGCTTAGAATGACTTCATGATGAAATAGGTATACTAGGTGTTCCCATAGCTCCTCAAGCCTCCTTTAAATCCTAAGATGGCCTTCTAAGAATAATATGATCGTTTTCACTAGTGAAACTCAAGGTTTTTAGACCTTAATTGACACATATAGGATGCCAATGAAAATAATTAGATTTAAATCATGTTTCAAGAGTGAAACCTAACGACAATCTTGTATAAAGAAGTTTCAAGGTTCTTGGAAAGTTTTGGAAGACTATATGAACAATAAGTGTGGAAAACATGGATGTTAAAGCCTAAAAATGATGCCATCAAATTAAATATATGGAGATTTTATGACATAAACACCTAGTTTATATACCTACACTAAGTTTCTAAGAGTCTTTTGGAGTTGTAAAGAGCTGATTGTAGGTATGCAGGGTAGAAGATAAGGCAAAATGAAGCCTTCAAACATGAAAAGGCATGTTTATTAAGCTTCTAAAAGAGTTCCCATGGATAAAGATGAATATGAAACCACTTTTCAACATCTCCAAGAGACCACCACATAATATTAAAAGTTAATTTCAAGTAGTCTGTGCTTCTATAACAAGTTTAACACTACCATGAATAGAGTTAATGGTCATAAAGATCATGAAAGAGGTATGAAGACATTAAAAAATGCTCCTAAAAATGTGTAACTCCATCCATGGAGTTTAAATCATGTCAAGCCAACCTATGGATATAAATAAGCATAGAATATTTATTTTCAAGTTAAATATTTAGTAAGCATGATAGTCATGATGAGTCAACTTGAACTACATTCTATCTAGTATGCATGTGTGAAGAGATAGGTGAGTTAAGATAGTTAAGGAAAGAGTTTTAAAAGAATATGTCAACCTTAAAGGACAACATACATCATCCATAAGCCTCCTAAAGGACAAAAATAAAAAATAATAAGTTCACCTCTTACACCACTATGCCAACCTTCCTTGGAGATCTTCATGAAGTAGGATTAATGCATTAGAGTGAGCTTAATGACCCCATTTTTACTTGTATTTTATCATGTATAAGATGGATTGATGAAGTAACATTAACATTTATGAGGTATCCTTATAATTCTCCTCCTCTTTATCATCTCCATTTATTATATATAGGACTGAAAATTACTTGTTCATGATCCCTCTTGGGTATGATAAATTCTACTCTTTTTTAGACTTGTAATACTATCTTGATGTCTTTAATATAATAAAAAATGATATTTACCTCTTCTACATTATCCATTTTATTGAGTATTATGTAAATTTGAATGGTTGATCTTCATTTTTAGAAGTTTCCTTTCTTTTTTTTGTTGTTTTATCACTTTTAAACCCTTCTTTGCACATTGTATGTTGTTTAGATCACTACCTTCATAAAAATTACTAATGCAAAGGTTGAGAAAGTTATAAGTTTTATATAAGTTGTGTGAGTTACTATAAATTTTAAGGATTTATTGTGTTTTTAGAGCAAGTGGAGGAGATATATAAACTTGGTGCATCTCCTCTATTGTAGTTTAATTTTATTCTCTTCCCTTTTCCATGACCAAAATCATATACTTAGTTGTAAATAGGTATTTTAGCATTATTTTAGGCTTGTAGCTTATATTAAATTAGGTGAAATTAGTTCAATAAGGAATTCAACCTCCTCTAGAGGTTCATCCCAAGGAGCTAAGATCCGATACCTTAGGGATGATCCCATTGATTCACTAGATAAATTGATTGGTCAAATAGATACAAGATCCAAGTGACAACAATTCCCTCCTAAGAAATGATGATAGATGATGAGGTTTGATTTATTGTGTTTGAATGGATGATTATATGTACATGTCATTGTGTTTATATGTAGTTCTATCTAAGGATTATATATAATATTCTACTAAAAACATGAGCAAAGGCATATCCATGTATCTGTGAAAATAAAACCTTAACTAAAATTTCATAGGTAACTAAAAAATATGATATACACAAATGAATAGGTATTTATGCAAAATGTAAATTGAATATATGGAAATGGAAATGGATAATTATATGGGATTACTTAAAGTAACTATCATGTATATTGATAATGGTCTATGCATGGCACCAAAAACTAGTTTTCATCATGGTACTTATCCAAAGTGCCATAAAAATAGTTTTCAATTTTGGATGGATTATTTTATTTCTATATATAATCACTAGAGTAGTATAGGCATGAAATATATTAATGTGCATGATGTTCATAGGTTCATCAAGATATTCTCATTTTGTTATTAGTTTTTAAAGCACCTAATCCATATTTGGCAATGACAATATATGGACCTAGCTAGTTAGGTTCAAACTTGCCTTTATTTTTGTGATCAGTGTTGGTGTTCCATTAGTTTTATTTTATAATGAAATATATAATTTCAAACTCTCTTTCTCTTATTTTTTATTATAACTATGATGGAGATGATTTTTATAGGCTTTTATATGGTTAAGTGCATTAAGGCATTTCTCATTTATGAGATCAAGCTCATGTAGCCTTGATATGTGATATATATCTTCACCAACAAGGTTTTTTAAAAAAATATTAATTATAGAATCTCAATTTCAATAGATAATGTAGATTCAAAGTCAAAAAATAAAATATTCCCTCATGGGTGTTTGAATGCTAGTATGGTAAGCCCACAAAGCAAGGTAAAGATATAAATGATAATTATGGCCAACATCATTGATAATGTGCTTTAGGATTTGAGTAAATTTGTGTTTTATGCCTTTAATTGACCATTACCTCAGGGATAGTATGGCATAAACCATTTGTATTGATATGATATGTTTGATAAAGGCTCTTAACATATATTTTTTTGAAATACATACCATTATCTGATATAATGGTAGAAGAGATATCATAACAATAAATAATTTGGTTTAGGATAAACATGTAAATTTCCTTGTTAGTTATGTAGGTTGGTAGAATGGCTTCGACCCACGTAGTAAAATAATTAGTGGTGGTGATTATATGCTTATGACCATCTAAAGAATTAGGATTTATTTTTCTAATGAGGTATAACCCCCATGTGAATAAGGTTCATGGAGTGGTAATAGGTTACAAATATTTTGATGGACTATGGATTAGAACACCATGTTTTTGGCATGGGACACATTTATTGACATATTAGCATGAATTGGTTTCCATCATTGGCTAGTAATATAAAACACTTATAAGATTTTTTTTAATGACCGTGCCAATAGTATGATCACTAAAAATACCATTGTAAACTTCATTAATGAATAGGTTTGCCTCTTTAGAGTTTAAAAACTATATTAAAGTTCCATCATAACCCATACTATATAATGTATTTCCAAGGATGGTAAAGTGAGAATCTCATTGGATGAAGGATTTCTTATGATTGTGGGATAAGTTGGGGGGATTATATTATCATGAAAGTATGTGTATATTTATTGGTACTAAGGGGAAATAGGACCAACAAATTCACCAATAATTTCAAATTTAGGAGTATGATATGCAAGAAATAATAAGTGCTCAACAAAGAACTGGCTATGCCCGTCATCTAGATGTATGTCTAGCAATGAACTAATTGTGGCCATTTCATAAAATACCATGTTATTAACTTGACTAACTTACTCAAAATGTATGGACTAAAATAAATTTTTAAGACCATCCACCATCCATTTATAAGGAATTAGATTATAATCTTTAGATTGGTATTCATTAGTTACTTATTTGATGATAAGCCTTGAATCTTTGAAAACTATGAGATGTTGTATGTTCCACTGAATTACAAGATTGAGTCCAGAAACAAGAGCTTTGTATTATGATAATTGATTGGTACAAGGGAATCCTATCTAAAATGATTTTAGAATAATATCACCTTGTGGAGTGATGGGAAAAATAACTACCCATAAACCATGACTTGTGAAATATCAATCAAAGTACAACTAAAATTATAATGAATCATCTAAAGACATGACTTCTTCTTCTAGAAAATATGTGGTGAGAGGATTGACATATGTCAGTGGTGATTCTACCAAGGTATCTATGAGTACTTGTTCATTGATATATTTTTTATTGACATACTCTATATTAAACTCAATTAGAATCATGACCCACTTATCCATTCTCCTTGATATATATGATTTAGAAAGGATATACTTAAGTGGATCTATTTTTGTAATGACTTTGGTTTGATTATTGATCATGTAATGGCAAAGTTTCTAAGAAGTAAAAATAATTGCTAGACATGATTTATTGATGGCATAATAATGTAGTTCAAAGGATACTGAGTTTATACCTAGTTAATATAATGATCTCTATGTTCCATGTTCATCATGATATGCTAATGATTCCCCCAATGTATACTATGTTTCTGAAATATTTAGTAGTAAAGGTTTACCTAGAGTTGCTAGCATTAGTATAGGTGGATTTACTAGATATCATTTCAGATTTGTAAATTATTTATTGAATTCTTCATTCTAATGAAAATTAGTTTTATTTTTTAGAATAAATGTGAAAGGATGAAATATGTCTACAAGTTTTTATATGAATCTATAGATACCTTAAATTTTGCCTTGAAAACTACAAATATGCTTGAGATTTATTAGTGGAAGTATTTCCATGATAGTTGTGACCTTTTTAGGATCCACCTCTATACATATTTATGACACAATGAAACCCAAGAGATGAATTTAATTAACCCCAAAAAAACATTTATTTGGATTAAGATAAAACTTGTACTCTCTCAATTATTCAAAAAAAATTACATAGTACCAATGATGATTTGCTCTAGTTTTTTATTTTTCCAAAATATCATATTCACAGTATTCAATGATATCATGAAGCATATTGTGAAATATAACTGTCATTACACATTTATAATTTTCTCCAACATTATTGAGGCTAAATGGCATTACCTGATAATAAAAATGTGCCCCAAGTTGTTATAATTGTTATCTTATGTTGATCTTTAAGAGCTATTTTTATTTGATTATACCTTGAAAAACTATCCATTAAGGATAACATCTCATGACCTATCATGAAATCAACAATCATGTCTATGTTTGGTAAATGAAAGTCATCATTAGGACATGCTTTATTGATATTCCATAAATCTATGTAGACTTTGATCCCTGTTGGTTTCTTAAAAGTTGGTACCATATTGGATATCCACTCTAAGTAGTCTATTGGTTGTATGAATTCAAATTATAAATATTTTTTCAATTATTATTCATTATTAGTGCCAAATTTGGATGCATTTTTCTTATTTTTTATTTGATTGGTTTTGAATCTTTATGTTCAATAAGGTGATGAACAACTAGTGAAGAATTCAACCCTGACATATCTATATATGACCATGCAAACACATCTAAAAATTATTTGAGGAATAAATTCAAAGTGGAATATTCTTCAAAATCAAGTGAAACATTGAGTTTCATATTCTTAGCATTTTCTTATGTTCTAATATTGACATCACTGGTCTGTTAAATTAATAAAGTGGATTCTTCTTGAATTTTTTTAAGAAGTGAAGGAAGATTAAGTTCCTCCCTAAGGTTTGGTTAAATGGGAATGTATTCATTTTTTATTTTATAGGATTTATATTCTTATTATAATATTTATATCAACTGAACTATACTATTTTTATGATGGTGTGGATGAGTAGAAGCTATAAGTTCCATAAAGTATACAAAATTACCCAAATCAATTTAAAAACATTTATTATGATATTTTGTTGGTATATGATTTTTACTTCTCAAAAAATAAGATATGGCCTAATAATTTTGAAAATAATCAATCGAGGGTGGTCATTTTGGTCTCATAGGATATGTTTTGGAAAGGCCAACTCGAGGTTCAAAATGGAATTAACATGAAATGCATTGATGATGGATAAGTTTACAAAATGGTTACAAATGGAACTCATTTTGGTGTCTAAATAGGATTCCTCATATGTGTAATAAGAGTCACTATCATAATTACATATGTTCACAATGGATGATTTGAATCTAATACCATGAAAGGCTTCATGTGTTGCATATATTATAGGTTTGATGAGACCTAGCTTATGGTGACCAAGACCATTTTATTTGTAGCTCATAATATACCACATAATGGATTTTGGGATATAATATTGATTGATTTGGAAACATGAGATAATTAATTATAGTAGAGCTAAGAAGGGTTTGAGTAATTAATTTATTCTTTAGATAAGAACTTACCTTCCATGAAAGAAATTTTTGTCAATCTTATTGTTGTCACTTTGAGTTTCAATCTTTGAGGAGGTGTTACAGGTCTCCTCACTCAATTGGCATAATGGGAACTCTATAAGTATATGTTTGGAATATAACTAAAGGTAACCTCAAGAAAGGGATGGTTCCCTTGATGCTACACCTATATTATCACTAAACCTACTTAAATTGCAATTAAAAATGGGAAATTAAGCTAAAAATAAATATAAAAAGGGGAGATGTACCAAAATATAGTTCCCCTCTTATGGTTGATGAGTTGATAAAAAATCTAAACAAGGATGAATATAATCACATAACTTTGAACATTTATATCACATAAGTATTTCCATATGGATATTGCATTTGATACATGAACCAAGAGGGGTAGTCAAGAGGCTTAAAATGAAGCACTAATGAAAGTTTACCACACTTAACATTTGCATCACCACTTAATACACACCATATGACCTAAAAATAGATAGAATACTAAAAAAAAGGCAATAATGAAGAGGAAAAATTTAAGGAGATTGAACATCAACACTTTTATTCATCAATAATTCATTATGAGTATACTAAGTATGAGATGAAGAAGGAAATATTAGTTTAAATTAACTTCATAAGCAACAAAAAGTATCAATTTTAGTAGGTATTTTCCATAATAACTTGGAATATCCTTTTAAAAGCCATTAAAATCCAAATATATAGAATAAAGGATAAGAGAGAGAGAGAGAGGGAGGACATAGAAGAAGTCCATCATGACTGATATCTATTAAAAAAATTAGTTAAAATGCCAAAATAAGGTGGATAAATAGTCTTATCATTTGTCTTGAATGTATGTTGTCTTGTAATTATAATTACCTCATTATATATGGCATATAGGTAGATCTTCAACTCTTATGACTCATCTTTCTTCACTTGAAATTGCCCTTTCTTGATTGGAAATATAATTTGAGGTCTTGAAGATCAATATAAATCTTAACACATGGCCTACTTAATTTGTTGAGCATCATTTTATACCATTATTAGATATTTAAATGTATCACCAATCTTTTAAAAATGTAAACTTAATCTTATCATACTAATATTTGTCATTATAATCTATAGTTTCATGTTTCATCTTGTTTAAACCAAAGAGAGTTGATGAGGACAAGTTCATCTCTTCTATCAAGTTTGGTCCTTATTTAAATATTTATACCATAGCTTGTCACTTCATTTATGTCTTTTATAATATCATTAAAATTATTTTCAATCGCATATACCATCTTCAATGTATTATCCTTCATAGCCTACTAGCAAGGAGTTTGGAGGTACTGCAAGTGTTCGTGCTATAAAAGCTTCATGTAGGTTTAAGAACTATATTAAAAACTTGTTCATGTTTAATGTTTTAAACATTTAATTTGTAGATTATTTTATCCTCTTAATATTCATAAATATTGTGTTTAACTTTATAAAATCTTGACAAGTTGATAGAGACTCATATGCTTCTTTAAAGGTGCTTAAATAACATGATTAGTGAACTATATGTGTATAAGCCATCTAAAACTGCCTTCAACCTATGAAATTAACTTTATTATTCCATGTATATTCATTAAAGGATGATATTATATGTTTAAAAAATTATTTTAATGTTATTACACTCTTGACAACCTTGAGAAGGTTTGTAACCACATTCTCTCAATGCAAGTATGAGCACAGTCTTTACTAAGACCTGATTAATGGTTTAAAACTTGTTTTAACACCATAGAGACATATTTTATGAATTTTATAAGGTCATTATACCTTTTTACAACCCCTTATATTATATTAAAATAGTTAATAAGTTTAAACATATCCAAAATAATGAAATTACGCCTAAAAAGTGCAATTTTAGACCAATTTCTTATACTTCTCCTCCACATGTGTCAAGGTTATAAAAGATTATTATGAGATGTGAAGACATATTATAGGTTTCTTAAATGTATTTAAAGTTCATTTGGATCCACTAAACAATAAATCTTAGTGATTGAGTTCTTTGAGGGTCATAAAGGTAGTTTTGAGGTCTTTGCATTCTTAACGATTGTTCATAGAGTATAGTGCCTCAATTGATCAACCAATGCCACAAATTTGAAATAGAAAAAAAATTATAAGCATAATTTAATGGAATTTTAACCCATTAATGTTCTATTTTGACTTATCATGTAATAAATTGGACCTTCTTGACTATGTAGGATTATGTGTGAAGATTAATATGAGTATTTTGAGCATAAAATAATTCAAATTGCTTGTATTTTGTTATAAATGCTTGTCTAAGATATGATACATATACCATGAGGTTTTAATATGGTTTTATAGTGAATTTGACCCCTCAAAATTATGAATTTTAGAAGGTCATTATAACTTTTTACAACCCTTTAGAATCTATTACAATAGTTAAGAAGTTCAAACATATCCAAAAGAATGAAATTAGGCCTAAAAAGTGCAATTTTAGACCAATTTCTTATACTTCTCCTTCACATGTGTCAAGATTATAAAAGATTATTATGAGATGTGAAGACATGTTCTATGTTTTTTCAAAGTATTTAAAGTTCATTGGGATCCATTAAACAATCAATCTTAGTGATTGAGTTCTTTGAGGGTCATAAAGGTAGTTTTGAGGTCTTTGCATTCTTAACGATTGTTCATAGAATATAGTGCCTCAATTGATCAACCAATGCCACAAATTTGAAATAAAAAAAATTATAAGCATACTTTAATGTAATTTTAACCCATTAATCTTCTCTTTTGACTTATCACGTAATAAATTGGACCTTCTTGACTATGTAGGCTTATGTGTGAAGATTAAGATGAGTATTTTGAGCATAAAATAATTCAAATTACTTATATTTTGTTATAAATGCTTCTCTAAGCTCTGATACATATCCCATGAGGGTTTAATATTATATTATAGTGAATTTGACCCCTCAAAAGTCTTAAAACATGCTTGAACCCATGTTAATGGTTTCTAGGCATTGTGTCCATTCTATCCCTAATGGCCTCATTTTGATGTTTCTTCAAGGAGTTACATTAAAACATTGAAACAAAAAATAGAAGACAAAACCATGTAAACCTTATTTTCTCTAAAATTACCTTAACTTCTCCAAATTCTTAGAAATGCAATGTTTCCATCTTTAGTAGCTTTTTTTAGGTCTACCTATCCATCTTGGAGCGTATTGATTTCTTAGATGATCACCACATCCTTATCTTCACCATGGATCAAGTCTACCTTGATTTTCACAAACAAACCATAATCTTTCCAAATTTACCTTAAACTCTGTAACCTACATTACAAAATACCTCTTAAAAGATCATGGTATTAAACTAATTGGATAAGATACACATATAGACTCTAACATCCTAATAGGACCCTTTTTAGACCTTGTGATTACATAAAACACTACAACCACAACATAAATACATGATTCTCAATAAGAATATTTCAAGGTTATATTACTTATCTACCTAGTTTTGAATAATCCTTAGTCATGGGTGACTGATTACGTAATATTTTTGGTGACCTCCAAGGGTGTTTTACCTACTAAATATATAGACTAGTAGCCTTAGACCACCCATTGGGCATGGAGTTACTAAATATTTATTCTCTATGAGATAAAATATGAAAATAAATGTGGCATTGACTTGAGACAAACTAAATATTGACAATACCTTCAAAACATAAACAAAATAAGACAAACACAATAGACGAGAAACACACTCAACAAAGAAAACATGTAATAAAAGAATTTGGAGAAATCAAATCCTAATATTTTATGTATAAGAGGAGAAAATATGACCTAAATATCAATGTTTTAGGTATATTACATTGAATTGGATATGCAATTCTTCTCCATTTAGCTTTGAGAGCTGAAAATAATTGTGTTATAATGACTGATAACATAGTGTCAAAAATTGTGTCTTCCAGGATTGGACCTATCTTAATACCATTTGAGAATAAGGTCACCTTCTTGGAATTATATTGGGATATATTTATTTTCAAATTATCTATTGGTTTGATATTTATGGGATTCCATGGTATGCATGGCATGATCTCTTGTTTATTCTAGATTCATCAATTCAGTTAGTCTAATATCCATGATAATATTCTCCATTATCTCAAGTTGATGTGTAAGTTCTAGAGCTGGTAACTCAAGAGAGATGGGTGTATTAACTCATTTTTCATAGACAATCATGTATGGTGAGTTTTTAATGGCTCTTTTAGGAGTGATCCTATCATACCATAAGGTTATCTTAAAGTTTGTGTGCCATGTTCTATAATTATCTTCCATAATCCTATTGATAACTTTAATGAGATTCTTATTTTTGGAAGATGATAGTAAATTTAATTGAGGATATTAGTTTGAGGATGTAATTAGGTGAATCCCATGTTTCATATCCCAATCACTTATTATATTACCAAGGAAATCCATTTCATTATCTGAAATAAGTGAAGGTACACAAAACCTAGTTATTAGGCCTTCATATAAATCTAGCATGTTAGTTTTGTTGGCTTCCTTGAGAGATACAACATCATTCCATATAGTAAAAAGCTATTTGTAGTTAATATCCATTTATGACCAACACTTGAAGGAGTGTTACTCATGCCTATGAATTCCAATCCCCATTGCATGAAAGGTTGGTCCACTTGAATAAGATGGAGATGGAGGGGTGAATTTTTTTGTTTTAATGTGAATAAAGAATTTTTTTGGAACTCTATAACCAATGGATATGAATCCTTGAACAAGCTAGGCCAATAATATCTAGCACTCATCAATTTTTTGTTATAGTTCTTGGTGCAAAGTCATGACCTGATGATCCATCATGAAATTATGCCAATACCTTCTCAATATAATAAACCTATACACACCTTAGGATAATTACATTAAGGTCCTTTATAAAGAGTATTCCATTTAATAATACATGTGGAATGGATTGTAATCTAAAATGTCTCCTTTTAGCCTTGTCTAGGCCTAATGGACACTCACATGTTTGGAGGAATTTAACTGTGTCTTATGTCCAAATCATGATAGATGAAGATGAAATTGTTTGAGGATCATCTTGGAGTGTTAGGGAAACCTACTTTTTATCTTTCAAGTCTATCTAAATCTAAGTGCTCACACATCCCCTTACCTCTCACCAACTTAGAAACCTTGATATCAACATCATATTCCATGACTTTGGTGATCTAACTAGTCTTTTTTTCATTTAAATCCCCACTCAAAATGAATTATTTAATTCTTTGATGAGACAAAATTACGTGTAATTTATTTTTTGAGAATAACCCTAAATTTATTAAGTCTTTTTATAATAATAAGAACTTATTTCTTTATGAAATTATATTTTACTTCATAGTCATCTAATCCTTGGATAAAGAAAACAATGGGATATTCAAGATGCTCTTAATTTTATTGTGTCAACATGGCTGATATGAATTCATAATTTATCAAAGCCTAAAAGGTGAATTCCTTCTTGAAATCAATATTTTCAATTTTTGGATCTTGATTTATGGCTAGCTTGATAGCACCAAAACTATCCATTCCTTCTCTATTCAAATTAAAGGCCTGATTTTTCTTTAACATGGATGTTAGAGGATTGAAAAGATTATAAAAATCAGGTATTAATATCCTAACTAAATTTGTTTTCCCAATGAAACTTTTCAGCCCTTTCTTGTGCTTAGGTAATGACAAAGACAAGATAACACTTACTCTTTCAATATCTATGGAGAGACCTTTCTTAGAGACAATGCAACTCAAGTGTTTGTCTTCATGGATTGAAAATACACATTTTTTTAGATTGAGAGAGACTCCAAACTATGTACATCTCAAAAATCTAGCTAAGATGAATCAAATTATCACTTGCATCCTTGGAGAACACTGTGATGTCATCAATTTTTAAATCAACACTATATCATTCATCAAACTTTAGAATGCCATGTATATGGCTCTTTGAAATGTATCTCTAGAATTGGATAACCCAAAAATCATTTTCCTATATGTATACATTCCCCATTTTGTTGTGAAGGTTGTCTTATACTAGTCTTCTTCTTGCACCAAAATTTGATTATAACTTAAATAGATATCAAGGAGAGAGAAATATTCAAAACCTACTACCACTTACAATATTTGTTCCACAGAAGTCAAAGGGTAATGATATTTCAATGAAACTCTATTCAAGTCCCTAAAATCTACACAATATTATCTCTACATTCTTCTTCCTTACAAGGACTAGATTGGAAACCCATGAAGAGTATTTGATAGGAAAGATAATGCTAGATTCTATCAACTTAATCAATTCTTTCCTCATCGAGGGCTCAATTTTTGTATCAATATGCCTTTATCTTTACCTTACTAGTTTAACATCCACATATATCTCTATAGGGTGTTGATCTAGGATAGTATCAAAGCCTCTTAGATCACTATACTCCCAAGTAAACATATTAGTAAATGCTTTGCATAAATCAATGAATACAACTCTCTCTTCCTTGGTACATACCTTTACAAGTGATAGAAGTTTATCTTTGAATATGGTGACTCCCTCATAATTTTACTACTTGGTAGATATGCTTATCCTTTCTTTCTTAATTTTATCATCATCATTGATGATAGTTTTAAGTGTCACTAGGCCTTTAGGAAGATTGTTTGTCCTTAATTACATAATTTTATCACCATATTATTTCTATAATTTGGACTAATTTCTTGAAGATAACTCAATCTCTTCTTGAAGAAAGCATGCTATTTGTTTGTCATTATCAGATACTTGCCAATTGACATTATTATTTGGGATATAGGGTCTCACTAATACCTTTATATGTGGTTGGCATCTTAAGTTTTTGACATAATTGAAGATATCAAACTAAGCCCTAAATGTATCCAACCTATCAACATGTTTATTTTATTCCCTTGGGATGGATTATATGTTCAAAACTTGAAAATATTCCATGAGATCCCACACTCTATGTTTTTAGGACTTTATAAATGAGTTATTTTTCACATTTTGACCTTTTACTTGATGAATAATCAGCTCACTATCACCAAACACTTGTAACACTTCACTCTTTTTTTTCTAGCCCATAAGAGGCCATGCACAAGTTCTTCATACTCTAATGCATTATAATTACATATAAATTCAAATATTAAAGTAGTATAATAAATTTATTTAGAAGGATATAACAACATTTCATCACCTCCTACACCAATTTTTCTCCTTGATCCATTAAAGAATAACTTCCATAGACCATCCATGGGTTCACTAGGTTTCACTAATTATGGAATGAAGGAACCTTCTTTATGTAAGCAATACAATCCTAGGCCTTCCTCTTCCATGAACTTATATGTATCATGTTTATGATGTTTAGTTTCCCACTCATCAAGAATAAGATCAAGTATGACTTCAAGAGAAGAAGTTTGTTCTTAGTCAATATGAAGATCTCCTTCATAAAAAATAGTGAAATTTACATTATAAACCTTAGGTGCATAAGGCTCTATATGAATTTTATAAATTGGTTCTAATTTTATATTAACTTAGGTGTCATATCTAGTCATAAAAACCATGTAATACCAATCTAATGACAAATATTCCCCAATTTTAGCCATGAACTCCCTAGATAGAGATAAGGAAAAGTGGGTGGTAGGTCCATTACAATAACATCTTGAGGAATTGAAAAAGTGGGGAAATAATACAAATTCAAATTTAGACCTTTGATAATACTTATAGTCTTGGTGGTTTTCCTATCCAATTTTAACACTCCTTTGGTGATTAAATCATGCTTTAAGCCTTACTTATTAGCCACTTATTTAGGCATTATAAAGGTACTAATACCATAATAAATCATGTAATTGTGAAAAAAAATACTCACCTATGATGAGAGAGAGATATAAAAATGAGGATACTTATAATTATTTATTTTTTTCCCACCTTTTGGATGAATAGCATTCATGAGGATTTCTCTTTCTTTCATTGCTAATCCAACTACAAGGTTGAGGCTAGATAACTCCTCTTGAAGTAGGCCCTTTTATCCAAGAATGTTGAATGTCTCCCACATTAGAATTTTTACATGTGCCTTCTTCATTTGATTGACAATGTTGATATAATAAATTTTAACATTTGGATATCCTTTAGGAGAAACAACACTATCTTGAGCTTGTGAATATTGAGGCAAGGGAACATCTCTTATATTCTAATTTTTCTACCCTTCCTAAAATTTAGGGGATGCATTAGGCCTATTAACCCATTGAGACACTTGATAAGGTGGAATAGATACTTGGATTACTTATTTATTACATTATATTAATCTTTTCTTAACCCTTGTGTTGGCTACCACAAGAGTGTCAAAGTTACTCACATCTCCAAACTGATTCATAGCATAATAGTCTCCTTTTTGCCAATTGACAAAGGTGGAATCATGTTGTACTTTCCTTTTATTAGTATCTCCTTGTGGTGGAATATCAAATTGTGGAGTTTTAAAATCTTGCATACTTTGATAAACTTAAACATTTTGAGAAGTTTGAGCACCTTGCACCATAGGAGATTGATTGGACATACCATTAGAGTACAAAATCTAATTTTGGATCTGATCATAAATAAGGCACCATGACTAATATTAAACTAGGTTGTTTTGAGCTGGAACAATAACATTTAAAGAACTATCAGCATTTGGATTGTAGTTATTGTAAGGTCTGGAATTGGTGACTTATCATTGATCTTGATAGTTACCTTGGAAAGGGGATCTATTTTCTTGATTGAACTAGTTATGTGGATGCCAAGGCCTATAATGCTAAGATTTTTGCCTCTTGATCTTCATAATTTATTTTCCATAACTTTATAGAATAATTTTAACTTCATGCAAGTCATTAGGAGATTAGAGGCAACCTTTTATTAATTGTTTGGTGAAGGAATAAGAGCCAATGTGGGAAATATAAAGGGAGTAGTAAAATTAAAAGGCTGAAATTATGGAAACAAATGCATATGATGCCTTGGAGAAATATTAATAGCTTGGATAATATAATTTTCAACCCTTATTAATACTTCATATGCATTAGGTATTGTGATTCCTCCCATTTATTGAATCATTACCACTATGTTACTACTTAAGGCCCTCAAATACTAAAAGAAAACATAGTTTATAGTAGGTTTGACAATGGTTAGGATATTATCCCAAGTATTTTGGAACCTATAGTTGAAATCAAACTTGAATTCTTGAGAAGATCTCTTTATGGTTGTCAATTTCTCTACCAATGACAAATGATCACTTTAATCTTCAAAATGTCCTCATAGTTGTTCTCCTAACTCATCCCAAATGGTAATAGAATAAGGCCTCAAAACTCTATAAAATTAAAGAGCCTTCCATTTGAATGAATTGGTTAAGAATATGATTTCTACATTCTCTTATATCACATGATGCACATGATACATGTTAAAAATATCTCTTATGTATTCAATGAGATTAGTAGAATCTTCTCTTTTGAAGTGTGGGATTTTTTAAGGGTAACATTAGATATATCATCATATTGAGATATGAGTATAGGTATGCCATCATTGAAAGGAAAAAAAATCTAATTCTTAGACAACAACATCTTTAAAAATTGGGTTATATAAAGCTTTTCTATAGATAGTTTTACAACAACAACAAAATATATTTTTTAGATAAGGGTGTGTAGTATAAAATATTCTTTTCTTAGATTAATGATATGGTAATTATACGAAATCAAAAGGAGTAAATTTAGTATAAGATATTGTAGTTACTTTTGGCATGAAATCTAGACACTAATGTTTTAACTAGGATGCTTGAAAGCTTTTTAGAGTTGCCAGATGCTATGAAAACTAAATGTATGTCAAGACCAACACCAATATTAAATAGTTTTATTTAATTTGTGTCCCACCAAGCATGCCAAAAACTATTGTCACTTTGATTTTCACCCTTTGAGGAGGTGTTTTATCTCTCCTCACTCAATTAACACAATGGTAACCTTATAAGGATGTGTAATGGCCTATAACTAAAGATAACCTTCAGAGAAAATTAGTTCCCTTGATGTTACACCTACATTTTCATTACACCTACTCAAATTATAATGAAAAAGGGGAAATAAAAATGAAATTAAACATAAAGGGTGATGCACAAAAATGTAGGTATCATCTTATGGTCTATTAGTTGATAACAAATATAAATATAATCACACAACTTCAAAAAATTCTTTATCATAAGTATTTCAATATGGAGATTATAGTCAATACATCAACCAAAAGGGGTAGTCAAGAGGCTTAAAATGAATCACTAATAATATTTTCCCACAATTAACATTTTCATAACCACTTAATACATACCATATGACCTGTAAATATATAAATTACTCACAAATATGCAATAATGAAGAGGATAAATGCAAGGAGATTGAACATCAACACTTTTATTCATTAAGAATTTACCATGAGTATACTAAGTATGAGATTAATAAGGAAAAAATAGTTTTAATTGACTTAATAAGCAATAACAAGTATCAATTCTAGTAGGGATTCACTATAATAACTTGGATGGTCCTTTTACAAACCATTCAAGGCAAAATATATAGGATAAAGGAGAAGAGAGAGAGGGAGGACATAAAAGAAGTCCATCATGACTGATATCTATTACAAAATTAGTTATAATGCTATAATAAGGTGGAGAAATAATCATATAATTTATATTCAATATGTGTTGGATTGTAATGATTATGACCTCATGATAGGTGGCATAGACATGTCTCTTCAACTCCTATGACTCATATTTCTTCACTTAAAACTACCATTTCTTAATTGGAATTACAAGTTGAGGTCTTGAAGATCAATCCAAATCTTGACACATTGCCTACTTAATCTATTGAGCATCCTTATACTTAATTCTTTGATCTTTAAATGTATCTCCAATCTTGTTTAAAGTGAAACTTAAGATTATACATATTCTCATATCAATCTTTATCATTAGAACCTACAGTTTCATGTTTCAATTTGTTTAAACCAAAGAGAGTTAATAAGGATAATTTTATCTCATATATCAAGTATGGTACTTATTTTAATATTTCCACCATAAATTTTCACTTAATTTGGGTCTTTTAGAATATCATTCAACTTATTTTCAATCTCATAGAGCATATTCAATAGATTATCCTTCACAACCTACTAGTAAGGAGTTTGGATGGGCTATAAGTGTTAATGTAATATGAACTTCATGTAAGATTAAGAACTATATTGAAACCTTATTCATGTTTCATGGTTTTAACATTTTAGTTATAGGTTATTATATCCTCTTAAGAGTCATCAAGAGTGTGTTCAACTTGATACAAGCCTGACAAGTTTATATAGACCCATATGCTTCTTTGAGGGTTTTTAAAAAGCATTCCTAATGAGTTACATGTGTATGAGCCATCCAAAACTACCTACATCCCATGAAATTTATTTGATTATGCCTTGGAGAGTCATTCAATGATTATATTTCATGTTTAAAAATATGATTATAAGGTTCTTACACTTTTGATTACCTTGAGGAGGTCTTCCACTCTATTCTCTCAATGCAAGTATGAACACAATCTTTACAAAGGCATGATTAGTGGTTTGAAACCTATTTTAGCACCATGGAGACCTATGATATGAATGGTATAAGGTCATGATACCTCTGTCCAACCCTACAGAATCTCTTCTAATAGTTAATAATTTCAAACATAGCCAAAAGTATGAAATTAGAATTAAAAAGTGTAATTTGGACCATTTTCTTATACATTTCCTACACACATGTCAAGGTTATTGATCCAATAGGTGATTATGAGATGTGAAGATGTAATCTAGGTGTTTTCAAGGCATTTCTAGTTCATTAGGATCCACTAAATAATTAATCTCAGTAATTGAGCTCCTTGAGGGTTATAAAGGTAGTTTTGAGGTCTCTACATTATTAATGATTATTCATAGAGTATAAAGCCTCAAATAATCAACCAATGCCAAAAATTTGAAGTATAAAAACCTTATGAGTAACCCTTAATGGAATTTAAACCCATGCATATTCTCCTTTAACTTATCATGTAAGATATTTGACCTTCTTAACTTTGTAAGCCTGTGTGTGAAGGTTGAGATGAGTGTTTTGAGCATAAAATACTTCAAATTGATTGTATTTGGTTATTAATGCTTATCCAATATTTTATACATATCCCACAAGGTTTTCAAATGGGTTTCTAGTTTATTTGAGCCCTCACAAGTCTCAAAACATGCTTTAACCCATGTCAATGGTTTTTAGGCATTATGGCCATTCTAGCCCTTATAGCCTCATTTTGATGTTTATTCAAGAGTTACATTACAACATTTAAATAAATAATAGAAAAAAAACCATGGAAACCTTAATTACTCTAAATTTACCTTAACTTCTCCAAATGCTTAGAAATTCAATGTTTTCATCTTCATTAGCTTTATTTTTAGGTCCACTTATCCATCTTGAAGCATCTTGCTTTTTTAGATTACCACAACATCCTTGTCTTCGCCTTGGATCAAATCTACCTTTAATTTCACAAATAAACCTTAATCTTTCCAAACTTACCTTAAACTTTACTAACCTACATTGTAAAAGACCTCTTTAAAGATCATGGTATGAAATTAATTGGACAAGATACTCATATAGACTCTAACATCCTAATTATAATTTCAATATCTCCCTTTAAATAGTTTTTTGATATTGAAAGGGTTGAGGATCACCAAGAATTATATCTTCCATACCATCATGAGAAAACTTTAAACATTGATGGTGGGTGGATGGAATGTCATTCATGGCATTGATCCATAGATGGTTAATGAGTAAGTTGTATGGGATGTCTAGATCAAGAACATGAATAAGGGTTTCTTAAATGGCATCCCCCACCATAAGTGGAATATAGATGCTTCCCTTTGAATGACACTAATTTTTATCATATGCATTTATAGTAATGGTATGAATCTCTAGTTTTGTTGTATAAGGTCTCAAATGCTTTATTAAACTTAATGTACATAGATTTAGGTATGACCCATTGTATATAAGCACCCTTTTTAATTTATGCTTAGAAATGAAGATTTATAAATACAATGGAAAATTATAGGATGAACCCATGGGAGAAATATCTGAATGATAAAAATTAATTTGATTGAATGAGGACAAGTGTCCTACAAATGCTTGTAAGTTAGATGAATTTATATTTCTTAGAACTTTGTACTCTTGCAAGGCTTTAAACAAAATGTCCTTATATGTAGGAGATGTCTTGAGAAGGTTCAAAATGGAAATTTGGACTAGCATTTTCTCAAGTTGATTTATGATGTTATACTTACCTTCTAGAGCATGCAAAGGGAATATTTGAAGAGTAACATTTGCATGCCTTGTGGTGATGGTGAAATCTTAAGATTTAATTTTAAGAATAGAAACATGATGATTCATACAATCAATGTGATTGATTATAGAATAAAAGTGCTGATTAGTTTGATTACGTTGTTTATTTTATTTTGATTTTGGGTTTTCTTATTACACACTTGCTCATGTTTTGGAAATGGATCTTGATATATCCCTAGTTTTTCATTACTATAATTTGATGCATAATCCTCTACTACTATATCACCATTATCAATAATATCTTGGATATAATGTTTGAGTCTCATAAAACATTTTTTGGAATGACCCTTTTTTTTTTGATAGTCATAATATTCATTATATTTGTAAAACTTATGTTTTCAAACATTATCATCAATATATTTAGTATGGGGGAACTTGATAATGTTTGCAGTGACCAACTTTCAAAAGAGTACATCATATTGCATTCCCAAAGGAGTGAATTTTTATTTTCAATTATATTTTCAAGTTTGAGCACTTGGCATGGAAATTTTGTTGATAGGTTGGGTATTTTGAAATTTTAAACATCAAATAGACCATCTCCTTCCACATTTTTTATGTGCATATAATTTAGGTTTTTCATTTTGGTTTGAATAAGAATAGTATCCTTCATAATTTTTGATGGCACCCTTAGAAATTAAGGCTCTTTCAACTTGAACTCAGTTTTATTTGATTTGATAAAAGGATTTAACACAACAAAGTTGTAATTGATAATCCAATTTTTAATTAAGATTATTTGTTAAGATATAAGTTGTTTCTCATGAGGTGACCATTGGAACCTACTTGCCAAGGCATGTCATATTTAAAAGGAGGGAAACTTATACCCACTATGTTTTTTAGTGTTATATATGTATAACATGGTCAATTCACATTAAATGTTATAGGAAAAGTGATGAAAAAATATTTCAAAAAGATTTGGGACACTAGGAGCCATGAAATATTTCCACAATGCATATAAATGCTCTAGGTACCTATGGGCAAGATAAATAAAATTCCAATTAGTGACTTCAAATTTAAAAATATAATAGCTAAGTTTTTGAAAGTAAATGACTAAGGAAAAATTTGAAGAATGACTAAAGAAAAAGTATAAATGAAAGAATGAAACTTAGCACAAAAGGAAACCCAACTTCATTTAATTAAAGCCCATTTCGTCCATTAAAAAAAAAAGTAAAACATTATAAGCATTTAGTCATTCAAATCAAAATGAAACATAAATGGATCAAATTGCTCAAGAAAAGAGGCAATACAACTCTAAGATAGTTAGATAACTTGAAAAAATATAATGATAAATGGTATAAAAATTAATTTTAAATGTATTTCAAAGCACAATTATAAGATAAACCAAGACTTAATAGATTTTAGGCAAACCTAAATATTTAAATCAATAGTCCTAGATGTAAATAAGACTAAGCACTTATGATGAAATTTTATTATTATCCAAACTTGTTTAATTTAATGAAACACATTATAAATCCATATTATACACCTAATAAATTTTCATCTCAAATATGGAAATTCAAATAAACAAGGCCACCAGAGTCCTTAAGGTATAAGACTAGACTCTAGAGAAAAAAGAGGGTCCTTGTTTTTAGTTTTAAAAGGGGGCATGTTATGCAAGCAACAACACAAATGAGTTATAAGTTTGTTGGTAGGTAAATATAGTTGTTTAACTACCTTTATTATTTTTATATTAATATTGATACCTTATTTGGATACTACATGACCCAATAGTGTACCTTCAATTACAACAAAGATAGAAATTTTGGTATTTAAATATATCCCATGAGTTCTAGATATTTTGAAAACCATTTTTAGGTCTTAAAAGTGATATCCTATTTTATTTGAAAATACCATGAGACAATACAATTAGATCACTATGATATTATTCCTCATGTCATTAAAGGCCGAATCCATTATTATTTGAAAATTCATCCCTTTATTGATGAGGTTGAAAGGTATCCTCTTGTAAGCAAAATTTCCCCATGGGATGGGGAATGTTGTTTTGTATTGATCTTACATAGCCACTTAAAATTCATTGTATCCCAAAAATCCATCTAACATAGATATCATTTTGGATCCTATGACACCTTATAGGATTTGATCCATGATCGATAGAGGGTGATTATCCTTGAGTGAGGCTTGATTGAGATTGAAGAAATCCACACAAATTTGACTTCTCCATTATTCTTTATGATAAGCATGATGTTGATAACTAAAGTTTAATGATTTATAGGGAATATTATTCTAACATCAAACATCTTCATATTTTTGTAAATAGTACCAATGATATTGGGATTATAATGTCTCAATTTTGCCTAAAAGGATTAACTCTAGGTTTCAATAGAATAATGTATTTTATACTCTTGGGTTTGAAAGAACTTAGATTGGCATAGCACCAAGAAAATATATCCATGAAAATTTTGAAAAGAGTGATGAAATTTCTATGTAAAACATTTTCCAATATTGACATATCTTGGTTCTTCTTATGTACCAATGTTCACTTTTTCATACTAGGGTGATCCTTGAGGATCTTCTTGGATCCTATACTTTATATACCTATCATGTTTTTGAACATTTATTATAGATAAAATAGAAATTTTGGGATATTATTCCCTTTAAGTTGTATGACCTTATCATTTAATTAATTAGCTTATTTATTAGATGAATCCAATATTTCTGCATCTTTTTATTCTAGGAAATAATACTCCTTATAGGTTGTTAGACTTCCTTAAAAATATAGATTTTTTTAGTTGTTCTATTATTCAAATAAAGATATAATTTTCTCAACATTTTTTAACACTTACCAATTTATAAAATTATTAGGAACACTAAGATGATAGACCATCTTGATAATATATTAGTCCTTATCAATTATTTGATGTGGTATTAGAAAGGAAGTGGATATAACAAGGGCATCAACCTTGAAAATTTTCACTCTTGGGACATAATTAATGGTAAAAGATTTGAAAGATTCGATATAGTCCTAGACCCTATTTCTATAATTCTTGAGAATATCATTATTCACCTAATACTATCCTCATATTTGTTTGACAATAAATTTAAAATCACATTAAGCTCTTAGATTTTGGATGCCTATTTATTCTATCACTTACAATCCTAGAAGTAATGCTTCATATTTAGCATTTTTATTGATACATTCAAATTAGATATTATAGGAAAAATGAAATAATTCATTTTTTAGATAAGTTAAATCCATGCTATTGCCTAAATCTATATTTAAATAACTTCTACCAAATTCTAAGGCCCAAATATCATTAGGATCACTTTCCATGATTTTATGGCGTTCAAGATTATTTTCGGTCATCATCATATATGTGTCATTTATCATTAAATCCTAGGATCACTTTCCATGAAGTAATGCTTTGATTTTGGTTATGGGATTAATTTATCATTAAATCCTTTTATTGAGATCATGTCCTATGTCCAAACTAATTTAATTTCACTTCCAATATCTTTAAATAAAAATTAGATAAAAAGTAATTCATAGGTGTGAGGAATGTATACCACTAGTATGATAATCTTAACTCTCTTTTGGGTAAAGGTGGCCAAATAAACCTATACATCCTTTATCTATCTAATTAATAGGACTTATTTTTCTTACATGTTAAAACAAAGACTAAAGGTTTTAGTGTGAGTCAATCCCAAATCATGTAAAACTTATGATAACATGATATTGTACGAGGCTCTTAAATAAATTATAAATTTTTCAACCTAAAACCATCAACAAACAAAGACACATAGAAAGGTTAGAGCCTATCATTAATTTGAGAAGAAATAACTATGTTATTTTTCAAATCAGAATCAACCATTCTAATGTGTGATCCTTGAGAAGGTGTATTAGAATGTCCTCCCTTGATGAACTTGATCAATCTATCCAATTTCTTAGGATTCAACCTTAGGAATTTAGTTTAATAAATTTAAACCTTAGTCTTTTTCATATGATCAACTATATTAAAGGAATAATTTAAAAGTTATTCATTCATGAACACATTAGGAAATTTAGAACTTCCAAACATCTCTATTTGTTTATCTCTTGAGAAAATTGTCAAGAGAGTGCCTTTGTTAAGAAAAAAATTAGGAGTAATTGCAACCTTAGGAGTTTATTTAGATTTTTTTATCAGATTCCTTACCTTTTTCATAATCCCTCATCTTCTCATTCTAGGCTCATGTAAATATCAAATATGAAATGTTTTTCATATCCTTTACACTTTCATCATATTCATTACCTTTGGGTTCATATTTGAAATAACCCATAGTGGAGTCACCATCAGGCTCATAATTTTTATAATCAAAGGTAACCAAAACACCTTCCTCATGTGGTTCCTTAATATTACATAGTTAGAACATTCTAGCCATTTATAGATAGATAAAACTATTATGATCATTGGTATTGTGAAAGATGAATTTATAATGAATAACAACATATACTAATTTAATATAAAGTTGAGGCCTTAGAGGAGGTATCCTAGGATTAACATTTCCATGATATGGAATAAATGGTCTCCTAGAAAGGTTTTTGTAATAAGTATTTTGAGATCGGGGATTATACTTATTCAAAACCAAGATGTCATTTTCCAATCTCTGAACCAAAGGGTTTGTTGAATTATATTATTTACTCTTGAGATAATCATTTTTAAGCTTACCAACCATGATCATATCATATTTGATTTATATGGCTAGGGTTTGTGTAGTATTCATAGTTGCATTATGATTCCTCTGAAGGAAGAATCTTACTTCAAGTGCTTGTATATTAAAAAAGAAACACTTCTAATTTCCTATTGTAGGCATGGAGTTAGCTAGGATTTTATGCACCAACTTATTGAATCAAGAAGTGAACTCACTCATGGATTCATTAAATTATTTATTTATATGGGAAAAATATGCTGGTGGAGAATGTTAATCTTAATTAGGTTTAAAATTTTCCTAAAATATGGTTCTCATTGTTTTATAATTCATGATGGAAACAATAAGAAAATGATGAAACCATTTTATGGCTCCTTAGGCCAATTTTTACACAAACAACTGGAATGACACATCTTCATGTTCCACACCAATAATTACATATGTAGAGAAAAATACTTTGTGTGTTCATTAGGATGTTGTGTACCATCACCAGTAAACTTGGGGAATTTTTTCTAGAACCTTTTTAAAGTTTATGGAGTTGAGCACCTAAATCTAGTGGGACAATGTGAGGACCCCATGGTATAACAACAAACATGTTCTAAAAATTCAATTATTTAAGAACTAATATGTCAGGAAAGAATACTTTTTTTCCTATAGGTTATACCTATTTTATATTTTCAAGATAAAATATAAAAATGGATTGTTCTTGATAATTAAAGAATGGATTATAAACTCCTTTTTTTCTATACCTCGTGTACCTTTTATCAACTAGGATGATAATTTAAGACCTATTTGCATCATCATAATTTATGATCTTATAGTAATTAGTGTAAAAATTATCTAACCAAAATTTTCACACTATTATTCCTCGTATAACATGACTTCATCTCTTTAAAATTCATAATTATTCACTCTATTTTCCTAGGTGAATTATCATAGATCAGAAGAGATATATTCTTGCACAACTTTTGTTCAATCCAAGTTTGGTTAGATATCTAGATTTTGATTTTTGGGGATAATCATACAAATTATTGTAACTAATAGATATGGGTTTCATGGAAAGCATAAAACATGCATCATGGTGGGTGTCAAAAATTGATGGTCAAATACTTGGTACTCATGAAAAATAGGGATTTCACAATATTGAAGGAAGTAAAAAGTCTTTCATATATTAGGAGGTGAGGTTCCCTTTATTTAAAGTAGTAAAAACTAAACTAATCATATTTATAATATTTAAAAGTTTAATGAGGGGTTTATTTTACAACATTCATTTGAAAATAAAAATGGAGAAATATATAAGGTTAAGAGTCATGTACAAATGAGCAAACACAAATTTCATTCAATAACATAACAAGAGAGTGTTTAATTAAAATAACATGGTTACTTGAGATAAAACATGGTTACTATTTATAATAATGCAACATGTATTAACATAAGAAAAACACACATTTATAAAGGAAATTAAGACACATTTTATTAATTCCTTGGTTCTTAGCTGAAGATTGAACACAAAGTTCCTTTCTTCTTGTTTCAATATTCAATACTTGTGAACATGAAAAAGATCTTTTACAATTTCCATTTCTCCTATTTATAAAGATAGAATGGAATGGATAGAATCTTCACATTCCATGTGATTATTCATTTTCATATTTTTGTCCTATTCTATTTTTCACTATTTTCAAAATTACACAAGGGAAAATACAACTTTCCCAAAATATAAAGTTGATAAAAATGGAAATAAAAACTTTAAAAATTCTCTAAGAAGTATTTTTTGAGATAATTGTTGGTGTCGAAGAACATCAAGAAATGGTATAATTTTTGACCTACTCTTTGCTTTGGTCAGCTTTAAACTTTTAAACCTCTTTACTACCTTAGTAATTTATTTTACCTTAAGTACCACCATGTGCCTTTAATGTGTTGGCCACTTTTTTGAAACTAGAAACATAATAGTTGAAGCTTATATGATTTCATTCAACTAATTATTCATTTCCCCCTATGACATGTGAATTTCATTGAGCAAAGTCATAGAAACAACACTAAATGCATTATATTTGAATAACTCCTCATGAATCACCTACTTGAACTGATATTTTATTTCATTTATGATGTGAAGGGTGTCTACATCCTCCTTGATTAGATCATAATGTATTTCATCCATATTAGAAGAGAGTGTTTTTTCTCTCTCTTCTAATGCTAACCTATTCCCTCAATTATTCAAGTTATTTTTTTAGTATTTTAATATTATGAAGAATTAGTTCAAACCAATTATATGTGGTGTCATATTATGATTTGTTGACAATCTCATATTTGACCATCATGTATAATTCAATTTCAATCATTTCACATACATCATTTTCATGTTCTCCCATACTTTTAATTAACTATCATGGGATTTGATTTGTTGATTGATGTTGATGATATCAATAACCCAATGTAGTTTTAACACTTACTCAATATAATTCATGCCATTTAGATGTATTTGCTACCATGCTGAAGTTACACCCTTTATAGAAGTGGTTTCAAGGCTTCTCCCTTCAGTTGATATAATGGAAACACCCCTTAGGTTGTGGGTGACTTTGTATGATGGGTGAGTCTCTAGAGATGGTAAGTTACCTTGTTATATCACCTAAACTAAGCCTACTCTATGCTTTAGTTGGAAAAGGAAAAAAAATAAATTGAAAACTAAATATGAGGTAATGCACCAATAGTTGTATGTCTCCTCTACCTTCTTATGACTACATAATAAGACTAATAAGAGGCTGAAATTATCTTAGACACTCTCTCAATTAGGTTGCCATGCATAAATATTTCACATTAAGGAAATCATTTATTTTGGTATTATAAGGTGGGGGTAGCTAAAAAGTCGTATTTGAGATGCAATTAACCAACTTTCACAACCAATCACATGCACAACCAACTCTAACATAGCATGTGACCTATGAAGATGAAATTTATTGCAAAAAGGTGAAATGAAATAGAAATATATAAGAGATAATGCCTTCTTATACAATTATATATCTAAAAAACACTAGTATCACACAAAAACTACAAGTATGGATAAGGTAAAATCAGTTTTTATTAATTATAAGACTAAAAAGCTAGTAGTACAAGTTTTCAAATGAGTAGAGTCTTGTTACAACCAGTAAAAGAATACAAAGAAAGGCACTTATATCCAAATTTATAATAAAATTATGATAGAATGGAATACCAAGCTATATAAATTTAGCTATTATAAAATGAATTAAGCCTATTCAAAATAAAGACAACTGAAGCATGAAGACATTATGCCTTCTCCAATGACTCCAAACTAGTCATAATGATGAATCCCTAAAAAGAGTGGCATAGGAGTGGAGGAAAGGTATTTATATTTTTTAAATTTTTCCCATGGAGTGCTTTAACATGGATGGTTTGGTCAACTAGCTGCTCCATCTTCTTGAAAACATGACTCTCCTTATGTTAAAAGCCTTACATGCTGAATGTTTGACTTGAGGAGAAACTTATAGCCCATTTTGAGTTGACATGGGATGACCACCAATCCACTCCTTAGATTGAGTTACATCTCTCTAAGATCAATTTCAATGCTTCATGTCTCTATTCACTCTCCTTAAGACCACTCACATCATTTATTGGTATGAACAAAACTTGACTTGACCCCTAGAAGCCTATTCAATGTCTCTCCATAATTTATATTAGCCTTGGATTCTATGTGATGGGGGATAAATCATTAAAATTATTTTCAATAAGGACTCCTTGAGAGGTTTAAGGATCTGCATCTTCATATTTTAAGCTCATTTTATTTCATCAACCACCTTGTCACCTTACTTGAGTTTTGTATTTAGCCTCATCATCTAATCTAAAAACCTATGATAAGTCTTGGAAAATTTTTACAATAACCATGAGATTAATTTTCACCCTCAATCATGCCTATAATCCTTATCTTTACACCTATAACCTTCACTAATTCTTCTTTCATTCACATCATCAACCCTACATTTACTTAATATGTAGTCATGAAACCTATGGAATAGGCTTGTTCATTATATCGAAATTATTCATTGGTATTGAATACATAAGGTATGTTTTAGGTCATATTTATTCCTAACCATATATTTAAACCTTGAATCAGGCCTTGAAAAATCATGGAGACCTATATATGCTCTTGAGGAGCTTGAGAGACATGATTCTGGTCTTGAAAGTTCTTGAGAGTCCTTATATAAGCTTGATATATTTAAGAAGTACACTATTTAAATATACTAAATTATTTAATCCTATATATATTTATGAGATTATATGTAGGTTCTCACAACCCTAATCACCCTTGAAGACATGTTGCCATGGAAGAAGACTGCATGTTAGCTTTGAGGACATTGTATAAGCTTACATCCTTAATTAAAAACTATATTATACAAAAAAATTAGCACATATTGAGGTTATTTTATGAATTTATACCTATTTTTTGACATATATCCTCTCTACAAGACTTTAAACCTTCATAGATTGGTCCTTTGTTATCCAAACTAGCTCAACTATGCCTAGAAAATAAGACATATTTGTACAAAGTTAGTTCTAACTCATAAAATATTTGTATCCAAAGATTTAAAACACTTTTATAATCTTAAAAACACCTTATATTACCTAAATTAAAAATTTTAAATGGTTTAGAGCATTAAAAATCAAGTTGTACCATTTTTTGTGTTCTCCCAAGTGCATTTTTTGAATTTTCACATGTTTGTAGATTTTTTTTTTTGATATTTTTTTCCTCCTAAATAATGGTAAGAACCTATAACCACCTCCAAAATTTATGTAAAATTACACCCACCTAAATTTCAAATTTCATGAGTTTTTGAGATTTAAAACTCAAGTTATAGCCTTTTTGTGTAAATTGGGATTTCTAGGGCAACAAACAAACCTGTTTACTAAATTTTTTAAATATTGGATTAGTTAGGTTTAAATACATATTTATTTTTGAATTTATACATAGGAAAACATATATAAGGAATAAATTCATATTTTTAGATTTTTCAATCACAAAAAAATAAAAAACTAACCCTTTTTAATGACTTGTAGGTTCTTTTAGTTCAACATTGAAACACTTCTTGAAAACCTTACAATATGGGATCTTAAGGACCTAAAAATATATATTAATGGTATTTTTATTAAATATAAATGTTTTTTGGATTTTTTTATACAATTCATAAAGTGAAAAAACCTCAAAATGCATTAAAAATCTCACTTTTCCAACTCTAGGCTTGTAGAGGCCATCTTAAAACTTGAATCTCCATGAGAAACCCAGACCATTATCTTGAATAAGTCCTCTAAATTTTGGATAAAATTATTATGAGGGGATTGGAAAAAATATGTACCTATAACTATCATTTATCTCATTCAAATGATCTTAAAAATACCAATAGACAAATCCATGGGCTTTAGGGCTTAAGAGGGTTTTGGAGTGTCTATGGGTTTTATCATGAATCCAAGAGATAAAATCATTATTTTTTTATCTAAATTAAACCAATGGAATTAAATAAAATTAAAACCTTTCCAAATATCTTATTGGAACCATGAAAAATGACAAGGGAGGATGCACCTTAAACAACTTGTCAAAATCTTGCTTGTGACTATTGTTATGCCTTCTTAATGATTGTTCATAGCTCTCCCACTCTTATTATTTATCCACACACTTTTAGGAGATGTTTAAGAACATTCTCACCTCCTAATTTTTTTTTTGAACCATTCATCAAGAGAAAAAATATGACATATCCTCCATTAGTGCCTGCAACTATTTCGGTTGGATTTAGACCACTATATACCTTGTTTACCTTTCTTAAAGCCTATAAATGACTCTAGATTGATTTTATATGATAATATGATTCATGGATAACCATTTTAGAGATTAACATTTTTATTTCAAACCCTAACTACCTTTTATCCTCTGTCTTTTCCTCAAAAGGCATGCAAACACTATTTTTAATCTTGTTAAGGCATTTACCTTGTCCTCTTTCATGAGAACCTACCATTATTGACCTTAAAAACCTTATAAGGATGATTAAAGTTTTATAAAATGATTCAATTACTCCAATACCCACCTTGGACCCTCCTTTCTTAACTCTTTCTCTATAAAAAAACTAGGCTTGTAAATTGGTTTATGTTCAAACTTGAATTCTTGAATTTGAGACCTATGTTTGCATATCTTTTACATGCTTGAGACCTATCACCAGACAATATTCACCTAAAATACCTATAAAAACTCCTTTTTAAGAGGAATTTAGGTGTTTTAATAAGTTTTGAATTTAATATTATGATGAAACAATCCCTTTTGGATGAGATAGTGGTCTTTTTGAATGCATGGGGTAAATTAGATAGAGTCATAAGGAGGTGATAAAAATCATGAAGACTAAATCAATTCAAATTTTGAATTTTAAACATTGTCTCTAAGCATTATGAAGAGTTATGATACCCTATAATGACTCATGAGGACTTTTGAATGCATTAACTTCACTTCAAGACACGAACCTTCAATATATGAACAAATGACTCTAATAGTGACCTTTAGACTTGTATTCAATGTTGTACCTCCTTTAATATTGAAAACATGTTGTACACAAGACTTTATGAGGATATCATGAATTATTGAGAATTTTTTCATGGCTACCATCCTAATCATGGATTGGTGGATTGAATTTGGCACAACCTCATAGTGGAAAACATTTGTATTAACCCTTTAACACGATAAGATAACCATAGATTCTCAACATGATTTACAAAAAAAAGTCATGTTCATACCATAATGTGGCTTAATTTCAAAAGACTCAAATTTCAAACATGAAACTATGCAAGTGTTTTGACAATAACTTACATTGATATGCATCTTTGAGAACCTTTGGTTATGGAATATATATTTGATAAGAAGTGGCATTATTATCAATTATAATTCTTATAGGCATGAATTGAGATTTAACTAGGCTAACCAAGACTTGGACAAGTCTTTTAAGACACATTTTTATTATCCAGAGTCCTCTAATAGGCTTGATCATGAACCTACATAACCATCATGAGATGCTTGTAAGGAAAAGTATTAAACTAAATTGTGTAATAAAATTCCTTCTTCAGGTAAATGTTATATGGACATGGGTAGCTAAAATAATTAGCATTATGGTGACCTTCCAAGTGTGTTTGCCTATATAAACACTCAAACTAGTTTCCTTAAATAATCTATTGGGCATGGATTCAAGGAAGAACACATTATGAAGGAGATAACCTATTGGACCAGCTTAAATAAAATTTAAAATAACCTCAAAAATATAAAACAAGGAGGTATAATAACAATTATAAGATGTGAAAAAACAATTAGGGGAATAAGAACAACAACTAGAATACTGAAAACAATGTGAAACCAACACTTGGAAGAAGGAGAAAACACTAAACTACTATGTACATGATAAGGGTAGGACTTATAATCCACCTGGGTCAAAGTATAAACCCTTGATATCTTTGTGACTCCACATGAGCATACAACCATGTGACTAGCAAGGGTAAGCTGAGGCTTCTTCTTGAGATTGGCAACATAACTTACCAACTTTCAAGGGAATGTCCTTGGTGATTAAATCCACCTCATAGTAACTTTATTGGTCAAGTAAATCCATATGACTACCTTGTAGCTACTAAATTGAGTCAAGAATGGTCTTTGGATTGACAAAGTCTCTTGGTACCTTATTGTCATTTAGATACATAGTTAGATCATCATAAGTTTCTTGTTTCTTCCCTCTAGGTCTCAATGGCTTGACAGAAGATTCAAAATTCTTAATAATCTAAAAACACTTCTACCCTAATTCACTAAGATATATTTGAGGCTATGAGGAACTAGATAAAATAGTGCTCTTATGCATATCAAGCCTATCTTTACCTACGACAACCTCAGTCATGTCTTCATCATGTTTGGTGATAGCCTCAAATTCATCAAGGAGTTGAAGACACTACTACCATACCTCATCAAGGACTTGTTTTGATTTCATAATATTTGGTATAAATGTGTCTTCCTCATTCATACTAAAATATGTTAAACCTACATCCTCTGTATAATTAGATGAATAAAATTCATAATAACACTTTTCCCAATCATCAAATGAGAAATCAAAAACCTCCTTAATAGTATTAGTAGCCTCAAAACTAATAACATATTCTTTTGTGGCTTATGAATCCATATTTTTCATGATGGATTCCTCCTCATTAAATTATTAATCTTCCAAGGCTATTCCCTCATTGATATTCATGCTCCCAAAATAACTCTCATCCCAATTCAAGAGAAGAGTCTCAAACTATGTTTGTTTATAACCTTTTTCTTCTTGTTGAAATAATCCAACTTGATGACCCTAAATTTATGATGCATGTTGAACCATGATATATTTAGGAGTGTCTATAGAAATATAATATTTCACATTATATGGCCTAGGATATGAGAGCTAAGATTAGACTTATGTAGTGCCTTAGGTGGGCTACCTATGAGACTGATAAAATTTCTTGAATGGTTGATATGGATTATTCTATTATACTTGTTTCATCTTGAAGGATTTAAGCTCATTTCCAAGAATTTATATAAGGATTTTAACTTCTTGAAACTCACATTTAGTGATTACAAATGGGATTGATTGGTTGGCCATTACAATAATATAGAATAAAATGGGATAATTAGATAGAAGCTCAAGTATTAGGGGTATTATAAGCTTGGGTTTGATTTTACAAGCATGGACTACCTTTTTTTGCCCTTATAGTGAGCTCATGCATTTGGATAATTGTTTCCACCCATTGATTAAACCATTGCAACAAGATTAAAGTTTAGAGCCCTTAATAAATATAAGAAGACAACATGGGATGAGGGTTTAATCAAGGGTGAGATTCTATCCCAAGTTATTTGAAATAAAAGATTGAATTCATTCATAATCTCACAGGGAATTCTTTTTATGGTAGTGAGCTACTTTATGAGGGTAAGATAGTCACTTTTATTTTCAAATTTTTTACACAACCTCACCCCTAGTTCATCCAACCCATGGATAGAATTTAGCCTTAAAATTATAAAATAATGGAGAATTTTACCCTTTAATTAATATGCAAGGATCCTAATTGATATGTTATCCTCTAAAACATTATGAACTTCACATATATTATCTATGTCTTGGATGTGCTCAACATGGGTAGTAGTATCCTCACTAGTGAAGTATGACAATATCTTAAGGGTTGAAATTGGAATGTCATCATAATAAGCAAGGTATAAGGGGATACCTCTAATAAAAATAACAAACATATAATTTCTTAAGACATCCATTGAAAAATAGTGAGAATTGTACCTCTTTTTTGAATAACCATGTAGAATTAACATGAAACCAAGAAGATTGGATTCATCAGGTGCTTATGAAGTGTCTCCAAAATTTTTAATGACTAATAATAACACCAAATTCTTAGATAAATTATTGAATGTCATCCATTGTGCATGATGTAATTTTTTATCATGTTGAAGTTATACCCTTTGAAGAAGTGGTTTTAAGGCTTCTCCCTTTAGATGATATAATGGAAACACCCTTAGGTTGTGGGTGACCTTGTGTGATGGGTGAGTCTCCAGAGAGGGTTGGTTCCCTTGGTAGATCACCTAAACTAAGCCTAATCTATGATTTAGTGGGAAACAGGAGAAAAGAGAAAATAAAAACTAAATATGAGGTGATGCACCAAATAATTTTATGTCTCCTCTACCTACTTATGATTACATAATAAGACTAATAAGAGTCTAAAATTATCTTACACACTCTCTTAATTAGGTTTCCATGCATTCATAATTCACATGAATTCAATGGTTTGTGCTAGGATTAGAAGGGGGGTATCTAAAAGGTCTTATTTGAAACACAATTAACCAAATTTCACAACCAATCACCTGCACAACCAACCCTAACACAACATGTGACTAGAAAAGATGAACTTTATTGCATAGAAATGAAATGAAATGGATATATACAAGAGAGAATACCTTATTTTATAATTATATATCTAAAAAACACTAGTATTATACAAAAAATGCAAGTATGGAGAAGGTAAAATCAATATTTTATCAATTCCAAGGCTTAAAATCTAGTAGTACAAGTTCTCAAATGAGAAGAGTCTCATTACATCCAGTAGAGGGATATAAATAAAGGAATTTATAGCCCAACTTATAAGAAAATTAGGAGAGAAGGCACCACCAAGCTACATAAATGTAGTTATTATGATATGAAGTTAGCCTATTCAAAATAAAGATAACTAATGCATGATGCCATTATGCCTTCTCCAAAACCTTCATATCTATCATAATGATTATTACCTAAAGAGAGTGGCATAAGAGTGGAGGAGAGGTATTTATATTTTCTAAATTTCTCCTTTGGAGTGCTTAAACATGGATAGCTTGGTCAATTGGCTACTCCATCCTCTTGAAAATATGACTCTCCTTGTGTTAAAATATTTAACTTGCCTATTTAACATTCTTGTGATTGTTTAATTTTTGAATTGAGGAGAAACTTATAGCCCATTTGGAGACATGGTTGACTTGGGATGATCACCACTCCACTCCTTGGATGGAGTTACATCTCTCTAGGATCAATTTCAATGCTTCATGTCTGTATTAACTCCCCTTAAGACCACTCAAATCATTTATTGGCATGAAGAAAACTTGACTTAACCCATGGAATCCTATTAAATGTGTTTCCATCCTTGATATTATCCTTGGAGTCTATGTGAAAGGGGATGGATCATTATGATTCTTGTTCACAAGGACTCCTTCAGAGGTCTAAGGATCTACAACTTCATATTTTAATCTCATTTTGTTTCATTAACCAAAATTTCCCCTTATTTTAATGATATATTTAACCTCATAATATACTCTAAAAACCTATGATCAATCTTGGAAACATTTTAGACTAACTATGATAGGCTTTATCTCCCTCAATCATGCATGGAAGCTTTGTCTTTACACCTATAACCTTCACTAATTATGATTGCATTCACATCATCAATATTAAATTTAATAAATGTGTCGTAATAAAACCTATGGAATATAATTTTTTTATTATATTTACATTCTACAAGTCACATGTCACATTCAATCCTAACCATATCTTGAAACCTTGTTTCAAGCCTTACAAAATCATGGAGACTTGTGTATGCTCTTAAGGAGCTTGAGAGTCCTTAGGGAATATTGAGAACTTGAATATGTAAAATCCCTCACTATATTACAATATTAAATATTGGATATATTTATGATCTTATATGTAGTTTTTCACAACCTTGATTACCCTTGAAGACATGTTGCCATGTAAGAAGTTTGCATTTTAGCTTTGAGGACATTGTATAAGCCTATAGCCTTGATTATAAATTTTATTAAACAAACTAATTAACACATGTTAAGGTTAATTTATTCATGAATACCAATTTTATGACCTATAAGCTCTCTATAAGACTTTAAACCTTCATAGATTAGTCATTTGTTATCCAAATTAGCTCAACTAGGCCTAAAAAATAAAACCTATTTGTACATAGTCAATTATAAATACTAAAATATTGGTCTCCAAAGATTTGAAAAAAATCCTCTTAAAAACACATTTTATTACTTTCATGCCAAATTTCAAATGGTTTGTATCATTAAAACTTGAGTCATGCCACTTTTTTTGCTCTCCCAAGTGTATTTTCTAAATTTTCACATGACTGTAGACTCATTTTTTTAATTTTTTACATTATAAATAATTGTATGGACTTTAAACCACCAAAAAAGTTATTAAACATTTACCCCCATGTAAATTTCAAATTTCATGAGTTTTTTTAGGTTTAAAACTCAAGTTATAGCCTTTTTCTACAAACTAGGGTTTCTTAGGCAGGAAGTAAACATGTTTACTAAAAAAATGTATCTTGGGATTAATGATATTTTAATAACCCATTATTTTTGAATTTGGACCTAGTAAAACAAATATAATTCCTCCAATAACTTTTTGGGATTATTCAATCACAAAAACTATCCTTCTCTAATGGTATGCAGGTTCTTTTAGTTCAAGCTTGAAACACTTCTTGAAAACCTTACAACGTGAGCTCTTGAGGACATGAATATATGTATGAATGGCATTTTTATGTAAGATAAAGGTTTTATAGATTGATATAGACCATTAACCAAGATTAAAAAAACCCAAAATTCATTAAAAATCTCATAGTTTCCAACTACAATAGTGTAGAAGCCATCTTAAAGCTTAAATCTCCATGATAAACCCTAACCATTGTATTGAAAAGTCCTAAATTTTTTGGATCAACATCCTATGAGGGTATTTTCATTAATATAGACATATAAATATCATTTATCTCATTGAAATGAGCTTAAAATTTCTAAGAGATAGATTCATGGGATTTAGGGCTTTAGAGGGTTTTAGAGTATCTATGGGTTTTCTCATGAATCTAGGAGATAATTCCCTTCTTGTTTGATCTAAATTACACCAAATTGTATTCGAAAAAATTCCCAAACTTTCCCAACATTTGATTGGAACCATGTAACATAATAAGGGAGGATACATCTTGAACAACTTGTCAAAACCCTTCTTGTGACTATTTTTATGCATTCTTAATGATTTCTTATAGCTCTCATACTCTTATTCTTTCTCAACATTCCTATAGGATATGTGTAGGAACCCTAATCACCTCCTCCAACATTTTTTTCGAACCATGAATCAAGAGAGAAAATATGGCACATCCTCCATTATCACCTACAACTATTTTTGTCTAGATTTAGACCACTTTATGCCTTGTTTACCTTTCTCAAAGCCTGTAAATGACTATAAAGGGACTAGATATGATATTAGGTGTGGAGGACCCTAATTAAGCTTTATATTGTGATTGTAAACCCTAACTATAATGTATCCTCTATTTTTTCCTCAAAAGGCTTGTAAACACTAATTTATATCATGTCAAGGCATTTACCTCTTCCTCCATAAGAACCTACCATTATTGACCTTAAAAAAATTATAAGTATTCTTGATGGTTTATAAAAGGATTCAATTCATCCACTCTCCATCTTGGAACCTCGTTTTTTAACTCTTTCTCTACATAAAAGTAGGCCTACAAATTGGTTTATGTTTAAAATTTAATTGTTAAATTTGAGACATGTATTTGCATATATTTTCCATGATTTACACATACCACCAATAAATATCCACCTATATTACCTAAAATAACTCCTTTTTTAGAGTCATTTAGGTGTTGAAATAAGTTTGAAATTGAATATCATGATTAAACAGTCCCTTTTGGACAAGATAGTGGTCTTATTAAATGTATGGGTCATATTTAATAGAGTCATAAGGAGGTGAGAAGAAGCATGAAAAATATGTCAATTCAAATTTTGAAATCTGAACATGGTATCTAAGCACTATGGAGAGTTATGAGACCTTATAATGACTCATGATGACTTTTTAATGCATTGTCTTGACTTCAGGACATGAACCTTCAAGATATGAAAAAATGACTCTAATAATGACCTTAAGACTTCTCTTCAATGTGGCACCTCTTTAAATATTCAAAACATGATTTCACTAAAAATTTATGATGCTATCATAACTTCTTGTGAATTTTTTCATGGCTACCCTCCTCATAATGGATTGGTGGAATAAATTTAGCCCATCCTCATAGTGGAAAATATTCACATCTGGCCATTTAGAAATATAATATAACCATATACTCTCAACATGATTTATAACAAGAAGTAGTGATCATACCATAATGAGGATTGTGAAACTTTAAAACTTGATACAACTCTCCTTTTGGACATTTCTCATTGAATTTTATTCAAAATATTCAAATTTAAAACATAAAACTATGCAAGGCTTTTGACAATAACTTACGTTGATATGTATCTTTGAGAACCTTTAGTTCTAGAATAGATCTTTTAAAAGAAGCTGAATTGTTCTCAATTTGAATGCTTCTATGATGAAGTGAGATTTAACAAGGTTAACCAAGACTTTGACAAGGATTTTAAGACACATTTTTACAATTTGGAGTCCTCTAATGGGCCTAATCATGAACCTACCTAACCATCATGATATTATTATAAGGAAGAGTATTCAATTGATCTTTGCCAAAAATCCCCCTATTAAAGTGGGAAAATGTTTTAGGGACCATGGGTGGCTACAATATCCAACAATATCTCTCCCACCCAAGCTTCAAGATATTTTATATATGATTTTTATTTTTTGTGGTGGCAATGGCTTCTTTTTTGATACTAGGCACCTAAGAAGGGGCATCTACCTAAGGTGAGATAGGTGTGTTAGTTGGATTGATGATATTTTTGATGTATCCTACCAATTATTTAATAAGGTCCTTGAGATACTCTTGGGTGAGTTCATCCTACTCTAATCTCTAAATAATTCTCTTAGTAGTCTCATACAAGTTAGGAACTTAATTTTATCTAGTTTCTTCTCTAGGTGGTATCCTCTTGAGAGTGTAATCACTAGATACCATTTCTTATTCATCCTTCTCCACATTAGGCTCCACAATTTACACAAACTATGCCTTATAAGGGTTTGACACCAACCTAGAAGTGGTATTATCCTTATTTTTAGGGAGAGACTTAAGAAGATCAACATCCACATAAAAACATATAATGTCTTCTTCCACTACCCTCTTTATTTTGTTTAACATAGCTTGAAACCACTGGAATGACATGTCATTTAAGGTATCTACTTTAGATCTAGTAGTAAGTTATGTAGATTAGTTTGGAGGAGAATCTTCTAGGAGTGGAGGAATGGTTGAGGAGACTTAATGAGATGAAATAATCACCATTTTATTTTCTTCATGAGTTGTGAGGTATTATTGCATGTTGTTTGGAATGATAAGGGAAGATCATCAAGAGGTAAATAAGATTGTGACATTAAAAAATTCTTTGTTTTCAATTTCATTCTGACAATAGGGCCCTCTTCATGAATATTCCTTGGTTGTTTTATTTGTTCAAGATCCTCTTAATCACCACCATTCAAACTTGAAGAGTCAAAAAAATAAATTATCATACTAGTGTCACTCTTGTTTAGAGTTTTTATAGGCACCTACTTCTAGGGGATTGAGGTCCTTATTTTCTTAGAGCTCCTTGTTCTAGTTAATTTTGACTTCTTATCAAAGCATCTCTTGTTCCTAACTAGCAAAGAATTGGTTCATCCTTGTAAATCTATTATTTTTTCTTATTGACTAGTTTATGGTTGGTAAAGGGGAAATTTGATCCACACATCCCTTCTCAAGGATAGCGATACATTATTGCCACATGTTTGATCGGGTTTTACCTCAGGTGCTTTAGTCCATGGGCTATATAGTGGTCTGGAAGAGGACCTAAATCACTCCAGAGCTTTTGGTGTGATGGCTAGTCCTTTTATTGGTATCAAAGCTAGGTCTCAAGGTTGAGACCCATGGAAGCTGGTGTCCATGATCCAAACATCCCTTCTCAAGAATAGTGATACACTACTACCACATGTTTGATCAGGTTTCACCTTGGGTGCTTCAGTCCTTGGGCTACATAGTGGTCTAGAAGAGGACCCAAATCATTCCAGAGCTTTTGGTGTGATAGCCAATCCTTATATTGGTATTAGAGCTAGGTCTCAAGGTTGAGACCCATGGAAGCTGGCGGGCATGATCCACACATCCCTTTTCAGGGATAGTGATACACTACTGCCATGTGTCCAACTAGGTTCCACCTCAGGTGCTTCAGTCCCTAGGCTACATAGTGGTCTAGAAGAGGACCTAAATCACTCTGAAGCTTTTAGTGTGATGGCTATTCCTTCTATTAGTATCAGCGCTAGGTCTCGAGGTTGAGACCCATGAAGGCTGGAGGGCATGATCCACACATCCCTTCTCAAGGATAGTGATAAACTATTGCCATGTGTCTGACTAGGTTTCACCTCAAGTGCTTTAGTCCCTAGGCTACATAGTGGTCTGGAAGAGGACCCAGATCACTCTGGAGATTTTGGTGTGATGATCAGTCCTTTTATTGGTATCAAAGCTAGGTCTTGAGGTTGAGACCCACAGAAGCTGGTGGGCATGATCCACACATCCCTTCTTAGGGATAGTGATACACTACTACCATGTGTCTGACTGGGTTTTGCCTCAGGTGCTTCAGTCCCTGGGCTACATAGTGGTCTGGAAGAGTACCCATATCACTTTGGAGATTTTGGTGTGATGGCCAGTCCTTCTATTCCAATAGAAGGACTAGCCATCACACCAAAAGCTCTAGAGTGATCTGGGTCCTAAACCACTATGTAGCCTAGGGACTGAAGCACCTGAGGTGGAACCTAGTCAGACACATGGTAGCAGTGTATTGCTATCCCTAAGAAGGGATATGTGGATCATGCCCACCAGCTTTTACAGGTCTCAACCTCGAGACTTAACTCTGATACCAATAGAAGGACTGGCCATCATACCAAAAGCTCTGAAGTGATCTGGGTCCTCTTCCAAACCACTATGTAGCCTAGGGACTAAAGTACCTGAGGTAGAACCTAGTCAGACATGTGGCAGCAGTGTATCGCTATCCCTGAGAAGGGATGTGTGGATCAAAATGATAATTATCTCAACATATTTATGATAAATGAAAATTTTCATATCAACCACCATACCATATGGAACCCATTCATTTATTAATTCCATAATATGATCGATAGTCATTTTTCACCAAGTTTTTCTTAATACTTTATAAACATTAGAATAATCTACTCAATAATCCTCTAAGTGAGGTACATATTTGTATGAAGAGCTAATGTCGATAATATTTTTATGAACCTTTTACTATTAATAAAAAATATGTAAATATATGAATGGAGGGTAAATTAAGAGATGTTAGATTCAATATCTTGAGTATTAACTATAGTTTTACATGAAAAATGTCCTAAAGATACTAGGAAAGATACTCATATCACATGCCTTCTTATACAATGTTTATGAAATTCTTATGTTCATACATAAATTAATTAATATAATCTTATCATTGGCCAGTATTGGTAGCCATAAGGGATATCCTTTGAATATTATAACCCTAATATAGTTAAAAATTTGAAACTAGATGAATTGGTTACAATAAAGGTTCATCAAGGTAGTTTATTCATTTAAAAATTTTATTCCCCAATCTTCATTAATCACTTACACTATCTACATTGTGAAAGTGTCATTCAATCTTATAAAAATTTTATTGCTATGATCTAAATTTAATTAAGAATAATATTCATAAAATTGATTAAAATCATCATCATTGGTTTTTTAAGAGAGACTAGGGTATATCCTTTGTGAAGCCAATGAGTATACCAAATATGAAGTTAGGAATAATTAATTTGTTGAGTCTACATTGAAAAGATGATGATATAGGGTATCATTGATCATTTATCCTCAATCAATGAATTACTCTCCATTGAAAATGATGTTCATATCCATGAACATATAGGGGTATAAATCATAGTAATTTAATCACCAACTACATGATTCAAAATAGTAATCATGTTTGAAATATCCTCCTTGAAATTTGATTTAAAAAAATTCCATAGCAACTTAAATATTATGGTATTTTTATGATTTAGACAAGATTCAATGATTACTATCAAATATTTATTAGTATTTTGTCCTAATATTATTATTCTTGAATGCTACTCATTTTGGCATAGGTATCATGAATGTTAATCCTCATTGTCATTCACATAGATGTCCCATCTTTCTTATCCATTAGTTCTTTGTCATTTGATTTTATTTCTCTAGTATTAGGATCATAATGTCTTGCACAAGTGAAAAATAAGTCTAATCATTGAATGGATGTTATAAATTTGGTTACTTCAGGAAGACCAATTTTAACCAAGAAAACTATTAATGTATTACCATTTTCCACATTCATTTTTTTGTGGAATTCCTCCAAGTTAGCATGCCCAATATATGAATTTAAAATATTGGGGATGTTGTGATCCAAAACCAATAATGGTTAAAAAACCATGTACTTTTACTTTATCATGTTGCGATTCAAAAAACTAAAGGCCACTTCAGTAAGGGTTAGTAGGTTTAATAGATTTGGAGAGAGGGAATGTTGATAGGTTTGAAATGAGTAGGTTGCAGTGGTCATGAGATAGGCTCTTCATGTTATGGAAATTTGCTCAAAATATGGGTCTAATGAAGGGAGGAAGATCTATGATTAGGATATACTATTTCTCAGATAGTAATAAAATGGGACTACTATAAATAATTTTGGTAGAGTCTAGGTAGTGAAGCAATGTCTAGGGGATAAAAAATCTCATTGGGGCATTATGTCTGAGTTAAAATGAGTGAAATGAAGCATTAGAGGGCTACTATAACCTCTTATATGTCAACTCATCATGTAGTATCCAATGCCCTAGGGCTATGTATAAGATCATATCGCATGGGTATGATGATGGTACTCAAATACACACTATCACATTAAATATGCAAGTTTGGTTACATAGCCATGACATCTATAGGGATCTTTGGGTTGGGTAGGTATATGTGTGGCATATGGTCACATGGACATGGGACCTGATACTCACATCTATCAAGTCTATATGGATGATTGAGATTCATGATGTGTGTTCATTATGTCAAATTAATTAAATGAGATGCACATGGCATGTCTTCATATCTTGTATGGTCCTAGGGTGAGTGAGGTCTAATCCTCAAGAAACATAGAGCAAAGGGACACACTTTAGGCACTTTAATATTTTTGACACTCAGTCAATTTTTTGATTTTTATTAAATATTTTATTTCTCAAATTTCAGAAAAATTTGTCCCTTGATGGTTTCGAGGAACAATACCGTTTCATTCTAACAGAGACGAACATTCATTTTTGCATTGCTATCTCTCATACTTCTACCCTAAGTCTACATTTTGAGGAGTTATTGTTTAGATATTGTCTTGAAGGAAAGCTTGTATTTTGGAATCTTAGATGCAATAAGAGGATAAATTTCATCCTAGATCTTGATTTAGCCTTTGAAATCCTTATAACCACATCAATATCTTTAAAATAACCATTGACCAAGGTTAATATGGAGGCTTGATAGGTCTTGTTCAAGGTAAGTATATTATAAATATAGCTCTTTCATTTGATAGATATAAATTTCATAATTTATTGATTAATGAAAGTATATCTCCTTATTTATACTTTCTCTACACTTACACTTAGTGTGGTTGTAGGATTTTTTAAACTTGTCACTCCATGGTTGAAGGAAACTAGGCCCCCATTTTCCTACCATGTTTCCTTGTCCATTTTAATATGTTTCTAACCTCTCCCCCTACTTACATTTATTGATTGAGATATTGGATTACTTTAAAAATAGAGACATAGTTAGAGTTATTTCATGGTGTTGATTTCCTAGAGGTTTCAAACCTTTTTCTCTTGACATTGTGTTGTAGATGTTCCTCTTTGTAGGTTTGCAAATCCATTTGGTCATATCTTGATTCATTAAGTATCAATGGGATCTTTTCTATTTACCTTTTCAAAGTTTGAATCTTTATAATTGATAGTTATAGGTAAATCATAGACCATTACATATATTCTAGTGAACCCAACATGAATCTAACTATAGGCACTTAATTCTCGTCACTTGTGTGTCAAAGTTGAAATCAAAATAAATTTCTTGAAATAATGCATAAATCACCAAAACACCCAAATTTTCCTACATAATTGATGTGCATAATTTGAAACATTTTAGGTCATATCTAACTGGGTAAATACATCATAACTAACTCCAATTTTATGTTTATAAGTGAAATTTTTGACCAATTAAATGCATTAATTATTCAACTCTCAATCTTGAACAAAATTTAATCGATATTAATTAGATAATAACATTAAATTAAATGTATAAGTACAAAATCTATATCAATCAACTACCTTTCTAATTTTTTAAATCCCAAATTCAAAAAATATTAGGATTTATGACATCATCATGATCTCAATCATAAAGCTGGTAAAAATTACATCAATGCAATAAATATCAACATAAATGCATAATTTGGAAGCCATGTCTCATTAATATAACCTATTTCCAAAATATTTATTGCATTAATCACTTCAAATTGAATTGATTCATAGACACACATCTCATTCTTGATCTAATCGCTATAATTCATCTGATCAAGTTATAAATAGAGGGTGACCCCTCTAAGCATAAAAAGATTTTTTGTGGACTTATAATACAAAAATATTATAAAATATTCAACCATTCCTTAGTCTGATCAAACAAAACCATTCGTAAACAAGAGAAGATGCTACCAAAATGTACTTTTAACATTTTTATATACTTATAGCTCTATAATTCAAGCACAAACAAACCTAAATTAGGATTGGAAGGAATGTCCATGAGGAAGGTATAATCATTTTGATTGTGATTTCTATTTTTTATTTACATTCATATCATGCCCAATCTGATGGATTATGCTTAAGGTGTTGTGTTTATCACTTTGTTTCTTTGAATGAACTAACAATGAAAATAACCTCTCTTATAATCTTAATCTAAATTTGAAACACCTAATGAGACCTTACACACCCCATAATCTCCTTGGGAACATTCTAGCATCTTCAAAATTTGAAAAGATCATTTTTAAAGCTTTTTCCACTTCATTTCCATTAAATTTCCCATGTTTTACTTTCTCTAAATTGGTGATATCACTCTATATATCAAAAAAAATCACCCTAATAAATAGTGGTATCGCATTGCATAATGACAATATCACTTATGTGTTATTTTTATTTCTCTATGTTTCTAATAAAATGGAAATATTGCCCTACTAAATGGTAGGATAGCCCTACTAAATATAAAAAACACTTTTGCTTTCTCTTATAAATTTTGTGTTTCTAGGAAAATGGTTAGATTACCTAGGTAAATGGTAGGATCACCATGTTAAACGTTGGTATCACACTACATAATGGGTAAATTACTTATAAGTTTTTATTTGTTCTTTATGTTTTAGGAAAATGGTGGGATCACCCTACTAAACCATCAGAGGGGAAGGGAGATAAGATAACCATATGGGGGAAACTTTGGTAGGGCCTAGTAATTAACATAAATTATGGATGTGTGTAAGGCAGATATTCCCAAATGATTCCTCTAATGTATGTAAGGATATACTTTACCCAAAGTAATGGCACTGGTGGTGATGCACCAACTAGAATGGTGGATCCACCCTAGCCAGAATGGTCAATCTGATACTTACTTTGATAAAAAAACTAGCTCCATGTGTATCTAGGACTATGGAAATAGATATATGGGCTTGATAAAGGAACTATCTCCCTCCCTAAAGAGTGATAGGACAATCTATTATAAATGATTTGGTTAGGATAGGTAGATGTAGAGAGTCATTAAGATGTTTACTAAATGGAAAGATTACATTGTATAACTTTTTTGAGAGCTCAAAAACTAACTTATCAACTTCCCATGATTGTTAAAGACCACATCCCAAAATTTTAACTTATTTTTCACATTATCACAGGTCCAAAAAAGGATTAAAACACAATAAAAGGCTTTCCTTTTTGCAAACATTTCATTTGGTGTCTAAAAGGAACTCATATTTAGATTTAGGCTTAAAAAATTATTTGTTTTCAAGTCATTTACTTTATTGATTTTCATTTAGTGTTTCTTCTTAGAAGTGTGTATAATTATGAGACCTTTTACATGCGTACTCTCTCCCCTTTGTTCTTAAGCTCTTGGGTGACCTAGAAATGTGAAGGAAGTCACTTATATTTATCCTAAAATATTGACCCAAGTAAACTCTTCTATTTCCCTTAGTGGGATTATTGAGAATAAGAAACAATGTTATATTTCCATTTTATTTTAAGCTACAAGATTTGGGTGTCATTACCTTATCATGGGGCCTTATGGTATGTGACTGGGGTTCGATATCCTAGCATTCAAGTAAAACCCCATTTATTTAGTGGGGTATATAAATTGAGGAGTGTACCCCACTAAAGGCCAAAGAATTTGCATTTCAAAAACACTATGATGTAGGGAGCTAACCCACTCCAATACCCAAGGTAGTTTGTAGTCCCTTGAAGAATATTAATTTGGTAACATGATCATTGAGAAGTGATAGTTGGGATGGTCACAAAGGGGATAAAACCTCTCACAAATTTCCTAATTTTGGATTTTTTAATTAGACTTTGATCCCACATAGGAAAGGTATATTAGGACCATTTAATAATCCAAATTATAAAAAAATAGCTTAAGATGTATCGAATGTAAAGCCTTCATTGATGCAAGTATTAAAAAATAAAAATATCCTAAATATTGTTTATCACATATGGAATATGAGATATGGTGGATCTTTAACCATTAAATTAAACTTATCCTCTTATGGTGAGTATATTGATAGGTTAGTGATTATGTTTCAAACCCATTCTACCACTAAAATAGGGTTATTTTTTATTGTATGTTATTACTTGTATGTTTTGTTATACTTGTATTATATTCAAAACCAAACTCTAAAATAATTAAGCAAAGGAAAGGGATAAATTTTAAATCCCATCCTAAATATCTAGTTTATCATTTCACAACTACCACATGCTATTTAACTTATGGCCTCTTTGGCTACTACTTTAATCGTAAATTCTTTGAAAAATACTCGACCTATATAATAGAACCTTCTCATTGAGAAACAAAAAAAAATCCTTTGGATAACCTTCCCTCAACTATATATTCCTCTACAATTCTTGAATAAATTCTTCTTGTGGACCCATTTTTATAGTCTAGCACTCCACCACAAGTAGTCCCAAATCTGCATCGAGTTTAACCTAGCTCCCATCAAATCCATTACTATATTTTACAATAATAGATTATAGATTATTACCAACACCTTTATTCTAGATCCTAACAATTTCCTTTGAAATCTTAAATTATGTTTAGTTCACAACCTTTAAATCCAAAAAAATATCTTCTCAATTCAATCCTATGTCTTCCAACCCACAATCACTTGTTTTCAATGACCATCCATTACAACAAACTAAAACCAAATTACAATATAAAGTTGTAAATCCTCCACTTCAGTCATGGGTTATTATCAATCCTCAAATGGTTCTTATTAATCCATGGCCTCTTCCTTCTAACCAATAATAGGTCCATACTTTCTAATAACAAGTTCCTTTATGTTAAGTTTCTATCCTTTAGTAGTAAATTCAACCATACTGGCATCAATTTACTCCAACCTAATAGTGTTTTTCTAATCCACCTCCTAAAACTAGTTAGTGGCAATAGGTACCTTACTAATAGTATAATCTTGGTTATAGGGTGAACAACCCTAGTAACTCATCTCAGAGGGTACCCAATCTTACTTATTTTAATCCTGATCATCCCATCCATCCCAAATAATCTAATTATACACTAAATAGTTATAAACATACTCTTCCTCCATCCTAAAATGCTCCCTCCAATAATTTATATAGATAAAAAAATATTTTTCTAGGGCATCAAGTAGGAAATCATGGAAAAATTTATAATTTTGATGAAATATGTCCTTATCAATTCAATATGAGCATCATCCAATTCCCCTTTACACCTCATTTTTAGGATCATAATTTAATAAATAAAAAGGAAAGGGTGATCCTATAGAGCACCTAAAAAAATTCTTTACAGCTTGATAGGAGGTAGCCTAGATCAATGTTTATTTACTTCACTTGTTTCCACATAGCTTGGGTAGACAAGATTTGGAGTGATTTTTGAACATGCCTAAATGATATGTAATCACCTTTAATGACCTATCATAATTTTTTTTTAAATATTTCTCATACAACATAGAACATGAGTTGACCATGTTTGACTTATGCAACACTAAACAACATGGTGGTGAAAGTTTTTCAACCTACCTACAATGATGGATAATTTTATCTAGAAACTTTCCACATAAAATCCTTGATAAATAACTACTTAATATATTCACATTGAATTTAAACTCAAAGTTCACTCATAAATTTATATTCCATTGTAATGACACATTTAAGGAGATTATAGATAAAGGAGTGTAGATTGAAAAGGCACTTATAGATAATGGACTAGTCAATATCTATTCTCAAAACCAAGTGAAAGCTCAAGCTCCCCCACAAGAATAAGATAGTACATATAATAAACCCAAATCCATTTACAAAAACAAAAATGGTTTAGGAAATGGAGTAACAAAATCTATACATGTGTATATGGTGTAACCATTGCCTATCCAAAATGCTCCACCTACTCTAATCATCACATTGTAAATACCACCTCCAATAAGGAATCAATACCAAAATAGTTTATTTAGTGATGTTGGTGAACCTATTAAAGGTATATTCTATTAATTATTAACAACTAACATGGTTGTTTGGATAACTCCAAAACCTTTCCCCGAAGACTAACCAAAGCCTCAATGGTATAGAAAAAATGATTATTATGATTTTCATCATGTCAAAGGATATGGGATTCATAGATGTGTGCAATTGAGTAATTTAATTTAGTATTTTTTAGATAAAGGTAACATCAAGCTAGATAATTATGATTCTACATCCAACTAGAAAATGGGTATCTACAAAGACCCATTTACCAAGCACAACTCTGATAATTAGTGCCAATTTGGTAATTGACATCAGAGTCAAGGTTAGAGTTGGAATTAAATGTATAACTAGAATTAGGTAAATAATATTCAAGGTCAAAAAACACAAGACAATAAAATTAGCTACCATTATGTCCCATATAATTATAACAACATTGTAGGTCACATTACCAATAATGTATCTACCATCAATATAAATTCTTATCAAGTTTTTGGCACACCTCAGAGTGTTATTCCTTCCATTTTGGGACCTCTCCTTTATAGCCTAGTGAATATTTTATAATGGTTAGTAATTTTGTTGTGTCTTGAAGATGATGGGTTATAATTATAATTCATAGGCTATCTCCTTCTAAATCAAGTAACCCTTATCCATCTCTAAATTATGTAGTTATAACTCCTCATCCTAATTTAAGGTCCCTCACCTTCATTCCATACTAATCCCATTCTAAATACTTTGAACTAAAATACCAACCTTCATCCAAAAATAATCCTATAAAATTCCATTTGTATTCAAAATCCAAACTATGCCCCCTTCTTTTGAAAAGTAATAAGATCTTGGTGAATAACTAAACAAGACTCTTACATAGATCTATATCCTAGATCTCTTGTCTACATCGTAATTTCAAAAGACCATGTTGTATGACCTTCAACAATCTAAATTAGCTAACAACATTTAAATAACTACATTTCAATAACTAGTGGGGCACTTATCCCTAGATCAAAAACTTACATTCAACTAGAGTGACATGTCATTCCTTATTTCCCTAAGCAATATTACTCTTCATATTGAAGCTATCATAAACTATCACAATATCAAGTGAGTTATTATAGACAATGGTTCAAGCCCCAATATATATTCACTAAAATTGAGAAAACTCTTAGGGTATACTTCAACTGATTTATATCTAGATACCATTACAATTAAGGCATATGCTAATACAAAGAGATAATCAAAAGGAATTATTTATTTACTAGTCATCATTGGGCCTATCACCCATGACACCCTTTTCCATGTCATTGACATTGAAATTTCTTAAAATTTGATTCTTTTACACCCTTGGATCCATCAATTATGCACAATTCCCTCCACCCTTAACCAATGCTTAAAAATCTCCCATTCTAGAAAGGAGATCATCATTACTAAAAATTTACAATCATATCAATATTGCAATCATTTGGAAGCTAAATACAACCAACATAATTTTTGTCTTGGTATTGAGAATGTTCCTAAAAAGGATGAGTAAAAATTCCAAGTCTCTCCAATCAAATTACATTGATCCAAGTGACCTTGCATCCAATTCTACTTTATTTCCCTAAATTTCCTCCTACTTCACCATTAAAGATATGGGCATGGGTACATAAAGCAGCAAGGATGCCTTATGCATTACCAATTTACTAAAATATCTTAACTCCCATGGTACACCCAACGCTACTAAACCCCATGATAGGATTTGCATGCTAGTAAAATTTGAGATATGGATTAAATATACTATATATAGTAACTTAACCCAAAATATACAAAACATAAATAGGAGAGAATATGAAAGCAAATAGAATTTATAAAAATTCTCTTACCATCACCTTAATTCTCTTTGTCTCCCCTCTAAGATCTTCAAATGAATTCTTGAGGTATTATTGGATTGCTTATTGTATTACTTTACAATGGTGGCTTCAAGATTTCAATATGCATGCAAGAGAGATTAATGGCTTCTTGGATGCAAGAGTATATGGATGTAAGAGGCTATGAAGGATATATCAAATATTGTATGTGATTCCTAGTTCTAATTCAAGTTAGTTCAACCAAGATCCATGCTTGGTTATTTATAGGGTGGTGGGGAGAATTAAAAATGCATTTTAAATTCATAAGAACCCTATAGTTTTAGAGAATTATAGAAAATTGGAGAAGGCTTTAGATTTTAGAGGCTTCTAGATTTGATTGGGGATTAATAGGGATTATTTTATGGGTTTTATGGAGGTTTAAGGATCTAAGTTTGTAGATGTTATGGACAGGTTGACTAGGGTAGGATAGGTAGATTATTTTGAATTTTAAATTGGCAAGTGGGTCAAGTGGTTAGTAAATGGGGTGGGATTAGTGATTTAATGGGATGTTAGTGGGATAATCAAAGGATTAATATGGTATAGGATGTGTAGGAATGATATAATTATGTATAAAATATATAATTTGGAGTGGGATTTTATATATTTCATTATGACAATAATTATTTATTAATTTATGATAAATAGTGGGATTAATGAAATTGTTAGGGCGAGTAGATTTAGATGTATACAATCTTAACATGATATGGTGAAAAAAGATCAAATATAATCCTAAGGGTCCTCTTGTATTTATTAATAAGACTTTTCCAAATCTAAATCAACCCAACATTTTTGAAGAATCTTGGTTGTACAATGATGACTTCACCTCTTGTTATCAGAGTGCTAAGTATCCATCCTAAAATAATCCTTAATAATCAATATTATAAATGGAAAGTCTTAGAGATAAATCAACAAGGTATTATTGATTTTGTTTATACCAATAATCATAAAGGTATTTGATGTATTGGATACAAGTTGCCTAGGGGTGACCCCTCAAATATCAAAAGTGACACTACTTTATCATCTAACAAAGAGGATCTCGATAGTGATAAGACTCCTATTATAGTCTCTATGTTAATATTTCCATCTCAAGCCTATTTTTTAATAATAAATTTTTTACTATCACTTATTCACCTAAAAATATTTTTATCCTCCATTAGCCCAAACTAAGCAATTGGGATTATCAATATCATGTTATACCATTAGATGACTTCCAAAATGAAGAATCCATGACATGATTCCTAGGTCTTGGAGACAAGATACCGATTGGGGATCACAAATAATGATTTGAGATCACATTAGACCCTACTAATTACTTTAGATAGTAGGTGAACTTCCTTGATCAAAATACAAAATAGAAATAAAATTAAACTGAGGTCTTCTAGTGAAAAGCTCTCTGAGGTGATTTTAGACTAGAAAAAACTGAAGAAAAAGATAAGTCCCTTGGTGAAAAATTATTTTAGGTGCCACTGGACATGAAAGTTCACATTTATCCTTAGGAAGATCAAAGTCCTATAGGTTCATGTCTTACCTTTGGATCATATATTAGTTTCAAATAATGAAGGGTTTTTGAGTAGTTAGTTAAAAAAATTTAAAAAAATATGTTAGTTGGTTGTTACCTAAAATGAATGATTCATATTCTTATTACATGGATGGACCTAATGGTCCATTATAAGATGAATAAGATTAGTTCCTCTCTATACATTATTTATTATAATATGGTTCTACACTATTAGTGGAAGACACCACATAGGCCAATATTGGCATAATAAATGAGCCTAAAATGATTAAACTTGGTGCATACCTTACAGAGGAGCGTGATTTCATAATTTCCATTCTTAATAAGTTTATTGACATATTTGTATGGTCTTTTGTGGTATATTGGGTTTGGATCCATCTCTAGTTATATACCTAGATGCCAAACCCATTAAGAAAAAATTATGTAAGATGAACCCATAGATTCCATCCTAGTCATAAAATAATTAGAAAAATTATTAGGGGTAGGCTTCATTTACTCAATCAATTACTCATAATGGAAACGAAATATTGTTTCAATTAGTAAAAAAACTAGAAGGAAATCATTTATTAATATACTTTAGGTACATTAACAAAGTATGTTTCAAATATGATTTTCCACTACCAAATATCAACATGATTGTAGATTCAATAGCAAAGTATGAAATTTTATCCCTCATTGATGGATTTTTGGAATACAATAAGATCAAGAATATACTAGAGGATTAACACAAAATAGTGTTCACCACTCCATGGGGAATATTCTACTATCAAATCATGCCATTTGGCCTAAAAAATGTTGTTGCCACATACCAAAGTGCCATGATTATCATATTCCATAAAATGATGCATAACATTGGTTATGACAATTTTGGAAATTAAAAAACATGTGTTTCTCATCCAAAAGTTTTACAAAGGATCTTTAAGAGACATTAGGAATACAAGGTGCATCTAAATGTAAAGAAATGTGTCTTTAGAATCTCATTAGGAAAATTGGTAATCTTCATTATTTCTAATCATGGAATTTAATTTAATGTATCCAAGGTGAAGGACATCAAAAAAATGCCTCCTCTATCTAATTTAAAATAGATCTATAGTTTATAGGGAAAACTCCAATCTATTTGTCACTTTATTTCATAGCTTATTGATCATTGACTTCCTTTCACTCATCTTATAAATAATGTAGCTATTTTTCAATGGGATGTTAAATTTTAAAGGGAATTTTAAAAACTAAAAACTATTTAGAAAACCCACTAGTGTTGGTCTTACCAACACTGAGTAAGCCTCTATTGTTGTACATATCTACTATTAAACATGCCTCTGGGGGCACTCTTGGCCCAACATGATGATCAAATAAAATAATAAACATTCCAATATCTAATCAGGACACTAATTGCCTATGAAAATAACTAAACACTAATGGAGAAGGCATGACCAGCATTGGTATTCACATCACAAAGACTATGCCATTATATGTTGAACAACAAAACCATAATTATTGTGAAGGTTGATCATATCAAATGTATTATTTATAAAGAAGCATTGACAGGTTGCATGGCCAAGTGGATTATGTTACTCAATGAATTTAACATTAATTATATTAATTAGAAGGCCTTCAAATAGTAGGTTCTTAAAAATTAACTTTTTGAAGCAACCTTGTTAGATGTGTGTCCTCTAACTATGTATTTCTTAGAGGATTATATCTTAAATCTTGAATAATCACTTCAATGTAAGATATGCTATCACACCATGTACCACTCTTTCAAAACTACATTAGTATTAGTATTAGTATGGGATTTAGAACTAATGATTAATAGTTTATAATTTTCATAGTTTATGTGGATATATATGTTGTATTATTGATAGTTATATTTTTTGTTTTTATGATCAGTTTTGTTGGAGGATATTTTAATATGATTATGAATGTGTTATGTTCTATGATCATGTTTGAATTTAATTTCATTTGTAGATTTGATTTTCATTATATTAGTTCATTGATGTGTGTGTGTGTGTGTGTGTGTGTGTGTGTGTGTGTGTGTGTGTGTGTGTGTGTGTGTGTGTGTGTGTGTGTGAGTACTTGATTATTTTGTTTCAAGATTGGACTAAATAATTTTTATTTGATTGAGGTGGTTATAGGATTGTCCTAACCTCACAAAGTGGTACAAAGGGAGAGTATTATAGGGGAGGAGGATTTGGATATCAATATTGAAGATAGAGAGAACTAAATCAAACCTACATACACACACACTACACTCTTGATTTCTTAGATGAAATGAATGACAATAAGTATTTTGTAAAAATGTTGAGTGTTTATTGCATTTTTTGTCCTTGTAATAAGTAAGGCATGTTTTCATTTGTTTTGAGTTTGTTACTTGTCTTGATGCTTTTGATTAGAATAATATGTGAAGTTTATGTATTGATTATGGTGTTTCCATAAAAACTCAATATGAATTAGTTTATGAGAGGTAAACCATATAAACATTTTAACTCTTAGGAGAGTGTTAGATTTTTATTGATCTTGTATAATTTGTATACTTTTATGCCCCTTTTTGGTGACATAGGGGGATTATTAGGGTAAAAATCACCCAAGGTAATGATATTAAATGGGTTTTAATTTTTAAAAGTTTTATAAGCTAGGTGACCATGTAATTTTTGAATGAATTATAATTAGGGCATAATTAAATTTTGTTTTCATTTCCATGTTGTGGTTGGCTTCACCATTAGATATAATGAGGAAGTTTCATGTGGTAGCCATGCTATAAAACTAAGGTAATGGTAACAAATAATAAGGCTAAATACATATTTTAGGCATAAATGAAAGGTGAGTTCATGATGGATAAATGGAAGTTTAGTAGGAGAATGGAATTTCCATGCAAAATGTGAATGTGGAGTGGGAAAAGGATAAGAATGAAAATAAAAGAGTAAAATGGATAGTATAAGGAAATTTAATCTTAACAAAAAGGAATAAAATATACCATTTCATACATTTAAGTGGCAACCACTGCATAACTGGGTTTATTAAACTTTGAGTTTTAAATTGAGTCTATTGCATCATTTTAATAAGGAACAAAATAAAATATGATTCACTGATATGGTTGAAATTTTTATTTCAT